>JAUPMV010000016.1:5712500-6962500 GCA_030848855.1 Branchinecta sandiegonensis | reverse complement strand
GAAGCTCGTTCGTAACTTTTGTTACCTCAACCTTTACGATCTCAACGAAGTCAGTGTTTGTGTTTGTATGTAAGAAAAACACGTTATTACTGTTATTATGGTAAGTCTGTTTCCAATATACAGTATGTATTTATCTTTAATAATACATAGATGCCACTTTACACAAGGGACTTGTACCATGACCAACAAACCAGAAACATTTTTTTTTCGAATATAGTTTAGTAGTCTAGGACTCCATTGTCGAAGCCACGTAGACAAACCAGAACCCACAAGGCGGGGTCTCATGGTGAAAACCAAATATGTAATTTTAATGGGGAAGACGCCCTTGAAATGGAAACATTTTACAATGCGAACTCTTTTCACAAGCCCCTCGGTAGCTCAAATGGTAAGAGCGCCTGTCTTGTAAGCAGAGGGTCCTGGGTTCAAATCCCGGCTGAGGAGCATTTTTTTCTTTCAGTCCACCACTTATAAAAACCGATATCTTTGCCGCTAGATGCGCTGGTGTAAATTGAACAAGGCTTAGTTTTAACCAGGTTTGTTTGGTTCTTTTCAGTTACTTTTGTGCTCGGCTCTTAGTCCTGGTCGATTTTAAAACCCTCTGTCTCTATATGTGTATTCTCGCCGTTCCCCGAGGACTCCACTTGAGGAGTCCCCGCGTTTTTCTTTGTCCCGGGGACTCACTGCCCGTATTCTCGCGAGTCCCCACGGACGCGGAATGCTCCGATTATCATCACCATCATAAAAAAGGACTCCCTTTCAGATTCGGAGGGGAATCAATTTTTGCTGGTGTTGGTGCAGTGTAAAATTACTGCCTCTATTATCTCTGTTCCCTTCGATCCCCCTCTGGGAACGGCAAGAATACACCTTACGTTTGCTCTACCCAACTCAGTTATGTCAAACTTCATCAATTTTGTAAATTCTGGCTTCCGACCTTAGTGCTGGCTGCTGACCGACTTTTCCACGGGGCTAATGAGCGACTCGGTATGAACCGAAAGCCGAATCGCGTATTCCCCCTTCAGATAACTTTTACCAATATCTGACGTGTGGTTCTTTCTCTAGCGAATCTGGGGGCAATACTCTATATATGACTAAGTCCAAAGATCGCCAGTGATCCTCAGGAAGAACGAGTAAACGTCTCAAACCCAACGACTCAATCCTGTGTCAACCAATCACGGCTATCTTTGGGAGCAGATGTAATACCGCTTCCGGCTATCTTTGGGAGCAGATGTGATACCGCTTCCGGCTCTTCCGCTAGGTACCCGGCGATTTTGCGTCGACAAGGAGAGTTAGTCATCAAGAGTATTCGTCATTGGATTCTACGAAGGGCATCTTGTTCTGTTGAGAGCTACTTTGACAGTGCCCAGCAGTGTACTTTCCACATCGCGCCGCTAGATGATCCCATGGTCGTACCGAGATCTGGTTTACGACTTCAGCTAATTCGCACGCATTTTCCGGCCTAGTGATCTGCACCTGTTTGTGGAGTTGCCTGTCCCCCGGACCAAGAACAAATAACGAGATACAACTGCTGTCTCCCTATCTCGGTCATACAAACATGCTGAGTCGAGTTAAATACGGCCGACTCCCGACGCAAACGAGCGGAGGTTACTAGCTTCGCGCCACATCACGTTTCGTTACCTCTACAAATTGCTATATCGCTGTTAAGTCGCTGAAAAGGAAATCTACCAGTCAAAACTGATTGGTTCTATGGACGCGCTCCAGAGCAGGTCGGCGCGCGGAGTACGCCTTCTGCAGTTCTGCTAGCCCTTCAATATTTCTTGTGCGATAAGCAACAGTGAAGACGGAAGAGGAGTAAAGGGGTATCAACATCAGCTCAAAGCTAGAGTAAATACCTCTAGGTCCGCTCAATTTTGTCGGGGTTTTCATAGTCGCTGCATGCGACTAAAGACATAAGCTCTATCTGATTATTTGTTCTTGCCCGGACGTATGGCAAGATGATCCAAAGCTGACTGAATCCGACCAGGTGCTACGATAGAGTTACAATTAATCCTTCCCTGATTTCTGTAGAGTAGCCGAACGCCTTTCCCAGCCTAGTGATCTGAACCTTTTTGTCGAGTTGCCTATCCCCCGCATGTATAGCGAGGTGTCAGGATTACGAAAAAAAATTCAATAGAAATCCCTTAGAAAAACAGTGGTACTTGCCTGGTTTCATTCCAGACTTCCCAGCTGGTCCATTTTCCAGTACAAAGTCGACGTATGTCAAATATTCTATCTCCTTTTCTCCGTGGTGCTTGATCCCATAACTCTTAAAAATGGCAGAGAATCAGTGGCCGCTTAGTTTAAAAAGTAAAAAATTTGCGGTTTTCTGTGCGACATTTATGACATCGTAACGTCTTGGTCGATAAAGCGAGAAAATTCAAAAAATGACAAGAAAATTGCGAGAAAGTCGTTAACGCTCATTACAATTCCTAAATACGTGGCCTAGTCCCGTTCCTAAGTTTTATAATCCAAAACAAGTCTCTTCTATTCGAATATTCCAAGTTAAGCTCTAACTTTACACACGGTTTCGGTTATTGTGAGCGTTCGGGGCCCTTCGGTGCCAAGTATGTACGTGTAATGAATGGATAATTGATTTTAATTAAAGTATGGTAGTGTGCAAAAGAATTACAGGGGAAAATGAGGAAGTGAGAAAAGAACAAGGGAAAATTGCTCCATACTAAGTGATATTTAAAGAAAATAAAACTCAGTTGAGTGGGGCTGAGTAACACCAATAATATTTGATCGGGTTATAAGAACTCATGCAGCAGCCAGGTTGATTGGGAGTCGTACTTGATGGTGCTTAATGTTAATTATTATTTTATTATTATAATGGTCGTTTACATTCCCTTGAATTACACTACTAATTAAGTAAGTACGCCTAAATGTATTTATGTCTAAAAATAAATCAAGTTTATTCCCAATAAAGGTCATGGGCCATGGCGAAAAAAACATATAAAACAATCAAACAAAGAAAAAGCAAAATCAAAAGGAAAATCTACATGTAAAGAAATAGTTTGCGCTGGGCCATAGCAGCCTTTAGGAATCTACCGAATTTTCGGAGGACACAGAAATTCTTTCTTCCTATACTTGAAAACAAAGGTTGCGTTCCAGGAACTTAACAATTGTTAAAAATCGTCAATTTTATTTCGAGGCGGAGCTAACTGCAGCTTTAACGTTGCGTTAACTTTTCCCAAATTCTACAATTGTTAGTTTTTCCCAACGATGCTTACCAAACTATCGTAAAAAATAGTTGGTGGGCGGAGCTTAACTTTCGAAATCAGAAACCTGGAACGCAAAAAGCTAACAATCGGTAACAATTTGTTAACAATCGTTAAGTTCGGGAACGCAATCCAAATCCCTTTTCTCCAGACCAAACACTTTCGTTCTCAAAATCTATCAACTCCTCACAATAACAAACCAAATTTACCGCATTTACCCCTTTAATACCACACACTGAATACCACACAGTGAATACCTCACATTGAAACAAGGACCGTTACAATTATAATAATAAAAATAATTTACAGAAAAAAGCCCAGTAAGGCCATACATCAGACGCCTAAGGCGCCAACAAAAATTCAGACCACTAAAATTAATACACGAAGTATTTTCTCCTCTTCTATGCATTTAAAATGAAAAAAAATTCTCCGCACCCCCACCAGAAGAGCATCTGACCTGAACTCGGAACTGACTATCTAAAGTCGGTGCTCAGACTACTGGGAGATAATCTGGAAGGTGGGCTTCCATCCGGTTTAATCCGACACTGTGTGCGTTTGGAGAGGGGGGGGGGGGCTCAGGAATAAGAACGTATGGAACATTCAGGAAGTCGAATGGATAGTACTACTTCATGTTTTGTACGTGCAATGGGAAAAATAAAATTTAACGACCATTATTATTAACATTATGACCATTAAAAAAAGTAAATAAAAGGGACTGACTAAAAGAAGGCTGGACACGGAACTACATAATGCAGGTGAAATAAGTACAAAAAGGGCGGCATACTAAAAGACGACATGCTGCACCACGAGGCATATGAACCGCCCATGTCGCACTCGCACACACCTCGCACTATTTACTGTTCATGTTCCAATATTCAAAACTATTTGAATAGTGTAAAACTTGGTTTTTCTTTTCAACAAATTATCCACGGCTTTTACTGTTTTGAGCCTTTTCCCAAGCCAATTGACTTCTAGCAAGAACTCGGCAAAGTGCAGATAGCCGTTTTTTCGTATCAATAGCATATTGATATAAATAGCGTATCAATATGCGAACACTCGTCGGGAGCATGCCCACGGAAAATATTGGACCGTGGCAAAGTGGCAGTTGCAAGGATTAGTGAGCTGTCGTTCTGGGTTTAGAAGTTAACAAATGGGATCTGGGTCTCGGGGTTTAAGAATTAATGAATACAGTTACGAAATTAGGTTGTACTGGCAGTATAGGTACGACGGGTCTTTTAATTACCATTCTTACTATAAAACAAAGTAAATACAAGGACACGACTAAAAGAAGGCTCGACACGGAACCAAATGATGCAGGTGAAAAGATTACAAAAAAGGCACGGCGTATAAAAGACGGACTGCTGCAACTTGAAAAAGGAGCTACGAACCGTCTATGTTTATTTTTAGGTTTACATTTAAGCTGTGGAGTTCTCGATAATGCCGAGGATCATGCCCATTTGAAAGATGTCGAGGGGCAGGACCCATGTTTAAGCATACTCGTGAAAAATGACGACGGGACGTTGTATGGGTTCTTTTGGGCTCCAGAGGATGGGAACGAAGTTTTAAACAGGGCTGCGCGAAAAACAAAATCTGCTGGAAAACTGAAAAAAAAACTAAAACCAAAACAATAAAAAGCAGAACAATATACAAACGGGACGGAGCCTGTACTTTATAAGCACGAATAGATGGTGTTCCGAGATTAGTAGTTAGTGGAGGGCTAGGGCACGAATGGGACAGGCACACATTTTCGAACAGGTTCTACGTGAACATGAAACGGCTCCTCGTCGTTTTTGGAATCCCAAAACTTAAGTGGAGGGACACCTATGACTTCGTAAAAGTTGTCTTTGCGTCCGTAAGCACGATAACTCTCGAAGGGAACGAGATATTTTGATAACTTCGTGTTAGGATTCTTTGGGTCAAGGGACAGGTCGAGTTGGTAGAGCCCTACATTCAGGGGTGGAGGAGGGGGTTGGATGAAGGGGTGAACAAAATATGTTTTAGCAGCTAATTAGGGGTAAGAGACGTGCTGAACAGGTATATGAAAATTATTTTTTTCGACAAAACTTGTTAAAAATAAAAGTTCCGTTTGAAGATGTTTATATGTTCGATTTAGGGGTAAGAAAACATGCTGAATCCGTATGTGACAATCGTTTTCTACCCGGACATATAGTTCGTCCGAAATCCGGCCGAAACCGGTAAATTTGTTACAACTAAAGTTTTATCTGAAGTTGATTAGAGGTTCGATGGCAAGGAGGCATGCTGTATCCGTATATGGAAATTATCTTCTCGTCGGACAAATAGTTCGCCCCAAATCCGGCCACAACCCGAAAATTTGTTAAAAGTAAAAGTCTTATCTGAAGTTGATTAGAGGTTGGATGTAGGGATAAGAAGACCTGCTGAATTCGTCTCTGAGCTTTTTTTTTTTTTTTTTTTACCGGACAAGTACTGTGACCGGAATCCGGCCGAAGCCAGAAATTTGGAAGAAGTAAGGCAGTAAGTTTTGATGAATTTCGTCAAAGTAAATATGACGTATAGGGGTAAACATACATGCTGAATCCATGTACGAACTTGGTTTTCTAAGATCATTAGCCATTGGCCTTAATCTGTTTCCAAATTTTAATAGTAAAACTGTTAAAGGAGTCTGGCAGAGACCAGATATCTACAAGACCAAATTGTCTGGATCAAAGATTACATTTTTCCCATCGAAACCTTTTTTCTTGAAAAAAAAGAAGAAAAGATTATTATTATTATTTATTATTTTTGTTCCCACAGACCTGCTCGAAAAAAAACATGTGAAAGCAAAACAACAAACAGCAGAACAAAATAAGACAAATGGGCGAGACCGTGATACGAAGCCTGTATTTTGTAAGCACGAATAGACGATTTTTCGTAAAGCTCATCAAGATTAGCAGTTACACCGGGAGCTATGTACTTAGAACAATTCTCCAAATTAATTACACATAATTTCAGACAGTCTCCGTAAAAAATCATGACCTCTTTTGTTTATCTTCTGAAGTTCTTCAAGGTAAATATAACTCGCAGTTTACTTGGCATGGGATTTTCCGCTTGTCAGACATGCAATAAAGGAAAAAATTGGTACTCGTGCAAACAAACTGTCAACGGGTGACTAAAATATGCGGCCGCTGTACTTGCAGAATTTACATTTGAAGAATGTCAATTATACGCAAATTGAAGTTTGAAAGTTTTGCTTCTAGGCATCAGTACACCGTAAAAAAAGAATATTGCAGTATTTGTGTTGCGAGAGCAACACTTTGGTTTTGTCCTCGTTTTTTTTTTTTTTTTCCTATGACTCCGATTTCATTTTATTCCTAGCAACTGGTAAGGGTCTAACTTGTGTGGTTTTTACGGAAAGTGTGGACCTTAGGCCGGATTGATGAAGATGACATTACATTTTGGAAAGCTCCGTAGAACTCTTGCCTGGGGCCAATAAGGATGGTTTTTGCTTGTCCTCGAGCCAGAGCCTACGGTGTGCGAAGTGAAGTGGAGTTATATAGCCCATGTCAGAGAGGACTATCTGAAGTTGTGTAGCCAACCTTTCGTTTCATCAAACCATGTTTCTGCTTTCAAGTGGAAAGCTCCGTTCTAGCACGCAAGCAGGCAGGCACCAGTTTCAAATTGAAGATGGACTAAAATCTATAAGTGTTAAATATATGCGGCAGTTACCCGGCCCCACAGCCAACATATCTTCTTTGAGTGATAAATAGAAAAATCTACAGAAACAAAAAAGTGGCTTTTCCCAGGGTCCGAAAGTGCTGCCATCTATTGTTTCTATCCATGTCTTTTCGCGATTTCAGCTGAGTTTATCATTCGTTTTTTGCACTTGGGTTTGCGGTAGAGAAATGGTATCAGATGTGCCTCTTAAACTTTAAAAGTTCTCTCATTGCTAAAGAAACTAGAGCTTATCCTTTTGCTCCTTTCTAAGTGGTGACGTTAGAAAGTTGGCCTACAGCAAAAAAGTCAACTTTTGAACTAAGACAGGTAGAATTTTTCTTTCGACGGCAATCGATAGCCGTTGATGAGCTGATCAAAGTATATGTCATCCATTTTTTGGTACAAAAATTCCTTCATGAGATACACCAGTTTGAAAGTTTCAAGGGGTTGACAACTTCAGTAGTAAGGTACACAATAAAACCAAAAATAGGCGATACCAGTTATGAGACATGTAGGGGACTTGTACGAAACAGTCGACTGTTAGCTCATAATCATCTTCGGCAATGAGGGGTTTCCAGCTTTTGCTAGTTGGTGTACCTGTCGTTTGTTTCCGGTGTATTCGATGGTAAGAACAATTTGGTTCCCAATTGTAAAACATGTAAGGGACTTGTAAGTAATAATCGGCTGTCATGCTTATAATCATCTTCAGCGATGAGGGGTTTGCAACTTTTGCTAGCTGGTGTACCCATTATTTTTATCCTGTGCGCTTGATGTCTAGCACGGGAGAGGAACTTGTAAGTAAGAATCGGTTCACGAGGGGCTAGAAATTTGTGCAAATTGGTGCACATTGTATTCGACTTATATAAATCTGACGGTAAGGAAGTTTGTATCGATGGTCTATCGCTGTAACCTAGGATTAACTGTTAACGCAACGGGTACAAACGATAATGTAAAACAATGAGGTAGTTTCGTAATAATTAATAGTGTCATCTATGGTATTTTGATCCTGAAAAGTTACGGATAGCTTTATAATACCAACTAAATTATGTAAGATATTGTTCAAGTTTTCATCCGTCACGATGAATAATATTGAAAAGGATAAAGTTCAACTGACTGCAAAGTCAATTTAGTCACTTTTTCCGACATTCTTTTGTTGTTATTAGGGCAATCGATAGCCCTTGATGAGCTGATCAAAGTATATGTCATCGATTTTTTGAACAAAAATCCTTCATGAGAAAAACTAGTTTGAAAGTTTCAAGGGGTTGACAACTTCAGTAATAAGGTACACACTGAAACCAAAAATAGGCGATACCAGTTGTGAGACATGTAGGGGACTTGTACGCAACAGTCGACTGTTAGCTCATAATCATCTTCGGCAATGTGGGGTTTCCAGCTTTTGCTAGTTGGTGTACCTGTCATTTGTTTCCGGTGTATTCAATGGTAAGAACAATTTGGTTCCCAATTGTAAGACATGCATGGGACTTGTAAGTAATAATCGGCTGTTATGCTACAATCATCTTCAGCGATGAGGGGTTTGCAACTTGTGCTAGCTGGTGTACCCATTATTTGTTTCCGGTGAAGTTGATGTCTATCACGGGAGAGGGACTTGTAAGTAGGAATCGGTTCACGAGGGGTTAGAAATTTGTTCAAATTGGTGCACATTGTATTCGATTTCTATAAATATGACGGTAAGAAAGTTTGTATCGATGGTCTATCACTGTAACCTAGGATTAACTGTTTACGCAACTGGTAGAAACGATAATGTAAAACCATGAGGTAGTTTCGTAATAATTAATAGTGTCATCTATGGTATTTTAATCCGGAAAAGTTACGGATAGCTTTATAATACCAACTAAATTATATAAGATATTGTTCCAAGTTTTCATCCGTCACGATGTCTACGATTGAAAAGGATAAAGTTCAAATGACTGCAAAGTCAATCTAGTCCCTTCTTCCGATATTGTTCTGTTGTTGTTTTTACAACGCTAAAGAATAGCTTTTGATCATGTGATTATTCTTTTTAGAACATACCGTTTTAAAAGCTTCGATGAGTTGACAACTTCAGCATTTAACCGACAGCGAATAAACAAAACCAAAGTACACTTTAGTCGGCGAAGCCGGACAAAGGTTGCCGCAACACTTCACGTTGCCCAGGCAACGTAGGTCTTGTTACAACTGGGATTAATCTTGTCTCTAAAAAGATAATCTTATCTCTTATCTTAGTAGAGATCAGATTAATCCCAGTAGCAAATGCTGCAGTTAACTTTAATCCTTACTCGGAGAAACTTTTTACAGTGTAGATGGTGTGAAAATGATGCTTATATGGAGCACAAATGAAGTATGAAGGCTCTTTCTTTTAGTTTTGGCTTAACTACCACAGTGTTCGATGCGATATTCAGAGGCGAACATCCGGATGAGCTGAGAGATGTTGGTCAGTGGCGTATTAAGGTGTGGGGGGGGGGGTACATTAAGCTACAGGAATTAAAGAAAAAGGCATCCAAAGGGCTCACAAACTGTGTTCATTCGTGTAAAAAAGAAAGAAAGAAAAAGAAATCCCTTAACACAATCCAAAGAATGCGTTGTATTTAATTAAATGATACAAAAATAAGTTGGCTTTTCAGTTAAACTTTTTTTTTTTATTTGCGAATAACGATATTTCTAAACCATTTCGTGGCAAGATCATTTCTAGTAAGAGTTGTGCTTTAAGTTCATAACGGAAATATTTTGCAACAAATGAGGATAACATCCTAAGTGTTATTTTCTCAAATTGCGCATCGTTGTGTTGAATGTTAGTATACTTCTGAGCTCTGACAGTGTTGCGACCGCCCGCCTCCCCCCCCCCCCCCCCCCCAAGAAAAAAAAATACATAAATAGTCGTTTGTCCTTTCTTATAGGTTCTGACCTCGAATCTATGTTCTTGTTTTACTGTTAGGTGTAGGTCAGACTTACGGGGAGACCCCCCCCCCCCGAAATAAATTCCTGGGTATTGTCCTTCATGCTAGTAACGGGGAGAGTTATTTTGTAGCTAATAGTCGTTGGTAGAACAGATCGGAAAGCTAAAGACACAGGCTGAAAAAAACACAGCCTTTAAAGGCATAAGAGGTGGAAAGCTAATAGGCTACCTGTAGGGTGAATCCATATGTCCCCTTCTCCTTTTCAATAATCAGGGTACGATTGGTCCTTGGAAGTGTTACCATTTTTGGATTCTGCTTCACTGAACTTGACAAGCAAAAAGATCAAATTAGACAAAGAATGAGGACTACAATTA
This sequence comes from Branchinecta sandiegonensis, assembly GCA_030848855.1. Taxonomy (NCBI): domain Eukaryota; kingdom Metazoa; phylum Arthropoda; class Branchiopoda; order Anostraca; family Branchinectidae; genus Branchinecta; species Branchinecta sandiegonensis. Next base: position 6,952,345 of record JAUPMV010000016.1, on the reverse strand, counting down.
GTAACTATGACTAATCGATGACTCTTGTCGCGTTAAATTGCACCTGCTAAAATCTACCACACGCAAGGACTTTTTGAGCACAGACACGCTCACCAGTCACCACGTAAAAAAAGACTACACTGATTAATATCAATGGTTGTATTCATGCAGGGATTTCCGTCATCATCATCAGCAAGGATACTTTTATCAGAGAAATGCTCACGGCACGAATTAAGACTACACCAGTCAACCACAAACCCCTGATTTTTGGATACTCTATGTCAAACGCTAGGTATATCTAGCGTTTGGCATAGCATATGCGTAATGCTGGATACCCTATGCCTAATGCTGGATACCCTATGCCTAATGCTGGATACCCTATGCCTAATGCTGGATACCCTATGCCAAATGCTGGATAGATGTTGGTACTCTAACACTGACCTACCCCACAATAGATGAATTCTGATTGGTTGATTTCTGAGCTTCACTCAAATCATCAGTATTTTACCAGGTTCCAATATCCAACATTTGGCATAGCCTATCCAGCGTTAGGCATGAGGCATGCCAAACGCCAGATATACCCAGTGTTTGGCATTGGCCTTCCCAAAATCAGGGGTTTGTGGTAGACTGGACTACAGTGGTTAAAATCAATATTTCTGCAAGGATTTCCGTCGCCATCGTCAGTTCCCTAGGGAAAAGTTTTCCAGGACTATGACTAAGTCCACAAACACGCCAGTGAGCCTCGGGAAGAACGAGAAACGTCGCCCGAACGATGACTCGCATCCTACGTCAACCAATCAACGGGGTTCGTTGGGGACAGCTGTGGTGACGCTACCGGCTCTTCGCTAAGCACAGTCGATTCTTTGTCGGTACGAAGAGTTAGTCATCAAGAGTATTCTGCCTTCATAAGCCTTATGAAGGAGACGACCACTTAGGGGTCTGGACACGTACTGGGCCGCGGAAGCCATGCTGAGGAAGACAGATTGCAGCACCCTCCAATACAGCAACGAGAAAGTAAGCCACCATCGTCACTAAGCAATCCACCGGGGTGGAAATCCTTTTTTCGCTTACCAGTTTATTCAGGGGTTGCCCACTCTCGATTTTGGTGTGCAGCAAGTGCCCGCTGCCGGCACCGGAAGACACTAGCCGGCAACGGTGCCGGGTCCCACCGTTGCCGGGAAGGGTGTTAGCAACCCCTCGAGTTCACTTTAGGGTAATTTCAGGTAGTACGATGAATAGAGAGCAATGACGGGGATATAGGTTTTCATTTCTTTTGACCTCCGGTCTCCCCCCCCCCTAAACACTAAAGAATAACACACGCGACAGACTGTCGGTTTTCTCGGCTACATTTTCAGTGCTTCCTTAATATATTAATAAACAAGAGCTACGAGCTCATACGGCACTTTTTACGAGTAGGTGGTGCAAGAAAATACATGAGAACGTCACAAATGCCCCCTTCAACACCACTAGGATCGAACCTAGCAATACCATATCTAGTTTCACTCGAATCTGAGCATTTTCGGTACAGCCTTAGATCATCTAGGGCAAATGACGTCTCTACATTCCAAGTTCAGATACACTAATTTGATCCCTAGACGTGCCACAATATTTCCGGTACCCCCTCCCCAAACACCCCCTACCTTGGCAAATCTTGTTTGGACACATAAATGGATCATCTAAAGCATCTTCTCCTACCGCCTATCAAGTTTCACTCAAATCTGAGCATTTTTCGTGAACTCCGGTACCCCTCCCCCCCCCCTCACCGTCGTCGGATCCGCTCCGGACCCTAAAATGGGTCATCTAGGGCATATGGTCTGTCTACTTTCCAAGTTTCATTCAGATCACTCTACTCGTTTCACCCCTGCGCGAGCCACGAAATTTCCGGGACTCTCCCTCCAACTCCCCCCACTGTGGCCGAATCCGACTCGGACACAGAAACGTCGCATCTCTGAAATCTCCTCTTCTCGTCCGTCAAGTTTGACTTGAGCTGGAGCATATCTGCAAATTTCCGGTTCCCGCTTCACCCACCTCCCTCCTACCGTGTCCGGACGCCAAATAGCAAATATAGACCTCACAAACTCGGTCCTATCCAACTTGCATCCCATTTGTTCGTTTTTTGTGCATGTCACAAATTCCCCGCCCCCCTCCAACTCCCCCAACCATGGCCGCATGTGGTTCGTACACATATTTTTGCATATCTAGGTCATCAGTTCTTATCACCAATATCTGGTCGGGTCACTAATACGCCTGTCAAGTTTCATCGTCCTTAGCACATCTGGAGGCATCCTAACTCGCGATCACCTCCGGTAAACCCCCTCCAACTCCCCCCAAAGAGCCCCGATATGATCTGATTCTGTGAAGAACGTATCTAGGGCTCATGCTTGTTCTTCCCACCAAAGTCCACCCCGATCCCTCGACGCTAAGCGTTCACAAAAATTCTACAAAATCTCCTACAAGTATTGGGTCCGGCCCGGACTTGACATGTAACATCTGAGACGACAGCTCTTCCCACTTGCCAAGTTTCATTCAAATCTGACCACCCATTCAAAAGCTATGAATGCCACTGGATTCCCAATTCCCCATCCCTCCACTCCCCCCATGATGGTCGGATGATGCAAACGACTATTCTCAAATCAGTTTGTTCAAGTCCCTGATACACCTGCAGAGTTTCAATCGTCCTAGTACATCAGGAAGTACCGAATTTGCGGGGTTACTAAGATTCAGGACCCCCTTCAACTCCCCCCACAGTGCCCGAATCCGGTCCGGCTATGTAAATGATGTATCTAGGACTTGCGCTTGCTCTTCCCACCAAGTTTCATCTCGATCCCTCCACTCTAAGCGTTTCCCAAGATTTCCGGTTCTCCCCTCCAACTCCTCCAAAGCCACCGGATCCGGTCAGCATTTTAAGTGGGTTGTCTGAGACACGAAATATCAAGTTTCATGGAAATCTGATCCCCCGTTCAAAAGTTATAAATACCTCATACCTCAAGGTTCCAGATTCCCCCTCCCTCCACTCCCCTCACCGATGCTCGGGTTGGAGAAGTGACAATTTCCAACTTAATTTTTTGGGTCCTTGATACGCCTGCCAGGTTTCTTCGTCTTAGCTTATGTGAAGGGCCCAAACTAGCAAAACCCGGACCCGATCGACCGACGGACGGACAAAAATTGCGATCGCTATTTGCACTGTAAAAAAAAAATCTTGTAGTATTTGCTACTGGGATAAAGGCCCAGAAAACTTGACTACGCAACTTTCGGCCATCAAACCGACTGGGGGGCTTAGACAAAGATACAGGACTTATTGTCGACAGAACCCCCCTTCTTTGTTATCTCGACCCCCCCTCCTTAGTGCTCCCAAAGCTAGCTGGCAGGCCCTTGCCCCTTATGCACTGTAATTATGCACTGTAAAAGTTCGCCTTTGGCCGTGTTGACTAACAGATCGGGATAGTAGTCAAGAGGTCGTGCGTTCGATTCCTACTCCCGGCACACAAACCTTTTGCTTTTTATTTCTACTAACTCAAAAGTCGAATTCTCGGAAATATCCCGGAAACTGCAATGGTCGTAACGAGAATTTTTCTTACTCTCAATATCGACTCAGGGTACATTCTTGATATGCCAGCTAGCTCCCTGAGTCAAGTTTTCTGTTCCTTTAATCTTGTCTCTAAAAAGATAATCTTATCTCTAATTCGGGCTAATCTTATCTCAGTAAAGATAAGATTAATCCCAGTAGCAAATACTGATGTTAACTTTAATCCTTACTCGGAGAAACTTCTTACAGTGTGGCACTTGGCCGAAGGGCAAGTAACCGACGTAACCGACGACGGCAAAACTTGAAGGAATTCGAGTCCGAACCGCTTGACCCCGATCGTCAATCCGGCCCCATTAACCTACTAGAGATCCAGCTGCTGATAGGCAAATTTAAAACCGAGTTTAAAACATTCCTATAATACGCCGCTGATTTAATCAAAGATAAAAAGAAAACTACTAACCTTACTTGACTCTTATCTGACTTATCCATCACTATCGTCACGAATTAATTGACGGAGTCTGGCCAAAGTATAGAGCAAATATGGACATGATCCCACGTAGCACGACATATGGGTGTGTTGATAATACAATAGCTCCTATCGATTATTCATTATGTTCATACTAACTCTTATTACATCACTTGTTACCTCTTTGCTTCATCTCCGAACACAGTAAGGACGAAATCAAGACTGCTCCTAACGCCGGCAGAAAATCAATCTGTCTCTTCTTCGGGCGCGCGCGCAATCCAAAAAATTCCAAACGCGAGAAACCGCAAAAAAACACAAATCTTACATCTTTTATCGGCAAACATGACTAACTTTGTACAGTAATTGTCCCAAAAAACTTATTTTACTATTTTGCGTGCCGCCATAAAGTTTTAATGATCATTGTTCTTCAAGGCTCTGAGAATTTTTTCATGATTATTTGAAATGTGTGCATTCAAAAAAGCAGAAGTGATTACAAAACCCTGTTTGAGAAGGGCTGAATTTAAAAATGCCAAGAAGTTGGAATTTTTGCTGAACATACCACGTGCCAAACCAAACAAATCATTGAATGTTTCGACATTAGTTGGATTTTTTCCGACACCATTATCTGATACCTCTTTTGAGTTACAGTGGTATCTGATACTGCGATCAAAAGTCGTTTTTGCAGTTACTGAGAATCTCGACAATTACCCTGCTATCTGGAAAAGTCACTTTCATTATCACCAACAAAAGAGCCTAGGCCTTTGTCATATTAGTGGGAAAGAAGTACGGAACTTGCGGCGTGAGAGGACTGTGAGAGGATATAAGTATTTCTTTTGGGGTGACTCCCTAAAAGGTGAATTCGGCAATTGTCGTTTTTGCAAAGCAACCGAAGTACCAGATACCATTGTAGCTGGAAAGACGACAAAATGCAGATCCAGTTACCGTGGTATCAGATACCATGGTATCTACAAAAATTAGCTTTACTAACGAGTTCCTACTTGCAAGATAAGTAAAACGAATCGTAACAAACTTGTATTCAACCTCCATGAAGGGTGGATATAAAAGTTATCACATCACCATTCTGAATTTCGTAGGAAAGCTGGCCAACTAACTCCCAATCCGAGTCGTTCACCAGTACTAGAATTCCGGGTCTTACTGATTCCCCTTGAACGAAGAGTTCAGGTCTTTCCTCCAACAAGTTGTCCCGAAGATGCGCTATCAGATCCTTCAGGGTTGAAGATCCATTTTTGGGCAGCGAAATTTTCCGGGATTTCTGTTTTCCGAAAAGAAGCTCGACTCCTCCGCTGAATTCAATCTGAAGGTCAACACTTCCCATCTAGACAAGAAAATTGGCTGAAGATATCGGAAGCGAGTAAACGCGTTTTCTTCGCCAAAGTTTACAGGACGCCTCGCACTATTTACTGTTCATATTCCAGAATTCTAGGCTAGCGATGAAATCACAGATCGGTCCGTTTGTCTGTGACCAGTGCTTCACTTCACCATCTTCTCGCAATGCTTACAAAGCCGATTTATGTTAAAGCCCTGCGGTATATTTTTTATTTAACCTAGCCTACTTTTCTGCTAAAATACTAAGATTTTTGCAGAGATGCAATTAATGTTGAAAACTTCAAAAATCGGCCTCGACTGTGAAATCCAAGGTTTTTTAACTTTCTTTAGGTCATTCTGGCAGGCTCTAAACATCCGACTGATATTGTGACCAAGCTCAAAATATACGACTGAGAGTACAATTCTACGGATTTTCAGATTGATGTCAAAATTGGAGCAAAGGTAGCCTACTGTCCAACTTGCATCCCATTCGTTTCCTGACCCCCCCCCCCTCGAACTGCCCCAACCATGGCCGCATGTGGTTCGGACACATGTTTTGCACACCTAGGTCATCCGCTCTTACCGTCGGATAGGAACCGTTACCAGTGATAAGAACATAGACAAGCAAAACATGCGTTGGAACCACATGCGGCCACGATTGGGAGAGTTGGATGAGGGGGGGGGGGGGGGGGTACGGAAACTTTTTGACATGCCCACAAACCAAATGAATGGACGGAATGGGATGCAAGTTGGACAGTGCCGTGTTTATGCGGCCTTGATTTGTTATTTGGCGTCTGGATCGGATCTGGCCACGATAGGGGAGGGGATAATTGAAGTGGGATCCGGAAATTTGCAGATAGCCTATGCTCCGATTCCAGTCAAACTTGATGGATCTGGCCACGCTAGGGAGGGGATGAAGTGGGAACCGGAAATTTGCAGATAGGCTAGTTCCGATTCCAGTCAAACTTGATGGACGGGAATAGGAGATGTCAGAGATGCGGCATTTATGTTTCCGAGTCGCATTCAGCCACACTGGAGGGAGTTGGAAGGGGAATCCCGGAAATGTTGTGGCTCGCATAGGGGTCACACAAGTAGAGCGATTTTAATGGAACTTGTAATGTAGCGAGACCACATGCCCTAGATGGCATTTTTAGGGTTCGAGCTGGATACGACCGCGCTGGAGGGGGGGGGGGGGGAAGAGTTACCGGAAGTTCCCAGAAAACGCTCAGATTTGAGTGAAACTTGATAGGTGGTAAGAGAAAATGCTTCAGATGATCCATTTAGTAGTCCAAACCGGATTCGGCCGCGGTAGGGGGAGTTGGAGGGGGGTACCTGAAACCGTTTGACACGTCTAGGGACCAAACGAGTGGATTTAATGAATTGAAACTTGGAAGGTAGAAAAGTCATTTGCCTTAGATGATCCGAGGCGATGTCCGAAATGCTCAGACTTGAGTGAAACTAGAGATCGTATTTCTAGGTTCACTGTCAGAAGCTTCATAACAGATTGCACATAACACTTTCAAGAATAACACCTTTTCACTTATGACCAATTAAGTTTATACTATTTCGTACCCAGATCTCCAACAACACCTTTAATAGGTAAAAATACTACACTGTCAGAAGTTACATAACGACAACAGCAGGTTGCGCGGTTTCAACAGATAACACTTTGGGATGTTATATGTTATGTTTCTTTCGTTCCCGTTAGTATTTTTACCAATTGAAGGTGTTGTTGGAGATCTAGGCACGAAATAGTGTAAACTTAATGGGTCATAACACTTTATTTCTAAGTGAAAAGGTGTTGTTCTTGAAAGTGTTATGCGCAATCTGTTATTAAACTTATGACAGTGTTCGAACCGCATTTTTAGACAGCGGGGTATTTTGTGACCTTCTCATCTACTTTTTGTACCACCTACTCGTATCAAGTGCCATATGAGCTCGTAGCTCTTGTTCTGATGGAAAAACTTCTTGCAGACAATCGTCGACAGCGAGATACACATCTAAGGTAGCAAAACACGGCAATTGAGAAAATCAGCGTGGTTTTGTTAGAGGGGTTAGAATGTACCGTACGAAATTGGGGTCTACGGGTTTCGAAATATATGGAGTGACTGTGGAAGTAGGTTGCATTAGTATTATAGATAAGACAGATCCTTTAAGCAGGGGCGTCACAACTAGGGGGGGGGGGCTCCCCCGAATGTTGTCGGCCAGTCGGTAAAAAATAGCCGAGTTGGCACGAAGCGCCACGATTTTTCGTAAAAACAGTCGATTTTTCTTGGAAACAGTCGATTTTTTTAAAACAGTCGGTTTCTCGTCAAAATAGTCGATTATTTCTTAAAAACAGTAGTTTTTCTTAAAATCAGCCGATTTTTCGTCAACACAGTCGTTTTTTCTGAATAATAGTCGTCTTTATCTGCAAAAACAGTCGGTAAAATGACCAGCCAGTCGGTAAATACCTTGCCCATTTTGGCTAGTAACGCTTCTGCCTTTAAGTCAATTTGGTCGGTTCACTCATATGCTTGCCATGTTTCATCGTCCATAGCACATCTGGAAGTATCCTAACTCGCAATCACAGGGATTCCGGACTCCCCCCCCCTCCAACAAGCTCGAACACCCCCCAAAGAGCTTCGATACGATTTGGTTCCGTCAAGAACGTCCTCGACTCAAAGCGTTTTACGAGATTTTCTGTGCCCCCCTCCAAATTCCCCCAAAAGTATCGGATCCGGTCCAGAATAGTACTAGATCATCTCAGACGGTGTCTCTTTCCACTTGCCAAGTTTCATTAAAATCCGATCACTCGTTCAAAAACTATACAATCCACTAGATTCCGGATCCCAGATCCCTCCACTCCCCCCACGATAGTCGGACCAGAGAAATGCCTATTCGGGTCCCTGTTGTGCCTGCCAGGTTTCATCGTCCTATGGTACAGCAGGAAGTAAGAAACTCGCGGGATCACCCGAATTCCCCCCCCCCCCCCCACTCCCCCATAGTGTCCGAATCCGATCCGGTTATGACAGCGACATATCTAGGACTTGTGCTTGTTCTGTTCCTCTCACCAAGTTTCATCCCGACCCACCCCCTCTAAGCTTTCGCAAGATTTCCGGTTCCCCCCCCCGCCCCCTCTAGCTCTCCTCAAAGTCACCGAATCCCGTCCGGAATTGAACTGGGTCGTCTGAGACACAAAGGTCTTTCCAAATGTCAAGTTTCACCAAGATCCGATGACTCGTTCGAAAGTTATACACCTCAATTTTCCGGATTCCCCTTCCCTTCGCTCCCCCCTAGATGGTCGTATCGAGGAAGTGACATTTCCGAATTAATCTGAGCAGGTCCCTGACATGCCTGTCAAGCTTCATCGTCCTAGCTTATGTGGAAGTGACCAAACTAGAAAAACCCGGACCGACCGACAGACCGATAGAAAATGCGATCGCTACATGGACTGACCAAGAAACTCAAAACATAATTAAGTTTTAAAACCACCGAGTTTTTGCTGTCACTGACAAAATGATAACGTTAATCTTCGTCGGGCTCAGCTTACGTGAAAAAGAAATAAAGAACTCTCGATTGGTATTTCGTTTATTTCATGCGACAAATGCAAAAAGTCCTCCCCGGCGGGGAATCGAACCCCGGTCTCCCGCGTGACAGGCGGGGATACTGACCACTATACTACCGAGGACTTACAAGTGTTGCTACTTGTCCAGTATGAGATCTGCTTGTCTGCACTAATAAATTCCGACTTCTATATACTGAACAAAGAAGGTGAAAGGAAGTGGACTGTAAGCCTGACTAAAGGCAGATCATGTCTTTTTACATCAAACTTCCGACTGGAGAGTTAGATTTGCATGAGATTGTTAGTTTGCCACTCAACAGACTTCAAATATTGCAAAGAATAGAAGATTTCCGCGTAGACAAGGCAGGAAGCAAATTTGATTCAGTGCTTGATCAACTTGATTGGATGGCTAATCCTAGCTTAGCTATGAAAGACCGCATTTCTCATCATTTATTACGGTAAACCATTCACATTTTTACCTTAGATCCAAGAAGCTCCTGAGGGAGTTTCAAGCCCCTTAGAAATCCTCAAATTCCGCGTAGGCGAAGAGTTATTTGAAGCAACTTTGCTCGATTTTGCCAGTGAAGCGAGTGGCGATGAAACGCTGTTCTACGAAACGCTCTTCCCAAGGGGTTGTTCACTCCCCAGACCCGTATTGCCGGTGCCGGGAGGTGCCAAAAGGTACCATCCTATTTAATAGTCGGTGTCGGTGTATAAAGGTGCATTAAACAAAAGTGTGTAAAGAAAATACACGTACACTACCCTATACAGATAGGGAAGAGGGGGCCAGGTCCAGACATCGGCTCTGAAAACCTCACTATTGAAATTAAAATTACGCTAAATTGTTTAGAGCTGTCACAGTTATCCACTTCTTCTGTCAAAAATTCCCGCAGTTGCACTCAAGAAATCATAGCACACCGATGTTAGTGTCACCTTTTTTTGCACGAAAGTAAGTTCGACGTCATGGGGTTGCCACCTCATTTTGGTAGTTCCGAACCCACTTACATCGTCGGTGGTTTTTATTTAGGTAGTTTAAGATTGGCTCTACCATATCAGAAATGAATTTCCGTAACTGATACAACAGTTTGCGTGTTTTATTTCTGTCAGAACAGCACCAGGGGAGGTCAAAACAATTTGGGGCAGGTTCGGACAGCAAAGAAACAGAAGCTGAAGGGAAAAAAAGAAAAAAAATGAAAAGTAACTAGCCTACAGCCTACAGCGACTAGGAGCTCAACAGCGAATGCTCAGCCTGTTTTTATGTGAAGAAAAGGAAAATCTTTGCTGTGTATTTTGAAAAGGAAAAACTTCTGTAAAAGCAAAAAGATTCATGAAGCTACTTGTTAAAAAAAATCAGATTCCGCTATCTTACAGGCTATGCAATTTCTCTGTTTATTAGATTGCTCATCAAAACTGACAGGCTCCTAATGTCGTAACATCAGTTTTCCGAGTCAATGTTGAGAGATATTTGGATTTTTCGATATTTTCACTTTCGATATCGATATTTCGGGACCATATTCGCTCTCCTATACGTCTCTTTTCACTCAAATTTAAGAAATGTTGCATCATCTTTTTGTAAAAACTGCGAATAATAAAAATTTAATTACGAACAAGAGCTGTAAGCTCATATGGCACTTGCATGGGTTAAGATGATTTGATTGATCAAAAGTAAGTTTCGACTTTGCGGTTGAGATGCGCACTCTAAGGGAGCTGGAACTTCATTTGTAAGCAAAACCCTTGAGGCAAAAATGCTAATGGGCTGATGGGCATCATGAAAATGCATATATTGCTTAAAAGTATTTTTTTACTTTGCGGTCAAGATTGGTACTTTAAGGAATAATCGGATTTGGGAAGTAGCAATTTCCAAGCAAATGTTGTTGAGTCTCCAATATTCCAGCGAAGTTTCATCGTCCTAGCACATCTGGAGGTACCTTAACGCGCGATCACCTGAATCCCAGACCCCCCCCCCCTCCTCCAACTCCACCCACAATGCCCGGAGCCAATCCGGTTCTGTAAATGATTAATCCAGAGCATCTGTTTGTCATTCCCACGAAGCTCGATCCAGATCCCACCAATCTAAGCGGGTCAAGTATTTTCCGCCCTCCCCCCAATAAAAGCCGGATTCGGTCCGGAAATGAAAAAGAACATCAGAGAAAAATGTCCTCTGTTTAATTATTAAATTTCACTCGAATCCGATCACCCGTTCCAAAGTTTATCATATCGAGGATTTTTTTTTTTATTCCAAGTCAGTTTGACCGGGTCCCTGATATGCCTTCCAAGTTTCGTCGTGAAAATCCCCCAGAAAACGGAATTCCGGGAAACCCCCTCCCCCCCCCCCCCTCAAGTGTCCGGATCCAGTCAAATTATGTAAAAGATTTACATGGATCAGATGTTTGTTCTTCCCAGCAAGTTTCACTCCGATACCATCATTATAACCGTTTCTCGAGATTTCCGGCCCCCCCCAGCTCCCCCTCGGTGCCCGTAGCCAATCCGATTCAGTAAATGACTTACCTAGAGCATCTGTTTGTTCTTCCCACAAATTTCCATCCCGATCCCTCCATTCTAAACGGGCCACGTATTCCCCCCCCCCCCCCAATAGTTGCCGGATCCGGTCCGGTTATGACAAAGATCATCGGAGAAATGTCCTCTGTTCAATTCTTAAATTTCACTCGAATCCGATCACCCATTCCAAAATTAAGCATGACTGAAAATTTCGGATTCCCCTCCCTCCACTCCCCCCACCATTATCAGATCGACAAAATTTCTATTTTGAAGTCAGTTTGATCGGGTCCCTGATATGCCTGCCAAGTTTCATCTTGAAAATCCCCAAAACCACCATCACCGGAATTCGGGACCCCCCCCCCCCCACATAAGTGTCCGGATCCAGTACAATGGTCTAAAGGACTTATCTATAGCAGATGCTTGTTCTTCCCAGCAAGTTTCACTCCGATCCCTCCATTCTAACCGTTTCTTGAAATTTCCGGTCTCCTCCCCCAACTCCCCCCTGGCTACCGAATCCCGTCAAGACTTTAAACGGGAAATTACAGATATATATTCTATTCAGTTATGAAGTTTCATTACAATCCGATCACCCGTTCGAAAGTTACACACTTCTCAGTTTCTCGGATTCCCCTGCCCTCCATTTCCCCCCAAAATGGTCGGATCAGAAAACTGATTATTTCTAAGTTTGTTTGGTCGGGTCTCTGATATGCCTGCCAAGTTTTATGGTCCTAGCACAACTGAAAGTATCCTAACTCGAAAAAGTGTGACAAATTGCCCTAAATTTTCAAGTTTCCAGCGCCCCCACTCCCCCGCATATGGTCGGATCGGGAAACTGATTATTTCCAGGTTAGTTTGGTCGGGTCCCTGATATTCCTGCCAAGTTTCATTGTCCTAGCTCATCTGGAAGTACCCTAACTCGAAAAAGTGTGACAAAATGCCCTAAATTTTCAAGTTTCCAGCGCCCCCACTCCCCCGCATATGGTCGGATCGGGAAACTGATTATTTCCAGGTTCGTTTGGTCGGGTCCCTGATATTCCTGCCAAGTTTCATTGTCCTAGCTCATCTAGAAGTACCCTAACTGGGAAAAGTGTGACAAAATTCCTTTAATTTTCAAGTCTCCAGCGCCCCGCACTCCCCCGCATATGGTCGGATCGGGAAACTGATTATTTCCAGGTTAGTTTGGTCGGGTCCCTGATATGCCTGCCAAGTTTCATTGTCCTAGCACATCTGGAAGTACCCTAACTCGGAAAAGTGTGAAAAAAAACTCGGACCGACCGACAGACCGACAGACGGAATTGTGATCGGTATATGGCACTTGAGCCAGAGTGCAAGTGCCATCAAAACATAAAAAATATTTTTTACACACTTTTATTAATGCACCTTTATTAAACTTCGTGAGTTTGGAACACCAAGTATTAAACAGGATGGTACCCCGGGGTACCCGGCACCTCCCGATATTATAACAGTAAACCCTTATATACCTGGAATAACAGGCACCCATTTTATTTCACGAGTAATCACAATTTTTATAATCCTTTTTCCATTGTATTCCAAATCAAACAGTGGCCCTTAAAGGGTCACTAGACAGTATTCTTTATGCTTTACCAACCTCTTCATAAAAGGGCGACTCTGGCGATCTCTTCGGTTCGCTCTCCGAAAAGCAAAGCGAGAATCCGCCAAGCGCCAGAACTAACGGAAAGTGGTGACACCTCTGTTGCGCTTTGCAGCTTCTCGCTGTTTCGCCACTTTCCAAGTACGTAGTGGATTCAGTTTCCGCGTCACTTTCCAAAATTAGTGGAGCGCCAAAACAACCTAGGGAAAGCTAAGCGAGTTTTAGTCAAGTCGCAAGAACATAGGAAGGATAAACCAGCGGAGCTTTCCAGACCCCCTTTTCCAGTCGCCCTAAATACTCCTTGAGCACAAGCTTACTGGGAAACATACATTAAAACAGTCGATAGGTCATAAAGCGGAATCGTCAGCTATTAATCAATCAATCATTTATTAATACCAAATTATCCATTCGATAGCATAGGCTGACGACAAAGCAATCGTACACTACACGACAAAAGAAACAATTAGAATAGTTATATACAATTGGTTTGTCAGATTAATTAAATACAATGCTAGATATACGATAAAACTCTAAAATACATTGTCGAATTTCCATAATATTGTCAGTAGGCCTATCAGTTATTTCTTCATGTTTTTAGAGCGTCGTCATAGTACGATGCTCTGGCAGCGATACTTCAGCCCTTCTTTGCAAGGGTCCTCGTCAGGCTGTCGAGCGCCAGGGACAACGTTGGGGAAGAAAAGGTACTAAGTCCCTTGTATAAAACGCTATCTGTGTGTTATAATTAACTACCGGGACATGGGGATGTGAACTGGATGAGGATTGTAGGTTCGTTTCTTTCCCTTTTTCCCTTTTACCTTTTATCGCTTACTCCCTTTTTGACCGGCACTGTCAGATTTACATCCGGACAACCAGGAACTTGGATCACGACAACTAACTTTTTAAACAGGTCTCTGTAAACTCGGATCATCGACGGATAAACGCCGCGCTTAAAAGCTTTATGCAATACATATTCGTGAACAAGGGAGTCGAAAGCTTTGCTTACATCAGGACTACCTGAGCTTCTTTTTGGGAAGGCACTGTCTAGGGAACCGGGAGCCGTACTTTTTGTCCAACGGGCTACGGAACCGGTAGTTCTCACGGAAAACAACCCAAATGAGCTGCAATTCCGGGATCTGACGTCATTGACTAACGGAAACTTGTATGTGCTGGCTCCCATTCCGGTAGTAAGTGGAAGTAGCTCACGGAAACTTCGTCGCACCAGCTTCTCGTCCGGTAGTCTCACGGAATTGTACACAGAGAAGCTAGGGAGCCGGTAGTTGATACCGGAAACTGTCTAATTGGAGCTTGTGCTCCGGTAGTGTCTACGTGGAATATAGAACACACGGAATAGTTTGGATGAGAGCTAGGATGCCGGGATTTTCACTGACTTAGAGAAAATAACATGGGAAAAAATCCACTACCGGAAACCATATATGCCCATATATACCATAGTGGCAAAAAAAAAAAAAAAATTAAACTCACGGACCCATGTTAGTGCAGACTGGGAAACCGGAAGTTAATATTTTTTAATCACGGAACCCAACTCCTGCGGGCTAGGGTTCCGGTAGTGCCAAAGATTAAAATTACAAATTCACGGACACGTGTCAATATGGACTTTGAGTCCGGTACAGCTCATTGAATCTAACTTCCATAAGTTTGTAATTTTAATTGTTGGCACTACCGGAACCCTAGCCCGCAGGAGTTGGGTTCCGTGAGTTAAAAATATTCACTTCCGGTTTCCTAGTCTGCACTGAAATCGGTCCGTGAATTCAGTTTTTTTTTTTGCACTACCGGAACCCTAGCCAATAGCCATCTGTGTCCGTGAGCTGGTTATTCTCAACCAAATAATTGTTGCTACCGGTATGTTAGCTCTCAATATATGGTTTCCGGTAGTGGATTTTTTTCCATGTTATTTTCTTTAAGTCAGTGAAAATCCCGGCATCCTAGCTCTCATCCAAACTATTCCGTGAGTTTTATATTCCACATAGACACTACCGGAGCACAAGCTCCAATTAGACAGTTTTCGGTATCAACTACCGGCTCCCTAGCTTCTGAGTACACAATTCCGTGAGACTACCGGACGAGAAGCTGGTGCGATGAAGTTTCCGTGAGCTATTTCCACTTACTACCGGAACGGGAGCCAGCACATACAAGTTTCCGTTAGTCAATGACGTCAGATCCCGGAATCGCAGCTAATATGGTTTGGTTTCCGTGAGAACTACCGGTTCCGTAGCCCATGGGACATAAAGTACGGCTCCCGGTTCCCTAGACAGTGCCTTTTGGGAATCAGCCTCAATGAGAACAGAACATAATGCATTGAGGGCATGGGCGCATCCAAGTCGTTTTGGGAGCCCAGATTGACACGGTGGAACATAACACTTCGAGCTAATCTTGTTGATACGGTTATTTGGCCGGTATGAGCTACATGAACCCGGTGGTTTTCCTTTTTTTCAGAATTGGGTAAAGCTTTCCCACGGCAAAACCACTGGAATATAAGGTTTGAAGGCAAGCTGACCGTTCATTACGAAAGAAATAGAAACCGTGATTTTCGGGTTTTTTCTTGATCAGCTAGTTATCCCTCTAAGATGATGTGCGAGGGATAAATATAATTTCGGATATTTGGGTTTCACTTCCGGCAAACCGTCCTCAGCGAAAAAAAATAAAAAAAAAATATCCGAAATTATATTTATCCCTCGCACATCATCTTAGAGGGATAACTAGCTGATCAAGAAAAAACCTGAAAATCACGGTTTTCTATTTCTTTCGTAAAACCACTGTGGGTCACTCCTGACTCAATTATCATCGATACATCAGGGAAATATAATCGACAATTAACTTCAACGATGCAGCACAAATACCATCGATACCTCTTGAGTATTTTTTCTTTAACTTGCGGATATACTTTTCAACCACACACGCTTCACTGAATATGACAAACTGATCCCAAGTGGAGCGGCCCAACTCATCCTCGAACTTGTCATGGCATGGCTGGAATGTGCACCGAACTCTTCAGCCATATTTCTGTTTTTCTATGCCCCATTTTAGGATTTATTTGACTTTGTGTGACGCTTTGCTTGGGCCGTATCACCTTCTTCCAGAGGAGGTAGGATATCACTAATTTAGTATAACGGCGACGGACACCACTGCGAAGATTGGCTAAAATTTTTGCAAACTTTCTATTTGCCCATTTCTTAACTTTATCTACCCAGCCTTTCCTCGGCTTATCACACTGGACCCACCCTCTGTGCCAAACTTAGGTTTTGCACAAGCGGTTCCGAGTTTGGGATTCTTTGACCAGTCCTGCTCACGGGACTTGACACGGACTCTTGCAACAGGCACTGCCGCATTTTCACCGTATTTTACTGCGTAGCAAATCTCGGCATTGAAAATATTTAAAGGACCCCTCGCACCATTTACTCTTCAACTTACAGTATTTTAATATGTTTGCATACTTTACAACTATGTGCTTTCAACAAATAACCGACGGTTTGGGCTGTTTTAAGCCTTTTCCGAGACCCATGGACTTGTAGCGAAAACAGGGAAACAATTTACATAGCCGTTTTTTCTGATGGAAAAACTCCTCGCTGACAACCGTCGACACCGTGATACACATCGAATATAGCAAAACACGGCAAATGGGAAAATCAGCGTGGTTTTGTTAGAGGGGTTAGAATAATAATAATAATAATAATTGTATTTGAAAAAGCCCGAGGGCCATATACAGGTCGACCGTACGTGTACCGTACGAAATTGGGGTCTCCGTGTTTAGAAATATATGTAGTGATTATGGAAATAGGTTGCATTAGTATAAAGGTAAGACAGGTCCTTTAACTGGATTCTCACCTCGGCTACCGGAAGACCTGATGATTGACGCAGTAGGTAGTAGGGCACTTTGATCTTATAATAGTGAGGACACCGTCTCAAACACTTCGGAATGTCTTTCGATCGGCATTATTCCATTCTTATTTTCGAACCACTTCGATTGGGGGTCCTGTCAATTCGCCCCCACGCCAGTTCACACAAACGTCAGTTAGTCTAAAATTCGTCACTGATTTTGCAAGCCAAACTGACGTTCGTGTCAACTGTCTTTTGTGCCAACTGACGTTTGTGTCAATTTACGGTAGGCAAACTGACGTTTGTGTCAATTGACGGTGGGTGAACTGGCGTTTGTGTCAATTGACGGTAGGCGAACTGACGTTTGTGTCAGTTGACGGTAAGCCAACTGAGATGTGAAAAAGGGCTGGTTGATGAACTGGCAGAATGTTCCAATTGGATGAACTGACGGTGGATCAACTGACGTGTTGTGTACGAACTGATGTGAGGGTGAACGGACGCTTGGAGAACTGACGTTTGAGTGAACTGACGTGTGCACTAACTTACGTTGGACGAACTGTCAGATTTTTGATCTGGGTCAACTGACGCGTGTGTGAACTAACGTGTAGGGGTAGTGACTGCGACCCAAGTATAGCAAGTCTTATAATCCTGAGCAGTATTGGTTCTGTGCAGTCTCCGGTAAAATCGGGCGTGGCCTTGTGCAGTCTTGTATCGATACGTCACATACGCTGCGTTTAAGTCAGAATGTATTTGCTTGAAGAAACCTGTTCTTTAATAGCGGCTCAACTTTAATTTGGATATACCTTTTGAATATGCCATACCTGGCGGTAAAGTAGTTTCTGTGTAAAAGCTATAAAGTAAAAGCATCTGCAAAACTAGCCGGAACACACACGTAGGATCATAGAAGCTGTAACAATAATAAAAATAATAATAGATTTATTGCCCATCATAATGCACAGACGGACAAAAAGGGCAAACATTTGAAAACGGCAGAGAAGGCTGCGGTTAACGAACGTCGGAGCTAGCAGAGACTTTTCTCACCTGAGCATGCTTCCATTTAGCAAGGGGAAGTCACGTGCTATCAGTATTATATATTCTTCTTCGCTTTCAGACTGGTTTGTTTCACATCTTTAAGACCGTCAGTTCATGAACGCTTTATCGCTCTTGAAAAGCGACTCCAGAAGCTGCGGCTCCACCTACTGGATGAGCGCGAAATCCGCAAGCTTTGCCAGGTGACAAGACGCCATCTAGGTGGACCGGGCAAAGTCGCTGATTTGAGGTCAAGCATTTGGTCAGTCTTGGCCCAAGTTGCACGGATAGAGAGAGAAAAGGCGAAAAATGATAGCGGCATTAGTTCACAGAGCTCTGCTGGGTCAGAAACGACATCCTTTATAGAAGGTAAGACTATCACGCGTGGAACTCTCGAGAGACCGGCGAGGACTACCCGCCGTTAGGAATACGAAAACCCGTCCGCCTAAATGTATGTCTGTAAGCACGATAACTCGCGAATCTTCCGTTTTTAGGACTCTTTTTTCCAGATACTTGGATAAAACTTGTTGTAGAGATTCTTCAGGTCACTGGTAAGTTCAGGCTTGCAGTCTTGCTTTGTAATTGTACGTTTCCACATTGCATAAATCCGAGCGTTTTTTGAAATACGAGCGTATTTTACGCACGTATTTGGGCTTGAAAAGATCCGAGCGTATTTTGAAATACGAGCGTATTTTACGCACCTATTTGGGCTGAAAAGATCTCTAGCAACACGGACGTGTTTGAGAAATCTGTCCTTTTTGCATAGAAAGATAGATAGATCAGCGTATTTCAAAAGTCCAAGGGCCATGTACACAGAAAAAAAAATATAACTTTAACGATCAGACTCCTTCTTAATTCGAAAGATTTATCTACACGCCCACTCGAGTATTGCACGTACTTCTGTTTTCACTCTCGAATTGACATCTCAGCCTAAATCCATAATCCACCTTTAAAAATAACAAGTTGCGTTTACAAAAATAAAAATACAGAAAAAAAGATTATCAGTATTATTATTTAGTTTGTTTCCACCAAAATCGGCAAGTACAGCAGCGAAAATATACTAGCAAATATACACGTCCACATGCAATGCGAGAAGTCCTGACTGACAGGCTACCGATCTAGAAGGTAAGCAAATATACCCAGGTTTGAGTTCCCACCGAAGACTTTGTTCTTGTTCTTCCCCGAGAGAGTGTCCCTGAGAGAGTTCAATTGCAATGCACTGTTTTGATTTATAAAATCCCTGGATATTGGATCCTAGAAGGTTCTTTAAAGGACCTGTCTTACCTATAATCCTAACGCAATCGATTTCCAGAATCACTCCATATATTTCTAAGCACGGAGACCCCAATTTCGTACCGTACATTGTAACCCCTCTAACAAAACTACACTGATTTTCTCACTAGCCGTGTTTTGCTACCTTCGATGTCTATCACGCTGTCGACGGCTATGTGCGAGAAGTTTTTCCACCAGAAAAACCGGTTATGTAAATTGTTTCCTTGTTTTCGCTACGAGTCAACGGGAGACCCGTTGAAAAGGCTTATAACAGTAAAAAACGTTGGTTATTTGTTGAAAGCACAGCCTAGTTTTAAAGTATTCAAATATTTTAAAATACTGTAAGTTGAAGAGTAAATAAGGCGTATTCTCGCCGTTCCCCGAGGACTCCTCGGGGAATCGAAGGGAACGGCGAGAATAGAGGGAGTCACTCCACGCGGACTCCGCGTACAGAAACAGCGAGAATACGGGGAATGCTTCTGAAATGGATTTTGTTCGAAAAATGAATATGCAGCTGAAAAAGTTAGTCTAGAGCCACTTTATTTTTGCTTTTGTTTATTCTGATTCTTTTTAATTAATTTTATCTAGCACCTACAACAGCAAAAATTGATTCCCCTCCGAATTTGAAAGGGAGTCCTTTTTTGATGATGGTGATGATAATCGGAGCATTCCCCGTCCGTGGGGACTCGCGAGAATACGGGGAGTGAGTCCCTGGGACAAACAAAAACGCGGGGACTCCTCAAGTGGAGTCCTCAGGGAACGGCGAGAATACGCCTATAGTGCGAGGAGTCCTAACGACTAAACGTTCTCGTTCCTTCCCGAAATAAGAAATTAGTGGCATGAATGGTTTTATGCATCCCCCTTTTCAGTACATTTCCTACATGCCCTGCCGTTTGTTGCTTCGAGGACCGCCAGCTTACGCAAAGGCATGGCTTCTATCCCTGCCGAATGCCACCTCGAGATTCTGAACCATCTCTTCGGAGAAGACCTTCGGGAAATTCAGCGCACCGTTTTCAAAGACGCTTCTTTGGACCAACGACTCCTAGAAGTTCAGAAAACTGTTGAAGCACGTTTAGGCGGTCGTTCCAGTCCTGGCAGATTTGAATTCATACCCGCCAAATTCCAAACTATTGATGATGATGCGGAATTTTTCCCGCCCTGCATGCTCCACCTGCACCGATCCCTTAGAATCAACCATAGACTAACGCACTCCTCCCGGATACGCTACTCCCTGTTTTTAAAGGAGGTTGGGATGTCACTAGACGATACTGTATCACTCTTCGAAATGGAGTATTCCAAGCCCCATTGTAGTAGAGGGTGTACCCATGACTGGGCCAAGGATAATAAGAGATATAAGTACAGCTTAAGTCACCTGTACGGAAGAAGTGGCGGGAGGAAGGACTACTCAGCCCATTCTTGCTGTACGCTTCAGGTAAGTGCCCCGCATTGCTTCATTTACCAACCAAATTACCAACTAAATCGGGGAATTTCAGTTACGGGAGGGGTGTGTGTGCCAGGAGTTCCGCTAATTTTCCGACAGTCTTGAGCAGAGCAAAATAACACTAGGCAGTAGCGCCAAGAAATTGAGACACACTCGAATGGCAGCGATATCAGCACCACTAGCGATAGAGAATGTCCCTACTGAAACTCGATCAGTCGTTCGTAAACGCTCGCTCCGAAAACTTCATATTTTAAACACAGCGATACAGCCTCCATTGTTTCCTTGGTGTGTACAGACCGCACCTTTGCTTTACTAGAAATGTATAAACCTGCAAGTTTGTCTCGCTTTAAATCCCATCCTCGCCGCTAATGTTGTGTCCGATCACGCGATTAACACAGATAATACAAAATATAGTTTTATTTGGAAACTAGCTGGAGAGAGTATTTATCCTTAAACTCAACTGATGACAATGATGATAACAATAGACAGAAGACGACCCCCACTAGGTGGCGGACCATAGTACTAATTTACACCGCTAGGTAATGTTCGTAATAATAGATACAACAGGCAGCGCTATGAGTATGGCCCGTTTGCAAAGTATGGAAAGCGTAGGTCTTGGCGCCACTCCCTAGTGTTATTTTGCTCTGGTCGTGAGCCTGTGCTGAACCCAGCCGGATCCTGTGATCTATACATAGAGCGGGTTCCACCCTACTTACCATGGTTACCGCTCACGACGTCAGGAATTCTGTCTTCTTGGCGTCAAGGCTGGAACGCTTTTTTCTGTTTTCAGCAAAATATCATGCCACGGGCTAATCCGGCCAATCACATCACTGGGATTCGTAGTTACCACGCTCAGGGGCGTCACGATCGGGGGGGGGGGGGGAGGGGGGATTTTTCGTCAAAACAGTCGTTTTTTCGTCAAAACAGTCGTTTTTTTCGAAACTATCGTTTTTTTCTTGAAAACAGTCGTTTTTTCTGCAAAAGAAGTCGGTAAAAGTTACCAGCCAGTCGGTAAATTCCTTGCCCCCCCCCCCCCCAAACATTTTGGCTAGTAACGCCTCTGACCACGCTAACCACGGTCCCGAGCGTGGTAAGCAAATATTTACTATTAGTTACTATTTCGAGAAGGTTGGAACGGTCAGCGTAGTAACTTTTCACGAGGTTTGAACGAAAATAGTAACCAATAGTTACTATTGTTATAAGGGTGGAAGTCGCTCATAGTAGCCTAGGGATGATGAACACATATTTTTCGTGGACATAAGATTTTAAGCGTCCATCGCATGGTTGCAAGTCGCGCCAGACACAGGCCACGGTTGTTCCAATCGAGTAGCCTAGTCTAATCGGTCAGTCAGTTTTACTGCAGCAAAAATAGCACTGGGCTAACATGCCGAAACTTGGAGAAACACATACTAATGAAAAATGGATATCAGAAGAAAGTAAAAGAAAAGAGCTAAGGAATCATTAGCAAAATTTTGTTAGCAAGCTTTTGTACG
The DNA here is from genome assembly GCA_030848855.1 of Branchinecta sandiegonensis. Classification (NCBI taxonomy): domain Eukaryota; kingdom Metazoa; phylum Arthropoda; class Branchiopoda; order Anostraca; family Branchinectidae; genus Branchinecta; species Branchinecta sandiegonensis. The sequence goes on along the minus strand of JAUPMV010000016.1, from coordinate 6,930,324 downwards.
AAACTCAGCGACTGACAAGAGCTTGCTACGTCACCTCTGCTCTAGCTATTGCATTCTCGTTCGAAATGAAGTTTGTCGGCAAATTAAATAGAAGTAAAATTACGCGTAAAATTTCAGTGGTTGAAAACATGTGACGAACGACCTCAGATACCGTTCCAGCAATTTGTTTGGCAGAGGAAGAAGTTTGGGTTTCTGATCCTTCTTGCTTCGTTGTGAATGGGTAGTATGACCTGACAGGATGGTCCTATGATATCAAGAATTCACAACCTGGTGACCGAAACGCATAACCAGATGATAGTTCCGTTTTTGCCGATACCATGGTATCTGAACCACGGTCTAAGTCGTTTTAGCAGTTATCGTGGTATCTGATACCACGGTCAGAAGGCGTTTTTGAAGTTATCGTGGTATCAGAATTCAGATACTACGGTCCGACCGTGGTATCTGAAAAGTCATCTCACTTTCATCAAATTTTGTCAGATTGGTGAGAAAGAAGTTTACCACTTAGTGATGTGGTAAAAATATCTGTTTTTCTTTTGGGATGACTTCGAAAAGCGCAATTTCGGCAATTGTCGTTTTTGCAGAGCAACCGTATATCAGATACCACGGTAACTGCAAAAACGACTGATTGCAGATCCAGTTACCGTGGTAACAGATACCATGGTATCTGCAAAAACGCAACTATTTCCTTCTTTGTGCATATCTGACAGCGGGCCGTTTGGCTGACAGTTTCATCTTCTTCTTCGGAATCGCAATCGACTTGAAAGGCGGAGACATATCGGAAACTTTTTAATTTTCAGGGTGCTCTGGCGTCTGCTACTGATGAAGGTGGATGCCCGTTTGCACATTTTCCACCAGAAAAATGGCAGGATCTCTTAGTTTCTTGCACAGAAGAAGACAAGGATGCTTTGGCCAGATATGGCGAGAAGCCAGACTTTTTAGGAGCATGCCAAAAATATCTTTCTCTTAGAAAGCCAGCTCTTGGCGAACTTCCGGACTTGGAGGATTTGGCTTTCCAGAAACCGAGTCAGTTCTATCAGCTAGTGAGAAAAGAGGTGAGTAAGAAAAAGAAGTTTCGATTTAATGATGAAATTGGAGAGAATCTGGCCGAAAAACTTGATCATGTATTCGAAGCATAGATCTGATTTACAAGTAATATTTTCGCCGGTTTTCCTGTCAGATGAGTAGTTACGTTTTTGCAGATACCACGGTATCTGATACCCCGGTCTAAAGTCGTTTTCGCAGTTATCGTGGTATCTGATACCACGGTTAAAAGGCGTTTTTGCTGTTATCGTCGTATCTGGCCAGTTATCGTGGTATCTGATATTCAGATACCACGGTCCGACCGTGGTAACTGATCGTGGTATCTGAAAAAGTCATCTCGCTTTCATCAGTTTTTTTTTCAGATTGGTGGGAAAGAAGTTTGGCACTTAGTGATGTGACTGAATGTCAGTTTTTCTTTTGGGATGACTTCGAAAAGCGCAATTTCGGCAATTGCCGTTATTGCAGAGCAACCGTATATCAGAGACTACACGGTTACTACAAAAACGACTAATTGTAGATCCAGTTACCGTGGTAACAGATACCATGGTATCTGCAAAAACGCAACTAATGTTATTGAGGCCATGACTCATGACCGTCAAATAACGGTTTGGATTGAATTAAGAATGTTCTACCTAGTTGACAATCCTTTGATAACTGTACATTCATTCTTTCGTTTACGTGCTCGGAGGTTCTCACACTTTAGTCTCAGTCGCACTTCCATTTCTTATTCTTCCACCTAAATACCGGGTGGGTATAGGAAGCTGTTCTTTGGAGGCCAAGGAAAATGGAAGCTGCCCAGATATCGGAACGTCCGTTTAATTATATAGGCTAAATTTGTTGCAAATTGAAGAGTAGAAATTTAATATGGTGCTAACGTGTGGCATTCTTCAGTTTTTCTTCACGCTGACATCTAAGGCGTATTCTCGCCGTTCCCCGAGGACTCCACTTCAGGAGTCCCCGCGTTTTTGTTTGTCCCGGGGACTCATTCCCCGTATTCTCGCGAGTCCCCACGGACGGGGAAATCTCCAGTTATCATCACCATCATCAAAAAGGACTCCCTTTCAGATTCGGAGGGGAATGAATTTTTGCTGTTGTTGGTGCAATGTAAAATTAATTAAAAACAATCAGAATAAACAAAACCAAAAGTAAAGTGGATCCAGACTAATTTCGTCAACTGCATATTTTTTTTTTTGAACAAAATCCATTTTGGAAACATACCCTGTGTTATCGCTGTTTCTGCACGCGGAGTCCGCGTGGAGTGACTCCCTCTATTCTGGCCGTTCCCTTCGGTTCCCCGAGGAGTCCTCGGGGAACGGCGAGAATACACCTCTAGTCGTTGCCTGGTCGTTGCTTTCCTGTACTGGGTTGTATGGTTCATTCCTTAAGGCGTATTTTCGCCGTTCCCCGAGGACTCCACTTGAGGAGTCCCCGCGTTTTTGTTTGTCCCGGGAACTCACTCACCATATCCTCGCGAGTCCCCACGGACGGAGAATGCTCCGATTATCATCACCATCATCAAAAAGGACTACCTTTCAGATTCGGAAGGGAATCACATTTTTCTGGTGTTGGTGCAATGTAAAATTAATTAAAAACAATCAGAATAAACAAAACCAAAAGTAAACTGGATCCAGACTAATTTCGTCATCTACATATTTTTTTTTTGAACAAAATCCATTTTGGAAGCATTCCCCGTGTTCTCGCTGTTTCTGCACGCGTGAGTCCGCGTGGAGTGACTCCCTCTATTCTCGCCGTTCCCTTCTATTCCCCGAGGAGTCCTCGGGGAACGGCGAGAATACGCCTCTAGATGGCGCTGAATCTGCTGGCAAGGACCTACGTAGTTTTTGAGGAGTTGGGGCAGTTGAGGTCGTTAGCTTTTATACTAAATCTTTTGGAAAAGTTGAGATTTGTAAGGGAATTAGATTGTGTCTGTTCTTAGCAAGTGTTTTGATATTAAGCGACGAAATAGTAAACTCTGTTGAAATGGGATCAACACGAATTTTTGGTAAGATCTAGTTGCATGAACTGGAAGTCCAGCACTATGCAGGCTAGTGTTGAGGGAGAATTTGAAAAGTGCCAGAACTGAAAGAAAATGGTTGTGCCTCTGTTGGGCTTTATAACTTCTCGCTGTTCACCAGTATCCACTTTCCATGTAAGAGTGGATGTGCATTTCATGCTGTTTTCCAAAACTAGTAGACCACACGACTCTTGTGCTTGAACAGTCGAAGCGGTTTTTGACACTCTTGTCAAGAGTGTCAAGAATAGCTTCGGAAAGCAAAGCAAGTTTTAGCAGAGGCGTAAACCAGTTTCCAGACCGGCAGAATTACCCTTCTTAGGTTGATGCTGAGCTATTGTGTTTGCTAATAGTGAATTAAAATTGTAGTGAAAGAGCAGTTTGCATTGTTTTTTTATGTGCCATATACCGATCACTTTTCAGTCGGTCTGTCTGTCTGTCGGTCGGGTGATCGGGAGCTAGGGTACTTTAGGGTAGTTAGAGGGGGGGTGCCAATATATTGTGACACACTTAGCATGAAGGGATCAGGATGAAACTTGAGGGGAAGAACAAACAGAGATCTGTGATACATCGTTGACAGAACCGGATGGGATCTGGGCACTGTGAAGGGAGTTGGAGGGTGGGTCCCGGAGTTCGGATTATCACGGGTTAAGGTACTTCCAGATATGCTAGGACACTGAAACTTAGCAGGCATATCAGGGACACGACCAGATTGACTTGAGAATAGTCATTATCCCTATCCATCCATGGGGGGGGGGAGAGGAGGACAGGGAAATCCAGGATCTCGAGGCAAGCATAACTTTCATACGGGCATATGACACAAATACTTGACAGCTGGAAGGAGCTTGGGTCCCGGATGTCCCATTTCGTATCCAGACCGGATCCGGTAATTCTGGGAGGATTAAAGGGAATTGGAATCTTGATTACCAAAATTTTTTATCATGCATAACTTTTGAATCGTTGGTCGGACCCGAAAGAAATTTGATAACTGACACGACAACATGCTTCTCATCTAACTATATACTTTCATAATCCCCATGGGTCCATGATCATTTGTACCTCAAGTGTGTCTATGCTTATAAATGAGTTTTCTGACCAAAAGAAAAATTTGTTTGATTCTCAAGGGCCCATGATCATTTGTGCCTCAAGGGTTTTGCTTAAAAATTACTTTCCATCATACTTAAAGAGCCAATCTTACCGTAAAGTGGAAAAAAACATTTTTAAGAAACAATAAATTTTTAAAATCCTGAAGGGCCCATGATCATCTGTGCCCTAATTATTTTGCTGACATATTCAGTTGTAACCACCGTAAAGTGCGCATCTTAGCTGCAAAATGCAAAAAATAAATTCCAGCAAAAGATACACTTTCATGACCCAAGGGCCCATGATCATTTGTGTACCAGTGCCTTTGCTTACAAAATTGATTCCTAGCCCCCTTAAAGTGTGCATTGTAACTGCGAAGTAGGTGACATATTTTCGACTAAACCATACATTTTCATGAATCCGACAGGCCCATAATCCTCTGTGCTTCAAGACAACAAAGATCTTAGATGATACCCTTAGCTACTACAGATGCTTGCAAGTGCAATTTGAGCTTACAGCTTTTGTCTTAATATTTAGATGAATACATAAAATATAAATACAAAAATTATATTTCACCGACTTTGGGGTTGGCAACAACTTCCAAAATTTGACCCAGGAATCCCAGGATGGTGAAATAATTGAACTTGTCAAATATTCTTCTCAGTATTGATACATATTTATGTTTCAGCATTCAGTATCAGTTTTGGGCCCGCGACTTGATTTTGAATGTGGGCAAGCTCTAGCCTTTTCTAGCTAATTTTTCCCAGAATATTTATTATCAAGATTTTGAACCCCTTGGCAATTATAAAATAGTTGTAGCCAACTAAGATGTAGGACCTAGAATTCATTGAAACTTTTTGACTTATTGTGAATATTCAAAGACAAAGTGAAATGTAGACCACAAGGGGATTTTGAGAATTGCATGCATTGCGTTGTCTCCCCAGTGTCAGGTGTAGGTCCAGAGACTGTGTACATACTACAGTCTGCACCATCCGTAGTCCTTTTTGAAGGCTACCCACACAAGTATTGACCAACTCTTACTTTTTCCACTACTTGTCCACTAAAGACTGATATCAAGCAAATGAGGGTGGATTATTTTCGATACAGCAAATTCCTTTTGTATTTACCCAGATCGGTCCGAAATAGACGCCTCGTAGATCGTTACGGAGCTAGCGACATCTTGTGTTCGCTGGAAAATCTGCAGACCAATATTGATGCCGATGCGTGTTTCCGCCTAGGTGCGCACCACGGCCTCATCCGGCTTTTTCATTGAGTGCTTTTTTGTTGTTGTGTGTTATATGTTGAATTGTCTTTATTTCTTTTCTTTTCTTTGATTACTCCACTATCCTAAATCTGTACAGTGGGTTACAAATAAATATTATATTATTATTATTACTACTCTTGTGGGCTGGGGCGTCACTAGCCTTTTGCCTTTGGGGGGGGGGGGGACGTCCAGTTTGTGCTGACGGACTAAAAAATTTGCCGACAAAACACCCACGCCTGCTCGTGGGTACTGGAAATAGTAGGTGGAGTCATTGCCAATCGGTAGAACGGAGGGTGACTCTTTGGATACCAAAGTAGGCTGTAGAATAAGTAGGACTACACCATCAGAAGTTTGATAACAGATAACACAAGGATGCAGGGTTTCAACTGACAACACTTGGAATGTAATCTGTTATGGTTTTGAAAGTGCTATGCATAAGAAGCAATGTTAGAAAGACTCGAAAAAAATGCTGTAAAAGCATCTGCTGACTTTTTCGTTTGTCGTCGTGATATCAGGAAAGTCAGCAGATGCGTTTTAGCCATTTTTTTCGGGTCTTTCTGGCAATTATTGTAATGCAAAACAGAATCACAACAGAAAAGTCTTAAAATTATAATTTTTTCTTTAATTTTTGTAATCACAGTTTCATTGATATTCAGTTTTTAAGTGTCTAGGATGGTTGTTCAAACTTAATTGGTAAATAATGCGTTTTCTGTTTCAGAATCATTAAAGCGCAGCTTAGCACCATCAGAGCCCTTTTTCAAAACAGTCAAAGATGGAATCAAAAGAAGAAGTCAAATTTTCAGTGAAGAACAAGAGAGACAAAGGAGCCTGATTGTCCGCGCAGAAAAAGTTGAAGTCAATTACCAAGGATTACCAGAAGATGCTACCATTCTGCTAAATAAACGAATTTCAACACCTTATGATGCTGCTAGGCGTAAGTTAACTTTTGAGCGTTTGTGTTTTTTTTTTTGTGTTATAACTTTCGAGCGTTTATTTTAGTTTCTAGATTTAAGAGATTACATATGGAACCTGTCGAGTGCCACTTCGTACCGTAATTTTAAAGAACACCTATTTACTGTTTATGTTCGAGTATTTAAAACTATTTGAATGCTGTAAAACTGGGCTATGTTTGTACCGTAAAAAATTGTACACGGCTTTGGCTGTTTTAAGCCTTACCCATGCCCATCGACTTCTAGTAAAGACTCGGCAAAATTCAGATAACCGTTTTACGCATCAATAACATGATACGCGAACAGTCGTCGGGAGCATATTGCGCATGAAAAACAGTAAAATTGTGGCAAGTACAAAGAATAGTTAGTTGCCGTTAGCGAGTTTAGAATGTAAAATGTGAAATGGGGGTCTCCGGGGATTAAGAATTAATGGATGCAGTTTGAAAGTAGGTTGCATTGGCATTATACTTACAACGGGTCCTTTAAAGCTTAACTGAAAAGCCAACTTATTTTTGTATCATTCAGCTGTAACACACTGCATTATATTATTTGGATACCACTATGGGAATTTTTTATTTTCCACTATCTGCTCTAGTACCGTAGTGACGTTCGTAATATCTACAGCCGTCCCCACAACGCAGATTCTACTATGACGCGGAGAATTAGAATCTCAACACAAACGCGGCATTTCAGTCGCCAATGGTGATCTTGATGAAGACTGCTTCATTTGAAACACATTTCACAAATATGTTATGTTCCTTTTTATTTGTTTTTTTTCAAATTTTTTTGAGTATTTGAATGTGCAAGTGTTGGGCCACGTTTAATGTAATTTTTGGCCGTGTTGTATTCTTATTTCCTTTTTATACTCGCCAGCCTTGGCGGTCAGAAATAAATGAAATGAAATGAAACTTCATTGAACATAAATTTGTATAAATCTTTTTCGTCAAGCATACAACACAGGTACAAGCCCACAGACGTACCACAAATCCGACAGGAAAATTCTACTATATTAAAATCGATTATTCGTGAATAGCGGAGCAACGAAGTCACGCATTTTTAGCGGGTCTTCAAGCCAATTTAAGTGAATAAGTGATGGGTAACTAGATTGTCCCATACCAGCCCTTTTCGGATAAACTTTATGAGTTTTCATACGTAATGCTTATGTTTCCTTAGACTACCTGGCTATTAAGCATGGGCACTGTTCTGTTTTTTTTTTTCGAGAAACAGAAGAACAGAAAACAGGCCATTTCGAGAACAGAACATAAACAGAAACAGGTGTCGTAGAACACAGTCAACCTGTTCTGTTTCTGTTCTGTTTTTCTTTGAAAACAGAAAACAGCTGTTTTGTTAAATAAACAGCTGTTTTCTTTTTTTCCCATACTATCGATAATAAAGCGAATAAAGTTCCCCGTGTCAGTTCTAAGCAAGGTTGTTACCAATCAAACAATTACAGGAGAAATAAAAACGATACTGATACTAGATTTACAATGGTATTTTCTCGAGCGTCTTCTATACGCTCTGCGAGTGCATTGCTTTCGACCAAATACAAACAGACCGAAAATGCCGATTCACTGGGCAGGACGGTTGCAGTGGGGAGTGGGGTTCCCATACATCATGTAACATAGGCCTGAAGAAGACCCTCGCCAAGAAGGGCCGAAATATAGCTCTAATAAATTTTGCTGACGTATCCGTTTTGCACTGTCGAATATTTAGAAATATCGTTTCGTTATTATTATTTTAGTTTCTCGATTCAGGGGATTACATATGCGAACTATCAGAAAAGGTCGATTACATAACGAATTTATTTCAAACAACCACTATCATGGCAATTAGACCCCGACGCCGCGTCGAGGGGTAAAAGGGTCAGCGGCGGCGCGCCGCCGATTGATCGGCGTTTCCCGCACTTTAGCACCTCTAGCCTCGCCTTTCATTGGTTGTTTTAGCTTCACATAATTTAATATTACAAAACTTGTACATCAATCTTACAAGCTAGGGCCAAATAAACAAAAACAGGTCAGATACAGTTTTAATGGTCGGCAGTTCTGATTTCAATCACGTATTAATCAAGAGTAGCCTTTATGTGCCTGATCTGATGACTATTAAATCAGACGGGTTTGACCAGATTCATGAATCTGAATCTGGTCAAACATTATCACCAAAGACGTAATCACAGAATGGCTTTTGCTAAAACTATAGACTATATACAGCATCGCTTCCTAAGCGTCAGTGCTGAACTAGCAAGAAAGTGCGTAGACTAGACTTCAAAGAGATCAGTTCTTCATGACCTTACATGTCTTAAAATTATCGTGGACAAACTGGATTTGGTTGACCCTGTGGGGCTTGATACTGCTTCGTTTAGCACAAACTATCAGTCCAGTAGTGGAAAAAATTCGCTCCGCTGCTGCACTTGTGGCTGGAATCGCCAAACATTTCCGCGCCAAAGCAGCCACCTACGGAATTTGCTGGGCTTATTTTTTCCAGAACCCTAGTACATCAAAGTCAACCTCGCATCTATTAGCTTCTGCGGCTATGCTAAGGTACAAGTCGACTTGCCGCCGAATAATGGCATCGTTTTGTGAATCCTCCTCGTCGACTAAAGAATTCCGAGCCATTTCTAAGAGACGTTTTTTCTTGCCAACATGATCAACTGAAACTAAACTGAACTGCTTGGTCTCTTAGACGCAGTGTTGGGGGCAAGTGATTCAGAGCTAAGGATTCGCCTCGTGTCTTCTTCCTCCCTTTCTGTTTCTTCCTCGTAAGAAAGAACTCGAGAAGACGACAAGGTAATGCCGGGCTCAAGGACTCTACTATTTTCGAGACAGACTGTTTCCGGAGGGCTCTTTTCTGTGGAACAAGACGTTATGCAACTTATAAAGCCACTCAGATCTTCCGGGGTACACAGCGTCTTTATCATGTTGAATAGGAAATCTCTTCTTGTACGCATAGGTAGGTCGAGGGAAGCTAAGTGATCGTCAATTTCCTTCAGCCGGTACGTCTCAAAATCAAGCAGCCCAGCACAGACCCACTGTCAATAAAACAAGTCGTTCTGTTCTTCGCCTTCTTCATGAATCGACCGTTTCTCAGGGCTGGCACAAAAGTATCTCTTGAATGTAGAGCTAGATGTCAATGTCGTCAGAACTGGGGTGTGCCATAATTTTTGTCAGCGAAATACAAGTAAAAGAATAAGAATATACAAAAAAAAGTGTGGGGCGCCGAAACACAAGCGAATCGCCGCCGCCGATGTATCAGCGGCGGCGATCGGCGCGCCGCCGTTAAAGGGGCGCATTTTAGCCGTTTGAAATTCAGCGTGACGCCGCTGATTTTCGGCGCGGCGTTGGGGTCTAATGGCAATGCCAAATTTGGGCATTACGTCAAGCATAATGCACATTTTAAAATCTATACAGTTAATCATCAATTCGTCATCACAGACCTGTTATAATATATAAATGAAAACCAAAAACAGAACACGGACGTTGGAATAATATCACAGACAGCTACCACCATCATTATAAATTTTTGTGAAACTCGGAACGAAGCTTTTCTGGTACCGCGTATGTGTTGCAGGTACGGGGGACAACTTTGGAACCTTTGAACTTGCGACCCTTTCCTGTCGGTTTCTTGTGTTTTCATAAGGAGGAGGAAGGATATCGGATAGAACAGGATGGTGAAGGAGCTTATGACCAACCGCTAAGCTCAGCCGCAGTCTCCGACTCTCAAGGGTTTCCATCTTAAACTTTTTTAGGAGAGCAGAATAGGGAACTTTGGGCTCACGACTTATTATTAGGAGTGCACGTTTCTGTATTCTTTCTATTTGTTGTGTCTGTTCGGCAGTAAGGGCAAAGTGCCAAACAGCAGCCGCATATTCCAAAGTGGACCGAATGAAAGAAACATAAATTCGGACAAGATGGGAATTAGGTACTTGGAACTTAGCCAGAAGTTTTAACAGCTGTAGACCAGCGTTTGCACGCTTTAGCATTACGTTGGTGTTGTCCTCCCATTTAAGATCAGACGTGATTGTTACACCAAGGAGCTTTAGCTTCTGTACCTGTAAACCAGAAGGCAGTGTTTCTTCAAAGGAAATGCTAGTTTTGAGGAAGGAAAAGGTTAAAGTTGCACTTTTATCTTCGTTTAGCTGCATGTCCAACAACCTGGCTTCATCTTTAATGTCTTCTATTATGCCTGCAGCTTTGCTTTTAAGATTTCTGTATTCACTGGGCAGTACGATTGCATTGGGGAGGGGGGCTACATTTTGAAGATAAAACGATCATAGGGGATCAAAAAAATGCACCATTTGGTCAAAAATATTGTTTGCACTTTGGGTTAAGATGCAAACGTTAAGGGGTTTAAAGTTTCAGCAGAATCAAATCACTTGTTCGAGAGCTATGCATGTCACTTGATTTACGGGAACTCCCCTCCTCATCCTAATAATGGAATGCCAGACTTGAGGAAACAATCATAACCCAATCAACATAAGCTCAAGTCTGTTCTGCCTTCTAGCCAAGAAATTGGTCTTAACTCTACCCTCCCCCCCCCCAAGTTTGGGAGGAATGACAGTAGTAAAAAAGGAAAAACAATCTTCGTAGCCTGACTCTTGTCAAAGAAAAGTGTGATTACACGTTTTAGGGATTTTCTGCCAGCTTTCTTGCTCAGTTTTCAGAAATCTTGGTTGGCTTACGTACCCAAGCTACTAACAAATATTGAGGAACAGACAAAGGACTAAAAGGACCACTCCCTTCCTTGGCCAAATATTTCCTGTGTTCCTGATGGTACGAAACGGATCCGTCAGGTGCATCTTATTAGAGCTATATATCAGCCCCTATATTCATTTTCCGTTCCGTTTAAGTTCATTTTCCAGCTTGATCGGCTTGAGCCTGAAGATGCCAAGAAGGGCCGAAATATAGCTCTAATATAATGCAGCTGATGTATCCTTTTTCCACTGTCAAACATAATTTGCAGTCATCTTGGGCTGAAGAAATATTTGGTTCCTGATAATAATTTAGAAAACTGGTTGACCTCCTCCCGGTATGTTAAAATTTTCCCAGAAAGAAAATTGTAATACAGCAGCTTCATGAAGAAAATTATTTTACACCCAATTCGAGACATCTCTAAAACTGCAGCTGCAGGCAGTGGTTCCAATCGAGGGAGGGAGGGGTTATTTTACATGGGGAAGGACTGTATTTGATTTTTATTGGCACTACACAACAAGCCTACTGATATATGCTACTGGAGCATGTTTGAATTTAGGTAGCGTTCCAGTGAAGTTATTACACGTTACGATGATAAGAGGAGGGGCGAGCGCCGTACTGTCGTGGTTACCACGCTCTCTGGAACGAAAATAATAACAACGCGGACATACTTCATCACTCTTACGGGAGTTCCTGCAGAACCGATAGTTATTATCACTTATGATACTCTCGACCATCATAAGTAAATTGTAACGATCGTAACAGTCGTGGAACGAAAATAATAAGTGGGAGGAGCCAATTTACTTATTACGGCGGGCTCGGGAACGGCAAAAATAACAAGAATAGTAACGATCGTAACTAATAATAAGTTACTGGAACGCTACCTTAGGCTGCGTTGTAGTTACCGATCTTTTCGCCTTAATGCCCCCTGGGCGTGGATGAAACCCCATGAATGATGACTTGATTCAAAGACAGGGAAGACTAAATCGAAACTCTGTTACCTGAAAATGGTATAAACTGTTAATATATTAATTACAGATTCCGGGATAACTTTGTAATTTGGAAACAATATAGAGCGTGTCCGAAAGCTCAGAAACGAACGAAAATGCTGAATTAATTCAGCATTTCGCTTTCGGACTTAAATTTTCGCTCAGTTAATGCAGCATTAATTCAGCATAAAATCCATCGAAAAATTCAGCGAAGATGCTAAATTTTACGCTGAATTTTCAAGAAGAAACTGGGGAGCTGGCGATTAAGGCTAAATTTCGGAATTAGAAGTGTCAGAGAAGAAATAAAGAACGTGTCCGAAAGCTTTTAGTGCTGTAAATGCTGCATTTAATGCTATATATAAGGTAAGAGCTTTCGGACAAAAATAAAAATAAAACTGCAGCATTAAATGCAGCATTTACAGTCTCAAAGCTTTCGGACACGCTCATAAATTTCATTTCAAATAATTTTATTTCAAACTCAAGAAACAGACTGCAGTCATGCCAAAATAAAAATGCAGTGTTCTTTTTGGTGTGGGATGACTGAAAAGGAAAAAATTTAGACGTAGATAGAAGAAACACTTTTGACCTACCATTTTCTAAAAATTTGTATAGTAATCTTGGGAAGCTTGATGTAAAAAAGCCATACAAGTTCACATTGGTCTGACAGATTTTGAACTAAATGACCTGAACACCACTCATTTAGTTTGATCTAACCCAAAATACAGTCTGCTGATTTGCCCCCAGTCCCCAGAGTCTCATTTTGCCATGCATATTCCGCGTGATATCAAACAAATACGATACGATCGAGAACAAGTGGAGACGACAAGGAACCGTAGCCTGTCGTAACGAGTCGTAAACCGCTTCTGGATGGCCGCCACGACTAGCTTACGATTGTCAGTGGAATTCCCGCTCAAAAAAAGAAAAACAGAAACAGACGAAAAACAGGTACAAAAAAAAACAGAAACAGGTGAAAACAGGCTTAAAAAAACACAGAACCGAACAGAACAGGTAAATAAAAGAACAGGAGTCTGTTTCTGTACCCCTAAATGGCCCTAAAACAGAACAGAACAGAACACGCTCCATGCTTAATGCTTACTGGCTATCCATCTATCGTGGCTATCTATCTGGTGACGAAATGCGTCAACTCAGACATTACCCTGTTTTAGATTTGGGAGACATGCTGGTGAAACGCAGTGCAATCGCTGAAGTTAATGGTAAACCATGGGACATGCACCGACCTTTGGAGTCGGATTGCGTTCTGCAGTTCAGGCACTACGCGGATTTGGATCCGACGCTGGTTAATAGAGCCTTCTGGAGGAGTGCCAGCTTCATGCTGGGAGCAGTGATAGAATATGTTTTCAGAGAAGAAATTCCAGTGATGCTTCATAGCTTCCCAGCGCCAAATAGTAAGTTCCCTTGTTTTGGTACTCTGTTGGCAAGAAAGAATAGTTGCGTTTTTGCAGATACCATGGGATCTGATACCGCGGTCTAAAGTCGTTTTTGCAGTTATCGTGGTGTCTGATACCACGGTCAAAAGGCGTTTTTGCAGTTATCGTGGTATCTGGCCAGTTATCGTGGTATCAGATATTCAGATACTACGGTCCGACCGTGGTAACTGGTCGTGATATCTGAAAAGTCTTCTCACTTTCATCAAATTTTCTCAGGTTGGTGAGAAAGAAGTTTAGCACTTAGTGATGTAACTGGATATCTGTTTTTCTTTTGGGATGACTTCGAAAAGTGCAATTTCGGCAATAGTCGTTTTTGCAGAGCACCGTGTATCAGATACCACGATAACTGCAAAAACGACTAATCGCAGATCCAGTTACCGTAGTAACAGATACCATGGTTTCAGCAAAAACGCAACTAATAAAAACCTCTGTCTCTCATCCACTTCGCTGGACAAATACGCTGTCGTGTTTCCTAAATACAGAGCTAGTGCTTGTGGTTGTTGTCAGAGGAAATGAAATACAGATGGAATTATTAAAGCATTATTCTTTAAAAAATAGGCAAAACAAAAGTAAAAAGAATAACTATTGGAGGAGGAGTCGTTGCCCAAAAAGTAAGAAATACGGAAAATCAAAACAGGTGCTAATTAGCTAACAAAAAAAAATACCCATATCTTGTATTGGATTATCTGTTTGCCACAGAATGATAGGGCTGGCCTGAAGAAGGTTGCAGAGATGTGAGAATGCAAAAGTTTCTAAAGGTTACAGCGATAGGGCTCATTCGGGTTGTGGATTGCTTAGTCGTAGCAAGGATGCACTGCGAGGATGTAGATACGGACGTTCTATTTCGGAGTAGTGTTGTGCCAAGTACTTCTATTAAGTACAAGTACCAAGTGCTCGAGTAAATTTTTACTTAAGTATAAGTATTTTATTAAGTATAATCTACTTAAGTATTCCTTCAGCCCAAGCTGACTGCGAATCATATTTGATAGTGCAAAACGGATACGCCAGTTTAATGTTATTAGAGCTATATTTCGGCCCTTCTTGGAAAGGGTCCTCTTCAGGCTCTACTTGAGCGGCTTTGAGCCTGAAGAGGACATTTGCCAAAAAGGGCCGTAATATAGCTCTAATAAAATTCAGCTGACGGATCCGTTTTGCACTATCAAATCTACTTAAGTAATAAGCACTTTTTGAAAAGTACTGCAGTACGTAAGTAGGCTATTCAAGTACTTAGGCAGGCTTATTATGGTAAGTTTGTAAAAGAAAAATGCCTGATCAAAAGAGCAACAACAAAGAACGACATACCTTACTATCCCATGTGAGGGCAAACATCACATACATACACATATACTACTCTTCAGTTTTGAAGTATTCGAATTTTATAATGATAGTAATAATAAGAATCAAATCAAGTTTTTAGGATCCCAAAAGAAGTATCGGGGAACCATGACATCGCTAAAGCGTGTCTGCCCGTCTGTCTGTCTGTTAGAATGATACCTCTTGAAAGGGTTAGGTAAGCTATCTTTTCAAACTTGGTGAGAGGATCCTTCTCCTCACAGTACAGGTCGTTCGCGGGCGGGCCCCGATCCCTCATTTGAAGATGGAGGGTCAAACGCACTGGTAGTTTGCAGATGGACCCCGTAGTCTACTATTTAGGGGTGGGGGAGCGGGTTTCAAGCCAAGATTTAAACTAAGGGTGAGAGATATGTTGAAACAACATTAGTTCTGTTTTCATCTCGGAAAATCAGTTCACACGAAATCTGGTGAAAAACATCTTATCAGTATTGCTTATAATTCCTTGATCTAGTGGTTTCGAGGGTCGATAATCTGAGATTCTAAATCAATCTTTTGGTTTACTGTGCTTTGTCGATATTATAGACGAAGTCCGGTGAAGACCAGAAATGCAGTAGGCCTCGTGTTGGGTCTTTATCTGGTGCTATGTTATGAGTTTCGGATTCGCCGAAATCTAGTGAACAAGGGAACTTCCATAAATTCTAATAATTTATCCATCTAGTTGTTCGCGTCCGTATAGGGGTATATTAATGCAGACAGAGTTATTCGATTTCAGATATCCATTCAGAAATACTCCTTAGAGCCCAAGCTGACTGGAAAACGTATATTCGCATTCCCATCGGAAACGTATACCTAGCTCAAGTACTTTCATGACAGTTAAACATTCCATTAGTACGACGTTTAGCAGTATGTTAATCATCTTCGCTGATCGGAACGGACATGTATTCAAACAATGCATAAACGGATACGTCAGCTACGATGCTTTAGAAGCGATATTTCGGCCCTTTTTGACATTTTCCCCCAGCGTTGTCCCTGACGTTGACAGCCTGACGAGCACCCTTGCCAAGAAGGGCTGAAATATCGCTGCCAAAGCATCGTAGCTGACGTATCCGTTTATGCATTGTGTGAATATATCCGTTCATATTCAGCAAAGATGATTAACATGCTGCTGAACGTCGTACTAATGTTTCACCATCATGAAAGTACTCGAGTACTTAGATACCTTCAAGCACTTCTATTTTTTACTTAAAGGACCCGTCTTACCTATAATACTAACGCAACTTACTTCCATAATCACTCCATATATTTCTAGACCCGGAGACCCCAATTTCGTACGGTACGTTCTAACCCGTCTAACAAAACCACGCTGATTTTCTCACTTGCCGTGTTTTGCTACCTTCGATGTGTATCACGCTGTTGACGGTTGTGTGCGAGAAGTTTTTCCATCAGAAAAAACGGTTATGTAATTTTTTTCTTTGTTTTCGCTGTAAGTCAACGGGTCTCGGAAAAGGCTTAAAACAGCCAAAATCGTGGGTTATTTGTTAAAGCACAGCCTAGGTATAAAGTATTCAAGTATTTTAAAATACTGTACGTTGAATAGTAAATAGCGCGAGAGGTACTTTAATTATGAGTATTAAGTACTTCAGAAATTTTATACTTAAGTAGAGTACAAGTACTACGATTTTTTACTTAAAGGACTCCTCGCACTATTTACTACTCAACTTACAGTATTTTATAATATTTGAATCCTTTACAACTAGGCTATGCTTTCAACAAATAACCAACGGTTTTAGCTGTTTTAAGCCTTTTCCGAGACACGTTGACTTACAGCAAAAACAGGGACAACATTTACATAACCGGTTTTTCTGATGGAAAAACTTCTCGCAGACAACCGTCGACAGCGTGATACACATCGAAGGTAGCAAAACACGGCAAGTGAGAAAATCAGCGTAGTTTTATTAGACGGGGTTAGAATGTACCGTACGAAATTGGGGTCTCCGGGTTTAGAAATGTATGGGGTGATTATGGAATTAGGTTGCGTTAGTATTATAGGTAAGACAGGTCCTTAAGTATTTGCCAACACTTCTTCGAAGTAATTTTTTAAGTTCTTGTGCTTGTCAGCTGATGTATTTGCCAAGTGACAGCTAAACAAATACATACTTGTATCAGGGACCCATAAATTTCCTGTAATGACTCGACATTCAGGGGGCTTGTCAATAAGAGATTTCTGATGCGCTCTTGACCGAGCGTCAGATAGTTCGAGAAACACTCACGGGGATAAAATACCCGACTTTCCAGATAGACACAATTTTTCGCAGCTGTTGTGCTGAACTAGGAATATTTCTCTGTAATGGAAGAGTATCCTGGATCTTTTGTCCTAGCTTAGGTAACTGGTGGTATGCTGAATAGTCCCAGCAAATTTTGTCTATCTGAGCAAGAACGCCGATTCGACCCAAGCGGAATTTTCGGAAACTAGGTGAGGCTCGGGCAACATAGCAACATAGAAGCATAGGAAATGACAAGCCCCCTGAATGGCGAGTCATTACAGGAAATTATGGGTCCCTGCTTGTATGTAATTGTTCCGACTTTACACCGAAATCCGTTTGTGATTTGTTCCTGGTCCATTCCTTACTACCAGTCCTCAACAGCGTTACTGCTGATCTCATCAGTGCTAGTATTAGCCTAAAACCAGCTCTCCTCTGTATATCGGGACACAAGCAACCTTCTCCTTCCGTGAAAGTGCCATTAATTAAAAAAAAACGGTTTCGTCAGGGTGCTACTCGGAAGTGGCTAACCTTTTTGTCCACCAGCGAACACAGTTTGGCGACACCGGGACTCTTTATTTCCGTCCATGAGCGTGATGAATCATCATCAGTTAATTGTAGTGTAACATCTCTTGGTTTTAAACGTCAGCATATAATAAGTTCGTCCTTGTAAATATTTTCAGTTTATCGTTTACCCATTTATTTTTGTTTTTGGCGTGGCTTTGGTTTCTGTGTAGGACATGAATGTTACATGCCTGAAATCTTCTTTGGTATTGGTTGTGACGCACTAGTAAGTACAGTTATTCAAATATTGTATACAACGGATACGTCAGCTACGATGCTTCGTCAGCGATATTTCTGCCCTTCTTGGCAAGGGTCCTCGTCAGGCGTCAATCTTCAGTTCCAACGTCGGGGAAGGAAACAAACCTGTAATCTATTACAGGTTTGTTTCCTGGTTCCTTTGATTACAGGTTTGTATCCTTCCCCGACGTTGGAACAGATTGACAGCCTGACGAGGACCCATGCCATACATTATTTGAATAAATGTTTCAAAGTCAGCTTGGGCTCAAGGAATATTTATAGAATGTACAGGTTTTTATAGGAACTTTAAAGTTTAACTGAAAAGCAAACTTATTTTTACATCATTCAGTGGAATACATCGGGTTATTTGGATTCTCCTAAGAGATTTTTTGATTTTCCACTATCTGCTCTCGTAGTGAGGTTTGGAATATCTACAGCTGCCCCCACAGCGCAAATTCTACTATGACGCGGAATATTTGAATCTGAACACAAACGCGGCTTTTCAGTAGGCGGTCATAAGCTTGGTGAAGACTGCTTAGTGCCTGAACAAAAAAAAATCATAAATATTTCTCGTCAAGCACATGACAGAGGTAGCAGGACAAATCTGACAGGGAAATTCCACTATTTGAAAATTGCTTATTCGTGAATAGCGGAGCAACGAAGTAACGAATTTTCATCGGGTCTTCAAGCTTCTTTAAGCGAATAAGTGAGGGGTAACACGACTGTCCCATCTCTGCCCTTTTCAGTTAAACTTTAAGTTGATTCATTTATCTTAGTACGGTCTGGAAGTTTCGTGCACGACGCTTACGTTGGCGTGGAAGGTTGGAATCCATCTGGTGAGGAAATGCGTCAACTCAGCGCAGCATTTGCTCGGCTTGCGGCGGAAGATTTGAAATTTGAGAGATTGGAAGTCAGTGAAAAGGTGGCGAGAGAGATGTTCCGCGAAAATCAGTTCAAGATGACACATATACCTCAGATTATCGAGCAGAATAAAGAAAGTAAGTAGACTTGTTTGATTCGACAATACCTTAGCAAAACGCCTTTATATGAACTTCTAGACAGAACGCGAACGTACGCGCGTTTGTCGCCCTCTGATGGGCTTATTCAATTCAATTCAATTCATTTATTTGTATCCGCCAAAGCTGGCGAGTAAAAAAAATATAATAAAATTCACACAATTGGTCTACAGACTAATAACTAGACCATATACTTTCATACAAACTCTACTTCATTTAAAAAAAAGAAAAAAAAGAAAAAAAAAACAATTAGCCTACGCTATCCTCAATGAAGTCTACCTAAACTTTAACCAAAATACAGTCAACGCAACGCATCGGTCAAAGTGTGCTTTATGGAATAAATTTTTGAAAAAAATGTTTCCCGTTTCTTTTTCAGAATATCAGTGGGGTTTTTTAAACCATAATTTTCCATCATAAAAGAACTGGATTGGTATTTCGAAAACCGGCATAAAAATTTCCCAAAATAGTTTTCATATGAGATAAATTTGTCAACGTTAAAAAAGGTAAAAAAGAAGATGCAAGCAAAGCCTGTGGAATTCGTCTGTTTAACTCCTAAGTAGATTTTGTTTGTATGTGTTGTGTTTTAACTAATTGTTTTCGTATTTTCTTTTATACTCCACTGTTTTCGTCTTGTACGATTTGTGGGTTAAAAATAAATTAGTATTATTATTATTATATTCGAAGTAGCCGACGCAGTTAGAACCCTACATGGATTTGAAAAGGAACGAGCCAATACAATAATAATAATTTTATGCAAAACAAAGAATAGGCTCTTACTCTATATCGAGAAGAATTCTTATCCAACTTAACCTAAAAGATATAGGTCCGAAAGTGACCGGTCCGGTCACGATTATAACTTGTACTGTGTTATGCGCCTTAGACCATAGTTGTTTCGCTTTGTTGTAGCTATAAGCAGAGGCGTCACTAGCCAAAATGTTTGGGGGGGGGGGGGGGCTTGGTATTTACGGACTGGCTGGTCATTTTTTATATAAAATACTCAGAATATACAGTTTGGCGACACCGGGACTCTTTATTTCCTTCCATAAGCGTGATGAATCATCATCAGTTAATTGTTGTAACATCTGCTGTACTCAAAATATACTCAAGCGACAAAAAAATTCAGTTTATATGGCCAGATCAGACTTCGAAATATGTCTTATCTTTTTTGTTTTTTTGTGTATATGGCCCTTGGGCTTTTGAAATACACAGATCTATCTATCTATCTATGGTTATAAAGGTTTCCCGTGGAATAACACACATCTGACATGAGAACTGTTTTTACTTTTAACTCTATTCTTGCTTATTTCTTTACAGACGGAAGACTGGTCGTCTACCGGGTTGGCGATCATGTAGACATCAGCAAGGGCCCGATGATCTCGTCGACAAGTCAATTTGGTCGGGTAGCGGTTTCCTCTGTAAGTACCTATCTAGTACCCAATGCTCCCAAACCCTACTATTCGAGATTCTGCACCCTCAAACCGTCTAACCCTCAGTCTCGTTTTTATCGGATATCACGGGGGGGGAGGGGTAGAAGGGGCCGGAACAGACTAGGCTGTACAGGCCTGAGTAGTCGCCTGTATTCAGTATAGTTTTTGGGGCAGAGGCACTCTGAATGAATTCTTTTCAGCCGTGTACAAACCTCTTGAATATTTTTGATTTTTCTGACATCTGAAAAGCACATGCAGATTTAGTCACTAATCGCTCTTCGTCCTTTGTCGCTCGATCCATTCTTGTTCAATGGTTTTAACTGTATCTATCCAGCCTGATGACATTTTTTTTTTGTTTACTTCTACCAGTGGCAAAACGATGGACTCGTTTTCGAGACCCTTTGTCCTCCTGCGACACTCGTGACTCAAAGAGACCCTGGGAAAGTAGCTACATTGATCCAGTGTCAGCTTCCAGACCCTAAGCACTGGTGACTTCAACAGGCAACGCAGTCTTGTCGTTATCAAGTGCGATTGCGACAGTTTGTATAATAATAAAATAATAATAACGCTTGTGTATTGAGCCAAAAGGCCACACAAGATTTAATACACTTTACACTTCACAAATAAACTATTACACCTCTGGAACTACTATGCTACGTAAACTAGACTAAACTGCCATTCCTGAGACTATATCCTTTAGTCACATATTTACAGATATCTACGATAAATTGGGGTTCGTAGATTTCAGGATACAGGGAAGTAATACCAACCCACCCCCAGCAAATGTTACTCTCAAATGCGAAAGCTCTTGGCACTCTAAGAGGTAGTGGTTCAAATCCTCCTCCTGCAACTTGCAAAGAGGGCAAAGGTAAGCCTCTCCCCGCTTTCCTCCTATTGAAAAGTTAATTTTTTTTTGTATTCACTTGAATCAAGAAAATAGAATAACATAACAAAGAGAAAATAATTTTTTTTGCCTTGAGCTACGATTTTTCACTGCGTAGAGCTGCGTGACGTGTAGTCCGCAGAGATCGCGGCCGAGCTCATTTGACAGAAATAACACTTCGACTGACCATGTTGTATCGAGATTCGCCGCATAATTTTTGTCAAATGAATCTCGGCCGTGCTCTTTGCGGACTACCGTGACGCGCGGAGCCTATGCAGTGGAAATAACCGTTATTAAAGGTTAACTTCCGACATTGAGGTTGATATCGGATTATAACAACGAGACGGCCATTGAAAGTAATCTGTTCGAGCCGAAGGCGAGGCAGGTTATGAAAAATAGCTGCCGAGCGCAGCGAGGTTGATCTTTTTACGTGGCCTTCGAGCTCGTTAAACCGATATCAACTGAGATTGAGGTATGTACTTATTATAACTTTTTCGAACCGAATTTTTGTTCAGGTAGTAGCCTACTCAATCTTCTTTGGTAGTACTTATTTGCTACTTTGTAAGAAATTTTCTGTAGTGAAATGGCGACCTTATCCTACCATAGAAATGTGAAAATGACTACTTTCGTGACACTTCTTTTTATAACTACACAATCCTTATCAAACACCATCTTTTTCATTTGTGGTGAAGCAGATGCCATCTAGCGTTAGAGATAAAATTAATCAAGCTTAACTCGGGTTTGCCACTGGTCGCAGAATTCTGCGATTTCTCATACATTTTCGTATCTTCGATAAAGCGAGCAAGAACCCTGCGACCGGTTCCTTACCAGTAAAGAAAAAAATGAAGCAAAAAAAGTTAAGGCGTATAAATATGAAGATGATAAAGCGACATTTGTCATTAATAGTTGGTGAAAAGACCTTGTTTCGTAGATGTCAAAATTTGTTTGTTTTTTGTTTAATCGGAGCAAAATCAAGAATAATACCTGTGGTAATTGCTCAATAGCTGCCTTTTGGAGAATAGGGGAGAACAAGCTGAAGCAAGTTGGAAGTAATGTTGTTTCAGTTGACAAGTTGCATGGGAATGTGATTGTGACAAGGCCCAGGTTGTTTGGCTAGGAAAAGAAACATTTTCTTTCAGTTTTTTAACTTTTTTTCTCAAATGTCTTTGATCATTTTTTTCCTGTATTATTTTTTAGTGTTTTCTTTTTTCTTTCGGAAAATGATGTTTTTTATTTAATTTTTGGATGTCTGGTTCTACTTTTCAATAGTTGAGGAAAAGTAGCCTACTCGATGAACTTCTGTGGAGGTTGATACGGCTTCGTGTCATCCTCTCTGGAGCTTGATACGATATCGTATCAACCTCCACAAAACTCATAGTTTGAACTTTGGCTGTAGGAACTGGTTGTAGAGGCGAAAGCCTTATTATTGCAATTACATTATTATTATTATTATAATATACCCGTAGGACAGAGGAAACACACCTGTTCGAGAAAAGTTGTACCATATTTTTTTCAAATATCAGTTCGTTATGTCATTTGGTTTTCGATACTGAAGTGAGAACATACGCAGCCTGCCAGATTTGGATAGGGGGATGTGGAACTTCTGTGGAGGTTGATACGGCTTCGTGTCATCCTCTCTGGAGGTTGATACGATATCGTATCAACCTCCACAAAACTCATAAAAATGTAGCTTTGAAAAATGTAGCTTTGGTTCAATGCAGTTTGGATTCCGTTCGAGCGCCAGTTGTGCGCATGCTCATCACATATTGACAAAAATGATGAAACAGGCTACCCGCGACAAGTCTTCTATACATATATGTTCTATAGATATAGCTGGTGCTTTTGACAATATAACGCATTCTCAGGCCCTATTTTCTCTCATTACTTCTGGCGTGAATCTGTCTGTCGTCCATCTGTTAAAATTTTGGTATTGTCATTCTTCAGTAAGGTTCAAATGGCAAGGTAGCTTGTCAGAGATTATTTCTGTCCGAACTGGTGTTCGCCAAGGGGGAGTCTTATCTCCCTACATCTTCAAATCGGCCATATCTTCTTGTCTCGATTCTTTGCTTCCTGCTTACTTCTATAAAGACTATGCCTTCAGCTACATAGCCTATGCGGACGACTTGCTCTTAGTAAGCCGTAGCCGATCCACACTCACAAAAAATGTAAGTAAGCTGTCGTCAGAACTTCTGAAAATTGGCCTTGAAGTTAACCTTTCAAAATGTGAGTACCTGCATTTCAACCCTTCGTCAAATTGTTCGAGTGCATCTAAAGCTTCTATATCTCTTGGATCGTTCATCGTCAAATCAACAGACTCTCTACGGTGGCTCGGCATAACATTCAAATCTTCATTGTCAAAATTTTGCTCATCGGTTGTTCAAGAAGTTTATAAGTCGATCCGTAGCGCCTATGGGCGCATCGTCCCCAACCGGGGGCGCTATAATCGTAAAGCTTTGGGAAATTTGTACAGCACCTTCTGCGCTCCTTCTATACTATTTCGTTCTGGCGTCACTCATGTTCTGCGAAAGAAGGAGATTAAAAAGATGAGATCATGTTATTTTAAATATGCAAAGCACCTGCTCCACTTGTCGAAATTATGTCATAACCATACATTGACGGAGAAATTCAAAATTCAAGACGCAAGTGTTACCCTTTTGGATGTTTCGTCATCACTTTCAAAACTCATGGACGACAAGGCCCAACCAGCACACGATGTCGTCCACTGCTTCCTGACCGAAGATTAAAAATTAAGTGTCTTTTTCTGTGTGTATATATGTGTTTTGTTTATTTTCTTTACTTTTGTCATTTACTCCGCCTTTTCAAAATGGCGGGTCATAAATAAATTACTTACTATAGTTTGAACTTTGGCTGTAGGAACTGGCTGTAGAGGCGAAAGCCTTATTATTGCAATTATATTATTATTATTATTATAATATACCCGGGGGACAGAGGAAACACACCTGTTCGAGAAAAGTTGTACCATATTTTTTTCAAATATCAGTTCGTTATGTCATTTGGTTTTCGATACTGAAGTGAGAACATTCGCAGCCTGCCAGATGTGGATAGGGGCTGTAAGGTAGTTCGAAATGGATCGTGCCAGTCGGAATTAGCCGTCAGCTTTGGCACTGTCTATCTTATAGAAGTCGCGAAAAAATCGTGGTGATTTCCAGCCTGTCTTGAAAACGCGGTTGGTCCTGTGGAAAGTTTGACTTCTGACTCCGTCATCTAGCAATGTTATGTTATCTAGCAATTATATTTCTTGTGTCTGATTTAATTGATTCATTTTCGTTTGTGCTCGGAGAAAGATCAGACCCATGTCGCAAACCTTTTTTATTTTTCATTTTTTCTTTAGTCAAATGTCTGTTGTCGTAAATTCTCGTGTTGTCCTTAAATTTTAGTGTTGATGTGTGATAGTTGTTTGTTTGTTTTTTCTTTACAATGCCTTAGGCTAGAATTGTATTAATAATTTTTACAAACCCATCAGAATTAGTGAAGCGTCGTTTTTTATGCCACTGGCGTGTCTGATGCTTTTGAGAAACTCCAGGTTTATTTATATTTGCCATTAAAATTATACCTTACCTTACCTTACCTTTCAAATCATATTCTGTCTGGTAATGTTCCGAGTTCCCAAAGGCTTCTCCAGACCCTCTCCCCGAAGGACGGACTTTTCCCCTAAAACTCCTGTTCCGAAGCATGCGTCAAAAGTCGCGTTTATTGTTTCTTTTATTTTTCAGATTCACCCCCTGCAAAGTGATGTACCAAACCTCTTCAGGTTCCAAGGAGCGGCAATACCTTCTCAACTTCGGGTAATCATTTGCGATTTATATTTTTCTATCTCAGCCAGAGACCGAAGCGTTCAACTGTGGCAGTGTTAGATAATAGGAGGGTTTTCGCGCACTGGAAAGCAAAGTCGGAATCACTTTCCAATGGGAAAGTTGCCGAACTTTCCAACCGGGTTTTCGCGCTTTGGAAACCGAAGCAGCTTTCCCGGAAAGTGATAGCACGAGGTAAGTGGAAAGCTCCGCGGAAAGTTGATTGTTTCGGCGGGAATTTCAAATGTGTGGAGAAAAAACAGTGCAAGTATCACTAATAAAATAAAGAAAATGGCAAGCGTTATCAGGGTGGATGGAATATATGAGAATCAAAGAACCGTTAAGTGAACCATATTTATACGAAAAAGTTTGCAATTCAACATTTTCCCGGTAAAATCAGCTTTCCATGCGTTTTCGCGATCAGTCCAGCGGGAAAGTGGAAAGTTATTCCAGGAATCGCTTTCCCACAGATTTCGCGATGCGCTTCGGTCGTCGGAAAGTGATTCCGAGATCCCGCGAAAACCCTCCTGATACCGAGGACGTATAATCGCCGCATGCATTGCTATTGACTAAACTTTAGCCGATCTACGGCCCGTGACGTTTTCATGACGTCATGAAAGGAATAGAAAAATTCGATTAAATTAATGTTGCAGAATATATATTGTATCTATTTATATAGAGCCGAGCGGCCAGCGAGGCGCCTTACGCGTTTACATTTATAATCCGTTCTATTCTAGGGACAATCAGTTCCGTTAAGTTTAACTGAAAGGCCAATTTATTTTTTTACGTTTGATTTGAACACAACGAATTATTTTGACTTATGTAAGGGATTTTTGTTTTTTACGTCGCGTAGTCTAGTAGTGACGTTCGGAATCTCCGCTGGTTGCACGACAAATACCTTTACGGCGAGTCGCGGAAAATTTGAATGTCTGCAAAAGCGTGTGTTTCAATGGCTGACAAAGCGAAGATTTTGAAATGTTCGATTCCAGATTGCAGAATCACATCTGGAGATAGCCCTCTGTTCCGTGCTTCCTGGTCACTTTCACTTCCCATGTTACTTTCAACTTCCTGGCTTGAAGGATGCAAATCCGCCATGAATTACGGCAATTGGCTGCCGCTGTAGTTGCTAAACATTTCAAACATAGAGCTACATTCGTATAGAGGTACAACAGTTACGGAAGAGAAATTACGTCAGCTAAAATTCAAGAATCGTGGATAACAAAGTAACGAAGTGACGCGTTTTTGTCGGTTCTTCTAGCCTAATCAAGTAAAAATATGATGGGTAATCAGATTGTCGTATCTTAGCCCTATTCTGATAACCTTTATAGTAAATGGAAAATATAGACTTTTCGTGTGACGTCATGACCCGTAGATAATCGGCTAAAGTTTGGTCAACACCTTTATGCCGCTAATTCTTGTGGAAACGGTAGAAAAGACGATTGGCCCGAACAAACGTGATGACGATTCCGACATCCCTATCACCTTAGTGCGGTTCTGACCCTCTTCCAAGTTAGCCTCATCCTGGAACTTTCTGCGGTGACTCGTTCGTAGAGAGATAAATGGGCTTCCACATTGAGAACTCCTGCGTTGCGCTCGCGCGTATCCCGCGTCTGACCCTGCAATAAGCAACCCGAAAGAAGTGAATGCATGCAGGGTTGCCACATGTAGCACGATAGTGTGAATTGTCACTCTTATTTTGTTTTTGTCACTCTTGTCCTACGTAGGACATCAGAATAACTCTCTCTGTAAAAATGACCAAACGTGTCATGTTTGCAGCAGGGATTCCGACTAGAAGTAACTATTTCAAGTTTTTTTCATGAAAGTAAAATTAAGATGTGTAATTTTTTCAGAGGTGATTCCGACCAAAAGTGAACTTTTCATGAAAATAGATTTCACTCCCACTCTCCGTTTTGGGTCAAAAGTCACTATCCAAATATTTTTAATGTGGGAACCCTGAATGCATGTGTACTCTTTGCATTGTTTATGGAACGTACATGTTTATTTTGAGCGTGTTCCATCCTACCTACCCTAGTTATTACGCATGGCGTCACAAATTCTGGCTTCTTGGCCTCAAGGGTTGGAAAGATTTTTCTATTTTCCAGCAGAATATGACCAATCACGTTACAGAGATGCGTAGTTACCACGCTTATTACGCTCCCGAGCATGGTAAGCAAATAGTAACTATTAGTTACTATTTCGAGAAGGTTGGAACGGTCAGCGTAGTAACTTTTTACGAGTATAACGGTGTATTGCGTTGCTTAATAGTATTTTAACTGGACCCCGCAAGTGAGAACCCCCTAGGCACCTTTTATTGTTCACGGTTTTGTACTGCAACTATTTGTGCTTTACCGGAATTGTGGTTCTGAACAAATGTGGTCAGCAATATTTGTATCTTGAACAATTGTGGTTCCGATCCACAATTCGTGAGCCATTCTAAAGGCATATTCTCGCCGTTCCCCGAGGACTCCACTTGAGGAGTCCCCGCGTTTTTGTTTGTCCCGGGGACTCACTCCCCGTATTCTCGCGAGTCCCCACGGACGGGGAATGCTCCAATTATCATCATCATCATCAAAAAGGACTCCCTTTCAAATTCGGAGGGGAATCAATTTTTGCTGTTGTAGGTGCTATGTAAAATTAATTAAAAAGAATCAAAATAAACAAAACCAAAACTAAAGTGGATCTCGACTAATTTTTTTTAGCTGCATATTCATTTTTCGAACAAAATCCATTTTAGATGCATTCCCCGTATTCTCGCTGTATCTGTACGCGGAGTCCGCGTGGAGTGACTCCCTCTATTCTCGCCGTTCCCTTCGATTCCCCGAGGAGTCCTCGGGGAACGGCGAGAATACGCCTTAAGATTAATATATAAGCCAGGGTGTTCGCGCTAGTGGGGCAGTCGCAGTCGCAGTCTCAGTGCAGTGGAGTCGCAGTCACAGTCGTAATCTTCATCTGAAGTGCAATATTTCGTATCGGATTAACCCAAGTACAGTTGATGATCGTACTGGATTGTACAGTGCGGTGAGTGAATAAAACTACAAATATATCACACTCTCTGTTACTGCGTTATCGCCTCTAGACTAAGGAGAACCTGACTCGCCTCCTCGCTACCCATATAACTATATACCCCGTGTACGGTATACGAGGTTAGAACGAAAATAGTAACGAATAGTTACTATTGTTAGAAGGGTGGAACACGCTCTTTATATGCTTGTCCTGTTGAACGACGCCGTGTAGGCGAAAGCGTCCCCCATGTATGGTATTGGTACTCTATAATAACCCCGGATTTATTTTTAGCTGAATCACTTTGCCTGGAGTATCATTCAAGAAAGAAGTACGCACTTGGTGAGTACCTTAAGCCTTTAAAGAGCATGTCGTACATATATTATTGCTATGAGAGAGAGAGAGAGAGAGAGTTTATTGAAAGGAAAATCACACATACTACTTATGGTGCACCCCTTAAAGCACTGGCCTGTCCTGAGGTGGTGGAAGCAAGATTAAAGCACGAGAACCACAGATTGATTCTTGCGTTCTCTATCGAACCCGGTCAGTCTCTCGTGCATCACTTGCAGGGAAGTGATTCGTCAGCAGTGCTGTCTACCAGTTTCTCATCAAAACTAAGGCAGCCGTATCAGCCTCTGCAGATGTTCATCGAGCCCTTTTCTCAAATACTGAAAAGTAGAAGCTGGCCTCCAAACAATAAATCAACAAGAGCTGAAAGCTCATATGGCACTTGCAAGGCTGGGTCATATGGAAGTGATGGTCAATTTTTTTTTCACTTTCGGTTAAGATGCGCCAAACTTGCAAGGCTGGGTCAGAGGACGGAAGTGATCGTCAATTTTTTTTTCGGTTAAGATGCGCACTTTAAGGGTGCTAAAATTTATTTCTATGCAAAACCCTTGAGGCAAAAAGGATCATGTGCTCGTGGCGATCGTGAAAAAGTAAATTTTGTTTAAAAGCATTTTTTGCACTTTGCGGTTAAGATGAGTTCTTTAAGGGATGGTCGGATCGGAAAAGTCACGATGCCTAACCCAATGATGTCAAGTTTCTAATGCTCCAGCAAATCGTCCTGGCAAATCTGGAAGTACCTTAACTCACGATCACCGGAATTCCGCCCCCCCCCCCCCTACAACCCCCCCCCCCCCTCGGTACCCGAATCCGGTCCGATTCTGTCACTGATGCACCTAGGACTTGTGTCTGTACTTCCCACAAAGTTTCATCCTGATCGCTCCACTCTATGCGTGTCACAAGATTTCCGGTTCTCCCCTCAGACCCCTCTCCCCCCAGTTCATCGGATCCGGTCCTCATTTCCGGATTCCGCCGCCTCCCCCTCCCCCCACGATGGTTGGGTCGGGCAAGTGACTGTTTCCAAGTTAATCTGGTCGGGTCCCTGATATGCCTGCCAAGTTTTATCGTCCTAGCCCACCTGGAACTACATTAACTACGGATCGCCGGTATTCCGGACCCCCCTCCAAATCCCCCCACAGTGTCCGAATCCTGTCCAGTTCTGCTAGCTTGTGCTTGTTCTTCCAACCAAGTTTCATCCCGATCGCTCCACTCTGAGAGTCTCACACGATTTCCGGTTTCCCCTCCGACTCCCCCCCAGGTTCATCGGATCCGGTCCAGACTTGAAATGAGACATCGGAGACACGAGGTCTTTCTAGATATCAAGTTTCAGTAAGATCCGATCACCCGTTCGAAAGTAATGCATGCCCCTATTTTCCGGATTCCGCCCCCTCCCCCTCCCCCCACGATAGTCGGATCGGGCAAGTGACTATGTCCAAGTTAGTTTGGTCGGGTCTCTAATATGCCTGCCAAGTTTCATCGTCCTAGCACTTCTGGAAGTACCCGAACTCGAGAAGAGTGGACCGACAGACCGACCGACCGAAAATTGATCGGTATATGGCACTTTGAGCGGAGCTGCAAGTGCCATAAAAACATTACTTTCAGTGAGAAAAATAAAATAAACATATTTGATGGTGCAAAACGGATACGTCAGCTGAATTTTATTAGAGCTATATTTCGGCACTTCTTGGCAAGGGTCCTCTTCAGGCTCAAAACCGCTCAAGTTGGAAAAATAAACTTGTGGGAAAACAAACTAAAGATTCTAGCTTAGTTTTTTTTCCGGAGTCTCATTCTCTCAACTCCCCCAAAGATGTTGGGTCATTAAATCACTAATATGCCTGCAAAGTTTCATCGTCCTTAGAACATCCAGAACTATCCTAACTGGCGATCACCGGAATCCCTGCAAACACCCTCCAAGTCCCCCACAGAGCCCGGATACGATCTGGTTCTGTCAATTACGTATCTAGGGCTAATGCTTTTTCTTCCCACGAAGTTTCATCCCAATCTCTCGACTCTAAGCGTTTCACGAGATTTACGGGGCCCCCTCCAGCCTTCCCACAAGTATCGGATCCGGTCAGGACTTGGCATGGAACATTTGAAATGATAGCTCTTTCCGCTTGCCAAGTTTCAATCAGTTCCAGTCACCGGTTCAAAAGTTGTGCATGCCACTAGATTCCGGGCTCCCCGTCTCTCCACTCACCACATGATGGTCGGATCGGGGAAACGACTATTCTCATTTCAGTCTGTTCGGGTCCCTGATACGCCTTCCAAAGTTTCATCGTCCTAGCACATCAGGAAGTACCGAACTCGTGGGATCCCCAGATTCCGGCCTCCCCCCCCCCCCCCCAACTCCCCCGCAGTTCCCGAATCTGGTCCGGTGATGTCAACGATATATCTAGGACTTGCACTTGTTCTTCCCAGCAAGTTTCATTCCGATCCCTCCACTCTAGGCGTTTCCCAAAGATTTCCGGTTCCTCCCCTCCAGCTCCCACCAAAGCCACCGGATCCAGTCCGGATTTGAATTAGGTCGTCTGCTCGGGGTCTTTTCAAAATATCAAGTTCATTAAGATCCGATCACCCGTTCAAAAGTTATTCCCTCCACTCCCCTTACGATGCTCGATCGGAGAAGTGAATGTTTCCAACTTAATCTTTTGGGGTCCCTGATATGCCTGCCAAGTTTCATCGTCCTAGCTTATATCGAAGTGCCCAAACTAGCGAAACCCGGACCGACCGACAGACTGGCAGTTGCGATCGCTATACGGTAGGCTACTTGGCCGAAGGGCAAGTGCCATAAAAATGAATGTTTGTCTTCTGTCATACACAGAGATATTAACGCACGATTACGTTTCCATAGTCAAACAATTTGAAACACCTACTTGTCTGCCGGTGTAGTTTTTCCACGAGTGCTAGATAAAACTCTTGGAATTTGTTTGCCTAGTAATTTTGCGAGTTTGCATAGGCTAAGCTCCTCTTGTTTTAAGAATGTGATGAAATCTGGGTCACAATAGGAGACAGCTGACTTGGAGCTTGTGAAAAGTAGTTCTCAAAGGATGAGGCGAAAAGTGAAGGGGTCGGTAGCTGGAAGTGTCGTGCCAAGCGTATGCCCTAGCGGTACACCTGACGAACGCCGTGCCTCAGCTAGCCTGTAAACAGGTGCCGAGTCTTCGAAAGTTGCCACACATTTAAAGAGGGTGCCCTGCCCTGCCTGAATGACAACCTGGCCGTCAAGAACCCTCTCAAACTACGAAATATATATATTTTATTTATAACCCGCCAAATACACAAGGTGGTAGCGGAGTACAGAGAACAATGAAAAACAACACAAGATGATTAAGAGTATAAACACAAAAAATTTAGACATAATTTGTAACTGGGCCTGAAAAATTAATAATGACAAATTTTTCATTAAAAATGAAAAGTAAGGGAGGCAGAGCGTTGGGCGTGACTACCAGCGTGACCAGACGTACAGTCGTACAGTCAACGTATGTAAATGCGGTTCTCGTTCCTTCAGATCGTGTTCTACGCGTTTGACACTTTAAAATCATAGAATACCGTATTCTAATAGAATCAAATTATCTGCCAGACATGAGTCACCGGTGTAAGCACTCATGTAGCGTTCCACCGAGTTATTATTAGTTGATCGTTACAATATTGTTATTATTTTCAATGATAAGACAATTAGCTCCCCCCGCTTACCATTTTCGATCCGCAAGAGTTACAACCGTTAAAATATGCTTATGACGTCAGGAGCATCATCAGTGATACTAATTATCCGCCAGCAGCGATTCCTGTCAGAGTGGTGAAGTCTGTCCGCGCTATTGTTGGGATCCCAAAACGTAAGTGGAGGGATACCTATGACTTCGTAAAAGTTGTCCGTCTGTCCTTCCGTCTGTAAGCACGATAACTCTCGAAGGGAACGAGATATTTTGCTCGAACTTGGTGTGAGGATTCTTTGGGCCAAAGGACAGGTCAAGTTCGTAGATGGGCTCCGTAGCTCTATATTCAGGGGCGAGGGAGGAGGTTCAAATTAAGAGGCTAACAAAATAGTTTTTAGAAACTAATGTGATAGTCGATTTAGGGGTAAGCAGACATGCTGAATGCATATGTGATAATTATTTTCTCACCGGACAGTATAGTTCGCCCGATTTTCTCACCGGCCAGTATAGTTCGCCCGTAACCCAAAGCAGGAACATTTGTTGAAAGTAAAGGTTTTAATTGAAGTTGATTAGAGGTTTAGATTGCCCGGAATTCGGCCAAAACCGGAAATTTGTTAAAAGTCAAAGTTTTACTTGAAGTTGATTAGAGGTTTGATGCATAGGTAAGGAGACATCCTGAAACCGTATATGCATATTATTTTCTTCCGAAACATTCAGTTCGCCCGGAATCCGGCCCAAACCGGAAATTTGTTAGAAGTAAAGGTTTTATCTAAAGTTGATTAGTGGTTCGATTTAGGGGTAAAGAGACATCCTGAAACCGTGTACGAAAATTATTCTCTCGCCGGACAAAAGCTCTCATGGAATCCGGCCAAAACCAGAAAATTTGCTAAAAGTAACGGTTTTGTCTGAACATGAGCCGTTTGTCCGTAATTTTTCAGTAAAACACCACTACGGTATCATTTAAGTTCATTTTCAAACGGCTGATTAGTGATGAAAATGTTTAAGGAGTCTGACGAAGACCAGATCGCTGAAAGCCCCGATTGTCTGGATAATAAGTCCAATGAATATTACAAATTTTGGGATCCTATCGAAACCTTTGGTCTTGTTATGTTCGTCCCCGAGAGGGTATAAACTACCACAACAAAGAGCTGACTTCTCCTCTTATCATCATAACTTGTAAGAACTTGTTTGGAACGCAAACTCTGTTTTAATGCATCCACGTTATGTCACTTCTTAAAGGACCTGTCTTAGCTATAATACTAATGCAACCTACTTCCATGATCACTCCATATATTTCTAAACCCGGAGACTCTAATTTCGTACGGTACATTCCAACTCATCTGACAAAACCACGCTGATTTTCTCACTTGCCGTGTTTTGCTACCTTCGATGTGGATCACGCTGTCGACGGTTGTCTGCGATAAGTTTTTCCATCAGAAAACCGGTTATGTAAATTGTTTCCCTGTCTTCGCTACAAGTCAACGGGCCTTGGAAAAGGCTTAAAACAGCCAAAACCGTGGGTTATTTGTTTGAAAGCACAGCCTAGTTTTAAAGTATTCAAATATCTTTAAATACTGTAAGTTGAAGAGTAAATAGTGCGAGGGGTCCTTCAAGAAACCCGGTAGAGTTTCAAAGAAGTCACGTATGTTAGAATATTGGAACTGGAACTGTATCTATTGCGACCTGGGCTTTAACCATATAGAAACGAAGCTTATTTAATGTTCTTCTCCATCTCCAGGTTAGTTGAAGTTTGAAGGGAAGAGTAAATAGTGCGAGGGGTCCTTTAAAGAGACATAGGTGTATTGCTGCAAATCCCAGATACTAGGACTGTGCCAGAATAGGACTTGAACTTTAGGTACAAAGCTGGAACACAAGGTTGACGGGAGAATTACAAAGAATAAACTCCAAATATTAAATGTTTTGTATATAAAAAATATGGAAAATAAAAACAAAAACAAAACATCTTGTGAATGTGTCAGAGTGAAATGTAATGGTCGAGTAGTCTTTGACTGGAAAATGGTAGGCTATAAACTTATATTAAAAATTGCAAAGTTCGAGAATCAGGCGCTATTTCAGTCTGAACAGGCTATCAGTTTGATGTTTCCCTAATTGCAGTATGTTTTGCCAAATTAGTATGTGCGAAATTTTAAGCAGGTATTTACGTTCCCTTCATTCTGAACGATAGTTGCGTTTTTGCAGTTACCGTGGTATCTATACTACGGTTGCTCTGCAAAAACGACAATTGCCGAAATTGCGCTTTTCGAAGCCATCCCAAAAGAATAACTGATATTCTGTCACATCACTAAGTGCTAAACCTCTTTCTCACCAATTTGACAAAATTTGATGAAAGTGAGATGACTTTTCAGATACCACGATAACTGGCAAGATACCACGGTAACTGCAAAAACCACTTTTGACCGTGGTATCAGATACCACGATAACTGCGAAAACGACTTTAGACGGTGGTATCAGATAGCATGGTATCTGCAAAAACGCAACTGTTGATTATTTAAGATGCAGTTAATGGGTTATAGTACTTCCTTTTGATGCTAGACAGCGCCATATACCTTTATTCACGTAGATTCACCCTAGAGAGGAAAAGTGGGAAGGTGCCGGGAATGAGTGTACACCGGGTGCCGGAGAGTGAGTAGCCCCTCGGTTTGATCTTTCCCTAGTTTCAGTATGTTTGCCAAATTACTATGTGTGACATTTTAAGCAGGTATTGCAAGAATTTACTTTCCCTTCGTTCTGAACGATAATTTGAGCTGACGGGAACAATATACAAAGCAAGAGAAAAGGCTTTCGCCTCTAAATAACTCTAAGAAATTTTGAGTAGTCGAACTGGTCAGGACCAGTTCAGTCAGAACAAGTCGAAAGGGAATTCATTCAGATTCCATATGAGTTCCAGAACCACCTTAATTTTCATTCTCTTATGCTTTAGAACCCGTGCCGGATACCTCAAACAGTGCAGCCATCTTCAGCCGAAAGCTCGTAAGAACAGTTTTGACACATTTTGTACATCTTTCGTCTATAGAATCTTCTCAGTCTATGTGTGGTACCGTTGAAGAAGGCTAGGGACCATGTTTTTTTCGATTATCGCACACTTCCCGGGGGCATGTCACTGCCAGTGGTTGCGTTTTTGATCGAAGTTATCTTCAAAGTCAAAGGTCTCATTTAAATACCGTTTTTGGTCGCCGTTCACAGTTTCTTTGTCCTTCAGACTCTGACCGTCGAACTTCGTGAGCTAGCAAGTTCGAAGTTTGCTTGAATCGTCAAAGAAAGGTCGACCGGGCAAGGATCGCCGGAGTCGTAAAAACACTAATACTCTCGATGACTAACTCTCCTTGCCGATGCAGAATCGCCGTGTACCTAGTGGAAGAGCCGGAAGCGGCAACACAGCTGTCCCGAACGAGCGCCTTGATTGGTTGATACATGATTTGAGTTGTTGAGTTTGTGTCGTTAGTGAGACGTTTTCTCCTTCTTCCTGAAGATCAGTGGCGTGTTTTGGACTTAGTCATATAGAGCATTAAGCAAACGGCGAACTTCGACGGCGTTCGAAAACGGAAATTAAGCGATCGGCGAATAAAACTTCGATCAGAAACGCAGCAGTTTCCAAGGAATTCCAACGGGGAAGGCGCGCCTTCAGCGCTGTACGTGTGCTGCAGCCAAAAGTGAAAGCTAACTTCGGGAGAAGATCAAAGCCTTAGAGATCAGAATATCTCCATATATTTGCCGATTTTCATTATTTTGTTGACTGGCCGGATTTTTGGCATCATAATCAGTTTCGTATGGAAAGTGAACATTTGTTCAGCTGGATGATGAAAGTGCAGAAAATCCGGCCGAGAAATCTTGATCGTGTGTTCGCACTGGAGCGCGCTGAATGAAGCTCTGTTTGGGCGCTAAACACCCCCCTACACCCCCCTCGTCTAGTTTGATGACGTCAGCGTAGACACTGTTGAAACGCTAGCGATCGGTATAGGTAGGGTTCAAATGTACAGTAGAGGCGTACTTCTTTGAACGTTAGTTGACTCCGAAGAAAATTGCATTTTGTTTCTTTTTTCATGACTGAATAGCCTACTAACAAAAATAGAAAAACGAGATTTTCGGTTTTTTTTTATCAGCTAGTTATCCGCCAGCTAGTTATACATTATGTTTCCTCTCGAAATCCAGAAATCCTCTACCAGTGCCCTTTCCGCAGGATCCTGTCCTTTAATGTTGACAAGAGCTTCTGTTACCTGATTCCTCTTCATTGAACACTCCCTATCGAAAATCTGTTTTCCCTACCTTTCTCTTTTCGACATCGCCTCATTACTAACCTTTCTTACCAGATCGCATATTTTCCCTACTCTCTCTTCTACAATCCCTAATTCTAGAACTACCGTGTAAAAAGTTCCTCCGAGTAAGGATTAAAGCTAACTGCAGTATTTGCTACTGGGATTAATCTTATCTCTACCGGAAAAAAATTAATCCAAATTAGAAATAATCTTATCTCATTGGAGACAAGATTAATCCTAGTAGCAAATACTGCAAGCTTTTTTTTACAGTGTACCTTACATTCTTCTAATTCTGCATCGACTGAGGGCTCTCTAACTATCAGTAATTCCTCACTCACTTTATCCGAAACAGTAGCCTACGTGGTCATGCAATTAAATTGGCATCTAGCTTATTTGCTTCCCGCGATATTTCCTATTTCTACAATCCTCCATCCTTTTTCTTACCTGTATCTTCGCTTCTATCGGTATACGTGATCTGAACCTACTAGTTCTAACCAGAGACGTTACTAGCCAAAATGTTTGAGGGGGGGGGGGGCAAGGAATTTACCGACTGGTTGGTAATTTTTACCGACTGTTTTCGAAAAATCGACTGATTTTCAGAAATTAACGACTGTTTTGACGAAAAATCAACTGATTTTCAGAAAAATCGACTGTTCTAATGACAAAAATTAACTGTTTTGGTCCCCCCTCCCCCGACGGTGACGCCCCAGGTTCTAACACTCTAAAATGTTGTGGCCCAGGCTCAAACGCGCCTTGACGACATTCGATCCTCGAATAAGATCCTCGAATAATGGGTCAGTATCTCGGATTAAAAAGGGTTCAATTTTCATGAGTGACCTTGGTCAACTGATATGGCGCAACCTTGTCACAGTTCTGATGAGAAACTAATTTTTTCTGGCTATTTTTCTGATTTTCCTGGGTAGCTCTGGGCCCCTTTGGGCCAGGGGGGGGGGGGCAGCTGTCCCCCTCCCCAAATGACGCCCCTTACCTTTAGAAGGTTCGTCTGATCTTGGACACTGTCTGAAGTTTGATAAGACTATTTCAAGTCCCTGTATTAAACGTTATGATAGATGCCAATACCCTTTTAAGTGTTATTTTCGCGATACGT
Organism: Branchinecta sandiegonensis; assembly: GCA_030848855.1. Classification (NCBI taxonomy): domain Eukaryota; kingdom Metazoa; phylum Arthropoda; class Branchiopoda; order Anostraca; family Branchinectidae; genus Branchinecta; species Branchinecta sandiegonensis. The sequence goes on along the minus strand of JAUPMV010000016.1, from coordinate 6,892,980 downwards.
GACACTTAATGCACAACTCTTCCTAGAAATGATCTTTTCACGATTAAATGGTTCAGAAATATCGTTATAGACCATTACCTGCCAGGTGAAATTAGCGATTTTTTTATTGTCGCATGTCGACTGTGTCCAGCCCTCCTGCTTTCTCCGACGCAGCGGCTAGACGCGAAATATTTGAAAACTGAACGCGGCGTGGTTCAAAAGTGGGGAAACCAAGGAAGACAAGCGAGTTTTAAATAGGAGATGGACCTGATGGTTTACTATGTCTACCAAAATGAGACTCTGAAGCTTCTCATGTCCTTATGTGTGAAAGAGCATCCGCAAAGCTTAAAGCTTTCGGCCAAGTTTGCGTTGCGTGACTGGCTAAACTCGGCACGGCCGAAAAAGCGGAATATATTAAAGGCAGAATAAGTAAGAGGGGACACCAAAATGTTCTTGGCACCCGTTGTGACATTTTATGTCAGGTTTAGATGCGTATGGTAAGTGTTAACACACTTATGACAGTACATTTGGCATTGACGTTTTTACACGAACCCAATTTTTCATTTCTCACCAGAATTCACCGGAACATGACATAGGAAATCACAGGATGATCGATAAGTGATTCCCTTAGTGATAATGAATACGCCTTCGTATACTAGATTTCGTTTAATCGTATCAGCTTTCTGACCCTTCCAGAACGAAGGTACAAAAATCACTACGTCAACACGACGTCTCCATGTAAATATCACTATTTACAAAACATCTCGTAAATATTGACTTGACTATCTTCAAATAAAAAGTATAAATACAACAAAACTGGAGAATACAAGAATCACTGTTTTCAGACATGCATCACAGCTGAAGGGAATATGACACTTCTGGAGCTGACAGCCTTAGGCAGCACATGGGGAACGGCGCTCTGTTTAGGTGCTAAAGCGCCCCCCCCCCCCCCCCATCGTTTCGTCTGATGACGCGAGCATCAACAATACTAAAACGCAAGCGGTCAGTCAGGTAGCGTTCAGATGTACAGTAGAGGCATGCTTCTTAGAACGTTAGTTAACTTTGAACGGTGCAGTTTTGGGCTAAGAGCTTGGTCACACTTGGCTCATTTCCTGGCTTTTTGGGTTAAAAAGGTAGAAAAAAGAAAAATATACAACTAATTCTGAATGTTGTCGTTTTAAATTCAGGAGATCAATTAGAGCAAAACAGCGTGTGTAATTATGTTACAGGAACCCTAATTGACCCCTTATTGCTGTATGCTCATCATCCCCAAGCTGCCACAAAGTCCATCAAATCTCACGTCCCCTAGGGATTTTCAGTTGTTTGTGGAATAGGCGGCTTTTTGAGCCCAGTGTAAGCAAGCTCTAAATGGTAAAACGACGACCCAAAACACCCATTCAGCTCTTTTTAGGAGCCCTTAGTTACCGATTTAAGCCTACCGAAGATTGATCGGTTCTAGATATTAAAGAAGGATTGGAAACGCTGTTCTGAATTGACGCCTAAAACTCTTCGCCTTCGGCTGACTGATAACAGTAGGCAGTTGGAAATGGCACTGTTCAAAGCTAACAACGTCCAAACACGCACAAATCTACTGTACTGCGAATTCTTCACTTCGAATATTCTCTTCCCAAAACTCTGGAACAGATACACTTAAGGGTGTGTTCTTCAGCTTCCTACCTACTAAAAGCAACCACGGTCATCCCAATCTGTATTTCCGTTTATAAAGGTTGGCTTTTAAAAACAATTGGCAAGAGCTTGGAACACACCCTAAATTGGTAGACGAAGCGACAAATAGGGTACGGTCCAGTCTACCCCAAACCCCTGATTTTGGGACAGCCTATGCCAGACGCTGGGTATATCCAGCGTTTGATATACCCTATGCCTAACGCTGGATACACTATGCCAAATGCTGGATACTGGAACCCAATAAAATATTAATGAGTTGAGTGAAGCTAAGAAATCAACCAATCAGAATTCACCTATAGTGAGGTAGGTCAGAGTTAGGGTGCCAACAGCTATCCAGTGTTTGGCACAAGGTATACAGCATTAGGCATAGGCTATGCGAAACGCTAGATATACCCGGCGTTTGGCATAGGCTATCTAAAAATCAGGGGTTCTTGGTTGACTGATACGGTCCCGTTTGGTCCAACCGCAACAACTAATAGTGAGTTCGAAACTAGTCCTCAGCCTTTTGCACTTTTGTCCTGTTTTTACATTGAGCGTAGGAGTAAGACCAGCGGTAAGAATGTAGTCCTAGCTAATCCCGATGAAAAATTTATCTCGGAATATTAGTATGAAGTTGCACGAAAAAGTACCATGCAGTACGAACTGATGCTACTATATTCTTCTATGTCAAGGCTACCGTGTTGCTGCATTCTACTGCATGCTACTGTTAGCATGAATTGAAGTTACTGGATACTACTGCTTAAGATTGGCCCAGTCGGAGGCACATTAAATGATAGTATTATGTACTATTACATAGTATTACATGCAACTGTTTCGTACAAGTATCATACAACTACGCAGGCTATAATTTTTTCATCGGGATACGAGTCCCAAACACGGAAGCAAGGTACAATCCGCGATTGATCGATTCTAGCGCATTATGATACGATCGGAAACGCTGTTCCAAACTGACCCCTGAAACTCTTAGCCGAAACTAAGAATTCTGATGTTACAATTATTGTTTTTTATTATTACTTAGCTTGCCAGTTTTTCTTTGATTTGGCTTTTTTATTGCCAATAATTTAGGCTGAACTGTACCAATTCTTGACTGATGGGTTGTACGGGTCAACTCAAATTAGCGTTTCCGCACTTTTATTCGCTGAATCACTCAATTGGAAAATGGCGAGTTCCAACAGGCCCAGAACTACTGGAAAACTACTAGGAAGCGAAAGCACATAGTATGTCATATTCCCTCCAAGAAACGTCACGAATTTCTGCTCAAATGCTATGTTGTCACTGAGCATGTCGCCGAACACAGCATTAGCTCTAACAATCGCTTCAACTATAGACATCTTATCAGCTACACATGTGAGGATTTAGCAATCCCGAAGTTTTCCCTTCTTTCTAGCACCTGTAACAAAACGCTCGTTGGATTTAAAATCCCTCAAAGATTAAATTTTGGAAGACTAAATAGATAATATCCAGTGCCGAATAAGGAGGCCAAGTAGGCATCTGCCAATCGCGGAGTTCCATCCGGCACTGATGATTGTACATGCAAGTTTAAAAACAATCGTAGTAACAATTAAGTCACCACCTAAGCTGGCTATGCCAAATTTCCGCATGACCCGAAAAGTATCTGGATTCCCGATATCCAGACTCAACGGATTCCCAGGGCGGAAAAGCCGGAAAGATTTCGGTTACCCGTGCAGGTTCTGATGAAAGTGGAAATTTGCGAAAATTTAGCGGCAGATTCACAACTTTTCCTTCTAGGACACTACTTTGATCGGACGTTTTAAACTTTACATTAGCTGCGTTCTTAACACTGGCTGATCCCTAGTGTTACAAACCGTTTTCGGACTCACCAGTTTCTCGTTTTACCTCACCAAAGGTTGGTCGGGAGGCAGGTCGTAGTGAAAAGGCACCCGGAATGGCGTGACCAAAAATTTCTTTATAGTGGAAACACCAGACACTGGTGAGACAAAACGAGAAAATACTAGGTGTGCAACGAACTTATCAAGTCATTCTGAGATAAAGCTTAATATTGATGCCCATCTTCTTCTTTTATCCATAAGCTTCATGACCCAAATCTGTAATGTAAAATTCCTAACTGTCCAATCTATACACTGTAAAAAAATTTCTCCGAATAAGAATGCAGTATTTACTACTGGAATTAATCTTATCTCTATTGGGATAAAATTAATCCGAATTAGGGGTAATCTTATCTCAATAAAGACAATAGTAATCCCAGTAGCAAATACTGCAAGATTTTTGTTAACAGTATATATCGAAATTAGAGGGCGAACGACTAAATCTAGGTCTCCAGCGGACCGAGATAAAGAAATCGCAAAAAATAATGCAAAATCAGCGATAAGAATAATAATAATACACAGCAATAATAATATCATGCATAAAATGGCGATAAGAATAATAATAATACACAGTAATAATAATATGATGCATAAAATGGCGGTATTGGCCTCCAATAAGTTCGTCCAAAACGCTTTCCATCGCAGATTTTTTGGTGTACAGATTGTCCAAGAAATACTTGAAAGCATTGATGGAATCGAGGTTGAATAATATTTAACTTTTGCTTTGTTTGTTTCCAGCCAATTTACTTTATGAAAAAAAAATCGCGCTTTCATCGAAATTTGCACGGGAATACCGGACTCCGTCCCGTGAAAAGTTGGCAGAGGAATCCAGAGCCTGTATTCGAACCGGCGTTATTTCAGTTGCAGTTTAAGGTTATTGAAGATAATTGAGTACCGCCTACCACCGGCTGTGACCTGCAGCCAACCTCTTACAAAAATAGCAGTTTGTGAAAACAATTCGTTCCTAAATATACCTCCTTACACAATATAAAAGCTATAAGTTAGACTGCAGCCTACATTGAAAAAAAAAATCTTGCATAATTTGCTACTGGGATTAGTCTTGTCTCTAAAAAGATAATCTTATCTCTAATTCGGATTAATGTCATCTCAGTAGAGATAAGATTAATCCCAGTAGCAAATACTGCAGTTAACATTAATCCTTAATCAGAGAAACCTTTTACAGTGTACATGAGCGTATGAAGTCTAGAATTCAGGCGACGAATCAGAATTACTTCGGCATGTATGAAGACGCAAGTATTGTGATTGTTTAGGCAGTAAAGGAAGTCTGTAGCTACACTAGTTGCGTTTTTGCGGATACCATGGTATCTGATACTATGGTCAAAAGTCGCTTCTGTAGTTACTGGGCATCGGCCAGTTACCGTAGTATCTGGTATTCATATTCCACGGTCTCGACCGTATTAACTGAATGTGTTTTCTAAAAAAAAGTCATCTCACTTTCAACATCACCAACACAAGATTCCTTAGCTTTTGTAAAATTGGTGAGAAAGAAGTTTGGCACTTGTGATGTGAGTAGAGTATTTTGTTTGGGATGACTTCTAAAATCGTGAATTCCACAGTTGTTGTTTTTGCAAAGTAACTCGAGTGTCAGATGCCATGGTATCTGCAAAAATGACAAAATGTAGATCCAGATACAGTGGTAGTAGATACCATGGTATCTGGAAGACGCAACTATCGTCATAACTTTTATAATACAAGGGTGAACAATTTCAACAGAAAACGCGTCACACATGTGATCTGTTATGTTACAGAAAAGTTCTTGAGCCTGTAAATATTAGGGTTGTTAACATTGTTTGTAATGTTACTTTTTAGGTAAAAATAACACCTCAAAGGTCATACGCGAATATTCTGTTACACTTATAGCTCGACTTACAGATAACATCCAAAGTGTTGTCTTTTGAAATTGCGTATCCTTTTGTTATCGAAGTTTAGACGATGTAAGCTGTACCTAGCCTAAAGATGCTTTCAAAATTTTGGCCCATGATTCGATAACATAGCAAAATTTCGAAAAAAAAAATTCTAATTCGATAACGTCGTCGGCCAAATTCTACTTAAGTTTGCCAGTGAGAACCTAGCAAGTTACGGAAACTCGCTAGAACCATATGACACATGCGACTAATGTTGTTCTCAAACAACAACAACATATCCATTGCTGCTTGTACCGAAGATAAGCGCAAGCTCATCCCACTGTCATGAAAACTGTTTCATTCATGTAGCTGCAAAGGCTAGGCCACAAATCACCTCTTGTCGTCGTTTAGTAACAGACGATTCCAGATGCAACACCTTATTGTACAATCAACGAATATCACCATAATCTGCAAAAATCACCAGTTCGGGCTTTCACACTTTAGATTGTAATTTCAGTTCGTTCAAATTTTCACCGATAGATGTCTGTGGCGCTTGGCTAAGGGCGATACACACATCGTTGGGTTGTAAGCGGGAGCATGACAGACCATAGAGTTCCAAAGTCCGGAGAGGATTGAAGGAGCACCAACCACGGTTTACGACGAAGAATGGCTGGTCGGGTGAGGTAGAAACGGTAACCTGAAAAGAAAGGGTTATATTCAAACTCGGACTATATGAATGAATGAATGCGAATGAACGAATGTATTCCCAAAAAAGCCCTTTGGGCCATAGCGGGACAAAATATAAAAATAAATAAGCACTCCAACTGCAATGTACCAGTCCAAATATTCAACACTCAACTCATAATTCTGATAACTAAATAACTATCAAACAAACTAATACCTAACCCTACCACAACATCACCCTACAATAAAACGTTCACGGTGCTCCATAGCAACCTTCAGGAATCTACCCTACCGACGCAACTCTTGGAAAACTTTAGTACGAAGCAACACTGGAAGTACTCGGCATCCCCTATGGTTCTAAACTTGGCAGCAGGACCCTCTTTTCCAAAGGGTTGCCCGCTCTCGATTTTGGTGTACACCAAGTGCCCGGGGCACAGTTGCCACGTGTTTCAGTGTTAAAGTTTAACCGAACATGGCTGAGATACGACAGTCTACTTACAGATTACTCCTTCACTTAAATAGGCCTGAAAACCCGATTAAAATGCTTTACTTCCTATGTCCGCTATCCACAGATAATCGATTTCATGAAATTAACTTATTCTTTCGGATTTCTATTACCTCTGTACGTGCTAGTCCCTCTACGCTTGAAACTTTCACGAACTACAAATGTAAGCCATTGCCGTAACTAAAATAAAAATGTCCGACTCCTTGCAAGACATATCCTAACATTGTGTTTTTAGTGTAAATAAAGTATTCAGAGTAAATTAAAAATATTAAGAGTGTGTTAGTGTGTATATACGCATGTAAGATTGTTCACTTTTTGTTTTGTTTGTTGCATGATGGCCTGATGGCTTTAATGTGCAAACAAATCATTCACTCGTTCATAATTTTCCTACTTTGTACAGCGTAACTTTTACGAGCTTCACACCTGTCTCATGATGCAAATGCATGCGTTTGTCGAAATCGAATTCTCCGCGAAAAATACAAAATCTCTTAAATGAGTCAAAATATGTCAGTGTATTTCAAACGTCAGATGCAAAAATAAGCAGCCTTTTCAGTTAAACTTTAAAATCAGCATATTTAAAAGCGTCGAAAGATGTGGGGCCTAAATTATGGCCGGGACCGCCGGCTTCGGCTGGTGTCGGGAAAGGGTGTACACCAAATGCCGGAGAGTGGGTAACCCCTCGCTCATTTGGAAGGGAAAAGCTCTTAAAAAGTTCCTGTGACGCCCGACAGCTACTCCTTGGCAAACGTTGTCTATTATTCGTAAACGCACACCCAGCTAATTGGCCTGATACGGTCCGAGGCAATAACTCTCTTCAAAACAAATAAACACGTCTAGTCGAAAGGACAAACAAGGGTCAGGTGATCCGAGTTAAATAGCATTACTTTGGTAAAGCGGACACACAATCGACATGCCATATCTGGCGTGTCATGTCGGGCGTGATCTTCATCAGTGTTGGGCGATATTTGGATTTTTCGATATATCGATATTTTCACTTTCGATATTCGATAATCAGTATCGATATTTCTTTACCATGTTTCTCTATAGGATACGTCTCGTTTCGCCAAAATTTAAGAACAAAATTGCTGTTAAATTCCTGCATCATCAAACACCGAATAAATAAGAAATGAATTACGGAAAACATGTTGCTCCAGTTTCGGATACATACATGTAGGTTATGTTGGGATTATTTAAATTATTACTTACATTTTTTACAATAATTATGAGTAAACAAATATCGTTTTCGATATTCGATATCGATATGTGGCCCGATATATCATTATCGATATCGCCCAACACTACTTCATCAAGCTCTGATGAGCGACAAGGCTTTGCGGACATTGCGGCGTCGTTTTGGCAGAACTTTCAGGTAAGGTCCCTTTAGGGACCTTACCTGAAAGCCGTTAGCCGTTAACAACTGCCTGAAAGAACTGATTACATCTGATTTGATTACAGGTTTGTTTCCTTCCCCGAGGTTGACCCAGAAGATTGACAGCCTGACGAGGACCCTTGCCAAGAAGGGCCGAAAACGCTGATGGAGAATCGTAGCTGACGTATCCGTTGTAAACATTGTTTGAATAAACGTTTCAAAGTCAGCTTGGGCTCAAAGAATATTTAACTCTTCAGCCCTGCTGGATTTCGGACAAGTATATTTTTCGATCCCCCCCCCCCCTCCTTCCCAAGCACTCCAGACGACGCCACTGCTCACCTTAGGTTCCAGCGAAATGACGCGTCTGGCTGGAAAACTAGAAAAGCAAAAATCTCATCTCCGGGGTGATCTCCAACCCGATACTGCTGCCTTGACCTACTTTCACGAGATACTTCAGTAGCTTAGACGTCTCCGATTTCTACCAAGGTCATCTTCCTGGCAACCGTAATCAATGCATTTAATATCCTTCCCAAGATATTTCAAAACACGAATAAAAAAAGTTATTCAAATCTTGTTGTCAGGTCAACGGAGACATTTCGTGCAGAAGAACGGTTGTACATCTAGCGGTTTCTGGTCGAACAGAGGATTCTAGGTGGGCTAGGTATTGGAGAGAGTTTTCTAAGCTCATCTGAAAAGCTCGAGGCATACTCTTGATGACTATCTCTCCCTGCCGATGCAGAATCTCCGGGCACCTGCAGAAGAAATGAAGAAACGGTGTCACAGCTGTGATAGGATTTGAGTCGTTGAGTCTGAGTCGTTACGGACACGTTTACTCCTTCTTCCTGAGGATCACTGGCGTGATTTGGACTTAGTCATATAGAGTATAAACACAGTCCGAGAACATTCAGTGAAAAGGGCTGCTCGTCTTGGATGAGTTAAATTTTTCTACAACGGTTGGCTGGTGCGAAACAAATACGGATGCGAAGATCCAGCTTTGATTTATAAATGGGAAATCGTATAGCTCAGTAAGTCCAGTAGGAAGTAAGTCGGTCCGAAACATTACAAGCGACATTTTACAGAAACAGCGAAAGACCTTTCAAAGAGCTGTCGTACCTATAATGACAATGCAATCTACTTCCGTAATTGCATTCATTGATTCTAAGACAGGACACCCAAATTTCATACATTATACTCTAAACCCGTTAACGTCACCTCACTAATGTTTGTACTTGCCACAATTCACTGTTTTCCATGCGCATTATGCTCCCGAAGAGTGTTAGCGTATCACGCTATTGCTGCGTAAACCGGTTATTTGAATTTTGCCGAGTTTTTGCTAGAAGTCAATGGACCTGGGAAAAGGCTTAAAACAGACAAAGTCGTGGATAATTTGTTGAAAGCAGATGCTTCTCCCTCCGCATTATGCTCCCGATGAGTGTGAGGGTATTAGGGGTTAGCGTGAGAACAAATAGTTTAGTTATCAAAGGGCATTTAGGTTCAGGGCTGCTCCGGAATAGTAGGTTGGTAGCTAGCTATGATAAGATATTGGGAGAAAGTGACGAGTTTGCCAAGAGTGAGAGTTCTGAAAGATATATTTGGCAATACTTGGAGGTGGGATTCTTGGCCTCAGCAAGTTAAAAAAAATATTGGGCGATTGTGCTTTTGGGGGTCTGTGGTGTGATGGAGTGGGACCAGGTTACCCCCTATAGGTAAGGTAGCTAAGTTAGTGAAAGAAAGGCTAAGAGATCAAGAGATTCAGAGGTGGTGGCATGGGGGTGTATCAGAGCACCACTCTCTGAAGTTGTATGGTATGGCCAAAGAGACATGGGGAGAAGGATTATATTTTAAGTTGGGATTGGGGAGGGGGGCAGAATTGAGGTGGTTGGTGAGTCTTAGGGTGGACGCTCTTCCGGTGGGGTTGCGGAGAAATTATATTGGTAGAGATAGGAAAGGTATAAGGAGAGGATGCGGTACATTTGATATGTTATTGCGAGGAGTTGAAAGAATTAAGAAAGGAAGTGTTTGGTCGGGAGGCTTGGGAAGAAAGGGATTTGGTTTCAAGTATGGGAAGTAAATGTTTTTGGTGAGCTCCGAAGGCTGGGTAGATTCCTTAAGTTAGCTATGACCCACCGTGAACTATTTTTATAGAAGTTGATATTTGGTTTGTTTTCGGAGCGTATGATATTTTGTTTTTTGTTACTGTATTATGTTTCCCGCATTCATTCATGCTATTGATGCGTAAACCGGTTATTTGAATTTTGCCGAGTTTTTGCTAGACCTAGGAAAAGGCTTAAAAACAGCCAAAGCCGTGGATAATTTGTTAAAAAGCAGAGCTTAGTTTTACAGTATTCAAATATTTCTGAATACTGGGACATCAACAGTAAATAGTGCGAGATGCGCTTTCACGATTAGGGCAGCAAGGTGCTAAAGGTCCCAAACAGAAAACTCTGGGTCTCCGTGGCAGTTGCCCAAATTTTGCTAAAAAAAAATACACCAGACATGCAGTGCACAGCGGCAGATTTCGTAGTCATCGTGATCATCGTAGATGTTTTTAAATATGAGACAAAAGGATTTAGTCGCAAGAATGAAAGTTCAGCTTAGTTTACGTAGCATAGAATTTCCAGAGGTGTAATAGTTTTGTTTGTGAAGCGTAAACGTGTATTAATAATAATAATAATTTATTTTTAACCCACAAATCGTACAAGACGAAAACAGTGGAGTACAAAAGAATATATGAAGACACGGTTAGGCAAAACACAACACATACAAACAAAATCTACTTAAGAGTCAAACAGACGAATAAGCCCATGAGAGGGCGACAGACGCGCGTACGCCGTTTCGGACAGTTTTCTGTGGAGAACAGACAATTTCTCCGTGATATCCGGTAGCGAGTAATTACTAATAATTTTAGAATTTCTTTGCCAAGGATTAAATCTTGTTTGCCAAGGATTAAATCTTGTATGGCCTTTTGGCTCAATAAACAAGCGTTTATTTATTATTATTGATAGGGCACTGCTGATAACTCAGTTTCGAGAAAAATGGTGGTTATAGCCTTTTGGAGAAAAAAAAATCGTCGAAGTAGTTCGAAAGTACCGCAGTAGGTTGAAAGTCAGATCCAAAACCTGGACAAAAAGTCCTATAACCCAGTCTTCAACTACGTAGGTATTTGCTACTGGGATTAATTTTGTCTCTACTGAGATCAGATTATCTCTAGTTCGGATTAATCTTATCCCAGTACAGACAAGATTAATCCCAGTAGCAAATACTGCAGTTAACTTTAATCCTTACTCGGAGAAAATTTTTGTATAGTGTAGTAACAACCAAGATCTCACTCATAAAAATAGCGTCCTACATAGCAAAAAATTTCAAACAAGAACAGAAATAAACACGAAAGGAGACTGTCGAAAATGAACTTAGTGGCAGTGTAAACTTTTAACTTAGGGCTAATTGTTCAATGACGATTCATCACGCTCATGGAAGGATATAAAGAATCTTGGCGTGCATCCAAGAGGTGAGCAAAGGGTCGACAACTTGCTTCTGTTCCTTATTGTTCCTTATTATTTAGCCTACTGTATTAAATCTATGGCATGCAGAAATTAGAAAGATTTTTTCTATGTCAGAGGGCAGACTCAAATTTTAAAAGTAGCGCCATGCTAGCCCCTGTGCCCTAGTAGTGGCGCCATTTGGGGGGGGGGGGCCATGGCACCCCCCCCTGAATCTGAAAGGAACCCAAAACCGAGGTTTTTTGTCTATTTTCCTTGTTGTTTGACAATGCTGAAGTAAAGACATTTATCAAATCGTAAATTTCACACTGCACCGCACAGTTAATAATCTGGTTTTGAACCAAAATCTTTGTATTTTAGCAGAAAACATTCTGATTTTTTTTTGCCTGCGGCGCTCAGTTTCAAGACAATTTGTTGTTTGTTAGATCTTATGTTTTAAGACGTTAACCCCATATCTGAACTTAAAATATTTCACGAATCCAGATCTACTTCTCGAGATCGCGACAAATCCAGATAGGGTTTCGATCGAAAGCCTCAGAGGGTCTGAAGTCGCTTGTTTTGTCATATGGATAGGCCTCAAACTCCAGGTCACAGCATGCTCCAGTGATAATTTTTATTTGTGAAGGGTCTTTGAACAATGCGTGATTCTTGCATATGCTCATTGTGGTATATTTAAAACTGCGAAAACCTCGAAAGGGTTAATTTTACCCTAAAAAGCAATTAAATTTTGCGTTTCAGCAAAAAAAAATCTAGGATGGGGGGGCGCAAAATGGATGTTTGCCCCCCCCCCCCCCCCCCCCCTGAGGTTTACTGAAATGGCGCCACTGTGCCCTAGCCCCAGCGAGTGAATTGTACCGGCTATTCAGGAAATTAAAGATTATTATTATTATTATAAGTTTTTGTGACCCCGAGCAACTGACACGATTCCTCCAGGTTGGCTTTAGCACGTGATAAACAGACATCGTCTTCCAGGAGTGTGTTATTGGTTCGAATTTTGAGTGAGTGTTTTCCTTTATTTGTTTTTCTTTGTGTTGCTATGGCCGTCTGGCATTTTGGCGGCAGTAGATCTTATCTGCGACACTCTCTGGAGACTGTCCATGTTTTAGCCATGGCAAAGACTGAATTTCATGCTTCCCACTTCTCAATGTCGGTCACACCAAGAGCGTATAATGATAAGAATCCCTGTCTTCCGTCCACAGCGCCGTAAATACTGTAGCATAATACTATGTGCATAATACTGAGCGTATAATACTATATCCTTGGACTCGATAGCTTGTGTCTCATTTAATAAGAGGCGTGAAAGCCTTTATCAGCGTTATATTTATTTATTTACTTTATTACTTATTCTGGATAGCACTGTCTTCGCAAGACTCCTTAAACATTTTTCCTACTGAAGTTTAGAAACAGATTAAGGTCAACTGTAATCGTCTTAGAAGACCAAGTTCAGATATGGATTCAGCATGTGTATTTACCCCTATATCCTACGTCGTATCTACTTTGACGAAAACGATCAAAACTTCCTGCCTTACTTCTGCCAAATTTCCAGTTTCGCCCGGATTCCGGGCGAACTATTTGTCTGGTTGAAAAAGCTTAAAACGAATTCAGCAAGTCTCCTTACCCCTACATCGAACCTCTGACCAACTTCAGATTAAACTTTTACTATTAACAAACTTCCCGGTTTCAGCCGGATTCCGGGCGAACTAAACGTCCGTAGAGAAACTGATTGCCATATATGGATTCAGCACGTCTTCTTCCGCCTAAATCGGACATCTAATCACAGTCAAATAAAACTTTTAATTTGTTAAAATTTTCCATTTTAGCCAGTTTTCGGGCGAACTACTTGTCATGTGAGAAAATAATTTTCATATTCAGATTCAGCCTGTCTCCTTACCGGTAAATCGAACCTCTAATCTACTTCAGATTAAACTTTTTGTTTTACAAATTTTCCGGTTTTTGCTGGATTACGGGTCAACGCTTGTCCGGCCAGAAAATAATTATTCATATTTGGATCCAGCATGGGTCTCCTTACCCCTAAATCGACTATCTCATTAGCTTTTGAAAAATATTTTTTGTCGACCCTTTATTTGAAACCCTTCCCCCACCCTTAATATCCAGCTATGAGGCCCATCTAAGAACTTGACCTGTACTTTGACCCAAAGGATCCTACACCAAGTTTCGACAAAATAGCTTCGAGGGTTATCGTGCAACAGACAGACGGACAACTTCACGAAATCATAGGTATCCCGTTTTGGGATCCCAAAAACAGCAACGAAAGAACGGCAGGGAGAACACCAGCTAAAAAGATCAGACCAAATTATCCGGGCTTCACCCCATTTTTTTGTTGTTTTTACAAATTAAATATATGAATATATTTTTATTTCTAATCGAATGGTGAATGGAAGATTCCAGAGCCGTCTGATTGCAGTATTTTCCGGTAGAGCCAAAGCTCTCATTCGGGTCTGAGAGTTACCACTAGTTGCACCAATCGCTACTGGTCACAGGCGAGGGGTTGCCCACTCTCGACTTCAGTATAACGCAAATGCCTGGTGCTACTGGTTGCCACGTGTTATAACATCAAAATCAGCATGTTCAGAAACGTTTGAAAGACGAATCGCCTAATTTATGGCCGGCAGGTCCGGTTTTGACGGGTTCCAGTCGGTGCTAGGAAAAAGTGTACAGCAGGTGTCGGGGAGTGGTAACCCCTCGGTCACAGTTTCAAAAAGGCGAGCTAACAAATGGGAGACCGGTAAGACTGTAAAATAAGCAACAGTGCATATCTGAAAAAGATAGGTTTCTCGTTAGTAACTGGTAAAAAGGACCGAGTTTCGTAGGAACCAGAATGTCACATATTTTTGCGGCCAAATGTCAGAGGTTCCATCAGAGACATGTGGCAACACTGAAGCATGGTTCCGGGAAGGATACATTGCGAGAAGGGGGAGACGGTGTTCTGCTATACAGTACGACTGTAAGTTCTTGTCTCTCATTCGGTCCACGTCCAAAAACTGATACCGAAAATCGACCGGCAATCAAACACTCTCGTTCATCAGCCCCTCGTTCAAACATCTTCGTCAATTATCTCAAAGTCATCACGGTTGCATCATTTTCTGGCACTGGATCACCAAGTCCTTTTCGACGTGCCCTGGGAAACCTGAATTGATCCAGCTTAGAATAAAGTTGATGCTATGGATGTCTGATTTATCTGTCTCAGGGGGAAGAGATAAGTGCCCTCTCTCGCCTTAGACGGAGAAACAAGAAGCCGAAGCTTTCCAAGCCACTGTCTTTGCGCAGGCTACTAAGAGAAGCCAACAGTCCCTCGTTTGCCACCGCGCAGGACACAATTCGATATCCGGTTCTTTCTGATTACAAAGCGCAAAAATCTCTTTGGCTTGAATGGAACTTTCCATGGGAAAGTGGACGGGAAAGAATCGACCGTAACCTGACGGAAAGGAATCAGAGGAAATGGATTGACTGAAGCAAGAAAGACACCTTTCCGTTCTCGACGGAATACTTTTTTAGTGCGGAGGCTAGACCTAGGAGATGAAATTCTCCAGACCGTGCCCACGAAATACAGTAGGCCTACACCAAAACAATAATGGTAAATGGATAGCCTATAACTTTTCTCGCACAGGTATTTAACGTAATATCTCCATATGTCCCACAGGTAGTTAGTTATATAATGACAATAAATTTTGTGGAGGTTGATACGATATCGTATCAGCCTCCAGAGAGGATGATACGAAGTAGTATCAACTTCTGCAGAAGTCCATCGATCACTTTTCCTCAACTACAGAAAAGTAGAAACTGACCCCCCAAAAATAAATAAAAGACGTAACTTTCAGAAAGAAAAACAAAAAACACTGAAAAAGAAAAAAGTTGAAAAGCATAGAAAAAAAGTTGGAAAACTGAAAGAAAATGTTACTTTCCTAGCCAACAAACCTGGGTCTACTTGTTACAATCACTTTGCTCGTTTTGTCGAAAAAGCAAAAATGTATGAGAAATAGCAGAATTCTGCGACCAGTGGCAATACCGATTTAAGCTTGATTAATTCTATCTCTCTAGGAGCCACGCCGCTAGATGGCATCTGCTTCGCCACAAATGAAAAAGATGGTGTTGGATAAGGATTGTATAGTTATAATGAGAAATGCCCGGGTCACAACAGTAGTCATTTTCACATTTCTACAGTAGGCTAGAGTTGCCATTTCGCTAAACAAAAATTCCCTACAAAAGTAGCAAATCAGTACTACCAAAGAAGATACAAAAGAAGACAAAAATTATGTTCGAAAAAGTTATAATCGTTAATATACCTCCATCTCAGTTGATATCGGAATAACAAGCTCGATGGCCATTCAAAAATATCGACCTTGCTGCGCTCGGCAGATTTTTTTCATAGCCTGCATCGCCTTCGGCTCGGGCAGTTCTTTTCAATGGCCGTCTCGTTGTTATAATCCGATATCAACCTCGATGTCGGAAATTAACCTTTAATACATATAAGACCCAATAATAATAGCGAATAAGAAAAAAATAAAATAAAAGCCGGTTTTCGAATGTTAGATACAACTGAGCACTGACTGAAACAGCGTTCAAGTCCTGTAGTAATAATACTGTTCATTTCGCCGAAAGGCCATACAACAAAGGGCCCGATGAAAAATTCTTTGACTGTGTAATTGTACGAAAATTTTGCATGTATTGATATGTAGTAGTATGGAATGCTTTTATTTAACATGCCTCCGACTCGGTCAACCTTAAGTAGTAGTATCTGATAGCATCGAATATTGCTGTAGGAGCATCCAGTTTGCTAGTAGTAGCATGCAGTGGCAACAGTTACTACTGCATGCCACTTTTTCGTACAACTCCGCATGACTAATTCTCGAAATTTTTTCATCGGGAGAACATGCGAGGGGTCACCCCCTTCCCGTCGCACGGTGTAGGCTGCACCAGAATCGGAAGTGGGCAACCATTCGAGAACATGTAAAACAAAACAAAATAAACTGTTAAACTTTCCCCAGCTCCCCCCCCCAAAAAAAAAAATCTGCCTTCTGCGAACCATCTCCTCCTGGTCATGGCGTCACGACTGGGGAGGGGGGGGGGGTAAATAAACATAAATAAACTAATCTGTCTACATGTAAAAGCTTCCTGTGCATATTTTGAAACTTTTACGTAAGGTTGGGGTTCGCCGGCAAGCAAAGCGAAACCACCCCCCACAAATTTATCCCTCAAATTCGAAAGCGCCTGACTTCCGAGGTGGAAGTGGGCCAAATTCTTCTCCCCCACCTAGCAAAGACGTCAAAGGAATGTCTCCGCGGCCCGCCTATTAAAAGGTCTCTTCTCCATGTTTGGCAGACTATTTGGTTTGCCTTAGGGTATACAAATTTTAAGCGATCTTGTTTTTAAGATAAGGTAATCTTGATTGTGAATAATAATAAATAATAATATTTGTTTTTCTGACCCACAAATCGTAGACGACACTAGTGGAGTAGCCTGTAAAAAAAAATAAGAAGACATAATAAGAGATTTATATCCTAATATAAACAGACATAAAATGACACTTACCGGAGCACATAAAATGAGAAAAAGGGTGTCTGTACTACGCGTAGTTTGTGTCACAAAAAATCAACAAAGAATCCAACGAAAATGGTTTTTTTATAGGCCAACGAATATACTGAAATACATGTCAAATATTTCTGATCTTCATCCTCGTTTTGGCATTTTTTCTCGAAATTTTCTGTCTGCGCTGAAGAAGGGAGGCGGTTGTCCTCCCGAAATATTCGCCGTTTATTTCAGTATATTCGTTGGCCTATAAAAACTCATTTTCGTTGGTTTCTTCGTTGATTTTTTGTGACATGTCAGGCCAATGTGGTTTACGAAATTATCTGCGTAGTTTGTGACACTTCATTTTGTGTTTTACCAGTTTAACCGTCGATTTCGATCGATAAAAACAAATTTCGACAAATAATCAGGTATACTACTTTCAACACCGAGCATAAACGTAATGTCGAGGGGTGGATCGCTCTCCGGCACCCGGCATACACTCGGGCACGCCAAGGACCGAAAACGAACGGGCAATACTCTATATGACTAAGTCCAAAATACGCCAGTGATGCTCAAGAAGAACGAGAAAACGTCTCACTAACGACTCAAACTCAACAACTCAAATCATGTGTCAACCAATCACGGCGCTCGTTCAGGACAGCTGTGGTGCCACTTCCGGCTCTTCCGCTAGGTACACGGCGATTTTGCATCGGCAAGGATAGTTACATAGTTTTTAATAAACTGAATTGAAAAATTGAACTGAATTTAGTCATCAAGAATGTCGGCAGCCATCGAGTATCAGTCGCAGAGGCGTTACTAGCCAAAATGTTTGGGGGGGGGGGGGGACGAGGCATTTACCGACTGGCTGGTAATTTTTACCGACTTTTTCTGCAGAAAAAACGACTGTTTTCAACAACAAAATGACATTTTCGAAAAAAATAGACTGATTTTCAGAAAAATCTACTGATTTTAAGAAAAACCAACTATTTTAATGAAAAATCGACCAATTTTCAGAAAAAAACGGCTGTTTTCATGAAAAAAATCAACTGTTTTGACGAAAAATCGCGGCGCTTCGCGCCGACTCGGTTACTTTTTACCGACTGGCCGACAGCATTGGGGGGGGCCTCCCCCCCTCCCAGTCGTGACGCCCCTGATCAGTCGAACAAGAAATATGTTTACTCTACCTTAGTTGAAACCTGGGTGAGGAAGGTAATCGTCAGACTGCCATCTACATTCTCGTTTAGGAACTGAACGGTTGACTTTTCAATCTGGATCCCGGGAGTCTGCTCCGCCGATCGAATGAAATCGTCGGCGTTGAGATCCTCCACTCGTCTGAGGGAATTGTTGGCCAGGCGGACTAATGAGCCTCGCCGGAACGGAGCCAATGGCTGTCCCGACGTCCCGCGTAACTGGAATGAAAACTCGAGGATAATAAATGAAATCTGAAGCGTCAACTTTTTTCAATCCGCTGAATTACATCTTTTTCGGAATAAAATTACAAGTCGAAAACGAAGTGTTTGGATTTTCTTATGAAGTCCAACAAACAAGTAAAAACCAAATCAAGATTAAATGGGAACGATAAATTAACTATATTCAGATGAAAAATTAGGTATAAGCGTTCACGAACAAAACTAGGCTACACTCAAACCACGAAAACAAATGTCCTTTGTAGGCATCAACGAATTTAGAATCAGTGGCATCGTGGCCAACTTAAACATGGGGAAACGAGACTAATCCCCAAACCAGCACCAAATCTCAGAATCATCCAATATTATCCGCAACTAACAGGACAAAATAATCAACCCTTCTGACAATGAGTCCGTCGGTACCGGCCTCTCATGAATTTATCAGACAGCGTCGAGATAGATTAGCGGAAACACTTTTCTTCCTGAAAATTTTGCTGATCGCTGGGCAATCAACTGGGCAAAAACAAATTACTCAAAAGAAGAAATACTGCCAAATAGTTGTTTAGTTTTTATTCCTACACCAGCGGAATATTGTTGTAGGTTGAGTTGATTAACGAGGGGTTGCTCACTCGCCGGGCACCACTGTACACCCTCACTGGGCACCGGCTCTCGCCCCGAAATGAAAAATGGCTGGGCACCGGCTAGGCACCGGCTCTCGCCCCGAAATGAAAAATGGCTGGGCACCGGCTGGGCATCACTGTACAACCATTTTGGGAGTGAGCAACCCCTCGTTGATTAATGAAGCTTCCACAATTTTTCTCTTTCCTCCAGCCAGCTGAATGTTTTTCTTTCTGTCTGATCTAATAAAACCGACCAAATGGCTCAAATGCGCACCATCTGGCAACAGTGGTTTAATCTGAGCTTGCCATAAAGGTGCTTCCGGATCACGCCACTAAGTGATCCCCCGGTCGTACCGAGTCCTGGTTTGAACACGCTAGTAGAATGCTTCCGATTTAGAGCGTGTTTCACCCTTCCCAAAATAGTAACTATTTTCATTCCAACCTCGGGAAAAGTAGCAACGCAGACCGTTCGAACCTTCTCGAAATAGTAACTAATAGCAAGAACATAATCACATCGCAAGTAATCACTGTAATACGACCATGCGGGCAGTGTTGCCACCCCACAGTCACCGCTTTGCAGTGCTGGCCTCGTGAACAAGACCACAGGTTTCGATGGGACCCCAAAATTTAATGTTTATCAGACTTCTTGATCCAGACAATCGAATCTTGTACTTTTCCGAGTCTTCGCCAGACCCCTTTAAAATTGTTGCTATTTATCCATAATCAACAGCTTGGATATGTACAAAAAAAATGTTACCGTTTTGAAGTTTTTCGCTTACGGCCAAACAAGTAATCCAATTATGAAACCAAGTTCAGATATGGATTCAACATCATATCTAATCTACTGCAAAAAGGTATTCAGAATTTTTTTTTTTTTTAAACCAAATTCCTCGTATTGTAGCAGCATTCCCGGCGAACTGTATGCAGAGCAAAAGATCTAGTGACACTGAGCGCCGAACCTTTCAATCCAAATTTCCAGGTTTTTGCAAATTTAGCCAGCTCTCCTTATCCCGATACCGAATTTCTAATCGGCTTCAGAAACAAGTTTGAGCTTCAAATTTCCAATTTTGGCCGAATTCCTTGTGAGCCGTTTGTCCGGCAAGAAAACTAAATTGAGATACGGATTCAGCGAGCCTCCGTACCCCTTAAAGGAATATCTCATTAGCTTATAAAACATATTTGCTTTTACCCTTAATTCGAATTTTGAATTTTGCCTCTAAATATAGGGCTAAAGCACCCATCTACGGACTTAACCTGTACTTTGCAAAGTGAATCCTTCTACGAAGTCTGAAAAATATACATCATCCCTTTCGCCCCCCCCCCCCCCCCCCCCCGACACAAAGAACACGTACGCTAGGTTTAAACAGTCTTCTATTGAACCCAATTAACTTTGCGCGTATACGCGCGAGCGAAGTCACCATCCCCCCTGGGTGCAAACATTAAAAAAAAGTGACGTCACCCACGCGCAGAGCTTTCACATGAGACTATATTGTTGTTATTTTATCAGTTGTGACGTGACCAAGTTTATGTTTGTTTTATTAATAGTGATTTCAGTGTGTTGTTTCTATACGTAGTAATAAGTATTTCACCCGATGATCGAATATTCTTGTAACACAAACAAAATTGTATACAATATTAGTAATACTTTATTATGGACCAAATTAAGAAACCGAAATTGTATACTGCGTGAAGAATAAGTAAATTACCGTAGGTAATAGTATATTATGTGAATTTGACTTTTTTTATTTTTATTGGCATTTTCCTATGCTATTTTTCGCACTGAAGAATTTTTGGATGAATAAAATGAATTTGAATCCTCGGAAACAAAAAATGAAAGACACTCCACGGCTTCACATCCCCAAAATACAGCTTTCCTCGAATTATTCTCTCCAACACCAGATTAATTAACAAAAAAGTTGAAGAGCTAAATCAGGTTCTTATTGATCACAAAATTGACGTTGCATGCCTCACTGAAACTTGGGCAGAAGGCGCAGGATTGCTAAAAATTGACGGATACGACAGCATAGTTTCTCCTCGACTAGATGCGTCAGGTCAACCCGTCGCACATGGTGGTGGCATATCGTCTGCAAAGCAGTATCCTAAAAAGGCAACTTTTCCCACCGATTGACAAAGACCACAAGCTCTAGGTAATGGGATATGGGCCCGGCCCAAACTGCTTCCTAAAAGTGGCTCCTCAATCATTTACGGTATAGTGTACTACCCACCACGTGGTCCACTCAGGAAACAACTACTCGAATACCTTCAATTCTCCATGGACTGGAGGAAAGTATTCATACTCTGGCATTATCATTTACGGAGACTTTAATGATATCAAAGCTGATGGAGGGAAACGTCCCTTTTCCTGAAACAAACGGTTAAGATCCCGACGAGGCAAGAACACCCTTGATCTAATATTCACGTCACTTCATGAGTACTACCGTAGAGGTATGCTTATGTGAACAGTTACTTTAATGTGAACAGTGCAGTTTTGAGCTAAATGGTAGAATGGAGATGCAAAATACCTACAAGGGTGTTTTCAGATGCCCTTAATTACCTACTTTGGCTAACTGGTAGTTAGCAAGTCCACTGTCAACAAACGTTCACATATGCAGACCTCTACTGTACATGAGTCTAACTCCACTTCCTGCGCTCGGAATGACTGATCATATAACGATCTATTGGGAGTCCTTGTCTAGTCTTCCTCTTCCTGCTCGAAAAAAGTGACCTATAGACCTACTTCAACTGAACAGGAAGCCGAATACAACAGACGACTCGCTGCCTATTACTGGAAGAATCTGTGCAGTCTAACAACTGGAAACGCAATGACAGACATCTGCACAGTCTAACAACTGGAAACGCAATGGCAGACAAATTATGTTCCGAAGTTAACAATATCTACTCGAAATTTTCCCGAAAAAACTATTTTTCTTAAAGGACACCTTAACAATTAAACCATACTTGAACACACCATGGAGAATGCATTTACAGACATTGCCACGGAGAGCATTCTTCTCCTGAGCGTGACGTTTTCAAAATAGGGATGTTCGTTTCTGGAGGTTTGCACATGCAGACTCCAAGACAAAAAGCGCAATTCATTCAAATCTTGTACAGCGCTGGCCGGATCGTATTCGAATTTCTTCTAGATACACGTTTGGGCTTAACTGGTTAAAAAATATTCCAGAAGAAGGGTTGATTGAAGACATTTGTTCATTTCTAAAACTGTTCGGTACCGAAATAAGGACCGATGCAAAATGGAGCAAAAATCATAGCTCGGAAACACTATTTCGTATTTGGATTGGGTTTTCTGCAGGTAATGATAACGGAAGTCATACAGATAGGGATGATACTTGGTGCTCTTCATTCAGGTGTCCTTTAAAGAACAGGTCAAACCCTGGGTAACAAAAGACATCCAGTCTCTGATACAGCGAAGAGATGAGCATTTTCAAGAAGGTGACGAGGATAACGGAAAAATACTGCGGAACAAAATCGTTAAAAAGCTGAAAAAAGCGAGGAAAGAGTTCGGCAGGAAGTGCGATAAGAAAGTCCTGCCAGCTGATCCTCGCAAGTTTCATACAACAGTCCAGCAGTTAATGGGAAAAGCAAACCCTAAATTGGAAATTAGTGACGATAACGGAGAGCTACTATCATCCAGCTCCATAAACGAGCATTTTGCAGCGATTTGCTGCGAACATCCAGGACTCTCCACTATGCCATATCTCCCACCAATCACAGAAATCCCTACAATTCACCCAGGAGTTTTCAGAAGTTTTCGAGATATTGTCAAAGTTAAACCCACGAAAAGCTACTTATCCTGGTGAAGTTCCCATCCGTTACGTGAAATAGTGCGCAAATGAGCTTGCCGAGCCATTAGAAGCCGTCTTTAACCAACCTCTTGTCGAAGGAATCTTCCCCAAGCACTTTAAGCTGGCATATATCACCCCATTACCAAAGAAAGGGACTCCAAAATCCGTGGAGGACCTTCGACCAATTTCTAAAACGTCGGCTTTTCCAAAAGTTTTCGAACTGTTTATCTTTAAATGGCTGCGAAGACGTTAAAGACAAACTTGATGAACGACAGTACGGATTTCGTCCAGGCTGAAATACTTCGCATTACCTGGTTCAATATATCCATGACGTAAGCACCTGGAAACTGAGAGCTCATTTGTTGACACCCTAATCACGGACTTCGTCAAAGCTTTCGATTTTCTGGACCACAATGTAGTTATCGAAGAAGCTTCTATGATGGGGGCCAGAAGATTTGTGCTGAGAATGTTGGCAGATTTCCTTCACGAAAGAAGTCCAGCTAAGCCAAGAAGACATCTCAACCTCACTGAACATCACCTGTGGAGCGGCGCAGGGAAGCAAACTAGGACCTCTCGCCTTCACTACAGTGATAAACAAGCTCATCGTCGAGTATCCAAATCGCTACAAATTTGCAGACGATTTGAATGCTGCCATCTTTCGATCTCTTTCCAATCCACATTCCAACGATCCCGTGAAGACCTTGCTGACGGAGATCAACTCTCAAGCAGCTAACTCTAAGCTGACATTAAGCATCGAAAAAAGCACCATCTTCAGTATAAACTTTCTGAAACATGAGGCCCCTGAAATTGGTGACACCAACCTCAAAACTGTGAAAACAGTCAAGATACTTGGCGTCCACATCGATGAAGATTTAAAATGGGGGTCCCAGATAAATGCACTTTGCACACAGGCATCTATGCTTCTACTCCTTCAATCAACTCAAACGGTTTGGCTTTAAAACAAACGTCCTCATTGTTTGCTATAAGACTTAAGTGAGCCATGTATTGTCCAGTATGGCACTGCGCTGTGAGTCAAGAACAAAATGACAGACTAGACAACGTTCAGAAACGGGCTGGCAAAATTATACCTGGATATGAACAAGAATAAATAAGGGAAGAATTGAGAACTCACATAATCCCTATGTCAGCATCCTAGATCTCTTTTCGTCCGATATTATTTACTGGGGGTGGAGCCTGGGTGGAGCTTCGCGTGTTGCCTCTTGCAGTATTAAATGTTACCTCCAGAGCAAAAGTGATGAAGCAGTCAGAAAAAGCGGGAAGTTCAAACAGTGCAGATTCTGAGGATTATATAAATGGAAACTCCTTTTCAATCTCGGGTCAGATTTGCATTATGAAGCTTATGTTGTCACCACCCTTCACAAAGACGGTGAAGCCCAAGGGAATGTGGCATTTGATGACTCAGGGGAACAATTAAGCAACTTGAACGCTGAAGCATAGATCTAACATGCATGCATTTAGTTCAGATTCAATAGGACTGGTGTGAACATTAGTAATTTTATTTTGGTCTTCTCAGGACTGTAAAGAATCGCTTCTAGAAAAGGTATTAAGCTTGGACATTATTTAACTGTCGAAATGTACTCAATGAGTTACTATGTTTTGTTTTTAAGTTGTACTCTACACGAAATTTAGCTCATATCATTTTCTCGTGTAGTTGCGAAAAACAGTATAAAGTCCTAATTTTAATTAACGATTGCTGAGTGTAGGATATCTTTCAAGACGTATCAGTTTGTGATAACAACTTATTATTCTTGGTCAAAAAGGTATATCATTATCTCGGATAGTTGCACTTTACATCTGCCCACATTTGTCATTGTCTATGCCTTTTCGTAATGTTTTTTTTTTTTTATTATCATGATTTTACATCATTCAAGTTGGAATTTGGGCATAGCTGGCGAATTGTACTCAAAGATTTGTTATGTTTTGTTTTTAAGTTGTACTCTGTACACAAAATTCAGTTCATAACATTTCTCGGTTAGTTGCGAAAAACGTTGGCTTGAAGTATTTCCTAATTTAAAATTTTAATTTATTACTGAAAATGATAATTGCACGGTACCATTCAAAACGTCTACATTTGAGATAACCATTTATTATTTTTGGTCAAAATGTATATCATTATCTCTGGTAGTTGGCTAAATGTTTCACTATCTATCCTATTGACAGTCTTTTTTTTCATCACTAAGAATCTGCCATAGAGATTGCATGAATGTTTGGAAGCGTGTCCCTTCCTTCTTTAAACTTATAGTGTTCAGTCCAAATCGGTCCTTTTCTGCCTTTATTTTCGTCATCCTTGAATGTAGAATTGCACGACTTCTATCATCTCACTGTACTTTAGCCCCTTGTCTCGTCTTTTAAACTAGTGGTAGCAGCGATTTGTTGAAAGAAGAAGGGCAAAATGTCGGCCTCTTTCTGTTTAATTTGAATTTGGCGCACTTCCTTTACGCGAAGCATGGCGATCAGAAGAAATAGCGCCAATATTTACTCTGTGGTCTGGACACGCGCCGAATAGGCTCCACCCCCGGTACTTGAGGATCGGGCAGAAAACAACGTCCCATGATTCTAGTCTTCTCAATTCTTCCCTTATTTATTCTTGATATGAATATGTTGATTACGGAACAAGGCGAGAACATTTCGGATAACAACTCCTATTAGAACGGCGCCATGACAAAGCTAAGTGCACACACAGTCCGGTAAGGAAGTGCTTGTCAACAGAAAATCACAGGGGTATTCTGCCTGACTTCGCAGCAAAGAATGGTGAACAAGCACGCACCAGAACGGCACATAAATTAACGCTACAAAACCCACCTAACCTAGCCACTCTTCTGATAGATTCCTTAAGTCATTTGTGCCATATTTTGTGAAATTTTTTAACAAGTGAAGACACGTATAATGTTTTGACACATAATCTAGTATTACATATTTTGTATTTATTATGTTTGACATACCGTTTAATTTTCTTACAAAGTTATTAAGTCGACAAGTTTTAAAATGAATTGTTATATATCAATTATATTGTGTTTAGGTTGACAGTCCTATACATGTTGTGAAACAGATATTCAGTAATAACTTTTTTCGAACAGGTATGTAATGCATATCCTCCTATGACCCACGGTCAGTTATTTTACGATAATCTTCACGCAGAAAGTTAGCGGTAGATATGAGAGGATGATATAAGTCATATCAGCCTCCTGAGAGGATGTTATAAATCATATCAGCCTCCAGAGAGGATGTTATAAGTCATATCAGCCTCCATAGAGGATGTTATAAGTCATATCAGCCTCCGAAGAGGATGATATAAGTCACATCAGCCTCCAGAGATGATTTCCGTTCGAAAAAGTTATAACAGTTAACACACCTCCATCTCGGTTGATATCGGAATGACAACCTCGATGGCCATATAAAAATATCAACCTCTCCTTCGGCTCGGTATGTATTTTTAATAACCTACCTCGCCTTCGGCTCGGATAGGTTTTTTTCAATGACCGTCTTGGTGTTATTTTCCGATACCAACCTCGATGTCTGAAGTTAACCTTTAATAAATAAGATGATTGATTGATTGAAGGGCTTAAAACAGGCAAGGTCGTGGGTAATTTTTTAAAAGCAGAGCCTAGCTTTACAGTATTCAGATAGCTCTAAACATCGGAACATAAACAGTAAATAGTGCGAGGTGTGATTTTAAAAAAGAAACTAACGTACAAAATAATAGACTAAAAAGAACTAAAACGTATGGTGGCTCTTGACCGAAAGATGGAGAATTTTGTTCTGTGATTCGCACTATTTACTCCCAGGGTTGGTCACCAAGAACCAGGGTGTACGAGTTACTTCAGGATACTTTGGGTTACTTTTGGTTACATTGCATTGGGTTACATTAGGTTACATTGGGTTACATTTGGGTTACATTAGGTTACATTGGGTTACTTTTGGGTTACTTTCCAGGGTGTACAAAGTTACTTCTAGTGACCAACCCTGGATTTACTCTTCAACTTGCAGTATCTTAAAATATTTAAATACTATAAGACTATGCTGTGTTTTCAACAAATAACCCACGGTTTTGGCTGTTTTAAGCCTTTTCAGACACCCGCTGACTGTAGCGAAAACAGGGAAAAAATTTACATAACCGGTTTTTTTTATGGAAAAACTTCTCGCAGACAACCGGCGACAGGGATTCGCGATTCGCAGCGATTCGACACATCGAATTTAGCAAAACACGGCAAGTGAGAAAATTAGCTTGGTTTTATTAGAGGGGTTAGAATGTGCCGTACAAGATTGGGGTTTCCGGTCTTTTAAGTGATGAGAAAACGCCACGAAAGTGGCTCGAAAATCCTCTTTAGTTGAACTATAGCAGTCCAAGATGGCACCCGCCAGACTCCCTAGTTTAGAGTTGTGTCACTGACCGTTGAACCATCAAATTTTCCCTAGCCTTCGCATCTTCTGCCAACCTCTAGACGCCCCAATAGTCACGTAGCCATACCAAAGAGAAGTACAAACACTTACATAATAGAGTGCTGCTAGAGTAAGTAGGGCCAACAGAGAACAGACTAATTCGGTTTATACCGGTTCAGTGATCCAAGCGGATTAGCTCCGGTTGGTCCCTACGCCTGGCATTTGTTTCACGGAGATAGTACAGACTTTCAGGGTGGTTCCACACGGAAATTCCAGCGAGGATTGCGCGATCGTCGATTCCGTATGGAATATTTTAATTTTTCCAATTTCGTAATGAAAGTGAGGAACATACAATAGGAAAAGCTTTATCATCTGTCCGCTTCGTGAGCTGATAAGCCGAAAAAATAAGTTTTCACATCGCAGGATCGTTTGTTCTGTCCACCTGTCCGTCTCTCTGTCCGTCTGTTAGCACGACTCTCGAATCGATTGAGATTTGATTCAAACTTGATGTGAAGATCTTCTGGGTTAAAGTACAAGTCTAGTTTCGGAGATGGGCCCCTTAGCCTATCTTTAAGGGTGGAGAAGGGACAAAGTAAGAGGTGAAAAGTATTCTCTGTTTAGCTAGCGGTTCGATTTAACGGTAAGGAAACATAAGTCCATATTTGAAGTTTTCTTTCTCGCCGGAAAAGTAGTTGAACCGCAATCCGGTAAACCGGAAAACTGTGAGGATTAAAACCTTTGTCTGAAGTCGGTTAGAAAGCCAAAACACAGGTAAGAAGACATGCTGAATTATTTTTACTTGCTTTTCTTGTCGGACTGCTTTTCGGCCGGAAAAAAAAGGACTTTCGATAGTACTTTTACTTTCTTGACCAGGGTCGATAGTGGAGTAAGCTAACATATTGAATCTAGCTGCTTAGATTCCTTTATAAGGTTTGAAGCCAAGCTGACCATTCATTGCAAACAAAATAGAAAAAACGAGATTTTCGGGGGGGGGTTCCTTGATCAGCTAGTTACCCCTCCAAGATGATGTGCGAGGGATAAATAAAATTTCAGATATTTCGGTTGCTCTTCCGGCAAACCGTTCTGAGTGAAAAAAAAACTAAATAATAAAATCCACCACAATAACAACAGGAAAACGATGCGGAACCAACAAACAATAAGACGACATGTAACTAAGGGACAGAAGAACGTTGCGGACTGAACGGCATGCAGATAAAAGTAAAATAACGAAAGATAAAATGTCTGTGTTCAAAGCGTATATGCACAAATCTGTGATTATTTGCAATTCTGAACTATGTGTACATTTACAATTTACTGCTTGCATGTGTAACCATCCGTCTGGGAAAGCGCAGAAGTTTTCACCCAGAAAACGGCCAACTCCAAACATCCATAATAGTTTTCACACACTTCGAATAAAACCTTCCACAGATTTTGTGATTTATTTTTGTTTTTCGCTGAGGACGGTTTGCCGGAAGTGCAACGGAAATATCCCAAATTTTATTCATCCCTCGCACATGATCTTGGAGGGGAAACTAGCTGAAAAAAAAAAAAACAGAAATCTCGTTTTTTCTATTTTGTTTAGATTCCTGTAGGGTCGATACTACGCAGGAAAGCGGCGTCTTTTTGGGTGACCATCAGAGAGTCGATCTTCCCGCTCGTTTTCCTACCAAGTCTATAGTTCGGCCGGATTAGCCGGAATCCGGTGCGTATTATGTGTTTGTGCTCGGTTTCGGGATAATAATATCTTTTTTCTGGGTTCTCATACCGGGTAAATAGTAGGGCTTGAATCTGATGTAAACAGGAAATTCCAGAAAGGGAAAACAAATCTGATAAAAGTTTTATGGTAGGCTAATGTCTATAGAGATGAACAAGATTTCGGGTCGGAATGTTCTCCGAGTTTTGGATCTAATATTCCGGTCTTGATATGGGGTAGAAGATGGAACTTTTAGTGTACATAGAGATAAACAAGATGCTGGGTCGAAACACTCTTTGAGATTATGCATAGCGTGTATTGATAGTCTCGATATGGGCTAAAACAACATATTAAAAAATATAGCAAAAAAAGCTTACGTTAAACACTAAATAGTGATGATTAATGAGAGATTGAGATCTAGAAATATGCCAAAACTACTCTGTGTTTTGGGATGTCCGCAAGCTTTTCATTCCTCCAAAGTATCATAAACGATGACACAACCCCACAAATATTCACTTTCTTTGGTGCAGAGTCTTACCCCTTTGATAAACGTCCGTCGCTCTATTTCGTAGCTCCGTGAAGCCAGGGTTCTAAAACTCCTTAAATCAGCATAATAAATTATCTTTGAATAATCAGTAAGGCCATATAGACATAAATATTTATTTCACTTTCAAAACATTCCACCTCGAAAAATATTTTTTTTATAATCTTTCTTGCTCGAAATTAGTTGATATTTAAAGTGGAGATATTTGATGTCTGATTGGTCTGAAGCAGAGGGTTAAGATGGAATTAAGATCAAGAAATCCAGATAAACTTAATCGTAAAAAAATGCACGGTTGCGCTCAAATAGGCACTCGAATTAACATAACTGCTTTTCTGACATTCGTTCTACTTTCGCTACTCTTCGGTTACCCAATTTCAGTTTCAAGCAATTTTAATTCTCTCGCACAAGCCACTGTCATAAGGCAAGATTGATTGTCTCAAAAAGCCAGACGACCAACAAAAAATAGCATTCTAAAAAAAAAAAAAAAAAACATGACAGCATTCAAAAATAAAAACAACAACCTAAAGTCTACAAGGAAAAGAAATAAGCTCAAATGCTCACTCCCAGAAACGATGTAGCCTACACCAAGTGGCGCGTGCCGCGGTGCCGTGCCGGCACCGGCACTCATGAAAAACTTTCGAATGATCCAACGATCCCACTTATTTTCCACTTGCCCTAGATGCTCCCTTTGTATCCAAATACAATTGATCCCATCCCGTATCTTCTTTTCTTCTGCCATGACAACTTGCATATTAATTTTGTCTCAAAGTTATGTAGCCTGTACGACACTGTCCTCAACCCGGAATCTTGGGGGGGGGGGGGCACACCTCGGACTTCCAGAGGTATAGGCTGCATCTTCATACAACCCGGTCAGCTTCGACGAACCAGAAACCTGGAAGTGAGCCTAACCTTTTGAAGGCACTACTAAAGATAGTAGCTTTTTCTCTCAATGATGCAATCTTTATTTTAAATCAAGCAGAATCAAACAAGAGCTAGAAGCTCGTATGGCGCTTGCAAGGCTGGGTCAGAGGATGAAAGTAGGAATTGGCCAATTCGTGGGTTTGTTGTGACCATTTGTAAGCAAGACCCTTGATATAAGAATGATCAAGTGCCTTTGGAAATCACGAGAATATATCGTTTGGTAAAAAGTATTTATTTTTGCATTTGGCCGTGATTATGCGCACTTTAAAGGACCTCTGGCACTGGCAACTTACAGTATTTTAAAATATTTGAATACTTTGAAAATAGGCTGTGCTTACAGCAAATAACCCACGGTTTTGGCTGTTTTAAGCCTTTTCCGAGACCCGTTGACTTACAAGCGAAAACAGGAAAAAAAATTGCATGACCGGTTTTTCTGATGGAAAAACTTATAGCAGACAGCCTTCGACAGCGTGATACACATCGAAGGTAGCAAAATAAGGCAAGTGAGAAAATCAGAATGTACCGTACGAAATTGGGGTCTCTGGGTTTAGAAATATATGGAGTGATTATGGAAGTAGGTTACGTTAGTATCATACGTAAGACAGGTCCTTTAAGGGCGCTAGAAATTCATCTGCAATCAAAACCGTCGAGGCAAAAATAATCATGGGCTCTTTAAGATTACGAATATATATCGTTTGGTCAAAAGTATTTTTTTTTACTTTTTGGTTAAGATTCGCACTTTAAGGATGCCCGAAATGCCTTTTTAAGCAAAATGCTTGTGGCACAAAGACCATGGGCACTCGGGGATCATGAAATGTCTCGTTTGGTCAAAAGTTTTTTTTTCACTCTGCGGTTAAGGCGCTCTTTAAGGGAGCTAGAAATTAATTTCTAAGCAAAATCCTTAAGGCAAAAGTGACCATGGGCTCAAGAAAATGTACATTTTGCTTAAAAGTAATTTTTGTACTTTGCGGTTAATATGAGTACTTTAAGGGATGGTCGGATCTGGGAAGTTACAAGTTCTCAGCCAATCTTGTCAAGTCAAGTTTCATTGTCCTAGCACACCTGGAAGTACCTTAAAACACGATCATCGGGATTCCGGCCCCCCTCCAGCTCCCCCCCCCCCCCAGGTGCCCGAATCCGGTCCGGTCCTGTCACTAATGTATCTAGGACTTGTGCTTGTTCATCATCAAGTTTCATCCCAATCGCTCCGCTGAAGCGTGTCACAAGATTTCCGCCCCCCCCCCCTCCGACTTCCCCTATCCCACATTCGCTGCGAGCAGAGATGAATAAAACCAATAGAACAAATAGTTCCGAGAGTGTGTCATACTACCCCCGTGTCATACTACTAACTCTCTCTAAACGTCATAGAAACGTCTGCTTCTAATCATTCTACACATCCATTCCCCACTGGAATCTCTCACACACCCACCGAACACCGCATTCCCATCGTAGTCAAATATCAAATGTCTGATAAACACAATATGTGCGTCGTTTACTACAGTTAAAGCACACCTCACACTACTTACTGCTTATGTTTTATTGAATACTGTAAAACTAATGTATTTCACAAATTATCCACGGTTCTGGATGTTCTGAGCCTTTTCCAAAACACAGTGACTTCTAGCAAAAACTTTGCAAAATTCAGAAAACTGATTTTACGCATTAATAGCATGATACTAGCACACTCGTCGGAAGCATAATGCGCATGGAAACTAGCGAATCGCGGCAAGTGCAAAGATTAGTGAGACGTCATTAGCGGGTTCAGGCTGTAACACATGAATTTGGGTCTCCGGGTTTCAGAATTAATGAAGGCATCATAAGAACTGTAGCATTTGCACCATCTAGTTCACCCCCCATCCAAGTCACGAGTTGAAACCAGTATTTGGTGCGACCGTGAGATCATCTAGTGACGCGCTCCAGAACCACGCGCGTGCAGACTCATAATATATCTTCACAAGGAAATCAGACAAAAAGAAAACATGTAACTGATATGAGAAAAAAGAACAAATGTAGCTAAATAACTAGACCTCCGTTGCCTGGACAACGTAAAGTGTTGCGAGGTTTTGTTTCTTCGCTGTCGGTTAAATCCTGAAGTTGTCAACTTATCAAAGCTTATAAAACGGTATGTTCTAAGAAGAACACTATCAGTAATCACATGATGAAAGGGTATAACAATACAGCTCGTAATGGTCTTTACACCGTTTCTACCACGTCGATTAACCCCTTTGAGAACAAAGAACAACTAAGGTGGTTCCCTCTGTGGAATGAAAACATACAAAAGCTCTTTGGCTCGACAAGGACGCAGGAGAGATAAAATATCGTCGAATTCGCACGATCTCTGGCGACAAACCAACTGCTTGAAAAGTGATGCAATGACTTTTTGTGGCTGCTCTTTGTTTGACAGTTTGACTCAGCATTACTGGTTTTCCCAGGATTATACGTAATTTGTCCACATCGAGGTTGGGCGAATGGTCATAGAGAGATTGCAGCCTACCGAACGAAAACGGATATGAGTAGGAAAAGAGTAATTTATTATTGTGAAGTATAGGGCTTTCGACTTTGGTAGCAAATTGTACATATTTCGTTACTATTATAAGCCTGTAAATAACTGGAAACTATTCCCTGTTTTTTTTCTTAATTGTATAATCACAGTTTTATACAAAAGTTTGATCAGAAATGAGAGTTTGAAGGCTTCAAACTTTCACTACAAAAAGGAATAGTGCTTGCCTGGTGCTTCCTATTGGTTGTTTTTTGAATGACACGTAATAACCGACCAATAGGATCCGAGACTCCGTTTTTGTGTCCGAACTTTGAAGCCTAGAAGTTCTTCTTTCCATGGAAACTCTTTTGCAAAAATAGAATTATACGATTAAGGCCCAATTAACATTTCCAGCAAGTCTCTTGCTCAGAATGATGATCAAACGCCGATAATTTAATTTCAAAGTTGAAAGTCCTATACCTCCCAATGTTTAATTTGTTTGTTACGATCCCGTGATGACGGTATAGCAATATCCGTTTTCATCGGGTAGGGTGCAATCTCTGCTCTCAATTGGGACAGAGAGAGATCCATTTCTAGGCGCGAACTTAGGGGAGGAGAACTGGACCAACAACCGACAAAAATATACCGTTTTGAAAACCCCCAAAACCGTTAACCGTAACAAGAAGGATTTCCTCTTCGCTTCTTTCGCGAAAGTCAAGACCTCACGTTTAATTGCATATGCGATCGGTATGACAAAATATTCATAATCTTTCGGCGAACAGCTAATATTCAGTTTCAAAGCAAACATAAAATGCGATTGGAAACCGGAAATCTGTTCTGTTGCAATATTGTTCTTGGTAAACAGCTAAAAGCTTAACGCCAAATGCAGCAATAAATAAATGCAAATTCTGATTCTGCCAATCCGGAAAGCGCATACATTTTTGCGTGTTTTGGACAATCACTGAACTGAAGCTGAACGCAAAATTCATATAATCTTCCCCGAATTTCTACAGGAGTTTTTCCTCCTTGATAGCTCCTACCAGCGGAATCCGGCGAAAAAACCGAAATTTGGCAGGCCCTGTTTTGTGCGAGGGGTTGCTAACTCCCAAAATGGTTGTACAGTGGTGCCCAGCCGGTGCCAGCGGTGCCGGTGCCAAGCGGTGCCCATCCGGTGCCCAGCGAGGGTGTACAGTGGTGCCCAGCGAGTGAGCAACCCCTCGGTTTTGTGTCTTTATATTGTGTACGGAACAAAGAATTCGTTACTTCTAATAATGTCTTTGTCCAGTTGTTCCTGTCGTTACAGGGGACTAGGATAGTCGCTTCTCGAATCTCAGCCGGGCTGGATCAGTGGTAAGTTTTATGGTAAAATGAAATGGAGAAGACTGGGAAAATATCCATCTTGGCGCAGACCGTCCTAGTTAAACCGGGTCCGCGTTTCGTTTAAATGCGGGCTCTACTCTCCGATACTTAACAACCAAGGACGGGTTTATGCGGTTCGGATTCGAATATATTACTATTCTGCATTGTTGTTTTATTCTGCACATGACCCAGGGGCTTTTAATTATCTCATGTATGTATCGCTATTTGTTCGAGTCCAAAAAAATGACTGAAAAAAAATCCATATCCCAACAATGAGTCAGAACCACCGGACTTCGGCATCGACATCTGGATCGTACGATTACGATCATTCCTTGTGTTCTGAAATTTGACACGCTCACAATGATGACGCATGGTGTGCCAACAGGTGTTCCGTCTATATTCTGTGGTATTTATTTTGCGGTAGAGTAACTTTACTCCGTGGATTTCTTTCACATACTGACGGTTAAAACGAAAATTACTATTATTTTCTACGGTTAAGACGTGAGGGTGCTTTGCGAACTTCCTGGAGCTACGTGGCCTATAATAATTGATTAAAAAAAATTCCATGCACAGATCATAGGCCTTGAACCAGGTCCGTATCCAGGAATTTATTTCGGGGAGGGGGGATGCCCGTGGGTCGGACCAAAAAGTAAAAAAAGACATGGATCAGGGGTTAAAGCCGTTTCGGTGGTGGTCCCCCTGGATACGGCCCTGCCTTGAATACAAAACATTTCTCCAGCTAGATATATAATACGAAGGTTCTGATGTCCAGATGTTGAGTCCAAGGTAGAGACGTTTATTGGTTTCCTTAGTCTTTTCAGTGTTTTCAATGGCGATATCGGAAGATTTCGCCCATGTTTGCAGACTGGCAAGCAACTAGGGCCGTATCCAGGGGGGTTCCTCCCCCCCCTCCCCCCCCCCCCCCCGAAACATACAAACATAATCATTTTTTATAGGCTTTTCCCTCTGATCTATGTCTTTTTTGTTCGAACCGCGGGCAACCCCCCCCCCCCCCCCCCCGAAATAAATTCCTGGATACGGGCCTGCAAGCAACATTGCAAATGAAGCACGATTTCAACACAAATTACGAGAAAAGTTTCCCTGACTGGGGAAAATGTGTAAATTACGCTACCCATGACCAAGGCCGTATCCAGGGGGGGGGGTTAGATCTATGATCTATGTCTTTTTTGTCCGACCCGCAGGCAACCCCCCCCCTCCCGAAAGGCAATCCCCCCCCCAAAAAAAATTCCTGGATACGGGCCTGCCCATGACCCTGACCAGGTAGATCAGAGCTTCCCTGACATTTCTCGACTTTTAATTTGTTCCATTATTTATCGGAATTCCCGAGCAGATTCAAGATTTCAAGGTTTTCCCTCTCCAAAAATCTTTGCTCTACACTATCACTGCATTATCGTAGTTTCTACAACACAGAAGATTCCAAAATTGTTAAAAAGGGTAGCGCTTCTGTCAGAAGACGAAGACCCCCCCCCCCCCCCAACTCTGTTGCAGCACATTCGACACTACGCTCAAGATATATTTACCATTTGCGGAAATCCAAGCGCATTTCAAATCCGGACACTACCACCCCGCCCCCGCCCGAGTTTGCGATAGAAAAGGTGACTAGTAATTGCAAAAGGACGTTAAATGTTAGTGTAAATGTACCATCATGAGTGACTGATCCGAGTGTATTTCGAAAGTATGCCCCCCCCCCCCGCCCTCGCCGTTTTCACGCTAGAAAATTTATCTAGCACTGAAAACGGTCGTTAAAATATGCTCTGATTTCACGCAGAGCAAACTGACTAACTCTTGTTTTGCTCTGATTACACGCAGAGTGCAAATACACCATCAGGAGTAACTGATCGATCACGAAACCACTATAACCTGTCATAATGCTACCGGACTAGACAAGGGAAGAAGGTCTCAAAGCATACCTGATTAACCGGTTTCCCAAATACCAAATGATCCGTCTTCTCCCCCTTCCTTTCTTCTTTGGGTGGTGACTTAGTGGGGGGTCGAGCACTCTGTCCTTTCGGTGTCATTAGGGGACTATCCGGTCTCCATATCGGCTTAGGGCTATGCTCAGGTTTCACAAAAACAGCCGCTGCCTCCGACTTTTTTAAATTCAAATTTGGCGGGCGTCGTTTCACTTTCTGCTCGGGGTCGGGGGGATGGCTTCGTTTCGATGCCTCTTTCACTGGGTAGTTAATATACCCTTGGAAGGGGACATTCGCAACGGGATGCGGCACTCGGTCAGCTAATGGGTAATACCCGTAATGGTAAAAATTTGGCACTTGGTGAATGGGGGTGTGTCTGGGAGCATTCCAGTTTTCGCGGTCTGTCGGCGAAGGTGGTACCCTCTGCCGGGAAACAAGGTCAATGGGCCCTTCTTCGATTCTGTACACTTGCTGGGCCATCGGAGCGACCACAGCTGAGGATAGCATCCTTTTGCTTCAAACCTGTAATGAAAAATACCAGTTTTCTCCATTTTTCTTTTAGTTTAAAGTTGAACATATAGGTTATTTTTGTCCTCTCTTCCCTTTTTCGTTATATAGGCTATTCAATTAGTTGATTCTCTTTGTTTTTTTAAATTAATATCGGTTAATGCCTTTCCCTAGCCAAGCATTCCTTTTGCGGTTTCCTGGCAGGAATATTATGTTAGTTCTGTATCCGATTCTAAGAAATATGAAAATGTGCTTCTCATCACTTCTTATTCACAAAATTCTACCGAAAAAAATAACAAATAAGCATGTACAAGCTTAGATTTTCCGGCCGCAGCATTTCTCTTTTTTTTTCATTTTTAGTGGAGTGTTCCTTGCCCCCCCCCCCCCCCCCCCTCACACACTCCAGTTCATGGGTAACTGGGTCCAGATTTCTCTTTAGTTAAGTTCGTCCGTTCCTTCAATTCATAATGATCAGTTGGAAACTGAACTGTTTTGTCATATGATCGATGATATGCCGTTCTTAATGAAGTTGTGACAAAGGGGCATTATAAGGCTGCTACGATTTGGTTTATTGCACTTGTTATTACCTTGCTAATGGAAAAGAGGTTTTAAAGGGTCGGAATGGCTAGCAAGACATTCAGTATTGAAACACAAACCGTTCTTGCAAGACTTGAAGATCTTCTTTGGATTTCTAAATGCGGTTTGTTTACATTAAAGGCTTTTAAACTGGGATGATTTCAAATTCAGTTATTTCAATATTTTTTGGGTTATTGGGGATGTGAAATGTCTTGGTTCTGACGCTGTTTATTTTATAAGATGTAATAAACATTTTACTTTCACACTCCACGTCCGAGCGCTTGCGCACTTGTTTACTGTGTTGATGTGTGTTTTGTTCATAAAAATCAGATTACTAGTACTGAATAATATGGAGCGAAATGAATGATTTACTTCAAAGCTGCAGCGCTTACAAAAATTCGATGTGCTTTTTCCTTTGTAATGTAAAATAAATAAAATAAGATTAAAATTATTGAGTGTCTTATCTAAGTAGCGTGCCCAAAATGTAGCATAAAAGAAGCAGGGCCGTATACAGGGGGTGGGGGTAGGGGGTTCGACCCCTCCCACGGAAAGAAAAAAAAATATTTGTTTATGGGCTTTAACCTCTGATCTATGTCTTTGTTGTACTTCTTGGTCCAACCCGCGGGGCACCCCCCCCCCCCCCCCACCGAAATAAATTCCTGGATCCGGACCTGAAAAGAAGTATAAGTATTCCTTCAGACCAATTTGACTGCAAAGTGGACCATTTCCTGCGTAGATGCCCGAAACTTTCTGATTTAAGGAAAATGTATCTAGAGGGTGTGATTTTATCACTTCCTGAAATTTTGAGTTATGTCAACCCTCCCGTTATTACTCGAGTGGGCGTGTACGTAGATAAATCTTTAGAGTTAAGAAGGAGTCTGATTGTTTAAGTTATATTTTTGTTTTTTGTTTGTTTGTGTATATGGCTTTTGAAAT
The DNA here is from genome assembly GCA_030848855.1 of Branchinecta sandiegonensis. Taxonomy (NCBI): domain Eukaryota; kingdom Metazoa; phylum Arthropoda; class Branchiopoda; order Anostraca; family Branchinectidae; genus Branchinecta; species Branchinecta sandiegonensis. The sequence continues at coordinate 6,854,837 of JAUPMV010000016.1, read as the reverse complement.
GCACTGATCTATCTATCTATGCTAAACGGACAAGTCAGCTGAGATTAACTCTAGCGATATTTAGGTCCTTTTCTGAGAAGGGTCCTAGACCTGGCAACACATGTCCTAAACGTTCCACCTACAGGCATAGGTGGCGTTCCACTGAGGTATTACAAGTTATGATCATAAGCGGGGCGGTGAGCGTCGTATTGTCGTAGTTATAATACTCTCTGGAACGAAAATAATAACAACGCGGACATGCGCCATTAATCCTACGGGAGTTAATGCAGAACCAATAGTTATTATCACTTATGATGCTAGGGACCATGATAAGTGAATTGTAGCGATCGCGGAACGAAAATAATAAGAGGGAGGAGCTAATTTACTTATTACGGCGGTCTTTGGAATAGAAATAATAGAATCGTAATGATCGTAACTTATAATAAGTCGCTGGAACGCTACCATGGACGGATCCGGTCTCTGCGGGGACATTTCAGGGGGGGGGGGGGGGGGGGGCAAGAAGTTCATAAGCCAGAGATAAGCCTGAGATGTATAGATCATAGATTCGGACACTATGGTTGAAGTTGGAGGGGGGTCCCGGGAATCTGTCGCACACTTAAAATCTTGGGATCGGGACGAAAGTTTGGGGCAGGACCATCATAGACCCTAGATGTGACAGTTACAGATCAGACCGGGGCCGGTGACAGGGGGGTTGTCCTCACATTTCCAAATTGGGTGATTTAACATGTTTATTGGTTCTCATTCTTTATCGAATTTGGTAATTCATCCGACTTTTGTTCAGCCCACATTGATTTCACCGCATTCGGTACGTCCCTTCGTAAATTCGGTGATTTAAAGTGTTTATTTGGTCTCATTCGTTACCGAATTCGGTAATGCACTGGACTATTTTCAAGTCCGTGTCTGTTCTGTCGCATTCGGTCAGTCCATTTCATAATTTGGTGATTAATCATTTTATTTGGTTCTGATTATGACTGGGGGTCAAAACTTGGTGGGCGAGGCCATAGTGCCTAGATCTGCAATTTAAGATCCGGCCACTGCGGGGATTTTGCGAGGGGTCTCAGAAGAGGCGTCCGACCTTGATAGCGCGTACCTTAGCTGCTACATATACTAACTACCCTTGCAAGTGCCATTTGAGATCTCAGCTCTTGGTAGGTTAAGCCTGAAGAGGAAGTGTCGGAAAAATGCAAGAATAAATCTCCATTAAAATACACAAACCAAAGAAAATAAATTTAAAAACAACACATACGGCTCCCAAAAGAAGAGAGACAAGATATCCACACAAACGAAGTGCCGGTTTGACAACCGAACAAAGACTGGCCACAGAAAGAGCTTTGATTCAGGCGAAACACGAACAAATAAAATAAATTTTCTGGTTGGATACGTCACCTCAACTTGCTACTTTTACTACGCCCGGGTAACTGAACGACCGAAGAAAGAGCTTCACAAATTACCATGATCAAGTGAGGGGCTTCTAACTTCCTGTCAAAAAGGGTTCTGAGATTCGCGCCTAACACAAAGGAAAACCATGAATGACCTCCGAGGGGTCTGAAAGCTATTTATGGCCTGGTTGGTAGCATAGAATAAATGAAGGACGTAAATTGTAGGACGACGCTGAAACCCTTTACGTTATTTGCGGCCGTAAATTTGCTTCGTCCAGATAGGCTCCCGATAGGCTAGTACAATTGTAACAAAGTATTTTTTGGGGTCCTAAAATGTTGGTGACGGATACCTGTGACTTCGAAATGTTTGTCCGTCAGTTTGTCTGTTCTACTGTCAGAAGTCTGATAACATTTAACACATATTTACGCGTCCTCGTGTAAAACCTTATGATAACATTTAGGTTATGGCCCTCTTAAGTGCAACATTTAAACGGGTCATAACATATATATTTTCATAACATTTAACGCAAGGATGCGCAATAGATGTTTGTTATCTATTTTCGAACTTCTGACAGTGTGGCTCGTTAAATAACTTATCATCAGACACATACGACAACACATATGGCTCCCAAAAGAAGAGAGACAAGATATCCACACAAACGAAGTGCCGGTTTAACAACCGAACAAAGAACCGAAAAAAAAGGTTTGTATAGGATATAGGTTAGTACCATTAGAGAAAAAGGTAAAAGTATTTTAGATTAGATGAGAATATCTGACGGGAAAATGAAAAGTTTGAAAATAGAAGGTATTTTTTTACTTGAGGTTGGAAAGTTAAAAAATAAAGTTTTTATCTTATGATGAAAGTGTAAGTGACGTTAAAGCAGGGTAAACTGTTAGGTAATTTTGGTATTAACGTCACTAAGTTGAAGGTGGGGAAGTAGCCACTGTTTAGTTCAATCTAAAACACGAAAAATGGAAAAAGAATCTACGCGTGAATTAAAAAAAACAAAGGAGTTGAGATATTGTGTTCAAACTTGGTGTGAGAATCCTTCGAGTCAAAGCAAGAATAAATAATAATATGTAATATAATATAAATTATAAATAATTCTTGGTCAAAGTAAAGGCTAAGCTCCGAGTTGGGTCCCATAGCCCTATTTAAGACTGGATGAAGGGACATATCGAGAAACCGCGATCAGGCAGAGACCGGAAATCTTCAAGACTCGATCAGGAAGTCCAACAAATATTCCCCATTGCGATCCCTTTGAAACAATTTGTATTATTTCTTCACTTGACGACAGCAGTATTTGGCGACTGGGTCCAAGTACCAATTTGGTATTTCTGAAGAGCCAATACGACGATTATTTTTGCACTTCAGGAGTTCGAGGAGGGGAAGGAACAAATTGTCAATGGCTAAGATTTTGCAGCGTATCCCGCTACCAAAGGAGGAAATTAAGTTCATCTGTTGAGTGATTCAAGAAGAGATCTGAGAAAATCAAATAAACTAAAGCTGAGCTGCACGGGTTATGCTTATTCGTAGCTCAGACGAAATGAATCCGCGCTGGACACAATCCGAACTACTGCATCCATTCGTTTCAATAAACTTTATTTTTCTTTAACATTGCAGTCAAATCAAAATCACTACGGTAATGCACATTTTTTGTTCAGGCTTATTCCCATTCACTGTTGTCGGTTCGAGGCTCTCTTTTCAGTGATTTGATTTTAATTTTAAAGACTACTAAACAAGAAAGGAGCCTACTGGGGTTTTTCTTGTATATATTATTAAATCTTTATACCAGTATTAAAAGAATGGAACTTGAACGTGTTGCAAAAATGAAACAAGAGCTGTAAGCTCATATGGCACTTGCATGTGTCAAGATGATTTGATCGATCAAGAGTAAGTTTCGACTTTGCGGTTGAGATGCGCGCTATAAGGGAGCTGGAACTTCATTTGTAAGCAAAACCCTTGAGGCAAAACTGCTAATGGGCTGATGGGCATCACGAAAATGCATATATTGCTTAAAAGTATTTTTTTTACTTTGCGGTCAAGATTGGTACTTTAAGGAATAATCGGATTTGGGAAGTAGCAATTTCTAAGCAAATGTTGTTGAGTCTCCAATATTCCAGCGAATTTTCATCGTCCTAGCACATCTGGAAGTACCTTAACGCGCGATCACCGGAATCCCAGACCCCCCTCCCCCTCCTCCAACTCCACCCACAATAACCGGAGCCAATCCTGTTCTGTAAATGATTAATCCAGAGCATCTGTTTGTCATTCCCACGAAGTTCGATCCAGATCACACCAGTCTAAGCGGGTCAAGTATTTTCCGCCCTCCCCCCGATAATTGCCGGATTCGGTCCGGAAATGAAAAAGGTCACAAGAGAAAAATGTCCTCTGTTTAATTATTAAATTTCACTCGAATCCGATCACCCGTTCCAAAGTTACGCATGACTCAATATTCCGGATTCCCCTTCCTCAACTCCCCCCCCCCCCAAGATTATCATATCGAGGATTTTTTTTTATTCCAAGTCAGTTTGACCGGGTCCCTGATATGCCTTCCAAGTTTCGTCGTGAAAATCCCCCAAAAACGGAATTCCGGGATACCCCTCCTCCCCCCCCCCTCAAGTGTCCGGATCCAGTCAAATTATGTAAAAGATTTATATGGACCAGATGTTTGTTCTTCCCAGCAAGTTTCACTCCGATACCATCATTCTAACCGTTTCTCGAGATTTCCGGTCCACCCCCCCCCCCCCCACCCAGCTCCCCCGCGGTGCACGTAGCCAATCTGATTCAGCAAATGACTTACCTAGAGCATCTGTTTGTTCTTCCCACAAAGTTCCATCCCGATCCCTCCATTCTGAACGGGGCACGTATTTCCCCCCCCCCCCCCCAATAGTTGCCGGATCCGGTCCGGATATGAAAAAAAATCATCGGAGAAATGTCCTCTGTTGAATTCTTAAATTTCACTCGAATCCGATCAACCATTCTAAAATTACGCATGACTGAAAATTTCGGATTCCCCTCCCTCCACTCCCCCCACCATTATCTGATCGACAAAATTTTTATTTTGAAGTCAGTTTGATTGGGTCCCTGATATGGCTGCCAAGTTTCATCGTGAAAGTCCCCAAAACCACCATCACCGGAATTCCGGGACCCCCCCCCCCCCATAAGTGTCAGGATCAAGTACAATGGCCTAAAGGACTTATCTAGAGCAGATGCTTGTTCTTCCCAGCAAGTTTCACTCCGATCCCTCCATTCTAACCGTTTCTTGAAATTTCCGGTCTCCCCCCCCCCCCAACTCCCCCCTGGCTACCGAATCCGGTCAAGACTTTAAACGGGACATTACAGATATATATTCTGTTCAGTTATGAAGTTTCATTACAATCCGATCATCCGTCGAAAGTTACACACTTCTCAATTTCCCGGATTCCCCTGCGGATTCCCCTCCCTCCACTCCCCCACCATTATCTGATCAACAATATTTTTATTTTGAAGTCAGTTTGATTGGGTCCCTGATATGCCTGCCAAGTTTCATCGTGAAAATCCAAAAAACCACCATCGCCCGAATTCCGCCCCCCCCCCCATAAGTGTCCGGATCCAGTACAATGGTCTAAAGGACTTATCTAGAGCAGATGCTTGTTCTTCCCAGCAAGTTTCACTCCGATCCCTCCATTCTAACCGTTTCTTGAAATTTCCGGTCTCCCCCCCCCAACTCCCCCCTGGCTACCGAATCCGGTCAAGACTTTAAACGGGACATTACAGATATATATTCTCTTCAGTTATGAAGTTTCATTACAATCCGATCATCCGTTCGAAAGTTACACACTTCTCAGTTTCCCGGATTCCCCTGCCCTCCACCCCCCCCCCCCCCAAAATGGTCGGATCAGAAAACTGATTATTCCTAATTTTGTTTGGTCGGGTCTCTGATATGCCTGCCAAGTTTCATGGTCCTAGCACAACTGGAAGTACCCTAACTCGAAAAAGTGTGACAAAATGCCCTAAATTTTCAAGTTTCCAGCGCCCCGCACTCCCCCCCATATGGTCGGATCGGGAAACTGATTATTTCCAGGTTACTTTGGTCGGGTCCGTGATATTCCTGCCAAGTTTCATTGTCCTAGCTCATCTGGAAGTACCCTCACTCGAAAAAGTGTGACAAAATGCCCTAAATTTTCAAGTTTCCAGCGCCCCAACTCCCCCGCATATGGTCGGATCGGGAAACTTATTATTTCCAGGTTACTTTGGTCAGGTCCCTGATATTCCTGCCAAGTTTCATTGTCCTAGCTCATCTAGAAGTACCCTAACTCGAAAAAGTGTGACAAAATGCCCTAAATTTTCAAGTTTCGAGCGCCCCCACTCCCCCGCATATGATCGGATCGGGAAACTGATTATTTCCAGGTTCGTTTGGTCGGGTCCCTGATATTCCTGCCAAGTTTCATTGTCCTAGCTCATCTAGAAGTACCCTAACTCAGAAAAAAGTGACAAAATGCCCTAAATTTGCAAGTTTCCAGCGCCCCGCACTCCCCCCCCATATGGTCGGATCGGGAAACTGATTATTTCCAGGTTAGTTTGGTCGGGTCCCTGATATGCCTGCCAAGTTTCATTGTCCTAGCACATCTGGAAGTACCCTAACTCGGATATGTGGGACAAAAAAACTCGGACCGACCGACAGACCGACAGACCGACAGACGGAATTGTGATCGGTATATGGCACTTGAGCCAGAGGCTGCAAGTGCCATAAAAATGTAACGGTGGAGCTGTGGACAGAATTTAGCAGGTAACTGGGCTGTATCCATAAAATCGTGTTGGATCTCAGCAAGCAGCAAAAACTAGTGATAAGAAAAACTGAAACCGCTTTATAGTAGTGACTTATATATAGTAGTGATCAAATTCTGATATCACAACTGTTTCTGGAATTATCGATCCGAATAAAAAAACAAAAAAAACAAGGCCTGGAGTGAGGGAATGGAAAAGTAAGCTACATAGCGTACCCTGAAGCCTTTGATGGAGAATACGCTAACCCGCCTAATCTTTAGTGATTAATTAATATTTCTAGGCTTTAGGTGGGTATGTAGGTTTTTTATTTTTGACCAAAACGTTGGAAATAAAATAAAGTAACATGACTAATATCCTATTACAGCAAAAAGAAAGTCCTAAGGACTTGTGCTGCAATTTACTAATACTACTTGTATCTCATAAATAAATAACTAAACACAACAACTTACTCCACCTAGCCTATGATTTAAATAAGAAACAAATAAACATGAACACTACCCAACAAAAATCCTTAATATTTACTCCTTACCAGTTTCAGCCCCCACCCCGAACAACTGTGAAAGAAAAGAAAGAAAAGAAAAGAAAAAAAAGGAAAAAGACCACCCACCCTTCAACTCGTATTAGTTAAGTGGAAAGTTCTCAGTTTCTTTTTAAACCCGTATTAAGTGACAGACTCCCTGATGCTAGCCGGCAGATTATTCCAAATAGAAGCCTGAATCACTGTGTTTTTTGCCACTTTTTACTGTTTCTTTTTCCTTCTTTTGTAACTCCTTAAATTCCTATATGAGGGCACAGATATAATAACAACTTATTTTAAATAAATACATTCAAAACAACACAATTCTTTCTTTAGGAAACAAATAAATGATCAAGTTAAAACGTCTAAGGGGATCCGAGTGTACTCTGAAAGATACTCGAATGAATGACAAGCCCCTGACTAATTGGACGAACCTGTCTCGACGCGCGCGTACAACAGGTACCAAGAATTTTTAGCGTCACGCTAACCCCAGGTTCATACGAACAACCCAAGGCTCAATTGCTAAAAGCGACTACTGCGCTGTTGAGTCCATCCCAAATTTTAGTTCAACCTCAAGCTAATTTGGCGCTAGTTTCGACTCGGGAAAACCAGTGATGCACAACCACTTGCAAACTTCAGACTGTGTTAAAATATATGGTTGAATGAATTTTATTACGTGATTTAGCCTTACGGCATTTCACAACTAACAAAGGAACAAAACTAAACATCTACAATAAACTACAAATCACATAATTTTGTACAAACGATCTATTCAAAAGAAAAAGAAAACAAACTAAATATTGGTTTTAGTCTATTTTCATTTCTAACTCTGTTTGTCCATTTTTTTTTTATTCAAAGTAGGCTTACGTTAAATAAATACAAAATTAGCTAAATTGCAAAAACGGAGCTACGAACTTGAAACTGTTGTTTTTTTTCTTTTTTAAGTTTTAATTTTTAGTTGCAGCACAAAGAGACCCTTGCTAGAGGGGAGGGGTATCACCAACCTCGAGCTAATTTGGCGCTAGTTCCGACTCGGGAAAACCCTTGATGCACAACCATTGGCAAACTTCTGTCTGTGTTAAAATGTATGGTTGGTATTAGTCTATTTTCATTTCTAAGTCTGCCTGTCCATTTTTTTTAATTCAAAGTAGGCCTACGTTAAAGTTTAACTGAAAAGCCAACTTATTTTTGTGTCATTTAATTTAATACACTGAATTATGTGGATTCTGCAAAGCGATTTTTTTTTATTTTCCACTATCTGCTCTAGTTACGACGTTCAGAATATCTGCGGCCCTCCTTACAGCGTAAATTCTACTATGACGCGGGAAATTTTAATTTCAACACAAACGCGGCTTTCAAGTAGACAGTGGTGAGATTGGTGAAGATTGCTTAGTGCTTGAACAAAAGCAAAATCACATATCTTTCTCGTAAGGCATACAACAAAAATACAAGCCCATAGAGGTACCACAAATTACACGCAAATTCCACTATTTGAAAATCGATTATTCGTGAATCGCGGAACAACGAAGTAACGCATTTTCAGCGGGTCTTCAAGCCAATTTAAGTGAATAAATGATAGGTATCTAGATTGTGCTATCCCAGTCCCAAGGCCGTATCCAGGGGGGGGGGTAGGGGGTTGACCCCCCCCCCCCCCCAAAAAAAAAAAAAAACATACAAAAATAATCATATTTATAGGCTTTTCCCTCTGATCTATGTGTTTTTGTACTTTTTTGTCCGACCAGCAGGCAACCCCCCCCCCCCCCCCGAAATAAATTCCTGGATACGGGCCTGCCCAGCCCTTTTCGGATAAGATTTAAATACATAAAAAAATAAGCTAAATTGCAAAAACGGAGCTACGAATTTGTAACCGTTGTTTTTCTCTTTTTTAAGTTTTAATTTTTAGTTGCAGCATAAAGAGACCCTTGCTGGGGGAGGGGTATCACCAAAAAGACAAAAAACTTAGCCGAATAAACCGTTTCATACCACTAAACATAAATAACCGTTTACGGAGCTAACTTTCATCGACGGGTTGGTCACTTGGTGTACACCACCACGTCCGTATCCAGCCAGGAATTGATTTTGGAGGGGGGGCTACCCTCGGGTAGGACCTAATCCATACCGAAGAGTAAGATAAGAACTTAGATCAGAGGTTAAAGTCTATAAGAAAACATACAGTAGTTTTTTGTTGTTTTTTTTTTGGGGGGGGGGGGAGGGGTCAAACCCCCTACCCTGACCCCCCCCCCCCTGGACACGGCCCTGGTCACTCTAGTTCAACCTACCGTGGGCAATGACTGGGTACCTCATGTACGCCTTATATTATTTTATTTTTATTTTTTATTTATTTATTTGTGACCCACTTTTTGCATAACAGCAGAGTATGAGTAAAATGCAACTAAGTAAAATACACATATTAAAACACTAAACAAAACAATGTCAATAAACATGACTACATTATTTTCATATAGGATGGCTCAAAGCAGAAAAGTCGGCTAGGAATTTGTCAGCGACACCTAAACGAGTCTGACAATGAACCTATGCAGAGGGCCCTCCAATCAGTATTAGGCGATATTCGATATCGATAACGACATATCGATACATCGGACCAAATATCGATATCGAATATCGAAAAGTAAATATCGATATTGAAAACGATATTTATTCATTTATAATTATTGTAAGTAATCCAACATAAGTCAAATTTAAATATCCGAAATTGGAGCAATATGTTCTTCGTAATTCAGTTTTAATCGATTTGAAGTTTGAGTTGATGCAAGATACTTTTTATGACAACTTTGCTCTTAAATTTTGGTGAATCGATACGTATACTATAGCGACATGGTACCGGAATATCGATATCAGTATATCGATTATCGAATATCGAAAGTGAAAATATCGATATTTCGAAAATTCCAAATATCGCCCAACACTACCCCCAATGATTCAATGGTTGCAGTTTCATTTCTTTCAGCAATATCCTGACGAGGACCCTTGCCAGGAAGAACCGAAATATCGCTGACAAACATCGTAGCTGAATTTTTCTTTGATAATAATAATAATGATATAGTTGAACCAAAAACAGTCGATTTTTCCTAAAACAGTCGATTTTTTGGGGGGAACAGTCGATTTTTCTTAAAAACAGTCAGTTTGTCGTAAGTCGATTTTTCTTAAAAACGGTCGTTTTTTTTTAAATCAGTGATTTTTCGTAAAAACAGTCGTTTTTTTCCGCAAAAAAAACGGTAAAAATTACCAGCCCGTCGGTAAATACCTTGCTCCTCGCATATCTGATAGTGCTATGGTTCGCAATCAACAGTAATACATATGATTCGCAGTCAGCTTGGGCTGAAGGAATATTTTTGCTCCTTTCCCCTCCCCCCGAACATTTTGGATAGTAACGCCTCTGCTAGCATAGAGGCAAAAAATTTACAAATATCGACTAGAATGAGCTATTCCACCGTCTGCAGAACCCCTCCCGTCCTGGGAAACGAATTTCGGGTGTATATTAAAATCTTCCTTGTCCTTTTCAAGCGTTGTTCCCACCTCAACCTCTCTTTAGTAGCAGTCGACTTTTTCTTAAAACAGTGAGTAAAACCGACGAGCTAGTCGGAAAATACCTTGCCCCCCCCCCTCCAAACATTTTGACCAGAAACGGCCTTGCGTCCTTTGTGAGTCACTGTATAATATGTGTTTTCTAGTCAGCTTGGGCTGAAGGAATACTGATGTAGCCCACACCTATTTTGGAAGTGAGCAACCCGTCGACTTTTACCTTAGCTTTTTCCAATCAGTAGTTGCATTTTTGCAGATACCGTGGGATCTGATACCACGGTCAAAAGGCGTTTTATTTTATTATATTTATATAGCGTTTTATACAAGTAGTCTATGAGCTGCAGTAAACTTCGATTAACACTATTACGATAGTCGTGCTGGTGGTAACTGCAAAATGAGGTATGACAGTTTACATATGACAGTTTACATATGACAGTTTTTTTTAAATTGACTGATTAACTTATTATCCTTTAAATTCCCGAGCAAATTCCCCAAAACAAACACATTCATGAAAAAGCACCAGTTCCCCCTCGAAAAGTGGAATCAAACCACATGATCGAGAAAAAAAATTGAAAACGAACTAACTAATAAATATTCCGTTACACTAAACGAAACAAACCAGACAACTTTCTTAAACAACCAATTTAGAGCTAATACCCCCTGAGCCTGGCAAGAATAGGGCAACGAAGTTATTAGCGAGCCTGTTGCCAACAACGGTTCGGTCCTCGGTTCTTCCTATCGCCCCTATCAATAGTCTCCTGGAAATAGGCCTAGGCGACGATTTTTTGGGATCCCAAAACGTAAGTGGAGGGATAACTATGCCATCGCAAAAGTTGTCCGTCTGTCCGTCTGTCTGTGAGCACGATAACTCTCGAAGGGAAATGAGATGTTTTGATGAAACTTGCTGTGAGGATTCTTTGGTCAAGGGAAAGGTCGAGTTCGTCGATGGGCTATGTAGCCCTACATTTAGGGGTGGGGAGGGGGTTCAAATTAAGGGGCAAACAAAATATTTTTAAACAGCTAATAAGATAGTAGATTAAGGGGTAAGAAGACATGTTGAACACGATTATGAAAACCATTTCCCCGCCGGACAAGTAGTCCGGCTAAAAGCGGAAAGTCTGTTAAAAGTAAAATTTTATTTGACGTTGATTAGATGTTCGATTTAGGGTAAGAAGACATGCTGAACACTTATATGAAAATGATTTTCTACCCGGACAAGTAGGCCCGGAATCCGGCCAAAACCGGAAAATTTGTTAAAAGCAAAAGTTTTATTTGTAGTTGATTAGATATCCGATTTAGGGGTGAGAAGAGATGCTGAATCCCTATATGACAAATACTTGTTTACAATTTACTTGTTAAAAGTAAAAGTTTTATTTGAAGTTGATTAGATGATCGTTATAGGGGTAAGGAGATACGCTGAATCCGTTTTTGAGCTTTATTTTTTTGCCGGACTAGTAGTAGTTCCGGAATTCGGCCGAAACCGGAAATTTGGCAGAAGTAAGGCAGGAAGTTTCGATCACTTTTGTCAGAACAGATATGACTTATAGGGGTAAACATACATGCTGAATCCATATCTGAACTTGGTTTTCTCAGATGTTTAGCTATTTGGCCTTAATCTGTTTCTAAATTTTAATAGTAAAAATGTTCAAGGAGTCTGGCGAAGACTGGATCTGGCGAAGACAAGACTCACTTGTCTGGATCAAATATTAAATTTCTGGGATCCCATCGAAACCTATGATCTTGTGTTACACCGACTAGTCACATGTCTTTCAAGACTAACGTGGTAGGATGGGTGTGGGCCAAATCATGCGACGATTGATTTAGTCTTTATTCGGGTCTGAATGTCACCTGCCAGGGGCAGCTGTAGCGTGGATTCACCTGTTACGCACACCTGTAAATCGCAATCTATGTTAGTTAGGAGGCGCGTCGAAATTAGTTGCGTTTTTGCAGATACCTGATACTACGGTTGCTCTGCAAAAACGATAATCGCCGAAACTGCGCTTTTCGAAGTGATCCCCAAAACTAAAACTCGAGCTAAAACTGATATCCACTCACATCACCAAGTTCCAAACTTCTTTCCCACCAATTTAACAAAATCCTAGGCTCTATTGTTGGTAGGCTAATGATGAAAGTGAGATGATTTTTTCTGATACCACGATCAGTTACCACGGTCGGGCCGTGGTATTCGAATATCAGATACCACGATAACTGCAAAAACGTGGTGGTATGGATGGGTATGTAGGCATACAAAAAAAGTCTAATCGTCAAGAAGATGATGTGAAATTGACATCTAGAAATCAACAAATAGTCAGAACAAAAAAAAGCAAGGGGTGGACAACTCTAAAAACAAAGATTCACTAAATCCCCATTCTTTTCAGGGTAGAAGAACTGGCATATATTCCATATCGTTTCAAGGAGCGTGATTTCGATAAAATCCCTTTCGACATTTTATTTTTTACTTTTAACAACTTCTCTACTTTTAACGGAATTTGAGTATTATAAAATCTATTTAGACAGCTTTCACTGACTAATCCTTTATTTTGAACTCTCTTTTAATTTTCTATCATATTTATTAAGACAAATTTAACCAGGAAGGGACGCGTAGATGTTTACTGAAGCCCTAGGGCCATGAACAAAAAACACAATATTTGCATCCGGTTCAGCTTTTTTATGTATTATTTTTTCCCTTTTTAATGTTTGTAGAAAATGACGTGGTTTGTTGTATATTTTAGATGTTTTGTAGTTATGTTCTTTCTTAGTGGTGCAATGCCGTAGGGCTAAGTCACGCAATAAACTGATTCATACATGCGATGACCTTATTCAATCTATCCTACTAGGGGTTACTAACAGTCTTACGTTTACAACTTATTCTTCTGTTACTTAAGATTCCATTCTTCAGCAATCCATTACAACCGCAGGCAGACTGACAACTGACTTTATATCAGGTTTTGATTTTCTTTGTGTCTTCTACGTCACCGAAATATCGTATTTTCGTTCCCAGGAGGCATTTCTCCGCGGCGCGTCCACTCCACGTGTATCAATGGGTGGGAAAAAGGAGTAAAACTATCGCCAGGGAATGACTGAGGTTTGGGAACACCCGTTGCCGGATTGCATTATTTACGCCAAGCTGGCTTATCTTCTCTGAATGGCGTTAAACCAGAGGCGCCATTTTGGGGAGGGACATCCCCCCTAGATTTCTAATACTTGATGGCCCCTAAAGAGATTTCAAAGGGCAAAATGCACAGCAATGACGGTCTCAAAATACGCTATTTCTGCTTAAAACCAACTTTAATATCGATTTCTTGGCACCTGTAACTTTTTTTTTCCCACCGAAAGTATCATAACCGTGTAGAAAACTGTGACTACCCCCCCCCCCCCCCCCCGTGAAATTGCGATTAACGTAAAACTGCGATTACAACCCCCTGTGCTAATCGTTAGTCACTAATGTGAGCGATTTAGTGACGTCGAGATTGTTAAATTCCATCCAGAGTGGTAAAAATCATTTGTGAATAATTAGCAATGGCATATTTTGTGATTTTTAAATACAAAGTTAATAGATGTTCCTTCAGCCCAAGCTGACTGCGAATCATATTTGACGGTGCAAAATGATAAGTCACCTACATTTTATTCGAGCTATACTTCAGCCCTTCTTGGCAAGGGTCCTCTTCAGGCTCAAGCCGCTCAAGTTGGAAAATAAACTTGTGGAAATCCAATTAAAGATTCTCCCTTAAATAAGCTTGAGCCTGAAGAGGACCCTTGCAAGAAGGGCCGAAGTATAGCTCGAATAAAATGTAGCTGACTTATCCGTTTTGCACCGTCAAATACAAAGTTAATGTTTGCTAAAAATTAGATGTATTCTTTCATTCTCGTTTTCTGTCTTTTGTTCTTCAGTACTTGATACCTGAAATGTTGTCTGCCCTTACGGTTACCCACAAGTCACAACAGATGGTGGATTTGATTGAAGCAAAAGCTGAAGATCAGATTGGGATTGATTAAGAGGCCCATGTTTGTATACAAACAAACCTTGGGATATGTTTGAAAACTACATTAAGCTCCAACAAGAGTAATTAAATTTTAAGTCTGAGTAATAAACCTGGAACGGGGGCGCAACTGATATTTGCCTTCCATTCCACCATCAGGTTTACTGTAATAGAGCCACAATGTGAAACTTTTCGCCACTGGTGTGATTTCCCGTCTACCGCAATCCCTGATTTTCGTACTGGCTAGACCAAACTTTGCGTATTCCCATAGCTCGAAGTAGCCTACGCAGAGCCTACGTAAAACGCCGGATACCTTATGCTAGATGCTGCCCACTAAAACGATTTTTGTTCTTAATTTCATGAAAATCATCAATATTTACTGGTTTGGCTGTCAAGCATTTGGTATAGGCTAACCGGCGTCTGGCAAAGGGTAAACCAAACTGTGGGAACACCCAACGTTTGGCATAGTCAACCAAACACCAGGTACTGGTGGTAGACTGTTGTGTCCTTTCGAATATCGACGTGTTTGTTGCGGAGCCACCAATTTGAGGAGGGTGCAGAGGGGGGGGGGGCGTCCCCTTAGATTTATAACTCTTCCATCTCGGTACCAATTTTCCCCTAAATAGGTCTTAAACGGCAAAATGCAAAGCGATGACGTGCATGCCGTTTTATGTTCGAAAACTACTTAAAGGACCCCTCTTGCTTATTCTGCCTTTTATAATATACTTAGCTCCCATGTGGAATTATAAACTTCTAAAATCCCCATCATTCTCCATTGTTTCATTTCGTAACTACGAATTTTTAGCGCTTTTTCGGCCTTGCCGAGTTTTCCCGTCACCCAACGAAAAGTTTGCCGGAATCTTCATTGTCCGCTGATAACTCTTTCACACATAAGGATGTGATCATCTTATTTTCGTTACCTCCTTTTATTTGCTTAGTTTTCTCACTTTTTAACCAAGGTACGTTCAGTTTTCAAATCTTTTGCGCCCAGCCGCCGCGTCGGAGAGCAGGAAGGCTGAATATATTCGACAAGCGCTAACAATAGAATCGCTACTTTCAGTTGTAAAGTAATTGTGTTTCGATAACACTTTTTCTGATCCATTTTATAGGGAAAAGATCATTTCTAGTAAGAGTTGTGCTTTAAAATGCACCTCCAAAAGAGTATGGTAATTACATTTTGAGTCAGAATAATCTACCGGGGATGGTGGCCCCTAAATGATCTTGGCCCCCAACCCCTAATGTTTACTGTAATGGCACCACTGGTTTGTTTGTCTCCCTGCAATTTTTGTCCTTATTTATTTTGTTGAGAAAATTGCTTGCTACAGTTATCTCCGTTCTTGGGATGGAAGGAAGTGATAACTGCTGTACATCATCTCGCTCGCAGACGAATGACCAATAAGTTCTACTCTGCTATGAAGTGATTTAACGTTTATTTCTTGGCAAGGGTCTACGTCAGTACTCACACTATTGAACACACTGGCAGTATGGTAAAGATGTGCTTCTTTCACCAGTACCAGTGGCAATCCAGTTTTTTTTTGCTAATAAAACAATAAAAACCAGTTCATTCAATGAAAGTTCCAAGGAGCACTTAAGGAACTACTTTGAATTACCTGTATTTTACTTCTATTGTATCAGCAAGCGGATGAAATGGCACTGTTCAAAGTTGAAGTGTAAGGAACTGTTCAAAGAAGCGTTTCTCTGTTGTACAAACTCTGTACCAAGCAAGATTGGTTCATTTAAATTAGTTCCTATATTTTAAATAAATAAATACATAGACTGTCATTACCGTCGATCTAAGGTCTGTTTGCTCCTTCTACATTAGAGGTATGCTCAGGGGCGTCGCAAATGCACTTTTGTTGGGGGGGGGGGGGCAGAGGCAAATTTTTTTACCGAATCCTAGAAACTGACAATTCGAGCTTTAAATTATTCTAAATTGTTCAACAGAAAGGATTACGTACAAAGAGTAACACTAAAGGGCAGCATGAGAGATGATCCGCCAGCTACTTAGCGTTATTTTTGCGAAGCCACTTGGACAATATATGGTCGGGCACGATTGCAGTAGCGCTTCTATTTATTTTACCCAAGACAAAATTAAATCGAGCGTTGCAGGCGAAAATTTTCTAATTCAATTTTTTTTCCTGTAGCCTAGAATTTAACTGCTTCTTATACAAATTCTATCTTTTTACCGTTGATTAAACACTAAGATTCTAAGAATTTCCAGAAACCGGATGGAGCGACGTCCCTGGAGCAGCAACCAGGGGCGTCACGACCGGGGGGAGGGGGGGGGGGGCGTCCCCCAATATTGTCGGCCAGTCGGTAAAAAATAACCGAGTCGGCGCGAAGCGCCGCGATTTTTCGCCAAAACAGTTGATTTTTTTTTCATTAGAACATTCGATTTTCTGAAAATCAGTCGATTTTTTGTTAAAACAGTCGATTTTTTGTTAAAACAGTCGTTTTTTTCTGCAAAAACAGTCGGTAAAAATTACCACCCAATCGGCAAATTCCTTGCCCCCCCCCCCAAACATTTTGTCTAGTAACGCCTCTGGAAGCAACTACTGTGAGGTTGGTCAATACTACACTACCCACGATCGCATAAAGTAAGTGCTAGCTTTTTCCTGCCAAATTTAACTTCCATGCAAATTTTAGCTTTTAATGTTTCTCAAATCAGAATCCTAAAACTGGCTTAAAACTCCAGTTAAATGTCGCGAATTTTGGAAATATTTATAATTACAAATATTATCTCTGGGATCCAAAACAAACGTGAGGACTATCGATGAAATCGCAGATCAGTCCTTTTGTTTGCAACCAGTTCTTCATTCGAATTCTTCGAGGTCCGTTTTAACTACCGAATCCTGGCAATTATACCGAACAAATTACCGAATCTCAGTTATTATACCGAATAAGTTTCGGTATAGGAAAACTACCGAATAATATTCGGATTCGGTATAATTTAGTCGAAACTAGAAGACGATTCGGGATTCGTTATAACTTCCAGATCCTGAAAATTATACCGAATAAATCACCGAATCCCAATCATGCTACCGAATAATTCTTGACCGATAGCCTATTCGGGATTCTCTGTAATTACCGAATCTCCGTAGGTGTACGGAATAGTTCTGGCATCGAAAAATTACCAAATAATTCCAGTAAATTCGCTCATCAAATTCGTGATAACTACCGAGTCCTGGCAATTATACAAAATCACGATCATTGTACCGAATAGATTTGTACCAAGAGCCTAACTGGGATTCAGTGTAACTACCGAATCCCAGTAACCTATACCGAATAGTTCTGGTATAGAAAAAATACCTAACAAAATTTTACCGAATCTCAAAAAGTTGGGGGGGGGGGGGGGGGGTGCTGCATACCCCTCGACCCTCACCCACCTCCTTGCGACGCCCCTGGGTATGCTTATGAATATCTGCTAGCAGAGTGAACGATCGCCGAAGAAAAAACTAAAATCAATACCAGGCAACTTTTACTTAAAAAATATTTGCGAAAAACATTTAATTCATATTCATTTCTGTCAAGTTCATCTTATTTCGAAAATGTTGCTGTCTGTTTAGTCAAAAGTCTGTTAACTGCCACCTGGTGTTCCTTTCATAGTTTTTATCTGGCACCATGCCTTCAACACAGAAGATGGCGGGTCAAATTCACACCGCAGTTCAAGGAAGAAGTCAACCTATTAGAGAGCGTCCAAAAGAGATTAGCGAAAATGATCAGCAAACGAACGTCTCCTATGAAGAGCGCCTTGAAAAGCTCAACCTAGCATCACTGACTTTTCGGCGACGACGATGGGATGTGATCATTGCCCATAGACAGATTTCACCATATCCGACGAAAACGAACGGGATCGTAACGAAAAAATTTAACATTAGGAAGTATAGAACTTTCAACTTTGAAATTAAATTGCCGGCGTTTTATCATCATTCTGTGCCATGGACTTGCTGGAAATGTTATTTGGGCTATTTCTTAACCGTCTAGTTCTGTTTTTGAAAAAGAGTTTCCATGGAAGTAAGAGTTTGAAGGCGTCAAAGTTTGTAAACAAAGACGGAGTCTCGTCCTATTGGTCGATTATGACACATTCTTTTAAATCCGCGTCATCGGCGACCAATAGGATTCGTATTTGCTCCAATTTCTATTTAAAAGTGACGGGTGGATATTGAAGTATCGGTTTTCAAACACTGGTTGGGCTCAGTCTGGGGAACAAGCTACAAATCAGGGAGCGCCTCCCCACATTTGGGTAGCTACCCGTACATGGGGAGGCCCTTCCCGTCTATGGGGAGAGACCCGCTTGGAAACTCTCGAAATTTTCAATAACAGAGGTGTTGTAAGGTCGCAAGGTTTATTATTTTAATCATCTGATCTTCCTTTTGCAAAACAATATATTATTTTCAGACGGTCAAAGTTTTTTTTCTTCTAACATATGTACAACCACATCCAAAGATTACTGACTTCCGTGTCGAAATTTGTCAATTTTTTTGCGATGCATGCATTTCCTGATTAAAGTCAGTAGCGCCGGGATCTCTGCTTCCCTTTTTGTAAGAAACAGTTGGCCTAGGACGCTCTAAACTCAAGCAGCTCATTTGCCAATCAAAATGCCAATCATAAAGTGTCATTTTAGCAAAAAGTGCCAAACTTTGGCCTGAAGACTCCAGCAACTGTCATAATGACACCAAAAATGTCACTTTGGCAACCCTGCTACTGTCTGTCTACTGTCACGACCAGTAGCTGTGAACAACTGCTCGTAATTACATTTTACTTGACTCAAATAAAATGCACTACCCAAATAAGTAAGTAAGTAAGGAAGTAATTTATTTGTGACCCGCCATTTTAGGAAAATAGGAAAAAAGTACTACCAGAGGAGAATAAGTACTACCTAAAAAAAAATGTGCGCGTTCCACTGTTGCTACTGCCACCCAATTTAGCATGACCCTACAAATATGGCCTGAATCCTGTCTGAATCGAACCTTCGTGAAAAATAGGGGTTTCTCAGAACCAGATTAACATCAAAGTAATCAGATCAAATATTTCAGATAAAATTAGCAGAATACAACTAGGCCAACATGAACATTGACAGAAAGGGTATTTTTTTCGAATAGTGCCACCTTTCTAAAAGGAACTGCATGAGTATTACTTTTATCATATGTACTACCAGCTCAATACTTTGAAAAAAAATGTACTAAAATGAGTACAATTGTACTACCGGTGGCAACCCTGAGTCGTAAAAGACACCTCAGCAGAACGCGAGAACTTTCACAGAAACTGAGCAATCTCTTAGGGTTCGTTCCAGCTCGGCCCGAAAGTTACTAAATAGTTACTTTTTCGAATACAGCCTGAAGATATCCCAAAGACTACCAGGTGGTACATCGATCCTGTCGGCAGAAATATCAGCGATTCTTGAAGTCCTCAAATTGATCCTCGTTAAACCACCAACATCCAAAAAAGCTGTCATCTTCTCGGACTCCAAATCATCACTACTCCTAATCAGAAACCTTCACAAGAAAGCAGCAGACACAGACCTTACCAGACTACGTTCACTGCTCCTTAAAATCGACCTAGCAGGCACAGTGATAGAGTTCCAGCACATTCCAAGCCACAAAGGTATCAAATACAACGAAGAAGCGGACAGACTAGCCAGCTCTACAATAGAAGGAACAACAGACCTACCGGCAGCACTAACCAACATCAGGGACGTTATGAGAACAAGAGCTGTAAGCTCATATGGCACTTGCATGTGTCAAGATGGTTTGATTGATCAAGAGTAAGTTTCGACTTTGCGGTTGAGATGCGCTCTATAAGGGAGCTGGAACTTCATTTGTAAGCAAAACCCTTGAGGCAAAACTGCTAATGGGCTGATGGGCATCACGAAAATGCATATATTGCTTAAAAGTATTTTTTTTTCTTTGCGGTCAAGATTGGTACTTTAAGGAATAATCGGATTTGGGAAGTAGCAATTTCTAAGCAAATGTTGTTGAGTCTCCAATATTCCAGCGAAGTTTCATCGTCCTAGCACATCTGGAAGTACCTTAACGCGCGATCACCGGAATCCCAGACCCCCCTCCCCCTCCTCCAACTCCACCCACAATAACCGGAGCCAATCCTGTTCTGTAAATGATTAATCCAGAGCATCTGTTTGTCATTCCCACGAAGTTCGATCCAGATCACACCAGTCTAAGCGGGTCAAGTATTTTCCGCCCTCCCCCCGATAATTGCCGGATTCGGTCCGGAAATGAAAAAGGTCACAAGAGAAAAATGTCCTCTGTTTAATTATTAAATTTCACTCGAATCCGATCACCCGTTCCAAAGTTACGCATGACTCAATATTCCGGATTCCCCTCCCTCAACTCCCCCCCCCCCCCAAGATTATCCTATCGAGGATTTTTTTTTTATTCCAAGTCAGTTTGACCGGGTCCCTGATATGCCTTCCAAGTTTCGTCGTGAAAATCCCCCAAAAACGGAATTCCGGGATACCCCTCCTCCCCCCCCCCCTCAAGTGTCCGGATCCAGTCAAATTATGTAAACGATTTATATGGACCAGATGTTTGTTCTTCCCAGCAAGTTTCACTCCGATACCATCATTCTAACCGTTTCTCGAGATTTCCGGTCCACCCCCCCCCCCCACCCCACCCAGCTCCCCCGCGGTGCACGTAGCCAATCCGATTCAGCAAATGACTTACCTAGAGCATCTGTTTGTTCTTCCCACAAAGTTCCATCCCGATCCCTCCATTCTAAACGGGGCACGTATTCCCCCCCCCCCCCCCCCCGCCAATAGTTGCCGGATCCGGTCCGGATATGAAAAAAATCATCGGAGAAATGTCCTCTGTTGAATTCTTAAATTTCACTCGAATCCGATCAACCATTCTAAAATTACGCATGACTGAAAATTTCGGATTCCCCTCCCTCCACTCCCCCCACCATTATCTGATCGACAAAATTTTTATTTTGAAGTCAGTTTGATTGGGTCCCTGATATGCCTGCCAAGTTTCATCGTGAAAGTCCCCAAAACCACCATCACCGGAATTCCGGGACCCCCCCCCCCCCATAAGTGTCCGGATCAAGTACAATGGCCTAAAGGACTTATCTAGAGCAGATGCTTGTTCTTCCCAGCAAGTTTCACTCCGATCCCTCCATTCTAACCGTTTCTTGAAATTTCCGGTCTCCCCCCCCCCCAACTCCCCCCTGGCTACCGAATCCGGTCAAGACTTTAAACGGGACATTACAGATATATATTCTGTTCAGTTATGAAGTTTCATTAAAATCCGATCATCCGTTCGAAAGTTACACACTTCTCAATTTCCCGGATTCCCCTGCGGATTCCCCTCCCTCCACTCCCCCACCATTATCTGATCAACAATATTTTTATTTTGAAGTCAGTTTGATTGGTCCCTGATATGCCTGCCAAGTTTCATCGTGAAAATCCAAAAAAACACCATCACCGGAATTCCGGGCCCCCCCCCCATAAGTGTCCGGATCCAGTACAATGGTCTAAAGGACTTATCTAGAGCAGATGCTTGTTCTTCCCAGCAAGTTTCACTCCGATCCCTCCATTCTAACCGTTTCTTGAAATTTCCGGTCTCCCCCCCCCAACTCCCCCCTGGCTACCGAATCCGGTCAAGACTTTAAACGGGACATTACAGATATATATTCTCTTCAGTTATGAAGTTTCATTACAATCCGATCATCCGTTCGAAAGTTACACACTTCTCAGTTTCCCGGATTCCCCTGCCCTCCACCCCCCCCCCCAAAATGGTCGGATCAGAAAACTGATTATTCCTAATTTTGTTTGGTCGGGTCTCTGATATGCCTGCCAAGTTTCATGGTCCTAGCACAACTGGAAGTACCCTAACTCGAAAAAGTGTGACAAAATGCCCTAAATTTTCAAGTTTCCAGCGCCCCGCACTCCCCCCCATATGGTCGGATCGGGAAACTGATTATTTCCAGGTTAGTTTGGTCGGGTCCGTGATATTCCTGCCAAGTTTCATTGTCCTAGCTCATCTGGAAGTACCCTCACTCAAAAAAGTGTGACAAAATGCCCTAAATTTTCAAGTTTCCAGCGCCCCAACTCCCCCGCATATGGTCGGATCGGGAAACTTATTATTTCCAGGTTACTTTGGTCAGGTCCCTGATATTCCTGCCAAGTTTCATTGTCCTAGCTCATCTGGAAGTACCCTAACTCGAAAAAGTGTGACAAAATGCCCTAAATTTTCAAGTTTCGAGCGCCCCCACTCCCCCGCATATGGTCGGATCGGGAAACTGATTATTTCCAGGTTCGTTTGGTCGGGTCCCTGATATTCCTGCCAAGTTTCATTGTCCTAGCTCATCTAGAAGTACCCTAACTCAGAAAAAAGTGACAAAATGCCCTAAATTTGCAAGTTTCCAGCGCCCCGCACTCCCCCCCATATGGTCGGATCGGGAAACTGATTATTTCCAGGTTAGTTTGGTCGGGTCCCTGATATGCCTGCCAAGTTTCATTGTCCTAGCACATCTGGAAGTACCCTAACTCGGATATGTGGGACAAAAAAACTCGGACCGACCGACAGACCGACAGACCGACAGACGGAATTGTGATCGGTATATGGCACTTGAGCCAGAGGCTGCAAGTGCCATAAAAAGGATCAGCTGTCTACCCCACCCCACCCAATCTGCTATCGCATCGATTTTCAGAGACGCGGGCGACAACAAACTGGATCTCCGAATCAAAAGTCTCGCTCTGATCCTCCGAAGAAGAATACCTGTACAAACAGAGACCGGACCCAAGTTGTCGATTCTGCACCTCTCATCCCGAAACCCTTCAACATATCATCTTCGACTGCAAGAGCCCAGCCCCTCAAACAGCAAGGATTAAGAGAATAACCAGCCAGCTTAACCTACCAGAAGATATCGCAACCATCGTGGACCTCGAAATTCCTCTCAGACAAGAGAGGGGAATCTACCATCAGATCATCACTATTCTCCAAGAAAACAACATTTCATAACCGCAGCAAAGAAGAAGTAGAAGCAACCGAGGCCGAAAGGGATCGAGAGTGGAACCCAAGTGCCAGTCATTTGAAGGAAGGACAACAACAAAACAAAACAATTGACTGAAAGTTTATATTTGACACCCGACAAGACAAGACAACAGTGGGCTGCATGTCATTATTTTAAACTGTAAAAGGTCCTGAGGCCTGATACAGTAGAGGTATGCTTATTTGAACACTTTTGGAACTCGCCACACCCTTGATTGAAGGATACACTATGCCCAGGGGCGGTTCGAAGGGGTTGCGTGGGGGTTGGTGGTGACTCACCACCACCACCACCCCCATGCTCCAGAGAATCCACTGTCAGTCGTATGTTTCGAGCTTTTCAGAATGACAGACAGGCAGTTACCAAACGTGAATTTCACCCACAAATCACATTTTTTAGTCGTATGGCTACGAAGGAATTTCTACTCGTATTTTTTCAGATTTACAGTTGTGTGTCCTGAGTTTTCCAGAATGGAAGTCGTATGTTTGAGCTTGCCAGAATGTCATCAACCGCGCATTTCACCTGAAAATACCCGTTTCTTATCGTACTTTACGAAGTCATAAATTAGAGACAGTCGTAAGTTTTGACCTTGCCAAGATAAAGGCAGATGCAGTTAGCTAATCGTGAACTTCGCCTTCAAATGACCTGTTTCTGGTCGTATCGTTCCATAACAATTTTAGTAGTATGTTTTAAGCTTGTTCGATTCACAGTTTGTCAGAATCGCAGTCGCATGGAACTTGCCAGAATGACACCAACAGCAAATCTTCCCTGAAAATGACCCGTTTCTTGTCGTATTTTACGAAGAGATTACCTAGTCGTATATTAGAGACAGTCGAAGTTTTGAGCTTGTCATATGAGGCAGTTAGATGAATTCGACAGCAAATCACCTATTTGTGGTCGTACGGTTGTCCCTATAGACATTTTCCATAAGTCATTATGTTACGAAATATCCTATGTTTCGAGCTTGTTAGAATGACAGTTGTCTGTTTCGAACTTTTCAGAGTGACAGAAATGACCACCAAATCGTGATTTTCACTCTGTGGCGCTGAAAACACGCTGCTTTTCGAAAATTTTGCCTGCGGCGCGACTTTTCAACATTATTCTATCTGGTTTTGTGCAAAAATCTCCTTATCTTACAAAAAACAGGCTTTATTTTTTTTTAGATGGTTCTGTGCCCCGTCATACAGGCTTTGTAAGCACTGAATGACGGGCCTGATGATTACACTATTTTTTTTTTGTAGTCTAAATTTAAAGTGGAAGCACTACCACGTACCAACTTCCGGGAAAATATCCCACACCGTTTGCGAGTTATCGGGGAACGGACAGATAGGCTATGTGATATAGTAGGCAGCCTTTAAAATGTTTCGCAAAACTTTACCTGCGCCGTCTTTCATAGTCGTCTACTCGCCATCTGGTTGAGGGCCATCTGGTTGAAACTGAGGAAGGGAACGGTGTAGCTTTCCAGTTTTTCGCAGCCTTGAATTCCTTCCTCGTTTTAGTATGCCCTTCCTCGTTTTAGTCTGCCGTTCCCGGTTTTAGTATGCCTTCTTGCTTTTCTCCCTGATGTTTGGAGGGGTTAAGAATCGTTTTCTGTGGAATACTACTGCTTTAGTTTTGAGCGCTGAGATCGGCAATGAGAACGCTTCGAGTTCTTCCAGAGCTTTTTGCAGTTTAGTTCCAGTCTCTTGTGGGCTGGCGCCAGTCTCCCATATATGCAAGTCATCTGCGAAGGCTCCTTTTTCTGTTGTTGGGATGCTGAAATCGAGTTCGCTGAGCAGGATCAAGAATAGGGTTGGGCTGAGAGGAGAGCCTTGGGGTAAGCCCATGTCTACTTTGCGCTCAGAAGATGTTTGATGGTTCACCTGGACGCTGAAGCTTCCTCTCAATGAAGTTGATGAACGTTTCTGGGAAATCCAAGGAGTGCATAATATCCAGCAGCTTTTTCCTTTGGACGTGGTCGTAGGCCCCTTCGAAGTCTACCACTTGTTGTTGAAGTTGAAGTTGTCCACCACAGCTTAATCATCTTAATCATCCTAGATGATTAAGCTGTGTTGTCCACTTGTTCACTGTTTTGAACTTTCTGCCGCTGGGCGTTGATGATGCGTGAATTGCATAGAGTACTTCAAATAATTTACAAGAGAAATTACCTCTCGTGCAGATTTTGCTCTATGTCACTAAAATCATGGCGGAAAACACAAATTCGTATAAGCATGCACTGAATCAAAGAAGAAAGTTGAAGAAAGGAGAGCTGTTATCCCTCGATAAAGACGTAAGTTTTTGTTTAAATATTCTCTTATCGCCATCATGAGCGTGTTCCACTCTACTACCAATAGTAACTATTAGTTACAATTTTCGTTTCAGCCTCCTGAAAAGTTACTATGATGGCGCTCAACTACGATGACCATTCCAGACTTCTTGTAAAAGTAACTATTTGCTTACCATGCTCGGGAACATATTAAGCTTGGTAACTATGAGTATCTTTGATGTGATTGGTCCGATTAGCCTGTGGCACAATATTTTGCTGAAAATGTGTTTGTTCCAGACTCGACGCCAAGAAGGCAGAGTTCGTGACATCATGCGTAGTAACTACGGTAAGTGGTAAGAAGGGTGAAACAGAGTCTATGTATGGAATAATTCATTGGTAATGTTGGTACCCTAACTCTAAACTAAAAAATGCAAAGAAATCCTGATTGGTTGATTCCTGAGCTACAGTATACAGTATCCAAAGACCGAGGCTTTGTGGTAGACTGGACTGCCCCAGACTGTAACATGGACATGGTTGATCCTGGCTGGATCCACAAGTTGAAGGAATGCCATTTTGTCTTTTTTTGCTTTATTTTTCATAAAATCTTAATAAGTAGAAGACCAGGCTTGGGACTTACAATCCTGTACTAGAAGGATCCTACACTTTTTGTATACTGAACTGGAGCCTATAATATTTCCATATGGCTCAAAACTTGCCAGTTCTGGTCTCCAGATTGGACTGTCTTTATTTCACCTTAGAAACTTTAGAAAAAGGTATATATTACCTCATTGTGACTGAAAAAATGCAGACAGCCAAAAACATTTTTTTCAAGCATGTTCCAGCCAGGGGCGTCACAACTGGGGGGGAGGGGGGTTCATGAAAACAGTCATTTTTTCTGAAAATTTGTTGATTTTTCGTCTAAATAGTCGTTTTTTCTGAAAATCAGTCGAATTTTTTCAAAAATATTATTTTTGTTGTTGAAAACAGTCGTTTTTTCTGCAGAAAAAGTCGGTAAAAATTACCAGCCAATCGGTAAATGCCTCGTCCCCCCAAAAAAAACTTTTTGGCTAGTAACGCCTCTGGTTCCAGCAAAATAGGCAGATAATGTGAATAGACTGGAACTGATGTAACTCACACTGACTGATGTAACTGACAGTTAGGGCTTCACAGAAATTTTGTTTCAACATTTTTCTACCAGTTTTGAGGTTCTGCAGTTAAAGGTTGCTGAACTCAACTGTATTCTGGATCTATAGTCAAGAACAACCTACTTTTTCTGTCACTACACCAGGGATGTGAGCTAGACAGGCCTAACCTCTTGGGAAATGCTGAAGTCTTTGAACCTTATTACTGAGTCTGCCATGTGCCTGTTTAACTGCTGTTGCCTTCCTGTAGCTCTTCTCACTTTATCTAGGAACTTGTTGCCAAAGTTATACAGCTAGAAGCACACAATGAACAGCTTCAGAAAATCATCTCCGGACTCCGGACATCTGAAAGCTCGAACAGCTCAAGAAAGAAGAAAACCCCTCGACCATTTGACTTCAAGAAGTAAGCTCATTCACTTTTTTTGGTTTGTCCTGCTACATCCATAAAGCAGTGCTGTGGAAGAATGTTCATGTCCCATTATGTTGTCCTGTTTTTTTAAAGAGTTTGTCCACAAAAAAGGGTTGTAACTACTAATGCCATTAGTTACCACGCAAATCGCCGATCTATTTATTTTACACTAACCCTCCCCCAAAGGAGATTTAGTCATGGCAGGATGTCTCAGTATTCATCCCGAAGGATGCTCTACTTACTGCATTTTGGGAATCTTTTTTACCATGCCATCATTTGTTATTTGAGGGAAAACCTGATTGGCCAATAGCGTGAGTTTCAGTCTAATTTCGTCCGCCCCGTCATAGTGATAACATTAATTTTTGGCAGGGAAGCAGGCTCGAGGGACTTTTTCATGTAGAGTGACTATCCATTTGAAAATTGCCTGTTATGCTTTAGGTTTACCAAGCGACATGTCTTCCTTCGGATAGCCTATTTGGGCTGGGATTATCTGGGATATGTCACTCAGGAGCATAGCAATAAAACCATCGAAGATGAACTCTTCAAAGCCTTAATGAAGACTTGCCTTATTGAGAACAGAGAACGTTCTAACTACCACAGATGTGGGAGAACGGATAAAGGAGTCAGTGCCTTCTGCCAGGTAAGGCGAGGATTAATCTACTGAGAATCTAGTTTTGAAATACTGCTGAAAAAAAATCAGCTGATCAGTTCATTTAGCACCACAAAACACGATTCACGGTCACCTTGGCCTGAAAGATAACATACCTCCATTTCGTCTGAATTCGGAATAACAAGCCCGACGGCCATCTACACCAATTGGCCAATCGACTTGATGGCTTGTCGTTGCCATAGATAGATAGATAGATAGAAAGATGTTTAATGAAGCCCTTGGGCCATGAACAAAAACAAAACAAAACGTTACATCCTTTACATTCATTATACGGACGAACTTTTATTCAACTTAAAAAACAACTTCCCTCGATCTGCAGCTGACCTCACATTGTTTTAATTGTCTTACTTAAATGGTCCATAAATGCACCAATCCTGCATATATTTCTAGGGTTTCCGATATTCATAAGATGACATAAGATCATGAAGTTCGCTATGACTCAAATCTTTCTTTATCCTCTGAAGGACCCTTCTTACCTGTATTACCGACCCACTCTGCGTCGCTAACTGTTCCTTATGTTCTCCTCTCCGAAATTTCGAATATCTTATGTCGTTTAATCCACCCTAATGGGAGTAGGCTGATTATTGCGCTTGCCGTGTTTGGCTCTTTTCAAGATGGACAACGCTCCCCCTTATTGCTTCCGAGTACTTGATTGGTCACAAATACCGTAATTTTGTTTTTTTTCTGTGTTTCTCATCAAAGACAATGGCGGCTGAGTGAGGCTGAAAACAGCCAGGACGGGCTTGTAATCTCTTAAGGAACTCGGTAGAGTTTCAAAGAAGTCACGTATGTTAGAATATTGCAACTGGAACTGAATCTATTGCGGCTTGTGCTTTAACCATATAGAAACGAAGCTTATTTAATGTTCTTCTCCATCTGCAGGTTATATCCATCGACCTTAGAAGCAAGATGGCCACAGGTCGTGGTGTATATTCCCCGGAAGGCCACACCCCCTCAGAGCCGAAGGAGGGAGAAGAGGAAATCGACTATGTTGGTATTCTGAATCGAGTCCTGCCGAATGAAATCCAAGTAATTGGGTGGGCCCCGGTTGAACAGGAGCTGAGTTCCAGGTTCGACTGTAAGCGAAGGATGTATAAATATGTATTCCCAAGAGCTGAGCTTGATTTAGAGGTATGAGCTAATCTAATAAGGACGCTGGACGCTTGTCGTCCCCTACCTTCCCTCCCTCCTTCCCGTCCCTCCTCGGCAGCAATAAGCGGGAGCCTGCTCCGCCTTGAAAAGAGCCAGACATGGGACATGATGAACATCGTTGTAGTGCCATTTGAGTAGATAAAAAAGAGATCGGGAGTTAGAAGGCGGAGACATGATAATGGACGGAACAATTAGGGAGGAAATTGTCTGTTTTAAAGAAAATCAATTAGAAACATACGCATTTCTTCAGTCTAAGCTGACTGCGAATCAAGCTGAAGGCAGCTTCAAGCCATAGCTAGAAATGTGAACCTGCTATCTGTGGGCCATATCCAGAAATGCATGATTTATTCTTTTTCTTCCAAGACTTCGAGAGTGCGGAGTTTCACTAATGCCCGCTAGAAAGCATTAGGCTCAGTTGGTTATATTTGTGATATTCTAAGTGGTAGTTTTACTTGAAGGCTATGACAGAGGCGGCTCAACATCTCCTTGGGGTACATGACTTCCGAAACCTCTGCAAGATGGACGTCGGCAACGGCGTTACTAACTACACCCGCAACATTCTCAGTGTATCTCTGACTTGTCCACCGGATGGCGACAGTTACACTATGTGTGAGTTGACTATAGAGGGGCAAGCTTTTCTGTGGCACCAGATTAGGTGTATAGTTGCTGTCTTGTTTATGATTGGCCAAAAGAAAGAAGAGGTGGGGCTTGTAAAGGAGCTGCTGGATGTGGAGAAAAACCCTAGGTAAGAATTTAAAGAGCACTGTCTATATTCGTTTTTGTAGTTACCGTAGTGTCTGATACCACGGTCAAGAGTCGTTTTTGTAGTTACACAAATTATTCCAAATATTTAAATGAGAGAATTAATTTTTAAATATTAGGGGGGAAGAATAGTAAATAAAATATGGGTTTATTTTCAAAAGTTAGGTGACGTGAATAGTTAAAAGTGGGTAAAAATAGATTAAAACTAACGTCACTGAGGGATGGAGGAGTAGCCACAAAAAGTACGAAATCTGATTCTTAGTTTTTTAAACGATATAAATATAAGTAAATAAAAAAAGTTGCTACCGGAAAAAAAAGAAAAAAAAAGAGTCGTTTTTGCGGTTACTGAGTAGGCCTACCTGGCCAGCTACCGTGGTATCTGATATTCAGGTACCACGGTCCCCGTTGCGATAACTGACCGTTGTATCTGAAACAGCCCTTCGACTTAATCGTCACCAACACAAGGGCCTGTGTTTTTGTTAGATTGGTGGGAAATAAAATCGGTACTTGTGATATGAGTGGATGCAAGTATTTCGCGGTATTTCTCTTTTAAAAAAAAGGCGGATTCGGCAATTTGTCATTTTTGCAAAGTAATCGAAGAATCAGATACCGTGGTATCTGCAAAAACGCAACTTTGTTTAAAGCACAAGACATAGTCGCCACAGTTTGTATTTAAGTAGTCTAACGTATATTACTCATTCAAAAGTCTGCTGGGTTTCTAAAAGATTACAAACAGCCATCGTGACTGTTTTCAGGCTTGCTCGGCCCCTTAGTGTTGATGAGAAACAGTGAAAAACTTCATAACCTGTATTTCTGACTAGTGAGCTCTTCGAAAACAATATGTGGGAGCCTGATCCACCTCGAAAACAGGAATCATCGTATTTGCCGTTAGGGTAGATAAAATAAAGTAAGGTCCTTTAAAGTTTTGCTGAAGGACTTGCCAAGCCTAACCCCTGTTCGGGTGTGAGCATGCTTCCGACGAGTTTTGGCTTGAAAATCTAATCACGTTGGCGCAAGGGATGGGATCTACTGTGAAAGTGTGCTTGATCGGAAGTTGGACTTCGCTTCAGAGCAAAAGCACAGACACGACTGTGAAAGGAAAACATTGACTGAACAGAGCATGGCTTCACTTCTGTGTTAAAGATTATTTCGTAACCAGCTGAGTTCGTGTTCCACCGTACTTACCGTAGTAACTACAGATGACATAACGACACCTGGCTTCTTGGCGTCAAGGCTGTAAAGAATTTTTAGTGGAGTGTTCCTGGAACATACCACTTTTGCGAGCGTTGTAGCTGCTTTCTTCTTTCGGTTTATTTTTTGGAGGTCAAAACTCGTGAACGAGTGCAGTTATCAACTTCAAACTTGGTACACTTGTGGGTATTGGGGTCTAGTTTTGCGTTTAGGCCCCCCCCCGGTTCAGGGGCAAATGGGCCCAGATTGCCCAGTAAATAATGTTCATAACTTGACCAGAGTTTGACATAAGTAAGTAAGTAAGTAATAGTAAGTAATTTATTTATGACCCGCCATTTTGAAAAGGCGGAGTAAATGACAAAAGTAAAGAAAATAAACAAAACACATATATACACACAGGAAAAGACACTTAATTTTTAATCTTCGGTCAGGAAGCAGTGGACGACATCGTGTGCTGGTTGGGCCTTGTTGTCCATGAGTTTTGAAAGTGATGACGAAACATCCAAAAGGGTAACACTTGCGTCTTGAATTTTGAATTTCTCCGTCAATGTATGGTTATGACATAATTTCGACAAGTGGAGGAGGTGCTTTGCATATTTAAAATAACATGATCTCATCTTTTTAATCTCCTTCTTTCGCAGAACATGTGTGACGCCAGAACGAAATAGTATAGAAGGAGCGCAGAAGGTGCTGTACAAATTTCCCAAAGCTTTACGATTATAGCGCCCCCGGTTGGGGACGATGCGCCCATAGGCGCTACGGATCGACTTATAAACTTCTTGAACAACCGATGAGCAAAATTTTGACAATGAAGATTTGAATGTTATGCCGAGCCACCGTAGAGACTAATGACATTCCTTGTACTTGTAGATCCTAGGGCGGGGAACTACTTTTAACGTACACCTCCCCCACCCATTCCGTTCCTGGGCAACTGGGCCCAGTTGCCCAGGAATAAAGTTTGTTACCCGTGACAGGAATCAACATGTTTATAATTTATATGTGGAGTTGAACCACCCCCCACCCTTCATGGGATTCCCAGATTTTCCATGAGTTACGTTCGTCTATGATATGTCTCGAGTTGAAGTCTTGTATACTTGTGGATATGTATGTATAGATACAGATGTGTAACAGCAACCAATAAGACCATGCGGCGTATTTCAAAGCTCATGGGCAAGTGGGTCTAAATTTTTTGACCCGGGACTGGAAACAAACTCTAAGCTGGTATACTTGAGGAAATAGAGGTGTAAATACGCATTTTGATGGGTCCCGCCCCCCCCCCCCCCTTCCGTTCATGGGCATTTTATTTGAAATGAAGGGTCAGCTTAGCTTCAAACCTTATATCTATGGATGAGGATTTTGGTACAACAGCAACAAATAAGACGACGCATCGTACTTTAATCTTTAATGAACAGTTGGAAACTGGACTGCTTTGTCATATGATCGATGAAATGCCGTTCTTAATGAATTGTGACAAAGGGGGTATTAGGCTGCTACGATTTGGTTTATTGCACTTGTTATTACCTTGCTAATGGAAAAGAGGTTTAAAGGGTCGGCGGCAAGCTGTTCGTGCAAGATCTTCAACATTTCTTTGGATTTATACTTGCGGCCCGTTTACATTTAAAGCTTTTAAAGTGGGATGACTACAAATTAGGTTATTTCAATACTTGTTTGGTTATTGGGGATGAGAAATGCCTTGATTCTAAAGCTGTTTGTATAAAATGTGATAAACATTTTACTTTCACACTCCACGTCTGAGCGCTTGCGCACTTGTTCTGCTTTTATCAAAATATCGTGCTATGTGCTAATCCCTTCACAGAGTTCATGGTCACCGCGCTTCTTACGCTCCCGAGCGTGATAAGCAAATAGTTACTACTAGTTCATATTTCGAGAAGGTTGGAACGGTCAGCGTTGTAACTTTTCACGAGGTTGGAACGCTGTCTCAACAGGCTGCCTGTATAAATTTCCCACCAGAATTTGGCGTTTCAGCGGCTTTCGGCAATTAGTCTATCGGCAATTAGGCAATTAGTCTATAGATAATTGATGCAAAGAAAACCCTCAAATGTTTCTGTTAACTCACGGGATTTTATGTTCACAGTTAAGCATTGTCTGAATAGGTGTTGTAAGGTGTATTACGGCGTATAAGGCTTATTACAGATTCCTCTTTTCCTCGGGGCGCGCTGTAATAAGGCCGGCTCTATTCTCCCTTATGCAGAGACAATCAGATCGCTTGGTTGGTTCCGCCAGTGGGCCGAGGAGAGGAGCAGCGTCACCAGGGTTGCCACGGGAAGCACTAAAGCTCTACTTTGTTGGAAGCTGAAGAAACAACTTTTCTTCAAAAGAACGGGTTTTGCTCTGTTATGACTGCTTACTGCTAGTTCGAGGACCAATGCTGTCCATCCGTAAATTTAATAGCTTTTTACAATATATCGGGCGTCAAATTGTACTGGTGCACTTCAAGTAGCACTAAGAACACTTTTTCTGATCTTTAGAAACTTGAAAAACTGTATCAGCGTGGCAACACCGAACGCTGCAATCATAAGAACATCTCGGGTTCCTATTTGAAGAGGCGTGTGGATTAAGACGTAAACATCACGTATAGCGCTATTCAGCTTATTTCACCTATTTGGACAATGTTTTAGAGGACTAACTATTCCGGTCCGTATGTACCTAGCCTGCTTTGGGAATGAATGCAAAATGGTCTCAACAGTATTTTGTCCCTGAAAGTCTCGCCCGTCCTAGGAAACCTCAGTATTCCATGGCGTCAGAGATCCCTCTCGTTCTTTTCGACGCCTCGTATGAGGATGTGGAATGGAAATACAGCTCTGCGGCGCTGAAAGTGACTTTCAAGCAGCTCCAGGAAATATGGTGTAACTACGCCGTCAGGTAAATATATCTTTGTCTACTAATATACTTCAGGCGTATTCTCGCCGTTCCCCGAGGATTCCACTTGAGGTGTCCCCGCGTTTTTGTTTGTCCCGGGGACTCACTCCCCGTATTCTCGCGAGTCCCCACGGACGCTGAATGCTCCGATTATCATCCCCATTATCAAAAAGGACTCCCTTTCAGATTCGGAGGAGAATCAATTTTTGCTGGTACTGGGGCTAATTAAAAAGAATCTGAATGAACAAAACCAAAAATAAAGTGGATCCAGACTAGTTTCGTCAACTGCATATTTTTTTCCGAACAAAATCCCTTTCAGAAGCATTCCCCGTGTTCTCGCTGTTTTCCTAGACGGAATCCGCGTGTTGTTTGTGATTGAAGAGGGCCACAAGATACGCTGTTTCTGCTTAACATAAACTCCTCTCCGTCTACCGTGATACCAGCGACATTTTCTAAGCAAAATAAAGTTTTCCATAGACATTGCTAGATGGTCTTTCCAAAACAGAGTGGTGGGCTGCTGGAACGCCCTCTCGTCTTAAGTAGTACATTAACACACGGAGAAAGACACTTAATTTTCATCTTCGACCAGAAAGCAGTGGATAGCGTCTGGCGCTAGTTGGGCCCTGTTGTCCATGATTTTTTATAGCGACGAAGTGAGTGGGTCCGTCCACACCTTCAAAAATTTGCTGGACCACCTGTACGCTCAAAAAGTTATGACGAAAAGTGCTTTGGGCGAAGCCAATGGACTTTTTTTTGCATTAAATTTTAATTATAAACATGGCTGGCCGTCGCTAGACCTTTTGCTCACCATTTGGGTGCGTTTCGGCGAAGCCGGGATTATAATTTTGTGTCGGTGAATCATCATTGAATGATTGGCAATGTAATATCTGTCATTTTTGAACATCATGTGTGTTTAGTGTGTTAGCTTATTCTGGCAAATATTTGAAGGATCTACTTTCATTAGTTGCGTTTTGACCTGGATTGGCAGTTCTCGCTTCTCAATTCTCGTACTAACTGCCGTTTTGCTCTTCTCGCTCCTGACAAAAATACTAATTTAGCCGCCCCGTTAGTACATGTTTATACGTATTGAACATCTGCACTTGGTTGACCAACGAGGAATGAGTATGGAGAACGAGAATCGAGAAGTGACTATCGAAGAACTTTTCGATTCTGCAGAATTACGAAGCTTTCCTCGTTCTCGATTCTGACAAAAACGCAAGAAAAGGAGAATTGGCTTCATCTCAGTAGTAGTAGAGAAACGCGAAATAAGAGAATTGTATGGAGAATCGCGAGGAGAATCAAAACCGCAACTGTTTTTGTATTTACGTTATGGCTCGAAATTGGTTAATATGTAGGAAAAAACGTTTTGTATCTGAAATTTTGGCTGGTATTGGTGGCGCGCCGCACCACTAGATAGGGTAGATATGTGTCAAGCAGAAGAATTGGGTTAACGCTGTCCAGGTTTTGACGCGGACTTCAAGAGCCCAGAGAGGCAGACTCATGACATATGGCATATAGCTAGACTCTAAAAAGTTTCTCCGAGTAAGGATTAAAGTTAACTGCATTATTTGCTACTGGGATTAATCTTATCTCTAAAGCATTGTCCTAATAGGTGTAATAAGCTGAATAACGCTATACGCGACGTTTACGTCTTAATACACACGCCCGTTCAAATACGAACCCGAGAGGCTGTTATCAATGCAGCGAGCAGTGTTGCCAAGGTCATACAGTGTTTCGAGTTTCTGAAGATCAGAAAAGTGTTCTTAGTGTTACTTGAAGTACACCAGTACAATTTGACGCCCAATACATTGTAAAAAGCAGTTAAATACGCGGATGGCCAGCATTGGTCTTCGAAGTAGCATTAAGCAGTCGCAGCAGAACAGAACGTGTTATTTTGAAGAAAAGTTGTTTCTTCAGCTTCCAACAAAGTAGAACTTTACTGCTTCCCGTGGCAACCCTGACGACGCTGCTCCTTTCCTCGGCCCACTGGCGGAACCAACCAAGCGATCTGATTGGCCCTGCATAAGCCAGAATGGAACGCTAGTCTATTCTCCTTATTCACGTTATTACAGCGCGCTCCGAGGAAAAGAGGAATCTGTAATAAGTCTTATACGCGGTAATACACCTTATTCCACCTATTAGGACAATGCTTAAAGGGACAAGATTATTTATAAGTAGTGAACGGAAAGACAAAAATGCTCCTCCGCCGGGATTTTAACCCAGGACCCTCTGCTTACAAGGCAGGCGCTCTACCATTTGAGCTACCGAGGGGCTTGTGAACAGAGTTCGCAAACCACTACAATAGTCTGGTAGGAGCCGGCCAGAGGAACAGTGATCCCGCCGGAAGGCAAATTCATCTAACCAGTTCACATCCCCCTGTCACGGAAATTAATAATAATTATGGATGGCACTTTACACAAGGGACTTGTACCGTGACCAATAAACCAGAAAGTATTGTTTCTGGTTTATTGGTCACGGTACAAGTCCCTTGTGTAAAGTGCCATCTGTGAATTATTAGGACAAGATTAATCCTAATTGGAGATAATCTTATCTCAATGGAGACAAGATTAATCCCAGTAGCAAATCCCGCAAGATTTTTTTTTTCGGTGTAGGTAGGGAATGGATAATCGGCTACAGCGATGGGCGCTACGGTTTCAACTTATAAAGGAAGAATGATTTTTTTTTTTCATGATGGTTTGTTTCTTAGTGGAAAAATAATTCAAACAAAATCAAATTAAATGAATAAATTGGTCGAGTTCAGGGGGTCTCACAATAGGACGACGGATATGGCACCGTCTAGCCAAGACTTTCTTTTAGGGCAACGATGATTCGACGGATGCTGCTGTCACTAGAGGCGCTACCAGTTATGGCCGGAAGTAGAGATAGTCTAGGAATCCAGAGTAACTTGCTCCTTGAAGGCGTTGAACCAAAGGTTTATAGGCCGCTGATGAAACGACAAACCTGTGGTAAGTCCTCGTTTCAGTATTTCCTGCGTACTTTATTTGATGATGGTCCATTCGAGTTTGAGAGGAGTTTAGTCGTCTGTCTTAACTTAAAGCGGGCCACAAAAATGGTCTTTCTACCACACACACAATGCTAACCATCCCTACTGTCACTATGAATGTTCAAAGCCACTTTAAACACTGTAAAACAATGAGCAAATTAAAAAAAAAACACCAAATTTCCTAGGTTTGAAATAACTCTGTCTGGACTAAATCTCAGCCGATTATCCCGGACAGCTGTTATGGCACGTAGGGAGCCAAGGGTCAAAATAATAATTTCCATCTAATGCTCCAACTGTTTATTACAAATACAAATAAATTATAAAACCAAGACCAGTGTGGTACCTCTCAAGACATACAAAAATTATCAGTTAGGTCTTATAATTCTTTGCTAATCAATCCTGGAAAATTCAGCCATCTAGAAAAGAAGACGTTGCGCGTGGGTTTTTTCTCGAGCCAAAATAGCAACTCGACAATCGAGTTCAAATCTAAACAAACCCGTGGCATGCGATCCCTAAGAGAAGGTAAACCGAATGTTTGGATTAGGTCTTTAACGGAGATTCAGAAAGTCGGAGCCTTGTTCGTCAATGACATTAACATTGCTAAAACAAGACCCCGAACGTAGAAACTTTCAAGGAAGAAGGAGAATAATTACACTAGAACAGGGCTCCTATCTTTCAACTCTTAAATAAGAAGAGAAAAAAAACAGGGGTCGTGTCCTTTTCGTCGTTAACATCATCTGTTCCCCGAGTCTTCCGGAAACTGAGGAACATAAAGGCTGTTGTGAATAAATATGAACAGCACGTCATGGGCCCTCGTTAATAGTATTTTTTGTTTTTATTGTAGACAGCCTCGAAGAGCGCATGGAACACTTCACCAAGCGCTTCAAAACTAACGAATCCGAGCATGAAAATGGACGACCTGCCGCCCCTGCAGTTGAGTAATTTTGTACGCAATTTGTATTACAATTTCTGGAACATCCAGGGAAATTCAAGATTCAAAATCAGGAAATTAAAGTAGTAAACTAACTAGTTTCCTAGCTAGGATGGAGGCAGCGAGGTTACGCCAGATCCCGGTCTTGGGGTTTCAACTTGTTCATCCGTTAATCCGGCTCGTAGTGCGAACTGACAATCAGATTTTCCCGGCCGGATACGATTTCATCATAGAGTCAACAGATCTTGAGGATAAATATTCTTTGAGCCCAAGCTGACTTTGAAACATTTATTCAAACAATGTTTACAACGGATGCGTCAGCTACGATTCTTCATCAGCGATATTTCGGCCCTTCTTGGCAAGGGTCCTCGTCAGTCTGTCAATCCTCTGGGTCAACGTCGGGGAAGGAAACAAACCTGGATTACAGGTTTGTTTGGATTACAGGTTTGTTTCCTTCCCCGACGTTGACCCAGAGGATTGACAGCCTGACGAGGACCCTTGCCAAGAAGGGCCGAAATATCGCTGATGAAGAATCGTAGCTGACGCATCCGTTGTAAACATTGTTTGAATAAAAGATCTTGAAGAATTGACGTGCCGAAATTTTCCGCGACCGTACGATCCCTATCGTCTGTCTGAATCTCTCGGCGGGCCTTAGTGAAATCGAGGAGTTGCTCTTTAACAAAAAGGTGTACAGCAACACTGTCAGAAGTTTGAAAGCAGGTAACAGGTGGTTGCGGATCCTTTGTGTTAAATGGGTACTGAATGCCAATGATATTTCTGTTGCCCCTTTGAAGCATAACTCTTACAAGAAATGATCTTTTCACGGTGAAATGGCTCAGAAATATCGTTTTTTGAAAATAGCATCCCTTTCCACGTGAAATTGTCGATTTTTCTATAAGCGGCTTTTGACTCTATCGGGGTCCCGTCAGTACCGCAACACGTCAGTTGACATAAACGTCAGTTTGCCACAGAATTCCGTCAGTACGCCAACATTTTCCTACAGTTCGTCTACACGTCAGTTGACCCCCAAAAATCCGTCAGTTGACCAACACGTCACTTCAGCAACACGTCAGTTGACCTACACGTCAGTTGACCTACACGTCAGTTGTCCAACCGTCAGTTCGCCTACTGTCAGTTGACATAAACGTCAGTAGACCCACACGTCAGTTCACCTAATCCTAAAATCCGACAGTTCACCTACACGCCAGGTCGCCCACCGTCAGTTCATCTACCGTCACTTCGCATAAGCGTCAGTTGGCATAAACGTCAGTTGGCATAAACGTCAGTTCACACAAATTTTACGACAGCTCACTCACATATTGTTGTCGATGGGATAGTTACGGAAGCTCCCCCAGGGGATTAATAAGAGAAGCCGACAATTCACTTTTAATGAGGGCAAAAATTAAGTCTGGAGCCTCTCGTCAATTCTGACAGTTTTGGTTCAAGTTATGAAAGAAAGAAGACGGTTGCAAGACACAGGGGAAATTTTCATTGTAACCAATAGCTTCGCGAAGCTGGGGTCAGGGAGGCGAATAAAGACAGTCGGTTCTGATAAATGTATTTTGAAGAGAGCTAGCTTACAACTTCAAGATATAAATACTAATTGCTGGGCAACTAAACACACATTTAGATTTTTTTTTTTCATCGCTGAGGGGGGCCTATGAGACTACTGATTGCGTCATCAGTTCAGACAAATATGTTTTTGGAATATAAACTTTTGAAAACCACGATGGGTTGACTACTTCAGCATTTAACCGATAGGCCTACTAAAGAAACAAATCAAAGTGTTGCTCCCGGCTATAGCCATTTCTTAAAGAAATCGCAAAGATTTAGTAGTTTGTCAGTTTACGTTTTATCTTGTATTTAATTGGTTTATTTTGTGTGTGTTAGTTTACGCTTCGATATAACTCATTGATCTCGCTTTTGTTCGATATTTAATTTGGTGATATTTATTATTAAAAGATTTTATTAAAGGATCAAACCCGTCCAACTGAAAACAATACATTCATGAAGCGAAATAACTCATTGATCTCGCTTTTGTTTTATATTTAATTTGGTGATATTTATTATTAAAAGATTTTATCAAAGGATCAAACCCGTCCAATTGAAAACAGTACATTTATGAAGCAACCGGTGCTATGTCCGATCTTTCCTGCTTATAGGGAATGTTCCCACATCTGTAATGCACACTCTGAAGTTATTTTACCTCGATCATGCACCAGAAGATCGAGGCGAACTTAAAAATCTATGCTTGGGGAAGTTTTGCCGTGGGGACGTTTTGTCACGGGGACGTTTTGACACGGGGACGTATCGCCAGGGACGTTTCGCAAGGAGACGTTTTGTCATGGGGACGTTTCGTCGGTAAGCCATTTTATACATCATTATTAATTATTGTTGTTACTTTTCCGTGACGAAAAGAAAATTAGAGATGATTTGACTGAGGCACCAAGATTAATTTTCTGTTTTTTCACAGTGGCCGTTACCCAAAGAGTAGTCAGTTTGAGTACAATGCTCTACTTAAAGCGTAATTCACACAGAGGGCGTTGAAAAACCGCCAGGCAAAAATACGCCTCGCGACGTCTAGGCAAAATCGCAGGGTGAGTCAGACGGAGAGCGAATACGCCCAGATTCTATTTCCAGAAATATGAACAGAAAAAAATAGCGAGGTGTAGGCTCCATATATATAAGTGATTAATCCTGAGCATCTGTTTGTGATTCCCACAAAGTTCTGTTCCGATCACACCAGTCTAACCGGGTCAAGTATTCCCCCCCCCCCCCCAGTAATTGTCGGATTCGATCCGGAAATGGAAAGGACCACCAGAGAGAAATGTCCTCTGTTCAATTATTAAATTTCACTCGAATCCTATCACCCGTTCCGAAGTTACGCATGACTCAATATTCCGGATTCCCCTCCCTCAACTCTCCCCCCCCCCCCCCCAAGATTATCATATCGACGACTTTTTTTTA
Source organism: Branchinecta sandiegonensis (assembly GCA_030848855.1). Lineage (NCBI taxonomy): Eukaryota > Metazoa > Arthropoda > Branchiopoda > Anostraca > Branchinectidae > Branchinecta > Branchinecta sandiegonensis. The sequence continues at coordinate 6,814,288 of JAUPMV010000016.1, read as the reverse complement.
TTCCAAGTCAGTTTGACCGGGTCCCTGATATGCCCGCCAAGTTTCGTCGTAAAAATCCCAAATACCGGAATTCTGGGACCCACTCCCCCTCAAGTGTCCGGATCCAGTCAAATTGTGTAAAAGATTTACATGGACCAGATGTTTGTTCTTCCCAGCAAGTTTCGCTCCGATCCCTCCATTCTAACCGTCTCTTGAGACCCCCCCCCCCCCCCCAACTCCCCCACGGTGGCCGTAGCCAATCCGATTCAGTAAATGATTTACCTAGATCATCTGTTTGTTTTTCCCACGAATTTCAAATCTCCCCATTCTAAGCGGTTCACGTATTTCCCCCCCCCCCCCCAATAGTTGCCGGATCCGGTCCGGATATGAAAAAGATCACCAGGGAAATGTTCTCTGTTCAATTCTTAAATTTCACTCGAATTCGATCACCCGTTCCAAAGTTACGCGTGACTGGATATTCCGGATTCCCCTCCCTCAACTCCCCCCACCATTATCAGATTGACAAAATTTTTATTTTGAAGTCAGTTTGATCGGGTCCCTGATATGCCCGCCAAGCTTCATCGTGGAAATCCCAAAAACCGCCATCACCGGAATTCCGGTAACCCCCCTCCCCCCCCCCCTAAGTGTCCGGATCCAGTACAATTGTCTAAACGATTTATCTAGAGCAGATGCATGTTCTTCCCAGCAAGTTTCACTCCGATCCCTCCATTCTGACCGTTTCTTGAAATTTCCGGTCTCCCCTCCCCCGAACTCCCCCCTGGCTACCGAATCCGGTCAAGACTTTAAACGGGACATCACAGATATATAATCTATTCAGTTATTAAGTTTCATTACAATCCGATCACCCGTTCGAAAGTTACATTCCACTCAATTTCCCGGATTCCCTGCCCTCCACTCCCCCCCAGAATGGTCGGATCGGAAAACTGATTACTTCTGAGTTGTTTGGTCGGGTCTCTGATATGCCTGCCAAGTTTCATGGTCCTAGCACATCTGGAAGTACCCTAACTCGAAAAAGTGTGACAAAATGCCCTAAATTTTCAAGTTTCCAGCGCCCTCCCTCCACTCCTCCGCATATGGTCGGATCGGGAAATTGATTATTTCCAGGTTAGTTTGGTCGGGTCCCTAATATGCCTGCCAAGTTTCATTGTCCTAGCACATCTGGAAGTACCCTAACTCGAAAAAGTGTGACAAAAAACTCGGACAGACCGACAGACGGAATTGTGATCGGTATATGGCACTTGAGCCAGAGGCTGCAAGTGCCATAAAAATCAAACAAGTCTCTGCGGAGCAGGTCCGTATCCAGGAATTTATTTCGGGTGGGAGGGGGGCGGGTCGGACCAAAAAGCAGAGATAAGACAGACCAGAGGTTAAAGCCTATAAAACACGATTATTTATGTATGTTACGGGGGTGGTGGGACCCCCCCCCCCTGAGTACGGCCCTCATGCGGAGGCATCGCAGGCTCAAGTTCATTCAGGTTTATGTTCATTTAATTCTCAAATGTTCGGCAGAGAGCAGGGTCGATGGCCAGAAGGAGCAGGCTCGCTCGGGAACTGGGAAGCATTCCCCGCGCTCTCGTTGTCTTCCCTTACGGGGAGTCCTCGGGAAATTACTCCCTCCGTGGTTTCCATTGACTCCCCAAGGAGTCCCCGAGGAAGGGAGTCCCTAACACCTCACCATTCAACCACGGATCACTTTAACCAGATAGTGATTAGGCTACTATGGAAGACGGCGCAAGTAAAGTTTTGCGAAATATTTTAAAGGCTGCCTACGATATCACATATCTGTCCGTGCCCCGATAACTCGCAAACGGAATGGGATTTTTTCCCGGAAGTTGGTACGTGGTATAGCGCTTCCGTTTTGAATTTAGACTCCACAAAAAAATAGTTCAATCATCAGGCCCGTCATACAGTGCTTACAAAGCCTGTTATGTGCAAACCTTACTCCGCAAGCCATTAAAAAAAAAACTTTCTTTTTAAGAAAAGGAGATTTTTGCACAAAACCAGATAGGATAGTGCTAAAACATCGCGCCGCAGGCGAAATTTTCGAAAATCAGCCTTGTTTTCAGCGCCACACAGTGAAAATCACGATTTGGTGATTTGGAGCATTTATGTCATATAATCTCTTCGTAAAATACGACAAGAAACGGGTCATTTCCAGGGAAAATCCGCGGTTGATGTCATTCTGGCAAGTTCCATACGACTGTGATTCTGACAACTGTGAATCTGACAAGCTTAAAACATACTACTAAAATCTCGACTAAAATCTCTATATAACAATACGACCCAAAACAGGTCATTTGAAGGCGAAGTTCACGATTAGCTAACTACTTTTTCTGCCTTTATTTGGCAAGCTCAAAACTTACGACTAGAAAATCACTTCGTAAAGTACGACAAAAAACGGGTCTTTTCAGGCGAAATTCGCAGTTGATGCCATTCTGTCGAGCTGAAACATATGAATTTCATTCTTTAAAACTCAGAACACACAACTGTGAATCTGGAAACATACGAATAGAAATCTCTTCGTAGCCATACGACTAAAAAATGTGATTAGTGGGTGAAATTCACGTTTGGTAACTGCCTGTATGTCATTCTTAAAAGCTCAAAACATAGGACTGTCATACAGACAAGCTCAAAACATACGAATGAGAGTAGATTCTCTGGAGCATGGGGGGGGGGGGGGTGAGTCACCCCCCTTCGAACCACCCCTGCGAAAGGTGTGAAGGTACTTAAGAGCACCATCAGCTTACGCAAAATCGTACGTACACACTTGCAAATCCAAGCCTTTACACGGTGATCCGGCTATCCAATCAGTCAAATTACGATAATGCAAATCGCACGGTTCCACTTTTTCCGCCATCTGCTCGCTCTGAATCACGACTGATTACGTCACGCCCCGCGGAGCAAGTTTTGAAGGGAGGTGCGGGGCGTTATCATTATCGAAATTCCTCCCTGTGGGCGGTTGCCGACTCGCTCTCACGAAACTCCCACCGTTGGATCCGACTCTGGCACGCCCTAACTCAGCCCAAGAGGTTGGATCAGTACAGTTGCTGTGAAATAAAATTTTGATAGTTTTCGCGAAAAATTAGGATAAACAAATGAAAAAAGAAGAAGAATTTTTCGTAACGACACCATTATGTGATGAAAATAATCAGCAGCAGGTATGTGTAATATTTGTTTCAGATTAGTTGGAGAGGGAGGTCAGTCTGGGTTCCCTCCTTGGGGGCTGGACTAAGAAAGGAAAAGCGATTTAGCCCCTTTCTGTAAAGTTTTGTAAGTGATTGACAGCATGTGGGGCCACCCTAATCCTGCCTTCTGGTGAGGCTTGCTCTGGATGCTGGTTTAGTAAGTTAAATAGTTCAGTTAATTTTTGCTTACTAAGAGATGCTGGTAATAGACTAGGTCTAAGACAGGGAAGAAGTAATAATATTGAGGAATTAGCAAACAAAAGATCGCTTGTTTCAGTGCCGTATTAAACCCTATAGAGGCAAACGAAATGTCGGGGTCCCTCCTGAAGTAGTAGACAGTAGTCTTATGGGGTGACCATCAACACTATGTGTGTTATTTCCGAAATAATTTTAGAAAACATGATAGTGATTTTCTTTCAAGACCAGGTCATCAATGTTTTATACCTTGTCGCGGGGCTTCTAGGCTAGAAGTGTGGCCCATAGTACAGGAAGGTCGTTCCGACTCTTCCTATTTGATAATCCGGCACTGATTGCTATTGTGGGGAAAACGTGGCCGCGCAAAATGAGTCAACATGACCCTGAGTCTCCTTTGTCTTCCACGACAGTCTTCCTGTCTCCTTTGGTTCTAGGAAAACAAAAAAAAAGTTACATGGCCGCAAACGGCCGGTTCTTCGGGTAGGCTGCGCCGAGGGCTACGCTAATCTTTGATGTGACTACATCACTCAGTGGCAGTCTTGTAGAGCTTTTTGGAACATTTTACGACCTCTTTCTTACCTGCCTGCAGTCAAGTCAGTCTGGGCGATTTGACCCTCAAGAACTCAGGAAAGCAGTGCGGCCAGTGAAACCTTGCAGGTCAAAAACCTACTATGTTCTTAACCTTTTAGCTACTCCGTACTCCTGTCCATTTTCCAGGGGCGTCCCGAGGGGGGGGGGGGGGGGGGGGCGCGGCGCCCATCCTACGATTTGGGCATTCGGTCAAAATGGGCATCGCAGCGAAGCCGTGATGCCTATTTTATAAAATCTTTTGTACCCACATTTCCAAATTAGGCGATTTAACGTGTTTATTGGTTCTCATTCTTTATCGAATTTGGTAATTAATCCAACTTTTGTTCAGTCCGAGTCGATTTCACCGCATTCGGTACGTTCCTACGTAAATTCGGTTATTTAACGTATTGGTCACACAACGTATTCATTTGGTCACACTCGCTAGCGAGTTTGGTTGTTCACCGGACTTTTCTCAAGTTCGTATCTGTTCTATCGCATTCGGTCAGTCCATTTCATAATTCGGTCATTAATCAGATTCACTTGGTTCTGATTCGTAACCGAATTCTACAATTCATCTAACTTTTGTTCAGTCCGAGTCGATTTCACCGCATTCGGTACTACGTAAATTCGGTTATTTAACGTATTTATTTGGTCACACTCGTTAGCGAATTCGGTTATTCACCGGACTTTTCTCAAGTCTGTATCTGTTCTATCGCATTCGGTCAGTCCATTTCATAATTCGGTCATTAATCAGATTCATTTGGTTCTGATTCGTGCCCGAATTCGACAATTCATCCAACTTTTGTTCAGTCCGAGTCGATTTCACCGCATTCGGTACGTCTCTACCTAGATTCGGTGATTTAACGTATTTATTTGGTCTCATTTTTTAGCGAAATTCGGTTGTTCACCGGACTTTTCTCAAGTCCGTATCTGTTCTATCGCATTCGGTCAATCCATTTCATAATTCGATGATTAATCAGGTTCATTTTTCTAATTCGTTACCGAATTCGGTAATTCACCTGATTTTTCTTTGGTCCGCATCTGTTACCGGACTTACCACATTCGGTTGTTATAGGTGGTTCTAGCAAGCGTTTAATTCAATTCCGAAATTCGGTCGTTATACCGCTATATCTGCTCCTTATTTTTTTAGTCAGTTTTTCGGTAGTACGAATTCATAATTTGGTTCACCCCAGTTACTGAGCTTGGTAATTTAAGTGGCATTTATTTAGCTCTTGTTCTTTACCATTTAACGGTAGCTTCAGCTGGTTTGCATTCATTACTTAATTTATACTTCTAATGACTGCAAAACTTCAGGAATAAGCACGTCTCTTGACGTGAAAACTAGCCTATTTTTGTTTGCTGTAAATTCAGAATAAATGTACTTTACATCTACTTTACCCTGGATGGAACCTTTTTTCGCCAGGCAGCTCTGTGGTTTAATAGGTAGCCTTGGGATCGCAAAAAGGCACTTTGATCATGAGTGTTTCCAAAAAATTTTGCCTGCGGCACATTTAGCGGTAATTCACTATTTAGAAGGTAGCCTACGTCATTTAGTTGGCGTTTGAGGCTTGGAATATTGGGGGGCTTGAATAACATTAAAAGCTAGGGTTTGCCAGAAAAAAGGCGGATCCAAAAAACTTTGCCTGCGGCACTTTAATTTTTCCTGGGTACAGCCGTTCCCGATGTTGTCGCTTGGCAGCAACTGCGTTTTTTTGTCGGCACATTTTCAAGTCCTGTTGGCAAAATTGAGATCCCCCAAAGGTAAAAGGCTAGTGACTGCATATTCCAGAAAAAAAAAACAGAAGTGGAAGAGCGTGAAAACACGCCAAATTTTCTCTTTAGACTTGATTTTTTACATGCTATGCAGCTTTTTACATTATAGCTAATTGAAGGCAACTCGCTGTGTTTTAGAAACACATTATAAATTCGGTCAATATCAGGTACCGATTCGGTCAATTTTTACCAGGTTCGCCCCCCCCCCCCCCCCAATGAAGAAAGGCTCGGGACGCCCCTGCCATTACCAAGAGGGATATGATTTATATCAGGGCATCTTTGCAACCTTTCCGAGGGGTTGCCCACTCCCCGGCAACCGCTTTACACCATTTCCCGGCACCGACCGAAACAGCGGTGGTGGCACTGGTGCCGACCATAAATTAGGCGATGCCGGCTTCTAAACAGGCTGATTTTAATGTTCCAACACGCGGCAACCGGTGCAGGCGCCGCGGCACCGGGCACTTGCTGTGCACTAAAATCGAGAGTGGGCAACCCCCTCGAACCCTACTAATTCGACGAAGGGGAGAGCCTTTATTTTCTGAGAGAGCTTATTTTCTGCACTTTTATCATCAAGTTGAAAGAATCTCAGTTTATCTGTATGGAATTGGTGATGGTGCCGAAAATTCGGGCAGGAATTCCAGTGCGCGAGCACCCAATCCGGGTCATAAGTACTCCTTGAGTACTATACTTGAGGGATGTATAACTTTTGAACGGGTGATCGGATCGAAACTTGATATTTGGAAAAGCCTCGTGTCTCGACACCCAGTTCAATTCCGGACCGGATCCGTGACTTTTGGGGGAGCTGGAGGGGGGAAGCGGAAATCTTGGGAAACGCTTAGAGTGGAGGGATCGGGATGAAACTTGGTGGGAAGAACAAGCACAAGTCCTGGATATATCGTTGATATAACCGGGCCGGATTCGGACACTGTGGGGGAGCTGCAGGGGGATTCCGGCGACGAGGAGGGGGATTCCCGGAATTCCGGCGATCCCGCGAGTTCGGTACTTCCTCATGTACTATGATGACGAAACTTGACAGGCATATCAGGGACCCGAACAGGTTGACTTGAGTCAACCTCTTTTATTCGATCCAACTACCATGGAGAGAGTGGAGGGATGTGGAATCCGGAATCTAGTGGGATACATACCTTTCGAACGGGTGATCGGATCTGAATGAAACTTGACAAGTGGAAAAAGCTATCGTCTCGGATGTTCCTTTTCAGTTCTGGACCGGATGCGCAACTTGTGGGTGTGGGGGTCGGAGGGGGGCACCTTAAATCTCGTGCATCGCTAGACCCAAAGGATCGGGATGGAATTTGGTGGGGAGAACATCATAAGCCCTAAGTCATAAGCCCTAGATACGTTCATGACAGAACTAGATCGTATCAGAGCTCTTTGGGGGGTGTTGGAGCCATTTGGAGGGAGTTTCCCGGAATTCTGGAAACATGGCAGGCATATTAGTGACCCGACCAAATAGACTTAAGGATACGATACAGTGCCCTAGGAAAACTTCCGTCCCTGGACCCGACCATTTTTGAGGGAACTAATCCAGAAGTGACTGACTTCCGTAGGTTACGAGCGGGTGGTCCGACTCGAGTGAAACTGGCGCTAAGAACTAATGACCTAGGGATAGAAACATGTTTTCAAACCACACGTGGCCATGGTTGGGGCAGTTGGAGCGGGGGGGGGGAACTTTGTGACATGGACCAAAATCAAACGAATGGGCTGAACGGGATGCAAGTTTTACAGTACCGTACCGAGTTTATGCGGCCTAGATTTGTTATTTGGCGTCCAAACCAGAGCCGGACACGGTAGGAGGAGGATGAACCGCGAACTGTAAATTTGCAGATATGTTCCGGTTCGAGTCGTACTCGATAGAAGCGGGAAGAGGAGGTGTCAGGGCCGATGCGACGTTTACGTGTTCGAGTCGTATAGTCCGGACCGCATCCGGGCACGGTGGGGGAGGGTCTAGGCACGTCTATGGATTAAACGAGTGGGTCTAAACTTGGAAAGTAACAAATTTATTTCCCCCAGATGATCCGAGGCGGTTCCAGAATCGCCAGTGAAACTAAACATCCTACTTCTAGGTTCGTACCTAGGGGGAATGAATGGGGTATTTTGTGGCGTTCTCAGCTTATACTTTCTTGTATCACCTACTCGTAACAAGTGCCATCTGAGTTCGTAGCTCTTGTTTTTTAAATTCAGCGTGATTCCCGACATCTTACCAGGTCTTTCTTTTTCCTTCCTTGATATAGTGATAGCAGTGAATGATGCGAGTTGCAATTTGCTTAAAAGTATTCATTTAAGAGCTATTATTTGCTTGATTGGCCGCTTTCAGTTCAGGAATGTGGGAAATAATTTCCTTGTACGAAATCGAGGTTGTCTACGGTTGTCTAGACTTCTGGGGCAATTGACCTTATATACCAGTTCCGCGCTCCGTTCGGATTAGACTCTTTTTTTCACCTTTGCCCCATTATCAGCATCCATCACACAGAGATAGTACAATAGCGTCCATAAGTTAATGTACAGAAAAGAGAAGCTTTCACTTTTTGAGTAAAACGTAAGTGGAAGGGATACCTTTGACTTCGGAACAATTGTCGGTCTGTCAGCACGATAATACTCTTAGGGGTCGAGATCTTTTGGTGGTCAAATTTGGTGTGAGGATCCATTGGGGTCGAAGTACAGGTCAAGTTCGTAGATGGGCCCTATAGCCCAATATTTAGGGGTGGGGGAGGGGGTTTTAGTTGAAGGACGGAATCAAAAATTAAATAATTTAAGCTGATGTAATAGACGATTTAGGGCTAAAGAGACATGTTGAATCCGAGGGGCTGCTCACTCGCTGGGCACCACTGTACACCCTCGCTGGGCACCGGCTGGGCACCGCTGGAACAGCTGGGCACCGGCTGGTTACCGCTGGGCACCGGCTGGGCACCACTGTACAACCATTTTGGGAGTGAGCAACCCCTCGGCTGAATCCAGGACTTAATTTTCTCACCAGACAAATAGTTCGCCCGGAATCCGGAAAAAAACTGAGATTTCGTAAAAGTAAAAATGCTGTGTGAAGTTGAATAAAAGTTCGATACAGGAATACACAGACATGCTGAATCTGTATTTGAATTTTCTTTTTTTATCGGACAAGTAGTTCACCCGGAATCCGGCGAAAACCGGAAACTTGGTAAGAGTGAAAGTCTTATCTATAGCCTAGTTGATTAGAGATTAAACGTTGGTCAATTAGAGTGTCGGTTTAGAGGTAAGAATACATCCTGAAATTCCTGAATCTATATTTGAACTTTATGTTCCCGCCGGACAAGTAGGAATCTGGCGAAGGTAAAAGGCGAAGTAAAGTTTATGCTGAAGTCGATCGAAACATCCTTATAGGAGCAAGAATAGGCTACAAGCTGAATCCATGTGTGAACCTGAATTTTCTCGCTGGATAATTAATTCATCCTGAATCCGGTGGAAACCGGAAATTTGACAGAAGTAAACAAATTATGTAAGTCGATCGAAGAATCTATAAATTGCTATCAGTATATGTTGAATCCAACATGAGCTTTATTTTCCCACCGGAAAAGTAGTTTTGACAGGAGTCGGGCCCAAATCGGTAATTTAAAAGAAGTGAAATGCAAATTCTGCTGTCGATAAAATTTGGTTGGAGGAGGTAGGTGTACCCAAAAAAAGACATGTTGTATCAGTATATACTGTTTATTCTCGCCTCGGACGGATAGTCCTGTCGGAATCAAGCCAAAACACGGTATTCTTTTTCAATAAGCATTATTGTTTGATATACTTTTAGCTGGAAAGTATGACTTAGTGGCTATTGTTCAGTGGCCTGTTCCAATGATATCAAATGTATACGGGTTCGGCAAAGACTGAGCATCTGACCTGATTATCTGTATATAAAAGATCGACAAATATTCTCGTTTGGGATATCATCGAAACCTTTGGTCTTGTTTAGATCGAAGGGTAGGCAGAAATCGCATCGTAATCGACAGATAGGTTCACACCGTTCTTTCTTTCTGCTTTCTGCAAATCAATCAATCAATCAATTTATTTAATCCGTGATATAATACATCACATGATAAAATTACACTAACACAGGACTATTCTTTACTAAATATGTACAGTCATTTCATCCATTCGGTGGCTCAGAGCAATAGCACAGCCGACGGAAAAGGCGGTAAAAAACACTTAAACCCATACCCTAGCATGTTTTCGGTAAGCTTTGATGATGGCGATGGTCATTGGGGAACCGTATGATTTTGGTATACCTTGGTAGTTTTGTTTGAGTCCATGGTAGTTTCGGTTCAAGTGTGGAGGCTTGCGTCTATTTTGCTATTGATAGTGATACACTGTACACAAAAATCTTGCAGTATTTGGTACTGGCTACTGGGATTAATCATCATCATTTTACTTATAACCCGTCACTGAACAAAACTGGGCGAGGCCCAGGAAAGACGGAGTAAAAAACAAGAAAAACAAAAGAGAAACCCTACTGAGAAAAGATTATTTCTAATTTGGATAAATATTATCCGAGTAGTGACAAAATTAATCCCGGCAGCAAATAAGCAAATACTACAGTTAACTTTAATCCTTTCTCGGAGAAACTTTTTACTGTGTAGTAATAATGGTGGCTCTGAACTAGAATGCGGAGAATAGACAACCCTCTCAGTTCTATTAGTACTGGAATGTTCACTGCCCGTTTTAGGATCAGCATGGCCAACAGCAGGCAGCACAGGTCATCACGTGCCCTCAGCAAATCCAGAACATTCTGCAAACAGCGGGATCCTCCGTAAGCCTAGTCCAAGTTCCAGCTGACAGCGTCCAAATCCAGGGAGGAACCGTCCAGATCCAAGGGGGAAGCCAGAATGGAGCGAAAACTCTTCAACTAGCCGGGGGACAACAGGTTATTCAGCTGCAGAATCTTCAAGGATTGCAGGGGCAGATGATCCAGGTGAGAGAAAAATATAGTAGAGAGTTATTCCGCTGAGGGGTCTATCACTTGAGTCTTGTGTGTACACACGTGCAGGGGCGTCCCGAGGGGGGGGGGTGTCGGGGCGGGGGGGTACTGCCCCGTGCGGTGAAGCCGCGCCAGTCAGAATTTGTCAAATTCAACTTAACTTGATGATTTTTATGGAGTCTACCGGATTATTGCACAGGGCATCTACCGACATCTTGCTCAAGAAATCTACCGGGATCAGGGGATCTACCGGACTTCGCCCCACGGAATCTACTAGAATTTTGGAATCTACCGGGATTTTTGCTTAGGGAATCTACCGGAATTTTGCTCAGAGAATCTACCGGAATTTCGCTCAAGGAATCTACCGGAATTTGGCTTTGGGATCTACCGGAATTTTGCTCAGGGAATCTACCGGAATTTTGTCAGGGCATTCAGAAATTCCGGTAAAATTCCGGCCACGGAATCTACTAGAATTTTGGAATCTACACTGTCAGAAGTTTCATAACAGATTGCGCATAACGCTTTCAAGAATAACACCTTTCCACTTAGAAAAAAAGTGTTATGACCAATTAAGTTTATACTATTTCGTGCCTAGATCTCCAACAACACCTTCAATAGGTAAAAATACTACACTGTCAGAAGTTACATAACGACAACAGTAGGATGCGCGGTTCCAACAGATAACACTTTGGGATTTATTCTTTCGTTCCCGTTAGTATTTTTACCAATTAAAGGTGTTGTTGGAGATCTAGGCACGAAATAGTGTAAACTTAATTGGTCATTACACTTTGTTTCTAAGTGAAAAGGTGTTATTCTTGAAAGTGTTATACGCTATCTGTTATGAAACTTCTGACAGTGTACCGGGATTTTTGCTTTGGGAATGTACCGGAATTTTTCTCAGAGAATCTGCCGGAATTTCGCTCAAGGAATCTACTGGAATTTGGCTTTGGGAATCTAACGGAATTTTGCTTTGGGAATCTACCGGAATTTTGTCAGGTCGTTCAAAATTTCCGGTAAAATTCTGAAGACCCCCCCCCCCCCCCCTATCAGGAAGGTGCCGGACGCCCCTGCACACGTGGGCCCTGCCGGTACCAGTTGGTGATGGTAATTGTGTTGACCGGCTGAAGTACATGGGGACTAGTGGAGTTGGCTACGTATGAATAAATAAAATCTGGAACTCAGTGTTTCCTTGGTTGCCTCTTTGTTTGAAGGAATGCATTTTATTTGCCATACGACACAAGATGGAATATGAACAGAAAAAAAGAAAGAAAGGATTCTCTGATTACATCTATGCCTGTTGTCCATAGATGTGTAACCCCTCGCTTCTTGACCTAAATTTGTTTACCTGTACTTCGTATGTGCGTGTATAAATTACTGGTTTCCCTAGTTTAGACCTAATTTATTAGAGGAACTGTCGACTCCCGGTCTCAATTACTGCCTGGTCTCACATCGGTGTAGTTACAATGAATGTGAATCCGCTGTCGTCATCTGCTCTTGAAAATGTGTGGACCCCGACGAAATTGAGAAAACTTGTTAGTCTGCAAGTACGATGTCATTTGACAAATAGTCTTTGGGCAAAGCAGTTGGAAAGCCATGAGTTGCGTTTTTGCAGATACCATGGTCTCTGTTACCGCGGCAACTGGATCTGCAATTAGTCGTTTTTGCAGTTACCGTGGTATCTGATATACAGTTGCTCTGCAAAAACGGCAATTTCCGAAATTGCGCTTTTAAGTCATCCCAAAAGAAAAACTGATATTCAGTCACATCACTAAGTGCCAAACTTCTTTCCCACCAATTTGACAACAATTGATGAAAGTGAGATTACTTTTTCCGATGCCACGATCAGTTACCATGGTCGGACCGTGGTATCTGAATATCAGATACCACGATAACTGGCCAGATACCACGATAACTGGCCAGATACCACGATGACTGCAAAAACGCCTTTTGACCGTGGTATCAGATACCTCGATAGCTGCAAAAACAACTTTATACCGTGGTATCAGATACCATGGTATCTGCAAAAACGCAACTATGGTTCACCCCAAATGGTAAACCATACGAGAAGGTAAAACCCTTTTTTCAGAGATCATTATAATATTTTTTATTGCGTTTCTTTAGGGCGGACAACTCATTCAGACATCTGGTGGTCAGAATATAACATTCAGCGTGGTCCAACCGTCAGTTTCGACGGTTGAAATAAACGGACAGGAGTACTATGTTCAGCAAGGTGAGTCCATCGAAACGAAATCCTGTGCGTTTGGCAATCGTAAGATGTCGGAAGCGATCGTAAACCGTCATAAGCGGTCATTTTGGCGGTTTTCAACCAATGAGAGCACGCCGGGTCCGGACGAAGACGGTTACGACGGGCTTACATTTGCCAGTGGTGGACCTAATTAAGGAGGGTCGCTTGGTTGGTTGGGATTAGAGTCTTTATGTGTAGAGGTGATGATTCGTAGAAAAAAAATTTGTAATTGTATTAAAATAAGAATAAATAAGTGTTAATATTGGTAAATTTGGAGAAGTTAAAATTTTTAAGGTTTAAAGTGTGTATGATTGTTTAGAAAGAGTAGGTGACGTTCAGGTTCAGGTTCATTTATTATTTTCACTAATTGCACATACGTAAATTAACAAATACTCCCGGCAGAGGGCAAAGCACGAATGGCACGGGAGTGATAAATGAAAAACAGTTACCTTCTTCAGAATACAAGAAAAACAGTAGTACTCACCAATTCAAACTCACAATAAACAGAAAAAATAATCGATAAGGTTAATTAATGAATAAATAACTAGAACCAACAAAAGAGTTTCAGGAAATATTAATGACTCCGAGTGGAGGAGTCGTAGCCCAAAAAGTAAAAAAATCAAAATGTTTGGAAAGATGCTACGCGGGTTAAAAAAAAAACAACAACAAAAAACGAGAATACTCATCAGAGAATAGCCATATTGGATAATAAACTTGATTGATTGATAAGGTCATTCTTATGTTTTGTTTCATTTTAGCGCCTCAGCACCACCACCAAGTGTCTCAGTCAGTAACGACAAGTAGCCAATCACAAGCGGTCGTCAGTTCGCCTGGTGGTGCTGTAGTTCGAGCACAATCGGGTAGTCTGCCGTCGGTTTTGCAGAACATACAAACAAGTAAGTTATTGACGTACTTGTATAGTACGTATAGCTTCCTAGCCGAAGATTGAAAATTAAGTGTCTTTTTCTGTGTTTTATTTATTTTCTTCGTTCACTCCGCTTTTTGGGATCCCAAAACGTAAGTGGAGGGATACCTATGACATCGCCAAAGTTGTCCGTCTGTCCGCACGATAACTCTCGAGGGGATTGAGATATTTTGACGAAACTTGGTGGGAGGATTCTTTGGGTCAAAGTACAGGTCAGGTTCGAAGATGGGCTCTGTAGCCCTTTATTTGCGGGTGGGGGTTCAAATTAAGGGACAAACAAAATGTTTTTAAACAGCTAATGTGATAGTCAATTATGGGGTAAGAAGACATGCCAAGGACGACGGGGAAAACCATTTTCTTGTCGGACAAGTAGATCGTCCGAAATCCGGCAAAAACCGGAAAGTTGGGTAAAAGTAAAAGTTTCATTTGAAGTTGATTAAATGTTCGATTTAGGGTTAAGGAGACATGCTGAACACGATGGTGAAAACCATTTTCTTGCCGGACAAGTAGTTCGTCCGGAATCCGGCAAAAAACCGGAAAGTTGGTTAAAAGTAAAAGTTTAATTTGAAGTGGATTAAAGGTGCTGAACACGAATATCTATTTTTGTGTTTACTGGTAAAGAACCAGTCGCAGAATTCTGGCTCGCTTTTATTATTATTATTATTATTATTTATTTGAATCCTTCAAAACTGAAGATTAGTGTATACAAAGGAACAACAACATGTCGATCAAACTCACACACACTTCATACTAATAAACAGCTGACTGTTAAAGATACATTAGAATTAGAAGAAGCTAACATCTGTGAGAAATTGCAGAATTTTGCTACCAGTGGCAACATTGGCGTGGACTGAAGTTATTTCTACGACCGCTAGATGGCATCTCCGTCGCCAGAAATGTAAAAGACTGTACTAATAGAAACAGAAGTACCCCGGCCACAACTGTAGTAATTTTAGTAGGTCCAAAGAAGTCTTGGGTTGCTATTTTACTAAATAAAATTTTCTAACCCAATAAAAAAACGTACAACAAAAGAAGAATAATTCCTACCCAGAAAAATATTCTGTTCGAAAAATTTTTAATAGTTAACATACCTCTGAACTCGGTTCATATAGGACTAACAACTTCGACGGCCATTTAAAAATGTCAACATAGCCTTCGTCTCGATTTTATCTTCTCAAATTATACTCGATGACGGAAGTTAACCTTTAATGAACTTTATAGGCTCCCTTAGTATTGTTTTCAGTTTCGATCGAGACTACCCCTTTTTTCTGATATGCAAGGCGTATCTACGAAAGGGGCGAATTTTCATGAGAAGTTTACGAGTATCTCAACGTGCTAGTGTGGCTGTAAAATCCTTGCATCTGGGGCGAATTTTCATGAGAAGTTTACGAGTATCTGAACGTGCTAGTTTGTCTGTAAAATCCTTGCATCTGTCCAACACCGTACGATCCTCCCACCTGATGCGTCCGTCAGCAGTCGTACGCATTCGCAGCTGAAGCCAGTAAAACAAGTGCGCAAGCGCTCAGACGTGGGGTGTGAAAGTAAAATGTTTATCACATTTTGTATACAAACAGCTTTAGAGCCAAGACATTTCACATCCCCAATAACCAAACAAGTGTTGAAATAATTTTAATTTGTAATAATCCATCCCACTTTAAAAGCTTTAAATGTAAACATAAGTATAAATCCAAAGAAATGTCGAAGATCTTGAATGAGGTTGTGACAAGGGGGGTATCAGGCAATAAAACGGTTTGGTTTCATTACACCTTGCTAATGGAAAAGAGGTTTAAAGAGTCGGCCCATATTTTTTTATTATTGGGTTGTGAAATGTCTTGGTTCTAACGCTGTTTGTACATAAGATGTGACACACATTTTATTTTCACACTCCACATCTGAGCACTTGCGCACTTGTTAGTACACATGTTTAACGAAATGTCAGTGTAACGTCAGTATTTGTACCGCCGTGTGTTGCGTTATGTAACCTGTGAGTGTTAAAAACAATGATATTTTGTAAAGACAATAAAATTAGCTCGCTAGCAAGTCTAATAGACCTTACTTACTTACTGACAACTTAGTCCGAAGTCGCAGGTATCCCTCGCTCTCGTAAATCGGTAGGCCAGAAATGTTCTATGTATTTTTGCGTAATTCCGGACAATTCTTGGTGACTGTAAGTAAGTAAGTAATTTATTTCTGACCCGTCTCTTGAAAGCGGAGTATGTCAAATAAAACAAAAGAATTAAATAAAACACAACAAATACAATATACAATTTTTCATTCATCGGCC
Organism: Branchinecta sandiegonensis; assembly: GCA_030848855.1. Classification (NCBI taxonomy): domain Eukaryota; kingdom Metazoa; phylum Arthropoda; class Branchiopoda; order Anostraca; family Branchinectidae; genus Branchinecta; species Branchinecta sandiegonensis. The sequence continues at coordinate 6,798,157 of JAUPMV010000016.1, read as the reverse complement.
AGAAAAGAATTTAGGATGTCATGTGCTGGCTGTGCCCTGTTGTCCGTGATTTTTGGCAGAGCCGACGAAATTTCCAAAAGTGGGACGCTTGCTTTTTTAACTTCGAAACACCCCGTTAGCATGTGGCTGTGGTATAACCTTGGCAAATAAAGCAGGTGCTGTGGAGCCTTTCATTCGACCTTTCCTCGCATCAAGTTTAATTTCTGTCCTTTATTTCAGTTTCTGGTCAAACTGTAACTGTCCGACCTCAGACCTCTATGCAGCAAAATTATGTACAAATTCCGATGCAGCAGACCATATCAGTTCAAATACCAGTGTCGACAGCCAACGGACAAACCGTGTACCAAACGGTCAACCTTCCTGTTCAAATGATGTCATCGGCGTCAATGCCCCAACTTGTCCAGGGACCCGGAGGTCAGCTACAGTTAATACAGCCTCAGGTTCAAACGGTAAGATCGTGGAAAACCTGCTTCCTAAATATGTTGGCGTCATCAGGACTGAACCGTTGACCAAATGTGCGAATCTGGAAACAAGTGACGTCAAAAGACCCACGGATTTTATTGCAAAAGCCATATGATTACTTTGGCAGTATCGCCTTACGTGCACTGTACAAAAAATCTTGCAGGATTTGCTACTGGGATTAACCTTGTTTTACTGAGGTAAGATTATCTCTAATTCGGATTAATCTTATCCCAGTAGAGATGAGATTAATCCCAGTAGCAAATACTGCAGTTAACTTTAATCCTTATTCGGAGAAACTTTTTACAGTGTGGTTTCGGACGTCCGGAAAGGAAAGTGTTAAATAATGCTGATCATTCTAGTAGGCAAACACTTCACGAAACAAAATCCGTGAATTCGTTTTGTTCGTGAAGACACTTCTTTAGCTGCTTTCACACTGACGCGTCGTTGCGATGCGTTTATCTTGCGTTGCGTACAGGTTGCGTAGCGTATCTTTCACACTTGCGCTAGAAGCTTTTACGCTGAATGCTCATTTTACATATTCCTTTTTCGGTTTCTTCTGCTGAATTTTAATTTCTTTCACTATTAGCAAGTTTTTCTCCGTTATCAGCATGTTTTTTCTTATTTTTCTTCAGAAACTTTTATTTTCCACCGGCAAATCTGATGCGTACGCGTCGACGCAACGCAAGAATAGAGCTGCTTTCACATTGACGCGTTTGCCTTTCACACTGAGCTACGCAAGCCTTGCGTTGCGCTTGCGTCGACGCAACGCAGAGCTTACGCAGACAAATAAAACGCAACGCAAGAATAGAACCAAGTTCCATTCTTGCGTTGCGTCGACGCGTACGCATCAGATTTGTCGAAAATGGAAGATTTTGAAGAAAAACTTGAAAAACATGCTGATGATGAAGAAAAACTTGCTACTAGTGGAAGAAATTAAAACACAGCAGAAGAAACCGAGAAAGGAAAATGTAAATGAGCATCCAGCGTGAAAGCGCAGGTGTGAAAGATACGCTGCGCAACCTATACGCAACGTAAGATAAACGCATACGCAACGCATCGCAACGACGCGTCAATGTTAAAGCAGCTTAGAACTTGGTTCTATTCTTGCGTTGCGTTTTATTTGTCTGCGTAAGCTCCGCGTTGCGTCGACGCAGGCACGACGCAGAGGTTGCGTAGCTCAGTGTGAAAGCCTCAACGCGTCAATGTGAAAGCAGCTTTTGGCTCTGCACAAGATGCGTTTTTGGATTCACTGCCTGCAAGATTTCTTCTTGGTTGAAGCGGCTGTAGCAGCACATTGCAGGGAAGCACGGACTTGGTCGCTAAGCAAGTTTGCGATTCTCGAGAAGCGCTGCCGTCTTCCTCGGAAGCACTGTTGAAAATTTCCGGAGAATTCTTACGATAAATGATGTGTTCGGAGATGAATAAAGTTTTTCTTTTTCAGATGCAGAATACGCAGCTGGCTCAAATCGTCACACCCAACGGAATCCAGACGGTTCAGATAGCAACACTTTCAAATCTTGGCGCGCAAACGACGACACAACATCAGCAGCATGCCTCCAACACAGCGGCGCAATTTTACACGATCAACTCAAATGGAACCGTTCAGCAGCAGCAGCAGGCTGAGACACAATCGCCTGTGTCGCCATCTGGGAGCAGCCAGGTTAGTTGTTCCTGTAAGCCCTTTTCCCTGTCCATGAACAACCTATTATGGGCCTTTGTCGTTGCAAATTTCTGGGAGACAACCTGTGCGCACGCTGGTTCTTACTGACTAACTGTCCAAAATTTTTAGGTCCAAGAAAAGATTAGAAAGAAATTTTAAACCCAATTAGTCCCTTTCCTTTTTTCTATATTTGTATATTCAAATAATGTATGCAACGGATACGTCAGCTACGATGCTTCGTCAGCGATATTTCGGCCCTTCTTGGCAAGGGTCCTCGTCAGGCTGTCAATCTACAGGGTCGACGTCGGGGAAGGAAACAAACCTGTAATCAATTTACAGGCTTACAGGTTTGTTTCCTTCCCGGCCGAAATATCGCTGATGAAGCATCGTAGCTGACGTGTCCGCTGTATAAATTATTTGAATATATGTTTCAAAGTCAGCTTGGGCTCAAGGAATATTTTTCTATATTTTTATTTTCGATCTTGGGCATTTACTCCTGATATTGAAAGCTCAGTGTAATTCATCCTTCTCGTTCTTTGTACTAAGCTATTTCCCTTTCTTGTATAATGCGTAAATAAAATTTTCATCATCGTCATTTTCAGAGCGGAGACGACGACAGTAGGGAATCCCAGACAATGACAAACGTGGACGTCCAACAGGCACAAGGAAGTTCTCAAGTTCAGCAGATTACAGTCGGTGGTAAGTGGGATCTTAGTTCCTTCTAGCTTCGGACAGAGAATGATTCAGTTCAGTTCAATTCAGCTTTACTTCAACACCAATTACGGACTAGCCGAATAGCAGGTGGTAACGTCAAACATGCATTAAAAGCTAACCAAAATTGTCAACTTATACTAGAAAGGGTTCAAATTACAAATAAAATACTGAGAACAAACACTATAAAAATAACGATTGGGATAATAGACAACGGGGGGTAAAATACTAACCTACTAATTTCTGTTACGTAGGGAAACAAAGGAGGGGACAAAATTATTCTTGTATCTCACGTGTCGGCAAAGCAGTGGTTGAAGGGTAGGGACTGGTTTGGAAGCTTGTCCTGTAAATCTTGACCTGAAATCCTAAATATTAAAGGTTAATTTCAGACATCGAGGTTGATATCGGGAAAAAACACCGAGAAGGTCATTGAAAAGAACCTATCCGAGCCGAAGGCGAGGTTGATATTTTTAATATCCATCGAGGTTATCATTCCTATATCAACCGAGATGGAGGTGTGTTAACTATTATAACTTTTTCAAACAGAAATCCTCTCTGGAGGCTGATACGACTTATATCATCCTCTCTAGAGGCTGATATGATTTATATCATTATCTCCAAAGGCTGATATGACTTGTATCATCCTCTCTGGATGCTGAAAATATTCCAGAAGAAGGGTTGATTGGAGACATTTGTTCATTTCTAAAATTGTTCGGTGCTGAAATAAGGACAGATGCAAAATGGAGCAACAATCATAGCTTGGAAACACTATTTCGTATTTGGATTGGGTTTTCTGCAGGCAATGTTAACGGAAGTCATACAGATAGGGATGATACTTGGTACTGTTCATTCAGGTGTCCTTTAAAGATATTACGGATTAAATCATCATTTTATCATTTATCATTTTTATGGCAGGTCAGATGAACGGGATGACCCTAATCCCTACTACCCAGCTTCGCTCTGGATCTATACCAAGCATGGGACAGCACACCTATCAAGTCCAGCACATTCCAGGAATAGGAAACGTCCAGATTATCCCCGCTTCAGCCTTGTCGCAGGTGGGAGTCCAGCAGATCCAACAAATGCTGCCCGTTGGAACGCAGGTTATAGGTAGGTTCAGTTTTTGCAAACTGGCTGACAGAAGTGAAAGAATGTCAACCAAAGGGAAGCAGGGCTGAACAGAATTTTGCTCGCACATGACTCACCCTCTGTCGGTAAGGCGTATTCTCGCCGTTCCCCGATGACTCCAGTTGAGGAGTCCCCGCGTTTTATTTGTCCCGGGGACCCACTCCCCGTATTCTTGCGAGTCCCCACGGACGGGGAAAGCTCCGATTATCCTCACCATCATCAAAAAGGACTCCCTTTCAGATTCGGAGGGGAATCAATTTTTGCTTCTGTTGGTGCCATGTAAGATCAATTAAAAACAATCAGAATAAACAAAACCAAAAATAAAGTGGATCCAGATAAATTTCGTCAACTGCATATTTTTTTTTCGACAAATCCATTTTGGAAGCATTCCCCGTGTTCTCGCTGTTTCTGTACGCGGAGTCCGTGTGGACTGACTCCCTCTATTCTCGCCATTCCCTTCGATTCCCCGAGGTTGCCCTCGGGGAACGGCGAGAATACGCCTCTAGCCTTTCTGTGGGAGTGCAATGCGTGGTTAGGGGCAGTCATCCAACCAATATGAAACTTAAATATTCCTTCAGCCCAAGCTGACTGCGAATCATATTTGATGGTGGAAAACGGATACGTCAGCTGAATTTTAAAATTCAGCTGACGTATCCGTTTTCCACCATCAAATATAATATGAAACTTCATGACGAATTCTGCCCGAGGGGTTGCTCACTCCAAAAATACGTGTAAAGTAAAACCGACATGTACCAAAAGGGTAGCGGGTAAATCAGAAATGTTGCGATCGGCGCGAGCCCACTAAGGCGACAGGGTCAACGGCGTTGAAAAGGTTTCTTAAGTACTTTGGAAGGATTTGTATTATCAAGGACAGTAAAATCCAGATATTAGGAAGTCCTTGAAGAAGCAGCACAGTTTACAGAATTCTCACGTTCTGGATCTCTACTAACTGAAGAGACCACCGTTAACGTCATAGTGTGTTTGAAATTCATGCATATGAGTTTTCGCCAGCCTAGTGAATAGGGCTTCTGGGGTTTCCCTGTCTGAAAAACAACTTCTTACTTTGTCCCTTTTATCACTCGTTTTATCACTATTTTAACTCGAGAAATCTTTGAATGTATTGTATTATGATTGTAATCCGTTGTAATGTTGACAATCCTATTAATTAAAACCGATTTGATTTGATTTGATTTATTAGTCGAGAGAGAAATAACTTCTTCACTAGCCGCAGTACCCCACACTGGATTTACATCAAAATCGGCCCTTTCAGCAGAGGGGCCAGCACTTGGCTGCAAATCGATGGAAATACGAAACTAGGAAGTTGTCGTGGTCAGACACAGACCAAACAGCGCCAGCAGCAACCAATCCTGAGACACGGCGAACTGCCAGGACAGCGACGACCACAGGTCTGCGGTTCTTATCGCTTGATTTAATGTAATTCGGTTCGAGCTTCAGCATTGGCAACACCGTCCTGGCTATCAAGAACGGATACCAACAATCCTGACAATATGCAGCCCAATAATAATAATAATTTTATTTTTCACCCATCAAACAGCACATGACATAGACGGAGTAGGAATAAAGAAAGAAAAGAAGAAGGAAACACTATAACACGAGGAGACCAGACAAACATGAGGCTATGACAATATTATCCCATCTACAAAACTATCCTATTATGTTATAATGATTATGATAATGACTATTATAATGATTTATGGAAATTCTGCAGCAGGTTCAGTGTCCCGGAGGAAAGAGAGGGAGGCGCTCATATACCCTGCTCGATTTGGCATAACTTTGCTGCGGACAGCGGTTAAGCGTTCTGTGGAGAATCATTATCGGTTCTTGGTCACACTGGGCTCATTTCCTGGCTTTTTGGGCTGCAAAAGTAGAAAAAAGAAAAAGAACAAGATTCTGAATGTTGTCGTTTTAAACTGAGGAGATCAATTCGAACAAAACAGCCTGTATGATTATGTTACAGGAACCCTAATTGACCCCTAATTGCAATCTGCTCATTATCCCCAAGCTGCCACAAAACCCATCAAATCTCACGTCCCCAAGGGATTTTCAGTTGTTTGTCGAATAGGCGGCTTTTTGAGCCCAGTGTGACCAAGCTCTTGGTGCTGTAGTGCCCCAGTGTTTTAATTTTGACGTTTTTTTCCAGCAAATCCGCAAACTGGGATTCAAGATGGCAGCCAGGCCGGTACTACAATTACAACCGCAGATGGCACTACAGTAGTAATGCTGGCTCCGCAAGGAATGGGAGGAAGAGATAACGACAATGGTGTAAAGGCAAGGCTAAGAAGGGTGGCGTGTACGTGCCCCAACTGCAAAGAGGGAGACAATAGGTAAGTAGCGGGGTCAATAATAATAATTTATTCATGACCCATCATGCACTCACAAAGAGAAAGACACAAACACAAAAAAGAGGAAAAGGAAAAAGAGAAAAATATACGGAAAGACATAACCCCATACTAAAAACAACACGAAACTAACTTCTAACAAATTAACCTAATAATTAACCCAAAAAATTAACCCATTAAGTCCATGTTCATATAACGTTGCGCCTAGGATCCCATTCCATCGGATGCATTTGACTCATTACTCGTTTGAGGCCTTTGTTAACGGGGGAGGTTAGATAGGATGGGGAGTGGGGGGGGGGGGGGTCGCCATGAGTCTTGATGAAATAACAAGTACCTTAGATGGGACAGACCGGGACCGAATTCGGCCACTGTGAGTCGACCCTTGTGGCAGGTACAAGCTGAGGTGCCTTGAACCCGTTATTTCGAGCGTGTTCCACCCTTCTAACAACAGTAACTATATGTTATTGTTTCCGTTCCAGCCTCACGAAAAGTTACTACGCTGACTGTTCCAACCTGCTCGAAACAGTAACTAATAGTAACCATTTGCCTACCATGCTCGGGGAGTGTAGTAAGCGTGGTAACTACGGATCTCTGTAACGTGATTGGCTGGATTACCCCGTGGAGTGATATATTGGCGAAAATAGAAAAATACCTTCCAGCCTTGACGCCAAAATCCGTGACGTCATGCGTCGGAACTACTGTAAGTAGGGTGGAACACACTCTTCGTAGTTCTGGTCGGATCGGTTCACTCTCGGGAAAACTGAGTCGCGAGTCTCAGAATCTTGTGGCACGCCTAAGTACCGAATGAGTGGAGGGGAGGGTGGTACTAGGTGGTTAAATGAAGAGATGTCATAGACTTGTCGTTAAAGGACACCTCGCACTGTTAACTCTTCAACTTAGAGTATTTTAATATATTTGAATATTTTAAAACTATGCTTTGCTTTCAACAAATAACCCATGGTTTTGGCTGTTTTAAGCCTTTTCGAAGACCCGTTGACTTCTAGCGAAAACAGGGAAACAATTTGCATAACCGGTTTTTCTGATGGAAAAACTTTTCGCAGGCAACCGTCGAAAGCGCAATACACATCGAAGGTAGCAAAACACGGCAAGTGAGAAAATAAGTGTCGTTTTGTTAGAGGGGTTAGAATGTACCGTACGGAATTGGGATCTCCGGGTTTAGAAATATATAGAGTGATTATGGAAGTAGGTTGCGTTAGTATTATAGGCAAGACAGGTCCTTTAAGTAGGCCGGACTGCGTCCGAATGCAGTGTAGAGTCAGACTGGTCAGTTGATTCTCGTCGCTGCGAACGGGAGGAAAGATAGCGATGAATCTTGTTGAGTATAAAATCTCGATGAAAAATTTGTAACCTGTACTTGTATGATAGTTGTACGAAAAAGTTGCATGTGTTGATATGTAATAGCAAAGAATTCTATCATTTAATGTGCCTCAGACTGGTCAGTCTTAACCGGTAGTATCAAGTAGCATCCTGCCGTGCTATAGTTAAGCATCCAGTCTTGCTGATAGTAGCATGCAGTAGAATGCAGTAACACGGTAGGCTTAACATAGAAGCATGTAGTAGCATTAGTTCGTACTGCATGCTACTTTTTCGCACAACTTCATACTACTATTTCGAGATAAATTTTTATCGGGTAGCACATGCCCTAGGTTGGCCATTTTGTGTTCATGTCGGACCCGTCCACTGTTGGCGTGGTTTCAGGGTATCTCCGGGTTACATAAATGGCGGTTGGATGGAGGGATCGGAATGAAACGAGTCTTCGTGAATAGAACGAATATTTAAAAAAGCATAATCGGGTCTAGATGTGGCATCTTACTTTTTTGCCAAGATTATACTGGACTCCCTAGCCTTCCCTGGGCCAAGGTTCAAAAGATATGACACAGAATTGCTGATATTCGTTCCGCCCAAGCTGACTGCGAATCAGATTTGACAATGCAAAACGGATACGTCAGCTACATTTTGTTAGAGCTATATTTCGGCCCTTCTTGGCAAGGGTCCTCTTCAGGCTCAAGCTGAAAAAGAGCCACATCCACATGAAATTAGAAGTACTGACAAACTCTTGTTTCAGATCACCCCTGACGAAAAGAAAAATCCATATATGTCATATTCCTGGATGTGGGAAGCAGTATGGAAAAACTTCTCATTTGAGAGCGCATTTACGGTGGCACAACGGCGATCGACCCTTTGTCTGCTCCTGGTATTTTTGCGGGAAACGGTTTACGAGGTCGGATGAGCTTCAGGTAAGCCGGAAACGGGAATAATAGCTAGCATGGACCCAATACATAAGGAGGCGGGGCCAAGTTCTTCAGCGACAGATGCCACCGAGTGAGAACTGGGTCCGACCGTCTGTTGCTGAGAGCGCGGGCTTGAATTTAAACCAGAGCAAAATAACACTAGGGAGTAGCGCCAAGACTTGGCAAAATTGACACACTCTAATAGCAGCGATACTAGCACCACTAGCGATAGAGAACGTCCCTACTGAAACTCATTCAGCCGTTCACCAGCGCTGGCTCCGGTAACTTCATATTCTAAACATAGCAAAAAAATGAAAAAATGTTTCCTTGGTGCGTGCAGACCGCACCTTTGCTTTACTAGAAATTTATAAACCCGCAAGTTTGTCTCGCTTTAAATGACTCAAGCGGAATGGGTGGAGCTACGAATATGGACCGTTTGCAAAGCATGGATAGCATAGTTCTTGGCGCTACTCCCTATTTTTATTTTGCTCTGATTTGAACGCTGCCTCACCCTAAGCAAAGCTCGATTAGTCTTATTCGTAGGGAAGAGTACGATAAGGTATAAGCATCTGCCTTGACAAGCCTAACTGTCGGTGCTGCTCCCCAAGGAAGTGCGATGGGCAGTTGGGGGCTAGCCGTCCTGGTGCATTCGCGCACCCTTTCTCTACCTTCCTCAGATTTCTCTAGGTACTCATTTGAAGCTTGCGTAATGCGTGGACTTTGGCTTGTCTTGCCGCCGCTAACCCCCGCCCCAAACCAGACTGTAGGCACCAATAGTTGCGTTTTTGCAGATACCATGGTATCTGTTAACACGTAACTGGATCTGCAATTAGTCGTTTTTGCAGTTACCGTGGCATCGGATATATGGTTGCTCAGTTCAACCGACAGTTGCCGAAATTGCGCTTTTCGAATTCATCCCAAAAGAATAACTGATATTCAGTCACATCACTAAGTGACAAACTTCTTTCCCACCAATTTGACCAAAAATGATGAAAGTGAGGTGGCTTTTCAGAAGCTATGCCAAGCTTCGAATCTCTCCCTAAAACCCTGACACCGTGATTGTCTAAACCAATGAGTCGGAACATCGGAAATAGTACAAGATTCGAGTCGTTTTTGCAGTTACCGTGGCATCGGATATATGGTTGCTCTGCAAAACCGACAGTTGCCGAAATTGCGCTTTTCGAATTCATCCCAAAAGAAAAACTGATATTCAGTCACATCACTAAGTGACAACTTCTTTCCCACCAATTTGACCAAAAAGGATGAAAGTGAGGTGGCTTTTCAGATACCACGATAACTGGCCAGATACCACGATAACTGCAAAAACGCCTTTTGACCTTTGTATCAGATACCACGATAACTGCAAAAGCGCCTTTTGACCGTGGTATCAGATACCATGGTATCCGCAAAAACGCAACTAATGAGGTCGTACCAGCGTCCCTGCATTTCCGAGTCCAGCGTGCAAAAGCCACGGACAGAGCAAGAGTCCTTATATTCGTACCGTACTCGTAGGAAAAGATTTTTGCAACATAGCAGCAACGAAACAATTTACTGATCTTGCTACGATGATGTGGCACCAGAAAGGTCCTGTTTTTTGAAAGATTTTAGAAGGCTTTCCGGTGCTACTTACGAAAAAAAGCGATGATATCTGTATACATACTACGACGTGTAGACAAAGGAAGCTATGCCAAGCTTCGAATCTCCCCCTAAAACCCTGACACCGTGATTGTCTAAACCAATGAGTCGGAACATCGGAAATAGTGCAGGATTCGAGTGCAAAGTTCGCGTCCAAAGTTAAGATTGATGATGCGTTCAATCGTCACGGCGAAAAGAATTGGGGAAGGAGCTAAAACAAACATTCGAAAACCATTTCTTCAGTACGGCTCCCGCACTTAGCATCCATCCTTTCTTTTTTCAGCGACATCGCCGAACACATACAGGAGAAAAGAAGTTTATTTGCGCTGAATGCAATAAGAGGTTTATGCGAAGTGACCACTTGTCGAAACATCTTAAAATTCACCAGAAAAATCGAGAACTTGGAAAAGAGGAACCGGTAAGTCGAGCTTCTTGCAGCCGTATCAGAATCCGGAATTCCGTCGTTTTCTTCCGACGGTGTTTTGATGAAGGTGGACCCGGGCATATGTTCGAGCTATAGCTTAAGCTTCAGTTTACAGCTAAATGAAGTTACAAGCTACTTAGCTTGTTCCCTACGTCCCAGCGATAGATAGATAGATATATATTTAATGCATAAAAGCCAACAAGGGCCATCGGACCAAAACAACAAAAGAAAAAATACATTAAAAAAAGAACACTATGCCAGTATTTAAAACTACAGGGATATACAATTTTCCCTGTGTGCTAACCCTATCTGGAGTTGTCGGATTTTTCAATAAACTGACTGACAGTTCGATATTTTTCAAGAGGAAATGAGTAAAAATTACAACATGAAAGTCAACTCGGACTTAGGAGACTTTCAGTTAAGCCTCGACGGTTGACTGAGATAAACCGTCCTAGAAGGGACTAGGAAACTTTTTATCAAATTTACGAGCCGGCCTAAGCTCTAAGCTATTTGCACCGACGTACTTGATAATGAAACTCGGCGGGTATAACTCGGTGGGTACACTGTATAAAAAAAACTTGCAGTATTTACTAGAGGGATTAATCTTGTCTCTCGAAAGATAATCTTATCTCTAATTCGGATTAATGTTATCTTAGTAGAGATAAGATTAATGCCAGTAGCAAATACTGCAGTTAACAATAATCCTTACTCGGAGAAACTTTTTACAGTGTAGTGAATTAATGAACAAATTTAGTACGCATCACAAATTGGCCCAGGAGGACCTAGATGGAGTAAACAAAAGAAAAGAAAAACAAATAATTCGATCACAGCACAACAAAAATGTAAGGCAATACGGAAATTAACAGGTAAGTGAGTCGTATTGTGCGATCTGTTTAAAAACTTTATAATTTCTTTATTCTTGCCTCAATCGCAGTCATAGGGTCGGCAAAACGGTAATTTATACATTTTTGTACTTTACCCGCGGGGGACACTCAACAGATACTTAATCCGCGTTCGATTCAAGAACAGTTATCCATTATTGTCGACAACCAGGCTTAGATGCCGTTTTAGAGCTGTTGTTGTTTTATTTAAAAGAAACCGTCGGATACTATCCGGAATTCCCGACGGAAGTTTTTTTCGTCCTAGGATTTCCGTCGAAGTTAAAAGCGATGATGATAATCGTGACTACCACAGACGGTTTGTGTGTGGCTAGTTTATTGGACTGGAGGACTTAGAAGCCTCGCACAATGCTCCGCGCTGCGCTCCCAAACGTTTGAAAAAGAGCCGAACACGGCAAGCTTAAAAATGAATCTAGTTCCGATAGTGGTAGAACATACCGAGGAATTGTGTTATCTCGGTAGTAAGACTGGATGGAAAGATTACGGTAGCAGAGGAAATTAGTGTTGTAATTACCATTGACCATTTAAATTTGAGACTGGTTCTCGCTGCCTAAATCTTTTACCGACCGAAATAATATTTGCCAAGACAGCGCTAAATTCTCCGTGAATCCGAAGTGACAACATTAAGGAAGTATTTTCCGCTATAACGCTGAATACAATCTGGGTCCAGATTCTGTTTTTCCGGCCAGAAAATTTCAAACCCCATTTGATACGAACCCTTCAAAACAACCTGACCAGAATTAGTCATGAATAATTCTTTGTTTGAGATTGAGATTGCGAGCGTGTTCCACACTGGTTACCATAGTTACTACGCATGACGTCACAAATTCTGGATTCTTGGCGTCATGGAACGGATTTTTCTATTTTCAGCAAAATATCATGCCACAGGCTAATCCGGCCGATCACGTCACAGGGATTCGTAGTTACCACGCTTACTACGCTCCCGAGCGTGGTAAGCAAATAGTTACTTTTATTCAGACAATGTGTACAACGGATACGTCAGCTACGATTCTTCATCAGCGATATTTCGGCCCTTCTTGGCAAAGGTCCTCGTCAGGCTGTCAATCCTCTGGGTCAACGTCGGAGAAGGAAACAAACCTGTAATAAATAACTGAAGCTTCTACCGACTATAAATATCTTATTAAAGTACTACTTCAATAAGATATTTATACTACTTTTTAAAGTACTACTTTAATAAGATATTTATAGTCGGTAGAAGCTTCAGTTATTTATTACAGGTTAGTTTCCTTCCCCGACGTTGACCCAGAGGATTGACAGCCTGACGAGGACCCTTGCCAAGAAGGGCCGAAATATCGCTGATGAAGAATCGTAGCTGACCTATCCGTTGTAAACATTGTTTGAATAAATGTTTCAAAGTCAGCTTGGGCTCAAAGAATATTAAATAGTTACTATTTCAAGAAGGTTGGAACGGTCAGCGTAGTAACTTTTCACGAGGTTGGAACGAAAATAGTCGGTCGATCAGTCAATCAGCATAATTATTTTTATGATATTATACACCACATATTAAGAGTACTGTTCTACCTCGCGTACGCCGTGTGCTCACCCTCCCTGACGTGCGAGTCCCCATACTTTACTCTCCAATGTTCATTCACAAACCCTTTTTCAGAACATTTCTATGGGCGAGGAGGGCGACGAAGAGATTCATGACGACGGATCGCATGATGGAGAGTATGAAATGACAATCACCGACCGCCCCGATGATGACAGTGACGGTGAAGATCAGCCATTGACAATATTCCACTCTGAATCAGACAATACGAGCTATATCGTGGAAACAAAACAGGAGGAAAACTTGTGATAGAACCTTGCATGACAACAAGAATTGAGAATAACCCTCCATAGAATCTTTATTGAACCTTGCATAAAGCTTGGCGCCCGCAGAGCGCGAATCTTTTCAATCAGTTTCAGTCAACTTTACAGCAAATGTGCTGCAAATGTTGCAAATAGCTGCGAACACTGAAAATGTGAACGCTGACTATTCTCCGGGGTGTTATTATCAGTTCTTGCGGACAACTAAAGTACTAAGAGACAGCCAGTGAATCAGTGATCGCGTAGTGTACAGGTTTTGAGTCGAAGACAGTGTTATATCCTTTATGGTTAATTTTTGTTCTCTATCGAGAAATACTAAGGTTTGGAGGTGATATTTTTTTTTTGAATGAGTTTGTTTAATCGAAGAGATAATATAATATTTTGTCATCAGAATTTTCTCTACCTTTTGGACTGTGAAAAGAAGCTATCAAAGGACAAGTACGAGCAGTTACCGATTTTCTAATTGGGCGCTCCCGGCGGACTATAAGTACGATTGGAAACGCTACTCCAAACTGAAGCGTAAAACTCTTCGCCAAAGCTAGGGTTTCTGATCCGCATGTTAAAGTTATTTATTTAGAATTGATTATTACTACTAACTTGCCATTTTTTTATTTTACTTTTAGCTTTTTCGTACCAATCATTTATGCTGAACTTTAGCAATCACTGAATTTAAAGCCGCTTTCACATTGACGCGTTGGCCCTTTCACACTAAGATACGCAACCTCTGCGTTACGGTTCCGGCGACGCAACCTCTGCGTTACGGTTCCGGCGACGGCACCTCTGTGTTACGGTTGCGGCGACGCAACCTCTGCATTACGGTTCCGGCGACGACACCTCTGTGTTACGGTTGCGGCGACGCAACCTCTGCGTTACGGTTCCGGCGACGCAACGCAGGACTTACGCAGACAAATAAAACGCAACGCAAGAATAGAACCTAGTTCTATTCTTGCGTTGCGTCAGCGCGTTACGCATCGGATTTTTCAGTGAAAAATGGAAGCTTTTGAAGAGAAACTAGAGAATGACCTACTAATGATGAAGAAAATCCTACTAATGATGAGCGTGTCCGAAAGCTTTCAGGACTGTAAATGCTGCATTTTTATTTTTATTTTCGTCCGAAAGCTCTTACCTTATATGTAGCATTAAATGCAGCATTTACAGCACTAAAAGCTTTCGGACACGTTCTTTATTTCTTCTCTGACACTTCTAATTCCGAAATTTAGCCTCAATCGCCAGCTCCCCAGTTTCTTCTTGAAAATTCAGCGTAAAATTTAGCATCTTCGCTGAATTTTTCGATGAATTTTATGCTGAATTAATGCTGCATTAACTGAGCGAAAATTTAAGTCCGAAAGCGAAATGCTGCATAAAATGCTGAATTAATTCAGCATTTTCGTTCGTTTCCGAGCTTTCGGACACGCTCGATGATTAAAAACTTGCTAACTGATGAAAGAAATGAAAATCTGGCACAAGAAACTGAAAAAGGAAAACGTAAATACGCATCCAGCGTTACATGTTCTAGTGCAGGTGTGAAAGATACGCTACGCAACCTGTACGCAACGCAAGATAAACACATACGCAACGCATTGCAACAACGCGTCACTGTGAAAGCGGTTTTAAATCTTGTTTTGGTGATGAGCTGAACGCGTCAACTCGGGAGTAGTGTTTCCAATCGTATTTTAATCCAGCGCGGAAATGCGAAGAGGTAAGTTAGTTCCGATAGAACCGGTAGGAAATGGCAGTATTCTGCGAAAAATTCAGAAGATGAACCAAGTTCATATTCGGTTGTGCTGTGGGAGCCCGAGTCCCCTGTCCCAGAATTCGCACCAAGATTCCAATTTCTCACACAGGCGCGAAAAGAAATTTCACGCCTGTATAACAAACCCTTCCGATGGTCATCTGACAGATGGAATTGTTGTGCTATCGAATTGGTTTGTTGGTCAAGGACTTCCTTGTATGCATTACGCCGTCATTTTTCTGTGCTGGCCCGCGACTGGGTCTATCTCTGTCTGTGTGGCAATCCGGGGGGGGGGGGGGTATACATTGTGGGTTCGACCGATTCTGCTTGACGGCTTGTATTTTTAATGTTGAAGGCTTCGCCTTCCATCTACCTTTTTTTTGTTTTTGACTGTTTACATATTAGAGTTGTTCCCGTTGGCTAACTTTAAAAATATCCTTAATTCCACCTTCCGAAATAAAAGGCCTATAACTACGAGTAGGCCTGCTTTTGGGATCCCAAAACGTAAGTGGAGGGATATCTATGACATCGCAAAATTTGTCCGTCTGTCTGCACGATAACTTTCGAGAGGATTGAGATATTTCAGAATCCAGTCGAAACCGGAGATTTGGCAGAAGTAAGGCAGGAAGATTTGATCAATTTTGTCAAAGTGGATATGACGTATAGGGTTAATACACACATGCTGAATCCATATCTGAACTTGATTTTCTCAGATGATTGGCAATTGGCCTTCTTCTGTTTCTAAATATCAATGGTACAAATGTTCAAGGAGTCTAGCGAAGACCGGATATCTACAAGACCCATTTGTCTGGATCAAATATTAAGTTTTTGGATCCCATCGAAACCTTTGGTCTTGTTCTATACCGCCTCTGAAACATTCCGCCCAAAGTACTGGAGGCGCGAATCTTCTTTGCTTGCCAATGATGACAAATGTTCACGAAGTCTGACATGTGGCATAAACCAAGTAGAATTACGTGGGAATTCACTAGCGAAGAAAGGGTGATGACAGAGACTACTGATGCTTTCAAAAAAGGTAGCACACCGTAACTGAACCAGAGGCGCCGTTTCAGTTAAACTTGGGGGGGGGGGGATAGGTAAGTGGAAGAACCCTTCTAATAGCTACGAATAACTTACTATGAACCCTTACTATAAAAAATATACACATAAAGCCAAGGATTTAAATTAAAAAAACAAAAAAACAAATCGAACACACAATACGAACCGGGAACGCCAAATGGACTTCGTATGTCAAAAATAACTGCGGAGGAGTCAGCTTGCCTGCCGAGTATCCATTTTAGACCCTGACAAAGAAATGTTTACTAGAGGAGTTGGATTCCATACAGGCGCCACCAGATGTGAAATTGTCCGTATCCGGATAAAATATTCGCATCCATAATTGCACTGGACTAAGTGCGGACTCGGATGGCTTCCTGTGAAGGTCCGGAAAAAAGCCTAAGAACTGGTCTGAGTTCTGCAATCCGGATTCGAAAACTCGCTGAGGCGCAGGAAGGTCTAAGGCTTGGTTCTTACAAAGTCCGAAACCGAATCCGAGAATTCGGTGCATCCCGAAAATTTTGTCAATAAACAAACAGAACTTGAAGTTGATCCGATCTGTAGGAGCTCTTTCGAATATGGCATTCCGAATCTGACTGGACTATGTGGGAGCTCAGATTAGCGAATATGGATTCGCAAGAAGCGGCTTGCGGCTTGGTTTCAGTATCCACAAATATTCGTAGCCGCTTCTAGAAAATAATCCTAACATCGTGCTGGCCATGTGGATACCCAACTTAAGTTGAGAATTGTGGGAACATCGATCAAGGCGATTTCATTCGGATCGATCAAATAAAAAATGGGTAAAATAGTTTACTTACTAAGGTCACCATAATAGCATCTTCTATACGGATCGATTTCCTGTAGCTTCTGTAGTATTTCAGCCATTTCCGTGTCAAAGGCAGGCCTCAGGGACATTAGCAGATGTAGGCAAGTGAGAAGAACCCCTGTAAAATGTTCAAATACAGGAAAGGACTGAAGATCCTATTCTCTGCTATTAGCACTCTTGTCAAATATTCCTTGAACCCAAGCTGACTTTGAAACATACATCCAAATAATGCATAAAACGGATCTGTCAGCTACGATGCTTTATAGATGTTCCTTCAGCCCAAGCTGACTGCGAATCATATTTGACGGGGCAAAACGGAGAAGTCAGCTACATTTTATTCGAGATATATTTCGGCCCTTCTTGGCAAGGGTCCTCTTCAGGCTCAAGCCGCTCAAGCTGGAAAATAAACTTGTGGAAAAACCGTTCGACGACCCAACCGAACAACAAAAACAGTGGCCGAGTCCAGAATCAAATCACAGCACCAGCTTTAACTTCATCCAATCAGAGAAGAAGTTCACAAAAGCAGATATTTAAGGAAGAATCTTGAATTGTTTTTCCACAAGTTTATTTTCCAGCTTGAGCGGCTTGAGCCTGAAGAGGACCCTTGCCAAGAAGGGCCGAAATATAGCTCGAATAAAATGTAGCTGACTTATCCGTTTTGCCCCGTCAAATACGATGCTTTAGCAGCGATATTTCGGCCCTTCTTGGCAAGGGTCCTCGTCAGGCTGTCAATCTTCAGCGTCAACGTCGGGGAAGGAAACAAACCTGCAATCGGATTCCAAAACCTGGATCTTACGAATCCGCTTCAATTCATAATCTTTTCCCAATTTTTACACATTGTGCTTGAATATCTACGCGGTCCTCACAACGAAGAATTCTACTTCGATGCGGAAATTTAATCTCAATACAAACGCGGCTTTTCAGTGGCGCGTGATCAGGTCGCGGAAGACGGAACTGCGAGAACACTTATTTTTCGTAAATCGTTTTCGTAAGGCATACAACATAGGTACAAGTGCGTAGCGGTACCACAAATCCGACAATGAAATTTCACTATATAAAAATTGATAATCCGTGAATAGCGGAGCAACGAAGTAACACATTTTCACGCGTCTTCGAGCCTCTTTAAGTGAATAAGTGATGGGTAACTAGATTGTCCTGTCTCAGCCCTTTTCAGTTAAACTTTAACTAGACCCAAATTCAGTCCTGGTTGCCGAGAGGATACCCATACTATAACAAGCACACATAAAAACCTAGAAATATGACTCACATCGTCCAATTAACCGCATCATTTGCCTTCGGCGTCAGTGCCTTTTTGTCACCTCTTATTTTTAAACAGTAAAGTATATACATGATATGATTTTGCTAATTTCGGATTCGAATCCTCAGCGTGAAATGGTGGATAGGGATTCGGATTCGCACCCAGCCCTGGATTCGGATCCTTCCATGATCGGATTCGCCCATTTCTGCTGTCGAGTGGAAGATGAAGATTTGGTTAGGACTGGCATGTCCAGGTTTTGACACGGATTTTATCCTTTGTCATGGGAGGGCTTTTCCTACACTGAAGAGGTAGAACGGCTTGACACATTAAAGCCTCAAGATGTATTTTGTTGTTGTTTTTTTTTTTTTTTTTTTTTTTTTTTTGAACACATTAGCATCAACGAAATACGTATCCTACAATCAATCTATAACATTCACATTAAAATAATGGCTCAGCCGGTATCACAGGGTGCCCTTCCAGCATAGGGAACCCCTTCCACCGTGACCAAAATTACCAAAAATAAAATAAAATAAAAATCCTCTTACGGCTCTTAACCACTTTACTGAGTTTACTACCACTAATACTTAAGATGTATTTTGTTGTTGTTTTTAAGTGTTGTATGTATAATGGCTCTAGAAGCCGTAGTCAAAGTTAAATAAATAAATAAACAAATAAAAATAATGTCCACTTACACTTATTTTCCGGCTCCATTTCCAGAAGCTGCTGCAGTGACTCGAGCTCGCTCTCCAGCAAATCCCTATCAGCTGTTACAGGTTCTGTTGTCGGAGAGTCTTCACTATTTTTCAAAAGAAGATCCTTCAGATCTTCATTGGCCGTGAAGTGCTGACTCGAATCGCTGACTGCGATTGTCACATCACATGGAAGATTTACTTCCAACTCGGTTTCCTAGAAAAGTTGACATTATAATAATAATAATAATAACTTTGTTTCAGTCAGAGGCCGTATGCACACACAAACAAAAACACAACAAAAGTTAACAAGACCAAACTTTTCGATGGGATCCCAAAAATTCAATATCTGATCCAGACAACTGGGTTAGCTAGATCCAGTCATCGCCAGAATCCTTGAACATTCTTGCAATTAAAATTCAGAAACAGATTAAGGCCAAATAGCTAATCATCTGAGAAAACCAAGTTCAGATATGGATTCAGCATGTGTGTTTACCCGTATAAGTCATATCTGTTTTGACGAAAAGTTCCTGCCACTTCTGCCAATTTCCCGGTTTCGGCCAAACTCTAGAACTACTTGTCCGGCGAAAAAAGAAAGCTCAAAAACGAACTCAGGGTATCTTCTTTCCCCAATAATGAACATCTAATCAACTTCAAATAAAAATTTAACTTATAACAAATTTTCCGACTCCAGCCGGATTCCGGTCGAACTTATGTCCGGGTAAAATATGATTGTCATACACGGACTCAGCGTCTCTTCTTACCCCTAAATCGGTTATCTAATCAGCTAGAAATAAAACTTTAACTTCTAACAATTTTCCGGTTTTGGCCGGATTCCGGGCGAACTACATGTCCGTCGAGAAAATGGTTTTGACCATCGTCTTCAGCGTGTCTTCAACATCTAATCAACTTCAAATAAAACTTTTACTTTTAACAAACTTTCCGGTTTGGGCCGGATTCCGGACGAACTACTTGTCCGTCGAGAAAATGGTTTTGACCATCGTCTTCAGCATGTCTTCCTACCTCTAAATCGAACATCTAATCAACTTCAAATAAAAGTTTTACTTTTAACAAACTTTCCGGTTTTGGCCGGATTCCGGGCGAACTACTTGTCCGATTACAAAATGGTTTTCACCGTCGTGTTCAGCATGTCTTCTTACCCCATAATCGACTATCACATTAGCTGTTTCAAAATATTTTGTTTGCCCCTTAATTTGAACCCCCTCCCCCACCCTTAAATGTAGGGCTACAAAGCCCATTTACGAACTCGACTGGTCCGCCGACCCAACGAATCCTCACACCAAGTTTCATCAAAATATCTCATTCCCTTCGAGAGTTATCGTGCTTACAGACGGACAACTTTTGCGAAGTCATAGGTATCCCTCAACTTACGTTTTGGGATCCCAAAAAGCACTAGAACGAACTAAGGATACACGTCCCTGAGGAGCGCTCTTCTCACAGGAAGGCAGCTGAAAAGGGGATCAGCGGCATTCCTGACAACAAAATTCTCAGATCAGAAAATTCTCTTGTGAAAGGACGCTTTAGATCGCCTCACTATCTCATTCAGTGTACAGCACCTTCGGGGGACAAGTTCATGGCTCACGCTAGGATAGTAAGTAAGTAAGTAGGTAAGTATATTTATAACCCACAAAACATTTTACAACAAAAGAGAGTGGAGTAAAGATAAGTAGAAAAAGGAAAAGACTAAAAGAACAAAAGACAACAGGAGAATAAAGGAGTTTTTACACGCAGGCTAGACCTTTCTGTTGCCATATCTCTTTTTAGTTTAATATAAATCGAAAGAAAGCCAACGGGTTCAGCTAAACTACATATTTACAGCTAAAAACAGACAAAACAAGGACAGGCGACGCAAATTAATTTTTGGTTGGCGGAAACCTGTAAAAAACATTCAAAGGGGAAAGAAACTACTGAAGTCTCACGCGATCTGATTAAATGTTAAATTGTAAAGGAAACTACCATAAGGTGCGTGCTGACAAAATCCTCAACGTTAACAACAAGACCAAAGGTTTCGATGGGATCCCAAAAATCTAATATTTGATCCAGACAATTGGGTCTTGTCTTCGCCAGGCTAATCATCAGAGAAAACCAAGTTCAGATATACCTCTATAAGCCATATCTATTTTGACGATACTGACCGAAACTTCCGCTTTACTTCTGCCAAATTTCCGGTTTCACCCGAATTCCGAGCGAACTACTAGTCCGCAAAAAAAAAAGAAAATTCAGAAACGAATCCAGCGGATCTCTTTATCCCTATAAAGAACATCCAATCAACGTTACAGCCGGATTCCGGACTAATTATATGTCAGAGTAAAAAATGATTGTCATATACAGACTCAGCGTCTCTTCTTACCCTAAATCTGTCATCTAATCAACTTCAGATAAAACTTTCGCTTTTAACAACTTTCCGGTTTCGGCCGGATTCCTGGCAAACTAGTTATCCGGTGAGAAAATGGTTTTCACCATCGTGTTCAGCATGTCTTCTTATCCTTAAATCGAACATTTAATCAACCTCAAATGAAACTTTTACTTTTAACCAACTTTCCGGTTTTTGCCGGATTCCGGACGAACTACTTGTCCGACAAGAAAATGATTTTCACCATCGTACTCAACATGTCTTCTTACCCCATAATCGACTATCCCACTAGCTGTTTAAAAATATTTTGTTTGTCCCTTTATTTGAACCCCCTCCCCCACCCTCAAATATAGGGATACAGAGCCCATCTTCGAACTTGACCTGTACTTTGACCCAAAGAATCCTTCCACCAAGTTTCATCAAAATATCTCAATCCTCTCGGGAGTTACCGTGCGGACAGACAGACAACTTTTGCGATGTCATGGGTATCCCTCCACTTGCGTTTTGGGATCCCAAAAACGGTCTGCGAGGACATGGTTTCAAGCTGAGTGGCTAGCGATTTCTAAGGACTACTGGAACGCCCTACCATCTCAAGTAAAACTGGGTGTCTCCATCAACGCTTTCAAGGATTCATTGGACAATCTGTACGCCGAAAGAATCATTTTGAAAAGTGTTTTAGACAAGCTCTGTAGAGGCCAATGGCCTATTTTTGCATTATATTATAATTATTGTTGTTAAGGACATGACTTTATAACAAGGACATTATCACCATTGTCAATTCCAGGTAAACGTCAAACACCGTTCGCGCTGTTCGTCGCCTACGAATAGGCGACGCCCATACGCCCATACGAAAACCTACGGTGACCGGGTTCGGCCTCTACATGCCTCTGCGATAGTCTCACTGACGCTATCAATATCTGCCGTATTCACTACGAGAATACCAGACGAAAGGATCATCCACAATTATAGATCTATAAAAATTTAGATCACCTGGCAACTGGATTAATCTAATTGCAATTTACTTAACAAGTGCGCAAGCGCTCAGACGTGGAGTGTAAAAGCAAAATGTTTATCACATTTTATTTACAGACAGCTTTAGAACCAAGACATATCTCATCCCCATGAACCAAACAAGGATTGAAATAACCTAATTTGTAATCTTCCCACTTTAAAAGCTATAAATGTAAACAAAACCGCCAGTATAAATCCAAAGAAATGTTGAAGATCTTGCAAGAATAGCATTAGTTCGAACACTAAACGGTCTGCCAGCCAGTCCCACCCTTTAAACCTCTTTTCCATTGGCAAGGTAATAACAAGTGCAATAAACCAAATCGTAGCAGCCTAATGCCCCTTTGTCACAACTTCATTAAGAAGGGCATATCATCGATCATATGACAAAACAGTCAAGTTTTTGTTCACTAAAGATTAAAGTACGTCGCGTCGTCTTATTTGTTGCTGTTACACCAAATCCTCATCCATAGATATATCTCCCCAAATATACAAGAGTTGGACTTGAGACCTGTCATTAATTCATGGCAAATCTGGGCCCAGCTGCCCATGAACGGGAGGTGGGGGGGGGGGGGGGGGTCGGGACTCATCAAAATGCGTATTTACAACTTTTTTTCCTCAAGTATACCAGCTCAGGGTATATCCAGTCACGGGCAGGGGCGTCCCGATACCTTCCTTATAAGGGGGGTGCAGCTTCGGAATTTTACCGGAAGTTTCGGAAGTTTTACCGGATTTTTTTTCAGGTTTTACCGGAAATGTCTCCGTAATTACCATCTCTGCAGAAACTCTACAATAGGCTTACTGTTGTGTTCTCACTTCTATTATGTATTTACAAAGAAAACGTGAGTAACCTGAAGTTGCTGTACGCAAACTGTGACCAAATAACAAACAAACTACTGGAAATAAGAACTATATTGGCTAGAGAAGCCTATGATGTAGTTCTCTTCACTGAAGTTTGCCCCAAGAACAGTATCTACAAACTAGATGACCTTCAAGCTCAAATTCCCGGATACCAGGTAATTTCAAACCTTGCTAGCAAATTCTGTAGACGTGGAGTTTTAGCATATGTGAAGGAAGGTCTGGACTTCAAACAAATTGAAATTAATGAGTCATACCAATGGGTAGAGTCAATCTGGTTTGACCTATACTGCGGAAAGAAGCGACTAACAACAGTAGGTTGTCTATATCGGAGCCCCAGTTCACCTAATCAGCTAGAAAGTGAAGTAGCCATTGCCAGAATATTAAATGAGGTTATCAAACAGAAAGGGAAAGACATTTTCTTGGCAGGCGACTTCAACTTCCCATCGATCTCATGGTGTGATGGTGCTGGGTACCCCTTCTCGGCAAAAAGAGACCTTAGTGAGGAATCAGAGCCATTCCTTCACTGTCTTCACGAAAATCTGCTCCACCAAGCTGTTAACCAGCCGACCAGATACAGAGATGGACAATTGCCTTCCTGGCTCGACTTAATCATAACTGATGAACCTGAGTCAATTGTCTCAGTTGACTACCTCCCTCCAATTGGCTCAAGCGACCACGTTAGCATTAAAATCAGAATGACTTACATCACAGAAGAAAGGGGTTATACCAAAAAAATCTTTACTGATTACAAGAAAATCCGACAGGACCTTGGTGCGGCAGACTGGAAAACAATCATGTCAGCCGAGTCAGCGGAGACTGCCTGGGTGCTCTTGCGTGATCTTGTACTTCAAACCGAAAAAAAACACACCTCAGTAAGATTTGTAAAGAAACCTAAAACCCTACCTTATCTCTCTGTATCTGTTAAGCAAGCAATCAATAAGCGAAAGCGAGCCTGGTCAAGGTACCGTAAAAACTCACTCCCCGAAAGTCTGGAAGCCTACAAGCATGCCAGAAAGATGTGCAAAAAGGCCATCAGCCAATGCATATCCAAGCATGAAGAATCGCTTGCTAACGACGCTAAAACAAACCCAAAGAGATTCTGGCGGCACATGTCATCCATGAGGCCAGTTCGGCGAACTATCCCCCCTCTCCAAAGACCTGACGGGTCAACCTCAACCACTCCGCTTGAAATTGCTGAGTCCCTGAACGAGCAATTCGCTTCTGTGTACACCAATGACTTAAACGACAAGGACCTACCAGAAATGACAAAATATACCGTCACCATACCCATGGAAAGGATTGTTGTTTCTGAGTCAGATGTCGGAAAACGTCTCGCGGCCCTAGACCCCAACAAATCTAGGGGACCAGATGGGATACACCCAAGGACAGTGAAAGAAGCCAGCTCTGTTCTAGCTCCAGTACTGACAAGGATATTTCAACTATCGCTTGATCAAGGATCCATACCTGGGGACTGGAAAACTGCCACCATCACTCCCATCTACAAGAAGGGGAATAAAAACTCCCCAGAAAACTACCGTCCAATCAGCTTGACATCTGTCATATCCAAAGTCATTGAAGGCATAGTCAATAAAGAAATTACCCAGCACCTGGCAGCAAACAACATCATCCACCAAAGCCAACATGGATTCGTCCGAGGAAAGTCTGTGGACACTAACCTAATAGAGTCCTACGAGATCGTCACCAATCTTCTGGAGCAAGCCACACCAGTTGACGTAGCACTCCTTGATCAGGCCAAAGCATTCGACAAAGTCAGTCACCGAAGGTTACGCATCAAGGTCGACGCATGCTTTATTCATCCTCAAGTAGCAGATTGGGTGCAGAACTTCCTGACTGGACGCAAGCAGAGAGTCCGAGTCTTCGGGATAGCAGGTGAGGAGGTCTTGTCATCGGAAGCCGAAGTACTTAGTGGAGTCCCGCAAGGGACAGTACTGGGACCAACCCTCTTCAACATATACATCAACGACGCCCATCAGCTTCTGAAGAATCCCATGCCACAATACGCAGATGACTCGAAACTAATTGCCAATGCCTTTACGAACACCCTTCAAGAAGATCTCAACAGTTTAACTGACTGGTCAAGTGAATGGAAATTAGAGTTCAACCCAGACAAATGTCGTGTACTTCACTTTGGATACAATAACCCTAAGCGACAGTACCAGATGAGAAGAAATGGATCAAGCACCCCAGTCCCAATCCCCTCCACCTCAGAAGAAAGGGACCTCGGAGTTATTGTGGACGACAAACTAAAATTCCACGCTCACACCAAAAAGGTAGTGGCTAGCGCCAATCAGGCCCTAGGGATGATAAAACGATCAGTCGCATCCCGCAAACCAACTGTCATGCTGAAGCTTTACAAAGCTCTGGTCAGGCCCAAGCTGGAGAGCGGCAATGCCCTCGCCTCACCCTATTACAAACAAGACAAGAAACTAATCGAAGGTGTCTCCCCCCCCTCTTCGCCCCCGACAACCACTCACGGACTAGGGGCCACTCCCGGAAACTGTCCAGAAGGTCCAACACCTCTCGTGTTCGCCAGCACTTCTTCAGTAACCGAGCTGTTCCTCTATGGAACAGCTTGTCCGAACCAACTGTCACCAGCGAAACACCCGAAGGTTTCAAAAAGCGACTCGACGAGGACTGGCGCGGACAGCCCTGGAAAAAGGACTGGTGCGCACCGGAAGCAGCAACCAGATCATAGCACCATCGTCATCCGCAAGCTACTCATCGGGATACAACATCCTTATTGCTTGCAAGTGCAATTTAAGGTAATTTAAGGTAACACAAAATAGGCTCGTTAAAGTTTTACTGAAAAGGCAGCTTATTTTTCGTTCTGATATTTGAATACTAATATTTTGAACACATCTGAGGGGGATTTTGTAATTTTCAAGTTGGAAAAATGAGCTTGTGGGAAAAAAAACTTGCGGAAAAAAAACTTGTTGGTTTTCCCACAAGCTCGTTTTTTCAACTTGATCGGCTTTGAGCCAGCAGAGGACCCTTGCCAAGAAGGGCCGAAATAGAGCTCTAATAAAATCCAGCTGAAGTATCCGTTTTGCACTATCAAATAAGAAAAGGATCTTAGGATATATCTTGCAATGAATCGGATATTTTTATTTCGTTAGTTGGTGAATATTTCAAGCTTAGAGGGACAAGCACATAGAGGTATCAGAAATTCGAAAGAATATGTTCATTTTATGAAATCGACTATCCTGGGATAAGGAAGAAGCGAAGTAACGCATTTTTATCGGGTTTTCAGGGATATTTAAGTGAATAAGTGATATGTTACTAGACGTTTTGGACCTTAGACTATTCGGTTCAACTTGAATATTGTGAGTTAAGACTAAAAAGTCCTCGACCTTCAACCCACCCTACACTTTTTTTCATCCCGTTTTCCATTTGTTCACAACACATCCAATTTCAAATTCGTCAACTAGATCGGTTTCAAATGCGATTAGTGACAGATGCTGGTCAGCCAATGTTGAATGCAAAGTGGCCTCTTCACAAACACTCAGCTTGCTAAAACGTCTTTACCCTTTTGCTGAGGTAACAGGGACTGTCTTGGCCAGCTTGAAAGCTTTCCTTACTTGTGAAGACATCTTTCAGTTTACGAAAAACTTTGAATATTTCCTTTTTGTTTGTTTCGAGGCTCTCCTGGCGACTTTTGAGATCATATCGAAAAAGGCTAACTCGTATTTGAATTCTTCTCGGCTTATCACCGGGAGTCGAAAAAAACTGTCGAAAATGGAGTAAACGGTACCGTGAAACTATTCCTGGAACAGTATTTGTAGTTCGAAATGATGGATTTCAGTAGGTTGCCTAATTCTTGAAAGCTACAGAAACTTAGGAAATTACCGGAATCACACGATGTTCCGGTACGCTATGTTGTCTGTCTGCAAGAATCACTCTGATAAGTTTTGTGCCGGGGTCATCCTGGTAAGCTGTGGGTCTATACTAATCCGTAAGCAACAAAATTCCGGTAGATTCCCTGAGCCAAATTCTGATTGATTCCGTGGAGCAAAGTCCGGTAGATTCCCCGATCCAGCCTCTAGTAAATTCCCCGAAACAAGTTCCGATAAATTACTTGAGAGAGACTTCGGTAGATTCCTTGAGAAAGACTTCGGTAGATTCCCTGAGCAAAATTCCGATAGATTCCAACATTCTATAAGTAGATTCCGTGGGAAAAAATCCGGCAGATCTCCTGATCCAGCCTCCAGTAAATTCCCTGTGAGATAAGTTCCGATAGATTCCTTGAGCAAGATTTCGGTAGATGTCCTAAGCAAAATTTCGGTAGGTTCTGTGAGCAAAACTCCGGTAGATTCTCTGTGCAAAGTTCCGGTGGATTCCGGGAGCAAAATTCCGGTAGATTTCCGGAGCGAAATTCCGGTAGATTCCCTAAGCAAAACTCCGGTAGATTCTCTGAGCAAAATTCCGGTAGATTCCCTGATCAAAATTCCGGTAGATTCCAAAATTCTAGTAGATTCCATGGGACAAAGTCCGGTAGATTCCCTGACCCAGCCTCGAGTAAATTCCCTGAGACAAGTTCCGGTAGATTCCTTGAGCAAGATTTCGGTAGATGCCCTGAGTAAAATTCCGGTAGGTTCCCTGAGCAATAATCCGGTAAACTCCATAAAAATCAAAAAGTTCAAGTGAATTTGACAAATTTTGACTGCTGCGGCGAAGCCGAATATTTTTTCACAGACCTTCTAGACCTTCTTCCCCCCCGACACCCCCCCCCCCCGGGACGCCCCTGGTCACGGGTCCAAAACTTTTTTCATGGGCAATTTTGGCCCACTTGCCCATGAACGGGGAGGGTGGGGGTGGTTCAACACTCCCCAACCCCTATGATCCAAAAGCACAAAGGAATTTCATCGCCTTATCTCCAGTTAATGTCAAGTTAAAAACATAACAAAATGGGCAATCTGGGCCCAATTGCCCTTGAACCAAGTGGGGGCGCAAAAAGTAAAAAGAGACCCCAATGCTCACAATCCTACCAAGTTTCAACTTGATACCTGTTGATTCCTGTCACGGGTAACGAATGTTACTCCTGGGCAATCTGGGCCCAGTTTCCCATGAACGGAGTGGGTGGGGAGGTCCAACTTTAAAAGCAGTTTCCCAGCCCTAGGATCTACATGCCCAAGAGATTTCATCGCCCTATGGCCAGTTCTGGTCAAGTTATGAACATTATTTACTGGGCAATCTGGGCCCATTTGCCCCTGAACCGGGTGGGTGTGGGGGTGGGGGGTGGGACCCTCAAAAGGCACTACTAGACCCCAGTATGTACCAAGTTTGAACTTGATACTTGCACTCGTTCACGAGTTATGAGCTCCACAAAATATGGTGAAAACCGAAAGCTGAAAGCTGCTACAGCGCTCGCAATAGTGGACTGTTCCAAGGAACACTCCACTAAAAAAGGCTTTCGATTTGATTAGCCACAGAAAGCTCGTCGAGAAACTATTAAACAAATTTAAAATTGACGTTTTCCTTGTACGAATTATTGCGAATTTCCTGTCAGATCGGACGCAACGTACTAAATATAAATAAACCTATTCGGATAGCCTCCCATTTTTTGCGGTGTACCACAAGGCACTCTTCTTGGCCCTTTACTTTTCCTTGTGATGATCAACGAGCTTGCCGTAACTTTGCGAGACAGATGGAAGTTCGTAGACGAATTGTCCATTTTAGAGATATGTCGTAGTGATACGCAGTGCCCAATTATTGTTAGATAATATTTGCGCTGAAGCCGCTGCTGAGCAAATGGTTGTTAACATGGAGAAATCAGTGGTTCTAGCAATGTCCTTTTTAAAAAATAACCCTGTTTTTTCACCTCCAATTCCTCACTCTCAGCATGTTAAGGAACTTAAACTCTTGGGAGTTCACATTACGGCGGATTTGAAGTGGGATAGACAGGTTGAAGTTATACTAAGGAGTAGGTCCGTTCCGTCAAAGTATTATTCCGTTGAGTCCCACCAAAGCATCTCCTAAGAGTTTATCTTTATTTCATACGCCCACTTCTGGAATACTGTTGCCCTGTGTGGCACTTTGGAATAACTCGTGAACAGTCTGATTCGCTTGACAGGATACAGTTTAGAGCCCTCCTTGTAGTTTCTAAGATCTCTAAAGTACCGTGTATAGACCTCCTTAATACTTATAAATTTAGAAACCCTGTTGAAGCGCCGTGAAAACTTTCGTTAGTGTTTGGAATACACCAGCACTACGTCATATCTCCCCCCAAATTTTTCAGCGGCAAGAGTACGGCCTGAGAGAGTGGTAGCCCCGCCAATACCCAAATTGCAGCCAATTAAACACACACCGACTCGTTACCTAAGAAGTTTCGTTCCCGCCTTCGTCAACCTTTTTAACTCGCATCATTAATTGTATATAGATATGATTATTTTGTGTTATGTTTCACAAGTCCTTGTTATACCCAAACTAGTGTAGAATTATCTTTTTTATACAGTTAATGTCAATATGGACGAGAACCACCAAATAAGATTGACTTGACCGCTGTATCGGTTTTTGAGAATAAACTGAACTGAATAGAGGACATTTATGGAGACTTAGGCTGAAAGATTCTTGAGAGATTACCTACACTACTGACTCACTCTACGTCCCTAATTCTGCGAAGTTCTTTTGTTTCGAAGTTTTTTTTTACCCACCCTGACGGCAATACGCGGATCTTTGCATTTGCCGTGTCTCGCTCTTTTCGGGGCAGATCAGGCTCCCCGTTATAGCTACTGAGAAGCGGATTGGTCGGACATACTGGTTAGGCAATTTTTTCCATTCTTTCTAATTTTTTGAAACTTTTGAAATTGTGTTAGAACATTGGAATAGAAACTGTATTTACTATGACTTGGGCTTTAACGATATAGGAAGGTGAATTTTTATTTTTATTTTAAATCGAATAGTCGTCGACTGTTGGAATCGACTTCTCGAAATGGTTATATGCAGAAGCTTTGAAAACTTTTAAGGCCGCGGGGAAAGAAAGGATATTTCCTTCAAACTCCGCGAGAACGAACACACGCAACGTTTAAGGTTTACCGAACAATATGGCAAAAGCTAAGGAACAGGCAACAAAAGCAGAGGAACACGGATAAACGGGCGGGCAAAACAAGAAACGGGCAGTAACAGAGGGAGACAAATTTAATATATAACGGAATTTAAAAAAAAAAAATTCAATATCGTCACGTGAAAATCCATAGGACAGATCTGTTTGTGGCAGGACTGGCAGGAATTTAATCACTTAGCATAATTATTTTGGGAACAAAAAAGAAAAGGGGAAAAAATAAATGCAATGCTATACATAAACAACTATATAAAGAATTTTTGTTTTCAATATTATAGATAAAAAGAAAACGTGAAAATAAACTGATCGTTAAAGGACCGGTCTTACCTACAATACTAACGCAACCTACTTCCATAATCATTCCATACATTTCTAAACCCGGAGACCCCAATTTCGTACGGTACATTCTAACCCCTCTAACAAAACCACGCTGATTTTCTCACTTGCCGTGTTTGCTACCTTCGCTGTGTATCACGCTGTCGACGGTTTTCTGCGAGAAGTTTTTCCATGGAAAAACCGGTTATGTAAATTGTTTCCCTGTCTTCGCTGTAAGTCAACGGGTCTCGGAAAGGGCTTAAAACAGCCAAAACCGTGTTTTATTTGTTGAAAGCACAGCCTAGATTTAAGGTATTCAAATATTTTAAAATACTGCAAGTTGAAGAGTAAATAGTGCGAAGGGTCCTTTAACTTAAATGGTGACTAAGAGGTGCGAACGAGTGGAACTGACGTGCTGTACTTGACGCTGGAAATGATTAGAGAGAAAAAGGACAGGGGAGGTTCGAAAAGTAGTGAGAAACGAGCTTCTGGCACATTTACCGACCACAAACCAAACAATCAAGATCCACTCCCACAATCTTCTTTATTTCAGAACAATATTAAATCGAACGTGTCAAAGCTTTAGTAAGTTATCAAAATAGCGAAGCAAGGAAATTGTTCGTGCTATTTTCTAAATGGAACAAAAACCCGGATACTGTACTCATCTCATGCTGCAAGGATAAGCAAACAGTGGACGTGCGAGAACTGAACCATTGTACTTTGGCTGATGAATCGAAAACATTCTCATAATATATTGTCTAACGTACTAGACAAGCTTCATTTCCGTAGTATTATGAATAGTAAAGACCACTAAAATCAATCAAGGACACATAAGCCTCAGCGGAGAACAATTAAATAAGGTCTGGTAAAATAAAATAAATAAAAAATAAAAAAATTTACTTAATAATAAAAAAAAAATTATGATGGGGTGGCTTCCCCTGGGGTAAGGTGCAGGAAGGTAATTGGTTATTTTTTTTGTTTTTCGAGAGGCAAGGTTGTGTCTGAGAGTAGGAACAGTGACCACTCTGCGTTTTATGTCTAAAATGTAAAGATTGTGGTACTCGGCGTCCAGAAATGGACTGAGTGTTTTTGTTATGTATGATTTATTTTGTATTTGTTAATAAACCCATTGAACTTGAAAACTTGAAAACAGCAACTTCGTCAGTGTCACTCCATTCCATGAGGCTGATTGCAAAGGCTGTTTCTACGTCCTACAGCTGAGCAGATACGCGTGAAGCAGGATGTCAAAGAGTTCGACAAGAGGCGATCTTCGTGAGAAAATAAACAGTCAAATGTTGAAAAGACTGCAAAAGTATTTAAAAATTGCGCAGGGTCCCCGCGCCAACGACCGGCGCAAGTGCGCATACTGCTGACAGCAACTACTGTCATAAGAACACAACTAAAGCCCTCCAGGAAACTAGAATGAGAAAAACGAAGAGGGTCAGACAGCAAAATTATCGTTAGTGCTACAGTTGGATCCGTTGGAGAGCAAAACAACACTAGGGAGTAGCTCCAAGACTTGACAAAATTGACACACACTCGAATAGCATGGACGCTAGCACCACTAGCGAAATAGAACGTCCCTATTGAAACTCAATCTGTCTTTCACCAGCGCTGGCTTCATATTCAGAACATGCAAAAAAAATGGTACAGCCTCCATTGTTTCCATTCTAAACTCGCAAGTTCGTCTCGCTGTAAATGGCGTAAGTGTAGTGGGCGGCACTTCCAGTATGGCCCGTTTGCAAAGCATGGAAAGCATAGATCTTGGCGCTACTCCTTAGTGTTATTTAGCTCTGACCCGTTGGACGAGCGGTTGCAAGGAAATGTTCGGTAAATTTCTTATGAATCTTGTACTGGCCGAAAAAGTGATACTGATAGAAGGAGAAAGGTGACAACGAAAGAAGATTCCGAAGCCGCAGAGACACAGTTCTGTTCCAACATCTATTGTATCTCCTTAACAATTTCATTTCTTAAAACTCTCCCACAGTTCCACCCTCCCATTCCTGATAACCTTACTTCTGACCAAATTACACTCCTTGGCGTTATTATATCTTCTGATATGTCTTGGGAGGAAAATACCAAGTATATTTTAAAGAAAGCTAACTCTTCCATGAGTATGTTAAAAATCCTAAAGAAATTCAAAGTCCCTAAAGAAAGAATGAAAGATTTGTATTGTATGTTTGTCCGTTCACTACTTGAATATGCCTGTCCAGCATGGCATTATGGACTTACAAAGAGTGACTCAGATAAGTTGGAAAGAATCCAAAAACGCGCTGTTCAAATTATAATTGGTGGCCATAAAATGCCGTACTCGTATCTCCTAAAGGAGTGTAAGCTGGAACCCCTTTCTGTTCGTAGAGAACAGCTGTGCCAACGTTTCGGAACAAATCTGTTATCCCACCCTTTCTACCGAAATATGCTTCCTCCACCCTTTAAACCGGAAAGAAACAGACCTCCAAGAGAAGCAGCTATGAAAGTACCAAAACTCACACCTGTCGCTTGTAAAACTGAAAGGTACCGGAATAGTTTTGTGCCTCAGTTTACCTTGTATCATAACAACCTTACTTGAATTGCTGTATTTATTTTATGACAATTGTATATATGTTTTAGTTGTAGGTTAATGACAAGTGCCAATTAATTTGCTCGCGCATGAAATGTTGTGCCGCATTTATTTTGAAATTAAATTAAATTAAATTAAATTAAATCCTTCGAGGCTATGCTATCTTTTAAAAGAAATCCATAGCCTATCTATCCCGGCTGTTTTACCCGCGCGAGTCTCTCTTGGCCTTTGATAAGAAACGCGGGGACAATTCCATAACTGGTCTTTCTGACTAATGAGCTCCTCAGAAGCGATGTTGAGGAGCCTGGTCGTTTCCACTTTGACGGATTTTTCCGTCGACACGGAGTTCCTGGGTCCTTAATGGATGAGAATTTGTTCTGTCGGATTTCCGGATTTTTGACGGATTTTTGAGATCTTGCGTAAAATCGTAAATTCTACTTAGTTAGCTGAATTTTTCATCGGTTGTAGAAGATTGAATTTCATGAACATTTTGTCAGCAGATACTATTCCTAAAAAGAGGATGCGACAACAAATGGTTCTAAAAATTTCTCTTGCGGTGCCTTTTATAGTAGCCTATCCTTCACTTACTGGAAGGACGCTTTTGCTTTTAGGCTTGGAGTTTGTTTTGACTTCGAATGAGAAATAGCTGAATTTTTTCGACGTTTTTTTTTACGGAAAATTTGACGGATTTCTCGTACACAATTGTCGGAATTTTAAAGGACCCCTCTTGCTTATTCTGCCTTTTATAATATACTTAGCTTCCATATGGAATCATAAGCTTCTAAAATCCCCACCTTTCTCCACTGTTTCGTTTCGTAACTACGAATTTTTACCGCTTTTTCGGCCTTGCCGAGTTTTCCCATAACCCAACGAAAAGTTCGCCGGAATCTTCAACGTCCGCTGACAACTCTTTCACACACAAGGATGTGATAATCTGCTGTTTATTACTTCTTTTGTTTGCTTAGTTTTCCCACTTTTTAACCAAGGCACGTTCAGTTTTCAAATGTTTTGCGCCCAGCCGCCGCGTCGGAGAGCAGGAAGGCTGGATATAGTCGACAAGCGCTAACAAGAGAATCGCTAGTTTCAGGTGGAAAATAATGGTATTTTCGAAAACGTTTTTTCTGATTCCTTTCATAAGGAAAAGATCAGTTCTAGTAAGAGTTGTGCTTTAAGGATTTTTGGACTACCAGAACGGAAAACCTGGCATCATGAAGTGGAAACACCGCCTGGTCCTCTTCAAAAGAGCCAGAGATAGAGATGGGAAATGCAACAGTCGGTGTAGGTCATAAAAACGACCTCAGACGAAATCTCACAAACTAGAATGGGTGGAATGATGAAGAATACAGTGAATTAGTGACACGTCCATGCGAGAGTTTGCCCCAAGAAATTAATATATTCCTGATGAAATGTTCAAAACCAGAAAAACTGTCTTCTGTTCTTTACTAGAAGTGGGGAAAAATTCTAATCCACACAGCTGCTTAGTAAATCGCAACTTTACTTTCTTGATTTTGAAATTACTGTAGCAGGCTCGGACTAGAAGGTTAGACAAACAAAATTTACGTTAGTCACGAAACGAACAAATCTAGTATTTCGCGTTATATTATTATAAATATTATTATTGAAAGGTGTCCGAGCCATAACTGCATACTCTGCATCCGGAGGAGCTGGAGACATCCTAAACATCAATTCTTTTGCGGTTCGTTGAAAAAGGAACTTACAAACCATAAATTATAGGACACGCGATCACCAGAACAGAGATATGTCGTCTTTAGCCTAAGAGTGGCCAATTGCCATCTCGAAACCTGTCTTACTTGGGCATAAAAAATCTACTATTTAAGCCTCTGGATATGGCAGGAACAATTTTTACTGTCAAAGGGCCACTGCTAATCGAACTCGAGGTATCTTACGGCCGAGAGACCATTTTTGGTGTTTTGTTTCTACTTCAACGACCTCGCTCTTGCGGCAGGATATTTCTAACTCTGTGGCTCAGTTTTATAATATGTCATAACGAAGACGATGTAATATCATTTACAATGTGGACATCACTGGTGGTCTTTAGTGTGTTTGGAAGTGTACTAGGACAGATTTTCATACAGAAGAAATGTCCTCGGGTTTCTCTAACACCGAATTTCCAGCTAGAAAAGGTATTTTGATGCTTTGTTATTTTATTTCTCATAATTTATTTATTATAATGCTTTATTCCCTAGCTGGAATCACCCGCCCGGGTTCGAAATACTTGGAATCTTCCGCTAATTTCACTAGACCGTGGATTTGAATAAGTTAGGGTCTAGGTTCGGGTTAAAACTGGTCCTTACGTGTGTCCTTTATATCCTTACTGGTCCTTAATGTGATGCGAGAAGGAGAGTTCGGTGGAGAATTCGGTGAGAGTTGAGACAAGAGTTGTTTGGAGTGAGAGTGTGTGGGAGTAAGTGGATTACTGAGAGGGACTGAAGGAACGAAATTTCTAGGCTATTCAACTGTTTGGAAGGTTCCTCCAGATCGAATACATGGAGATTTCTATACTGCTGTAGTTTGAAGAATAGGTATAGTGTTTATGTTTTAATTGTTTTTTCTTTTGTTTTAGTGCGATGGCGCTTGTTAGCCTTTCTGCATTAAAATCTATCTATCTATCTATCTACAAATTTTGCACGCTAATCATAAAGAAATCGGTTATTCCCCTTGTAAAAGATAATGCAGACGACTATTAACCATCCATGTTTAAAGTTTAACTGAAAAGCGAGCTTATTTGTATGTACTGGATTCGAATACACTGAATTATCTTGACTTTGCTAAGGAGTTTTTTTTATTTTTCATCTTGGGCTGTGGTAGTGACGTTCAGAATATGCGCTGCTGGCAAGACAAGAGGTGCAGGCTCTCCCAGCGCGGAATTTTAATATCATCAAAAGCGTGCATTTTATTGGCTAGATTAGATTAGATTAAATATTCTTTGAGCCCAAGCTGATTTTGAAACATTTATTCAAACAATGTTTACAACGGGTACGTCAGCTACGATTCTTTTATTATTACAGGTTTGTTTCCTTCCCCGAAGTTGAACCAGAGGATTGACAGCCTGACGAGGACCCTTGCCAAAAAGGGCCGAAATATCGCTGATGAAGAATCGTAGCTGACGTACCCGTTGTAAACATTGTTTGAATAAATAGATTAGATTTAGATTAGATTTTATTTTACACATGTACAAAAAATTTTCAACACCTGCTAAGAAAGCCCCAAAGGGTTTGTTGGCCGCAGGTGGGCAGTCTTCTCTATTTCACATAATGTGGTAACACTATTTTTACATTATTCTACATGCCATTCATACCAGGTTCACACATATACAACAAACATTCTGCTTACAAAAAACACTCACGCATCAATTACTATTCTTTTGCAAGGAAAAATCTCTTCGCTGTAGCCTTGAAGGATGCCAGATGACTCGAATTTCTAATTTCAACTGGAATTATATCCCATACAGAGGGGGGCAAAATTTCTAATCACGAAAGAAGCTCTAGTCGTGTTTCTAAATGGGTGTACAGAGGCCGTAAGTGCCATAAAAAGGGGAAAGAAGTCAAGCCGCTTTGCTTCCCGCGAAAACCGGAAATTCGGCGGAATGACACATAGTGCAGTTAATTTAACTGGATTCAACGGTTTATGGTGGTTTACAAACTGCGTAAAATCCGAGCGTATTTTGAAATCCGAGCGTATTTTACGCATGTTTTGAGCTTGAAAACATTTCTAGCAATACGGACGTATTTGAGAAATCGTTCCGTTTTGTATCGAAATCGAATCCGTTTTGTATCGAAATCGAATTTGAGAAATTGGTCCGTTTTGTATCGAAATACGTCCGTATTGCTAGAAATCTTTTCAAGCTCAAAACGTGCGTAAAATACGCTCGGATTTCAAAATACGCTCGGATTTTACGCAGTGTTTAAATGGACCATTAGCCATAAGAAGAAATACAGCACCCAGGGCTTTGTTTTACATTTTAAGGGACGAACAGTTTGACCGGAATCTGTCGACAGCTGGGCGGATAGATTTTAGACTGTGAAGCCTTCATCCACATTTTCATTTATACCAGCATAACACAGGCCCTAAATGCCTTTTTCGAAGGGCTCATGAGTGCCAGATAAATCCGACTATTTTCCAGTACCTCGGGGAGTGGTATGAAATCCGACGATTTCCAACCGCTTTCGAAAAGGATGGCAAATGTATCAATGTCAAATACAGCCTCAACCAAGATGGAACAATCAACGTGGCCAACATGGGCATAAACACAACGTAAGTCATGCTAATTAATCTAACTGCCCCAAATCCCATACTAAGTGTAAAATAATATTTTCATTAACTATTGGCAGTAGCGAAATTCACCTTTAAAGGTGTTAAGAACTACTCCAGAAGAAATTTCTCTCTTCCCCCATATCTCCCTCTTTTTTCGCATAGCTTTTTTGCCCTTCGGCCAAGTGCCATATACCGATCGCAATTCCGTCGGCCTGTCGGTCCCACGTTTGCGAGTTAGGGTTCTTCCAGATGTGCTAGGACAACCAAACTTGGTAGCCATATCAGGGACTCGATCATATTAACTTGGAAATACCCAATTGCCCGATCCGACCATTGGGGAGGGGGGAAGGCGGAATCCGGAATTTATTGGCATGCGAAGCTTTCGAACGGGTGATCGGATCTTAATGAAACTTGATTTTCGGAAGGGTTTTGGTTACAAATTAATTTTTAGTGCCCTTGACGTGCGAATCCCAACTGCAAAGTTAAAGAAACAATTTTGACCCAAAGATACATTTTCATTATCTCAAAGGGCCCATGAACATGTGTGCCCCAAGGGTTTTGCTTACAAATTAATTCTTAGTCATCTTAAAGTGCGCATCATCACCGCAAAGTGCAAAATAAATGCTTTTGATCGACTAAACATTTATGATCACTAAGAGCTCGTGATCATTTGTGCCTCGAGGGTTTTGCTTACAAATGATTACAATAAACCTACGAATTGACGAATTCCCACTTTCATCCTCTGACACAGCTTGCAAGTACCATATGAGCTTCTAGTTCTTGATTCACATACCCACCACAGCCCCACAGCTTGATATTCTTTAATCATTTCGAATTTATTCATTTAGTTAGTAGTGAATGACCGAATGAGTTATGTTTATTAGCCAACACATTTGGCCTCAGATGAATGGAGTAAAGAAGCGAAGAAAGGACGCATAAAAGAGAAAAGAAAACTAACATGCGCTCAAATGTTGAGTTAAAAGTAAAACGTTTTATATTTGACGGTGCAAAATGGAAAAGTCAGCTACATTTTATTAGAGCTATATTTCGGCCCTCCTTGTCAAGGTCCTCTTCAGGCTCAAGCCGCACAAGCTGGTGAATGAACTCATGAAAAACAATTAAAGATTCTTCATTAAAAATGCGATTTTGTGAGCTTCTTATTTGAAAATTGGTTGGAGTTAAAGCTGGCCCTGTGATTTCATTCTGGAATGGTCCTTCACAGGACCAGCTTTAACTCCAACCAATTTTCAAAGAAGAAGTTCACAAATCGGATATTTAAGGAAGAATCTTTAATTGTTTTTCACAATTTCATTTTCCAGCTTGAACGGCTTGAGCCTGAAGAGGACCCTTGCCAAGAAGGGCCGAAATATAGCTCTAATAAAATGTAGCTGACTTTTCCGTTTTGCATCGTCAAGTATGATTCGCAGTCAGCTTGGGCTGAATGAACATCTATAGTAAAACGTTTATCATATCTTGCATACGAACAGCCTAGGAACCAGTCGCCCACGAACCGGAAAGGTGCGGGGGTGCGACCCCCAAAGTAGGCTACATATCTAAACCACAAGGCCGACAAGTAAACTAAATTTGAACTTGATACCCGTCGTCAGGTCACGAAGTTACTCATTGGGCAATTTGTACCAAGTTGCCCATAAACTGGTACGTTTGAGCAGGTGCAACTCGAGAAAGCTATTCCAGATCCAAGGATCTATAAGCGCAATAAATATTAAATGGGGACCCGGTTGCCCCTGAACCGGGCTGGAGTGGGACCCCCTCCCCCCCCCCCCCTCCGACAAAAAAAGCATAAAGAAACCCCAATGTATACCAAGCTCATACTTGACACAAGTCATTGTTCGCAAGTAAGGAAGTGGGCCCATTCCAGTTGCCCCTGAAGAGAAGGTTCTACAAAGCACAAACCGTTATGTCCACAAGTGTGCCAAAATTTGAATTTGGTACTTGTCACGTTACGAACTCATGGGCAACATGGGCTCTGCTGCCCATGAATCGGAAGCGTGGAGGAGGTGCAACATCTAGTATCCTCCCGACCTTAGGATCTATGACTACAAGAAAGTTCATTATCCTATCTCCAGCTGTGGCTGCTCCTAAACACCGCATCGGCCGAGCCGCGGCCGTGAGGCTACGACCGGCCCTTGGTGCTGGGCTCTTCCCTCTTCGCTCGCCGCTACTAGGGGAATCCTTGTTAGTTTCTTTTCCTCCGCTGACTAATATGCTTAAGTCAAGCGGGTCGCCTCACCTGAGCTGAGGTCAGAGAATAGGTTTGGTTGAGGTCTCACGACTGAGAACACTCGCCAGCCACGATAAGTTCCATCGAGCATCGACGCTCACCCGTATATAGACAGTTCCAGCGTATCGGGACCATCGTCCACAAGACTCGCCGCGACCGGTATCGTACGTTTATGTGCCCATTCTTTTCGTCTCACTTTATCTCTCACTGCCATGGTCCGACTTGCCCTCTTGTCTTCCACACCTCACTAGTGACAACGAAACGAATTATTCAAAGCACATCCCGGCTACCGCGTATTTTCGCGCCACGTGCGCTACTCTGCGGTGACCAGGCGTACGCCCCAGCGGCAAATCTCACGAACGACGTTCCCCAGCTAGTCTGCGAACAGGTGCCGGATCTCGTCGTTACAAACGTTAATCACTGGGAAATCTGGGCCCAATTGTCCCTGAACCGCGGGAGTGTGTGTGTGTGTGGGGGGGGGGGGCCTAAAAAGCACAGCTGGACCCCAAAGCCAACAAGTACTTGCTACATGCAAGCACATGTGTGTTCACGAGTTACGGTTGACACAAAAAACGGCAAAAACCGAAAACGGAAAACAGGAAACGGAAAAGCGGCCTCAGCTGCCGCAAGAGTGGATTGTCCATAATTGAGCACTCCAATAAAAACAGGGAGGTCCCTTATTTCTAGGCCAGTTTGTTACCCATCATATTTAGACAGGCTATAGATAAATTAAAAGAAGAGAAAAAAACATCTATATGATATGTATATATATCTATAAAAATCAGAAAACTTAAAAATTAGGAATGACGGAAAGAGCCAGACAGGTCTGTCCTTCGAATGATAGATAGATATTTAGAAATTTTATTGTAAAAATCGACTATCGTGGTTATAAACGAAATTTGCGATTTTTGCCAAACAAACAGAAAAAATTACAATATGTATCTAATGTCAGTACGCTTAAAAATTTACGCTTCGTTAAAATATTTCACGAACTCGGGAATAAAACTTTTTGCATATCTAGCGTGTTTTGTAGGTATGGGACAAAGCTTGGGAACCTTAGAACTTACCACTCGTCGACTTCTAACATTTTGATAGGGAGGAGGGAGGATTTGGGAGTGGAGAGGATGAGATACTATGGCTGAAACGAAGTCAGCGCTCAGGCAGCAGTTATGTATTTACAGTTTAGCTGTCATGTTGTATGTACACGATTAAAATATATCTATTTCAGGACTGGTGAGGAGCTACAAGCCCTTGGAATGGGCTCCTTGATCCCAACAGCATCAAGAGAGGCGCGACTGGCGGTTCGCTTCCCTGGAGCCCCCTTCGACAGTAAGGACTAACTTGGTTTTAATCCGTCCCCCTCCTCTAAATGAGACAAGTGTGGCACCTACTCTTCCATTCCTTGATTAAAACCTTAAAGTTTAACTGAAAAGGTCTTACATAGGAGAATCTAGTTACCCATCAGTTATTCACTCAAAGAAGCTTGAAAACCCGGCGAAAATGCGTTACTTCGCTGCTCCGCTATTCACAAATAATCGATTTTCAAATAGTGGAATTTCCGTGTCTGATTTGTAAGCTCTATGCGCTTGTATCTATGTTGTATGCTCGACGAAAACGATTTACGAAAAATAAGTGTTCACTCAGTGAGCTACCTTCCGTAAGCTGATCACT
This sequence comes from Branchinecta sandiegonensis, assembly GCA_030848855.1. Lineage (NCBI taxonomy): Eukaryota > Metazoa > Arthropoda > Branchiopoda > Anostraca > Branchinectidae > Branchinecta > Branchinecta sandiegonensis. The sequence continues at coordinate 6,756,854 of JAUPMV010000016.1, read as the reverse complement.
GACCACTGAAACGCCGCGTATGTATTGAGATTCAATTTTTTTGCGTCATAGTAGAAATTTGCGTTGTGAGGACCACCGTAGATATTCTGAACGTCATTCTAGAGCAAATAGTGAAAAATAAGAAAAACCCTTCACACAATCCAAAATATGCAGTGCATTCAGTTCAATGATCCAAAAATAAGTTGGCTTTTCAGTTAAAGTTTAAAGTTTGTCATATTGTGTGTCATAGTTATTTTAAATATGCAAAGCACCTGCTCCACTTGTCGAAATTATGCCATAACCATACATTGACGGAGAAGTTCAAAGTTCAAGATGCAAGTATTATCCTTTTGGATGTTTCTTCGTCGTTATAAAAAATCATTGACAACAGAGCCCAACCAGCGCACGACCGTCTACACTGCTTCTTAGCCGATGACTGAAAATTAGTGTCTTTTCTGTGTATTTATGTCTTTTATTTATTTTCTTATATCTACTCCGCTTTGGCAGGGTTAGAACCCGCCGCAAATGGCGGGTTAGAAATAAATTACTTACTTACTTACTTAGTCAAGTTGTCAACGTGAGGTGACAAAACAAAAAATACTTTAGCGTAGTCAAGCGAATCAAAATGATTCAGTGGATCCAAACCCGCGGTATAACAACACGCTGGCTTTCCAGTCCAACTCTAACTACAATGGATACTCTTAATGTACTGGACAGCCTCCAAAGATGCTCGGAATTTTGTAGACCATGGTCTCAAAGTACTACCCTACGAATTACGGTTGCGGAAACAGGAATCCTAAGCGTCTCCTTTCCCGACTGTCAATCACGGACCAGGGGTCACTCCCGGAAACTTTTCCAAAGGTTCTCTTCCCATTTGGGCAAACACTCCTTCACCAGCTGTCCTTCTGAGGAGGGGCCTGTCCGAGACAAACACCATCAGCGAGACATCATCACACCACAGGGGTTCGAAAAACAGCTTGACGAAGACTGGCTCGCAAACGTGGAAAGAGGACTAGAGGACTAGTACCTGTAGTACGAAAATAGTCACCATCGTCAACTGCAAGATACTACATCATTGCTCTCAAGCGCGATTTAAGGTAATTTAAGGAGCAACGCAGAACACTCTCCGTGTGAGGTTATTATTAGTTATATACCTAGAATTATGTTCAAATAATGTATATAGCGGAAATGAAAAATAAGATCATAAAAATCAAATATAATCAAAGAATATACAATTATGGTATTATCGACCGCTTAATGTGAGTAATTTGTATGGAAACAAACTATAACCTGTCTCAGCCCGACAAACTCATCGGCATCTGACAGGTTGCATACGTAATCCCTTGAATCTTGAAATTAAAATAATATAACAAAGATAAATTCCTAAATTTTATCTAGTAAAGACATCTCACTGCGTAGAGTCGAGCGTTCCATGCGATAAGGCTGCGCTTTAATGGAGGAAGATTTGAGGCGGCAAAGTTATTCTTCATAGTCAGAAAGTCAAGAATGGCTTTAATAATCCATTTTTTTTTAGAGGGGCCAGCGCCGAGGGGAAACTACTGGATTCTGGATACCGACTACGTTTCCTATTCGCTGGTGCATTCCTGCGAGGCGATAGGAGCCATGTCAGTTCGTAAGTACTCTCTAGTTGGAAATACACAAATTCAATAATGTAAACCAAATCAAATTGTCTGTATCATCTGTACAAAAGAGTATTTGGACTACATCAGACTACCCATTCCCAAGTTTTAAAGGGTGATATAGGTTTATTTTCTTTAAAGTTACGTAGGGCTATCCTGATGCTTAGATTATGGTTAAAAATTATAAATATGAGTAAGGATAGACTAGCTAGGTTGGCTTATGATGAGATGCTGAAGAATGGTTTGAAACATTCTTGGCCATTCCAGGTAAAGCTATTACTGGAGCGAGTAGGAATGCCATATATATGGAATGAAGGTCTTGGTTGTGTTGATCTGCCAAAAGATATAGAACGTCAGATTAGAGTGGTTTTAGAAGGACAGGAAATCCAGTGTTGGCAGAGTATTGTTAATAGTTCTATAACATTAAGTCATTATCAAGTGGTTAAAGTTTGTTTTGGAGAGGAAGTGTATTTTAAGTTTAATCTACCCGGGAAAGTTTTAAGTCGTTGGATTCAACTAAGGGCAAACTGCCTTCTAATTCACAGAAGGCAGAAGGTTTTTGAGAGAGGTAGTGTGGTTCCTGATGGGAGGTATGCTTGCCCACTTTGTGAGAAGGAGGAAGAAAATTTGGACAATTTCCTCCGTAGATGCCCGAAGCTTTCTGATTTAAGAAAAATTTATCTAGATGGTGTAATTTTGTCACTTCCCGAAATTTTGAGTAATACTAACCCTACTGTTATTACTCGAGTGGGCGTGTATATAGATAAATGTTTAGAGTTAAGAAGGAGTCTGATTGTTAAAGTTATATTTTTTTTTTTTTTTTTATATGGCCCTTCGGCTTTTGAAATACACTGATCTATCTATCAATCTATAGTGCTATTCCTGGCCTGGTGGGGGTGGTGCCAACAAGCGAACCATATAACTAACAAGGAGGTGGGGGGAGAGGGGTTAACACCGGTCCCGAACGGCCTAATGTGCGTAGGTCCGGAAAATTGTAAATTACCATAAACTGTGTACCATTTTTACTGTACACGTCGTGTGGATTTTTGCTTTTATTCTTCATCCTCTCAATTTTTTTTTTACTTTATAGAGTTCGCCTGGCTCCTAACGCGGAAGCAATTTCCCGAACAGCGGCTCATCCATAAAGCTAACTACGCCTTCAAGTCTTTCGGTGTTCCTGTTGAATACTTCAACACAACCGACCAGACCAAATGTCCACCAAAATTCACTCAAACACAAGGCGCAGCGTCAAACCACGTCATGCAGACAGTCCTCCCACCAGCTCACCCCACGACTACCACCAGACCACCACCGCTCCACAGCACCCTGCATTCGACCAGCCGCCCCGTCGGTCACGACTTTATTTCGGTGCCTTCACCACCCTCCGGTGCTGAATCCAGTGCAGTACATCGACATGCGGTTCAAGACACTTGGAATCTCAAGGCAACGTCCGCGCCTTCCTCACCCTTCACAAGACCAGAAATCCAATCAGTGGGCTTCCCAGACTGGAGTTTTAAACCACCTCGCTATCCTAACCGACACCACCACCACGGATCGGGTGATGTCGTGAACTTTATAAACTTCGAAAATAGCCAACAGGTCATATATGGAGGAACACCCGTCCGGAAGCCAAAGGAAATAGGGAGAGAGGAGCTGGAAATGGAGACTCATCTTGTGGTAGAAAATGAATCAGTGGTGGGACCTGCTGGGGTTGCGAGTGTTACCCAAGTGCGACCACTGGGTCTATAGCCAGATGAATCCCGTTAGAAACGCGTAGAGAAGGCTAGCATGTATCAAATTTTTGTCACTTGATTTACGATTGATTTGATTTTTTTTATTGTCTTTCACGATTATTAGACTTGATTTACCATCGATTCAATATTTGTGCTGGTCTTTCGCTAGCGTTTTTCAGTGCTATATAGCGATCCCATTTTTACAGGACCCCTCTTTCTTTTCCCTATTTCCACAGCCCCAGTGACGATGTACGTGGTCTACTAACCACTGAAATCTCTCTCTTTACAAATCCTTGCGAATCACTTTATTTGATTATTTTTTCTGAATTTTTCGCGAGGAAAAATAATTGCACGAAACCTACCCGAGTCGACAAGCGCTAACAAAAGAATCTCTGATTTCCCGAGGCAGGGTTGAGTATTTAAAACAAAACAACAAGAAAAATCGGACCGTCTTATCGCGAAAGCCATTTCTATGCTTAAAAGAACCCTTTCATCTTGGCAGACGGTTATCCAGGCACTACGGACTTACCCAAATTTTGCTGTACTCTCCGCAATCGCTACGCCATCTCCAATGTACAGGCGAGCCACCTAGTGTTACTTCAAGTAAACGTGCTGGGCACGGTACGGTGGTAGAAACGACTATGCGTAAACGACCATCTGCTGTCGAGGCTTTGATTTCGGACAAGGATAACTTCGATTCCTTGCGCCCGAGTAGCCAGCGGTGGTAGAAAAACGCGCTCTGATCATTCGGGTCCGTGAACATCGCGTTCTGGACCAGCTGAAGTTCTAAAACAAAGGACGGCAAGCTCAGTTTAACGTTCGGCCGTTAGCAGAGTTTCCGACTTTTTATACTCCTGAGTATGCGGCTGGAGCAGGAAAGGAGCAGTTCCTTAAATGACCCATCTTGCTTTTCAATGTTTTCACGACCCCCAGTAGCGACTTACGCGGTCTGCTGACCTCCCAAATCTCCCTCTTTTGAAAATTCTTGTGAATAACTTTATCTGAATTTTTGGCTTTTGAGCGCTAGCCGAGATTTTCCTGGGTTGCCAGACAAAAACTCTGTTTTTGTCTTGAGACGTTAGCGAGCAGGCCCTGCCAAACCTGACTTCGTCACTGCAGACGGCGCCCGCGGACGGAGGCTCCGTGGTTCGCTATGGTTTCTCAGAATTTAACCACGGCGAGCATTTGTTTTAAATTTTTCGCGAGAAAAATCAAATATTTTTGCGCGAAGAGCTTGGTCACACAAAAGCCGCCTATTAGACAAACAACTGAAAATCCCTACAGGAAGTGATACTTGATGGGCTTTGTGGAAGCTTGGGGATAATGAGTCAATTAGGGGTCAATTAGGGTTCCTGTAACATAATTATACACGCTGTTTGCTCTAATTGATCTCCTGAATTTAGAACGACAATATTCAGAATTAGTTGTATCTTGTTCTTCTTTTTTTTTCTACTTCTGCAACCCCAAAAGCCAGGAAATGAGCCAAGTGTGACCAAGCTCGAAGCCCGGCCAGAGTCGGCAAACGCTAACAGGAGAATCCCTAATTTTTATTTCTATAAAAGCTATTTCTAGTAAGAGCTGTGGTTTAAGCTCGAGACTTAAAACATTCGGTGTCATTTACAAACTGAAAAAGTGTCATAAAAAAGTGTCACTTTCCAGATGTTTTTCACCAAAGAAATACACAGGGAGGCGGGGCACGCAACACCGTTCAACCTCTCGAGATCTAAAGATGTGTTTTTAAGTGACAGTTTTAAAAATTTGTGTCAATGTTTATCCAGTTTCCCTTTAAAAGTGGATATTAAGTACACTGATTTAAAGATCGGTCCGATCGACCCGCCTCCAAAAAAACCCTCAAAAATTGGTGTTGACAGCGAAAACGCCGTTGTCGCTAATTACAGGAGAAGGGATCTGAGAGTCAAGAAAGTCCTTACCCACAGAAACCCTGCATGTAATCCAAGATAAAACAAACACAACCTTTACTTCAGATAATAGATCAAACTATCACAAAATTTACTTCAGTCATGTTTAAGTTTTGCTTCTTAGCAATCAGTGTCGAAAATAACCGATGAGCCCGTTTTAACTAGAGTGCTTGCTGTCACTCATGCAGCTGAGTCACTAACAGAAATATATATTCCTATAAAACTGTATAATTACAACTCAGAAAGTTTCATAAAAGTGTCTTTTTAGCAAAGAGTGCCACAATTTGGCATGCAAGTGTGGAAAGTTTCACAGACTTCAAAAAGTATCATAATGACACCAAAAGTGTCACTTTGGCAACCCTGATAGTAACTATTTGCTTACCATGCTCTAGACCGTAATAAGCGTGATAACTACGCATCTCTGTAACGTGATTGGTCGGATTCGCCCGTGGCATGGTCATCGGAACTGACTGAACTTTAGCCGATTATCTACGGCCCGTCACGTTTTCATGAAGTCATGAAAGAAATAGGAAACTCCGATTATATTAATGTTGCAGAATATATTTGTATCTATATATATAGAGCCGAGCGGCCAGCGAGGCGCCGGACTTGTTTACACTTACAAATTGTTTTAGGGACAATCAGTTCCGTTAGTAAATGGAAAATACAGACTTTTCGTGTGACTATCACGACCCGTAGATAATCGGCCAAAGTTTAGTCAACACCTGAAAATCTGCTGGAAAATAGAAAATCGTTCCAGCCTTGACGGCAAAAAGCCAGAATTCGTGACGCCATGCATAGTAACTATGGTAAGTAGGGTGGAACACGCTCTATGTGAGTCAGGCAGGGAAAAGTCGTAACTGTTATATGATACCTGGGCAATTTTCGGAGTTCTCTTCGACATTGGCGCGGATAGAAGGGTGCATTCTGAGAAGCTGTTTAAGCCATCAGTCAATAAGTAAGTAAGTAATTTATTTATAATCCGCCATTTCGAAAAAGCGGAGTAAATGAAAGAAAATAAATAAAACACATTAAGAAACAGAAAAAGACACTAATTTTCAATTTTCGGCCAGGAAGCAGTAGAGAAGGTCGTGCGCTGGTTGGGCTCTGCTGTCAATGATTGTTTATAACGAACTTTCAAAAGGGTAACACTTGCATCTTCGATTTTGAACGTCAATGTATAGTTCTGACATAATTGCGACAAGTGAAGCAGGTGCTTTGCATATTTAAAATAACAGAGCCAGAACGCGTCAACGCTAATAGTTCTTCTCCTGTCGTGTCGTCGACTCCTGGAATAGTCTCACCAACCAAACAGTACCAATATGTATTTATTTATACTGTATATATATTTATAAATATACAGTAATATATTTAATATATTACTGTATGACCAGCGGATAGCCTCTTATGACGAAGAAAGCTATGAAGTTGGTTGGTCAAGAAACAATTTGATTGATTGATGACAACACCCAACGAGGAAACTTTCCAGAAGTTGTTAGACAAAGGTAGCGTTCCAGCAACTTATTATTAGTTACGATCGTTACGATTCTTGTTATTATTGCCGTTCCCGATCCCGCCGTAATAAATAAATAAGCTCCTCCCACTTATTAGTTTTTGGTTTTAGGCGAGGTATTAGCACCTCACATTATTTGGTTAGCCTGGTTCACGACATACTAACTGCTCTTGAGGAAGACGATTCGTACATTGACCTAATCCTCGCTGACCAAAAAGGCTTTCGATCTCCTTGATCACGCGGTTGCTTTGGAAGCGATTTCTGAAATGGGTGCTAGTCAATTTTCTCAGTGTATGATTGCCAGTTGACTCTCAGACCGGAGCCAAATTGTTAAACTGAATGGTTCCGTCTCCGCAGTTGAAACAATAACTTGCGGTACCCCCCAAGGTACTAAGTTGGGTCCTCTAATTTTCCTTTGTTCTGTTAATAATGTTGCTAAAGATTTCCTTCATAGGTATAAATTTGCAGATGATCTCTCCCTTCTTGTTATTTCTAAGCTTTCTTTCACAATTCCGAACAGTTCAAATCCGGTGCAAGATTCCATAACTTCCCTTAATCAACTGTCAAGCAAGAAAATGCAAATTAATGATAGTAAGTCTTCGGTTATGCGGTTTAGCAGACTGCGAAGAGAAACTGCTGAATATCCATCGTCTTTCAGGCAGAGTAAATCCGTTAAACTGCTTGGGGTACTAATCGATGACGATCTGAAATGAAATTCTCATGTTGACAATATTATCCGTAAAACCAACTTTTTAATTAAATCCCTCTCCACCCTTAGATCTTTCGGTTTGGATACTAAATGCCTCCTCTGTTATTTTAAAACTTACATCCGTCCTCATTTAGAATATGCTTCTCCGGTCTGGCATTCTTCTCTTTCTGCAGAGCTCTCTGATCGCCTGGAAAATGTCAAAAAGAGAGCAGTGAGAATAACTCTGGGTGATCATAATATTTCATATGAAGAGGCTCTAATTAAACTTGACGTTCCTAAATTAACTGAACGCAGAAATACTCTTTCAAATAAGTTTGGAGCTAAGATAAAGTGTTGTCCCCGGATGGCCCATCTATTCCCCCCTCCCCTCCCATCTTCCGTGCGTCGGTCTGAGAGGAATAATGGCAATCAGTTTTCTCCATATCCAACTAATTCTTCTGCCCAATTTTTACGTAGTTTTATCCCATCATTTATTTCTTTTTTTTTTTTTTTTTTTTTTTTTTTTTTTTTTTTTTTTTTTTTTTTTTTTTAATTTCATTTTCCTTGCTTTAGATCGAACTAAACCAAGTGGCTACGTCTCCACCTCCAACTCAGTGACGTTAATACAAAATTTACCCTACAGTTTACCCTACTTTAACGTCACTTACACTTTCGTCTTAAACCTATTATCTTTTTATACTTTATCAACTCAAAATTTAACTTCTCTTTTCAAACTTTTCATTTTTCTATTAAATATACTCAAATAAACTCACTCTCTCTTTCAAAAAAACACTTCCTCCATAAAGTCTAAATCTACCCTTTTTTATTTTTTAACAATAAAAAGTTTTTCTTACCATATTTTACAACCATTAAAATCTTTTCTTCTTTACCATTAATCCAATCATATTTTTAAAACCTGGCAAACCTCCAAAACATATACTATTTTTTCACTTCGAATCAAGCAGTCAAATTTTATAGGTTCGATAAGGAATAACTACCAACAAAAAAACAAAAATTTTAACTCACGCACTACCTGTTTCAAGATGCTCTACCGTCCTTAGAGAATCTCTCTTACAGTGGCAAAAAAATTACTTTGATGAAAAACCAACAAAAACCTTAAAACTTATTCCTTCACTCACCTATAAAAAAAACAACCAAAAACCAACAACCACACCCCCGATTTAAAATCTCCTTCCTTTACAACAACAAAAAACTAGCAAGGAGATTCTAAATATAACTTCAGATCCTTAAAAGAAACATCAGGTTGAAACTTTGACTGCCCAAAACAAAAACAAACAAAAATTTAAGTTTTTATTTTGTAAAATGTTTTAAAACCTACCGGTCACCCACACTTTCATCATCGGATTTTTAACGCATCATTCAACCATCCCACATCCACGGATCTATTCCATAACTCACTCTGCGAATTCATTTCAACCATACTGTGGATCCAACTGTAGAACCTCGGGACATTTATACTTTTACCTTTTTTCCTCATTTTCCACACGTGGACACAAACTGCAGTCATCAAGAAGACCATAGCCTGTTCTCCCATCATTTATTTCAGGTCGTATATTGTAAGTGTATTAGTTAAATTGTTTCGTGTCTGTATTTCGTAAATTTGTATACCACTTCTAGCTTTTAGCTATTTGGATTAAACGTGATTGATTGATTGATTGATTATTTTCGTTCCACGACTGTTACGATCGTTACAATTTACTTATGATGGTCGCGAGCATCATAAGTGATAATAACTATCGGTTCTGCAGGAACTCCCGTAAGAGTGATGACGTATGTCCGCGCTGTTATTATTTTCGTTCCAGAGAGCGTGGTAACCACCATAATACGGCGCTCGCCCCTCCTCTTATCATCGTAACTTGTAATAACTTCACTGGAACGCTACCAAAGAGTAGACTGATGTACCCTGGGAGTGCCACTGGGATGCATCTGATGCCATCACAGATCACATCATCAACGACGGAGCGATTCAACAGATCAAGATGGATCTTAATTCGGTCCGAAGTATGAATTAAGCCATTAAGGTAATTAAGGCTATGCTATTCTATTTTCTCGATTCAAGTTAGTGATTGGGTGTAGATACGAGCTTTAACTGTTGATGATGATGAAATTTTATTTACGCACTTAAGAAGAGGAAAATAGCGCAGTACAGACAAATAAAAGGAAAAAATAAACTGAGCTTTCGATAATGTAGTAAATGCACAAGATCAAAAAAATAAACATTAAAAAAAAGAAAAGGGACTAATCGGGTCTAAAAAATCTTCTTCCTAGATGGAATGGGGAGAAATGCAAGGGCAGAAACGTGAATGTCCTGGGCAATTGAAGATAACTTTGCACAAGGGTCAGATATTGTTAGACACGCGTGTTTGATTGTAACTAACCTTTCCGTAGAACATCAGGGTGAGGGCGGCCGGGGGTGCTAGACGGGTGGACCCTGGGCAAGAGATCGCTTCTGTAATGCCATGCGGAGTAGTTTGAAAAGTTTCCGCCCACTTTCAGAGTTGAAAACTCCAGCTCTTTTTCGTCTGAAACTCCGGATTTCGCAGCAACGAATCTTCTATAATCCCAACAGTGAACTGAAAGATGTACAGAACCAATCAAAAAACATAGGCTATATTCAAATAATGCATAAGAAGGATACGTCAGCAAAATTTTTCGGTATTTTGTCGATAGCAGAACTGTTCTGAATGAATGAAGGGTTTATTTAAAAAAAACTGGAATCTTCAATGCCCAGAGGCGAACCTGTAAGGGACTAATTACCCTCGAAACAAAACATGAACAACAACAAAACTTCGACAAAAACAAAGAAAAAAAGGAAAGAAAGAAAGAAAGGAGCTTGACCTTACCAGGTCTGGGACGCTCAACCAGAAAGAACAACAACAAAAAAACACATTTTCAACCTGAATCACTACTAACTATCCAAAACAATTGGGGATTACGGGGAATCAGTAGTTATACAGAATCCTAAATAGGCTATCTGTACAAATCTCTTCGGTATCATGATCGGGATTCGGTATAATTGCCAGTATTCGGTAGTTATCACGAATTTGGTGAGAGAATTTACTAAAATCATTTGGTAACTTTTCGATGCCGGAACTATTCGGTACATTTATGGAGATTCCGTAGTTACACAGAATCCCGAATAAGCTATTGGTTCAAAATTATTCGGTATCATGATTCGGATTCGGTAATTTATTCAGTATAATTTCTAGGATTACAAAGTTAACCACGAATCCTGACTTTTCCAGTTTCGACGAAAGTATACCGAATATAAATATTGTTCGGTGGTCTTTCGATACCAAAACAACTCGGTATAATAACCGGGATACGGTAGTTATACAGAATCCCGAACATGCTATCGGTCTAAACTTATTCAGTATAATAACTGGGATTCGGTAATTTATTCGTTATAATTGCCAGAACTCGGAAGTTACCACGAACCCTCGTAATATTCTCTATTTGACGGGGTTTTAAGCCAGTTTTAGGATTGAGATTTCGAAACATTAAAAGCGAAACATTTGGATTAAGATTTGGATGGAAATTAAATTTGGCAGGAGACTCATGTGATTATGGGTAGTATATTGACTAGCTAGACTACAGTTGCTGCTGCTGCCGAAACGTCGCTCCATCCGGTTTCTGGAACTTCTTAGAGTCTCGGTACTTAATCAACGGTAAATGATAGAATTTGTAAGAGAAGCAATTAAATTTTAACCTACAGAAAAAAAAACTGATTTCGAAAATTTTAGCCTGCGGCGCTCGATTTAATTTTCTATTGGCTATAACAGATAGAAGCTGTTACTGCAATCATGCCCGGCAATATATTCTCCATGTGGGCGTCGCCAGAACGCCGCCTAATAGTTGGCTTATCGTTTTTCATGCTGCTCTTTATTGCTACTCTTCCTACGTAATCGTTTCTGTTCCATAGTTTAAAGCTTAAATTCTTAGTTCTAGGGTTCGGTAAAATTTTTCAAAGATTTGGTAGAATTTTCGCTCTGCACCCCCCCCCCCCCCCCCCCGAAGATGCACTTGCGACGCCCCTGCTAAGAGGTATTGCAAACGGACAAACAAACCTGGTTAAACACCAAGCACTGACGTGTCATCGTTTATAGCGCATCTAGCGGCAAAAAATAACTGATCTGGAAGGAATTTTATGAAGGGCGTATAGTAAAAAGGACCAGTCACTCTTAACAGGATGCTCCTGAGGTGGTTTACGCAAGGAGGCACAAGTGAGTCCAGCCTCCGTGTTTCGTATAGTTTACTGCTTAGTAATTAAGAGACGAGAGTTTGTGCTCCGTCACTTTAGAATACCAAATTTAAACGCCTACTTTATGGCCGGTGCCTGGAAAGAGTGTAGGCTACACCAAGTTCCGGATAGTGGGCAACCCGAATTCGAGTTAGCTCCGCGCCATGATATAGGCAGGAATGAGTGCTTAAAGGACCCCTCTTGCTTAGTCTGCCTTTTATAATATACCTAGCTCCCTTGTGGAAGTATAAGCTTCTAAAATTCCCACCTTTCTCCATTGTTTCGTTTTGTGCCCAGGAATTTTTAGCGCTTTTTCGGCTGTGCCGAGTTTGGCCCGTCACGCAAAGTTTGCCGGAATCTTAAATGTCCCTCTAACAACTCTTTCACATATCAGGATATGATAATCTTCTCTTTTTGGCTTCTTTTATTTGCTTAATTTTACAACTTTTAGCTACGGCGCGTTCAGTTTTCTAACGTTTTGCGCTCAGCCGCCGCATCGGAGAGCAGGAAGGCTGGATAGAGTCGACAAGCTCTAGCAAGAAAATCGTTAATTCTGGTCTGTTTCATTTGGAAAAGATAATTTCTAGTCAGGGGTGGCCCGAAGCACCCAGGCAGGGGGGGGGGGGGTGAGACCCGTCATTTCAACGACTCTTGGATCGGAATATACGACTCGCACGTACCAACAAAAATTAACTGTTGCGACTACGCGGCAATGGCGCACATTACCCGCCAACAAATAATAGAGCCGGTGTAAAACTAGCTGCAATGCATCAGCTGAAACTATTCTTGTAATAAAATCTTTTGTATACATAACTTCATAGCCTCAGCTTTACATTTCAACTTTCGCTAAACAGGCAAGCTGCCAACGCCTGTACCTGGGACAAATGAAAGTAAGCGCCGCAGGCGAATTTTTTTTAATCTGCCCTTGTCTAGAAAGATTCTAGCCAGCCTTCAATGTGTATCAAATCTAAAAAGTTCCAAGCCTAATCGCTAAGTAAATGACACACCGTTCCCCTAAATAGAGAATACTATGAAATGCGCCACAGGCGAAATTTTGTGAAACGCCGAGGAGCAGACCGTCTTTTTGCGATCCCATTGAAAAGCAAAAACTAGCTTTGAAATCACAAATCTGACCGTCGAAAAAAGTGACAAAATAGTGGCCATAGAAAACAAAGTAGACACAAAGTAGGTTCCAAATTAAAGCAAAAAAGTAATTTTCACGTTAAAGAAACGCATATTCAGAAACAAAACGAGGAAGTTTGCCAGTGCATTAAAAGAAAAAAAATCCGGATTTACGGACTTCAACGCCGAGGAGCAGAGCGTCTTTTTGCGATCCCAATGAAAGGTTAAGAACAGCTATGAAATCACGACTCTGTCCATCGAAAAAAGTGAGGAAATAGTGCCCATAGAAAAGAAAGTATAGATTTGCTCCGAACTAAATAGAAAAAAAGTAATTTTTACGTTCAAAACACACTTCCTCAGAAACGAAACGAGGAAAACAATTTTGCCAGTGCAAAAAAAAATCCAGATTTACGAACGTAACGAACTTTTGGTGTTGACCTGACAGGAGTTTACAGATAGAAAAAGACGCCGGTTCGCCGACGAGACTTGAGCTGCGTTCTTTTCCGGATGATTTGAACCGTGCACCGTTTTATTTGTCATTCGACACACTGTACTTTCATGTCGAAAACTAGAGCAGGTAAAGCTACAGTGAGCTACATCTGAAGAATTGCAACTTAAAACTGGTTTGCAGAATATGACTCTGCGCGACAGAAGATGCTATACACAGCAAATGAAGAAGAGAAGTTCGCTTTCACAATATCTTAAACATAAAAGAGATCATTTTCGAGTCGTATGAGTGTCCTGAATTTTACGAAGTCTTTTGAGATGTGCTTTAACACTAGCATACAGGGGCGTCACGTAGTTGGGGGTGGATCCCCCCCCCCTCCCCCGATGTTGTCGGCCAGCCGGTAAAAAATAGCTGAATCGGCGCGAAGCGCCACGATTTTTCGTAAAAACAGTTAATTTTTTGGGGAGAATAGTTGATTTTTCTTCAAAACAGTCAGTTTTTCGTAAGTCGATTTTTCTTTAAATCAGTCGATTTTTCGTCAAAACAGTGTTTTTTTCCGCAAAGAAAGCCGGTAAAAATTACCAGCCAGTCGGTAAATACCTTGCTCCTCCCATATTTGATAGTGCTATGATTCGCAGTCAGCTTGGGCTGAAGGAATATATTTGGTCCTTTCCAACCCCTTCCCCCCCCCCCCCCCGAACAGTTTGGATAGTAACGCCTCTGCTAGCATAGAGGCCAAAAATTTACCTCCTGACAAGAATGAGCTATTCCAGCGTCTGCAGAACCCCTCCTGTCCTGGGAAACGCATTTCGGGTGTATATTAAAATCTTCCTTGTCCTTTTCAAGCGCTGTTCCCACCTCAACCTCTCTTTGTAATCGACATTTTTCCATCTGTTCTGGGCACATTTGTTTCGCGGGTCTCCTGTCATTTGATTTCTTATGGCTTTTCCATACTGTTTAAAAATTCTATTCCTTCTTTTTTCACTTATAGCGAAAGATGACCAACAATCAATGCACATAAACTTGTAGGCATATCTATTCAAATTCAAATTCAAATATTTTATTGACCTCCAAGATCGGAGAGTACAAAATGAAGTAAATACATACAAATTGGCCCAACATGTAATACTGCTCAAAAACAATCTGGCCAAACCATACTAAAAATACAAAAAAAAAACAAAATTATACACACGCGTAAAACTATAGTAACTCTTTAACCGCTAAATATAGGTTATGAGTAAGAGAAGACATTTTAAACAGAAATTTGTGTTGCTTTTTCCGCATAATTTGAAGTGGATCTTTCAAATGGTACAAATTTATAGCAGATGAAGTAGGATGGAATTTTGAAAGTCGACACAAAAATTTACCAAAATTAAAAAAAAGTAGTTTTAATATGCGCAATATTAGAATTAGAAAAATAAGGAAGCCAACTAGAAAATAAAAGGACTTGAGGCAGAGCAACCGTATTGAAGACGCGCGCAGACGATCTCCTAGTTAAATAATCTCGAACAGAAATAACACTACCGAAGCTCGCTGAAACTCTCGACCGAACAGACTTCATCATATGAGCTCGGCAAAGGGAAACTGATGGCCCATACGGAATTCCCAAATAAAGAAAAGATTCAAGTGGCTTAAGGACTACATCATACATCTTAATACTAAAAATATATTAACTGGGTCAGCAGGCTTAGGACCAAAAATCAGGAGCTGACACTTTTCAGGACGAAACCTTAAACCAAATCTAGAAAAAAGTTCAATTAAATGGTCCACATTCTCCTGAAGAGCAGCGCGTGATCGACTCAAAAGAAGAAGATCGTCCGCATACGCGATCCAAGACGCTACAAAACCTCGACCAACAACAAGCGAAGTTCTAACAGAATTAAATAAAGAAGCAATAGTTATATTGAAAATAATAGGAGACAGTACGCTACCTTGCCTCAGACCTCTCTTTAAAATCACCGAAAAACCGCTTAAGTTATTTTTCCATTTAATTCTAATACACGAAGTCTTATACCACTGATTCATAACTAGAACAACTTGCGTAGGGACCCCGTTTTTAAGAAGATTTGACCAAGACCAAGACCATTGATCAAGAATGAATAACAGAATCATAAGCTGCCGCAATGTCCAGGGCTGGAGCACAAATACGATTACTAGGGCTACAAATTGAAATTAAATGTCCAAGAAGAGTATGAACTATATCCATGCTAAGACCCTTTCGAAAACCAATCTGATTCAGTCCTTGATCGCACGGCTCAAAATATTTTAGCAAAACAATTTCAAACAACTTGCTTAACTGGCAAGACACAGTTATTGGCCGATAGCATGAACAATCATTGAAATTGCCCCCCCTTCTTAAGGAGAGGGGAGGTAGTAGCGCGAGAAAAACTAGAAGGAAGAATACCAGTAGAAAGGATAAGAGAGAACAAAGTAGAAATAAGAAGAACAGCATTAGGGGAAGCCCATTTAATATGCTTCGAATTTAATCCATCATGATCAAAAGACCACTTAGATTTAAGCTTCTTAATTCCAGTTACAACTTCCTCCGCTGAAACAGAAATAGTTTGTCCCAAATCAGATCGCAGCAGATCGGAGTTAAACTGGTCATCCAGGCTCTTATGAACACTCTCATCACCACGAGCAAAAACTCGACTGAAATGAGAAACCCAATCATCAAGAACCAATGTGCTTTTATCCTCAGGCGTATTATGAGACATTGTTGTTTTACTTTTAACGAAACGCCAAAGACCATTTTCATTTTTAGAAATACGATCACTAACTTCATCTCTAACAAACTCGTTATGGGTTCTCAATTCAGATCGGAAAATCGACTTCGTAAGTTTATAATTTTCAAAAAAAGGCCCAAACCTTGGGCGACCAGCCGATTTCCACAAAATAAACGCTTCATGTGCGCGTTTCTGGCTTTGAATCAATTCAGATTGTATGTTACCCAATTCTATGTTACCCAGTCAGAGTTCACTTTAACAACTAACCTATTGTAATTTTGACAGGCTAAAATCTGAAAGACCTAAGTGAGGCAGATCCGAATGCTGCCCCCATGAATCATGTCTGCGACCTATTGGGGTTACAGAAGCTGGTTTAAACGACTCGACTGGCTTACGACTGAAGCTGTGCAGAGACAAAATTAACTAATCTTTTTAAACGACTCTGTTTGTTTTTCATTAAAATTAATGCCCGGAACCTCGGCGAGGCTAAAATAAACGACTGATACGACTTAGCAAAAGGCCAAAATAAACGACTGATATGACTTAACAAAAGGCAGGGGGGGGGGGGGGGGTGAGACACCCCCCCTCACCCCCCCCCCCCCCTGTTTCTAGTACGAGTTGTGCTTTAAGATCATGCTTTACAGTAGGTCTTCGGTTCTATAGTTTGTACCCGTCTTTGCCTATGAGCTTGGTGTGACAATCGAAGAGATTTCTTTTCCGGTCGGATTTAATTTAATGTCTTTCTTTTATTGCTATCATCTACCCAACTAGGGCTGGGTCGTGATTGCTGTTT
Organism: Branchinecta sandiegonensis; assembly: GCA_030848855.1. NCBI lineage: Eukaryota > Metazoa > Arthropoda > Branchiopoda > Anostraca > Branchinectidae > Branchinecta > Branchinecta sandiegonensis. The sequence goes on along the minus strand of JAUPMV010000016.1, from coordinate 6,740,032 downwards.
CCTTCTCTCTACTGTCTACGCGGCTTTATAGGGAAATGTTCAAAACTGGAGCAAAAGGTGAGTGACCCCGACGTGATTTGAACACGCAACCTTCTGATCTGGAGTCAGACGCGCTACCGTTGCGCCACGGAGTCTTGTTACAAACCAGAGTTGTACCATATGTTGAAAATAAAGACGGAATCTATGTGAATGAATGCTTTATTTTTTATCAAAATAGCGTAAGCTAGCGCAGGCATGTCAATAGTAGAGATAAATGCACGAGTCAATACATAAATGAAACCACACTAAATATCTCAACGCAAATTTGCGTAATTAAGATAATACATAAAGATTAAAGTAAAACATCAAAATTCTTCATTTAGCGTTATATTAACCTTTGTAATGGAGCGGTTTAACAACATAAAAGCAAAACAAATCAAGTTGGGCAATTATGATCCCGCTAAAATGCAGAAAAATGGTCACATTGCTACTCATGAGCCTTTATATTAATCACGGTTTCTTCCGAATCAAACCCTTGTGCTACGAACAGATGGTCACGGTCGGGTGCTCGCGGACTGGAATTCCCGAGAATACTCTTGATGACTAACTCTCCTTGCCGATGCAAAATCGCCGGGTACCTAGCGGAAGAGCCAGAACTGGTACCAACTCGGGTATCACAGCAACTCCAAAGATCGCCGTGATTGTTTAACACAGGATTTGAGTTGTTGAGTTTGAGTCGTTAGTGACACGTTTACTCCTTCTTCCTGAGGAGCGCTGGCGTGTTTTGGGCTTAGTTATACAGAGTATTCTAGCCAGGACTTTTGGTACTATCATCAATTCCATACGTAAAAGTTGAGATTTGTTCCGGCTCAGGAGATGTTTGGGGACCGGATTATTATTGTCTGGAAAGCATGGGACAAGATAAATCGTAAAATGACCGAAAACAAACTCTGTCTCCAATGTAACAGAAATAAACTGGTTCAACGAATAGGCGAGGGGTTACCTTCTCGTTGGGCAACACTGTACAAGCCTCCGTGGGCACTGGGCACTTACTGTACATCCACTTTGGGAGTGAGTGGCCCCTCGCGAATAGGACTGAGACAGGCTCAAACCCGCGAAAATGAATTGGCCATATTCTAGTTCAGCGCTCCAAGCGGACTAAGGAGGGTTTTCGCGAAATCTCGGAATCACTTTCCGACGAGCGAAGCGCATCGCGCAAACTGTGGGAAAGCGATACCTGGAATAACTTTCCACTTTCCCACTGGACTGGTCGCGAAAACGCATGGAAAGCTGATATCGCCGAGGAAATGTTGAATTACACACTTTTTCGAATAAATATGGTTCACTTAACGGTTCTTTGATTCTCATATATTCCATCAAGTCACCTTAATTGCGATTGTCATTTTTTTTTACTTCCTAGAGACACTTGCTCACCGTTTTTTCTCCACACCTTTGAAATTCCCACCGAAACATTCAACTTTCCGCGGAGCTTTCCACTAACCTCGTGGCATCACTTTCCGGGAAAGCAGCTTCTGTTTCCAAATCGCGAAAACCGTGTTGGAAAGTTCGCCAACTTTCCGAAGTATCGCGAAAACCATTGGAAACTGATTCCGACTTTGCTTTCCAGCTCGCGAAAACCCTCCTCTAGTTTCTGTTGAAGGTGTTGCATTGTAAGTATTCTAGCATTTTCAACGTCTAGAACCCCCTCACCCAAGACCCAATGGCTGAAGGAGTATTTAACCAATGTGAAGCCACGACTCGATCCGATCGCTGGGTCATCTATTGGCGCTGTTCGGCGCATCAGACATGGGGAGGCTGGGATCATAGTTTGATGATCGATCTAACGATATATTTTTTTAGCAGGTATACGGAAAATGTATAAAAAAAATCAAAGTTATTACTAGCTTTATCGATTTCGTTTGGTCTTTTGTTTTTTTCTTGTTAATTGCCGCAAGCCCAAAGAAGAAAGGATGTAAACTAGATCACAATAAGCAAACGCCGTAAACGCCAAACTTCTTCGGAGGTAAAGTCAATAAATAACAATAATAACGATAATGCTCATGTACTCCTCTTCTTTGAGGAAACAAATAAACGGTAATAAAAATATGTAAGCCATGCCACCGAAATCACGAACGCCGACCGAGAACTTAGTGGTAATTTGACAACTAAATTTTCAGAGATGCGATTAAGCAGCTACCGGTACTGACCTTTCATCATTATAGTATAACTTTTCTCGAACAGGTATAGAGTGTATATCTTCCTATGTCCCACAGGTACTTACATCATGACAATGAGTTTTGTAAAGGTTGTTACGATATCATATCAGCCTCCAGAGAGGATGATACGAAGTCGTATCAACCTCCGCAGAAGTTCATCGAGCACTTTTCCTCAACTACACTGTCAGAAGTTCCATAACAGATTGCGCATAACACTTTCAAGAATAACACCTTTTCACTTAGAAATAAAGTGTTATGACCAATTAAGTTTACACTATTTCGTGTCTAGATCTTCAACAACACCTTCAATTGGTAAAAATACTAACGGGAACGAAAGAAACATAACAATTAACATCCCAAAGTATTATCTGTTGAAACCGCGCATCCTTCTGTTGTCGTTATGTAACTTCTGACAGTGTAGTATTTTTACCTATTGAAGGTGTTGTTGGAGATCTGGGCACGAAATAGTATAAACTTAATTGGTCATAACAATTTATTTCTAAGTGAAAAGGTGTTATTCTTGAAAAGTGTTATGCGCAAGATGTTATGAAACTTCTGACAGTGTACTGAAAAGTAGAACCTGACCTCCAAAAAAAGAAGTAAAAGACATCACTTTCACAAAGAAAAGCAAAAAAAAAACATTAAAATGATCCAGAAAAAAATCTGAAAAACATTAGAGAATAAATGTTCAAAACTGAAAGAAAATGTTGCTTTCCTAGCCAACCACCCTGGGACATACTTTGTTACAATCCCATTCCTATTGAAAATACAACTTGTCAACTAAAACAACATTACTTCCAGCTTACTTCAGCTTATCTCTTCTACTCTTCACAAGGCAGCTATTGAGCAATTACCAGTCTTTTTTTCTTATGTTGCTCTGACTAAACAGTCCATAAAAGCTTCAGTGTTGCCACTTTTTCTGATCGAACCTGTGACTTTTGGCTGAAAAAAAAAACAATGACATTCCGGCACCTATGAAACTTGGTCCTTTTCACCAAGTATCAACGAGAAATCTCGCTTTATCATCTTCATAATTATACGCCTTAAGTTTTATGCTTCATTTTTGCTTCTACTGGTAAGGAACCGGTCGCAGAGTTCTTGATCGCTTTATCGAAGAAACGAAAATGTATGACAAATCACAGAATTCTGCAACCGGTGGCAACACTAGTTTAAGGTTGAATAATTCTATCTCTTAAGAGTACGCGTTGATAAATTCTATCGATCGAGCCCGCCGCTAGATGGCATCTTCTTCAACACAAATGAAAAAGATGGTGTTCGATAAGGATTGTATTATTATAAACTGAAATGCACGGGTCACAACAGTAGTCAATTTCATATTTCTGTAGTAGGCTAGAGTTGCCATTTTACTAAACGAAAATTCCCTACAAAAGTAGGCTAGAGTTGCCATTTCACTAAACGAAAATTCCCTACAAAAGAAGCAAACAAGTACTACCAAGCAAAGAAGACTGAACAGGCTACTACCTGAACAAAAGTTGTGATCGAAAAAGTTATAATAGTTAACATACCTCCATCTCGGCTTATATCAGAATAACAACCTCGACGGCCATTTAAAAATATCGACCTCGCCTTCTGCTCGGCAGATATTTTTCATAACTTAACTCGCCTTCGGCTCGGATAGGTTATTTTCAATGACCGTCTCGGTGCTATTTACCGATATCAACCTCGATGTCTGAAGTTTGATTGATTAATAAGTAAATTTTATTATTATATAATTTATTAAGTAAATTAGAAGAACCCTGTAAATACGAGTAAATGCTGGATCTTCTATTATTTGTAACGTAAAATCAGCTGGTAGGCTCACACTGTGTTTTTGATGAATAAATGAAAAGTAAGTAAGTAAGTAAGTAAGGTTTATTAGACAAAACTTGCTAGCTAGCTAATTTGGTTGTCTTTACAAAAATTACATTCTTTTAAACACTCACGAGTAACATAAACACTAAATACGGTACTACAAATATTAAAGTCACACTGACATTTTATTGAACATGTTGACGAAAAATGGCACAAATGTGTTACTCTGTCTCCTTGTTTTGGTTTTTACCGTTTCTAGTTTCGGCTGCGAACGCGTACGATTGTTCATTGGTGCATCAGGTGGGAGGATAGTTCGGTGTTGGACAGATGCAAGGATTTCACACCCAAAGAAAAGAAAAGAAAAGAAATGAGATTAACGAATGTGGGCCACTATACTAAGACGAAGAAGGCCTAGGCCTAATTTTACTTACAATTTCGCTCATCAAGTTCCAGAGCCTTGTTGCATAGTTTCAACTCGAAATCCCATCTGGGACTGGTCATATTCTGGATCACCCATGTCCTATGATGCCAAACTCCGTAAGATTTTGGATTTACGCCAAGGCACTGCTCTGTCAGCTTCAGATCGTCAATAAGGAGGGAATCAAAATCTTCAGAGCTGAAAAAGATTGAATAACAATTTGGATGCAATAAACAGGTTTGCCTCTACAAAAAGGTTAAAGCACCCACAATACAGCTTTTATTAGCAACTGATCTATACTCGCCCGTGTCTCACTGTTTAGAGCTTGGTCACACTGGGCTCAAAAAGCCACCTATTCAACAAACAACTGAAAATCCCTAGGGGACGTGAGATTTGATGGGCTTTGTGGTAGACTGGGGATAATGAGCAGACTGCAATTAGGGGTCAATTAGGGTTCCTGTAACATAATTATACACGCTGTTTTGCTCTAATTGATATCCTGAATTTAAAACGACAACATTCAGAATTGGTTGTTTCTTGTTCTTTTTCTTTTTTCTACTTTTGCAACCCCAAAACCCAGGAAATAAGCCCAGCGTGACCAAGCTCTTAGGCACTCAGCACATGAAAGCAGGTAGTTGATACGCAACGTCATCTATTGGGGAAATTACGCGGCGCATCGAAAAGGTGCAAAATTTGAAAGAAGAAACAGGAGGGGAAATCAGGAGCAAATATATGAAAAATGCCGCTAACATGTGACAAACTGGACGTAAAATAAACCTTTTTAGCAAATATTTTCAGTAGAAGTTGTCTGGTATGTGTTTTAGTGTTTTCTTCGACGACCGTTCTCGGTAGGCGACGTTCAAATAAGCACACCTCTACTGTCTCAGGATTTGTAAAGAAAAAACTAGTAACTTTCCGAAAGGACAAGGCAAAAGTGTGTGCCACTTGGTGGTATGCGATCTTTCTCATTTCGCAGAAATTAGAAAGCGCGTTTTTCTTATTTTGGAAACGGTAAGCAGGACGAAATTTCGACGTCAACGTTCGTTGCAATGGCACTCGACAATGCCCTGTACCCAATTTCGCACCGATAATCAAAGAATATTTTCGATTCTCAGTCCTACATTTACGATGAAAAAAAAATTAGATAAAATTTATAGAGAGCACAAGGGCACTTTCCACCCTCTGGCTTTACCTTAGTTGCGCGTTTGTAGCTACCATGGTATCTCGTACCACGGTGTAAAGTCGTTTTTGCAGTTATCGTGATATCTGATATTCAGTAACTGATCGCAGTATCTGAAAAAGTCATCTCACTTTCATCAGTTTTTGTCAAATTGGTGGGAAAGAAGTTTGGCACTTAAGTGATGTGACTGAATATCAGTTTTTCTTTTGGGATAACTTCGAAAAGCGCAATTTCGGCACTTGTCGTTTTTGCAGGGTAACCGTATATCAGATACCACGGTAACTGCAAAAACGACTAATTGCAGATCCAGTTACCGTGGTAACAGATACCATGGTATCTGCAAAAACGCAACTCTTGCCTTACTACACGAAAAGCCTTACCTGAGTTATATACTTGTATATAGTTTTATTTACCTTAGTATCGTTTTAAAGTGCAGCAAGGCTTCTTTGCGTATGTTCCAGAGAGTATACACATCTGGATTTTGTTGAAGGACAGCCGCAGTAACTTTTAACTGCTCGTGATCCTGTTCTCCCTTTAATCTCTGAAAAAGAAGTATTACATTTAAAGCAGACCTGAACGGTTTCACTCTTCCATTAGTTCGTTTCTCATCATGTAACGCCACCAGAGTCATACCGTTTTCATCACAGCCACCTGATTATATGTGAACCTACCCAGACCTACCAAGACCTACCAAGTTTCAACTTGATACACGTTGATTCCTGTCACGTGAACGAACTATACTCCTGGGCAATCTGGACCCAGTTTGGTGCAAGGGTGGGGGAGGTGCAGCAATTTCCCAGCCCTAGGACCTACAGGTACAAGGAATTTCATCGTCGTATGTCCAGGTCTGGTCAAGTTATGAACACTATTCACTGGGCAATCTGGGACCATTTGCCCCTGAACCGGGTGGGGGGGGGGGAGACCAAAAAAGGGAACAAATCAGACCCCAATACCCACAAGTGTACCAAGTTTGAACTTTGATACTTGCACTGGTTCACGAGTTATGAGCTCCATTAAACACGGTGAAAACCGAAAGCAGAAAGCTGCTACAGCGCTCGCAATAGTGGACTGTTCCAAGGAACACTCCACTAAGTACGAATAAATAAGGCACAAAGGAAGATAAATACCTTCGGTTGTGTTTATGGGGGTTGAAGAAGCCCTGGATTGTCAACGTTAGCTACTCCTTTCCTTGTGTTCGGTCGGGTCTGGTCTGGAGTCTCAAACTCAGGGAAAATAGTCCAATGGTGGTCAGAAGCTAAACATTTTTTTCCAAAGTTCATCGTCTTCTATACATGATAAGAAACATATTCCGGACCAGGCAGTTTAGGCGGTATTCTTTTGAAAGTACTGACACAATTTAGTTTTACTTGGCAGCTGAAATCATCTATCATTTAACGGGTACAAATGATATAAACAACGACGTAGTTTCGCAATAATTGATATTGACATCGGTGACACTGAAAAGTTACGGATAGCTTTATAATACCAACTAGGTTATATAAGATAATCCTCCAAGCTTTCATTCGTCCCGACGTCTACGACTAAAAAGGATAAAGGCTGTAAAGTTAATTTAGTCCCTTCTTCCAATATTCTGTTGTTGTTTTTTTTTTCAACGCTGAGGAATAGCCTTTGATCATGTGCTTGAAATAATGCGTGTTGCCCCCTTGGTGTCCTGACCCGGAGCACTAAGGCTGACTTATCTTGGTAGCGTCGAGCGGTGGGGAAATTACTCAACTCTTCGAAGACGTATAGGGACGTAGTCTTTCGTTTGGTGGTTCAGTTTAACTTACTTTATTAATCCTTCGGGTTACAAAATAACGTCAGTACATCAACTGGTTTGGCTTGGCTTCACTCAAATTAGCATCTCAGTCACATCTCTATTTCATTTGCGTAAAACCGCTCTTCCGTTCCTCGCTTCTCCACTACCACAACTTCTTCCTGTCAGCTGACAAAACCTCTGAAGAATGTGGGGAAATCACCATCTTTGAACAAATCTAACTAATACTCTTAATGAGACGAAAAAACAGGAAATGTACTGCATACTATATGAACAACTTAGAAGTTACCTTAGAAAAAATCTCTGCCATGGCATTCTGGTAGACTTCCAATTTCTTCTCTTGCTCTTTTTTCTTTGCAGCCTGCTGCTCAGCACTAGTCCGTACCTTGACTCTTCCATGCTAAAAATCACCGTTTACATTAACCAATAGTCTTAAAGTTTAACTGAAAAGCCAACTTGTTTTTGTATCATTTAACTTAATACACTGACTTATTTGGATTCTGCTAAACGATTTTTGGATTTTCCACTATCTGCTCTAGTAGACACGTTCAGAATATCTACAGCCGTCCCCACAACGACAATTCTACTATGACGCGGAAAATTTGAATCTCGGCACAAACGCGGCTTATTCAATGGCCAGTGGTGATCTTGGACTGCTTAGTGGCAGAAATCGTGCCGCAGTCGATCCGCTCTTCGCACTGCCATATCATTTTTCTTTTAACAAGTTGTCAGTTATGTAGAAATTTTGTATTGGCAGGCGTGAGGAATAAATAATTATAGAACACTATTTTTTGTAAATCTTTTTCATCAAGCATGCAACACAGGTACAAGCACATAGGTGTACCACAAATCCGACAAGGTAAATTCCGCTATTCGATAATCGGTTATTCGTGAATAGCGCAGCAACGAAAGAACGCATTTTCATCGGGTCTTCAAGCCTATTTAAATGAGTAAGTGATGGGTAACTGGACTGTCCTATCTCAGCCCTTTTCGGTTAAACTTTAAAGTTGAACCGAATGAGTGCTAAAGTTAAACCGACTCAATTTGGGGGGGGGGGGGGGGGCGAATACTTTACATGAAGCGACTACTGACGATGGACAATAAAAAAACATCGTTTACACTGACCTATAGTCTTAAAGTTAAATTATCAAATTTTCCACTGTACTTTTAGGCAGGGGCGTCACTATGGGGGGGGGGGGAGCCGGCCGACGCGGAGCGCCGGCAAACACAGAAAATATAGAACTTTATATGCTTTTGTCGAGCGTCGGCCGGCACATCCGAGTTCTTTTTATAGGCAAGAAATGAAATCCTGCAAACTTTTGTCGGGTGAAACAAAGAAGAAATCGAATTCTGCATGTTTTTTTTCGGTCCTCGGTATTCTCTACGGCATATCGGGTTCTTTTGATACATAAGGAATACAGAAGAAATAAAATTTGTATGCTTTTGTCGGGCGTTGTCGACTCGTCGACGCCTCGGGTTCTTTTTATACGCAAGAAATCAAATCCTACAAATATTTGTCAGGCAAAACAGAGAAGAAATCGAACTTTGCATGCTTTTGTCGGGCCTCGGTTTTGTCGTCGGCACATCGGGTTCTTTTTATACATACGGAACACAGAAGAAATAAAATTTTGTATGCTTTTGTTGGGCGTCGGTCGACTCGTCGGCTCACCGAGTTCTATTTATACGTAAGAAATCAAATCCTGCAAACTTCGTCGGCCGCACCGGGAAGTTTAAGTCTTGTCGGCACGACGGGCTACTTTTACACGTCAGAAATCAACTTCTGTACAATACGGTCGGGCAAAACACGGAAGAAATCAAATGCTGTATGGTTTTTTGGACGTTGGTATTCTCGTCGGCAGGTCGGGTTCTTTTTACACGTAAGAAATAAAATTCTGTAAACGTGTCTCGGGCGCATCCCGAAAGTTTTAAGGTTCGTCGGCACATCGGCTTCTATTTACATGTAAGAAATAAAGATCTTTACAGTCTTGTCGGGCAGAACACAGAAGAAATCGAATTCTGAATGCTTTTGTCGGGCGTCGGTGTTCTTCGACATATTAGGTTCTTTTTATACGTAAGAAATCAAATTCTGCAAACATCTGTCGGGCGGAAATTTTTACAGAAAAAAATACTTATTTAAAAAATTTCGCATGCGGCAACTTTTTCTGGGTATGATCGTTAGAAGCTTTGATTTTAGCTAAAGTAAAACGAAAAGGCGAATGTGTGAATTTAAATATACGAATTTACATTAAGGGAATAATCTCAACCGATGCATTAAAATTATTTATTCAAACAATGTTTACAACTGATACGTCAGCTACGATTCTTTCTTCAGCGATATTTCGGCCCTTCTTGGCAAGAGTCTTCGTCAGGCTGTCAATCCTCTGGGTCCACGTCTGGGTCCACTGATGAAGAATCGTAGCTGACATATCCGTTGTAAACATTGTTTGAATAAATGTTTCCAAGTCAGCTTGGGCTCAAAGAATATTTATTGAAATTAGTTTTACAATAAATTTCGCCTGCCACGCATTTTGTAGTATTCTCTACTTGGATCGTTTCATTTAGTTGGCGTTTTCAGATTGACATTCTTGGGGGTTTTAAACACGTTAAAAGCTATAACTTGTATGGAATTGTAAATAATCACAGATTCGTACATGTACACTTTGAACACGCACATTTTATCTTTCGTTATTTTACTTTTATCTGCATGTCGTTCAGTCCGCGTCGTTCTTCTGGTTTTTATTTACATATAGTCTTATTGTTTGTTGGTTCTGCACCGTTCTCCTGTTGTTATTGTGGTGGATTTTATGATCTAGTTTTGTTTTTTTTCTGCTGAGTACGGTTTGCCGGAAGTGCAACCGAAATATCCAAAATTGTATTTATCCCTCGCACATCATTGTGGAGGGGTAACTAGCTGATCAAGAAAAAGAAAAAAATCTCGTTTTTTCTATTTTATTTGGAACCTGACCCCAAAATCAACATAGCCTACTATCAAAAAAGAGTGTCTGTGAGTTCAACTAAAAAACCCAAGCCAGATGTAGGCCTGCTTCCTTCTAAGCCATGTGGCAAATATCCGGAAAAACCTCAAAGAAGAAACAATAGGTCCTTTTATATGTGACTGTCTGAAGTGTTGTTTTCCAGTTTGGCATATGGAACAAGAAGATGGCGATACTAGGTCAGGTCCTCTGCATGGACGAATTCAGGTTGCCAAAGAACATCCTAAACAGGCAACCAGAAGGAAGACTTCAATGCTGAAGACTAAACACGATCTGCCAAACCTATCAGAGGGACCTTGCAAGATTCCATGCAAGTCTTCAACCCTAGTGGGAAGATGTCATTCCATTAGTCAACCAGAGAAAAGACTGGCGCCTATTCTTGGATGCCCTGGGTGCATCTAGTGGCAAAGGAGGATGTAAGGTCTAAAACAAAGTTGATTGCAGTGTACTTTTTACAGTTTCCAAGTTCCTTAACCTAATGTTCCTTACCTTGACTTTCTCCAATAGTATAAACTAGAAACACAGTCCCCCTAGAAAAAGAACAGAAAGGCGCAGCTTTCACCCGGCTAGGCCTCATGAAAGTAGATTCAGTCCATATAAAAGTAGCTTAATACCATCATTTATTGCCAGTTGGAATAAAAAGAAATCTCTTTTCCACATATAGCATTGTATTTATTTATTGTTCACCTGATCAAACTTGTTTTGTTTTTGGGCTGTGTATAAGTAAGTAAGTATATTTGTAACCCACAAAATATTTTACAGCAAAAGAAAGTGGAGTTAAGATAATAGAAAAAAGAGCAGAACAAAGAAAACAGGAGAATAACTTACAAACATACAGCAGGCCTACAACTATCAATGAAAAATGTATCTTCACCTTGCTTTAGCCTATGCTTGGCTTGAGTTCCTAGACCTTTGATTAATGAGAAATGTCATAGTTGACCATGATTTTTGGTCTGCAGTCAGTTTCAGATACAAATTATTTTACTGATTCATTATGACATTAACTTGATCAGAAAGTCACTGGTCCAAATTCAAATTTATCAGATAATATCCAAACAAGCATATACAATCACAGCATATCCAACCAGAATCACTTTCCATTGAGCAGGGCACATCCATTCCTGTATTTGCTCGACACTTTCCATTCTATTAGTTGCAAAACACATAGAAAGCTGGAATAGCCATGAAAAAAGTCCTAACTTTTTTTTCAATAAGTATGGTTAACAGGGCATGTTTTTGATTTTCGATTTTAACAAACTCATTCTCAATGACACTTGCAATATTTTGTTCAGTGATGCTTTCTGTGTTATATCTTTCCCCACTCTCAACATTCCCACCTATGACACAGACTCCACTGAGCTTTCCACTAACCTTCTGGAAACAATTTTCGAGAAAGATGATTTTGGACTGGCACTACAAAATGGATTTGTCAGCTACATTTTAAGAGCTACATTTCTTTATAATTCATTTTCCAGCTTGAGCGGGCTGGAGCCTGAAGGGGACCCTTGCCAAGAAGGGACCTAATATATCCGTTTTGCTGTGTCAAACACGATTTGCAGTCAGCTGGGGCTGAAGGAATATTTAAAGCTGCTCTGATTCCAAAGCAGGAAAATTGAGTAGAAAGTTCAGCTGCCTTCTGTAGCCATCAGAAGCAAGGCAAAAACACTGAAATGTTCTTCCGACTTTGAATTTTGATTTCCAATCTTCCCGCTCACAAAAACCTTTCTTGCCATCTGTTTTTCCTTGCAAAACTCATAGTATGAAATGACTTTCCTACCCAAAGCCAGTCTAGTACACTAGCCCCATTTCAGGCACGGTGCTCAAATGTCTAGCACCATGCCTGGGTGCTAGAAGTTCAAGCACTGTAACTTGGATTTCATGTATGGTGCATGGATTTCATTATACAGTGCATACAGGAAAAACACAGTTTTTGTCATCACAACTGAGCACCAGCTCGGACAGGGCTGAAATTACTACTATGAATTAGAGAAATCAAAGACAATCCTTTATATATTTTTCACAACAAAAACAAAAGGGCTCTACTGATGATGGAAATAAAAAACCTAACAGCACCCTATCTATTTTCCCTATCTATTCCCCAAGAGCCAATATTCTGGTTGGCTGCTAGGTAGAAACAGCTGAGGCACAGGACACTTTGCATGCAAAACCCTTGACTATGTAGAAAAGGAAATGAGGTTTTTCACATCTGTCATCAGCCGAGCCCTTTCGTTTTTGTTGTGAAAAATATATAAAGGATTGTCTTTGATTTCTCTAATTCATGGTAGTAATTTCAGCCTTGTCCGAGCTGATGCTCAGTTGTTCTGACAGAAACTGTGTTTTTGATGTATGCACTGTATACTGAAATCCATGCACCATACATGAAATCCAAGGTACAGTGCTTGAACGTCTACAGTCTAGCACCCAGGCATGGTGCTAGACGTCTGAGCACAGTGCCTGAAAAGGGGCTAGTGTACTAGACTGCCCAAAGCCTTTGAACTTTGGCTAGGAAGAACTTTGAGCATGAAGTGAAGGGGAAAGCATTTTACCACAGAAAACTTGAGAATTAGCCTACCATATCAATGCTAGCCTAGCCCAAGTCGAGTATCACTCAGATATCACCCTTTTTGACTTCAACAGGCAACACAGATTTATCACTATCACGTCTGATTCAAGGCAAGTGTCTATATTGCTGAACAGTGAAAAGTTAATTAATCCAAATATTCCATAACCACTCATCAACTTTTCAAACCTTCTGCCGAAACTAAAGAGCGGTGTTGCAGCATAACCAAAATTGAATTTACTAAACTCATTTGAATTTTTTCTAGAGGCGTATTCTCGCCGTTCCCCGAGGAGTCCTCGGGGAATCAAAGGGAAAGGCAAGAATAGACGAAAGGGTTCCGAAGGGTCAGAGCCCAAGAGCCAGAAGTTTTTGGATTGGATTGGGAGTCACTCCACGCCAGCGTTGCCACATGTCGCAGGATAGTGTGAATTGTCACTCTATTTTGTTTTTGTCACTCTTGTCCTATGTAGGACATAAAAATCACTATATTTCAGAAAATGACCAAATGTGTCTTTTTGCAGCAAGGATTCCGACCAGAAGTGATTATTTCAAGTTTTTTTCATGAAAGTCAAATTAAGACGTGTCATTTTTATAGAGGCGATTCCGACCAATAGTGCACATTTCACGAAAATAAATTTCACTCCCAATTCACTCTCTGTTTCGGGCCAAATTTCACTCTCTCAATATTTTTGATGTGGCAGCCCTGCTCAGTGCTTCAACTCCTCCCGATTTTTCGGGAGATTTCCTGGATTTTTTGGAAATCTCCCGATCAAAATTTTCTACCGATAATCTCCCCATTTTCGTAATTTTGCCAAAATTATAATAAGGTTACAATTCTTGAATTTCACAACTTGGTTTTATACCAAAATCTCTTCAGAATCTTTCGCAGTGAGATGGCCGAGTTTCGAAATTCTAGCCTATACATTATTTGGTTTTGTACAAATCTCTCTATTTTGCATGGCAAGGTTTGAACATACATCTTCTTTGTAAGCATTGAGAGAAGATGGTCGAGTAAAACTCTGGTCACTGCCATTTCATTTGGGATCCCAAAAAGATGGTCGAATATGAATGTTTCCCAAAACTTCGCCCGCGGCGCCTTCCGTAGTTTTCTCCACTTTTGGAATGGCATGTCATTTAGTTAGGGTTTTCGAGAGTTTTAGGCTTAGGATTAGAGAAACATTATAAACTAGAATGTGTGTGGGAAATAGTTGAATTTTGGCAGAAAAAAGCCGAATTCAAAAATTTCGCCGAAGGCGCTAGCTTTAATATGGTCTTGGAATCTGCTGTCAGAGCTCCGCTCTCTCCGGTTTGAAATATTTCTGGAAATCCTCGGGATCTTAGGGTTTGACTAAGTTTAAAAGCCATTTGCATGGGAAACAGTCTTGCGAAATGCAAACGCAAGGAGGCGGTGCAGCACCCCCCCCACCTTTTAGAGATTCGGTTCGGAGGCCCAATATTTTACTAAAATTGTTAGTTCTTTTTCCGATAGCAAAACTATTCGATATATTTACGGGGCTCCGTAGTTGTACAGAATCCCAAGGCTGTCGGTACAGATCTCTTCGGTATAACGATCGGGATTCGGTATAAGTGCCGGTATTCGGTAGTTATCAGAAATTTGGTGAAAGAGTTTACTGAAACCATTTAGTAATTTGTCGATGCCAGAACTATTCGGTATACTTATGGAGATTTGGTAGTTACCGAATAAGCTATCGGTTCAAAGTTATTCGGTATAATAACTGGGATTCGGTAATTTTTTGTTCAAATTGCCAGGATCCCGGAGTTGCCACGAACCTGGAAACTCGGAAGAGGTCGAGTGAAGCACTGGTCGCGGACAAAAGGGATGATGTATGATTTCATCAATAGTCCTTACTTTTATTTGGATCCCCAAAACAATTTCTAAGAATAAATATTTCGAGAATAACATTCTATAATTTCTGGAAGGGCGCATCATTTGACTGGGGTTTTAAGCCGGTTTTAGGATTGAGATTTCGAAACATTAAAAGGTAGAATCTGGACTGGAATTAAATTTGGCAGGAAAAAGCAAAATAAAATCTCGCCTGCGGCGCTCACTTTATGTGATTATGGGTAGTGTTGACTAGACGACCGTTGCTACTGCTGCCGGAACGTCGCTCCATCCGGTTCCTGTAACTTCTTAGAGTCTCGGTATTTAATACACGGTAAAATACTTGAGAGATTCGGTAAAATTTTGACTCTGCACCTCCCCCCCATGAAAATGAACTTGCGACGCCCCTGCAGACGCCTGATCGTTGCTTTTACAACTAACGACAATTTAGAGTAATCCTGGGAAGCTTGAAGAGTTTACATCGGTTCGACACAATTTAAACTAGATTGCTGGAAAACTGGTAAAGTAACGATTTAGATCCTCTACTTTCGATCTGCTGACTGTCCCCAAGGTGATAAAAGGCCAGGTTTCCAATGGATTTTCAGTTTCCTCACGGACGGACGTACCCATTTCGTAAAACTGCACAGAAAAATCGGCTAATTTTTAGTCCAGAAATCCGCGCTGTTTCTGAAATTTGCAAAATCTGGGGCCCTGGCTCTTACGGAAACGGAAAGAGAAATTTTCAGTAGACCTCAAAGCACCAAGTGTCCTTTATATTTTGGAGGTTTAATGGAGATCGGAAGTTTTTTATCAGCCTTGCTATCAAAGCGGTCATACACTAAAATATGTCATTTGCGCATCGAAATTACAAGTATGAGGAATTAAACGAGTCTTTTTACATGCTGTCAAGTTGAATGCAGTTACTCAATGCCTTTTTTGTAACAAAGCTAACTCTAAAATTGCTTTGTTAGACATAATAACTGTTTTAGAACTCCCGATTCCTCCCCCCCCCCCCCCGATTTCTTAAGCTCATCTCCCGACAATCTACCGATTTTTTCAAAGCAGTTCCTCGTTTTCAAAAAAGAAAGAAAGTGGAAGCACTGACCCTGCTCCACGTGGACTTCGCGTACAGAAGCATCCAGAACACGTGGAATGCTTCCAAAATAGATTTTGTTAAAAAAAAAAATATGCAGTTGACGAAATTCGTCTGGATCCACTTTATTTTTGGTTTAGTTTATTCTGGTCGTTTCTAATTAATTTTATATAGCGCAAAATTGCGAGTTCTTTTTTATGATGGTGGTGATAATCGAAGCATTCCCCGTCCGTGGGGACTCGCGAGAATACGGGGAGTGAGTCCCCGGGACAAACAAAAACGCAGTGACTCCTCAAATGGAGTCCTTGGGGAACGGCGAGAATTCACCTTTGGAGTTGATAACGAAGCGAATATTTTCACTAGCGACGTCCAATTCGCCTAGGCGAACGCGGATTCGCGTTCTTTGATACCTATCAAACACCTATCTTGAAAATAGTCCCTTCCCCGAGCCGATCATCGTGGGGGAGTAGAGGGGTGGGGAATCCGGAATCTAGTGACATTCACAACTTGGGAACGGATGATCGGACGTGCATGAAACTTGGTCAGTATTAAGAACAAGTGTCTCGGACGTTCAGTTTCAAGTCTGGACCGGATATAATCACTGGAGGGGGGTCAGAGCTGGAGGGGGCACTGGAAATCTCGTGAATCGCTTAAAGTTAAGGGATCGGAGTTGGACTTGCTTGGAAGAATAAGCGTAAACCCTAGATAGATTCCTGACAAAACAGGACCGGATCGTGTCACGGTGGTGGAAGTTGGAGGGGGTTTCCCGGAATTCCGGTGATTTCGAGCTAGGGTGCTTCCAGATGTGCTAGGACCATGCAACTTGGCAGGCGTATTTGGGACTCTAACATGTTGACCTGAAAATAGTCGCTTCCCGGATCCGACCATCGTGAGGGAGTAGAGGGATGGGGAATCCGGAATCTGGTGACATTCATAACTTAGGAACGGGTGATCGGACGTGCATGAAACTTGACAAGTATCAAGATTGATATTTGACGGAGTAAAACGGATAAGTCAGCTACATTTTATTCGAGCGTTACATTTTTTTCGAGCATACCCGTCAAATATGATTCGCAGTCAGCTTGGGCTGAAGGAAGATCTGTCAAGATTGAGTGTCTCAAATGTTGAGTTTCAACTCCGGAGTGGGTCTGATCACTGGGGGGGGGGGGAGCTGGAGGGGACAAACTGACAAGCATGCTAACTGTTCCAACAAGTGCCATATAAGCTTTCAGCTCTTGTTTTTCTCGAAATTGATTTGTCCCATAACTAAAGTGAACACTGACCTCAGAAGTTCTTACTAACCATCCCTAGCATTTTGTCGAAAACCAACTACACCAGCAACTTCCCAAAATCTATTTCGGCCAAGTGCCATATATCGATCGCAATTTCTGTCCGTCCGTCGGTCCGGGTTTTCCTAGTTCGGGCACTTCCACATAAGCTAGGACGATGAAATTAGGGACCCCAAAAGAATAAATTGGAAATATTTACTTCCCCGATCCGGGCATCGTTGGGGGAGTGGAGGGAGAGGGAATCCGGAATCTTGAGGTATTTATAACTTTTCAACGGGTGATAGGACCTCAACGAAACTTGATATTTGGAAAGACCCATGTCTCAGACGCCCCATTTCAAATCAGGATCGGATCCGGTGACTTTGGGGGGAGCTGGAGGGGGGAACTGGAAATCTTGGTAAACGCTTAGAGTGGAGGGACCGGGATGAAATTTGGTCAGACGAAAAAGCAGAAGTCCCAGATCCATCGCTGACATAACCGGACAGGATTCTGGCACTTTGGGGGAGTTGGGGGGGGGGGTCGGGAATTCTGGTGATCCCGTGAATTCGATACTTCCTGATGTGCTAGGACGATGAAACTTGGGAGGCGCATTAGGGACCCGAACAGACTGACCTTTCCCCGATCCAACCATCACGGGGGAGCGGAGGGATTGAGAGCCCGGAATCTAGTAGCATGCATAACTTTTGAACGGGTGATCGGAACTGAATGAAACTTGGCAAGTGGAAAGAGCTGTCGTCTTAGATGTTCCATGTCAAGTGCTGATCGGATCCGATTCTTGTGGGGGGGGGGGGGATTGGAGGGAGGAACCGGAAATCTCGTGAAGCGCTTAGAGTCGAGGGATTGGGATGGAACTTGGTGGGAAGAACAAGCATTAGCCCTAGATGCGTAATTGACAGAACCAGATCATATCGGGGCTCCGTGGGGCGAGTTGGAGGGTGTTCCCCGAAATTCCAGTGATCGCCAGTTTAGGACAGTTCCAGACATTTTAAGGACGATGAAACTTTGCAGGGATATTAGTGACTTAAGGACCCGACACAATGCCCTAAGAAAACTTGTGTTCCTGGACCCGAACATCTTTGGGGAGTTAAGTGAAGGAGAATCCGGAAATCACTGGCTTCCGTAAGTTGCGAGCGGGTAGTCCAATTCGAGTGAGACGTAATCGGTGATAAGAACTGATGACCTAGACAAGCAAGACATGCGGCCGAACCACATGCGGCCACGGTTGGGAGAGTTGGAGGGGGGGGGGGGCGGAAACTTTTTGACATGCACAAAAACCAAACGGATGGACCGAATGGGATGGGACAGTACCCAATTTATCCGGCCTTGATTTGTTATTTGACGTCTGGATCGGTTCCGGCCACGGTAAGGAGGGGGGAACCCGCAATTTGCAGATAGGCTATGCTCCGATTCCAGTCAAACTTGATGGAAGGTAATAGGAGATGTGAGAGGTCCGACATTTATGTTTCCGAGTCGTATTCAGCCACAGTGAAGGGAGTTTGAAGGAGAGCTCCGGAAATGTTGCGGCTCGGATAGGGGTTAAACAAGTGGAGCGGTTTGAATGCAACTTGGGATGTAGAGAGATCCCATACCCTAGATGACATATTTTAGGGTTCAAACCGGATCAGACCACGGGTGGGGGAGGGCGGGGGAGAGAGTTACCGGGAATTCTCAAAAAACGCTCAGATTTGAGTGAAACTTGATAGGTGGCTGCGGTGATTCGGCTGCGGTAGGGGGAGTTGGAGGGGAGTACCGGAAATCGTGTGGCATGTCTAGGGACCAAACGAGTGGATCTATTAGGTTGAAACTTGGAAGGTATAAAACTCATTTGCCCTAGATAATCCGAGGCGATGCCGGAAATGCTCGGAGTTGAGTGAAACCAGATATCCTATTTCTAGCCCCGAAACGCATTTTTGGATGGCGGGGTATTTTGTGACGTTCTCATGTTCTTTCTTGTACCACCTACTCGTATCAAAAGCCATATGAGCTCGTAGCTCTTCTCGAAGAAAGTTTAATCGGAAATATGTTTTCAGAAGGCACAAAATCAAATCTCGCGTCCTATTGGTCGGTTTTTATGGCACTTGCCTTTCGACCAAGTGCCATATAGCGATCGCAATTTCTGTAAGGAAAGCAGTGGAAATTGACCAGGCCTCGGAATTACACACCAGTATCTGACACCACGAGGTCCTTAAAGTTCAACTGAAAAGGGCAGAGATGGAAAAGTCTTGTTACCCCTCACTTATTCATTTAAAGAGGCTTGAAGACCCGATGAAAATGCGCTACTTCGTTGCTCCACTATTCAGGAATAATCATTTTTCAAATAGTGGAATTTCCCTGTCATATTTGTGGTACTACCTGTGTCGCATGCTTGACGAAAAAGATTTATGATTTTTTTTTGTTCAGGCACTATGCAATGTTCACCATGCTTATTATCGCCCACTGAAAAGCCGCGTTTGTGTTCAGATTCAGGTTTTCCGCGTCATAGTAGAATTTCCGCTGTGAGGACAGCCGTAGGTATTCTGAACCTCAGTACGAGAGCAGATAGTGGAAAATAAAAAAATCCCTTAGCAGAATCCAAATAACTCAGTGTATTCAACTAAATGATACAAAAATAAGTTTGCTTTTCAGTTAAACTTTAAAGATAAATCTCTAGGGATAAGAAGATACGTATCATCCAAGGATACAATTTTTGAGTTTGAACGTTTGAACACGCGAAAAAGTATAGCTTGTTCCTATCGGTGAATATATTTGAGTCTGTATATATAGAGCCGAGCGGACAATCACATCTTCTGTTGGTCCTCATCACATGACATTACCACTTACGTCATGATAGTCTGGTATTCTGACATAATTTGTCCGACATCGCATTTTCCGGGGCGTCACGACTAGAAGGGGGGGGGAGGGGGGACGCCCCCGTCGGCCAGTCAGTAAAAAATAGCCGAGTCGACGCGAATCGGATCTTAATGAAACTTGGTATTTGGAAGACCTCGTGCTTTAGACGACCCACTTAAAATCCAGACCGGATCCGGTGACTTGGGGGGAGCTGTGTGGGGGGGGGGGGGGCGGTTGGGAAACGCTATGGGTGGAGGGATCGGGATGAAACTTCGTTGGAAGATACATCACTGACATAACCGAACCGGATTCGGGCACTGTGGGGGGAGTCGGGGGTCCGGAATTCTGGTGATCCCGCGAGTGCGGTACTTCCTGATGTACTAGGACGATGAGATTGGGCTGGCATATGAAGGACTCGAACAAACTGACTTGACAACAGTCGTTTGCATGATCTGGCCATCGTGGAGGGAGTCCGGAGTCTAGTGGCATTCATAACTTTTAAACGAGCGATCCGATTTGAATGAAACTTGCAAGTGGAAAATGGTGTCGTCTCAGATGTTCCGTGTCAAGTCCGGACTGGGTCCGATACTTGTGGGGGCACCGGAATTTTCGTGAAACGCTTAGCGTCCAGGGATGGGGATGGAGAAACCGGATATGTTTCATCCCACTAATTTGATCCCTGCCACACTATTTCCGGTTCTCCTCCCCCTAAAACTCACCTTACCGCGGCCGAATTTGGTTCAGACACATTAACAGATTGTCTAAAATCTCTTACCGCCAATCAAGTTTCGCTTGAGTCTAACTTCGCGAAACTTCGGACCCCCCCCCCCCCCCCCCCCTACCGTGTTCAGGTCCGGGCCGGACCTTAAAATATGTCATCTGGGGCACATCGTCTCTCTACTTTCCAAGTTCCATTCAAATCATTCCCCTCGTTTGACCCGTATGCCAGCCACAAAATTCCAGTACTCCCCCCACTGTGGTCAGATACGACTTGGACACATAGACGTTGTATCTTCCATAGGTTGCAAGCGGTTGGTCCGATTCGAGTATAACTTTTTCGATGATAAGAACTAATGACCTAGACAGGCAAAACATGTCTCCGAACAACAGTCAGCAATGGTTTTTGGAGTTGGAGGGAGGAAACTTTGTGACGTGCACAAAAAACAAACGAATGGGCCGAATGGGATGCAAGTTGGACAGTATTGATTTTCTGCGGCCTAGTTTGTTATTTACGGTTCGGACCGGCTCCGGCCAGGGTAGGAGGAGGATGAACCGGAAATTTCAAATAATGTATACACTGGATACGTCAGCTACGATGCTTTATCAGCGATATTTCGGCCCTTCTTGCCAAGAGTCCTCGTCAGGCTGTCAATCTTCAGGGTCAACGTCGGGGAAAGAAATAAACCTGTAATAATAGATTACAATGTAATAATCTATGTAATAATAGATTACAATGTAATAATCTATGTGATAATAGATTATTACAGGTTTGTTTCCTTCCTATTTCGAGGTCCGATCCTAGGGTTAAAGGGGGTATTTTGTGACGTTCTTGCAACACCTACTCGTAATAAGTGCCATATGAACTCGTAGCTCTTGGTTTATGATGGTGATGATAATCGGAGCATTCCCCGTCCATGGGGACTCGCGAGATACGAGGAGTGAGTCCCTGGGACAAAAAAAACGCGGGGACTGCTCCGAAAGAGTCCTAGGGAAACGGCGAGTATACGCCTATAGTCTCTCCATCCGTCTTGCAGGTATTGAAAGCTACCTTCAGAAGTCTTACCATCCACTTTGCAAGACAATTCACAAAGTTTCCTTGAAGAGTTTAGAGCGTATCTTCAGTATGTTGTTACGATGCACAGTCCGAACTGGTCGTTTTTTTTCTATCTAATAGCACCTACGAACACACGAGATGAGATTTCCCATTTTTCTCCCGATTTTCTGCACTTGCATCATTAGGTTGAAAAATCTCAACTTTTCCGTCCGGGCAGGAACTCTAGTCCGTGAGTACCCGACCCTGATTGTAGGTACAAGGCATAATATTTATTAGATTTAAATCATATTACTACATCCTCTAAGTTCACTATTTTTTTATTTGAACAGATCTGGTAAAATCCAACTGCCACCGGCAACACTGCTACAGAGCAGCTATACCACATCGTGTTGCTAATTTCATGCTGCGTTTTTTCTATCTCACGGTGCAGGTATGCCCGGGCCCCACCATAGTCACACCTGGAGCGTGTTCCACCCTACTTACCGTAGTTTCTACGCATGACGTCACAAATTCTGCCTTTTTGTCGTCAAGGCTGGAACGATTTTTCTATTTTCCAGCAGAATATCATGCAACGGGTATCCGACCAATCACATGACAGAGATTCGTGGTTACTACGCTTACTACGCTCCCGAGCGTGGTAAGCAAATAGTTACTATTTCGAGAAGGCTGGAACGGTCAGCGTAGTAACTTTTCGTGAGGTTGGAACGGATATAGTGACTATTAGTTACTATTGGTACGAGGGTGGAACACGCTCTTGGTAATAACGCCGGTAATAAGACCGTCTTACGGTCGAAAGTGGGAAGCCAAGACGCTGAAAACGTAAGAAGTCGAGATGAAAAAATCCATCTCCGCCATTTTGAAACGTATCTTCGGAGTGTTTGGACCAATCACAGACCAGAGTCACTGACTTTAGCCAGTTTTGTTTACCTTAGAGTGATGATGGTGGTAATATTTCTTGAATTCTTCGTTCCAGGTGTGACCAGGACGTAAGAGTGGGTAGTAGCCAAATTAACGAACCAAATTACGTACAGATGTGACTGAGTCAATAGACGATCAGGCTTTCCCGGTCTAATTTTCTGCACATTTCTGTATAGAACTGATAATAGTGACAAAGATACTAACAGGAAACCGAGTCCGCAGGCACCACACTCTCGTCCTCTATCGGAAGCATTATAGAGAGAATGCAACCTACCCGACGAAAACGAATATTTTATCACCATCACCAGCAGAGGCGTTTTTTTTTTTGGGGGGGGGGGGCAAGGTATTTACCGACTGGCTGGTCATTTTTACTTACTGTTTTTGCAGATAAAAGCGACTATTATTGAGAAAAAACATCTGTGTTGACGAAAAATGGGCTAATTAAAAAAAAACTACTATTTTTAAGAAAAAATCGACTATTTTTGCAAGAAACCGACTGTTTTAAAAAAAAATCAACTGTTTTGCGCCGACTCGGCTATCTTTTGTACCGACATGGTCGACAACATTCGGGGGGGGGGGGAGGGGCGCCCCCCTCCCCTAGTCGTGACGACCCTGATCACCAGAATGGTGAAACGAAGAACTTAACATGGCGAGAGATAGGAATTAAAACTTTAAGACTGAACTATCGGCGTTTGGTAACTATAATCTGAACCTGTAACTTGCTGGAAACGTTTTTCCCACCGTTTCTTGATTGGTTAAACACAGTTTTATAACAAAGTATAATCGGGAATGTGTTTTAGGACAATTCAAAGTTTTGCTAAAAAAAAAGGAGTCTCGCATGCTATTGGTATCACGCAAAGATGAAAATCTGACCAATAGGACACACATTCCGATTAAAACTGTTTTCCAACATTATATGCAATCAAGAGAGAAAGGATCGGAAAAACTCTGTCAAGCCCTTACAAGCTTAGACTTAGAATGTCAACCAAACGCTCAAAATTTAGCCTGGAAGTTGAAAGTCCTATACCTAGTCCCATTCCAAGGTTGAATTTTATCACTGCGCTTTCTCCGTTTTCGTCGGGAAGGGTGCAATCCCTCTACAGAACGCAACAGTTTGAACGCAGTCAGTAACGAGTTATCGAGCAAGCGAAACCAAATTCCTGAAACTCATGAGGTTCTAATTGAGGAAAAAGAGTCTTTGTGTATATATGCATATATCAGCGTACGATTAAAAAAAGATAACGTCCTTCATGGCGTTGATGGCATATAAATTATGGAATAATATTCTATAAAAGTATAAATCAAACACAAAGAAGGAGTACTACAACCTACTTGCAATTCACTGAACAATATCGCTGCTGCCGAATCGTTTGTTCCAAACTACATAACCGTCTAATTCAGCTTCAGAAACACTTGCGCGGACTTGGGTGAGGGCAGCCCGGAAATCTTCGACGGTTATCGGTCGAACCTAAAAAAAGCAAGACCAAAGGTTTCGATGGGATCCCAAAAATCTAACATTTGATTCAAACAATTGGGTCATGTCTTCGCCATTCAGTCTTCGTCAGATTTCTTGAATACTTTTACTGTTAAAATAAAGTTCAAAACCCCGATACTGAATCTCTAATCGATTTCAGAAACAACTTTGAGCTTCAACCAAATTTCCAGTTTCAGCCGAACTCGTGATGAACCATTTGTCCAGCAAGAAAACTAAGTTCAGATATGGATTCAGCGGACCTCCTTACCCCTTCAATGAGTATCTTATTAGCTCATAAAACGTACGTGTTTTTACCGTAAATTCAAAACCCTCCTCTGCCTCTAAATATAGGACTCCACCTACGAACTTGACCTGTACTTTGCCAATGAATCCTCATACTAAGCCTGAACAACATATATCAACCCCTACTAAGCTCAAACAAGATATACCAGCCCCTTCGACTTTCGATTACACTAGCTCTCTCCAACATTCATGGATCACGTCATCATCCACGCGCAGAGCTATACTAGAGTGAAGAAATGGGAGTGACTGCTATAGCCGAACATTGGTCGACAAATTTTGTGTCCGGTTTTTGTCGGATTCCAGGTGAACTACTTGTCCGGTGAGAAAATAACTTTCATATCACCATCGTCATTTTATTTACAACCCGTCACTGAACAAAATTGGGCTAGGCCCAGAAAAGACGGAGTAAAAAACAAGAAAAACGAAAGAGAAACAAGGAAAAGGAAAAGCATACTTCGATAACTACGAACTTGGAACAAACAGAAATGACCAAAGATGGAATGACTCCTGACATTCAGTAGAAAAATCACTACTACGCTTCTCAATAATTCCTGCTGGGTTTACCAATCGATACTTTCTCTGCAGAAAAGGATTCGGATTCACCATGTCGCCTTACCCCTAAATCAACTATCTCAATCTAACAGCTTTAAAAAAATATTTTTTGCCCCTTAATGTGAAACCCCTCCCCCACCCTAAAATATAGGGCTACAGAGCCCATCTTTGACACAAAGGATCCTCCCACCAAGTTTCATCAAAATATATCAATCTCCTCGAGAGTTTT
The DNA here is from genome assembly GCA_030848855.1 of Branchinecta sandiegonensis. Lineage (NCBI taxonomy): Eukaryota > Metazoa > Arthropoda > Branchiopoda > Anostraca > Branchinectidae > Branchinecta > Branchinecta sandiegonensis. Next base: position 6,714,793 of record JAUPMV010000016.1, on the reverse strand, counting down.
CGTGCGCACAGACGGACAACTTTTGCGATGTCATAGGTATCCCTCCACTTACGTTCTGGGTTCTCAAAAACTGGACGAAATGACTTGGCGAGATTAAAAGTATGTGGCTCTGTGTGGCACGGTTACACCCTTTCGTCGTCCGAAAGGAACCGAACCCAGTGATAGGGGTTGGAGAGGGGTGGGGGGAGACAGGCACTGGATTTCTTTTCAGGGGGTATCCAGTTTTGGGGGTTGGTTAAGACGTTATAACTACCAGTAGTCGGTACCGGATTACCAGGCAAAGTAGGAAATGATATAAAAGAAGGTAGTAATGTAGCCTATGGGCCCTATTACATTTAGGGGCCCTGTGATCATTTTTATACTTTCGTGTAAACCATTTGCACCATATTTTTCCTTCGATGTAACCTTTCCAATCATGTACAGTTAAATCATGTGTTGCCTCACACGAACCAGTCACACTTTGGTGGTAACAAAACCAGAATCTGGTGAAAAAAAGCTGCATTTAAAGGACCTGTCTTACCTGTAATACTAATGCAACCTGCTTCCATAATCACTCAGTATATTTCTAAACCCGGAGACCCCAATTTCGTACGGTACATTCTAACCCCTCTAACAAAACCATGATGATTTTCTCACTTGCCGTGTTTTGCTAACTTCGATGTGTACCGCGCTGTCGACGGTTGTCTGCGAGAAGTTTTTCCATCAGAAAAACCGGTTATGTAAATTCTTTCCCTGTTTTTGCTACAAGTCAACGGGTCTCGGAAAAGGCTTAAAACAGCCAAAACCGAGGGTTATCTGAGAAAAGCTCAGCCTATAGTTTTAAAGTATTCAAATATTTTAAAATACTGTAAGTTGAAGAGTAAATAGTGCGAGGGGTCCTTTAAAGGAATATAGACGGGTAAAGACTATTTACCTGATCCCGAGATATGTTTTCCATCTGACTAAATGGAATGCATCGAATCGGTCCGAGAGCCGCCTCGCGACAAAGGTTCGCCATATCTGCACCTGAATACCCGCCAGCTTTCTCACATACTTCTTGAATGTCCCTTTCGGCGAGGGAGTTCTCCTGCTTGGACATAAGGTTGGCGATAAGATGTCGCCTTGCCTGCAAAGATAAATGTCGGGTAAAGTTAAAGCTCAACTGAAAAGTCTATTCAAAACAATGCATAAAACGGATAGGTCAGCTTCGATGCTTTTGCAGCGATATTTCGGCCCTTCTTGGCAAGGGTCCTCGTCAGGCTGTCGAATGTCAGGGACAAGGTTGGGGAAGGAACGAACCTGCAATAAAGAACTGAAAAGTCTGTTTATTTTTATATCTTGGCGAATACACCGAATTATTTTGACCCTGCTAAAGGGACCCTTCGGGAAATCGAATGGAACGGCGAGAATAGAGGGAGTCACCCCACGCGGACTCCACGGACAGAAAAAGAGAGCACACGGGGAATGCTTCCAAATCCAAAATGGATTTTGTTCGAAAAAAAAAATATGCAGTTGACAAAATTAGTCTGGATCCACTTTATTTTGGGTTTTATTTATTCTGATTGTTTTTAATTAATATTACATTGCACCAACACCAGCAAAAATTGATTCCCTTCCGAAAGAAATAGAAAACCGTGATTTTCGGGGTTTTTACTTTTTTTATTTATTTGTTTGTCTTGATCAGCTAATTATCCCTCTAGGATGATGTGCGAGGGATAAATATAAATTTGGATAATTATCCCTCGCACATCATCCTAGAGTGATAATTAGCTGTTCAATAAAAAAAAACCCGAAAATCACGGTTTTCTATTTCTTTCCTAATGAATGGTCAGCTTGGCTTCAAACCTTATATTCCCTTCCAAATCTGAAAGGGAGTACTTTTTGACGATGGTGATGGTAATCGGAGCATTCTCCGTCCGTGGGGACTCACGAGAACACGGGGAGTGAGCACCCGGGACAAACAAAAACGCGGGGACTCCTCAAATGGAGTCTTTGGGGAAAGGCGAGAATACGCCTTAAGAGATCTGGTTCAAGCGGTTGCTTTCAAAATACGATCCCATCAATGTGATTCTAAATTAGTGAAAATATATTTTAGTGTTATATATTTTATATTTCTTTGTCCTTTTGCTGCACTTACGCCCTTGGGCAGTGCGTCATAAATCCTTCAATCATTCATTCATTATACACTGATTGTCCGACAAGATAAAGTTGCATTTCAGTGGCTAATGAAGCGAAGCTCAGGAATGTTCAGTTCCTGATTATAAGGTCACTTTTGAAGAAAGCTCACTATCGTGTGTGACCCAGAACATATTTATTTTTCGGCAATCGTTTATCGTTGCAGTTGCTAAATATGTCAAGCATAGAGGTACAACAAATACGAATCGATGTAAATCGATTATATGAATGAATGAATAAATGAACGAACTTTGTTACCCGTAAAGTGTAAAACACTAAATACGGAGTATTTAGAAAAACAGAATCGTGTGTGACCCAGAACATATTTATTTTTCGACAATCGTTTTTCGTTGTAGTTGCTAAATATGTCCAGCATATAGGTACAACAGATCCGAAAGAAAAATTTCATTCGATGTAAATCGATTATATGAATGAATGAACGAACTTTGTTACCCGTAAAGTGTAAAACCCAAACGGAGTATTATGAAAAACAAACAAAACGGTAAATAGCGAAAAAACAACAAGCAACTAACAAAACAACATGAACAAGCTAACCAGCATCAACAAGAAAGAAGGTCCGCAGAGGGTCGTACACGTGAATCAAGTTTCGTACGTATGGAAGGCGGAGCAACGAAGTAACGCATTTTATCAGGTCTTCTAGCCATACACTGTGCAAAATCCGAGCGTATTTTACGCACGTATTTGGGCTTGAGAAGATCTCTAGCAGTATGGTTGTATTGGGAAATCGGTCCGTTTTGTATCGAAATACGTCCGTATTGCTAGAGTTCTTTTCAAGCTCAAATAGTGCGTAAAATACGCTCGGATTTTACGCAGTGTGTAAACCCACCATTAACTGAATGAAGGATGAGTAACTAGACTGTCCTAACTCAGCCCTATTCAAATTCACTCTAAGTACCCACATAACGCGGATTCACATTTGTAAGGGCAAAACAGCGCCACCTAGCTCGCGGCGGTTTCGCGCAATGTCAATGTCTTATGTGACTTTTCGTCAGGTCATTAGTAATTTTCTATTCATAAATGGCAAAACTTATAGTTTTCTTCACAGTTTGGAAAATAAAACAAACCATTAAAGGAATCCCACATCCTCCTTGACAAAACCTTGATGTAGACTTCGTATGCTGTCAGAAGTTTCCTAACAGATAAGACAGGATGTGCAGTTTCAGCTTGGGATGTTATGAATGAATGAATGAAAAATTTATTTCCCATCAAAATTGGCCCGAGGGGACCTAGACGGAGTAAACAAAATAGAAAAGAAGAGAACAAACAACAACAACACGCAATATAACATTTTAACACAACAACAATCTAAGAGAATACGAACATTAGTACGTAAGTGAGTCGTATAAACCGTGGGATCTGCTTAATGAACTTTCAAACTTCTTTATTCTTGCCTCAATCGCAGTCAGAGGATCGGCAAGATGGTATTTTGTACTGATTTTGTATTCTTTGCCCATGGGGGTATTATCTGCTATGACTTTGTAAACCGAACGTTCTGCAAAACAAGCATTGCCAAGAAGAGTAGAAAAACTCCCGAAAAAGCATCTGCTGACATTTCCATGGTGATAAACAAAGTGAATAATATAGTGCGTAACTTAGTTGTCGAAATCGTGTGTATTTTTTATAGTATTTATGTGTTAATTAATTGACCAGATGGTTTAGGAATAGTTCTGTTTTATACATTATTTTGTACTCCTCAGTTCTGAGGGAAATAAATGAATAAATAAATAAATAAACAGAAAAGTCAGCAGATGTTAATGTTTGCACAATCGTAACAAGTAACATCCCAACTGTTATCTGTTGAAACTGCGAATTTTTATGTTATCTGTTAGGAAAATTTTGAGTGTTTAAGCTCTACACTTAGTTATATGACGGATAAGTCAGCTGGGATTGTTCCAGAGATATTTGCCCTAACCGCACAATTTTCCACCGTGAACTGAACTGTTGAGACCCCGGTGAAAAATGTGTAGCCTGCGTAGTTGTATGATAGTTGTACGAAAAAGTTGCATGTATTAATATGTAATAGTAAAGAATACTATCATTTAATGTGCCTCAGACTGAGCCAATCTTAAGCAGTAGTATCCAGTAGCATCCTGTCTATAGTGGCATCCAGCCTAGCTAATACTAGCATAACATAACATAACATAACATAACGAATTTATTTCAAACAACCACTATCATGGCAATGCCAAATTTGGGTATTACGTCAAGCATAATGCACATTTTAAAATCTATACAGCTAATCATCAATTCGTCATCACAGACCTGTTATAATATATAAATGAAAACCAAAAACAGAACACGGACGTTGGAATAATATCACAGACAGCTATCACCATCATTATAAATTTTTGTGAAACTCGGAACGAAGCTTTTCTGGTACCGCGTATGTGTTGCAGGTATGGGGGACAACTTTGGAACCTTTGAACTTGCAGTAGAATGCAGTAACACGGTAGCCTCGACATAGAGGCATGTAGTAGGATCAGTTCGTACTGCATGCTACTTTTTCGTACAACTTCATATTACTATTTCGAGATAAGTTTTTCAGCGGGACATGATATGCCCTCGCAGCGCAGAACGCCGTACCTCAAAATCCGGCAGCGGGATGTACAGTCGCTTCACAAGTCGCCGCCTGGCGGCCTCATCCAACTCTTGCGGCCTGTTGGTGGCACCAATCACCAAAAGACGGTCTTCGCTACACGTAGTGGCGCCATCTAGCTGAACAAGGAACTCCGTTTTTATTCGGCGGGAGGACTCGTGTTCCGTGTCGCTTCTTTGGCTCAGCAGAGAGTCGATCTCGTCGATAAATATCACAGCCGGTTGGTTTACTCTAGAATAAGTGGAAAAATGAAGGTCTGAGACTAAAGATCCCTTCAAGGACCCCGCTTGCTTACTGTCTTTTCTATCATCCCTAGATCCCTTTAGGAATCTTAGCTTCTGAAATCCCCGACTTTCGCCATTGTTTCGTTTTGCACCTACGACTTTCAAGCGCTTTTTGGGATCCCAAACGTAAGTGGAGGGATACCTATGACTTCGTAAAAGTTGCCGGTCTGTCTGTCTGTCCGTCTGTTTGATGAGACTTGGTGTGAGGACTCTTTAAGTCAAGGGAGAGGTCGAGTTCGTAAATGTGCTCTGTAGCTCAACATTTAGGGGTGGGGGTTCAAACTAAGGGGCGGACAAATTTTTGTCCAACAGATAATGAGATTGTCGATTTACGGTAATAAGACATGCTGAACAGGAATATGGAAACCATTTTCTCGCCGGACAAGTAGTTCGCCTGAAATCCACCAAAACCGAAAAGTTTCTTAAAGGTCAAAGTTTTATTTAAAGTTGATTAGATGTCCGATTTAGGGGTGAGAAGACATGCTAAATCCGCTTTTGACAATCATTTTCTACCCGGACATACAGTTCACCCGGAATTCGGCTGAAACCGGAAAATTTGTTATAAGTTAAAGTTTTATCTGAAGTTGATTAGATGTTCGATATAAGGGTAAGGGGATACGTTGAATTGGTTTTTGGGCTTTAGTTTTGCAACACAAGTAGCTCGCCCGGAATCCAGTCGAAACCCGAGATTTGGCAGAAGTAAGGCAGGAAGACTTGATCAATTTCGTCAAAGTAGATATGACGTATAGCCTAAGGGTAAATATACACATGCTGAATCAATATCTGAAGTTGGTTTTCTGACATTAGCCATTGGCCTTCTTCTGTTTCTAAATCTTAATAGGAAAAATAATCAAGGAGTCTCGCGAAGACCGGATTTCTACAAGACCCATTTGTCTGGATCAGATATTAAATTTTTGGGATCCCATCGAAACCTTTGGCCTTGCTCGGCCACGAGCCGACATTTTTCCAGTCATGCAACTCCAACTTAGCCGAAAACGACTCTTTCACACATAAGGACATCAAAGTGTTGCTTTTCATTTTGGAAGACATGGTAGACAATCAGCTATATCCTCTGTTTTGAACTTCTTTTCTTTTACTTGGTTTTCCGAAATTTTTAACCACGGCACGTTCAGCTTTCAAATGTTTTGCATCCAGCAGCTGCGTCGGTGAGCGGGAAGGCTGGCTACAATCGACAAGCAAATCGCTAGCCTCACGTGGCAAATAATGGTATTTTACGAAAAACTATGTTTCTGAGCCATTTCATCGTGAAAAGATCACTTATTCGAACAGTGGCTAAAAACGATAGTCAGTACGATGCTTTGGCAGCGAAATTTCAACCCTTCTTGTCAAGGGTCCTCGCCAGGCTTTTGAACATCAAGGACTGGAAGAAACTTAAGAAACCAAAATTGAATACTGCATGAAGATTATGTAAAGTAATAGTATATTATGTACTTGTATGTTAGTGAATTTTTATTGACCTTTTCCTATACTATTACGCAATGAAGAATGTTTTGATCAATAAAGTGAATTTGAATCTGAGACCAACCTGCAAGGTTTGCACTTTCGTTCCTTCCAGTACCTGACGCTTTAGGTTCAATGAGTATTTATGAAAAGATCGTCGACACCAGTCTCGGATATGACTACTACTTCCCCAACGACCTCAGCATGCCCCTGGACCCGATTCTTGGCTGGGACGCAACAACTGAAGGCGGAGGCAGTATGATCGGGACCTGAAGGAGGCCAACATTGCGTTTTTGCAGATACCATCGTGTCTGATACCACGGTAACTGGATCTGCAGTTAGTCGTTTTTGCAGTTACCGTCCTTGGGCACACGCCATGAGTAAGATTCTTAATGAATAAACGATTTAAGGACATGAGAAACTTCAACGTGTTGTTGTCATTTTGGAAGACATGGTAGGCTGATACCACGGTAACTGGATCTGCAATTAGTCGTTTTTGCAGTAACCGTTTTGCAGTTACCTGAAAGTCCCTTATATTTATTTTCTGAAAAAATTTAATCTGACAACCCTGTCTCACCGTCGTGAAAATTTGTGCTTCAAGTTTGGAGGGCAGACTCTACTGAACCCAGTCCTTCGCGACATCCTGCCCCCCAACTTTACAACAGAAAGGGAGAGGCCTTAAAGACAAGTTTCCGAACAAGTCCCTCCCCTTCAACCAGTGTTTTGCCGACACGTGAGATACAAGAATAGTTTTGTCCCCTCCTTTGTTTCCCTACGTAACAGAAATTAGTAGGTTATTATTTTACTCCCCGTTGTCTATTTCCCCAATCGTTACTTTTTATATTGTTTGTTCTCAGCATTTTATATGTAATTTGACCACTTTCTAGTATATGTCGGTAATTTTGGTTACTTTTTAATGTATGTTTGACTCTACCACCTGCTATTCGGCTAGTCCGTAACTGGTGTTGAAATAAAACTGAACTGAAATTGAATTGAATCTGATCCACGGGCTGCTCTACAAAAACGTCTATTGCCGAAATTGCACTTTTCAAAGTCATCCCAAAAGAAAAACTGGTATCCAGTTACATCACTAAGTGCCAAACTTCTTTCCCAACAATTTGACAAAATTTGATGAACGTGAGATGACTTTTGAGATACCACGATCAGTTACCACGGTCGGACCGTGGTATCTCAATATCAGCACGATGAAAAATTTATCTCAAATAACAGTACGAAGTTGTACGAAAAAGTAGCACGCAGTACTAACTGATGCTGCTACATGCTTCTACTTCAAGGCTACCGTGTTACTGCATACTACTATTAGCAAGACTGGATGCTACTATGGCAAGACAGGATGCTATTGGATACTACTGCTTACGATTGGACCAGTCTGAGGCACATTAAATGATGGTATTCTTTGCTACTACATAGTATTACACGCAACTTTTCGTACAACTACCATACAACTACACAGGCTACACATTTTTCATAGGGGGATACCACGATAACTGGCCAGTTACCACGACAACTGCAAACACGCCTTTTGACCGTGGTATGAGATACCACGGTAACTGCGAAAACGACTTTAGACCGTGGTATCAGATACCATAGTATCTGCAAAAACGCAACTATTGAGATCGAAGACATCACTGCGGCCACACAGCCTCGTGGCGACTGGAGAGGCTCTGTCGACGCCCTGCGCGCCACTGATGGCTCCTGATCTAAGGTCTTAGTCAAAGGTAATGCAGACCTGGCAACGGCGAACAGTGCCCGAACCATTTTCTTTCAGATACCACGATAACAGGCCAGATACCACAATAACTGCAAACACGCCTTTTGACCGTGGTGTGAGATACTACGGTAACTGCGAAAACGACTTTAGACCGTGGTATCAGATACCATGGTATCTGCAAAAACGCAACTATTGAGATTGAAGACATCACTGAGGCCACACAGCCTCGTGGCGACTGGAGAGCAGGGTTGCCAAGAGCTCGACTCATAAAAGTGTCACAATTGCTGACAAAAAGGTGCTTTTTGACACCTGGAATTTTTTTTGTGCATTCCGCTGCACAACGCGCAAAATTTGTAATAGCCTAATTTGTAACAACATCTTTCAAAACATTTCTTAACTGTTACATCACAGTTTTGTAACAAAATTTAATCGGAAATGAGCTTTATTTAAGGCTTCAAACTGTTTTTGTGTACTAAATCTATAAGTAAAGTACATGTTTTGGGGGTCGGTAATCCGTCACTTAGAAAGATTTGTCTGAGCTAAAAGTGTCGTTCCTAAAAAAAAGGTTTCACTTTCAGAGAAAAACTGCCACGGTACCCCGAGGCAAAAAGTGTCAAAAAGCACCAAAAGTGTCACACTTGGCAACACTGCTGGAGAGGCTCTGTCGACGCCCTGCGCGCCACTGACGACTCGGGAGGATCTAAGGTCTTAGTCTAAGCTAATGCAAACCTGGCAACGGCGAACAGTGCCCGAACCATTTTCTCCCCCTCCCCCACCCACTTGGACGTCAGTGAGGAGGCGCTGATGCTGAAGAAGGTAGACTTGGACTGTGATGCGATGCACTTCCCAATAAGGGTCTTTCCAGTTCCAGGAGGTCCAAAGAGAAGCAGGCCTTTGGGTGGTCCACGGAGGCCAGTAAAGATGTCAGGACGAAGCATGGGCCAGACAACGATTTCCTGAAAACAGATTAAGTATCCAACGGAATCGAAAAGCATTTAAAAGCATTTTAAAGTATTTAAACTGTGCGAACAACATTTTGTGAGCTAGGCTTGCACGATCTCCAGTTCCTTTTTCCCGGCATCTGGGCGATCTGGCAGTCTAGAATTTTCACTTGTATTTGCGCAGGCTGTTTTTACGACTTCGGCTAAAACTCTCTTCACTTTCAAGAGCTGTTTTGGAGCTGCAAGGTGGTAATGACTCCATCACAGCTCTTTCCTAGTTTTGGAAAGCGAAGTGAACTTGGGGGGGGGGGGGGGTATGTGGTGATGTGTGGTGTCTGTTCCGTGTTCGTGACATTTGGAGTGTCGATGGGAATTTCTGCAACGGAAGCATTAGCCCTTGGAAACGTTCTAGAGGCTGTTGGGGAGGTGGAGAATATCCGAAATTGTAGTGTGTTGAAAATGTGAGTGTTCAGTTCGGAAAGCAAATCCACGACGGGAATGGAAAGCGATCTCGGAAAGTTGCATGGCCGAAACTTCTTTCCGTGGATTCCTGAGCGCGGAAGATTTTTGCCAGAATAGCGCTATAGTCTCATGTCCGTAGCTAATAGCGATGTACTTACCTTTATCGTCTTCTTAGCATGTTCGAGTCCTGCAATATCTTCCCATGTGATCTGCGACTTCACATCCATAATCTCATTCTTGATCAGCTCGATCAGCTTTTTGTCAATTCCTTTCAGTCTCGGATCTAGCTCTTCTTCTTCTAACGAACCTTCCTCCATAGGACCTACACTGTATCCGTTAGATACTCCGGGGTTGGTTTTAAAGCTGTTTGCACAGTTCTCACCTCTAAAAACAAATGAGCTTTAAACAGTGTAATCAATAGCAATGTAACAATAGCAATGTAACAAGCACATAGGGCCATCAGTCCGGGGACTGGAGTAAGGCCAGTTCGGCCAATTTTTTCGTAGTCCAAATTTTTTAAAAGCTTATTTGACAATGCAAAACGGATACGTCGGCTGTATTTTATTAGAGCGTATGACGTATTTCGGAAAACCAAGCAAAAGAAAAGAAGTTGAAAACAGAGGATATAGGTAATGGCCTACCATGTCTTCCAAAATGAACAAGACGAAAGGTTTCGATGGGATCCCAAAAATCTAACATTTGATTCAAACAATTGGGTCATGTCTTCGCCATTCAGTCTTCGTCAGATTCATTGAATATTTTTACTGTTACAATTAAGTTCAAAAATGGATTCAGCATGCCTCCTTGCCCCGATACCGAATCTCTAATCGATTTCAGAAACAACTCTGAGCTTCAACCAAATTTCCAGTTTCAGCCGAATTCGTGATGAACCATTTGTCCAGCAAGAAAACTAAGTTCAGATATGGATTCAGCGGACCTCCTTACCCCTTCAATGAATATCTTACTAGCTATAAAACATACATGTTTTTACCGTAAATTCAAAGCCCTCCTCTGCCTCTAAATATAGGACTAAAGGACCCACCTACGAAGAATTAAAGAATTAAATCAAGAATTAAAGAATGTAGTTACTCTTTTGAAAAATGGTCAGTCTGAGGGTATTGATGGATCATCGACATTTCTGTTAAAAGAAATCTTCCCCCAAATCTCGCGCATTTTATGTCACATAATAAACCTGGCATTTAAAAACGGGACGTTTCCTTCGTCATTAAAAGATTCAAAAATATTGGCTCTTTACAAAGGAGGAGAGAAAACAAATCCGTCGAATTATCGGCCAATATCAATTCTGTCGGCTTTTTCTAAAATAATTGAACGTTGTCTGTATAATAGAATAGTGCGTTTTTTAGAACATTTTGAAATGATAAATCAGCTACAGTTCGGATTTCGCAAATGTCATTCTACCGATCATGCGGTCCTGTTACTAACACAGTATGTCCATGACATTCTTGACCGGGGAGAAATTCCAGCTTCTATTTTTCTTGACATTAAAAAAGCTTTTGATACGATATCTCATGATATTCTAATGCATAAGTTGGATCATTACGGTATAAGAGGGCCAGCAAAATCCCTAATAGCATCTTATATTAAGGACCGTTCTCAGTATGTTGATGGAGGTGATGTTTCATCCGAAATGACTCGACAATCTAATATCGCTGGTGTCCCGCAAGGCTCAATACTTGGTCCCTTACTTTTTTTAATTTATGTTAACGACCTGAATAATTCCATGAGAATATTTGGGTTAAACTTGCAATTTGCGGATGACACTGCATGTACTGTATCAGGGAAAGATATGAACAGTCTGAAACTTGTATTGAAAGAAGCTTTCAACCATCTTCTATTGTGGCTTGAGTCAAATAACCTAGCTCTTAACGCTGATAAAACAAAATTCGTGGTTTTCTCTCGATGTAACGCTGCTGTTCCTGAGCTTCAACTAATTGAGTCAAGTGATTTTAAAATAAAGATTTCACGAGCAACAGTTATGCGATACCTTGGAGTCCTCCTTGACTCTAATCTATCATGGAAGCCTCACATATCAAATTTGCGTATGAAGTTGGGGAGAAATATAGGGATAATGCGAGACTCGGGTCATCCCTTCCCCTTGAAGCAATGCGATCACTTTATTATGCACTTATTCATTCCCATTTAATGTTCTCATCACTTGTATACCTTAACACATTTAGTTCTCATATTGCGCCACTTCAAAGACAACAGAACAAAGCGTTGCGGGTCCTTAAGAATTACCTGCCTTCCCCTAAATTATATCCAGCGAAGTCGTCAACAGATTCTCTTTATTGCTTTCTTAATATCCTTCCTTTAAGACATTTTGTGACTGTTGAATCTATCCTCTTCAAACTGAAGTATGACCGTGGTTTGCTTCCCTCGTTTTTTCGTTCCTCGAACCTTTTCCCGCTTAAAACTATTGAACACGGACATCTAACTAGAAATTTTAATAAACTGTATCAGCCAAGAATTATAACTGAAAGATCGAAATTTTCGCTTCGAAACTCAGTAATTCGGAATTGGAATATTTATACTTCTAATTTGGACATTTCACAGTCAATTCAAACAACCAAACGTAAACTTAAATTTATGTTGTTATATTGAGAATTTGTTTCGTGATAAGTGTGCGGATTGCCTTTGGGAGGTTAAGTTTGTTCCCATTTTATCTGGTTTTGAAGATACTGAACCTGGGGGATGTGAATACTCAGTCCAGGATCGTTCCTTGGACTGAAATCACTTTCCCTCGGTTCTTGTTATCTTTAGTTTTATTTTTTATTGTTTGTTTCGCTGGACGTGTCAACGGGTGGCGTTGGGGACCGGGTGCTGACGGGGGAATACGCATATTTCCATTTGTATGAACGGCATGTAGTGAAGTATAAATGTTGTATTTATTTAAAGAAGTCTTTCCATCCCGTGCATTACGAATTTGTCTTCTCAGCCGGGCTCTGGACATTTTGTTATTTAGTTTGTTATTAAAAGAACCTGAACCTGAACCTGAACCTGAACTTGACCTGTACTTTGCCAATGAATCCTCATACTAAGCTGGAACAACATATATCAACCCTTCGTCCTTCGATTACAATAGCTTTATCCAACATTCATGGATTATGTCATCATCCACGTACAGAGCTATACTAGTGATAAGAAAGGGGATGGACTGCTTGCTATAGCCGAAAATTGGTCGACAAATTTTGTGTTCGGTTTTTGCCGGATTCCAGGTGAACTACTTGTCCGGTGAGATTCGGATTCAGCATGTCTCCTTACCTCCAAAATCAACTATCTCAATAGCTATCAAAAAATATTTTTTGTTTGCCCCTTAATTTGAAGCCCCTCCCCCACCCTCAAATATAGGGCTACAGAGCCCATCTTGGAACTTGACCTGTACTTTGACCCAAAGGATCCTCCCACCAAGTTTCATCAAAATATCTCAATCCCCTCGAGAGTTATCGTGCGGACAGACGGATAACTTTCGCGATGTCACAGGTATCCCTCCATAGACGTTTTCGGATCCCAAAAACAACACCAAGATTTAGAAACAGAAGAAGGACAATGGCTAATCTGAAAAAAACAAGTTCAGATATTGATTCAGCATGTGTATACTATGCAAAATAACACTAGCGAATAGCGCAAAGACTTATGCTTTCCGTGCATCGAGAGCGGGCCTTACTCGTAGCGCCGCCCACTATGCTCGGGAAATTCAAAGCGAGACAAACATGCGGGTTTAAAAAAATGTGTAGTACAGATAAGAAGCGGTCGATACGCATCGAGGTAACAGGGGAGGTTGTACCTTTTTTTCTGTGTTCGGAATAAGGAGTTATCGGAGCCCACGCTGGTGCACGACTGATTGAGTTTCAATAAGGACGTTCTCTATCGCTAGTTGTGCTATTGCCACTGCTATTCGAGTGTGTGTCCCTTTTTTCATTTCTTGGCGCTACTTAGCAGTGGTATTTTGCTTTGATTTCGGCCCTTAATGAACCTGTCAGAAAAACAAAGAAAGATTCTAGCTCAAGCGTCTGATTCTGTGAATTTCTTCGTGAAAATTACTTGGAGTTAAAGCTGGTTTTGCGATTTCATTTTTACATGGCTGCTGGTTTTGCTGCTCGACTGAGTCGTTGAGAGCGTAGCGATTTTTCCCCATTTGGCTTTGGTATCACCTGGCTGAAGAAATATTTATTTGTAAAAGCTTGTTATTATATTAGAAGAATGTGCTAAATAATAAGATTCTATCTTCACCTCGTCCTATAACAACACTGAACGTGGTTCGAGGGCAGATTCGGCTGAATGATCCCGGCCAATTCTTTCCAAATTTTAACGTCAAATAAATTTTTATCTGACTTAATCCGCAAGCTACAACAACAGGAATCATATCCTGGTCAGCTTTGGTTCGATGCTCAAATGAGGGAATTCAGCCGACTTTTTTCTTGAGGAATTCTGTAGAAGTTCGCTCAGTGAGAACCTACCTTACCACCGGACAAAGTTTTGCTGAGAATCAACATAACCCCACCAAACATGATTTGCCGTCAGCTTTAACTGAATGAATACTTGATTCTCGTAACTTTACCCAAGATGCTGTTAGTGCTGAATCGATTAATAATTTCTTGTTTCTTCGACATTTCTAGAGACCAAGGGCGTATTCCACCCTACTTTTTGTAGTTACTACGCATGGATTTTTAAGGATTCAGGATTCAACAACTTTACTAAAGAAAAATTCATTCCGGCTTGACGACCGGTTTCAAACAAAGCACATACGTGCTTGAAAAACGCAACCAGTACACATTTACTACCATATTATATAACTAATCAAACTTTTACTAAAATAAACTAAAAATTAATTAATTAATTTGTCAATTAGTCCCCTCACCAACTACCCTCAAGCAGAGGCGTTACTAGCCAAAATGTTTGAGGGGGGGGGGGGAAGCCATTTACCGACTGGCTGGTAATTTTTACCGACTATTCCTGCAGAAAAAACAACTGTTTTCAAGAAAAAATGACAGTTTTGAAAAAAAAGTCGACTGATTTTCAGAGAAACCGACTGTTTTGACAAAAAATCAACTGGTTTTCAGAAAAATCGACTGTTTTCATGGAAAAATCAACTGTTTTGACGAAAAATCGCGGAGCTTCGCGCGGACTCCGTTTTTTTTACCGACTGGCCGTGACGCCCCTGTCCTCAAGGAGATGTTTCTTTAACCGATTTTTAAATTGCGGTACACTTTCCGCTTCTCGCATTGAGTCCGGAAAAGTATTCCAGACCACCCTACCTGAATGCCTTGCCACATGGCTAGAACGAACCTTGCCACATGAAGTCCCGATTCTGGCTTCTTGGCGTCAAGACTTGAACGCATTTTTCTATTTTTATCAAAATATTGTGCCACGGGCTAATCCGGCCCGCCAATCCCGTCACAGGATTCGTAATTACCACGCTTAATACGCTCCCGAGCGTCGGAAGCAAATAGTTACTATTTCGAGAAGGGTGGAACGGTCAGCGTAGTAACTTTTCACGAGGCTGGAACGAAAAGAGTAACTAATAGTTAATTGCTAGAAGCAGAGGCGTCACTAGCCAAAATGTTTTTTTTTTTTGGGGGGGGGGGGGGACGAGGCATTTACCGACTGGCTGGTAATTTTTACCGACTGTTTCTGCAGAAAAAACGACTGTTTTCAAAAACAAAAAAATGACAGTTTTGAAAAAAATCGACTGATTTTCAGAAAAACCGACTATTTTGACGAAAAATCGACCTTTTCAGAAAAACCGACTGTTTTGACGAAAAGTCGTGACGCCCCCCGCCAAAAAAGGGTGAACACGCTCCAAAGGTTTTTATCATGAATACTCCTTCAGCCCAAGCTGGCTGGGAATCATGTAAAGCGATAATTAATATACTGGTAAAGCGAAATAGAGAATGGTCCTTACTTCTGTCCTATGTGATGGCGATGAAGATGAAAGCGTAGTTCATCTGATGCGTTATTGTGTGGAATTGAATGAATGGAGAAAGCAGGTATTTGGTGAGAGAGAATATAATGAAGAATGGATGGTAAGGATGATGAAGGATGAATGTTTTCTTGCTGTGAAAAATCTTAGGCGTTACTTGAGGCTTACGATGGAGCATGGAACTAGATTTTTAGAATAGGAGGAGTTTGTTAGTTCTAAGCTGGTGCATTTATAAAATTTGTGTTGTCATGGCCCTCGGTTTTTTTCGTAATATATTCTATTCTATTCCATACTAAATGATTCGAAACGGACAAATCAGCAAGGATATTCTTCAGCGATATTTCGGCCCTTCTTGGCAAGAGTCCTCTACAGGCTGTAGATGGAGTGAAGCCAGAAGAGAACCTTTGCCAAGAAGGGCCGAAATATCCTAGCTGAGTTTCTCCGTTTTTAGCGGAGTGTTCATGGAACAATCCACTTTTGCGAGGGCTGTAGCAGCTTTCAGCTTTCGGTTTTCACCATATTTTGCGGAGCTCATAACTAGTGAACAAGTGAAAGTATCAAGTCCAAACTTGGTACACTTGGGGGTATTGGGGTCTAGTTGTGCCTTTTGGGGGTCCCACGCCCCACACCCACCCGGTCCAGGGGCAAATGGGCCCTGATTGCCCAGTAAATAATGTTCATAACTTGACCAGGTCTGGACAAAGGACGATGAAGTTCCTTGTACCTGTAGATCCTAGGGCTAGGAAGCTGCTTTTAAAGTTGCACCTCTCCCACCCACCCCGTTCATGGGCAACTGGGCTTCGGTTGCCCAGGAGTAAAGTTCGTTACCCGTGACAGGAATCAACAGGTATCAAGTTGAAACTTGGCAGGTTTGTGAACATTGGGGTCTCTTTTTACTTTTTGCGGGTCTCAAACCCCCACTTGGTTCAGGGGCAATTGGGCCCAGATTGCCCATTTTTTAATGTTTTTAACTTGACAATAACTCAAGGATGAAATTCCTTTGTGCTTTTGGATCATTGGGCTTGGGAAGAGAGAGTTGAACCCTCCCCACCCTCCCCGCTCATGGGCAAGTGGGCCCAAATTGCCCACGAAAAACGTTTCTGACCAGTGAACGGAATCAAACTCTAAGCTGGTATACTTGAGGAAAAAGAGGTGTAAATACGCTGACAATACGCCCCCCCCCTCCCGTTCAAGGGCAGCAGGGCCCAGATTTCCCATGAGTTAAGTTCGTCTATGACAGGTCTCAAGTCCAACCTTGCATATTTGGGGAGATATACCTATGGATAAGAATTGTGTGTGACATCAACAAATAAGAGGAAGCGACGTACTTTAATCTTTAATGAACAGTTGGAAACTGGACTGTTTTGTCATATGATCGATGATATGCCGTTCTTAATAAATTGTGAAAAAGGGGGTATTATGCTGCTACAGTTTGGTTTATTGCACTTTTTATTACCTTGCTAATGGAAAAGATGTTTAAAGGGTCGGGCTGGCTGGCAGACCGTTGTTGGAACTCGAGCTACTCGTGCAAGATCTTCAACATTTCTTTGGATTCCTACTTGCGGTTTGTTTATATTTTGAAGCTTTGACAGTGGGATGATTACAAATTAGGTTATTTCAATACTTGTTTGGTTACTCGGGATGAGAAATGTCTTGGTTCTAAAGCTGTCTGTATATAAAATGTGATAAAAAGTGAACTGATAGACAAAAATGCTCCTCAGCCGGGATTTGAACCCAGGACCCTCTGCTTACAAGGCAGTCGCTCTACCATCTGAGCTACCGAGGGGCTTGTGAACAGAGTTCGCAAACCACTACAATAGTCTGGTAGAAGCTGGCCATAGGAACAGTGATCCCGCCCGAAGGCAAATTCATCTAACCAGTTCACATGTCACGGAAATGAATATACACAGATGGCAAATAATGTTTCCATCTCAAGGGCGTCTTCCCCAATAAAATTATATATTTGTTTTTGTTTGGTTTTCACCATGAGGCCCCGTCTTGACGGTCATGGTATGTCTACGTGGCTCCGACAATGGAGTCCTACACTTCTAAATTATATCCGAAAAAACTGTTAATGGTTTATTGGTCACGGTAAAAGTCCCTTGTGTAAAGTGCCATCTATGGATAAACATTTTACTTTCACACTCCACGTCTGAGCGCTTGCGCACTTGTTTAACATTTTTAACATATTCTTATCATGCAATATATGATTATTATTAGTCAATTTCGGTTAAGTTAATATGGAGATTACGCTCGACTATCGGTCAGAGCATAAAGTGGGGGAAGATCTACCTCCTGATGCACCTCCCCTCATCTGAGCTACTCGACTTCACAGGTGGAACAAAGGGAGTGCTGGTGCCTCCTCTCCTCAACCCAAGGGTTTTGCGACTTCCACCATAGCTTCCATTTCTATTCGAATCATCGATGGCCTTCTGCTGTCTCCCCGTTACAAACCCAGGGTTATTACTTGATGGTGTTTCGTCACATTCGTCAATTTCGGTTTGTTTTCTTCTCTGAACCCGCTGATTCCTGAAAGAGAAATAATAAGGTCTGGCCTACTATCCGAGAGCGCGTTCCACCTTTCTTCCAACTTGCAATAGTAATTATTAGTTACTATTTTCGTTCCAACGCCGTGAAAAGTTGCTACGTGGATGAAACTTGGCAAGTGGAAAGAGCTATCGTCTCAGATGTTCCATGTGAAGTCCGGATCAGATCGGATACTTGTGGGGAAGGGGGGGGGGGAGGTTGACACAAGAAAACTTGTGAAACGCTTAGACTTGAAGGATTGGAATGGAACTTGGTGGGGAGAATAAGCCTTAGGCCTACATACGTAATTGACAGAGCCAGATCGTATCGGAGCTCTGTGGGTGAGTTGTAGGTGGTTGCCTGGAATTCCGGTGACCGCGAGTTAGAATAGTTCCAGATGTACTGAGACGATGAAACTTTGCAAACATATTAGTGTCCCGACCTAATCGGCTTGAGAACCCGACACAATGCCCTAGGAAACCTTCCATGCCTGGATCCGACCATTTTTGGGGGAGTG
The DNA here is from genome assembly GCA_030848855.1 of Branchinecta sandiegonensis. NCBI lineage: Eukaryota > Metazoa > Arthropoda > Branchiopoda > Anostraca > Branchinectidae > Branchinecta > Branchinecta sandiegonensis. Next base: position 6,696,158 of record JAUPMV010000016.1, on the reverse strand, counting down.
AGGGAAGGGGAACACGGAAATTGACTTCCGTAAGTTGGGAAAAGGTAGTCCGATTCGAGTGAAACTTAATGGATGATAAGAATTGATGAACTAGACATGAAAAACATGTGTTCGAACCAGATGCGGACACTGTTGGGGGAGTTGGAGGGGGGCTTCTGGAAACTTTTGACATGAACAAAAACCAAACGGATGGACTAAATCAGATACAATTGGGATAGTAACTAGTTTATGCGTACCTAGTTTATTATTGCCGATTGGCTATGCTCCAATTCCAGTCAATCTTGATGGACGAGAAGAGTAGATGTCAGAGATGCGACTTTCATTTCATCAAGACGTATTTGGCCACAGTAGGGGGAGTTGGAGTGGGAGTCCCGGAAATTTTGTGGCTCGCATAGGGCTCAATCGAGTTCAGCGATTTAACTGAAAATTGGAATGTAGAGCGAGCATATGCTCTAGATTGGTTTAGATGACATATTTTAGGGTCCGAATCGGATTCAAACACGGTGGGTGGTGGTGGGGGGGGGGGGGGGGTTGAGGGCAATACCGGGATTTCCCCGAAATTTCTCAGATTCGAGTGAAACTTGATAGGTGGTAAGAGAAGATGCTTTAGTTAGATGATCCATCATTGAGTCCGAACCAGATTCGGCCGCGGTAGGGGGAGTTGGAGGGAGGTACCGGAAATTGTGTGGCTCGTCTAGGGATAAAACGAGTGGATTTATTGGGCTGAAATTTGGAAGTTAGAACGGTCATGTGCTCCAGATGATCCAAGGCGCTGCCCGAAATGCTCAGACTTGAGTGAAACTACATATCCTATTTTCTAGGCTTGAACCGCATTTTTGGATGGCGGACAGAGGCATTACTAGCCAAAATGTTTGGGGGGGGGGGGGGGGGGCAAGGAGTTTACCGACTGGCTGGCAATTTTTACCGAATGTTTTTGCAGAAAAACGACTGTTTTCAAGGAAAAAACGACAGTTTCGAAAAAAAGCGACTGATTTTCAGAAAAAAAACTGCTTTAAAGAAATCAACTGTTTTGGCGAAAAATCGTGGCGCTTCGCGCTTACTCGGTTATTTTTTAGCGACTGGCCAACAACATACAAGGGGGGGGGGGCCTCTCCCCGGTCTTGACGCCCCTGATGGCGGATGTATTTTGTGACGTTCTCATCTACTTCCTTCAAGTGTTTTTCCGGAATTATGTAAAAAATACGACATGAACTAGATTATATAACATATACATTTTAATTTATTTTTTTGTAGCTGCAAAGTAATCCAATTCACTTTCTTTATCATACTCCATCTTTCCTTAAAGTGGTCATAAATAAAATTTGATTTACTTTAATGTAATAGAGTGGTAGTTAGTTATATCAAACTGGTTTATTGTAACTCTACCTACCACCAACTTTTAGTAAAAGTTTCACCTTTGCCATCCTCGGTGAGCAGGTTGCGGTGCTTCCAGTTCCTCTTCAGCCTCTAAATCTGCAAGATCAATCCCCATCTGTCTAAGCTTCCACTTTGGAAGCTTATGAAGTTGCGACGGGTCTTCAACTTGGTCCCTCACCCAAGCTGGTAACTTTGAATTCACGTATTTATTCACTTTGGCAACCTGAAAGAAGTTTGAGAAGTTAAAAGTATAGATAAGTATGGAAAGGTTAGGCCGTTTCCTCAAGGCTGACAATGGAGCACATGGATAGATTGTTGGAGTTTAGGACCCCTCTTGCTTATTCTGCCTTTTCTAGTATACCTAGCTCCCTTGTGGAATTATAAGCTTCTAAAATCTACACCTTTCACCATTGTTTCATTTTCTGCCTACGAATTTTAGCGCTTTTTCGGCCATGCCGAGTTTTGCCCGTCACACAAAGCAAAGTTTGCCCGAGTCTTTAATGTTCGCTGACAACTCTTTCAAACATAAGGATATGAGAATCTTCTGTTTTTTACTTCTTTTATTTACTTAGTTTTCCAACTTTTTAACCACGGCGCGTTCAGTTTTCAAACGTTTTGCTCCCACCCGCCGCGTCGGAGAGCAGGAAGGCTGGTTAGTATCGACAAGCGCTAACAAGAAAATCGCTAATTGCAGGTGGAAAGTAGTGGTATTTTTGAAAAACTTTTTTTTCTGATCCCGTTCGTAGGCAAAAGATCATTTCTAGTAAGAGCTGTGCTTTAATTTTGCGATATTTAGTAGTTTATCAGTGACTTTGTTGTTTGTTCTATGTTTTTGCCATGCTTTTCTCTGCTATGGCCCTCGGGCTTTTAAAGCAATATAGTTATTATTATTATTTTTACTATTATGATCTGTCTTACACTACTATCTCAGTAAAATATTTCGCTTTCGTTCCTTCTCGTATATCTTTACCCTTGTAACCGGAGGGCGTCTAGTTTCGCTGCAAAATATCTCAACCTCCACCGCAGACACACAACATTGAAAATAGTGAACACCATTATATGGTAGCCAATGTGAAAACTATCCGAGGCTTTGACGATCAATGCCTCTGACTGACGGAGTAGATGTAGCTGATGCATTGAAGTGAAGCTCTTAGTCATAGCTGGAACCAGAGCAAAATAACACTAGGAAGTAGTGCCAAGATTTGACGAAATTGACACACACTGAAATAGCAGCGACACTATCACCACTAGCGATAGAGACCACCCTACTCAAACTCATTCAGTCGTTCACCAGCGCTGCGATAACTAAATATTCTGAACATTGCAAAAAAATGATACACTCTCCATTGTTTCCTTGGTGTGTGCAGACCGCACCCTAAAATTTTTAACCAGCAAGTTTGTCCCGCTTTAAATTCCGCAAGGGTAGTGGGCGGCACTACCAGTACGGTCCGTTCCCAGAGCATGGAGATCATAGGTCTTGGCGGTATCTTTAGTGTTATTTTGCTCTGGCTGGAACACCAGACAGGACACAAATTAGTGCACTGAGAAACATAAAAATGACAGTCTAGGCGTTCAGCTATACCGTAGGCTACTTTAAATACGACAGGCCAGTGGAAACCGATATTTTGTCTAACCCAATGGTTTGCTCACCTTTGTAGTTCACCCCTACAGTTAATGCTAGTTGTCAAAGTGGGAGTGGTAAGGCAAGACGTAGAGTGGTAAGGCTGTCTATGCAGGAACTGACGGTGGTACGACAGAATAAATATTTATTGCACTAGTATTTACAATAGATGTATAGCGTACGCGAATCTGATCTACTCTGAAGATGCAGGGCTCCGGCGGTGATATATATATGTCAGTGTCAAGGAGATGCGCATGTGAGAGCGTTGTTCTGCTTCTGCGAGTAGAACAGGACGACCCTGACACTAGTATATATGCATATGGTCTTCAGACAATATATCTGCCACTATAGCGTCTGTATCACCACAGTCAGGACTGGAAAATGGGACCAAACTGTTCCTATTAAAACATCCAACCTATTTTCTTTTAAGCAGCATAAAAACCCTTACCTTATCCACTGGATCAACTAATGGTTCGGGTAATCTAGGCTGTTTTGCTGGTGGGGCCTGGATGGCCCAATCCGGGGCTCTTTTCTGCTGAGTGGATCTGTCGATCGAAATGGCCCCGGAAGCCCAATCAGGTCCGCGCTTGGGTAACAAACTATTCAGTTTATCACTATTGCTTCGTTTCTGCTCACTAACGTCTCCTTTCAAGTGTGGCATTGTAAATCCCGGTCCGCCCATCTTTTCAGAATGGGACGAAATAGTAGAACCACTGTTTATCCTTGAAGGTACATTCTGATTTTCCGGCCTGTCAACCACTCTGTCGGTATCTGCAGCTTCAAGTCTACTTCCGGCTGCCGAATCACTGGTAACAGATCGTCTTGACGATTGTCGAGCTGACGGCTTTGCCACATTTGTATCATCATCGAAGACACTGCCATCGAAGTCAAAATTCATATCGAAACTGTCGGCTCTTTTAACAATACCGTCTGCATGTTTTGAGGTAGGTGGAATCGGTTTCATAGCTCGGTTCAGAAATCCCAAGTTTGAGTTGGATAGTAGTGTTCGGTCTTGGGAAGAAGAAACTGAGTTTGGGTTTGCGATTAGGCTGGATATGCTCCATTCTCTTGCACCTTAAATAATAAAACAATAAGGTATATTCTTCTCAAGAAACAGTCAACTACCTATTTCTGAAGACGGGAAGAAGCATCGGCAAACCCATGCCTGATTAAGACATAAACGAGGCAGAATGAAACTGGATAACAATGAGAGAGGCGGTTCGAAGTGCTTGGGCATGGGGGGGGGGGAGACCTTAAAACATACGACTGGCTAATGCCCGGCAAGTCTACCGATTAGAAACAAGACCAAAGATTTCGATGGGATCCCAAATATTGAATATTTATTGGACTACTTGATCCAGACAAGCGAATCTTGAGATTTCCGGCCTTTGCCAAACCGCTTTAACATTTTGCTATAACCTCTAACCAAGTTCCGATATGGATTCAGCATGCATGTTTACTCCAACATCTCATCTCTAATTGACTTCAGACCAACTTGATCACTTGGCCAAATTCCTCCTTTTAGCAGTAGGCTACTCTCGGCGAACTGCACACAGAGCAAAAGAGCTGGTGACATTGAGGACGTACCTTTCGAACCAAATTTCAGGGCTTGGCAAATCTTGCAAGCATATCCGTCAAGGAAATAAACTTCAAAACTGGATTCAGCATGTCTCCTTGCCCCGATACCGAACCTCTAACTGATCTTTAGTATGTTCGAAAGCTGCAACAGCATGTCTCCTCACCATATCGACTATATCACTGGGTTTGGCCGGATTCCAGGCCCACTACTTGTCCGGCACGAAAATATTTTCATATTTCCTTTAACCTTAATATCTCCTTAACCCTAAATCGAACCTCTAATCAAATTAAGATTAAACTTTTACTTTCGGGGTGAACTGCTTGTCCGACGAGAAAATAATTTAAATATTCGGATTCAGTATGTTTCCTTACCTCTGAATCGACTTTCTCATTAGCTTTTAAGTTTTTTTCGCCCCTTAATCTGAAACCACAGCCCCACTCCTAAATGTAGGGCTACAGAGCCCATCTTCGGACTTGACCTGTACTTTGACCCAAAGAGTCCTCGTGGCAAGTTTGAATAAAACATCTCAACCCTTCGACAGCTATCGTGCTAACAGACGGACAGACGGACAACCTCTACGAAGTCATAGGTATCCGTCACTTACGTTTTGGGATCCCAAAAAATAGACAAAAAACACAGCATCAGCGCCGAAAAAATTTAAGAATTTCCTTATAATTGTTTTTTTCCTTTTTTAATACTTTTTTTTAGGAAAGGTTAGTCAAAAGGTCAATGCAGGAATAAAATAATAAACGCATAAATAACAGTGATAAGTGATGCCGTTCATTTAAGCTTCCGCCGGAGAGAGCGAAGACTCAATAGCATGTTCTAACATACGACTTCCCAAACAAGTTTTAGCTTTTAACATGGCTCAAATCCAAAGCTAAAACCTAAGACCTGAATTGCGCGGACCGTTAGACTAGATAGATAATATGGGTTACTATTGAAGACGCTGCAGGCGAAGTTTTTGGAAACATTTATGATCAGAGTCTATTTTTTGGATTCCAACTGAAAGTAAGGGACGCCTATGATATCACAGATCTGTTTGTGACCCCAATAGCTCCCAAACGGAGTGAGATGTTTTGCCGACAGTTGGTAGATGACAATGCTTCCACTCGACCCTTTCCGAAAAAAGGTCGTGCCATCCAGAATAAAATAGATACAAAGTAGATTTAGCCTGAGTTGTCTGAACAAAAAAATGTGGAATCATTAGGCTCATCATCACAGTGCGTTCAAAGCCGGATTATATTCAAACAAAAAATCAATCTGCTTTATGCTAAAATAAGGAGATTTTTGAAAAAAATCGAGAATCATCCTGTTTTCTGCTAAAATACAGCGGTTTTGTAACGAAACCAGTTGGGTTCAAAATGTGCACCACATGGTGAAAATCGCGATTTGGTAACCGCAGTTATCTCGCTGTGACAGACTGTCATTCTGACAAGCTAAAAACTTACGACTGTCTTGTGCTATACGACTAGAAAATCTGTTGGAAAAATACGAGAAGAAACAGTTCATTCACAGGCAAAATTCACAATCTGGTGTCACTCTGACAATATCAGAACATACGACTGTAATTCTGACAAAATCATAACACACAACTGTGAATATGACCAGCCCAACACATACGACTAGAAAATCTCTTCGTAGTCACACGACCAGAAACAGGTCATTTACGGGCAAAATTCAAGGTCGGTAACTGCCTTATGTCATTCTGGCAAGCTCAAAACGTACGAGTGTCATACAATCAAGCTCAAAACATACGACTGAGAGTATGACTCTCTGAAGAATGGGGGGGGGGGGGGAGCGCCCCCCCGCTCCCCCCTTCGAACCGCCCCTGGAGACAGTTCACTGTAGTGAACATTATCTACATAAGTGAGACTTTAAAGACTTACTTTTTTTGTGATTCGAAGCAAGAAGCATGGACCGAGATGAATAATTGTTCAAACCGGTTTCTTGGTCATCTGTCAGGGCAGCTATTTTTGCAAGTTGATGTGCACCATCCAAAAGAGGTGCTCTAAAACAGAAATAGTGGCCCTGAGTTATTATTAAAACACACACTCCTAATGGTGGACAGATAAGACAAGCTGGTTGTTGATTAGACTACATAATGTGAAACAAAAATAAAGCTGAGGTAGGCCTATGGAATGGAATACCACAAAGCACAATCCTAAGACTCCTAATTGTTACTAGTTTAGTCTTTGTTCCTTGCACTTCCGTTTAACACCTTTCCTCTTTAACAAGCAATTTTTATCTCTTTTTCCTTTCAGCATTTTCCGACCCTGTCCACTTTCATCATGAATCAGCAATGGGATATATTACGGTGTGCACCTAGGAACAGGCTTATACATTGTTAAAATAGGTGTTATAAGGTGCATTACGGCATATAAGGTTTATTACAGATTCCTCTTTTCCTCGGAGCGCGCTGTAATAAGGTAAATAAGGAGAATAAGCATTGTTCAAATAGGTGTAATAAGCTGAATAGCGCTATACGCGATGTACGTCTTAATACACACGCCTGTTTAAATAGGAACTCAATAGGTTCTTATCGATGCAGCGTTCGGTGTTGCCACGCTGATAAAATTTTTCAAGCTTCTAAAGATCAGAAAAGTGATCTTAATATACACAAGTAAAATTCGACGCCCTTTATACTGTAAAAAGCTATTAAATTAACGGACGGGCAGGCACTGATCCTCAAACTAACAACAAGCAGTCGTAACAGAACAAAACGTGTTCTTTTGAAGAAAAGTTGTTTCTTCAGCTTCCAACAAAGTAGAAATTTTGTGCTTCCCGTGGCAACCCTGACGACGCTGCAACTCTTCTCGGCCTGCTGGCGGAACCAACCAAGCGATCTGATTGGCTCTGCATGTAGTCCGGGATCCAGACCGCGACAACGTTCGGAAACGGGGGGGGGGGGGGGGGTAGCTCACGAGCTGCAGAAGATCTGAAGAACTTTTCCAGACCAACTTTTTGTGCTGAGAACGAAAATCTTACCGCACAACTCAATACCGATATCCGTCACCGAATTTTTAGCCTATAAATGCAGATTAGGCCTATAAAGACCAACTCTATAAAACAATTTTCCTAGCAGAACCACATAAGCTAAATCAAACAAACTAAACATATTCTGAATCCTCTTTTTACCGTCTATCCAAGGTATATTTCTTATTTTTTTAAACTCATGCATTTTTCTTAGAAAAGTCTTAGAAGCCAAGAAAAAGGGAAAATTATTTTGCTTTTTTATTTAAATTATCATTTATCTTGGAAAAACTTCCAGCAAATTACATATTTTTATTATTCAATTAGAAAGATAAGCTCCTTGCCAATCGTTTCAGCTAGTAAAACTTCAAAAACATTTGGTTTTAAGAATTCTGGATTTTTTTAAAGCAGAGCATCCGCATTTCCATCAGTGAGTGAGGGTATAAATTTTAAAGGAAATATACTAGTTTGACAGTAAGTTTCGGGTTAATTTTTGACGTCGAATCCAATCATGACATTAGTTTTTATTGTCATTATTTTAAACACATATAAAACCAACATAAAACCAAAAACCATATAATAGTTGCATTTTTCATGGAATTTGGAGCTTTGTTCTCAGTTGGCTTAGCTGGTTGCTTACTTTCCAGTTTCAAATTCCATCAAAGCTCACTGTTTGTTAATTATATATTCAAATAATGTATTGTCAGCTATGATGCTTCATCTGCTGATGAAAGCATCTTGGCTGAAGTATCTGTTGTATACATTATTTAAATATATGTTTCGAAGTCAGCTTGGGCTCAAGGAATATTTATTCGCTTAACTATATCATCAACGTTGCCAAATGTTGCAAATAAACTTGTAACTTTCTAACTCACTGAGAGCTTGTTCCAACCTTCTAACAATAGTAACTATTAGTTACTCTTTTCGTTCCAACCTCGTAAAAAGTTACTATGCTGAAGTTCCAGCCTTTTTAATAATTTGCTTACCATGCGCAGCAGAGGCGTTACTAGCCAAAATGCTTGGGGGGGGGACGAGGCATTTACCGACTGGCTGGTAATTTTTACCTACTTTTCCTACAGAAAAAACGACTGTTTTCAGCAACAAAAATGAAATTTTTGAAAAAAATCGACTGATTTTCGGAAAAACAGACTATTTTGACAAAAAATCGACCATTTTTCAGAAAAAAATGACTTTTTTCATGAAAAAAAATAACTGTTTTGACGAAAAATCGCGCCGCTTCGTATTTTTTTTACTGACTCACCGGCAGCATTGGGGGGGCATCCCCCCTCCCCCCCCGTCGTGATGCCCCTGATGCTCAGGAGCGTAGTAAGCGTGGTAACTATGCATCTCTGTAACGTGATTGATCGGATTCGCCTGTGCATATTCTGCTGGAAAACAGAAAATTCGTTCCAGCCTTGCTGGCAAAAGACAGAATTTGTGACATTACGCATAGTAACTATGGTAAGTAGGGTGGAACATGCTCGCTCTAGGAGTCTAAGTTCATCTGTCAGAGTCTGAAGGACAAAGAAACCAGAACAGCAGAACAGTGACCAAAGATGGTATTAAAAGAGTGACCTTTGATTCAGAAGTGACATCATCTTGGATAAAATACCGACCTAGTGGTTGCCAGCATTATTTATGTTTCAAGGCAGCTTTCAACAGTTCAAAAACTGTGTACATGTGGAACAACCAAACATATGGACCGTCAGATAACTTACTTAGAACCAGAAAGGCAAATTTGTTTTCTCAGGGATGAGCAAGCCTCACTGTTGTTGTTTTCTTGGGCTCCACTAAGCCAATCCTGGAACCAAAATTTCCGGTCCATGTTACTTCATTTCAAATAGACCGCTTAAAAATCAAAGCTTGTTTTTCGTATCATAAGCGCATCTTTCCCCAAATTAACAACTATTTGACGATTGTAACTATTCGCTCTTCGTTTCTTGACCAAGCACAATTTCTAAGGAAGTAGCCTACCTAAACCTAGGCTAAACAAACATTTTGAAGTTTTCTCTAAATAAATCAAAATCTTTTGGTGAGACACCTTCAAAATGCCACAGTGTAAAGGTTGGTCTTGTGTTTTTTTTAACCTCACTAGTCCAAATAATCTGTCATCGTCAGATTAGAATCTCCCAGATCAGCACTCAGCAGATGTCTGCCAGATGTTTGACCCTTTGTCGATAGAACAGTCAGTATATTCAGATGTCAGTCTCTTGTCAGACATTGTTTCAGAAGATGTTTAACAGCATTTAGGTTAGCTATCCTAGTTCCCGAATGATTGTCACACTTACTGGCAGATTTCTATTAAAAAAATTGCAATAAATTTCCCTGAGCAGATAGAGGAAAACTCTCATCAACTGATCACGTGTTGCAAAACTGAAAACTAAACTTAACATTATTTTTTCCGAACCATAGTAGCATTTTTCGGTTTCCGAATGCCAAGAGATCAGAAAACCATTCGGGATACAGTACCAATGTTTGGAACCCATGTTCCAGCTCCTGAATTTTTATCTCCATTACCGAATTCAGAATCAAAACCAAACCTGATTGTTGGTTCAGTTTCCAAACTGTCTTTCTAGCCCTAACACCTGCTTAAACACTAACTGAAGGTTAGCTGTATTTGATTTCTTCGTTCCAACCATTGTTTTACTTCAGGCGTATTTTTTATAATGCCGTTTACATATGGCCTTGAACTGCCAAGAATAAGATGTTTTCTTTGTACCGTTGAACTGCCCTTTCATTGAATTGAAATGACGAATTAAGGAGGAAAGTTAGGTTCAATATTTTGGTTCGGCAATTAGACGTGAATTTTCAATATTGTCGAAAAAATAATTGAACTTGTTAACGAAGTATAACTTTTCTCTAGCAGGTACGTAATGCATATCCTTCTGTGACCAAAAGTCAGTTTCAATATTTTGGTTCGGTAATTAGGCGCGAATTTTCAGTATTCTTGGAAAAAAAATTAACTTGTCAACCAAGTATAACTTTTCTCCAACAATGCATATCCTTCTATGACCGACGGTCAGTTATATTACGATAACCTTCACACAGAAAATGAGTGGTGGAAATGGGAGGATGACACAAAGTCGTATCAGCCTCCAGACAGGATGATATGAAGTCGTTAGCCTTCAGAGAGGAGTCATCAGCCTCCAGAGAGGATTTCTGTTTCTGGCCTACTGAATTTCTGGTCTTCACCTGACTTCGTGAATGGTACTGACCAAGCACAGTAAACCGAAGTGATCGATTCAGAATCTCAGATCATGGAAACTGGAACCACTTGGTCAAGGAATTATAAACACTACCGATAAATCTTTTTTTCGCCAGATTTCGTATGAACTAATTTTCCGGGATGAAAACAGATTTATCGTGATTTTCAACCCTTTTCACCTGTAAATTAAATCTTGGCTTGAAACCCACTCCCCTACCTTAAAAATTAGGCTACAGGGCCCATTTGGAGTAGCCTACTTGGTACTTGTACTTAAAACATAGAAGTACTTGGCACAACACTGCCCCGAACGTTTGTCCCATTTATTCTTCTCGTACGGATTCTTAAACCATATGTTCGAGAACCAGGATTGTTTCTCTGAACGATTTTTTTTTACCGTTCGGGGACCGGAAATCTGGCGTTCGGATCGAAGTTATGTCTTTCCGTTTTTTAAAAGCCTGAAAGGTAAGCAAAATTACTTGATAAACAATTTATAAGGCCGGTCCTTGATGATGAAACTATAAAAACGGGCGGAAACCACAGAAATAGTGACTCAAAGACTTCGTTCAGATACTGAAACACGCATGCAACCAGTTTCCGAACAATAGTACGTTCGGCCAAAATTGTATAAATATGTTATAGGAAGCAACATCAATAAAGCGTTATATACGTTTTGTAGGGAAAGATGCCCTCTTTCGAATGGTATCAAAATTTATTGTTTAAAAACTTGTCAAAATGGAAGCAATGAATCGCAGAAGAGCTCTTTCCAAGTATCAGATTTACTTTCGGGTTCTTTTCTTATTTTTGAATGCGAGTTGACGGATGAACGTAACGAGTAGGACAAAAACGCTATCGTAACTATGGTAATAAGAGCATGAATTTCAAAATTTTATCCCAGTGTGCAATCAGAAGTTAGAGGTTTTTCATTTTTTTCCTGAGCATCGAAGTCATTGAGAGGTAGGACGTTCGGGAACTAGGATAATTACCCTAAGAGATGGAACTGTCTAGGGAACCGGGAGCCGTACTTTTAATGTCCCATGGGCTACGGAACCGGTAGTTCTCACAGAAATCAAACCATATGAGCTGCGATTCTGGGATCTGACATCATTGACTAACGGAAACTTGTATGTGCTGGCTCCCGTTTCAGTAGTAAGTGGAAATAGCTCTCGGAAACTTCATCGCACCAGCTTCAGAAGCTAGGGAGCCGGTAGCTGATACCGGAAACTGTATAATTGGAGCCTGTGTTCCGGTAGTGTCTACGTGGAATATAGAACTCACGGCATAGTTTGGATGAGAGCTAGGATGCCGGGATTTTCACTCACTTAGAGAAAATAACATGGTAAAAAATTCACTACTGGAACCTGTATACTGAGAGCTAAGGTACCGGTAGCAACAACTATTTTATTGAAAATGACCAGCTCACGGACACAGACGGCTATGGGCTAGGGTTTCCGGTAGTGCCAAAAAATAAAATAAAATGAACTCACAGACTCATGTCAGTGCAGACTGGGAAACCGGAAGTGAAGATTTTTAACTCACAGAACCGAACTCCTGCGGGCTAGGGGACCCTTATGACAAAATTAAAATTACAAACTCACGGACATGTGTCAATATGGACTTTTAGGTCCGGTACAGCTCACGGAACCCAACTCCTTTGAGTTTGTAATTTTTATTTTTGACACTACCGGAACCCTAGCCCGCAAGAGTTGGGTTCCGTGAGTTAAAAATATTCACATCCGGTTTCCTAGTCCGCGAGTTCAATTTTTTTTTGTTTTTTGGCACTACCGGAACATTTATTCAGACAATGTTTACAACGGATATGTCAGCTACGATTCTTCATCAGCGATATTTCGGCCCTTCTTGGCAAGGGTCCTCGTCAGGCTGTTAATCCTTTGGGTCAACGTCGGGGAAGGAAACAAACCTGTAATATTTATCTACCGGAACCCTAGCCCATAGCCATCTATGTCCGTGAGCTGGTCATTTTCAATCAAATAGTCGTTCCTAACGGTACCTTAGCACTCAATATATGGATCAGTCAGGGTCAATTGTCAGTGAAAATCCCGGCATCCTACCTCTCATCCAAACTATTCCGTGAGTTCTATATTCCACGTAGACACTATGGACACAAGTTCCAATTACACAGTTTCCGGTATCAACTACCGGCTCCCTAGCTTCTGACTACACAATTCCGTGAGACTACCGGACGAGAAGCTGGTGCGATGAAGTTTCCGAGAGCTATTTCCACTTACTACCGGAACGGGAGCCAGCACAGACAAGTATCCGTTAGTCAATGACGTCAGATCCCGGAATCGCAGCTCATATGGTTTGGTTTCCGTGAGAACTACCGGTTCCGTAGCCCATGGGACATAAAGTACGACTCCCGGTTCCCTAGACAGTGCCTTAAGAGATACTTCAAAGAGTTCAGGTGGGCACCAGAAATAAAATGGCACAATACAGTATGACAGGTTCAAGAAACATTAACATAAATAAATTACTTACTTACTTACTTACTTAACATACATTTTTAAAAGGTTATGCAAAAGTTAATTAAAGGATTAAAGTAATAAATAAATAAATAACAGGCATTCCAGCATGTCAAGTTTCGGTATCATAGCAGCTTTTGATGTATGCACTCAGGACAAACTAAAACTGAGCGCAGCAGGCAAAATTTTTTAGATCCAAGCAAAATTTAACTACTTAGCCTATTTAAAATTACCTTCAATCGCATTGTCCTGCAACAAAGGTGCCAGTGCTTCTGTAGAGTCGCTGGTGTGATGATTTTTTTTTTATTGGAATTTGCCATTGGTTTGTGGACAACTAATGTCTGGTCGCTGACTTTGTGAATGACTAGTTAATGTCCCTTTAATTATGCCAAGTGTCTGGTTTGCTTTAGCTGCTAGTTTCTTTGCATGGATGCTGAACCTAGGCTTATTGTCAACCATGACTCCAAGATCTCTCCTCTTCCGTTGATATTATAGGGACTCTGATACCATTTTGGTCAGTCATAGTGTACACTGTCTTGGGGTTGTATTTACATATGAAATATGTACAAGTTTGCACTTTTCAATGTTAAACTGAAGTTGTCATTTGTTTACCCAATTGGTTAGCTTGTCAATATCCTCCTGTAGAGTCTCAAGCTTTCTTGCATTCTAATCTGACCCCATGAGTTTTGAATCATCTGCATATAATGTCATTTTGCTATTTGCCCCCACGTCCATCCTTACCACTATGGCATCATAAGTGGGATATTGGATTTTTTCCCACATCATCTTCACAACAGCTATGGGGCATCATTGATATACAGGTAAAAGAGACTTGGATCGAGCACACTACCTTGCGGGACTCCACTTGTGACTGGAATGGCTTCGGACATACAAATGTTTATATGTGCCATTTTCCTGGCAAAATTCAACTACTTCCAATCTAAATTCTGCCTTTAAGGTGGCTCAGATCCCAAGCAGCAGCTTCTAATGTCTGTACTCAAGAAATTCTCAAATTAAGCGCTGCATTCAAATTATTTTTGTGACTCTTTACTGGCAAATACAATTTATTGCTTTTAATGTTGCTCATGCCCCAGAATCAAGCTTAAACCCCACCTAATTGACACAGACTGCTGGCAAAATTCAACTACTTCCCATACAAATTCTAGCTTTAAATGTTGCTAAGAACCCAAAATCTGAAGCTTAAACCCACCTAAGTGACGAACGCTTCGATTAAATAGAGAATCGGCTACTACGAAACAAGTCTCAGGCGAAATTTTTAAACCTGCCTTTTTTCTGGCAAAGATTACTTCCAGTACAAATTCTAGCTTTTGACGTGGCACAAATTTTACACCTAAAACCTCACCGAATTGACGCGACCTTGTACTAGATAGCAAATAGGCTACAAATAGGCACTATGAAAGACGCCCCAGGTGAAATTTTTAGGTAAGGGAAAGTAAGGGCTGCCTATGTTATCACAGAGCTGTCTGTGGCCCCGATAACTACCAAACGGAGTGGGATATTTCGCCGGAAGTTGGTACATGGCAGTTCCTCCACTCGGCCCCTTCCGGAAAAGGTAGTGGACTGCAGGTGAAGATTTCAGAGGTTCTGGTACAAAGCCAGTTGTGTCCAAACTGCGCGCCACAGGGTGAAAATCACAATTTGGTATTAGCATTTATGTCATTCTGACAAGCTAGAAGGTTACGACTGTCCTTAAGATACGACTAGAAAATAATCCCATCGTAAAATAAGACAAGAAACGGGTCATTTGCAGGCGAAATCCACGATTTGGTGTCATACTGGCACGCATACGACCAAACACACGACTATCATTCTTAATCGAACCTAGAACACAAAACTGCGAATCTGACAAGTTCAGAACATACGACTAGAAGATCTCTTTGTAGCCATGTGACTAGAAAATGCCATTTGTAAGCAAAATTCACATTTGATAACTGTCTTTATGTCATTCTGGCAAGCTCAAAACATACGACTGTCATACAGACAAGCTTAAGTGAGAGTGCGAGTCTTTGAAGCATGCCCCCCCCCCCTTCGATCCGCCCCTGTCAGTCCTGTCAGCCGAATGCCGTTTTATTTAACTGCCTTGTCCGCGTGATGCCGTTTTATTTGTCCCGTAAGCTGACAGTTGTCAGTGCCCTGTCAGACAGGATGCCGTGACTGATGACATGATCGCGGAGCAAGTTTCGGTCCTGTCTCGGGTAGATTTCTCGACTGCGTTTTATTTGCGAAGCTTTTCCGTTGAGTCACTCACCTGACAAGGCTAAATAAAACGGCTTTAAACCGTGACAAAGCAGTAACAAGAAGACAAGACCGAGACAAGGAGGGCTCAAATCGAACGCAGCTTCATACTGTCACTAAAATGTCTGTATAGGATTTGAACATCTTCTTTTGTTTTCAGTGAAAGTTAAGTGGGGTAAGGAGCTCTTTAACGACATAGAGATTAACACTGAGGAAGATCCTGATGTCTTCAAAGCTCAGTTGTTTGCCTTGACCGGTGTCAACCCTGAGAGACAGAAGGTCATGCTGAAGGGATCAATTCTAAAGAATACCTCCTGGCAAGGGTGAGTATTGTACTGATCTGCCTTCTGTAACTCACATTCTTTAGAAGAATGTGGGATCGTCGGGAAGAGATAGTTTGCCTTGTACTCCGACTTAGTTCCATTCTCAAGATGGTGGAAGGATAAAACGGAATATCTTTTTGGCTGCAAGTCTCTGTCTCAAGATAGACTACATGCTCTCTAGGAGATTCTCCAATAGGCACAAATGTCTCTCGAGTCTTTCAGGTCGAGGGTTGAAGGTTGAAGACGGTTGAAGCCCCACCCAACGAAGAAGATCTGAGTCAAGTTGGCAGACTGACCAAAATTAGGAAGCCAGGCTTTAACTCGAAGGTACAAAAGTCGACAAATAGGATACATTACTTATTTTGTTGTAAAAGTTTGAAACCTTTGGGATCTCATTTCTGAAAAAAAAAATTCCTCCAATACCGTGGTTAAACAATCATTGTAGGTCGAAAAACGTTTTCAGTAACTTACGGTTCAAGATGGTTACCAAACATCTTACGATGTTAAGAGCATGTTCTTAACATCGTGTTTAAGATGTTGAAAATGAGCGTGTTTTCCATGACGTCACGGATCCTAGCTTCTTGGCGTCGAGGCTGGAACACATTTTTCTATTTTTAGCAAATTTCCTACCACGGGTTAATCGGACCAATCACGTCAAAGAGATTCGTAGTTACCACGCTTACTACGCTCCCGAGCGTGGTAAGCAAATAGTTACTATTTCGAGAAGGCTGGAACGGCCACCGTAGTAACTTTTCACGAGGCTGGAACGAAAATAATAACTAATATTTACTATCGTTATAAGGGTGGAAAATGCTCTAAATCATTTGTTTTGTTCTTTTTGGATGTTTGTAGAAATATTCGTTTTCATTGGGTAGGCTGCAATCACTCTATTGAGATGCTTCTGAGCTGGCAGACATAATAGTTTATAGTTACTAACACTGAGGGACTAGACTGAGAGTAAAAACCAAATAAGACGGTTAGATTTCCAAAATGGGAGTATATGCAATCTGTTTAAAATCTTCATGCATGTTCTTTCAGTATCATGTACATGTTCGTATGGAAGTCAGTTCCCTTACAAACTAATCGTTTCCTTATCGTTTTTCTACTTGAATGTTCTTTCTTTTAGCTTCAACATAAAAGATGGAGTGACCGTTATGCTCATGGGTACTAAAGAAGAAGACATTGCCTCTGAACCGCAGAAGAAGACGGTCTTTGCTGAAGATTTAAGTGAGGCTCAGCTCAACAGTGCACTAGATGTCCCAGGAGGCCTTGAGAACTTGGGTAACACATGCTATATCAATGCAACTGTCCAGTGCTTAAAAAACATTCCTGAGCTGAAAAATAGCATTGTAAGCTTCGAAAGGTAAACCAAGAGTTTTTTAAATCTGTATTTATTAACTGAGCTTCCAATCCGTGTTAGATTTGAGTAGTTGCGTTTTTGCAGAGACCATGGTATCTGATACCACGGTCTAAAGTCGTTTTTGCAGTTATTGTGGTATCTGTTCAGTTATCGTGGTATCAGATATTCAGATACTACAGTCCGACCGTGGTAACTGGTCGTGGTATCTGAAAAGTCATCTCACTGTCATCAAATTTTGTCAGATTGGTGAGAAAGAAGTTTAGCACTTAGTGATTAACTGGATATCTGTTTTTCTTTTGAAAGGTGCAATTTCGGCAATAGTCGTTTTTGCAGAACGCCGTATATCAGATACCACGATAACTGCAAAAACGATTAATTGACGATAACAGATACCGTGGTATCAGCAAAAACGCAACTAGTGTAGTTTTGGCCCAGCTTTGTGAGGATACATTTAGTATAAACAGATATCTTGATCAAAACTTATTCAACAAGCTCTATCCTCAACTCTCTCTATTTCCGACTAGCTCTAACGCCCACGCTTTTCTCCGACGGAAAGAGTTTATTTCCTTCTCTCCAATCAAGGAATTATTTTCCCCAATTAAGGAAAAAAAGAACCTAGACAAATTTACCCTGTTGGTCACCTAATCTTTCAGACTGGATAGAAATTTGCTAGGATGTTCGACAAGCAACCCTACTCGTTAGGGCACTCTATGGACATATGTAAGGCGGTTTAAAAGGACCGAGTTCGCCTCGCAGTTGGGAAATCAGTTCGAGTTCAGTTCTCAGTTCGACTTGGGACTCAGTTCAGTCCTAAGCTAGTTGAGTTCGAGCTGGGCACAGTCCCGACATAGTTGACCTAGTGACAAGTGCTATTGACCTAACTCCAATGTAAGTTAATACGAAATATATGTGCTTCAGTTATTGATCTACGAACTGAGTATCGCCTTCGAAAAGACTTGGTGCACTAACATCCAGAACCAGTCACCAATATTGTCATGCTCGCACGCCACACGCTACTACCGTAACTAACCTACACGCCATAGCAAACACTATTTTTTAATATCATAGCTTCCTTGAATATCGGGATAGGGTCAAAACGGCAGATGTGTCATTTCTTTTTAAATGGTAGAACCTTGGAGAAATCTTGGATGTAGGCTACTGTCTCCTATCCTTCGTTACTGGTCGAAAAATCCAAAAGAGAAATTGAATAAAACAGCAGCCCTGATGAAAGGACCAAAAGAATACCTTCATACTTAAAGGGCCCCTCGCACTATTTACTCTTCAACTTACAGTATTTTAAAATATTTTAATACTTTAGAACTAGGCTGTACTTTCAACAAATAACCCAGGGTTTTTGCTGTTTTAAGGCTTTTCCGAGACCCGCTGACTTATAGCGAAAATAGGGAAACAGTTTACATAACCGTTTTTTCTGATGGAAAAACTTCTCGCAGAGAACCGTCGACAGCATGATACACATCGAAGGTAGCAAAACACGGCAAGTGAGAAAATCAGCGTGGTTTTGTTACGGGGGTTAAAATGTACCGTACACCGTACGAAACTAGAGTATACGAGTTTAGAGATATATGGAGTGATTATGGAAGCAGGTTTCGTTAGTATTATAGGTAAGACAGGTCCTTTAACAAGACCAAAGGTTTCGATGGGATCCCAGAAATCTAATATTTGATCCAGACAATTGGGGCTTGTCTTCGCCAGATCCAGTCTTCACCAGGCTAATCATCTGAGAAAAACAAGTTCAGATATACCTCTATAAGCCATATCTATTTTGAAGATACTGACCGAAAATTCCTGCTTTACTTCTGCCAAATTTCTGGTTTCGGCCGAATTCCGAGCGAACTACTTGTTCAGCAAAAAAAGAAAATTCAGAAACGAATTCAGTGTATCTTCTTATCCAGATAAAGAAAGAACATGTAATCAACTTCGAATAAGACTTTAACTTCAAAAAAAAATAAATCCAGTTTCAACCGGATCCCGGATGAATTATATGTCCGGCTACAAAATGATTGTCTTATACAGACTCAGCGTCTCTTCTTATCCCTAAAAATGTCATCTAATCAACTTCAAATAAAGCTTTTGCTTTTAACAAATTTTCCGATTTTGGCCGGATTCCGGGCGAACTAGTTGTCCGGGTAGAAAATGCTTTTCTCTTAAGGGTTGAGCATGTCTTCTTACCCCTAAATCGAACATTTAATCGACTTCATAAAACTTTTACTTTTAACCAACTTTCCGTTTTTTGCCGGATTCCGGACGAACTACTTGTCCGGCGACAAAATGGTTTTCATCATCGTGTTTAAAATATCTTCTTACCCCATAATCGACTATCACATTATTTTGTTTGCCCCTTAATTTGAACCCCCTCCTACACCGCTAAATAGGCTGCAGAGCCCATCTACGAACTTGACCTTACCCTTGACCCAGAGAATCCTCACACCAAGTTTCATCAAATTATCTCTTTCCCTTCGATACTTGTCATGCTGACAGACGCAAGGACAGACGGACAACTTTTGCGATGTCATAGGTATCCCTCCACTTGCGTTTTGGGATCCCAAAAACCTATTTTAGCACACATGCCTGAAAAAAAGAGAACGGCCAGTGAAAGAGGACTTCTGGAAGTAACACTAAAACTTCACAAACTATTATTATTTGGCTTTAGTTAACAAATATGTGAACAGTACCTGTTCAGGGTTTGATTTTTGACCGGGGGCATCTTCAGAAGCGAAGCTTGGCATATTGAATAACCTTCCTTCACACGTTGCCTACATCGAATATGCAGACGAGCTAACACAAAACGAACTGCTTCATAATTGAAGAAAAATTCCTGCTGGATACTTTCGTCGTCTTTTGTAGAGTCTCTGTGGGTTTTTATATTTCATATTATTTGGTCAACTTGGCCTGAAGAATCAGTATACAACTATGAGTGGTGACTCACTCTTCACTTTGCAGGACAGGCTCCAGCTTTGGCTTCGAAGCAACCGCAGGCATTGTATCGGCTATGAAAGACTTGTACACTCGCTTGGACAAGAACAACGACGCTCACCCCATGCTCCTCGTTACTCAGATTATGTCGGCCTTTCCCCGCTTTGCAGAAAGGGGCGAGGGAGGTCACTTTGCCCAGCAAGATGCGAATGAGCTCTGGGTGGAGCTGATGCACACACTTCAGCAGAAACTCCCGGCCGTTAAGGCGGAAAACCAGGTCAAATCTTACACCTCTTTCGTCGATCAGTATTTTGGTGGCAACTTTGAGTGCGAGATGAAAAACACGGAAAGCCCAGACGAGCCTTCGACAAAAAGTGTAGAGAACTTTTTACAGCTCAGCTGTTTCATTTCGCAAGAAATCAAGTACCTAGACAGCGGTTTGAAATCGAAGCTTCAGGAACATATCACCAAGAGGTCGGAAAATCTGGGACGAGACGCCGTCTACGAGAAGACATCGAAGATCAACCGGCTTCCCGCTTACCTCACCGTGCAAATGGTTCGCTTCTTCTACAAAGAGAAAGATAGAACAAATGCAAAAATCCTAAAGGACATTAAATTTCCTATGATCCTGGATACCTTTGATCTTTGCACACCAGAGCTAAAGGAAAAGCTTATTCCAATGAGAAACAAATTTAAGGAGCTAGAGGATAAAAGGGCGCTGGAAGCGAAGGACAAAACGAAAGAAAAAACGATGGATAAGGTGGTGAAGAAGACAGAACCGTTTTCGTTCCCTAATGATTTGGGATCAAATAATTCTGGTAAGTAGCTCTTTTCCTGGTCTTTTTTGGCATTCTTATTCAGGAGTAGCTCCAAATTCAGATTCGAGTTCGCCATATTCCATTTCATTGCTTCCAAGTGGACTATAGGTTTCCGGAAGTCCCTCATTGTCTCAATATCAACTCGTATGTCAGATGTAGGAAAGTACATCCGAAAGGTGATGAGTAGAAAATCTGCCCTGCTTCCTGAACAATTGAAGTTTTACCCCCCTCGAAGAAAGAAAAAAGCTAAACCACAAAAATTCAGCTAAAGTGGGCGCTCGTAGAGTGCCCTACCTCACGAATTCACCTAAACTGGCGCTCACCCAGGAAAGCTAAATGGGGGTGGCAGTGCGCCCGGAAAAGTCTGTAAGGCTAGTTCAGGGCTACCAAGAAACTGGGTTGACATCAGCCTGGACATCGGCGGCTCTGGGTTCTCGAGTGTCTGAGTCTAAGGAATTGCATTCTCAGTCGCATGTTTCGAGCTTTCCAGAGTGACATAAAGAGGTGGGCTATTTCTGATACGAAGAGATTTTTTGACCATATTATGTCAGAATTGGAAGTATGATTGTCAAACTTGAGCTTCCAAGACCGACAAAAGAAGTTTGTCAAATCATAAATTTTTGTCCTGCAGCGCACAGTTAAGTTTTAACACGGTCTGTTGTGTACCAATATCTCTCGATTCAGGTAAAAATCAGGCTGATTTTGCTTGTGGCGAACCTTTTCAAAACTTTGTATTTTAACAGAAAATAATTTGATGATAAGAATTTTCCTCCATTGCGACTTTTAAAAATAAATCGACTTAAGTTCTCCCATTGCTGACTCGAAAATAAATGGAGCCGTCAATGAGAGAAGATGTACTGTCGGGCCTGATTAATGCGTCTTTGATTTTGTTTTTTAACTGTAAATTCAGAACAAGTTCGCTCTGTTTCAAGTTTTTTCTCTGGATGATCAGTAGTTCTTTTTCGGAAAAGGTCGAATTTCCAGCTAAATGTCTCACATTTTTCAGGATTCGTCGGGAGCAGAGACAGACGGGCAGATCCGTGCTAAGTGGCCCTTACTTTAATTTGGTATCCGAAAGGACGTTCTGATCATACAGGATTCCACAAAGTTTGCCTGCTGCGCCTTTCGTAGTAGGCTCTATTTACTGGAAGGTCGCATAGTTTCACTCGGGTTTTAGGCTTGGAATATCGAAGCTTGGGCCACATTAAAAGCTAGGTTTTGTTGGGAAGAAAAAGTCATAGCTTACTTCGGAAATTTCGCATGATGCGCTCATTTTCATTCTGTCTGATATTTACCTTAAATCGCACTTGTCAGCGAAAGGTAATCCTGTCGTGCGCTGGCTCAGTGATGGATGGAGAGGGCCGCATCTTGGGAATCCCATGCAGTTTTCCAAGGCTTCCGAGTCCAGTCTTTGTCAACCGATGACTTGAAGGCCCCCACACTATCTGCCATGACTGTATTTTGACTGAGGGAATTCCATAGTGGTACCACTCGATTAGTAAAAAATTGGTTTCGCTTCTTGGTTGTAGCTCTCTTCCGGAAAAACTTCTTGGAGTGTCCTCGGGTTCGGGTGTTCTGTTCTAGCTGGAACAGGTTGGTGTCTGTCTCCAAGAGTTTGTGTGCCATAATAACGTCACCACGTCTGCGACGGTAGCAAAGGGTTGGCAGGTTTAACTTCGTTAATCTTGTTTGATGGTCCAGGGTGCTATATCCTTTGTTGCATTTAGTGGCTCTTCTTTGTACAGACTCAAGTGCTGCCTGATCCCCCTTGTTTATTGGTGTTGCTACGCACGTCTCAAATTCGATTTTTGGTCGTACCAGACCTTTGTATAGCTTTGTTATTACTTGTGGGGATCGAGAGCTAAATGTCCTTTTGATCAGGCTAAGGGTCTGGAAGGATTTTGCGACTACTGCTTGGGTGTGTTGGCTGAACTTGAGGTATGCAGCCATTCAAACCGCTGCGGGTCGGACGATTGCGGAAGTGAATTTCTCCTATTACGAATGACGTTCACCTTAACCGTATAATACCAGCTATAATGTTTCTTTTAATACTCTATATGACTAAGTCCAAAACACGCCAGTGATCCTCAGGAAGAAGGATTAAGCGTCTCCGTAACGACTCAAACTCGATGACTCAAATCCTGTGTACAACAATCACGGCGATCTTTGGGAGCAGCTGTGACACCACTTCTGCCTTTCTTCCGCTAGGTACCCGGAGAGGCCGGAGATTTTGTATCGGCAAGGAGAGATAGTCATTAAGAGTATTCGTACAGTCTCCCGCATGTGGTGCTGTGTTTCTTAGTTTCTGTATTTCTTTCATTTTGATGTAGTCACCTCCCATGCCCAAGCCCTTCAAACCGCCCCTGAGCTCGGATATACGACTAGGCTTCTTCAGTCTTCAACGCTTGCAGGTATCACTCCGCCCAAGTGCCATATACCGATCACTTTTCCGTCGGTCTTTCGGTCGGCCAGTCCGGTGATCGCGCGTTAGGGTACTTCCAGATGTGCTAGGACGATGAAACTTGGCAGGCATGTTAGGGACCCGACCAAACTAACTTGGAAATAGTCACTTCCCCGATCCGACCACCGAGGGGGTAGTGGATGGAGGGGGAATCCGGAATATTAACGTATGGATAACTTTTGAACGTGGAATCGGATTTTAACAAAACTTGATATTTGGAAAGAGCTCGTGTCTCAGATGATACACTTAAGTCCGGAACGGATCCGATGACTTTAGGGGGAGTTGGAGGGGGGGGGGGGCGGAAATCGTGTGACATGTTTTGAGTGGACGGATCAGGATGAAACTTGGTGGGAAGAATAAGCACAAGTCCTAGATACATAGTTGACAAGACCGGACCGGATCCGGGGTTGGGGGAGTTAGATGGAGGGTTCAGAAATTCCGGTGATCCCGAGTTAAGATGCTTCCACATGTGCTAGGACGATGAAAATTGGGAGGCGTATCAGGGACTCGATCGTTTTAACGTAAGAACAGTCATTTGTCCGATTTGACCATCGTAAGGGGAGTGGAGGAAGGGGGAATTTGGAATCTTCAGGAATGTCCAACTTTTGAACGGGTGATCGGATCTTAATGAAACTTGATTCGGAAAGAACTTGTGTCTCAGATGTCCCATTTCAGGTGCGGCCAGGATCCGATCGATGTGGGGGGAGTCTTGGGGGGGGGGGATAACCGGAAATTTTGTGACACGCTTAACATGTAGTGATTGGGATGACACTTGTTTGGAAGAGCAATCATAAGCCCTAGATACGTCTGTGGCTTGACAAGATTGGCTTGGAAATTGTCATTCCCAGATCCGACCATATCTTAAAGTACTCATCTTAACCGCAAAGTGCAGAAAGTACTTTTAAACAAAATATACATTTTCATGATCCCCATGAGCCCATGCTAATTTTTGCCTCAAGGGTTTTGCTTGGAAATGAATTTCTAGCACCCCTAAAGTGCGCATCGTAACCGAAAAGTCAAAAAAATACTTTTGACCAAACCATACGTATTCATGATTCTAAAGGGCCCAGAATCATTTTTGCCTTAATGGTTGTGATCAGAGATGAATTTCCAGCGCCCTCAGTGTACGCATCATCACAGCCAAGTGCAAAAATAAAATACTTTTACCAAACGATACATTCTCGTGATTTCCAAGGTTCCATGATCATTCTTATCTCAAAGGTTTTCCTTATAAATGATCACAACAAACCCACGAATTGGCAAATTCCTACTTTCATCCTCTACCCAGCTTTACTAGTGCCAAATGAGCTTGTAGCTCTTGTTATTACGTATGCGGCGAAAAGATGAAACTGCCCCCCACCCCCTCGAGTTTTGTCTGGCGACGCCCCTGGCTGTTGTTGTACATATTATTGATAATGCTGCTCTCTATTTCTTGTTAAGCGTTTAGTTACCTATCTTTCTGTTTACCTTGTGCAAATGCCTTATTATAAGGCTGCATTTAATAAAACAATTCATTCAGTAGGAAGTGAAAGGTATTAGGCTGTGTTGAGACAATAGGGGACCTTCGGAAACTGGTCCGCTTGGAGCGCTGAACGGGAATAGGTTAATTTCGCCGTTGAGAAAAAAAGTGATACATAAGCCGTATACTTCGCCCGTAAAATTCGTCAGGATGTTTTTAGGTGACAGCTGTATCTTACCACGCGATGTCTTTGTTACTTTTCGCTTTTTGTGAAGTTTAACCCCAGACCGCGCTGCTAGGTGTTTTTGGGATCCCAAAACGTAAGTGACGGGACACCTGCGACTTCGTAAAAGTTGTCCGTCCGTTCGTCTATCTGTTAGAACGATAACTCTCGAAGGACTGAGATATTTTGTCCAAACTTGGTGGGAGGATCCTTTGGGTCAAGGTACAGATCGAGTTCGTATATAGGCCCCAAAGCTGTGTCTTTATAGGGGTGGGGTGGGGGGGTCAAATTTAGGGGCAAAAAAAATACTTTTTAAGAAGACATGCTGAATCTGAAAACTATTTCCTCGCCGGACAAGTAGTTCACCCGGAATCCGGCAAAAACCGGAAAATTTGTGAAAAGTAAAGGTTTGGTGTGAAGTTGATTAGAGGTTAGATTTAGGGTTAAGGAGACATGCTGAATCCGAATATGAAAACAATTTTCTCGACAGATAGATAGTTCGCCCGGAATCCGGCCAAAACCGAAAAATTTGTTAAAAGTAAAAGTTTTATTTGAATTTGATTAGATGTTCGATTTACGGGTAAGAATACATGCTGAGTCCGTATATGGCAATCGTGTTCACACCGGACGTATAGTTCGCTCGGAATCCGGCTGAAACGGGAAAGTAAAAGTTTTATCTGAAGTTGATTAGAGATACGATGTAGGGGTAAGGAGACATGCTGAATTCGTTTTTGAGTTTTTAGTTTGTTTTGCCAGACAAGTAATTTGCCCGAAATCCAAACCGGAAATTTGGCAAAAGTAAGGAAGGAAGTTTCGATCAGTTTCGTCAAATAAATCTGACGTAGGCATGAATAACCAACTTGGTTGAAGTAGTTCTATTTCTAATGAGAAGTAAAAAATTGATTTTACATTCCTCGCCTGATATAATACACTTCAAGTTAGCAAAGGTTTTAGTCCTTGCCTCTTATTCTTGTTTTTTCTTTTACTCCGTTTATGCCTCGTGCTCGTTGATGGGTATCAAATAAGATTATAATTATGTAAAGCGAGCGTGGTTCGACGAATCGAAGAAACCAATCACCCATTTTACATTAACAGTTCCTTTGTCGTTTTAAATTTTACATTAATTGGTCGTTTGCCGTTGTTACTCATCTTTTTTTCGCAAGGCACCGTTTCCGAAAATGTTGCACCTGAAAAAATTTCGCAACGTAGATAGCGTTTCAGAAAAAGAAGATGAAAGAGTATATCTTAAAAGCTTACCCGGGATTCAACGGACAGCAATTTCCATCAGCTCCGGCCTTCTGCTTCTCATGCACCCCTTCAGCCTTATCCCTCATTGAGCTCGAATGCGATGACCAACTTCAAAACGTGTTTCAGGTTACTATGAACTGCAAGCTGTCTTGACCCACAAGGGTCGCTCCAGCTCGAGCGGTCATTACGTCGCCTGGTGCCGTCGGAAGGGGGATGAGTGGTTCCAGTTCGACGACGACAAAGTCAACACAGTTACCACGGAAGACATTCTGAAACTCTCTGGTGGAGGTAGGTTCAAGTACTTCAGGTTTATTGCTTCGCCTTGGCTTTTAAGGAAGAATGAGATTTTAACGGATTTTATTTTAATGGAATTTTACACTTCATGAATAGTTGCGTTTTTTATCTCATTTCTCCTCGCGATTTTCCTTAAAGGCGTATTCTCGCCGTTCCCCTAGGCTCCTCGGGGAATCGAAGGGAATGGCAAGAATAGAGGGAGTCACTCCAGGCGGACTTCGCGTACAGATACAGCGAGAACACGTGGAATGCTTCTAAAATGTATTTTGTTCGGAAAAAAATATGCTGTTGACAAATGGATCCACTTTATTTTGGTTTTGTTTATTCTGATTGTTTTTAATTAATTTTACATTGCACCAACACCAGACAAAATTGATTCCCATCCGAATCTCAAAGGGAGTCCTTTTTGATGATGGTGATGATAATCAGAGGATTCCCCGTCCGCGGGGACTCGCAATAAGACTACGGGGAGTGAGTCCCTGAGAAACAAAAACGCGGGGACTTCTCAAGTGGAGTCCTCGGGGAACGGCCAGAATACGCCTTAAGTTCTCCTATTTCGCGTTTTTTAACTATTGAGGTGAAGAAAATTCTCCTTTTCTTGTGTTTTTTGTCAGAATCGAGAACGGGGAAAGCTACGCGATTCTGCGAGTCGAGAAGTTGCTTCGATAGTCACTTCTCGATTCTCGTTCCTGATTTGTCAACTAAGGGCGGATATTCAATCCGTTTAAAAGGTATAAACGTGGTGGTAAATTAATGTTTTTGTCAAAAGCGAGAGGGGCTCTAGAATCGAGAATTGAGAAGCGAGACCCGTATCAAAAATGCAACTAGTTTAACACTGTGGCCATCACCTGGCTGCATTTGGATTAGCGTTAAGAGATAGAAGAAGCGTAAAGGCGAATTCACACTGACTTAAGACCCCTTTCACACTGGAGTACTTAGGCCTCTTAAGTGTACTTTATGCCTCTAAAGTCCCACTTAACGTAAGAAATCTCACTTAACTTTGAGTGTAAAAAGTTGAAAAATTTTCAACTTTGAAAGCACTTAAGGCTGACAACGTAACTTTACTTCAGTTCTTAATTGGCAATGTGAAGCCGCCTTAAGACTGTCTACTGCAGAGGTATTTTTATTCTGATCATTTTAGGTGATTGGCACTGTGCCTACGTTCTTCTGTACGGTCCACGGATCTTGGAAGTTGATGAGGACGACAAAATGGAAACATGAATTATTTCATTATTCTCGCCTAAAGAGAAACCTGCTTCTTGTGATGATTTTCTGAAGTTTTTCACTTCCTTTTAACAGAATAAATTATAGTTAGAATACTGTTTTTCCTCAGCGAGACCAAGAATGGTTAAAGGAGTTATATCATATTTGACGGTGCAAAACGGATAAGTCAGCTACATTTTATTCGAGCTATATTTCGGCCCTTCTTGGCAAGGGTCCTCTTCAGGCTCAAGCCGCTCAAGCTGGAAAATAAACTTGTGGAAAAACAATTGAAGATTCTTCCTTAAATATCTGCTTTTGAGCAGATCCGTTTTGCACCGTCAAATATGATTCGCAGTCAGCTTGGGCCGTAGGAACATCTATCACCGAAGTACGGAACTAATCGCCCATACATGCCGCCAACAAGTATCCATCTTAGCTGGAAAGAAGAAGAAGAGACAGATGACTCTAAAACCAAAATGCAAAAGAATCTCCACCCTTTCGACGACCCAATCGAACAACAAAAACAGTAGCCGAGTCCAGAATGAAATCACAGCACCAGCTTTAACTCCAACCAACTTTCAGAGAAGAAGTTCTCAAAAGCAGATATTTAAGGAAGAATCTTCAATTGTTTTTCCACAAGTTTATTTTCCAGCTTGAGCGGCTTGAGCCTGAAGAGGACCCTTGCCAAGAAGGGCCGAAATATAGCTCGAATAAAATGTAGCTGACTTATCCGTTTTGCACCGTCAAATATGATTCGCAGTCAGCTTGGGCCGTAGGAACATCTATCACCGAAGTACGGAACTAATCGCCCATACATGCCGCCAACAAGTATCCATCTTAGCTGGAAAGAAGAAGAAGAGACAGATGACTCTAAAACCAAAATGCAAAAGAATCTCCACCCTTTCGACGACCCAATCGAACAACAAAAACAGTAGCCGAGTCCAGAATGAAATCACAGCACCAGCTTTAACTCCAACCAACTTTCAGAGAAGAAGTTCTCAAAAGCAGATATTTAAGGAAGAATCTTCAATTGTTTTTCCACAAGTTTATTTTCCAGCTTGAGCGGCTTGAGCCTGAAGAGGACCCTTGCCAAGAAGGGCCGAAATATAGCTCGAATAAAATGTAGCTGACTTATCCGTTTTGCACCGTCAAATATGATTCGCAGTCAGCTTGGGCCGTAGGAACATCTATCACCGAAGTACGGAACTAATCGCCCATACATGCCGCCAACAAGTATCCATCTTAGCTGGAAAGAAGAAGAAGAGACAGATGACTCTAAAACCAAAATGCAAAAGAATCTCCACCCTTTCGACGACCCAATCGAACAACAAAAACAGTAGCCGAGTCCAGAATGAAATCACAGCACCAGCTTTAACTCCAACCAACTTTCAGAGAAGAAGTTCTCAAAAGCAGATATTTAAGGAAGAATCTTCAATTGTTTTTCCACAAGTTTATTTTCCAGCTTGAGCGGCTTGAGCCTGAAGAGGACCCTTGCCAAGAAGGGCCGAAATATAGCTCGAATAAAATGTAGCTGACTTATCCGTTTTGCACCGTCAAATATGATTCGCAGTCAGCTTGGGCCGTAGGAACATCTAGGAGTTATATCATAAGCATTCTACCACTTGGAAAGTCTAGATCCCCCCCCCCCCCACGCACACCCAAGACCCAAGATGAAGCCACGACTCGATCAGACCACTGAGTCATCTAGCGGTGCGGGTTGGAAGCGCCCGACATGGGGAGGATGGAATCATACTTTGACTATGGATCTAACAAAATGTTTTATTTTAGCAGGCATATATGGAACATGTGTAGAAAAATCAAACTATTATTTGCGTTATCGATTTCTTTAAGTATTTTGTTTTCTGCTTGAGCCTGAAAAGAAGCTCATTTTCCAGCTTGAGCGGCTTGAGGCTGAAGAGGACCCTTGCCAAGAAGGGCCGAAATATAGCTCTAATTAAATTTAGCTGACTTTTCCGTTTTGCACCGCCAAACAAGATATTAACCCTGACACGGGTCATTTCGGTATTCTTCTGTACCAAACTTTCCCAATAGAGATTCTTACCAATTCTCTACGCGCCTATAGTTGAGTTTTTTGAATTGATGATTTTTTATTTACATTTATTTATATTTATACGTATCGTTTAAATGTAACCGCCATAAGTCAATGATAAATCAAAAAGGGTTATTATTTTCGTTGACGTCCTATGCTATTCGTTTTAAAAGAATATTTGGAGAATTAATGAATTTGAATTTTGCAGATACCATGGTATCTGTTACCACGGTAGTTGAATCTGCAAATAATCGTTTTTGCAGTTACCGTGGTATCTGATACACGGTTGCTCTGCAAAAACGACTATTGCCGAGATTGCACTTTTCGAAGTGATCCCAAAAGAAAAACTGATACCCCCTTACATCACTAAGTGCTAAACTTCTTTCTCACCAATTTGACAAAATTTGATGAAAGTTAGACCACTTTCCAGATACCACAACCAGTTACCACGGTCGGACCGTGGTATCTGAATATCAGATACCACGATAACTGGCCAGATACCACGATCTGCAAAGACGCCTTTTGACCTCGGTTTCAGATACCATGTATCTGCAAAAACGCAACTTATGTCTTGGCTCCTTAGGACGGACTACAGACACAAATTGTATCCTTAGTTGCTACGAGTAGATTTCGCTTAGGTCATTTTCCGGATATTAGGCAACCATACCAATCCTCAGTTTTTGGGAACAGTGCTTCAACGTTAGGTGCACCACAGCGCATAAGCGATCAGTGACCTGGAACAGAGGACACAAACCCCATGTTCGAAAAAAAGATCGTCATGGGGATACTGTCCACTTGTCCCAGGGCACTGTGCTCCACCGTTGGAGCACTGTGCACCGAAATTCAGGACTTGCGAATGACTGATTGGGCATCAGGAAATAGGCCACACGGTCTAAATATGCCTAAGCTAGAGACACGGGGAAAGCCATTAATCGGTTTTCGTTTTGTTTTGTTGGGATCATGTAATAAACGGAAAAAGTAGTTACAAATAAAATTTATGGAGCTTCGTTTAACAAAAAGTGCAATATCAAAATAAGCCTTTCGGCTCAAAACAGCAAACACTGAATCAAACGTGTCTAGGCAGTTGACCAACGCGCTAGCACCTCTAAACTCGGTGCTAGAGCTTAGAGTATACGGAATCACAGCTTGCGTATCTAGTCACAAATCCATACACTAAACTGTAGCGTCAGGATAACCTGGCAGCGTAAGGTTGATTTTGGCAGTCTGGACGTGTACATGCGCCTGCTGTTTTTGCGACTTCGGCCGAAACTCTCTTCACTTTCCAAAGCCGTTTCGGTGCCCCGATGAAAAGTTTATCTCAAAATAGTACTATGAAGTAGTACGAAAAAGTAGCATGCAGTACTAACGATGCTACTACATGCTTCTACTTCAAGGCTACCGTGTTACTGAATACTACTATATGCTACTATTAGCAAGACTGGATGCTACTATGACCAGACAGGATGCTACTACATACTACTACATAAGATTGGACCAGTCTGAGGCACAATCATTAAATGATAGTATTATTTGCTATTACATAGCATTACATGCAACTTTTTCGTACTACTACGCAGGCTACAAATTTTCATCAGGGCTCCCGGGCAGGGGTGGGGATCTCGGGAAGTTGCATGGCCAAGGCTTTCCGGAGTCCCGAAGCGTGGCCGATTTTGGTTTTGCTTCTCGGCAAGCGAATCCGTGAGAACGCCAGAGTCGCCCTTTAAATTACTCAGTAAGGACATTCAGCCTGCACGTTAAAGTCGTCCATCCCAACGCCCGTAGTGGAAAGATAGGCAACTCACACAAGCCCCATGAGTAGCGATAATTAGCGCTTCCTAGCAGCCGGACTGTCGTTAAAACATCTTTGTTGACATTTTGATGCAAATTTTGATGCAATTTTGATGCAGAAATGATGCAAATTTCCCTTTGTTTGCTTGTTTGTTTGCATCTTTTAGGTGCGTTTTTTTTTAAGTAGTTTCGTTGTGGTTGACGTACTTGTTTCAATTACGAAAGCACAGTATGTGTAATGGACAAATAAAGCGGTGCACATACTATACTTTCATAACTGAAACAAAAGTACGTCAAACTACAGTGATAAAAAACGAACCTTTTGTTTGTTTACT
Source organism: Branchinecta sandiegonensis (assembly GCA_030848855.1). NCBI lineage: Eukaryota > Metazoa > Arthropoda > Branchiopoda > Anostraca > Branchinectidae > Branchinecta > Branchinecta sandiegonensis. Next base: position 6,664,171 of record JAUPMV010000016.1, on the reverse strand, counting down.
CACTAAAGTTGGAAAAAGTCTGAACGCTAGGTAGCGGGCAGCTTATTGTCCACGATGCGATTACATGAGTTTCCTGCCTTTCCCGCTGTTACGGTTTTTCTTCACTCCCACCAAAACCTTTAACTCCATAACACTTACAATGCTTCAACTTTCTGTGCCTTTTAATGGCGGCGTATCTGTTCGTCTAAACAGGCTCCAAGCTTGCCAATAGAAATCATAATCCATAACGGGAAGCTCGGTGCTGGTTGTTACTCTCTAGATATGCAAGCTATGTTACCCTCGGGGTACAACTATTGAAATTTGGGTTTACCTTCCTTGGGATGAAACCAAACAATACAGAACAGAAAAGATTTACGGCACTTTTCAGTACATATTTCCCTGCACCCTTAAGCCGCTTTCACATTGATGCGTCGTTACGACGCGCTGCGTATGCGTTTATCTTGCGCTGCGTACAGGTTGCTTGGCGTCTCTTTCAGACCTGCGCGACAAGCTTTCACGCTGGATGTGTATTTACGTTTTCCTTTCTCGGTTTCTTATGCTGAATTCTTCCCGTTTCTTTCATCGTTACTAAGTTTTTCTTCTCGTTAGTAGGTTTTCTCCAGTTTGTCTTCAAAACTTCAGTTTTTCACCGACGCAACACAAGAATAGAACTTGGTTCTGTTCTTGCGTTGCGTTTAATTTGTCTACGTAAGCTCTGCGTTGCGTTACCGCAAGCGCGACGCAGAGGTTGCGCAGCTCAATGTACAAGCCTCAACGCCTCAGAGTGAAAACGGCTTTATTCTGCGGCAATGCTGAATTTATCCAGTAAGCACCGCCAAGGTGCCTAATGTCATCTTATGACTGGCAGCTGACAGCTAATGCGATCATTCAAATTTCATAACCAGTATCTGGTAGCCAATTGAATCATTCCAGTTTCATAAACAACAGTTGGCGGCCAATAGGGTCGTTCCAGATTTCACAAGTGACAGTAGGCAGAACTTCGGGACCATTCCAGTTCGCAAGCTCTCCCGTTTCAACGAAGAAGTATTGCCTTTTAGGAAGCTATTAGGCTCGCGAACTTTCATTAACATAAAACAACGAAGACTTTGACACGATTCGCCAAGGGAATCAGCCAAATCCGGTTCTCCTAGGTCTGATCGTTGAACCATACACTTGAATAGAAAATCACCTAACAATCTTACGTGCCTCAATCAATCTTCACGGCACTATAAATCTTCCTAACAAATGCATAAGCAGCATAGAATCCAATGGTTCCTGTCATGAACCAGAAAGTTATCACCATAAGAAGGGTATTTCCGAAGTACATTAGGGTTGGAATGAATCCAGTAATTTCTAACTTGGTGACGAAATAAAAGACTGCATACGCGAAGAGATAGATGGCAGAACCTCCGGAAATGATGAAGGAGCGCCACCACCAGTTGTAGTCCTAAACAAAAGGTGTGGTTATAATTCGATGTAAGCAAAATTCAAAAAATCTTAAGAGGTTGTTTCTTAAGGCGTATTCTCGCCGTTTCCCGAGGACTCCACCTGAGGAGTCCCCTCGTTTTTGTTTGTCCCGGGGACTCACTCCCCGTATTCTCGCTAGTCCCCACGGACGGGGAATGCTCCGATTATCATCACCATCATCAAAAAGGACTCATATTTGATGGTGGAAAACGGATACGTCAGCTGAATTTTATTGGAGCTATATTTTAAAGTGTTTCCCGCAAGTTCGTCTTTCCAACTTGAGCGGTTTTGAGCCTGAAGAGGACCCTTGCCAAGAAGGGCCGAAATATAGCTCCAATAAAATTCAGCTGACGTATCCGTTTTCCACCATCAAATATGATTCGCAGTCAGCTTGGGCTGAAGGAATATTTAAAAAGGACTCCCTTTCAGATTCAGAGGGAATCAATTTTTGCTGGTGTTGGTGCAATGTAAAATTAATTAAAAACAATCAGAATAAACAAAACCAAAAATAAAGTGGATCCAGACTAACTTCGTCAACTGCATATTTTTTTTTCGCACAAAATCCATTTTGTAAGCATTTCCCGTGTTCTCACTGTTTCTGTACGCGGAGTCCGCGTGGAATGACTCCCTCTATTCTCGCCGTTCACCTCGATTCCCCGAGGAGTCCTCGGGGAACGGCGAGAATACGCCTTTAGAACAACCTCGAAGGCGGCGTTTTATCAGAGACAATGTGAGTTCTGTCAATTATTGCTTCGTGCTTATATTTTTGTTCTTGTCAGCGGCCTTGTCACAGATAACTAAAGAACTCTAATCTGCGTTTTATTTGCGACATTTGTCAGAAGAGTCATTCATCTGACAAGTCCCAACAAAATTGCGTTTGGCTATGACAAGGTCGGAAGAGCGAGACAAGACGAGGTAAGTGAGAATCAAATAAAACGCGGCTCATGTACAGTAAAGGTATGCATATTTGAACACTTTTTTAACTGTTCCACTACCTTAGCTTTGTTACTTGCATATAAAAAAGTAAAATGGAAAAGAAAAATAACAAACTTGACATCAGCTAACAGCCAACTATTTCAGGGTTATCCTGACACAAACCTGAAGTAGAAATTCGAATAACTTTCTTTGATTTTGAATTTACTAAAAAGGTCATTCTTCTTTTGAAGGCATATGTATATTCGGACCGCCGTCTTCTCCATTGAAGGTGCGTTCCTCATGTCATACTTTTCAAATTATAAGAAGAGCTGTAAGCTCATATGGCACTTGCATGTGTCAAGATGATTTGATTGATCAAAAGTAAGTTTCGACTTTGCGGTTGAGATGCGCGCTCTAAGGAAACTGGAACTTCATTTGTAAGCAAAACCCTTTAGGCAAAACTGCTAATGGGCTGATGGGCATCACGAAAATGCATATATTGCTTAAAAGTATTTTTTTTTACTTTGCGGTCAAGATTGGTACTTTAAGGAATAATCGGATTTGGGAAGTAGCAATTTCTAAGCAAATGTTGTTGAGTCTCCAATATTCCAGCGAAGTTTCATCGTCCTAGCACATCTGGAAATACCTTAACGCGCGATCACCGGAATCCCAGACCCCCTCCCCCTCCTCCAACTCCACCCACAATAACCGGAGCCAATACGGTTCTGTAAATGATTAATCCAGAGCATCTGTTTGTCATTCCCACCAAGTTCGATCCAGATCACACCAGTCTAAGCGGGTCAAGTATTTTCCGCCCTCCCCCCAATAATTGCCGGATTCGGTCCGGAAATGAAAAAGGTCACAAGAGAAAAATGTCCTCTGTTTAATTATTAAATTTCACTCGAATCCGATCACCCGTTCCAAAGTTACGCATGACTCAATATTCCGGATTCCCCTCCCTCAACTCCCCCCCCCCCCAAGATTATCATATCGAGGATTTTTTTTTATTCCAAGTCAGTTTGACCGGGTCCCTGATATGCCTTCCAAGTTTCGTCGTGAAAATCCCCCCAAAAACGGAATTCCGGGATACCCCCTCCTCCCCCCCCCCTCAAGTGTCCGGATCCAGTCAAATTATGTAAAAGATTTACATGGACCAGATGTTTGTTCTTCCCAGCAAGTTTCACTCCGATACCATCATTCTAACCGTTTCTCGAGATTTCCGGTCACCCCCCCACCCACCCCAGCTCCCCCGCGGTGCACGTAGCCAATCCGATTCAGCAAATGACTTACCTAGAGCATCTGTTTGTTCTTCCCACAAAGTTCCATCCCGATCCCTCCATTCTAAACGGGTCACGTATTCCCCCCCCCCCCTAATAGTTGCCGGATCCGGTCCGGATATGAAAAAAATCATCGAAGAAATGTCCTCTGTTGAATTCTTAAATTTCACTCGAATCCGATCAACCATTCCAAAATTACGCATGACTGAAAATTTCGGATTCCCTCCCTCCACTCCCCCCACCATTATCTGATCGACAAAATTTTTATTTTGAAGTCAGTTTGATTGGGTCCCTGATATGCCTGCCAAGTTTCATCGTGAAAATCCCCAAAACCACCATCACCGGAATTCCGGGACCCCCCCCCCCCCATTAGTGTCCGGATCCAGTACAACGGTCTAAAGGACTTATCTAGAGCAGATGCTTGTTCTTCCCAGCAAGTTTCACTCCGATCCCTCCATTCTAACCGTTTCTTGAAATTTCCGGTCTCCCCCCCCCCCAACTCCCCCCTGGCTACCGAATCCGGTCAAGACTTTAAACGGGACATTACAGATATATATTCTGTTCAGTTATGAAGTTTCATTACAATCCGATCATCCGTTCGAAAGTTACACACTTCTCAATTTCCCGGATTCCCCTGCGGATTCCTCTCCCTCCACTCCATCACCATTATCTGATCGACAAAATTTTTTATTTTGAAGTCAGTTTGATTGGGTCCCTGATATGCCTGCCAAGTTTCATCGTGAAAATCCCCAAAACCACCATCACCGGAATTCCGGGACCCCTCCCCCCCCCCATAAGTGTCCGGATCCAGTACAATGGTCTAAAGGACTTATCTAGAGCAGATGCTTGTTCTTCCCAGCAAGTTTCACTCCGATCCCTCCATTCTAACCGTTTCTTGAAATTTCCGGTCTCCCCCCCCCCAACTCCCCCCTGGCTACCGAATCCGGTCAAGACTTTAAACGGGACATTACAGATATATATTCTCTTCAGTTATGAAGTTTCATTCCAATCCGATCATCCGTTCGAAAGTTACACACTTCTCAGTTTCCCGGATTCCCCTGCCCTCCACCCCCCCCCCCAAAATGGTCGGATCAGAAAACTGATTATTCCTAATTTTATTTGGTCGGGTCTCTGATATGCCTGCCAAGTTTCATGGTCCTAGCACAACTGGAAGTACCCTAACTCGAAAAAGTGTGACAAAATGCCCTAAATTTTCAAGTTTCCAGCGCCCCGCACTCCCCCCCATATGGTCGGATCGGGAAACTGATTATTTCCAGGTTAGTTTGGTCGGGTCCCTGATATTCCTGCCAAGTTTCATTGTCCTGGCTCATCTGGAAGTACCCTCACTCGAAAAAGTGTGACAAAATGCCCTAAATTTTCAAGGTTCCAGCGCCCCAACTCCCCCGCATATGCTCGGATCGGGAAACTTATTATTTCCAGGTTACTTTGGTCAGGTCCCTGATATTCCTGCCAAGTTTCATTGTCCTAGCTCATCTGGAAGTACCCTAACTAGAAAAAGTGTGACAAAATGCCCTAAATTTTAAGTTTCGAGCGCCCCCACTCCCCCGCATATGGTCGGATCGGGAAACTGATTATTTCCAGGTTCGTTTGGTCGGGTCCCTGATATTCCTGCCAAGTTTCATTGTCCTAGCTCATCTAGAAGTACCCTAACTCAGAAAAAAGTGACAAAATGCCCTAAATTTTCAAGTTTCCAGCGCCCCGCACTCCCCCCCCCCCATATTGTCGGATCGGGAAACTGATTATTTCCAGGTTAGTTTCGTCGGGTCCCTGATATGCCTGCCAAGTTTCATTGTCCTAGCACATCTGGAAGTACCCTAACTCGGATATGTGGGACAAAAAACTCGGACCGACCGACAGACCGACAGACGGAATTGTGATCGATATATGGCACTTGAGCCAGAGGCTGCAAGTGCCATAAAAAGCAAACCAGGTTTCAGTTTAGTCACTTTCAGTCGTGAATTAGCAAAATATTCAAAAAGTGACAAAAGCGTGAGCGGTTGTTACAAGCATTCATAGTAGAAAATGCCTGGTTTGGGTTTTAGTTTTTTCTTCGGCGATCGTTCACTGTTAGCAGACGTTCACATAAGCATACCTCTACTGTAGTACTAGTCAGCCAATGGCGTTAAACAGATTTAAGGAAAGGACTGTTTTAATTTTAAGTGTCTTAAGAATGTCCTTCTTTGCTCTATTTAGTACCATTTACTGAAACCTTTACCCCTAATGAAAGAGCAGTCCGGAAACTGAGACAATAGATCTGATTAAGAGCGTGTCCACCCTTCTATCAGTAGTTACTATTTCCGTTCCATCCTCCCGAAAAGTTACTACGCTGACCGTTCCAACCTTCTCGAAATAGTAACTAATAGTTACTATTTGCTTACCATGCTCGGGAGCGTGGTAAGCGTAGTAGCTACGCATCTCTGCAACGTGATTGGCCGGATTCACCCGTGGCATCATATCCTGCTGAAAAATAGAAAAATCGTTCCAACCTTGACGGAAAAAAGCCAGAATTCGTGACGTCATGCGTAGTAACTACGGTAAGTAGGATGGAACACGCTCTAAATCAGAAGGTAGGCTGTCCATCAAAAGCGGATTATTTCTTCCGAATACTATCTGTTCGAAAACAATCCTAGTATCAGGGCACATCAGCGGATGGACGAACTTATTTGAAGCTGCACCGATAAGCAGCTTATTTCTCCCACGAGAAAGTTAACAGGACAGTTTCAGGATTCGTAATTATCATATACTGTACATGTTGTACGTCCCTGCTTTGACATGTGTTACGTCATGACGATCCTCTGCTAGCCATATTATGTTGTGCTATTATGGAAATAAAGAATGTATTATTATTATATGTGACTAAATGTCATCTGACCGGATACCTATTACCCTAATTAAGTAAATTCGCACATGTCCATGATGGATCTGTTATGCTCCGCTAACTGTTAGTTTTCTGGCAAGATGGTGGTTTCATACTGCTTGTTCGTCCGAACTTGAGGATCTTTGGGATGAAACTTAGGTAAGTTCTTAGATAACACAGATGCAACCCCCCAGCCTTCATAAAGTAAGGGCGCTGGGAGTAGAGTTATATAACTAGAAGTACTAGAACGGCTCTTTTAATGAGATGAGGCTGGACTGAAGACGAATGTCACTGTTCAGAGGGGAACGGCGAGAATACGCCTTTCCACCCGGATGGAAAATTTGTAGCCTGCGTAGTATTATGGTAGTAGTACGAAAACGTTGCGTGTAATACTATGTAATAGCAAAGAATACTATCATTTAATGTGCATCAGACTGGTTCAATCTTATGTAGTAGTATCAAGTAGCATCCTGTCTTGCCATAGTAGCATCCAGTCTTGCTAATAGTAGCATATAGTAGTTTGCAGTAACACGGTAGCCTTGAAGTAGAAGCATGTAGTAGCATCGTTAGCACTGCATGCAACTTTTTCGTACTACTTCATAGTACTATTTTGAGATAAATTTTTCATCGGACAACCTTGTGGCACTGTCTCCACATCCTCAGGGATGGGAGTGGGGGGTCGACTGGAACTGTATGTCAGCTGACGTGTCGTTTTCTCACTATAGGCGTATTCTTGCCGTTCCCCGAGGACTCCACTTGAGGAGTCCCCGCGTTTTTGTTTGTCCTGTAGACTCACTCCCCGTATTCTCGCGAGTCCCACGGACGGGAAATGCTCCCATTATCATCACCACCATCAGAAAGGACTCCCACAGGACTCTCCCTTTCATGTAAAATTACTCAAAAAAAAAATCAAAATAAACAAAACCAAAAATAAAGTGGATCTAGACTAATTTCGTCAACTGCATATTTTTTTTCGAACACAATCCATTTTGAAAGCATTCCCCGTGTTCTCGCTGTTTCTGTACGCGGAGTCCGCGTGGAGTGACACCCTCTATCCTCATCTCACAATTTTGCTTGCACCCATCTCAAGAAACCCCACGAGCAGGCAATAGCTTTGAAACAAAACTTACCTCTCCACATAGTTGGAAATACACCATCACGATGGAGATCTGGGATACTGATATAACGAGAATGATGAAAACGAGGAAGAGAAAGCCAAACAAGTAGTAGAACTGGTTTTCGTAAAGAGCGGAGAAAACGAAAAACAGCTCGATGAACATTGCTCCAAAAGGCAGAATACCAGCCATTAGCGACCTGGAATTTTTGTTTGATTAATTAAGTGCAAAGCAACAATGCACTTCAGTGCAGACACTGGAAACTCTCCAGGCCTGACATTTCCGACTACCTGTGGTGTTGGTAGTGGGGCGCTTGTGCCTTCTACTATTAGCCTTACGAATCAAAGGGTCTGTCGGATAAAAAATACTGCGTTGTGGAGGCCCATTTACAGCCAGTTTAGGGCAGGCAAGGTGGCTTCACGTAGCATTAATTCTAAGCGATCTGCTTTCTCCTTCACAAGTTTCATCGGCTACCGGTAGATGACGTGCAAGGTCATGGGTGGTGCTCTGCGTAACCTACTACGCATAAACTGGTTTGTGCTTGATGTTAAGTAAATAAAAGCTGCGTTCTTTGTCACGGGAGTTCTCATTGGTGGTCTCCGTTTTTTCTTATAAGCCGTTTTTGCATCCGCCGGTGACTACTCACCAGTCTTATAACCCGTTTTTGAACTAACCGATGTCCGGTTTTACCTCACCGGTGCGGACTAACCAGAACCTGCTCCGGAGCCCGGCTTCAGCAAGGAGTTCGCAAGTTTTCGCCAACTAACCGGTGAAACAACAAGAGCTGTAAGCTCATATGGCACTTGCAAGCATACGCAGTAGGTAATAGTAACAGCTAAGGTTCTTGCTGTGTCGAGGAACAGACGATTATGGACCTTTCCGATTCATGAAAATGTAGGGTTTAGAAAAAATATGCCATTCAATTTGCGGTTACAATGCGCAATTTAAGGGGGGCTAGGAATTCGTTTTGTAAGCAAATGAACTGGTACACGAATGATCATGGGCCCTTGGCTCACGAAAGTATATCATTCGCTCGAAAGAATTTTTTTTTTTTTGCATTTTGCGGCTAAGATGCGCACTTTAAAGCGTTCGAACTGAACTTGGAAGCAAAATACTTGGGGCACAGATGATCATGGGCCAGTGGGGATCCTAAAAATGTTTAGTTTCTTAAAAATGTTTTTCGAATTTGCGGTAAAATTGGTGCTTTAAATATGTTGGAAAATTAATTGTAAGCAAAAGCCCTGAGGCAAAAATTATCACGGGCCCTTGGGAATCAGGAAAATCGATCTTTTGGTCAAAAGTATTTTTTCGCTTTGCAGTTAAGATAAACACTTTAAGGAGGCTAAAATTCATATACCTGAGGTACAAATGATCACGGGCCCTTGGGGGGTTACGAACGTTTTCGTGAGATCAGAAACACGTCCTTTTGTCAACTGTCAAGTTTCCTTCTAATCCGAACAACCGTTCAAAAGTTATGCATTCCAATTCCCTCCACTCCCCCGAAAATAGTCGGATAGGGGAAATGACTGCCTCCAAGTCAACCTGGTCGAGTCTCCAATACACCAGCCGAATTTCATCGTCCAAGTGCATCTGTAAGTACCTTAACTCGCGATCACTGGATTTCCGGAAAACCCCTTCCAAGACCCACACAGTGCGCCGATCCGGTCCATCTTTGTCAAAAATGTATTTACAACTTGTCGTTGTTCTTCTCACCAAGCTTCATCCCGGTCCTTCCGCTCTAAGCCTGTTTCGAGATATCCGATCCCCCTCCAATCCTCCGCCCCCCCCCCAGAGTTATCGAATCCAGAGGCGTTACTAGCCAAAATGTGTGGGGGGGGGAAAGAGGCATTTACCGACTGGCTGGTAATTTTTACCGACTGTTTTTGCAGAAAAACGGCTGTTTTCAACAAAAAAACGACAGTTTAGAATTAAAATCGGCTGATTTTCTGAAAAAACGACTAATTTTCAGAAAAACCGACTGTTTTCATGAAAAAAATCAACTATTTTGACGAAAAATCGCGGCGCTTCGCGCCAACTCAGGCATTTCTTATCGACTGGCCGACAACATTGGGGGGGGGGCGTCCCCCCTCCCCAGTCGTGACGCCCCTGATCGAATCCGTTCCAGACACGAAATGGTACATCTGTGACACGATCCCTTTCCAACTGTCAAGTTTTGTTTGTGTCCGATGCCCCGTTCGAAAGTTATGCTTGCATCAAGATCCCGGATTTCCCCTCCCCCCCCCCCTCCGATGGTCGTACCGGTTGGCGAATTTTCTGAAGTCAATCTGGTCGGGTCCCTTGTAAGTCTGCCAAGTTCCATCGCCCTAGCACATCTGGAAGTACCTTAACCCGTGATAACCGGAAATCCGTGACCCAGAATCCACCCCCCACCCCCCAACAGTGCCCGGATCCGATCCGGTTATGTCAACGATGTATCAAGGATATGTGCTTGTACTTCCCACAATGTTTCATCCTGATCCCTCCACTCTAAGCGTGTCACGATATCCTCCCTCAAACTCCCCCCACAGTTGTCAGATCTGGTCCGGACGTAAAACAGGACATGTGAGGCATGTGTTCTTTCAACATATCAAGTTTCATTCAGATCCGATCACCCGTTCGAAAGTTACGCATTCCTCAATATTTTGGATTCCCCCTCCCTCCACTGCCCCCACGATGGTCGAATCTAGGAAGTGACTATTTCCAAGTCAGTTTGTTCGGGTCCCTGATATGCCTTCCAAGTTACATCATCCTACCACATCTGGAAGTACCTTAACCCGTGATAACCGGAATTCCGGGATCCAGCCTCCACCCCCCCCCCCCCCACAGTGCCCCCATTCGATCCGGTCATGTCAACGACGTATCTAGGATATGTGCTTGTTCTCCACACCAAGTTTCATCCCGATCTCTCAACTCTAAGCGTGTTACGATATTTCCCGTGCCCCCCCTCTAACTCCCCCCACATGTGTCGGATCCGGTTCGGACGGAAAATGGGACACGTGAGGCATGTGCTCTTTCCACATATCCAGTTTCATTTAGATCCGATGACCCGTTCGAAAGTTACACATGCCTCCAAATTCCGGATTCCCCCTCCCTCCACTCCCCCCACGATGGTCGAATCGGGGAAGTGACTATTTCCAAGTCAGTTTGGTCGGGTCCCTGATATGCCTGCCAAGTTTCATCATCCTAGCACATCTGGAGGTACCCTGACTCGCGAACACCGGACCGACCGACCGACCGACCGACCGACGGAAAAGTGATCGGTATATGGCACTTGGCCGGAAGGCAAGTGCCATAAAAAACGCATTACAAGAGAAGAACCGGACACTGGTGACAAAACACCAGAGACAGCCAGGAGTGCAACGAACGCAGCTAAAGTGAATGGATGAATGAACTCTTGTTATCCATCAGAACAACAAATAGCAGGACTGCATATAAGGGGAAAGAGGAAAAGGAAAACAGAGCACACAACAGATAATTAGAATAGTTTCCATCGGTGAGGAGAAGGCAGTCAGAGAACTGAACTTCGAGTCCCCGGCAAGTAGTGGGAAAATAACGTGTTCGCGGGAAGTATCTGTAAAATGTCGTGCGAACACTGCCATAGGAGTTCGGGTCAATGCTTAAAAAGCCTCACGAAGTTTTGCTATGTAATCAAAAACAGGGCAGTTCTACTTACCCTGTAACTGGCCTCATGTACCAGTGCTGTTCCGGCACTTGCCTCGGAATTTGGTTTGTTCGGACCGGGTGCTCATAAGGCCTCTTCCGGTATCCAAAATAGTACCCAATATACACTAAAGGTAGTGAGATTCCCAACCACAGAAGAAGGAGGGACACCATGGTGCTAAAGGGGACGGCACTCGAGGAATGTTTCCCAAGGACAAAGAAGTTCAGGAAGAAACTGGTGGCGAACACGATTCCAGGGTAGAGCGTAGCAGTCTGAAAATAATGGTGAAAGTCTTTTACTAACTGCACTGTTTAAAGTTTAACTGAAAAGGGCTTAAAGGAACAGAAAACTTGACTCAAAGTTGACTGGGGGAGCTAGCTGACATATCAACAATGTACCCTGAGTCGATATTGAAAGTAAGACAAATTCTCGTGACGACCATTGCAGTTTCCGGGCAGTTTCCGAGAATTCGACTTTTGAGTTAGTAGAAAAAACAAGAGCTGAAAGCTCATATGGCACTTGTAAGAACAGTTCGCATGTTTGTCAGATACGGTTTGCAGTTGTCGAGGCGGCATCTCTCTCCCGATATTCATTTCATCAGAAAATCGGCTTGATCTACTAAATCTGAAATGGTTATCCCACACACTGATAACTGTTTCTCCCACAACGATGATCGGATCGGGGTAGGGACTCTTTTTAAGCCAATCTGACAGAGTCCCCAACACGCCTGCCAAGTTTCATGGTCATAGCACAGACTGCGAAGTTTCACGGTCATAGCACATTTGGAAGTACCCCAGCTCGTAATGACCAGAATTGTGGAAAACCATCTCAAGCTCCCCCGATCCTGTTTTGTCAGTATTGTCTCGTATTGTCTCTACGGCTTATGCTTGTTCTTTCCTCCAAGTCCCATCCCGATCTCTCGACTCTAAGCGTTTCACGAGATTTCTTTCACCCCCTCCAGCTCCCCCCCCCCCCCCAGTTATTGGATTCGTTCCGAACTTGAAATTGATCATCTGAGACACTTGTTCTTGACACTTGTCAAGTTTCATTCACGTCCGATCACCCGTTCTAAAGTTATTCATGTCACTAGATGCTGGATTCCCCATCCCTCCACTCCCCCCAACATCATCGTATCGGGGAAGGAACTATTTTCAAGTCGACCTAGGAGAGTACCTAATATGTCTGCCAAATTTCATTGTCATGGTACATCTGGAAGTATCCTAACTCGTGATCCCCGCGGAAATCCAAGAATCCCCTCCGACACGATCCGGTCCTATTTTGTCAATAAAGTATCTAGGGTTAATGCTCGTTCTTCCCTTCAAGTTCCGTCCCGATCCCTCGACCCTAAGCGTTTCAAAAGATTTCCGGTCCCCCGTCTACCCCCACCCCCAGTTATCGGATTCGGGCCAGATTTGAAACTGAAAATCTGAGACACTTGTTCTTCACACTTGTCAAGTTTCATGCATGTCCGATTACCCGTTCCAAAGTTATGTATGATTCTAGTTTCCGGATTCCCCATCCCTCCACTCCCCCGCGATGGCTGGATGGGGGAAGTGATTATTTCTAAGTTAACCTGGTCGGTTCCCTCATATGCCTTCCAAGTTTTATTGTCCTAGCTTGTGTGAAAGCTTTTCAAAAAATTTCCGGTGCGCCCCTTCAGCCCCCCCCCCCCCACAGGTATCGAATCTGGTCCGGATTTGAAACTGAATATCCGAAACACTTGTTCTTGGCACATGTCAAGTTTCACGCATATCCGATTATCCTCTCCAAAGTTATGCATGTTATTAATTTCCGGATTTCCAATCCCTCCACTCCCCACACTATGATCGGATCTGGAAAGTGATTATTTCCAAGTTAATCTGGTTGGTTCCCTGATATGCCTGCCAAGTGTCATTGTCTTAGCTTATGTGGAAGTGTTTCACGAGATTTGTTTAGTTTAAGTTTAGTTAGCATCAGAGCAAAATAGCTCTAGTTATTTTGCTCTGGTTACCATTTAGCATGGGGTCAGAACACTTAGTCTGACTTTAATCTTTAAACCGTATCTCTTCCCGCATTCGCTTCTAAATACATCAAGTCGTAGCGCAGTGGTAGAACACTGGACCTTTGCCACAGAGGTTCGCGGATCGATACCGCATTCGGGCATCGCGTAAATGATTATTTGTAAGTTAATCTGGTCGTGTCCCTGATATGCCTGCGAAGTGTCATCGTCCTAGCTTGTGTGAAAGTCCTTAATCTATATCAACCCCTCCTAAGGTTCAACAATTATTATATTATACCAACCCCTTCGACCTTCGATTGCTCTAGCTCTATCCGAGCGAATTTAAGCAAAGAATGACTCATCCACGAGCAGAGCTATACTAGTGTGAAGAAATAATGACTCAACCACGCGCAGATTTATGCTAGTGTGAAGAAAGGGGTAGGGGTTGGACAAAAACTAGAAAAAGCGTTTCAAGAGATTTCGGGTGTCCCCCTCCCGCCCCCCCCCCCCCCAGTTATCGGATCCGATCCGAATTTGACAATGAACATCCAAGACACTTGTTCGATACCTTGTCAAGTTTAAGGCACGTCCGATTATTCATTCCAAAGTTATGAATGTTACTAATTTCCGGATTCCCCATCTTGCCACTCCCCCATTAATGGTCGGATCGGGGAAGTGATTATTTCAAGTTAATCCGGTTGGGCCCTGATATGCGTGCCAAGTTTTATCGTCCTAGGTCATGTGGAAGTGCCTAAACTAGCAAATGCGGAAAGGCCGACAGACAGACAGACATTACGATCGCTATATGGCATTTGAGTAAGCTCAAGTGCCATAAAAAGCAAAAGGTTTGTGTGCCGGGAGTAGGAATCGAACGCACGACCTCTTGACTACTATCCCGATTTGTGAGTCAACACGGCCAAAGGCGAACTTTTACAGTGCATAAATGCATAGGAAAATGGTTTTCATCATGATTTTTCAAAATGACTATAGTGAAAACCATTTTCTTGTCGGACAAGTAGTTCGTCCAGAATCCGGCAAAAAGTTGATTAAATGTTCGATTTTGGAGTAAAGAGACATGCTGAACACGATGGTGAAAACCAATTTCTCACCGGACAACTAGTTCTCCAGGAATCCGGCCAAAACTGGAAAGTTTGTTAAAAGCGAAAGTAAAATCTGAAGTTGATTAGATGACAGATTAGGGGTAAGAAGAGACGCTGAGTCTGTATTTGTATGTATATTGTGACCGGAATTTTTTTTAAAGTCAAAGTTTTATTTAAAGTTGATCAGATGTTCTTTATAGGGATAAAGAGATCCGCTGGATCCGTTTCTGAATTTTCTTTTTTTGCTGGACTAGTAGTTCGCTCGAAATTCGGGCGAAACCGGAAATTTGGCAGAAGTAAAGCAGGTAGTTTCGGTCAGTATCGTCAAAATAGATATGGCTTATAGAGGTGTATCTGAACTTGGTGTTCTCTGATGATTAGCCTGGCGAAGATTGGATCTGGCGAAGACAAGACCCAATTGTCTGGATCAAATATTAGATTTTTGGGGTGCCATCGAAACCTTTGGTCTTGTTTAACAAGTGCGAATATATCGACGGAGCGCTGAAGCTAAGAGCGACTAATAGTGAGGCTTCATAATAGTGAGGCTTCATAGCTGTAGGACAATATTGTTGTTGTTTTCTTTTGTAATGTGTTTTATTGTTTTTGTTATGTATGTGGCCCCTATGAAGTCGCACAAGTTTTAAAATGAATTGTATATATCAATTATATTTTGTTAAGTTGACAGTCCTATGTTATCATGTTGTGAAACAGATATTCAGGACTAAATACGATGATTGATGATGATTGAAATAACGGAAAGAACACAAGAAACTTTTAAAGAAAACCACACACACTGACAGAATTTACACTGAGTAAAGCATCTGCTGAGCTACATTAAGGCTGCGCTTAAAGCGCTCTCGCCTTTCCATAATGGAAAGGTGGTCGTGCTACTCCATACTTTTAAGACAATCTGCTGTTACTTGTCCAAGGTGGAACGCTCAGCAGATACTATACATATTTGTAAAAAGATTTACTAATGTCTTTCGTATCTGAGCGGATGTTTTACGGGACTCGGACTTCTCTTGACCGTGAGCGTAATTTTGGTATCCGACTCGTGGGTAACTGCGAGCATATCCCACCCTACTCACGTACGGATCATGGCTTCTGGGGTCAAGGGTGGAACGAATTTTCCTATTTTGGGAGAAATATCGTGCCGCGGGCTGATCGGACCAATCATGTCACAGAGATCGTACTTGCCACGCTAATGGTGGGTTTACACACTGCGTAAGATCCGAACGCATTTTGAAATCCGAGCGTATTTTACGCACGTTTTGAGCTTGAAAACATTTCTAGCAATACGGACGTATTTAGAAACAAAACGGCCCGATTTCTCAAATACGTCCGTATTGCTAGAAATGCTTTCAAGCTCAAAACGTGCGTAAAATACGCTCGAATTTCAAAATACGCTCGGATTTTACGCAGTGTGTAAATGGACCATAACTACACTCCCGAGCGTGGTAAAGAAGTAATTACTATTTCGAGAAAGCTGGAACGGTCAGCGTAGTAGCTTTTCATGAGGTTGGAACGAAAATAGTAACTAACAGTCACTATTGTTAGAAGGGTGCTAGGTTCATGTCCCTTAGTTGGCCAAGAGTGGTTCCAAAATCATTCCAATTTATTGATGCGTTGATGCACACAAAATACTGAGTCGTGAATACAACATTTTTACAGACGACCCCGGGGACAGCGATCGGCATGTGGCCAGATCGCTTGCCGATCCGCGACTAAAACAAACCAGTGTTGCCAGATGCTTGACACAATATCGCGCAATAATAACTATTTTTTTGTTTAATGCAGTATTTTATTCTGAAAAAGTCGGTAAGAAACTGACCAGTCGTGAAGACCTTGACCCCCCCCCCCCCCTCCCTTCCACCTATTTTAGCTAGAAACACTCCTGGTTCTGTTATGAGCACGAGAAAAGTTAATCAGGTCTTGTCTTATGTGAGAAGAAAAATAGTACCTAACGATAAACTATCAGATTTTTTTTCGAGAATCCTCATTTCTACAGCGTAAACTGCTCACCAGCAAATCATGCTCTCTTAAATAATGTAGCCAAATTGCGGTTACTCGCCGGCATACATGATATGAAGCAGTAGACGGCAGGTAGAGAGGGACAACACACTCGGAACCCGCATGCCCATTACCACGTTGTCCGCAAATGAAATTTTGTAACAATCGATATAGATTTGGAATCCCTGCAACCTTCGAGCTCTGAATATAAAATGACTAAGTGGTATTTAAGGTGAGTCTTCACCTTCCGGAATCTCGGTTCCCAGATTTTCTGGGATTTTTCTTGAATTTCTTCTGCGATACTTAAAAAATCCGGAAATCTGGAAGTTCAAAAGCCCCTTTTTCCGGATTATTTTGATATAATATTGGACCCGTTCATATTCCAGATGCAATTTACAGAAGACGTCAAAGAATAATCTGGAAGCCCAGATTCCGGAAGAAGACCGGACTTTACAAAACCATATCTGTTTTTCACTTTTAAAATTTATGAATAGAAAAAGCGCCCAATTTGCGCCGAGATTTAGGAGAGTGCGCAAAAATGGCACAATGCGCACACCTGAAAAATTCAAAGCGCAGCCCCCTAAAAAAACGCCCACATGGCGCAAATGCGCACCATCTGGCAACACTGAGACAAACCGAAATGAGTTACACTGACTAGTCAATCGACAATAATGAGTCACAACGGCGAGCGCGAGGGGTTAGCGCCTTCTACAAATCGCAAGAAAGACAAAAGTTGAGGAAACACGTTCTGTATCGAGTCTAGTCTGAACGTAAATGCGCATAAGGAAACTTGCGAGATAAGGTGTTTCCGGGCCAATCCCGGATACCAAGGACATATCAAAGTATCATAAAATACCACTGTGGTGGAATTTATTTCGGGGAGGGGGGGGAGGCGGGTTGGACCAAGAAGTACAAAAATCCACAGATCAGAGGTTTAAAGCCTACAACAAACGATTATTGTTGTACATTTCTGGGGGGGGGGTAACCCCCCCCCCCCCCGGGTATGGCCCTGTCAGAAGTAGAACACCAAAACTTACCATAAGAGCTGCCTTTCGCCATCTGGTCCCGCGAATAGTCTTATAAAGACGGGCTGATTGGTAGCCAGCAATCAGACCCATAAAGACGTAGAGGAAAATCACAGCTGACATCAGCGCACCTCTCGACGCGGGAGAGAGCATACCCAGGACGGCAAAAACTAAACAAAAAAGCAACAAATTCAAGGTTTATTATTATCAACCACTGAAATACGGCACAAAAAATACAACACTAATAAACCAACATTGCAAGCTCAAAATTATTCTGGGGCCTGAACCGGAGAAAAACTAGTTCAAATGGTTCAAGGTCCAAGTTTTTTTTTATTCATAACACTAAAATTTTTATTATTAAACGAGACCAATCAAAGCAACCCTCCCAAAACAACCCGCAGGAAGTGCAACTGAAAGCCGGCAACTCTGGAGGACGAAAATAAAACCGCGTTCGATTTATCCTTGTGTCGGTCCTGTCAGCCAAATGCCGCTTTATTTAAGGGCGATTCTGGCGGTCTGGAAAGCTCCGCGAGCTTATGCGCCGGCTGTTTTTGCGACTTCGGCTAAAACTCGCTTCGCTTTCCAGAGCTGTTCTCGCGCTCGGCTAGTTTCCGCTGTACTTGGAAAGCGAATTCACTTTCGCGAGTGGAAAGTGATTTCGGCAAGTAAGCGAGAAGCTGTAAAGGTGCAACTGAGGCGCGACGACTTTCCGTTTGTTCTTGCGCTTTGCGGATTCTCGCTTTGCTTTTCGGAAAGCGAACAGAGATCGCCAGAATCCCCCTTTAACTGCCTTGTCGGCTTAATGCCGTTTTATTTGTCCTATCAGCTGACAATTGTCACTGCCCTGTCAGACAGGACGCCGTGAAGACATGAGGGTATTCTTGCCGTTCTCGGAGGACTCCTCGGGGAATCGAAGGGAACGGCGGGAATAGAGGGAGTCAATCCCCAATCCACCATTATTTTCCGTAGGCGGGGTGCCTACGGAAAATAACGAGAACACGGGGAATACTTCAAAATGGATTTTGTTCAAAAAAAAAATATACAGTTGACGAAATTAGTCTGGATCCACTTTATTTTTGGTTTTGTTTATTCTGATTCTTTTTCATTAATTTTACATTGCACATACACCAGCAAAAATTGATTCCCCTCCTAGTCTGAAAGGGAGTTATTTTTGATGATGGTGATGACAATCGGAGCATTCCCCGTCCGTGGGGACTCACGAGAATACGCGGAGTGAAACAAAAAAGCGGGGACTCCTCAAGTGGAGTCCTCGGGGAGCGGCGAGAATACGCCTATGATCTCGGAGTACGTTTCGTTCCTGTCTCGGGTAGATTTCTCGACTGAGTTTTATTTGTGATGCTTGTCCGTTGAGTCATTCACCTGACCAGGCTAAATAAACGGCTTTAAACCGTGACAAGGCAGTAACAAGAAGACAAGACCGAAACAAGGGGGACTTATATCGGACGCAGCTTAAATAAGACTGGTGTGTTGGACCGGCCACACATCAGTAACTGTATCAGCCACGCCCTTCGAGACCGGTAATAATTGTTAATGCTTGATGTTCCTTAGCGGGTACGAGCGCAAATAGCTATAATCCCTAAGATGGCGTCGGGGCCGGATTCACGAGTTGCGTTTTTGCAGATACGCCACAGTTTTACCACGGTAACTGGATCTGCAATTAGTCGTTTTGCAGTTACCGAATCTGATACATCGGTGGCTCTGCAAAAACAACAATTGCCGAAATTGCGCTTTCCGAAGTCATCCCTAAAGAAAAACTGATATCCAGTTACATCACTAAGTTCCAAACTGCTTTCTCACCAATTGACAAAATCCTAGTCTCTATTGTTGGTAATGATGAACGTGACATAACTTTTTCAGATACCACGATCAGTTACCACGGTCGGAATCAGATACCACGATAACTGCCCAGATGCCACAATAACTGCAAACACGCCTTTTATCAGATACCACGTTAACTTCGAAAACGACTTTAAAAGGTGGTACCAGATACCATGGTATCTGCAAAAACGCAACTATGGTTTTGGAGAAACATATCTAGAGAAAGAAACGAACGGAAGCCTCTTTCGGAAAAACACGAATATAGAATGCATCCCTGGGCAGTTGAAGATCTTGAAGTTATGACTGGGTCATGTTGAATGGTCTTACGAGCTTAAGCATGTCTAAGATGCTTACAAATCGAATCAAATCGTATTTTGCTAAACCAACTTCGTAGTTTTCTTCTGCGAAAGATAGTAAATTACACTGCTCTTTGCAGAAGTAAAATAAAATTATATCACAGTAATTATTCACTTTGTTAAAAATCTCTGTAAAAAAAAAAGAGGCACAACGAGTTCATGAATCTTTAGGTTCGTCTTCTGGTAGCTAGTAATTTATTTTGTTGTCTTGTCCTGCAATTTTTGGGGCATCAGGGGGAGGGGGGGGCAAGGATGTGCTACGGCAAATATGATGTGGTTTGATATTTATTACTCTAAAAGCCCAGGGGCCATGGCAATAAAAAGAAAAACATACAAAATAATTGGAACCATCACTTAAAACAACAAAAAAATTATCTTCGAGTCATAGACAACTTGAGGAATCTACCCGCCTTCCTTATAGTGATAAAACAGAACCTTCAGGTTAGTCCTCTGGCAGGTAGTACTTCATTTTGTTGTCTTGTCTGCTATTTTCGGGAGGGGGGGGGGGGAGGGGGCAAGGATACGTTACGGCAAACATAAAAGTTGTTATTAACCCAAGCACTTACACTGAGTGATGATGGCCATGCAAAAGATCTGTAGACCAGAGCCAATCACAGATGCGAAAAGGGCGGAGTACTTTGGCGGCCTGGAAGCATATATAATCTGAGTAAATACCATATATAATCAGAGTAAATGCCAATTTAGAACATGACGTTTCCAAAAGATGTTAGTCAATCCAACGGGCAGACAATCAGTGAATCAGGGTCTGGTGCTCGCCCGCTGGAATTCATTCCAGGATTTTCGACACCACCATCCATTCCGTAAGCAAAACTTGAGGTTTTCAAATGCACGCGATGAAAGTGCAGAAAACCCGGCCGGAAAGACTTGGTGATCTGTCCGCCCCATAAGTGCTATTTCGAAAACATCGACGAGACCGTGATGGTGCCTAAGTCTCTTTCCTCTGCTTTATTCGATGCCTTGGTCTCTAAATTTGTCGTGATCGATCTAGTAAACTACGTGGCTTAACACCCTTCTTTGGTACAATATATACTTACATATATGCAGAGGCATTACTAGCCGAAACGTTTGGGGGTTGGGGTGGGGGAGGGGGCAAGGAATTTACCGACTGGCTGGTAATTTCTACCGACTGTTTTTGCAGAAAAAACGGCTGTTTTCAAGAAAAAACGACGGTTTCGAAAAAATTGATTGATTTTCAGAAAAAAACGACTGTTTTGACGAAAAATCTACTGTTTTAATGAAAAAAATCAACTATTTTGGCGAATAATCGCGGCGCTTCGCGCCGACTCGGTTATTTTTTTTACCGACTGGCCGACAACATTGGGGGGGGGGGGGGGGTCCCCCCTTCCCCCCCTCCCCGTTCGTGGCGCGCCTGCATATATGTTTATTTGGGAGCATGTCACGAGGCAAGTTTTCACGAGACATTCGGCTTTTGACAAGTGTCACTAGACAAATCCACGCGAGGCAATTATACTTTAGAAAGCAGCTACTACAGATGCTCTGACAAAGGCTGTCCAGTACGAGGTAAAGAATGTAATGGCAAGTTTACTCTAACTTCCACGGCTGACCACAACCACAAATGTAACCACGAAGCGATTGTCAACGACAAAGTTCGAACTCCACAGCTGTAGATAGAATATTTCCAGAAGACCTGATTGTCGCCCGGCCCACTTGCATCATGCCACTGGAACCAGCACACCAACTCGGACAAACAGTTACCTCGAAGCCCACCCCCGGTCACTTAACGGGGAACTAGGGAGAGCCCACCCAAACATCTTCCAGATTCTCGACATTTTCATTACCAGAATGGGATCAACGAAAGCCGAACCCAATGTCCATACATTTTTGGATGACAGGAGAAGCTGATGACATGACATGCTATTTGTTAAGCAACTGGAAAATTGGAGAGCCCATGAATTGAAAAAGATCTAAACAGCAGCAACTGAAAGATCGGCTCCTGGCTCCGAACACCTCCATGAATCTGGAAGAGTTTTTTAATCAGGCCTCCCGATTCTCCGGCATTTGATCTGTTTACATTTTAATTTCCTACTTTGTGTTTTAGTTTAATGTTGTGTGTGTGTGTGTTAAGGAACTATTCGACTCACCAACAGTTGATTTTTGTCACAGGAGGGAAATGGCATTTTTCAAACAAAAATGTCCAAAAAAGCGTACCTCACCCTAGTGTCTTATATGTCTGCAGTCTGCCAACACTGGTTTTCACCACTCAGCGATTATGTGTTAGTGTACAAATTCTTGCTCACTTGGGTTCAATCTGATCAAAGTAGAGATACTATAGTTTAATTCTGAGGGCACGAAGTTTTTTGTTTAAATTACTGTAAGATCATCAGTTGTTGTTAGTTATTGTTTCTCTGCAGTGCTTGTCTGATGTACGTGATAATTACCTATGGTAAAAAATAAAAAAAAATTGTTAAATACTCTTTGAGCCCAAGCTGACCTTGAAACATTTATTCAAACAATGTTTACAAAGGATACGTCACCTACGATTCTTCATCAGCGATATTTCGGCCCTTCTTGACAAGGGTCCTCGTCAGGCTGTCAATCCTCTGGGTCAACGTCGGGGAAGGAAACAAACCTGTAATCTAGATTAAAAAAACAAACCTGTACTCTAGATATTCTGCATGAACTTCGCTTATGGTCTTTAAAGTTTAACTGAAAAGCCAATTTATTTTTCTGTCACTTAATTGAATACACTTAATTATTTGGATTCTGCAAAGGGATTTTTTGATTTTCCACTATCTGCTCTAGTTATGACGTTCAGAATATCTGCTGCCGTCCCCACAGCGTAAATTCTACTATGACGCGGGAAATTTTAATCTGAATAAAAGCGCGGCTGTTCAGTGGGCAGTGGCGAGATTGATGAAGTTTGCTTAGTGCCTGAACCAAAAAAAATCGTAAATTTTTCTCGTAAGGCATACAACAAAAATACAGGCGCATAGAAGTACTACAAATCCCACGAAAATTCCACTATTTGAAAATCGATTATTCGTGAATAACGGAACAACGAAGTAACGCATTTTCAGCGGGTCTTCAAGCCAATTTAAGTGAGTAAGTGATTGGTAACTAGATTGTCCTATCCCAGCCCTTTTCGGTTAAACTTTAAAGAACACGACATGAATCACATGATACAAAATACAAAGAACGACCAACGTACACTGTAAAAAGAATCTTGCAGTATTTGCTACTGGGATTACTCTTGTCTCTAAAAAGATAATTTTATCTCTAATTCGGATTAATCTTGCCTCAGTAGAGATAAGATTAATCCCCGTAGCAAAAACTGCAGTTAACTTTAGTCCTTACTCGGAGAAACTGTTTACAGTTTAGAAGGGCGACGAAATTACCTGAAAACGTCTCCATGAACGAGTTTCCACCCGCTTTCTTCTAAAGCATCGTCACTCATTTCGTCTTCGTTGTATTTAGCAATGTCGCGTCGAAGAGTCCGAATCATGATCATGGTCAAAATACCTAGAAAATAAAACGTTACAACTGGTTAAATTGTACGTTATCCTTAACTTCTTTCTTCCTTTTTTTAAGAGAAAGACGAAATACAAACTTACTAGAAGTTACCTATGTCGAAAACTAATCGCTTCTGAAACACGGTTCATGAGTATAATTTCAATTCTTTTCAATCTTGAGGCGCATATGGCGGAGGCGGATAGACTTAGGATGAGGATTAGGATTAGGATGAGATGCGGAAGAATGGTTTGAACCATTCTTGGCCATTCCAGGTAAAGCGATTACTGGAACGAGTAGGAAATGTAGGAATGCCATGTATATGGTAGGAAGGTCTTGGTTGTGTTGATCTGCCAAAAGATCTAGAACTTCAGATTTGAGTAGTTTTAGAAGGACAGGAAATCCTGTGTTGGCAGAGTATTGTTAATTGTTCTATAACATTAAGTCATTAACAAGTGGTTAAAGTTTGTTTTGGAAAGGAAGTGTATTTTAAGTTTAATCTACCCGGGAAAGTTTTAAGTCGTTGGATCCTAAGGACAAACTGCCTTCCAATTCAGAGCAGGCAGAAGGTTTTTGAGAGAGGTAGTGTGGTATGCTTGCCTTGAAACACTATTTCGTATTTGGATGGGTTTTCTGCAGGCATTGTTAACGGAAGTCATACAGATAGGGATGATACTTGGTAATCTTCATTCAGGTGTTCTTTAAGTTCCATTTTTGTTTTTGTTCTTTTTGTGTATATGGCCCTTGGGCTTTTGAGATACACTGATCTATCTATTAACCGAAATAAATTATAATCACTGCTCCCTAGCGGGAATTCGCGCAAGCAGCACTAACAATTATGATTTCCCATTGGGTGGCGCTGGGGTCGGATTCATGGTCCTACCTAGACACCTAGACTTTAACGTGTGTCCTAAACAATGAGATTTCAATTTCAATTTCTCCTTATTCAAAAAACATGCGACGGAGAGACACAATTCTTATTTATTTTTTCTGTATTTTTGTGGATAATTTCTTCTGGTGGTAAGATAGTTGGGGACAGATGGGTGGTAAGATAGTTGGGTGGTAATTATAGATAGAAAGTTGGGTAACTTACCTGACAAGAAAAACACAACGATCACCGAGTTCACAATGGAAAACCAATGAATCTGCGTATCATTCATATTATTCAAGTAGATATCCCACCGAGAAGCCCACTTCACGTCTGATTTCTTGAACTCGACCGAATAACTGAACAACAGACTCGTCTCGCCATCTTTCGCCACAAACTGGGACTTAGAGGATTCCGCCACGCGGCAAGTTCCACTTGCGGACGACTCAAGCGAGTTGAAGGCAACGCTCTTTGGCTGGACTTCAAAACCAACAATACGGTGGTTTATCCTACAAGAAAGACCCGATGACTGAACATAGACCTTTCTTTAATTTTATTGGTCGTTATTTTCGAAATTTGAATCCAACTGAAGCACTTGTGGTCTTAATACTGGAGATTTCTGTTTTTCTCAGTTATAAATTAACCTCACCTTAGGTATCGGGGTAAGGAGACATGCAGAATCGAACCCTGAACTTATTTCCTTGGCGGATCAGCTGGAAAAATTTGCCAAAACCCGGAAATTTGGATCGAAAGGTTCGGCTCTCAATTTTACTAGCTCTTTTGGTCTGCATGCAGTTCGCCAGGAATGCTGCTAAAATACGAGGAACTTAGTAGGCTATATAAAACTTTCTAAATGACCTTTCTGAAGTAGATTAGAGATTAGATACTGAGTAAACATGCTCGCTGAATCCATATCTGAACTTGGTTTTTGATAAGTTGTTTGACTGTAAGGTGTCAAAAACTCCAAAATCGTAAAAAAAAATTGTACATGTTCAAGCGGTTGATTATGGATAAATAGAAAGTGTCAAAGGGTCTGGCGAAGACTCGGAAATTTACCTGATTCGATTGTCTGGATCAAGAAGTCCAGTAAATATTAGATTTTTCGGATCCCATCGAAACCTTTGATCTTGTTGTGTACTAAATCATAGTAAAGTACATGTTTTTGGGGTGAAATCCGTAAGTTTAGTAAAGTAAAATGGAAAAGTCTAAAAAGTGTCATGGCGTCACCCAGAGTCAAAAAATGTCAAAAAGCACCAAAAGTGTCACACTTGGCAACACTGCTGCCGATCGGAATTTCGGGACCTTCGTAGAGACTGCTCGCTCTTGCCTTTCCTTACGCTATTATATGGAGGAGGGAGAAACTCGTCGATAGGGTGGAAAATAAGGCACAAAGCTTCCCTTCTTATAACAGCTTATAATTACTTACCCATCCTCAGTGTGATACTGAAACACGAATTTCAGGTGATTGTTAATTGCTGGCTGGTTGTCCAAAACGGATCCCAATCTGTAACCTCGCTCATAGCGTGTTTCTCCGGTTGCTGGGTTTTCAAGTCGGGTAGCTACCGGCAGATTGTCCACCAGCCTGTAAGTTAATAAAAAAAAACAAGTATAGAGGCAAGGCATAGCTCATAACCGACCCCACCAACCCCCACCACCACAGCTTACAGCCAAAAAATGTAAAAAAAAGAAGAAAAAAATAGCATGTCTTCAATCATCTTCTACTGAGGCGCTACAAGGGTCGGCCGAGGAAGAATAAACGAATGCTAGTGAGTGTTAGCAGCATTAACCGTGTTTGGTTCAACAGGCAGGGGCCGGTATCAGGGGTCTAGGCGAGAACCCCCCCCGGGCCAGCCCCCCTCCGGTACAACCCCCCCCCCCCTCCCCGCCCCGGCGAACACTCCCCTGGCTACCCCCCCCCCTTCCCTCTTTAATACGAATCCAAAACATTTAACATTCACAAAACATTCGAACTTGACCTGTACTTTGACCCAAAGAGTCATCGTCCCGAATTTGAACAAAATATGTCAACCCTTTCGAGAGTGATCGTGCTAACAGACGGACGGACGAACGGACAGACGGACAACTTTTGCGATGTCATAGGTATCCCTCCACTTACTTTTTGGGATCCCAAAAACTAACGGCACCTAACTGCAGCTAACTCGCCAAGAAGAGGAAGGAATTGGGAAAGGATTTGTTGGGGGGATCGTTACACTGACTGGCTCGGGTTTTGATTTGATCTTTCACTTTTAACACCTCACTGACAACAGCTTAAGGTGAATGCGTGTGTTCGTTCACTTCAGCAATTGTTCTGTCACCATCAACCTTTACCTCTGTTTTACACTCCCCTCCCTTGTTTATCTTTGTTCTGCCTGCGCTTAACGCACTCATAACTTAGAACACATCCTGCCAGCACTTTTTGCTTCACATAGACATACCCTTTGTTACTGGATACTGCGTCCAGTTTTCCTACTCTTGTGTATCGGTCAGAAGGTACGTGAGCTAATCTGGGTACCCAGCTAATCCCTTGTACTATCCGTGGTGTATGTATTTGGGATTGTGTTTTGGTATTGTCTTTTTTTATGCGTGGGGGGGGGGGGTAGCCGGAACCCCTGTATCAGATCCACATAGGCTCGTCTACGAAGATGGATTCCAAATACTGACAAACTGTAATGCCCAGACCTATATTACCATTCAGCATATAAATATGCCGAACTGGCGCTGGGATTCGACGAAACATGGTGGGAAAGAGAACAAGGGGGTGGGGCTCTTGTGGCACAGACGGGGTGAAGATTATCAAGAAGATACGATCTTTCTCTTTTATCTGCAATTTTCTAGTGCGGACCGGATCCGGTTGGCAGTGGACGGCGGGGGGGGGGGGGGATGCTGACCTCTGATCGGGTGGGTTGGTCGAGCCGAACTTGGAGGGTTGCGATGGTATGACCCGAGCCGCGACCACGATCGGATCTAAACACTGCGGGACGGCTGGAGAGTTATCGGTAATACCGTCGCATGCATGTTTACTAGCTAGTGAACGGATTGGGATCATAGATACTACCCTTATTTATTCTTGCTACTATGTAGAAAGAGAACACGGTGGGGGAGAGCGCGGAGTTTTCCTCGAAATCATCTGGCAGATGGGCGGATTACAGTAAAGTAAATTATGAGTGTGAACAAGACTTACAGGTGAATAAAGTATTCTTTCAAGATCTTGTTGGATACTTCGGAACTATCATCTTTGTTCCACTTCAATGGAGTCTGCTTGCTGTTACATAGGATCTTGCACTCGACATTCTCTAGCATCTTTACTTCATACGGTGTGTTTACGATTCTGTCCCCCCTCAGAATTTCACCTATAAAAGAAATATAATGTTCTTACTAACTTCCTGTCCACCTGACAAGAAGGGGTCTGTCACTGTAATGGTTTCTGTACGATTTTCTTCTGCCCCAGAACATAACTTTTCAGCCACTGTTAAAGTTTAACTGAAAAGCCAATTTATTCTTGTGTCATTTAACTGAATACACTGAGTTATTTGGATCCTGCAAAGGGATTTTTTTTGTTTTCCACGATCTGCTCTGGTTCTGACATTCAGAATATCTGCGGCCGTCCCCACAGCGTAAATTCTACTATGACGCGGGAAATTTTAATCTCAACACAAACGCGGCTTTTCAGTGGGCAGTGATGAGATTGGTGAAGATTGCTTAGTGTCTGAGCAAAAAAAAATCATGAATCTTTCTCGTAAGGCCTACAACAAACAAGAGCTGTAAGCTCATATGGCACTTGCATGTGTCAAGATGATTTGATTGATCAAGAGTAAGTTTCGACTTTGCGGTTGAGATGCGCGCTATAAGGGAGCTGGAACTTCATTTGTAAGCAAAACCCTTGAGGCAAAACTGCTAATGGGCTGATGGGCATCACGAAAATGCATATATTGCTTAAAAGTATTTTTTTTACTTTGCGGTCAAGATTGGTACTTTAAGGAATAATCGGATTTGGGAAGTAGCAATTTCTAAGCAAATGTTGTTGAGTCTCCAATATTCCAGCGAAGTTTCATCGTCCTAGCACATCTGGAAGTACCTTAACGCGCGATCACCGGAATCCCAGACCCCCCTCCCCCTCCTCCAACTCCCCCCACAATAACCGGAGCCAATCCTGTTCTGTAAATGATTAATCCAGAGCATCTGTTTGTCATTCCCACGAAGTTCGATCCAGATCACACCAGTCTAAGCGGGTCAAGTATTAGATGTTCCTACGGCCCAAGCTGACTGCGAATCATATTTGACGGTGCAAAACGGATAAGTCAGCTACATTTTATTCGAGCAATATTTCGGCCCTTCTTGGCAAGGGTCCTCTTCAGGCTCAAGCCGCTCAAGCTGGAAAATAAACTTGTGGAAAAACAATTTAAAATTCTTCCTTAAATATCTGCTTTTGAGAACTTCTTCTCTGAAAGTTGGTTGGGGTTAAAGCTGGTGCTGTGATTTTATTCTGGACTCGGCGACTGTTTCTGATGTTCGATTGGGTCGTCGAAAGGGTAGAGATTCTTCTGCATTTTGGTTTTAGAGTCACCGGTCTCTTCTTCTTCTTTCCAGCTAAGATGGATACTTGTTGGCGGCATATATGGGCGATTAGTTCCGTACTTCGGTGATAGATGTTCCTACGGCCCAAGCTGACTGCGAATCATATTTGACGGTGCAAAACGGATAAGTCAGCTACATTTTATTCGAGCAATATTTCGGCCCTTCTTGGCAAGGGTCCTCTTCAGGCTCAAGCCGCTCAAGCTGGAAAATAAACTTGTGGAAAAACAATTTGTTTTTCCACAAGTTTATTTTCCAGCTTGAGCGGCTTGAGCCTGAAGAGGACCCTTGCCAAGAAGGGCCGAAATATTGCTCGAATAAAATGTAGCTGACTTATCCGTTTTGCACCGTCAAATATGGGTCAAGTATTTTCCGCCCTCCCCCCGATAATTGCCGGATTCGGTCCGGAAATGAAAAAGGTCACAAGAGAAAAATGTCCTCTGTTTAATTATTAAATTTCACTCGAATCCGATCACCCGTTCCAAAGTTACGCATGACTCAATATTCCGGATTCCCCTCCCTCAACTCCCCCCCCCCCCCAAGATTATCATATCGAGGATTTTTTTTTTATTCCAAGTCAGTTTGACCGGGTCCCTGATATGCCTTCCAAGTTTCGTCGTGAAAATCCCCCAAAAACGGAATTCCGGGATACCCCTCCTCCCCCCCCCTCAAGTGTCCGGATCCAGTCAAATTATGTAAAAGATTTATATGGACCAGATGTTTGTTCTTCCCAGCAAGTTTCACTCCGATACCATCATTCTAACCGTTTCTCGAGATTTCCGGTCCACCCCCCCCCCCCACCCCACCCAGCTCCCCCGCGGTGCACGTAGCCAATCCGATTCAGCAAATGACTTACCTAGAGCATCTGTTTGTTCTTCCCACAAAGTTCCATCCCGATCCCTCCATTCTAAACGGGGCACGTATTCCCCCCCCCCCCCCCAATAGTTGCCGGATCCGGTCCGGATATGAAAAAAATCATCGGAGAAATGTCCTCTGTTGAATTCTTAAATTTCACTCGAATCCGATCAACCATTCTAAAATTACGCATGACTGAAAATTTCGGATTCCCCTCCCTCCACTCCCCCCACCATTATCTGATCGACAAAATTTTTATTTTGAAGTCAGTTTGATTGGGTCCCTGATATGCCTGCCAAGTTTCATCGTGAAAGTCCCCAAAACCACCATCACCGGAATTCCGGGACCCCCCCCCCCCATAAGTGTCCGGATCAAGTACAATGGCCTAAAGGACTTATCTAGAGCAGATGCTTGTTCTTCCCAGCAAGTTTCACTCCGATCCCTCCATTCTAACCGTTTCTTGAAATTTCCGGTCTCCCCCCCCCCCCAACTCCCCCCTGGCTACCGAATCCGGTCAAGACTTTAAACGGGACATTACTGATATATATTCTGTTCAGTTATGAAGTTTCATTACAATCCGATCATCCGTTCGAAAGTTCCACACTTCTCAATTTCCCGGATTCCCCTGCGGATTCCCCTCCCTCCACTCCCCCACCATTATCTGATCAACAATATTTTTATTTTGAAGTCAGTTTGATTGGGTCCCTGATATGCCTGCCAAGTTTCATCGTGAAAATCCAAAAAACCACCATCACCGGAATTCCGGCCCCCCCCCCCCCCCCCATAAGTGTCCGGATCCAGTACAATGGTCTAAAGGACTTATCTAGAGCAGATGCTTGTTCTTCCCAGCAAGTTTCACTCCGATCCCTCCATTCTAACCGTTTCTTGAAATTTCCGGTCTCCCCCCCCCCCCAACTCCCCCCTGGCTACCGAATCCGGTCAAGACTTTAAACGGGACATTACAAATATATTTTCTTCAGTTATGAAGTTTCATTACAATCCGATCATCCGTTCGAAAGTTACACACTTCTCAGTTTCCCGGATTCCCCTGCCCTCCACCCCCCCCCCCCCAAAATGGTCGGATCAGAAAACTGATTATTCCTAATTTTGTTTGGTCGGGTCTCTGATATGCCTGCCAAGTTTCATGGTCCTAGCACAACTGGAAGTACCCTAACTCGAAAAAGTGTGACAAAATGCCCTAAATTTTCAAGTTTCCAGCGCCCCGCACTCCCCCCCATATGGTCGGATCGGGAAGCTGATTATTTCCAGGTTAGTTTGGTCGGGTCCGTGATATTCCTGCCAAGTTTCATTGTCCTAGCTCATCTGGAAGTACCCTCACTCGAAAAAGTGTGACAAAATGCCCTAAATTTTCAAGTTTCCAGCGCCCCAACTCCCCCGCATATGGTCGGATCGGGAAACTTATTATTTCCAGGTTACTTTGGTCAGATCCCTGATATTCCTGCCAAGTTTCATTGTCCTAGCTCATCTGGAAGTACCCTAACTCGAAAAAGTGTGACAAAATGCCCTAAATTTTCAAGTTTCGAGCGCCCCCACTCCCCCGCATATGGTCGGATCGGGAAACTGATTATTTTCAGGTTCGTTTGGTCGGGTCCCTGATATTCCTGCCAAGTTTCATTGTCCTAGCTCATCTAGAAGTACCCTAACTCAGAAAAAAGTGACAAAATGCCCTAAATTTGCAAGTTTCCAGCGCCCCGCACTCCCCCCCCATATGGTCGGATCGGGAAACTGATTATTTCCAGGTTAGTTTGGTCGGGTCCCTGATATGCCTGCCAAGTTTCATTGTCCTAGCACATCTGGAAGTACCCTAACTCGGATATGTGGGACAAAAAAACTCGGACCGACCGACAGACCGACAGACCGACAGACGGAATTGTGATCGGTATATGGCACTTGAGCCAGAGGCTGCAAGTGCCATAAAAATACAAGCGCATAGAGGTACCAAACACGGAAATTCCACAATTTGAAAATCGCTTATTCGTGAACTGCGGAACACCGGAGTAACGCATTTTCGGCGGGTCTTCAAGCCAATTTAAGTGAACAAATGATGGGTAACTAGATTGTCCTATCCAAGCCCTTTTCGGTTAAACTTTAACTTTGACTTTCATAGGGCTGTAGGAAAGAGAGCAATACGTCCACGAGTGGCACGCGCGCCCATGGCCATGGGAGAATATTGTGCTAGCGTGAAACCCAACTGGGGTTAAAGAAGATCGGAATTATGAAGCATAGGACGTGCGATAGTCAAAGATTACAGCCTCTTGGTAGCGACAGACGCCTGTTTAGTTAATGTGTCCCATGCCCTCAGAATCGCGAAAGGCGACGAAAAAACTACAGACTTTGCTACTTGGCCTACCTTTGATCAGTGTATTCAGACTGCCTTTACTCTATCTGCTAAGTCAGTAGACCTTATCCTTAAACTGGTTTAGCGACGCTTTGTCAACCAAAGCTGAGATGGAAGTTCACACAAGCTATTTGTCGTAAAAATTTCACTGTATTGTAGATTGCGTTTAGAAGAAGAACAATCTTAACCTCCAACTACTGGTACAC
This sequence comes from Branchinecta sandiegonensis, assembly GCA_030848855.1. NCBI lineage: Eukaryota > Metazoa > Arthropoda > Branchiopoda > Anostraca > Branchinectidae > Branchinecta > Branchinecta sandiegonensis. The sequence continues at coordinate 6,632,222 of JAUPMV010000016.1, read as the reverse complement.
CCCCCCCCCCCCCCATGAAACCTTGCAATTACAAAGTCTGAGAGAAACTGTTTTTACTTCCAATGCAGGATTGGCCAAGGCTAGCCACAGGATATTGTGGAGAATACCCACATGCTATCCATCGAGAATCTCAATCAACAAGCCCTAAAAAATGGTTTAGAGGAAAGAGAATAAATTAATAATAATAATAATATTTATTTGGAACCCACTGTACAAGATAGTGGAGTAATAAAAGAAAAGAAAAGAAATAAAGACAATACAACATATAACACACAACTACAAAAAAAAACACTCAATGAAAAAGCCGGATGAGGCCGTGGTGCGCACCTAGGCGGAAACACGCATCGGCACCAATATTAGTCTGCAGATTTTCCAGCGAGCACAAGATGTCGCTAGCTCCGAAACGATCTACGAGGCGTCTATTTCGGACCGATCTGGGTAAATACAAAAGGAATTTGCAGTGTCGAAAATAATCCACCCTCATTTGCTTTAAATAAGTCTTTGTAAATACAGGATACAAACCAGACGCAGACAAAACGGCATGGTCGCAAAAACTAGAATAAAGTTTAGCCAATCCACGTCTGCTGAAACGACCACGATTTGCAACAATTTTTGCATACCCGATCCTTAATTTATCTTTAGTATCAGATAAAAAATTAGTAACAATCTAAAAAACTCTACATGAAAAATGCTTGACCTACTAAAAACAAACATTTCTCTGGCTCAACACGACTTCGAGGTTTGGAATACTTGTTCTCACCTACTTCTCTCTCAGCAGTGCATTAACGATTGCAATATGCTATGAAGGTCTAGAATTCCTCAACAGTCCTTGGAACCGATGGTTCTCGGCACTGAGCTCTTTCGGTCTAACTTAACGCGCAAATGGTAGGCCTATGACACTTGTGAGTTCTGTCTTCACCGCCTTTTATTTATTTATTCTGTGGGAGCCGAAACTCAGGCCACTAATGGCCCATTGTCTCATCCCCCCATTCACAACTGATCTAAACAATATAATTCAACTCACGAAAACATCACTCTGTAAAAAAAATTGATAAAAAACCATCACTCATTCTAACACTTTTTCTCGCGTTCTTATCTTAAAACCTGTCTAGCCTTCCTGTCAACTGAAGGTACCTGGACAGTTCCTTTAAAGGACCCCTCACACTTTTACTCTTCACCTTACGGTATTTTAAAATATTTGAATACTTTAAAACGAGGCTGTGCTTTCAACAAATAACCCACGTTTTTGGCTGTTTTAAGCCTTTTCCGAGACCCGTTAACTTGTAGCGAAAACAGGGAAATAATTTACATAACCGGTTTTTCTGATGGAAAAACTTCTCGCAGACAACCGTCGACAGCGTAATACACATCGAAGGTAGCAAAACACGGCAAGTGAGAAAATCAGCGTGGTTTCGTTAGAGGGGTTAGTATGTAATGTACGAAATTGGGGTCTCCGGGTTTAGACATATATGAAGTGATTATGGAAGTAGATTGCATTAGTATTTTAGGTGAGATAGGTCCTTTAATCTAGATTTTTCTCAATACCTTGTGGAAATCAAGATTCGGAGAGTGGAAAGCTTCCAGACGTTGCCTTGTCCATGCTGGATAAGCATGCATGCTCTTCACATCCTTACTCAGTGTGACCGGTTTACCATACAATGTCACAAAGTAATCTGGCCTAATTATGATCAAGCCCTTTGGATATGGGACGGCTGCCTAATTTCAAATGACACAGCCTGTCGGGGCATCTCCTACAAAAATAAAAGAGAATGCCTACCAATGTTCTCTGGAATGTACTCCATGTCCGTTGGTTTGCAAAATGGTAGCGAATAGTATGCATATGGCAACTGTGTCCTTGTACTTGTCATTTTCACTGCTCTGACTACAACATTGTCTCCTTTCTTGAATTCTACAGGAGCCACACCCGGGACGTAGAATGCAGAAGATGTTGAGAGAAAAAGTGCTTGGCAAACCAAAGGTAATAAAACCCTCTGTAAAAAACAACAACATGAGATAGGTAGGTTCCAACCAATGTGTTTCTCTGACATATGCAGGCTAATAACTCACATTAGTTGCGTTTTTGATTCGAGTTCTCATCGCGATTCTCCTCCGAATTCTCCTATTTCGCGTTTTTGGACTATTCAGATGAAGTTACTTCTCCTTTTCTTGCGTTTTTTGCCAGAATCGAGAACGGGGAAAGCCTCACGATTCCGCAGAATCGAGAAGTTGCTCCGATGGCGAATTCTCGATTCTCCTCTCTGCGTTCTCCTCCCTGATTGGTCAACAGAGTGCGGGTGCTCAATATACATAAACACGTATACCGGGTTGCCGGCGAGCTCAGAGGAGCAAAAACGGTAATTTGTACGAGAATCGAGAATTCAGAAGCGAGAACTCGGAACGGAGAATTCGGATCAAAAACATATTAAGTAGCTACTGCCTTTTTCTGTTTTTTCATTTAATATACTGAGGCAAAGAAAGAGAGCCAAGCTTGCTGTGTGAAGTTTTACAGCTGGTTCAGGAGAGCATAAACCAAGTTTTCAGATGATATCCTAAACATGATGTATTTTCAGAAATCAAAGATATTTTAAGATCAAAGAACTGGATTGGTCCATGGGGACAGGACAGTGCAGGTATGCTTTTTTTAACAACTTTGTACTACCTTGGTTTTGTTTTAGATGAGTGTTCATTTATGAACAATCCACTCTTGCGAGTGCTCTAGCAGCTTTCGTGTTCCGGTTTTCACCATTTTTTGCAGAGCTCATAACTCATGAAGCAGTCCAGGTATCAAGTTCAAGCTTGGTAGGTCAAAACACTAGTAGGTATTGGGGTCTAGTTGTGCTTCTTGAGAGTCCCACCCCTCACACCGACCCGGTTCAGGGGCAATCGGGCCCAGATTGCCTAGTCAATATTGTTCATAAATTGGCCAGAGCTGGATATAGGAAAATGAAATTCCTTGTACTTGTAGATCCTAGGGCTGGGAAAAATGCTTTTGAAGCTCCATTCCCCTCACCCACCTCACTCATGGGCAACTAGGCCCAGATTACCCGAGGGTAAAATTCGTACAGGTATCAAGTTGAAACCTGGTAGGCTTGTGAGTATTGGGGTCTCTTTTTGCTTTTTAGGGGTCCTAAACTCCACTCCCACTTGGTCCAGGGGCAATTGGGCCCAGATTGACCAGTTTTAATGTTCTTAACTTGACAATAACTGGAGACAGGACAATGAAATTCCTTGTGCTTTTAGATCTTAGGGTTAGAAATATACATTTGGAGTTCAACCACCCTCCCACCCTCCATGTTCATGGGCAAGTGGGCCCAAGATTGCCCATGAGTTAAGTTTTTATCTGTGAATCAAATTCTAAGTTGGTATATTTGAGGATCTGACCGATCCACCCTCCCGTTCATGGGCAGCTGGGTCCAGATTTCCCGTGAGTTAAGTTCGTGCATGAAATGTCTCAAATCCAACTCTTGTATACTTGCTGATATATATGTGTAGATGTGGATTTTGGTGTAAGAGCAACAAATCAGACCATGCGATTAATTAAGTTGTGAGGAAGCTTCAGAGAATCGTACTCTCAGTTGTATGTTTTGAGCTTGTCTTATGACATAAAGGCAGTTATCAAACATGAATTTTGCCAGCACATGACATTCTCTAATCACATGGCCTACGAAGAGTCGAATGTTTTGAGCTTGTCAGATTCACAGTTGTGTGTTCTGGGCTTGATAGAACGATAGTCGTTTGTTTGAGCATGTCAGAATGACATCAAATCCTGAATTTTGCCTACAAATGACATCCAGGTTGTTACTGGAATTGGAAACCTTGGAAAACATAATTCAAACACAGGAAAAATTGAGTCTCCAATCTGTACCAAGTGCGGAGTAGATGAAGAGACAAATATCCACTTTGTCCAAGAGTGCCCAGCATGGACAAGGCAACGTCTGGAAGCTTTCCACTCTCCGAATGTTGATTTCCAAGAGGTAGTGAGGAAAGCCAGATTAAAGGAACTGTCCAGGTACCTTCAGTTGACAGGGAGGCTAGACAGGTTGTAAGGTAAGAACGCGAGAAAAGGCGGTAGAATGAGTGATGTTTTTATCAATTGTTTTGGTAGAGTGATGTTTTCATCAATTGTATTATAGAGTGATGTATCGCCGTCAATTGTGAATTGGGGATTGAGACAATGGGCCATTTATGGCCTGAGTTTCGGCTGGAGTGTCTGGCCTACCCCACAGAATAAATAAAAAAATAAATAAATGACCCGTTTCTTGTCGTATTTTCTGAAGAGATTTTCTAGTTGTATCTTAGAGACAGTCCTAAGTTTTGAGCTCGATAGAATGACTGCCATAGGGTTCAAGCTTGTCAGAATGACATAAATGCAGTTACTGAATTGGGATTTTCACCCTGTGGCACACAATTTGAGCACAACTAGTTTTGTACAAAACCTCTGCATTTTGAAAATGTGCCGATTTCCGAAATTTCTGCCTGTGGTGCAAAGTTTCAACATTAGCCTTTCTGATTTGTGCAAAAAAACTCCGTATTTTAGCATAAAACAGGGAGGTCTTACGGAGTATGGTCTTAGCACGAACCGGCCTTGTAACCACTGTAATGACGGGCCTGATGATTGCAGCATTGTTTGTTACTACAAATTCAGAACAAATCTACTTTGTATCTTTTTTATTCTGGTTGGCCACTAGTCACTACCTTTTTCGGAAGGGGCCAAGTGGGAGCATTGTCATGTGCCAAGTTCCGGCAAAATACCCCAATCCATTTAGGAGTTATCAGGGGCCACAGACAGATGTGTGATATTAAAGGCAGCCGTTACTTTCTCTTACCCAAAAATTTTCCCTGCGCTGTCTTTCATAGTAGCCTTTTCACTATCTAGTAGAAGGGGGCGTTATTTAGATGAAGTTTTAGGCCTAAAATCTCAGCCGCATTAAAAGCTAGAAACAGTACTGGAAGTAGTCAAACTTTGCCAGAAAAAAGGTGGATCAGAAAATTATGGGAAGTAGTTGAATTTTGAGATTTTAGGGTCCGAGACACATTGAAAGCTAGAATTTGTTTGGGATATAGGTCAACTTCGCTCTGATTACAAAAAATTCGCCTGTGCTGCTCACTTTACGTTTGGCTTGAGCACACACATCAAAAGCTGCTATGATACCGAGGCTTCGCTCTCTCCAGTGATGAAGGCCATGCCAGATTTTCTTGTTATTTATTATTTTATTCCTATAATGAACTTTGGCATAACCTTTTAAAAGTGTTAGATAATATTTCTTTGCTGTGATTTTGTCTATTGTTTTTACTCAGTACAATTGCTGTTCAGTTGTATATTTTGAGGTCATCAACCCCCCCCCCCCACATGCCCAAGTACCTACTTCGAACTGCCCCTGTAGGCTGCTACGATTTGGTTTATTGCACTTGTTATTACCTTGCTAGCTGAAAGAAGTTGAAAGGGTCAGACTGGCTGGCAAGACATTCAGTACTGAATGTTCAATAAATGGTAAAATGGTAATAAATTGAATATTATATGTAAATTATTTATAAATTATTAAAATATTATTAATAAATTACCATTCAATAAATGGTAAAATGAAGATCCAAAATACCTATACAGGTGTTTTCAGATGTCCCTAATTGCCTACTTTGGCTAACTGCTAGTTAGCTTTATGACACATTAAGTGGATGAACTCCACTGTGAGCAAATGTCCGCATAAGCATACCTCTACTGCACCCAGGGGTGTTGCAAGGGGGGTGCAGCACCCCCCCCCCCACCTTTTTGAGATTCAGTAAAATTTTGGGTATAATAACTGGGATTCGGTAATTTATTTGTTGCAACTGCCAGGATTCGGAAGTTACCAAAAACCTCGACAACTCAGAAGAGGTCGAGTGAAGCACTGGTTGCAGACAAAAGGGATGATCTATGATATCATCGATAGTCCTTACTTTGTTTTGGATCCCAAACAAAATATATAATCCTAAATATTTAAAAAATTCCGCCTGCAGCAATTTTCGGAATATTCTCTATTTTGTGGAAGGGAGTGTCATTTGACGGGGTTTTAAGCCACTTTTAGGATCGAGATTTCGAAAAACATTATAAGCTTGAATTTGGATGGAAATTAAATTTGGCAGGAAAAAGCAAAAAAAGATTTCACCTGTTCTAGTCAATATACTACCCATAATCACCTAACGTTTAGGTGATTATGGGTAGTATGTTGACTAGACTACAGTTGCTGCTGCTGCCGGAACGTCGCTCCATCCAGTTTATAGAACTTCTTAGTCATTAGAGTCTCGGTATTTATTCAATGGTAAATGATAGAATTTGAAAGAGAAGCAGTAAATTCTACCCTAGCCTATATAACAAAAAAATGGATTTTTAAAATTTTTGACTGCTGTGCTCGATTTAATTTTCTATTCGCTATAACAGATGAAGCTGTTATTGCAATCATACCTGGCAGTATATTCTCCATGTGCGCTTTGCCAAAACGCCGCCTAATAGTTGGCTTATTGTCTTTCATGCTGCCGTTTATCGTTACTCTTCCTACGGAATCGTTTCTGTTCCATAATTTAGAGCTCGAATTCTTACTTATAGAATTCAGTAAAGTTTTTGAAAGATTCAGTAAAATTATGGCTCTGCCCCCACCCCCATCGAAAATGCACTTGCAATGCCCCTGAATGCAGCCTGAATGCTGCCTGAATGTACCATATAGACATAATGGGAAACATTTGAACTAACCCATGGGCAATAGACCCAGATAAACCAGTATCAACGTGGTCATGGCCACAAATGGGATATTTCAAAAGAAACTAACCATTTGAACAGTCTTCATTTTCACTCAAATGCTGATGCAGACTGAACACAGGATCAAACACCTATTTTCTCGACCAAGAATATATCCAACTGGAAAAAACTGAGCCTTTTAATGTTCCAAAGTATCAAAGTTTGTTCGTTCCATTGAGAAATAGAAGACACTTTGACTTTAGAAATCTCTAAAACAAAACAAATTCAGGCGAAAAGCTAACGACGTCAACAAGTGTCCTCGAAGTACCGAAAAACCCTTTGGAGCAAAACTTCCTACGACGTGAATTACAATGGACTCAAAAACACGAAAGGAAAAGTAAACTCGGATGGGTCTAGAGGCGTATTCTCGCCGTTCCCCGAGGACTCCTCAGGGAATCGAAGGGAACGGCGAGAATAGAGGGAGTCACTCCACGCGGACTCCGCGTACAGAAACAGCGAGAATACGGGGAATGCTTCTAAAATGGATTTTGCTCGAAAAATGAATATGCAGCTGAAAAAATTACTCTAGATCCACTTTATTTATGGTTATGGTTATTCTGATTCTTTTTAATTAATTTTGCGTTGCACCTACAATAGCAAAAATTGATTCCCCTCCGAATTTGAAAGGGAGTCCTTTTTGATGATGGTGATGATAATCGGAGCATTCCCCATCCATGGGGACTCGCGAGAATACGGGGAGTGAGTCCCCGGGACAAACAAAAACGCGGGGACTCCTCAAGTGGAGTCCTCGGGGAACGGCGAGAATACGCCTTATATGCAATTTGATGGGTCCCGACCCCCCCCCCCCCTCACCCTCCCGTTCATGGGTAACTGGGCCCAGATTCTCCATGAGTTCGGTTCGTCTATGACATGTCTTGAGTTCAACTCTTGTATACTTGTTGACATGTATGTATAGATGCGGATCTTGGTGTCACAACAAGAAACAAGACCACGCGGCGTCCCTCATTCCTTAATAAGTTGGAAACTGGACGGTTTTGTCATATGATCGATGATATGCGGTTCTTAGTGAAATTGCGACAAAGGGGGAACTAGGCTGCTACGATTTGGTTTACTGCACTTGTGATTACTTTGCTAATGGAAAAGAGGTTTAAAGGATCGGACTGCCTAGCAAGACATCCGGTATAAAGAAGATTTTGAATATCTTCTTTGGATTCCTAAATGCTTTTTGTTTACATTAAAAGCTCTTAAACTAGGATGATTTCAGAATATTTTTTCAATACTTTTTTGGTTATTAGAGATGTAAAATATCTTGGTTCTAACGCTGTTTTTTTATAAGATGTGAAATTTTTTTTTTCACACTCCACGTCTGAGCGCTTGTGCACTTGTAAGTTTCATTGGTGCTTCCGTGTTATTATGTTTGTAGGTTTTACAAGCGCGGAAAGAGTTTTAAAGAATAGTGAAGCCTTGAGGGAGCTAAGGTTATTTGTTTCATTAGTGCGTTTACACGGGAATTTTGTCACACACGTTGGAATGAAACTTGGAGAGTATAGCGGTCTCGTGAACTAGGCACGTTATGTCGATGTTCAGACTAGGTCCGAACTCGGTGGGAGGAGTTGGAGACCGTGCTCCGACTTCAGTGAAACTTGATGGGTGGGAGGAGCAATGCCCTAGATCTGAGCCTCGATTTTGTTGCAATAGCGCTGCCGCATCGCTGCTGCAGCACTTCTTTGCTTTTGCACAAAATGCGTTTTTGGATTCACTTTCTTCTTGGTTGAAGCGGCAGCGCTGCAGCATCTTGCAGGGAAGCACGGACTTGGTCGATGAGCAAGTCCGTGATTCTCGAGAAGCGCTGCCGTCTCCTCGGAAGCGCTGCAGTGCAAAAGCGGATGTAGGAAGAATCAGTCCGGAATCGCCCAACAAAAACGAGGCTCTGATGTCTGCATGTCCGATTCGCAGAGTTGAAGGGGGGCTTACTTGGCGTGTTAAGACCAAACCAGATGAGCTTTTCTGGGACTCTAACGTAGCAACGTCCAAGTCGTGCGAGATCGCAGCTCCTGTTTCTTCAGCGAGGCTTATTGACCAGTTTGAAGTAGGCTCAGTTTAAATTTTGTACCGTGTTTGATATTAAAAGTTTACCTAATACTAGTGTTGATATTATAGGAGACCATGGAATTCGAGTTTCTGGTTAAGTGTGGCCTTGGTCTCCTTTCCAGGGGCGCCACGACCGGGGGGGACGCCCCCCCCCCCCCAATGTTGTCGCCAAGTTGATAAAAAAATAACCGAGTCTGTGCGAAGCACCGCGTTTTTCGCCAAAACAGTTGATTTTTTTTATTTAAACAGTCAATTTTTTCTGCAAAAACAGTCGGTAAAAATTACCAGACAGTCGGTAAATTCCTTGCCCCCCCCCCTAAACATTTTGGCTCGTAACGCCTCTGCTTCTTCCACACTTGTTTTCACATTTACATCACATCTTCATCATTAGCTTGAGACAGACAGTTCCCGATGGTTTTCCGTTTCAACCTCGATGAAAATGACGAAGTAAAGCGGCTAGGTTTTCAAATAATACAAAAAAGGTGTGAACTGTGCTTACTCTTTTACGTGACAGGCTTGATGACTGCAGTACTCCAGTACTATAAAGCAAGTTTTTATTTATGTAAAACTACCTTTTTTTATGGAACTTGCCTTCCGGCCTAGTGCCATATACCGATCAATTTTCCGTCGGTCTGTCGGTCTGTCTGTCGGTCGATCGGTCGCCGGTCGGTCGGTCAGTCCGGTGTTTGCGAGTTAGGGTGCTTCCATATGTGCTAGGACGATGAAACTTGGCAGGCATATTAGGGACCCGACCAAACTAACTTGGAAATAGTCATTTGCCCGATCCGACCATCGTGGGGGGAGGGAGGGGAGCCGAAATCCGGAATTTAGCGACGTGCATAACTTTCGAACGGGTGATGGGAAATTAATGAAACTTGATATTTGAAAACACTTCATGTCTCAGTGTCCCGTTTGATGTCCGGACCGAGTCCGATGAATATGGGGGGGGGGGTCGGAAGGGGGAACCGGAAATCATGTGACACGCTTAGAGTCGAGCGATCGGGATGAAACTTCGTGGAAGGAACAAGCAAAAGCCTTGTTCATACATGACAGAACCGGACCGGATTCGTGCACTGTGGGGGGGGGGGGGGAGTTCGAGGGGGGGGGGGGGGGGGTCGGAATTCCAGTGATACAGAGTTACTTCCAGGTGGGTTAGGACAATGGAACTTGGCAGGCAAGTCAGGGATCCGACCAGATCAAGGTGGAAATAGTCAACTTCTCGATCCGACCACGTGGGGGGAGTGGAGGGAGGGGAAATCCGGAATCTTGATGAATGCATAACTTTGGCATCGGTGATCGGATCTTAACGAAACTTGATATTTGGAAAGACCCCGTGTCTCGGATGACCCATTTAAAGTCCGGACCGGATCCGATGAATGTGTGTGTGTGTGGGGGGGGGGGGGGTAGACGGAGGGGGGAACCGGGAATCTTGTGACACGCTTAGAGTAGAACGATTGGGATAAAACTTGGTGGGAAGAACAAGCATAACAACTATATACGTCAGTGATAGAACCGGATCGGATTTGCGCACTGTGGGGGGATGAGTTAGAGGGGGGAGGGGGAATTCCGGTTATCGCGAGTTAAGGTATTCCAGATGTGCTAGGACGATGAAACTTGGCTTGAACATTAGAGACTTGGCATGATTGGCTTAGAGATAGTCAGTTCTCCGACCCAACTATCGTGATTAAATGGGATGGAGGAGAATCATCACGACCAAATGCACAAATTAAATAGTTTTTACGAACAGTACATTCTCGTGATTTCTAAGGGCCCATGATCATACTTATCTCAAGGGTTTTGCTTACAAACGATCACAACAAACCCACGAATTGACGAAATCCTTCCTTTATATCCTCTGACCCAGCCCTGCAAGTGCCATATGAGCTTCCAGCTCTTGTTTGTTGTTGATCAGAAAATATCTCTTTGTAGGCTATCTACTTTGTTATGGATGACGACTACTTTTTGGGATCCCAAAACGTAAGTGGAGGGATACCTATGGCATCGCAAAAGTTGTCCGTCCGTCCGTCTGTCCGTCCGTCCGTCTGTAAGCACGATAACTCTCTAAGGGAATGAGATATTTTGGTGAAACTTGGTGTGAGGATTGTTTGGGTCAAGAATAAGGTCGAGTTCGTAAATGGGCTTTGTAGCCCTATATTTAGGGGTGGGGGAGGGGTTTAAATTAAGGGGTAAGCAAAATATTTTTAAACAGCTAATGGGACAGTCGATTATGGGTTAAGAAGACATGCTGAACACGATGGTGAAAACCATTTTCTCGCCGGACAAGTACTTCACCCGGAATCCGGCCGAAACCGGAAAATCTGTTAAAGTAAAAGTTTTATTTGAAGTTAATTATATGTTCGATTTAGGGGTAGTAAAACATGGTGAACATGATAGTGAAAATCATTTTCTCGCCGGGCAAGTAGTTCGCCCGGAATCCGGCCCAAACCGGAAAATTGTTAAAAGTCTTCGTAGTTGATTAGATATCCGATTTAGGGGTAAGAAAAGATGCTGAATCCGTGTATGACATGGACATATAGTTCACCCGGAATCCGGCTGGAACCGGAAAATTTGTTTAAAGTTAAATTTTAATTTGAAGGTTGATTAGATGTTCGATACAGGGGAAAAAAAATACGCTGAGCTCGATTTTAGCTTCTTTTTTTTTGCCAGACAGGTAATTCCGGAATTCGGCCGAAACTGGGAAATTCGCAGAAGTAAGGCAGGAAGTTTTCGTCCAAACAGATATGACTTATAGGGGTAAACACAAACATGCTGAATCCATTTCTGAACTTGGTTTTCTCAGATGATTAGCTTTTTGGCCTTAATCTGTTTCTGAATTTTAATAGTAAAAATGTTCAAGGAGTCTGGTGAAGACTGGATCTGGCGTAGACAAGACCCAATTGTCTGGATCAAATATAGAATTTTTGGGATCCAGTTGACACATATAATTACCTGTAATTAACTAATTAACACATAAATAATTAACACATATAATTAACTTCAAATAAAACTTTTACTTTTAACAGATTTTCCGGTTTTGGCCGGATTCCGGGCTCACTACGTGAGAAAAATGGTTTTCACCATCGTGTTCAGCATGTTTTCTTACCCCTAAATCGAACATCCAATCAACTTCAAATAAAACTTTTACTTTTAACAAACTTTCAGGTCCTACTTGTCCGACGAGAAGATGGTTTCCACCATCGTATTCGGAATGTCTTCTTACCCCATAATCGACTGTCCCATTAGCTGTTTAAAAATATTTTGCTTACTCCTTAATTTAAAACCCCTCCCCCACCCCTAAAGATAGGGCTACAAAGCCCATCTACGAACTCGACCTTACTCTTGACCCAAACAATCCTCACACCAAGTTTCATCAAAACATCTCATTTCCTTCGAGAGTTATCATGCTTACAGACGGACGGACGGACGGACAACTTTTGCGATGTCATAGGTATCCCTCCACTTATTGGAGACTAATTTTTTCCTGTATTTCAATTATGTTTTCCAAGGTTTCCAATTACATTAACAACCTGTTTTGATTCCCCGGATTTCATCTTTTTTCATGGCGACTAACCTTCCTGTCAGTGCCTCGTTGCCCGTGGGTATTAAACTTCGCGTGGCTCTACAATCCACGCGTTTTTTCCGCGTTTCGCCTATCTATTCAGACATTCCCAGATTTCTGTTTTCCAACTTATACTTTCCGAAATGGGAATGAAGGGTTCAGGTCCATACGTAATTATTTTGGTAGCTTCCTTTGCTAGCGCATCAACTTCTTCGTTTCCTGGGATACCCGAGTGTTCCGAGACCCGCATCAAAGTAATTTCCGTTGTTTGCAACTGCATTAATCTTGTTAAAGCATTCCATCTCCGCCTCAAAGGTTTCAAAGGGTTACCCCCCCCCCCCACAAGTATCGGATACGGTCCAGAACCGGAACATATGAGACGATAGCTCTTTCTACTTGCCCAGTTTCGTCCAGTTTCGAACACCCGTTCAAAAGTTATTCATGCAACTAGCTTCCTGATTCCCTATCCTAATCCCCCCACGATGGTTGGATCAGAGAAACGACTATTCTCAGGTCATTCTGTTTGGGTCCCTAACACGCCTGCCATGTTCCATCGTCCTAGTACACCAGGAAGTACCGAACTGACGGGATCGCCGAAATTCTGCCCCCCCCCCCTACCCCCACACACTGTCAGAAGTTTCATAATAGATTGAGAATAACACTTTCAAGAATAACACCTTTTCACTTAGAAAAAAAGTGTTGTGACCAATTAAGTTTATACTATTTCGTGCCCAGATCTCCAACAACACCTTCAATAGGTAAAAATACTACACTGTCACAAGTTACATATCGACGACAGCAGGATGCGCGGTTTCAACAGATAACACTTTGGGATGTTATATGTTATGTTTCTTTCGTTCCCGTTTGTATTTTTACCAATTGAAGATGTTGTTGGAGATCTAGGCACGAAATAGTGTAAACTTAATTGGTCATAACGCTTTATTTCTAAGTGAAAAGGTGTTATTCTTGAAAGTGTTATGCGCAATCTGTCGAGCAATCTGTTATGAAACTTCTGACAGTGCAGTGCCCGAATCCGGTCCGGTTATGTCAGCGGTATTTCTAGGACTTGTACTTGTTCTTCCCACCAAGTTTCATCCCGACCCCTCCCTCTAAGTGTTTCTCAAGATTTCCGGTTCCCAACTCCACCCCCCCCCCCCAAAAAAAAAGTCACCGGATCTGGTCCGAAATTGAACTGGGTCGTCTGAGATACGAGATCTTTCCAAATATCGAGTTCCATTAAAGGACCCCTCTTGCTTATTCCGCCTTTTGTAATATACTTAGCTCCCATAGAATTATAAGTTTCTAAAATCCCCGCCCTTCTCCATAGTTTCGTTTCGTAGCTGTATCTTCGTACAGCAGGAATCTTCAACGTCCGATGACTACTCTTTCACACATAAGGATGAGAGAATCTTCTGTTTATTTCTTCTTTCCTTCGATTAGTTTTCCCACTTTTTAACCAGGGCACGTTCAGTTTTCAAATGCGTTGCGCCCATCCGCCGCGTCGGAGAGTAGGAAGGGGATATAGTCGACAAGCGCTAGCAAGAGAATCACTAGTCTTAGGTGGGAAGTAATGGTATTTCCAAAAACGTCTTTTCTGATTCATTTCACAGGGAAAATATGATTTCTAGTGAGAGTTGTGCTTTAAGATCCGACCACCCGTTCGAAAGTTATACATACCTCAAATTTTGAGATTCCCCCTTCCTCCACTTCCCCCCAGATGGTTGAATCGGTGAAGTGACTTTTTTTTAGTCAATCTATCGGGTCCTTGATACGTGTGCCAAGTTTCGTCGTCCTAGCTTATGTGGAAGTGCCCGAACTAGCAAAACCCAAACTGAAAGATCGACCGACCGACAGACCGACGAACGAACAGAAATTTCGATCGCTATATGTCACTTGGCTGAAGGGCAAGTGCCAATAAAAACCTACACAACCCTAAAAGTTGAGGTACCAGCTGGACCCCACTCATGCCGGCAAGAGTCCATGTAAGCTACCAATTTCCGTCAAAACATCATGGCCAAAGACAGACGGACACAATATCTGTGATATCGACGCTTGCTCTCACGTTCATTTCGGGATACCAGAATAACGCTTTAATCATAAATGTTTCCAGAAGTTTTTGTCTGCGGCACCTTTCTTTTAAAGAAAAGCGCCTTTCTTTTTTTCTTTTTTTAATAGTAGTGTATTTTAATGGACTGACGTGCTATTGATTTGAGCCATTAACGTTTGGGATTTTGGGGTTTGAGCCATATAAAATTCTCAAGTTTCTATGGGAAGTAGTTGAATTTTGTCAAATCCTGGCAGGAATTTCAGTCCAATGCCACCCGACCCTGATTTTCTGTCCGCAACAGAAGTTGATGGTACTAAAATTGACAGCTTCTGAAAACAAGTCTGATCAATCTTCAGAAATAGTGAGGCCATCTGTGCTTTACGCACTCTCGCATGGAAGCCATCGTGACCAATTTCTAGAAATATCGACTGTGTTTTCAAAAAAATTACAGCGACATTTTTAAATTTATCGAAAAACCTTTCAGCTTTGAATGAATGAATGAATGAATGCTTTATTTTACCAAAATAGCGTTAGCTAGCGCAGGTACGTCAAACACACGAATCAATACATAAATCATACCACACTAAATATTTTAACGCAAATGTGTGTAACTACGAAAATACATAAAGATTAAAAGGACAGGACAGCTTTAGGACAGGAAGAGGCTAAAAGTCCCAGCAAGAAAACTCTGTATCTCGGTAGCGGTTGCTCCGATGTAGCTGAAAATTTTGCCAGACATGCAGGACACAGCTTCGGACAGAGGCGTATTTTCGCCGTTCCCCGAGGACTCCACTTGAGGAGTCCCCGCGTTTTTGTTGGTCCCGGGGACTCACTCCCAGTATTCTCACGAGTCCCCACGGACGGGGAATGCTCGGATTATCATGCCATCATAAAAAAGGACTCCCTTTCAGATTCGGAGGGGAATCAATTTTTGCTGGTGTTGGTGCAATGTAAAATTAATTGAAAATAATCACAATAGACAAAACCAAAAACAAAGTGGATCCAGACTAATTTCGCCAACTGCATATTTTTTTTCGAACAAAAGAACAAAATTCATTTTGGAAGCATCCCCCGTGTTCTCGCTGTTTTCCTAGGCGGAGTCCGCGTGGATTGACTCCCTCTAGTCTCCCCCTTCCCTTCGATTCCCCGCTCGGGGGGAACGGCGAGAATACGCCTTAGGGTACTGCTAAATTCCCTACTATGGGTTTCAGTCGCAGCAACGCTTGTGTTGGCAAATTTTTTAGTCTGTCGGCACAAACTGGACGTCCCCCTCCCCCAAAAGATAAAGGGCTAATGACGCCCCTGCTGCTAATAATTCAGTTTCGAGAAAAATGGCGCTTATTATTTATTTCGGAAAAACCCTGTCGAAATGACAAAAAGCAGTGTGTTATATTTGAAGTTCGGCGACGAGAATTCGTTGAAATTCTTTGTAGGCTTTTCTTATTCAGTTTCTTATTTGCCCTGGTCCGAGTCCCGAGATTTTCCGGCGTGCTTAGCCTTCAACCGGGAACTGTTTAAAAATTGTTGGCGAAGAACAGGGAATTTCTCAGTGTCAATGGTTCTTGCTTTGGTGAATGTTACATGGTTGTAAGGATTTGTAATAATGACGGAGATCTTTGAAAGGCTTAATCATGGGAAATAGTCAGTGTGTGGAAAACAAGGACAAGGGTAAGTTAAAAGTTAGATGAATTCCCACTAGTAAACTGGTGAATCAGTCAATCAACTTGAGTTCCTTCTGGTGAACCATAGCTGCGTTTTTGCAGATACCATGGTACCTGATAACCACTGTGAAAGGTCGGTTTTGCAGTTACTGAGTATCTGTATAGTTAACCGTGAAATCTGATATCCAGAGATACCCGGCACCAGAACCTCATATAACAACAGAGCCTATATTTGTGTCAAATAGGTGGGAAAGAAGTTATTCATCATTACGAGGTCGTACAACAAACAAGAGCTGTAAGCTCATATGGCACTTGCAGGTGTCAAGATGATTTGATTGATCAAGAGTAAGTTTCGACTTTGCGGTTGAGATGTGCGCTATAAGGGAGCTGGAACTTCATTTGTAAGCAAAATCCTTGAGGCAAAACTGCTAATGGGCTGATGGGCATCACGAAAATGCATATATTGCTTAAAAGTATTTTTTTTACTTTGCGGTCAAGATTGGTACTTTAAGGAATAATCGGATTTGGGAAGTAGCAATTTCTAAGCAAATGTTGTTGAGTCTCCAATATTCCAGCGAAGTTTCATCGTCCTAGCACATCTGGAAGTACCTTAACGCGCGATCACCGGAATCCCAGACCCCCCTCCCCCTCCTCCAACTCCACCCACAATAACCGGAGCCAATCCTGTTCTGTAAATGATTAATCCAGAGCATCTGTTTGTCATTCCCACGAAGTTCGATCCAGATCACACCAGTCTAAGCGGGTCAAGTATTTTCCGCCCTCCCCCCGATAATTGCCGGATTCGGTCCGGAAATGAAAAAGGTCACAAGAGAAAAATGTCCTCTGTTTAATTATTAAATTTCACTCGAATCCGATCACCCGTTCCAAAGTTACGCATGACTCAATATTCCGGATTCCCCTCCCTCAACTCCCCCCCCCCAAGATTTTCATATCGAGGATTTTTTTTTTATTCCAAGTCAGTTTGACCGGGTCCCTGATATGCCTTCCAAGTTTCGTCGTGAAAATCCCCCAAAAACGGAATTCCGGGATACCCCTCCCCCCCCCTAAAGTGTCCGGATCCAGTCAAATTATGTAAAAGATTTATATGGACCAGATGTTTGTTCTTCCCAGCAAGTTTCACTCCGATATCATCATTCTAACCGTTTCTCCAGATTTCCGGTCCACCCCCCCCCCCCCCCCACCCCACCCAGCTCCCCCACGGTGCACGTAGCCAATCCGATTCAGCAAATGACTTACCTAGAGCATCTGTTTGTTCTTCCCACAAAGTTCCATCCCGATCCCTCCATTCTAAACGGGGCACGTATTCCCCCCCCCCAATAGTTGCCGGATCCGGTCCGGATATGAAAAAAATCATCGGAGAAATGTCCTCTGTTGAATTCTTAAATTTCACTCGAATCCGATCAACCATTCTAAAATTACGCATGACTGAAAATTTCGGATTCCCCTCCCTCCACTCCCCCCACCATTATCTGATCGACAAAATTTTTATTTTGAAGTCAGTTTGATTGGGTCCCTGATATGCCTGCCAAGTTTCATCGTGAAAGTCCCCAAAACCACCATCACCGGAATTTCGGGAGCCCCCCCCCCCATAAGTGTCCGGATCAAGTACAATGGCCTAAAGGACTTGTCTAGAGCAGATGCTTGTTCTTCCCAGCAAGTTTCACTCCGATCCCTCCATTCTAACCGTTTCTTGAAATTTCCGGTCTCCCCCCCCCCAACTCCCCCCTGGTTACCGAATCCGGTCAAGACTTTAAACGGGACATTACAGATATATATTCTGTTCAGTTATGAAGTTTCATTACAATCCGATCATCCGTTCGAAAGTTACACACTTCTCAATTTCCCGGATTCCCCTGCGGATTCCCCTCCCTCCACTCCCCCACCATTATCTGATCAACAATATTTTTATTTTGAAGTCAGTTTGATTGGGTCCCTGATATGCCTGCCAAGTTTCATCGTTAAAATCCAAAAAACCACCATCACCGGAATTCCGGGGCCTCCCCCCCATAAGTGTCCGGATCCAGTACAATGGTCTAAAGGACTTATCTAGAGCAGATGCTTGTTCTTCCCAGCAAGTTTCACTCCGATCCCTCCATTCTAACCGTTTCTTGAAATTTCCGGTCTCCCCCCCCCCCCCAACTCCCCCCTGGCTACCGAATCCGGTCAAGACTTTAAACGGGACATTACAGATATATATTCTCTTCAGTTATGAAGTTTCATTACAATCCGATCATCCGTTCGAAAGTTACACACTTCTCAGTTTCCCGGATTCCCCTGCCCTCCACCCCCCCCCCCCAAAATGGTCGGATCAGAAAACTGATTATTCCTAATTTTGTTTGGTCGGGTCTCTGATATGCCTGCCAAGTTTCATGGTCCTAGCACAACTGGAAGTACCCTAACTCGAAAAAGTGTGACAAAATGCCCTAAATTTTCAAGTTTCCAGCGCCCCGCACTCCCCCCCATATGGTCGGATCGGGAAACTGATTATTTCCAGGTTAGTTTGGTCGGGTCCGTGATATTCCTGCCAAGTTTCATTGTCCTAGCTCATCTGGAAGTACCCTCACTCGAAAAAGTGTGACAAAATGCCCTAAATTTTCAAGTTTCCAGCGCCCCAACTCCCCCGCATATGGTCGGATCGGGAAACTTATTATTTCCAGGTTACTTTGGTCAGGTCCCTGATATTTCTGCCAAGTTTCATTGTCCTAGCTCATCTGGAAGTACCCTAACTCGAAAAAGTGTGACAAAATGCCCTAAATTTTCAAGTTTCGAGCGCCCCCACTCCCCCGCATATGGTCGGATCGGGAAACTGATTATTTCCAGGTTCGTTTGGTCGGGTCCCTGATATTCCTGCCAAGTTTCATTGTCCTAGCTCATCTAGAAGTACCCTAACTCAGAAAAAAGTGACAAAATGCCCTAAATTTGCAAATTTCCAGCGCCCCGCACTCCCCCCCATATGGTCGGGTCGGGAAACTGATTATTTCCAGGTTAGTTTGGTCGGGTCCCTGATATGCCTGCCAAGTTTCATTGTCCTAGCACATCTGGAAGTACCCTAACTCGGATATGTGGGAAAAAAAAACTCGGACCGACCGACAGACCGACAGACCGACAGACCGACAGACGGAATTGTGATCGGTATATGGCACTTGAGCCAGAGGCTGCAAGTGCCATAAAAACAAACGAAAACAAAAAACTGACACAACGATCACAACACAAACAAGGAAGGGTGTACTACTTTACTGTTGGCATTTTGGCCTCACGGTCGGACAGACCGCCAGAATTGAGAAGATTCAAAAAAGAGCTCTAATCATAGCGTCAAAGGTGGCCGAGAGGTCCTCTGAAGAGTTACTACGTAAATTCGAAATTACCTCCTTACATGAACGAAGGCTGAAACTCTGCATGGAGTTTGGTGTCAAATCTCTGAATCACCCGATCCCCAAAAATATTTTCCCTTCTGAAAAGCTGTCAAAAAGGCTCCCTCGCAAGGCAGCTACTACTAAGAATGCTACTACGGTTGAAAAGCTGCAGCCGATTAAATGTGCCCACGAGAGGTTTGCAAAGAGTTTTGTCCCTTCATTTTTAAAGTTGTATAACGAAGCATAAGCTGAGCTGCTAGTTTAAATTTATCATGTTATTTATGACCGTTGTAGCCGTATATGCGTAGGCCTATTATGTGTGTGTTCATTTATATACATGACTATACCGAACAAATTTGGCGTGAGCCATGATCAGTTTTTGGCGAATAAAAAGATTTATCTCTCTATCTACCATAACTCCACTTGAGAAGTCCCTGCGTTTTTGTTTGTCCCGGGGACTCACTCCCCGTATCCTCGCGAGTCCCCACAGATGGGGAATGCTCCGATTATCATCACCATCATAAAAAAGGACTCCCTTTCATATTCGGAGGGGAATCAATTTTTGCTCGTGTTGGTGCAATATAAATTAATTAAAAACAATCAGAAACAAAACCAAAAATAAAGTAGATCCAGACTAATTTCGTCAACTGCATATTTTTTTCGAAAAAAATCCGTTTTGGAAGCATTCCCCGTGTTCTCGCTGTTTCCTGTACGCGGAGTCCGCGTGGAGTGACTCCCTCTATTCTCGCCGTTTCCTTCGATTCCCCGAGGAGTCCTCGGGGAACGGCAAGAATACGCCTATTGTGTCAGCAGGCACCCGATGAAAAATTTGTAGCCTGCGTAGTAGTATGGTAGTAGTACGAAAACGTTGCATGTAATAGCAAAGAATACTATCATTTAATGTGCCTTGGACTGGTCCTATCTTATGTAGTAGTATCCAGTAGCATCTTGTCTTGCCATAAAAGCATCCAGTCTTGCTAATAGTAGCATATAGTAGTATGCAGTAACACGGTAGCCTTGAAGTCGAATCATGTAGTAGCATCGTTAGTACTGCATGCAACGTTTTCGCACTACTTCATAGTACTATTTTGAGATAAATTTTTCATCGGGCACGTCATCGTACTTGACAAATCTTTCAACATTTAATCAGATAGCCACGTGGAAGTCACGAGGGGCAGAGCAAAACTTCGTGAACATAAACTTTATGCTCTTTATATTTCAGAGCGTCCAGGGCCTCCAGGTCAACCTACAGTTTTCGTGTCGGAAGGTGTGAAAGGAGTTCTAGTGAAATGGGCCCCACCGACTTTTGACGGAAACACTCCAGTTAATAGTAAGTATGTAGGCCTACCTGTAAAGAACAGTACAATATATTTCCAGAAAATCTCCACCCACCATAGCTGGAGTCGTTACTAGTCAAAATGTGGGGGGGGGGCAAGGTATTTACCGACTGCCTGGTCATTTTACCGACTGTTTTTGCAGATAAAAATGACTGTTATTGAGAAAAACGACTGTGTTGACGAAAACTCTGCTGATTTTAAGAAAACTACTATTTTTCAGAAAAAATCGACTATTTTTACGAGAAACCGACTGTTTTAAAAACAAAAATCGACTGTTTTTACGAGAAATCGAGGCGCTTTGCGCCGACTCGGCTATTTTTTACCAACTGGCCGACAACAATCGGGGGGGGGGGGGCGTCCCCCCCCCTCCCCCCTTGTCGTGACGACCCTGGCTGGAGTCCGTTTGTATCTTGAGAAGTTCAACCCTGTGGGTTTTGAAGGGCGTCGATTCAAAATCTACCACCAGACACATATTCCTTTTTCGTTTTAATGCTGAAAAATTCCGAAAACTTAAAGCACAAGAAACAAGAGTAAAGGTATATTTTAATACTACATTAATAATTTGCATTTGTAGTAATGTATTATTCAATCTTTCTCGGACACCGAAATTACGTTACGGTACAAGCCGTCTAATTCCAAAGAGTGCTTCCTCTCGGTTCTCAGCCGTCTCCAGAAAGTTACTGTTAAAGCTTAACTGAAAAGCCAACTTATTTTTTATCATTTAACTGAATATCCTACATTATTGGGATTGTGTTGAGGATTTTTTTTTGTTTTCACTATTTGCTCTAGATTGACGTTCAGAATATCTACGGCCGTCTCGGATCGCTCGCGGAAGGCAGCTCACTGCGTGGACACTTGTTTTTCAGAAATCTTTTTCGTCAAGCATTCAACACAGTAGAAGAGCATAGAGGTACCACACGACAGGGAAATTCCACTTTAGGCGTATTCTTGCCGTTCCCCGAAGGACTCCTTTTGAGGAGACTCACTACCCGTACTCTCGTGAGTCCCCACGAACGGGGAACGCTCCGGTTATCATCACCATCTTAAAAAAAGGACTCCCTTTCAGATTCGGAGGGGAATCAATTTTTGCTGGTGTTGGTGCAATGTAGGTCCAATATGGTCCAGTGGTTCCCCGAGGAGTCCTTAGGGAACAATGAGATATGTCATATAATTCTATTATATGGAAATCGAATTGCGGAGCAACGAAGAAACGCATTTTCATGGGTCTTCAAGCCTCAGTGAATAAGTAATGGGCCCTTCTCAGCCCTTCTTCTCTGCTTATTTATGCGTTTTATTTTATCCCTAACTTCCTCATAATATTATAAGATTCTGAAACCCCCCGTTTTTGCCATTGTCTCGTTTTGAAACAATGAATTTTTAGCTGCCCAGGCGAGCTTTGCCAGGCAAAAAACGCATTCGCCGAAAGCTTCAAGGTCAACTCTATCACGCATAAGGACGTGATAAGCTTCAAAGTGTTGGTTTTGGGATCCCAAAACGTGAGTGGAGGGATACCTATGACATCGTAAAAGTTGTCCGTCTGTCCGTCTGTTGGCACGATAACCCTCGAAGGGAATGAGATATTTTGATGAAACTTGGTGTGAGGGTTCTTTGTGTCAAGGGTATCGTCAAGTTCGTAGATGGGGAGTTCGGGAGGAGGTTCAAATTAAGGGGCAAACAAAATATTTTTAAACAGCTAATGTGATAGTCGATTATGGGGTAAGAAGACATGCTGAACACGATGGCGAAAACCATTTTCTCGCCGGACAAGTAGTTACAAAACCGAAAAGTTGGTTAACAGTAAAAGTTTCATTTGAAGTCCATTAAATGTTCGATTCAGGGGTAAGTAGACATGCTGAACACTTATATGAAAAGCGTTTTCTAGCCGGACAACAAGTTCACCCGGAATCCTGCCAAAACCGGAAAATTTGTTAAAAGTAATAAGTTTTATTTGAAGTTAATTAGATGATAGATTTATGGGTAAGAAGAGGCGCTGAGTCTGTATATGACAATCATTTTTCAACCGGACATACAATTCGTCCGGAATCCGGTTGTAACCGTTTTTTTATAAGTTAAAGTTCTATTTGAAATTGATTAGATGTTCTCTATAGGGATAAGGAGATACGTTGAATTCGACTTTGAATTTTCTTTTTTTGCTGGACAAGCAGTTCGCTCGGAATTCGGCCGAAACCAGAAATTTGGCAGAAGTAAAGCAGGAAGTTTCGGTCAGTATCGTCAAAATAGATATGGCTTATAGAGGTATATCTGAGCTTGGTTTTCTCTGATGATTAGCCTGGCGAAGACTGGATCTGGCGAAGGCAAGACCCAGTTGTCTGGATCAAATATTAGATTTTTGGGATCCCATCGAAACCTTAGGCCTTTTTAATTTTGGAAGACATGGTAGGCCATCAGGTCTATCTTCTGTTTTAGACTTCTTTTGTTTTGCTTGGTTTCTTTTTAACCACGGCGCATTCGATATTTCCAGCCGCCGCGCTGAAGGGCAGGAAGGCTTGATGGAGCTGACAAGCGTTAACATGAAAATCGCTAAGTTTTGAAAACCGCTAATTTAAAACAATAGTTCGTTGTGGAAACATCATTGTAAGAGTTGTGCTTTAAGTCGGGCATAACTTTGTGCTTGGTCAATCTAGCGTGAATACATGAAATAAGTTTTGCGAGGTCAATGGTAAAAATGGGATTTGTTTTCGATGTGCCATGTTAATTCACGATACGAAAGCTTTTGCTTTGCGCGGCCCACAAGTGTGTTTCCGCGACCAACGAGATTTTCGTGGCTCAAATTCGCCAAACAACTGGCGAGGTGATTGTCGATTTTTTGGCTCGATTTTGAGAAATTCAAATTCAGTAGCAAAATAGTGTCTAAATAATAGAGCTAACTACTTTTTCAAGCATGTAGACTTAAAACTGAAGATGCTTTTTGTACAGAATTGTAAGGAAATAATAAGCCTGAAGTTCTATTTATTGAGATTTTACATGAATTTTATTTTTATTTTTAGATATTTGAAATTACCGCCCAAAAAATAGACGAAACGGCGTTTCCGCGAGTTTCAACTAGTGGCTCGACTGTGTGGCACACAATCGTGTTTGCGCGACAAACGCTCAGAAGTATGGGGCCCACAACTGTGTCGCGAAAAAAGGCCTTAAGCATCTATAAAACTATCCCGAAAATCATTTTTACATTTCTTTCAGTTCTTTTCATATGACAGAACAAGACCACTTACCCCACGAACCGATTATAGTCAGTCTGAATAACACAGAACGCGGCAGGAATGCGGCGCTTTGAGGGAAGATATTTCTGTATCAGTAGATGCTCGCTATACGCATCTTTTGTTGTGTTTTCACGCTGTGTGAATGGTGCATTCCTGCCATCTATGAAAGAAATTACTAACGGAACACAGACCTCCACCCACTAAGTTTGGGAATCTTTTTGAATGTCAACTGAGACGTGTCTTTTACTTTTGCTTTGTTTTATTTATTCCTGCTACCCATCACAGTACGTCTAGCCTGTGCTTAGCCTAAAACTTCGAGGGGGGGGGGGGAGTACTTGGCCGGTATTGGGAGGTTTTGATCTATTTTACTTTGCGTTTCCTCAAACAGTCCAGAAACAGTCAAAATGTTGATGAATGAGATTTAGCCTAGGACACTTCTACTAATTAAGCATAAACTGCATATTGTTTTATTAAA
Source organism: Branchinecta sandiegonensis (assembly GCA_030848855.1). Lineage (NCBI taxonomy): Eukaryota > Metazoa > Arthropoda > Branchiopoda > Anostraca > Branchinectidae > Branchinecta > Branchinecta sandiegonensis. Next base: position 6,607,727 of record JAUPMV010000016.1, on the reverse strand, counting down.
TATGCAAAGATTAAGGTAATATTAAGCTTAATTAAGTTCAAAAAGCATCATGATCCTGATTGCCAAACTCCCAAGCAGGTGACAGATCCCAGCTTTTTCTTCAGTGAGTTCAGTTGTCTAGGGCCAAGACATCTATAAAGGCTGATCTGGTCTCATGCCGAACATAGTAACCATGACATGCCCCAAATTGACCAACAATTGAGAGCGAATGAAAGAGTGAAGGGTTTATTACGCACTGCTGAAGCCCAATAGCAAGTGCAGTAGAAAGTGACAAGGAAATTTCAAATAATCACAAAACACTCACAGATATTTTCCATAAAGGTTATTCACTAATTTAGAATCACATGGATGGAGTCATGGATAGGTAGGTCAACAGTAGGTCGGAAACTATCAAACAGGGGACCAGGTAGCAATTCTGCATGTGCTATGGTAGGTAGAGCAGGAATCTCACATACCTGAAGTATGTCGAGTGTATGCTTTGAAGCTCCTTTTTTATGTATATAGAATGTAGTCCAGAAAGGAAGTTTACATACGGTGTGCAAAAGGCAGTGTATAACCTCCCAAGACCAGGTCTGCGATACCTTGAACTGTTGGGCACAATTTTGCATTAACCAAATATAATTCCATTAGCAGCTAATTTGAGTGCTTCCTCGCAAATCTTTTGTATAGTTTACACAATCATTATCCCAAGCCGTCAAATTGTTTCCTCTGTTACAAGAACATTGCTTCCAACATTCTTAGAGGGTTTCCGTGGAGCAGCAGAGGTGGTGAAGCAAACCTACTGACATTTACTAGCATTAATCAGGGGCATCACAACTAGGGGGGAGGGGGGGATGCCGAGGGGGCAGTAGGTAAAAAATAGCGAGTCGGCACGAAGCGCCGCGATTTTTCGTAAAAACAGTCATTTTTTTTTTAAAAACAGTTGGTGTCTCGTAAAATAGTTGATTTTTTCTTAAAAATAGTAGTTTTTCTTAAAATCAGCCGATTTTTCATTAACACAGTCTTTTTTTCTTAACAAGCCAGTCGGTAAATACCTTGCCCCCCGAAGTTTTTGTTTGGCTAGTAGGCTAACGCCTCTGGCCTTAATGGATCAGCCAATCTCACCCATAGGGATTGGTTCAGGTTTGTTTCAAGGCCCTTCCTGATTGGCTGATAAGGAGGACATCGTCGGCATATGCCAGGTTGCTAACATTGATGCCCCGCAAGTTAAAAGTTGGCATAAGCTTTCGTAGGCACTGAGAAATCGCACATTTAAAAATCTGTGGCGATAGGACCCTGCCCTATGGAATTCCCTTTTTTACTGTAATACTGTCACTCAACCTGTCTTGCCATTTGACAACCAGCTTGCGTTTGGAATACCACGATCTCAAGGCCAATATGATCAACCTGTTTACGCCGTTTACCATCAAAGACAGTAGGACCTGGACCTGGTTAACTTCAAATGCTCCCGCGATGTCAATTGCACTAAGATGAACTGTCTCTCTCTTTGCTGATGCTTGCTTTAGAATCTGATCAATGACTTACGGGTATGGGAGCATCCAATGTGTTTTCTGAAACCATACTGTGGACTTCCTAAGTCACATTTGGAAGTAATTTGTGGTGCCAAAGTGTATTCGCTGAGGATGCATGAAACGGTTTGGTCTGTAAGAGCTGCAATTTTGCATCTTTGCCTCTTTTTAAGATGGGGCAATCGTACCCAGAAGAAAACTTTCTGGTAGGTGTTTGTTGACAGGATCATCTGGAGTAGTAACTGAAGTTGGTTGTTACGAGGTGATAAATTGTATTTTAAGTGCTCACGAGAAATGCTGGGATTCCTCTTTTTCTTCATGCTTAATGCATCCTGGATGGCAGAGATTTTAATGGGGAAAACTTTATTTTGTTTTAATCTGGGTGACAAGTAAGGGTCAGCGCAAATTGAAAAGACGGAAGATGCCTTTTCATTGCAGGCAGAAAACAATTTTGTATAGTGAGACATCCAGTCCATACAAGAGAGGATGGAATGTACCTCTGGATTGCACTTGTCAGAGCGAATGACGTCCTCCCAGGCTTTCTTGTTGTGTGGGGCATCGGCTGCGGTCAGACGAGTCTTTCTTAGGCAGGAGTTGAATTCCCTTTTTGTCTTTATGTTTTGGCTTAGACACTGCATCAGTCGAAGGCGATCCATGTTCTAAACCAAAGTTTTGCTGAATTTCTTAGCTCTTTTATCTTTGGTTTGGTGTTCCAAAATAGCTTCCGTGTGCCTCGACGGATTTTCTCAAGCGGGACGGCTAAATTTTCAGCTCGTCGCATACACCATGCTACTTGTTGGTAGGTTCAGATCTTTTCAGATCAGAGGCCAACTGCAGTGTGCTCCGAATCCCTAATAGCGCTTCATCTTATATGGTACATGACACAGATGACCTGCTACTGAGCGTGAGCCAGTCTAGATTCTATGGTTGCGTTCCGTCACTTAACGATCGTTAACAAATTGTTAACAGTGGTTAACTTTTTGCGTTCCACGTTTCTGGTTTCGAAATTTAAGCTCCGCCCACCTACAATTTCTGTTCCAGAGCTTAACGATTGTTAACTATTTTGTAACGATGGTCGGTGAGCATCGTTACAAAATAGTTAACAATTGTAGAACTGGGAAAAGTTAACGATCGTTAAAGCTGCAGTTAGCTCCGCCCCGAAGTAAAGTTAACGATTGTGAACAATTGTTAAGTTTCTGGAGCGCAACCTATGTTTTATCTGTTTGGCTATAGATAGAAACAAATGCTCTTTTTTTAGGTTATAATGTCTATAAATGTGCCGTGGGATCCAACCACTGGGAACGAGCACACAGTGTTCCAACAAGATCAAACGAAATCGTAATCCATGGTTTACTACCTGGCCAGCCATATCAGGTAAGAAACTACATCTCTAATTATCTTTTTTTTTTCCCTCGGCAACCTACACTGTAAAAAGTTTCCCCGAGTAAAGATTAAAGTTAACTGCAGTATTTGCTACTGGGATTGATCTTATCTCTACTGGGATAAGGTTAATCCGAATTAGAAATAATCTTATCTTAGTAGAGACAAGTTAATCCCAGTAGCAAATACTGCAATATTTTTTTTTACAGTGTAGCATATGACCGTAGACCATACAAGTTCAGAGAAAGAAAGTTAAAAAACGTGAATCTTTGTTGAAACTTGCTAACACATTTTATTACAAATACCTAATAGGGTATATCGATGCTTGGGAATTCTGAACCCCTACAAATTCAATCAAATCATCATTGTTTTAATGCAAACGCTCAGCTGACATAGCCTATCTGAAAATCCAGCATTTGTGGTTGAATGTGCCAGCTGTAGTTTAAAGGAAATTAGGGGACATGATACTGGTCTTTTAATTTTAATGTTCATGATGTGAGGCCCTTCTGCAACATTTAATATTTATAGTTTTGTGTGCTGGGAGAAAGACTTCTGTTAGCAAAATGAAAACTTTTTGACAAACAGTGATGCACTCGACATGAAAGTCTCTATTTTTACTTCATTTAGCCTATATAGTAACTTTTCGTCTATGCTAGGAAAACTTTCTCTTTGGTACCGTTCGTAAGTTTGTAAACTTTTTCGTCTACTTTAGTCGGACAAACATGTGGGCCCCTGGCCCTAGTTAATGATCTTCTGACAGATTTGGGGGCATCTGAAAGCGAAATCTGGATATTATTTAACGTCCGACCAATATTTCACGGACCATTTTTAGGAATTTAAACGAACCAGTTAATTGTTATTAGTGGAAAGTGAAGGAATAAACAAATCAGTATTCTCTCTTGTAAGTTACCTATTCCAGTTGAAATAGTGGATCTTAGGCAAATAGTAAATAGTACGTACAAGAAGTACCAAAGCTGTGTTAGGCTATCCGCTATCTTTCTAGACTAGACAAGATGGCACCAACAGAGATGTATCCTAGAAATAAATTGAGTCTCTCACTGGATGAAGAACTCAATAGGTTGCATGACCAGGAAATACAATTATGGCAGTGTGGGGTGGAGGCATCTGATTCATTGTGGTTGTACGCGAGGGCCAAAGAGACATGGGGGGAGGAAATTTATTTCAAGGCGGGGATTCCAGCAGATCATTTGAGGTTGTTAATGAGTTTACGAGGTGATTGTTTACCTTTAGGAATGCGTAGAAGATATTTGGGTAAGGGAAGAGTGTTGTCTGGTCCTTACTTTTGCCCAATGTGTGGACATTTGGACGAAAATATTTTTCACGTAATGTGCGTATGTCCTGAGCTTTCAGATCTTCGTGGGGAAATTTTTGGTGTTAGTAATTGGGGGGAGGATTGGCTGGTAAAAGTAATGGGAAGTAAAATATTTGGTGATATTGAAAAGTTGGGAAGATTCCTTTCGGTCTCGATGAACCACAGAGAAAGATTCCTGTAAAGGAAGATGTAAAATAGTTAGCATTTATTTGGTTTGTGTTTTTTTTTTTTTTTTTTGTGTTTATTTTTTTCCCATGGCCTCTGTGCTTTTAGTGGAATAAATCTTATCTTATCTTATCTTATCTTATTTGATACTGCAAAACGGATACGTCAGCTGCATTTTTTTAGAGCTATATTTCGGCCCTTCTTGGCAATTCTTCCTTAACTATTTAATTTTGTGAATTTCTTCCTGAAGATTGCTTGGAGTTAAGCTCCAAAAAAGAAGCTCTCCCAAAATGTAGTGGACGTATCGGTTTTGCAGTGTCAAATAGGATGAAGAACGGTTTGTTAATCCTTTTTTTCAGTTTAATTTTTATTTTTCTAGGTGCGAGTTGTAGCTGAAAACAATGTTGGTGCGTCTCTGATCGCAAGTCCCCCTTCAGAGGGCTTTATTGCTCCTTACGACGCTGCACTCGCTAGGGACCCAGAGTTTTTGTTAGAACTGCGAGACATCTCGGCAATCGAAGGAGAAAGGGTGAGAAAATTACGAACATTTTGCTTCTAACAGGGCTACTAACGGTGGCGCAGTCTGCTTGAACTTCACGGCTGTTAGATACTAATAGCCAGACGTTAGAAACTAAACAAGTTTCTGGACAAGATCCACTTTCTTTCTGTGATATGCGTTTTGGTTTTCTTTGTTGTGTGGTCTTTTTCTGTGTTTTTCTACTTTATTTTTATGGCACTTGCCCTTCGGCCAAGTGCCACAAAGCGATCGCAATTTCTGTCCGTCAGTCGGTCTGTCTGTCCCGGTTTTGCTAGTTCGGGCACTCCCATCAGGACACCGATCCGACCATCTGGGGGGGGGGGGGAGTGGAGGGAGGGGGAATCCGGAAAAGATGACCCATTTTAAATCCGGACCGGATCCGGTGATATTGGGGGGAGTCGGAGGGGGGAACCGGAAATCTTGGGAAACGCTTAGAGTGGAGGGTTCGGGATGAAACTTGGTGGGACGAACAGGCACAAGTCGGGATGAATGTCCTAGATACGTGATTAACATAACGGGACCGGATACGCTCACTTTAGGGGTGTTGTTGGGGGGGGGGGGGGCGAGTTTCTAGGGATCCCGCAAGTTCGGCTCTTCCTGATAAGCTAGGACGATGAAAATTGGCAGGCATGTCAGGGAACCGAACAGATTGACTTGAGAATAGTCGTTTCCCGATCCGACCATCTGGGGGGGGGGGGGGGGCTAGAGGGAGGGGGACTCCAGAAAATGAGGTATTATTAACCTACGAACGGGTGACCGGAACTCAATGAAACTTGATATATAGAAAGAATTCGTGTCTCAGACATGCCAGTTTAAATCCGGACCGGATCCGGTGACATTGGGGGGAGTTGGAGGGGGCACCGGACATCTTGGGAAACGCTTAGAGTGGAGAGATCGGGATGAAACTTGGTGGAAAGTACAAGCACAAGCCCTAGATACGTGATTGACATAACCGGACCGGATCCGTTCACTGTGGGGGAGTTGGGGGGGGGGGGGGAGATCCGAATTTCCAGTGATCCCGCGAGTTCGGTACTTCCTGATGTGCTAGGACGATGAAACTTGGCAGGCGTGTAAGGGACTCGAATAGGTTGACTTGAGAATAGTCGTTTCCCCGATCCCACCATCTGGAGGGGGGGGGGATGGGAAGGGGAATCCGGAAAGTGAGGTATTTTTAACTTGCGAACGGGTAATCGGATCTTAATGAGACTTGATACATAGAAACACCTCCTGTCTCAAACGCCCCATTTTAAATCCGGACCGGATCCGGTGATATTGGGGGGAGTCGGATGGCGGCCAACTGGAAATCTTGGGAAACGCTTCGAGTGGAGGGTCCAGGATGAAACTTGGGTGAAGAACAAGCACAAGTCCTACATATGTGAATGACATAATCGGAACGGATCCGGTCACTGTGAGGGAATTGGGGGGGGGGGGGGGGCAAGTTTCTAGTGACCCCACGAGTTCGGTACTTCCTGATGTGCTAGGATGAAACTTGGTAGGCGTGTCAGGGACCCGAACAGATTGACTTGAAAATAGTCCTCGATCCGACCATCATGGGAGGAGTGAAGGGATCCGGAATCTAGTCGCATGGGCAGCTATTGTACGGGTGATCGGATTTAAATGAAACTTGATATATACAAAGACCTCGTGTCTATGACGCCCCATTTTAAATGCGGACCGGATCCGGTGACATTGGGAAGGAGTTGGAGGGGGAACCGAAAATCTTTGGAAACGCTTAGAGTGGAGGGATCGGGATGAAACTTGGTGGGAAGAACAAGCGCAAGTCCTAGATACATCGTTGACATAACCGGACCAAAGTCGGACACAGTGGGGGAGCTGGGGAGGGGGGGGGGAGGCTTAATTCTGGCGATCCCGGAAGTTCGGAACTTCCTGATGTTCTAAGACGATAAAGCTTGGAAGACGTATCAGGGACCCGGACAGACTAACTTGAGAATAGTCGTTTCCCCGATCCGACCATCACGGGGGTTGCGAAAAGTTTTTGACATGCACTAAGACCAACCGGATGGACAAGATAGGATTGCAAGTTGGACAGTGCCGACTTTATGCGACATTGATTTGTTATTTGGCGTCCGGACAGGATCCGGCCAAGGTGGGGGAGAGTGGGAGCGGGACTCGGATATTTGCAGATAGGCTCTGCTCCGATCCCAGTCAAACTTGATGGACGGGAAGAGGATAAGTCAGAGATGCGACATTTATGTTTCCGAGTCGTATTCAGTCACGGTGGGCGGAGAAGGGGAGTCCCGGAAATTTTGTGGCTCGCATAAGGGTCAAACAAGTTAAGTGATTTGAATGAAATTTGGAAGGTACCTATATTAAGGTTCAAACCGGATTCGACCACGGGGGGGGGGGAGATTTACCGGAAGTTCCCCCATACATGCTCAGATTCGAGTGAAAGATAGGTGGTAATAGAAAATGCTTCAGATGATCCAGTTAGGAGTCCGGACCAGATTCGGCCGCGGTATATGGGGAGTTGGAAGGGGGTACCGGAAATCTTGGGCACGTCTAGGGACTTAGCGAGTGGATTTCTTGGGTTGAAACTTGGAAGGTTCGCGATGGCTTGGAGGTGATGTCGGAAATTTTCAGACTTGAGTGAAACTTGATATCCTAATTCTAGGTCCGAGCCGCATTTTTGGATGGCGGGGTGTTTTGTGAAGTTCTCTTCTACTTTCTTGTACACCTACTCGTAATAAGTGCCATATGAGCTCGTAGCTCTTGTTTATATACTCCATCATTTTCTCTTTCCTGTACGATTGGTGAAAAATAAACATTACATTACATTACAATGTCTTCCTGTTTTCTAATAGTAAGCTAGTTGATACTCAAATAGAAGACCCCTGCATCAAAGAGGAGTCTCTCCCACCCCCCTCCCTCGTGGTTTTCAGTAGAAGTAAAGAGTAGTGTTGGGTGATATTCACATTTTTCAATATATCGATATATCGGTATTTTCACTTTCGATATTCGATAATCGATATATCGATATCGATATTTTGGTACCATGTTTCGCTATAGTATAGGTCTCGTTTCAAAAAAATTTAAGAGCAAAACTGTCATAAAAAAGCATCTTGCATCAACTCAAACTTCGACTGAATAAAAACTTAATTACGAAGAACACATTGCACCAATTTCGGACATATAAATGTAACTTATGTTGAATTACTGACAATAATTACAAAATGAAAAAATATCGTTTTCGATATCGATATTTACGTTTCGATATTCGATATGGATATTTGGTTCGATATATCGATATATCGTTATCGATATTGAATATCGCCCAACACTAGTAAAGAGGCAAGAGCAAACTAGCGTACTGTAAGAGAATAGGGAGGCATATAAATATCAATATGCTCTTGGAATACGCCGCGCCTTGAATGCGGTCTACGCCAACCCCACACGGCACATCTAGTAACTCCAACTTACCCGCAAATTTTTAGAAAGTGTACTGCGTCTATCGCCATATCGGTGTCCTATTTGTAGCCATGATTGTTTCTACGGCTAGCTCATTTTTCTTCCAGGTTGAGTTCGAAGTTGAAGTTGACGGAGTTCCCCTTCCAGAAGTGAAGTTTTACAAAGATGGTTTTGAGATTTACGATGGACAAAAAGCTTCGATTGTTAAAGGACCAGGAGGAGTGTTCTACCTGATTTTCCGTACCTTGGCACTTGATGATTCTGGTGAAATCAAGTGCGTCGCCTCGAACGAATTGGGAGATGTTACTTCAGTCGCGCGATTGCAGGTGGATGGTAAGTTGAGCTAATTATCTGTGAATGAATGGCCTTAGAACTCAGATCCTTGTGGGCAGTTGCACCCGATACAGCCAATGTCTTCTACCCCTAAATCGGCAATTTAAGGACGTTGGTTCAGACATTTTATCATTACCGAATTTTATAACCGAGTTTTTGACTGAACTCAAGTCAAGCCTTTCCGTCCCAACTGGAAACTTGAAGCGAAGCGAATATTTATTCAGCGAATGAAAACTGTGCGTCTGGATTTACGCTATATATCACTCCTGATCAGATTCATCCGGCAATTAGATTTTTTCACGAATGGAGGGTAATTAGTCCCTTACAGGTTTGCCTCTGGGCATTGAAGATTTTTTTTATTTTTAATAAACCCTTCATTCTCTCTCCTGTTTCAACCTGTTTCCTATTCAAACTATCCCAGAACTAATATAATTTTTTTCACTCATCATATCCTTTTGTCCCAACCCATTCGGTTTTATCGAAGAGATAAATTCCTGAGCCCCTCCCCCACCCCGAAAATGTTCGGACACAGAGACTGTCTTCGAGCTTGCTCTCACCCTCGACCTGAGGAGTCTTTAGAACGACTTATCTCAAAATAACCCAATCCGTCTGGGAGTTCCGAGTTCGAGACAGACGAACGGACATCGCGTGTATCACTCACTTTCCCTCGGGATCCCAATAATAGCTCTGTGCCATTTGTCACGCATGGTTTTCGATGACACGTCATTGGAATGTGTATGTAACGAAGCGGAGTCATAGGTGTTCATTGTGACACTTTGCTGACCCTACTTGTTGGCATTCTTGTGGAATTTCCTCCTGAGTAACGTCACGTGCTCTCTCGTGTCTGCAGAACGGTTCTCAGACGAGCTTGCGCTATCGACGCACAAGTATAGTCGTAATGTAAGAGATGCAGACGAGGGTCTGCTTGGGTTTCACATGAACATTGTTTAAAGACCTAATCCAAACATTCTGTTTACCTTCTCTCCTTGATCGCATGCCAAGGGTTTATTTAGATTTGAACTCGATTGCCGAGTTGCTGTTTTGGCTCGAGAAAAAATCCACGCGCAACGTCTTCTTTTCTAGATGGCGGAATTTTTCAAGATTGATTAGCAAAGAATTATAAGACCTAACTGATAATTTTTGTTTGTCTTCAGAGGTACCACACTGGTCTTGGTTTTATAATTTATTTGTATTTGTAATAAACAGTTGGAGCATTAGATGGAAATTATTATTTTGACCCTTGGCTCCCTACGTGCTACAACAGCTGTCCGCGATAATCGGCTGAGATTTAGTCCAAACAGAGTTATTTCAAACCTAGGAAATTTGGTGGGGTTTTTTTTGATTGCTCACTGTTTTACGGTGTTTTTAGTGGTTTTGAACATCCATAGTGACAGAAGGGATGGTTAGCATTGTGTGTGTGTTAGAAAGACCATTTTTGTGACCCGCTTTAAATTGGTGGAATAAGCTGCATGAGAGCTATACACTTCAGTTTAAACTGCGAGCAGGACATGACGGTCGTGATTAAGAAAAGTAAAAAATGATCCTGTTTTCTCTTATGCAGCTCTAATCAGATCGCCGCCTTCTTAGGCTGCTCTAGCTAATCGAGAAACGATGATGCGGAAAATCCTTATATTGCTAATTACACCGATTTGACCAAAGCTTTACGAAAAGTTCTGTCTTGCGCCGTAAAATGGTCGTGCACAAAATGGTGGCTTGTCTTGGGAGGTCTTGTAATCGAGGTGGTTTAGTAGTAAAAATCGCGAGCCATGGAGTAGAGACGGTCGTTCCTGCCCTTATGTCTGACTTTCGATGGCACATCGATAGACCGCGAACAATAGTAGTGCCACGGCTGGTATAGCGTAGTCAGTTTGTTGCTATCTCAAATTACTAAACTAGCCTAGCTTTTTGGATTTCCCAAATTATTTTTCTCGTTTGTTTTTCTTTTTTCCCTTTATCTGCTGTTTCTTCGTGTCTTGGGATTATTTTGACGGGCTACATCTAAAATCACCATCGTAGGCCAGTCTAAAGTGTTATCTCGGATGGTTTGAGTTTCAAACTTCGTTTTTGTATTTTATCTTAAAAGTTCTACTTGATAGTCAGGAACGTAGATGGAATTTCGACAAAAGAGATTCGGTGGAAATGGAATGAGCTCTTGACACCTGTATTTTTTCAGCCAGTCTTGTAAAGCTATTAGAAGACTCCTTTCCTTCCCCTACTTGTTGCTCTCTAATGTTTCTGCAGATCCGTTTTGCGCTATGTATGTTCAATTCGGTTCAGTGATTAATCCGGTAAGAGATTTTAAACGTAAATAATCAACCACTTTCTTCTGGACTGGACCGTACATCTTGAGTACCGGTGGAGAAAGCAGAAGCCACGAATTACATTAAAGGACCCCTCGCACTATTTACACTTCAACTTACAGTATATTAATATATTTGAATACTTTAAAACTAGACTGTGCTTTCAACAAATAACCCACGGTTTTGGCTGTTTTAAGCCTTTTCCGAGACCCGTTGACTTATAGCGGAAATAGGGAAACAATTTACATAACCGGTTGTTCTGATGGAAAAACCAACCGTCGACAGCGTGATACACATCGAAGATAGCAAAACCCGGCAAGTGAGAAAATCAGCGTTGTTTTGTTAGAGGGGTTAGAATGTACCGTACGAAATTGAGGTCTCCGGGTTTAAGAATATACGGAGTGATTATGGTAGTAGGTTGCGTTGGCATTATAGGTAAGACAGGTCCTTTAAGCACTGATGTACTGTTATTTGAAGCCAACAATCGTTTTCTCATAGATGTACGACGCATCTAAAACAGTTAAATGTCTGTTAAGTGGGGAAGGTTCAATGATCCCTGCATATGAAATGCCTGGATTTTTAAACCGGAAATGAACTTGGAATGTTTTTTGGATAGGAGATATTGGTCTCCTAGGACCACAGGCATGACTAGCCAAAATGGTTGGGGGGGGGGGGGCAGAGAGAAACGACTGTTTTCTAGAAAAAATCGACTGATTTTCAGAAAAACCGAATGTTTTGACAAAAAATCAACTGATTTTCAGAAAAACCGACTGTTTTCATGACAAAAATCAGCTGTTTTGACGAAAAATCGCGGTGCTTTGCGCCGACTGGGTTATTTTTTACCGACAAGATTTTTTTTTTTTGGGGGGGGGGAGGGGGCGTCCCCCCCTCCACCCCAATCGTGACGCCCCTGCCTAGCCACGTTCAAACTGAGGGGAAAGATGAGCAGTTTGTTCGTCATCATCTGCCTAGGCTACTTTTGAGTTGAGATAGTTCTTCTTGATTGTTCTTTCCGCTGGAGAGCCTACATGTTCCCGTTCTGGGACTGAGGAGTAATTGTTCAAAACTCTGGTTGACAGTTTTGGCAGTTGTCCTGCAAGATGCCGCTGGAGACCGAATCGCCTTGGCAGACGTGGAAAATGTCAATCTAATTCTATAAACAAGTTTCCTGGCACGCGCGTATGATTCTCAGTCCTGAAAGTTTAGGCCGTTTATCTTCTATAAATTTTGAATCTGCCTTGCAAGCCGCGAGCTAGATCTCGGATTTCATGAATTATGTATACATGAATTTGATTGGTGAATTTTATACAATGCTGTAAATCGACGCCAGGTCCTGCTGTGAGGCAGTAAATCAACGACAAAGCGCGTAAGGTGTATCTTTTTATCCCTCCCTAAACAGCCCAGTAGAAGCGACAAATTTGAAAGCTGTATTATTCTCAGAATATACGTTAACGAATGAAACTGTCCGAAATAACTGTATTCCAAATAATAATAAATAAAAGCACGATAAAAAAGCAGTTAGACAAAATTTAAATAAACATTTCCAACAAAATAATAGGACGTTTGAAAATAGACGTCTATAAAGTGGGAGGACCAGTTTGGTCACCCCCCATAGATTGTCACGTGTGGAATATCCTCGCGTTCGTCTAAACTTTACGACACTTAAAGTTAATCGGAAAATGTCTTAGGTAGAGTCACACCCATCACTTATTCACTTAAAGAAGCTTGAAAACCCGGCGAAAATGCGTTACTTCATTGCTCCGCTATTCACGAATAATCGATTTTCAAATAGTGGAATTTCCTTGTCTGACTTGTATGCTCCATGCGCTTGTATCTATATTGTATGCTCGACGAAAACGATTTACGCAAAATAAGTGTTCACGCAGCGAGATACCTTCCGTAAGCTGATCACTGGACACTGAAACTCCGCGTATGTATTGAGATTCAGTTTTTCTGCGTCATAGTAGAAATTTGCGTTGTGAGGACGACCGTAGATACTCTGAACGTCATTCTAGAGCAAACAGTGAAAAATAGAAAAATCCCCCAACACAATCCAAAAAATGCTGTATATTCAGTTAAATGATACAGAAATAAGTTGGCTTTTCAGTTAAACTTTAAACACTTGTTTGGAACTACGGAATTCCGAATAAGTCTTCTTTAGGTTAACTGTAAAGGCATATCGAAGCAGTTGCCTGAAAAACATCGATATTTATCGATGTTGATAAAACATCACTATCTTGTTTGTGACTGTTCACAAACTTGATGACATAGCGAATAAATCAGCTGCAGCTCCGCGCGGAAGTGGAGTAAGCGGGGGCCGTTAATAACGCGATACTTTTTTTGGATCGTACTCTATCCTGGGCCTCGGCTTCTGATAAATGAACAAGTATCTGGATATTCAAAATTTTGAGAGATAAACGAACGTAGAGCGTGTTCCACCCTTTGAGCAGGAGCAACTATTAGTTCTTATTTCCGTTCCAACTAAAAGTTACTACGGTGACCGTTCCAACCTTCTCGAAATAGTAACTATTTGCTTACCACGCCCGGGAGCGCAGTAAGCGTGGTAACTACGAATCTCTTTGACATGATTAGCCGGATTAGCCCGTGGCAAGATATTTTGCCGAAAATAGAAAAATGTGTTCCAGCCTCGACGTCAAGAAGCAAGAATGCGTAGTAATTATGGTAAGTAGGGTGGAACACGCTCATAGTTATCTAGCATCACATTTTCACTTCATGTAGGCCAATCCACCATTTCTCTGACTAATTTTTCTCTCTTTAAGCTCCGCCTCGAGCGGTCCCAACCCGGCAGCTTGACGAAGGGGTCATCTTCGATGCCAAAGAGACCTTGCGTCTCCGAGTATCCTTTACCGGTCGACCCACCCCAGATGTGACCTGGTACCACGAAGGAGTCCTACTAGAGTCTGGAGGCCGAGTTCAGATAGAGACTTCAAGCCAGTCCAGCACTCTCAAGGTATTTAATGCGCTTTTAACGGTTCAGTTGGAGCTGGTTTACTTCTCTTCACCCGTGCCCTTCACGAAGATTGTATAAATCAATAGTCGACCTATTTTATACGGAAAGTGTGGAATTTGGACATGGGGCTTCTGAAATTACTCACAAAAGGCGTATTCTCGCCATTCCCCGAGGACTCCACTTAAGGAGTCCGCGTTTTTGTTTGTCCCGGGGACTCACTCCCCGTTTTCTCGCGAGTCCCCACGGACGGGAAATGCTCCGATTATCATCACCATCATCAAACAGGACTCCCTTTCATATTCGGAGGGGAATTAGTTTTTGCTGGTGTTGGTGCAATGTAAAATTAATTAAGCACAGTCAGAATAAACAAAACCAAAAATAAAGTGAATCCAGACTAATTTCGTCAACTGCATATTTTTTTTTTCGAGCAAAATCCATTTTGGAAGCATTCCCCCTGTTTTCGCTGTTTCTGTTCGCTTAATCTTAAAAGACCCGACGAAAATGCGTTACTTCGTTGCTCCACTATTTACACATACTCAATTCTCAAATAGTGGAATTTCCTGTCCGACTTGTGGTGCCTCAGTGCGCTTGTACCTGTGTTGTACACTTGACAAAAACGGTTTACGAAAAATAAGTGTTCACACAGTGAGCCACCTTCTGCAAGCTGGAAACTGGCCACTGAAAAGCTGCATTTGTATTGAGATTCATATTTTCCGTGTCATAGTAGAATTTTGCGTTATGAGGACGGCCGTAGATATTCTGACCGTCATGTTAGAGCAAATAGTGAAAAATGAAAAAAATCCCTTAACACAATCCAAATAATGCAGTGTATCCAGTTAAACCATACAAAATAAGTTGGCTTTTCAGTTAAATTTTAAAAGCTGGAGGACTGCCTGAGACGACGTTTACAGTGATTCTCTCGGAAAAACGACACCGAAATCCGGACCCGGGCCTCGCATCCCGGGCAACTGCGTGCGACTTTTGGTAAAGCATTGTTCAAATAGATGTTATAAGGTGTAGTACGGCGTATATGGTGTATCACAGATTCCTCTTTTCCTCGGGGTGCGCTGTAATAAGGCGAATAAGGAGAATAGACCCGCTTTCTATTTTTGCTTGTGCAGAGCCAACCAGATCGCTTGGTTGGTTCCGCCGAAGGGTCGAGGAAAGAAGCAGCGTCATCAGGTTGCCACGGGAAGCACTAAAGTTCTATTTTGTTGGAAGCCGAAGAAACAACTTTTCTTCAAAAGAACATGTTTTGTTCTGTTACGACTGCTTATTATTAGTTCGAGAACCATTGCTGTCCAACCATTAATTTAGTAGCTTTTCGCAATATAATGGGCGTCAAACTGTACTCGTGTACTTCAAGTAGTAGTCTACTAAGAACACGTTTTCTGCTCTTTAGAAGCTCGAAAAATTGCATCAGCGCAACAATTCCGAACGCTGCATTGATAAGAACCTTTTCACGTCCTATTTGAGCAGGGTTGTGTAGTAAGACATAAACATCGTGTATATCGCTATTTAATTTATCATACCTATTTGAACATTGCTTAAGTGTTATAATGAGACGTGGGGCCAGAAAATTGCTACGCTCGTCTGATATCCAAGCAGGCCAAGCAAACTCAGGCAATAGGTGTTCAGACTTTAATAGCCTGTTAAGCTTTTCAGATTACCTTAAAAGCTGAAGGGCTGCTTGAGACAACGTTTATCGTGGGTCTCGGAAAAAAAAGGACACTGAAATCCGGACCCGGGCCTCGCATCTCGGGCAACTGCGTTCCACTTTTGCTAAGTGTTCTATCAAGACATGGGGCCAGCAAATTGCTACGCTCGTCTGATATTTAGAATCATATATAATATTTCTTTATTAAAATGACCCCGGACCCGTTGTTGTAGAGGTTCCGGTTTTCGAATCGCCTTTTCGTTTTAGATTACTAACGTCAGACGCTCGGACAGAGGAGAATACAATGTCAAGCTCACCAGCTCCCTCGGCGAAGACTCACAGTCCATCCTGGTCACAATAACAGGTAAGGCGGGTTGCAAGACAGTCCAGTAATGGTTGTGTTCCCTGGTACATACTCTTTTACTAATTAGTCCAGGACACAAGCTGTTCAGCCCGCACTGGCGCTGAATGCTGGCGGATGACCCTGGGCCTTGAATCGCGGTCCTCGGTATACAGCGCCAAGCCAAGGTGAATCCCATCTTTTCCCGTGGTGACGGAAACCTCTTGTAGGTTCGAGGTTCATTTTCAAGGTATTCTGCCGTGTCTTTATCTTCCAGCTTGGGATAGGAGTGGGGGAAAGCGCCTTCTTTGTCAGGGTGTGTCTTCAGTTTTGCGGCTGACGTGCCTGAGCCAGTAAGTCGCCGCTACTTCACCAACGAAGCGGTCCTACACTGTCAGAAGTGTCATAACAGACAATACAAGGATGCGCGGTTTCAACAGACAACACTCAACAGACAACACTTGGGATGGTATCTGTTGTCGTGACAAACGTTATGCATGAAATGTTATGCACAACAAGCATGACCAGGAAGAGCAAAAAAAAAAGTGTTGTCTGTTGAAAAGGCGCATCCTTGTGTTTTCTGTTGTGAAACTTCTGACAATGCAGTGCTTATTGCCAGTCTGTACCGTAAGAAGAGGAACCAGAAGTCCTTCTCTGGTGTTAATCAGCTTGGATGGAGTTATTATTTTGTGTTCATCGTGCGCTGCCGTTCTCGATATCTGGGTACTTACGATGCTCTCGAGTGCCATAGGACGGACGTAATGGTAGTCGACGGTTCTATTAGTCGAATAACGTTCCATTGTCACGATCATTAGTTTTTCGGAACACATCCTAATTAAATGTAGAAATTTCTCATCGCGCCTCTGGTTGTTCAAGGCAAGCTTTCCTAGCATGTGCTGTTCCCCAGTTACTGAACACCTGTCACTAACAGTCAGAGGTGTTACTAGTCAAAGCTTTGGGGGAGGGGCAAGGTATTTACCGACTGGTTGGTCATTTTTTAACTATTTTCAGGAGAAAACGACAGTTTTGACGAAAAATCGACTGATTTTTCAGAAAACCGACCATTTGTAAAAAAGAAAAACTTGCTGAAGAAAAATCGACGGATTATCAGAAAAAACGACTGTTTTCGTGAAGAAAACCAGCTATTTTACGAAAAATCGCGGCGCTTCGTGCCGACGAGGTTATTTTTTTTTTTACCGACTGGCCGACACGTTAGCACGAGCGCAGAGCCCTGGCCAATGCATTCACATGGAGCTGATCATCCGGTTTGGGGTAAAAGTGAACCCCAAATACTTGAGGGATGTGACAAACTCAAATTGAACCCCTGAAAGAAATACTGGTGGGATTAATAGGAGCGTGTTCTACCCTTCTAGCAATAGTTACTATTAGTTACTATTTTCGTCCCAGCCTCGTGAAAAGTTACTACGCTGACCCGTTTCAGCCTTCTCGAAATATCGAATAACTATTTGCTTACCACGCTTGGGAGCGCGGTCCCAAGCGTGGTAAGCGTGGTAACTACGAATCTCTTTGACGTGATTGGTCGGATTAGCCCGTGGCACGATGTTTTGCTGAAAATAGAACAATGTGTTCCGGCCTCGACGCCACTAAGCCAGAATCCGTGACGTCATGCATAATAACTATGGTAAGTAGGATGGAACACGGTCTAGGAGTCTCATACCAGGGGGAAGGAACGCCATACATGATGTTCTCTTAACAGCCACAGTTAAACACACACAACGACAATACCACACATAACGAAACACCACAACCAAACAAGTTTCCTAGCTAGAGCCTGAAGACGACCCTTGTCAAGGAGGGCAGAAATATCTCTAGAATAAATCTCAGCTGATGTATACGAATTTCTGATTTCGACAGTATCCTCCAGTTTCACGGCAACTAATCCCAGATCTGCAACATTTTGGATCGAAATTTTCAGTTTTGCCCAGAGATGGGCGAATCCGAATACAGGGCTAGGTATGAATTTGATTCCGAATCCGCCATTTCATGCTGAGGACTCGAATCCGGAATCGTTTCCGGATTCAAATTCGACTTCAGTAAAAATCAAATCATGTACATTACTATATAGGTTATGGTTTAAAAATCAGAGGTCACGAAAAGTACTGATATCTAAGTTAATCAGATAACGTGATAGATTACTGAGGATGGTTGGTGGTGGAGACCAAAAAGTTGGAGTGCCTAAGCACACTGTGTAAAAATTAGAAAAACGGAAACTGGAAGGGTGAAGTCTACGAATTCGAGAGTATTCGTAAGATTGAGGGTCCTAATCCGAATCCAGCCTGACAAGCAAAAGATTCGAATCCGGACACAAATCCGGCCAAAAGGATGAATCCTCGATTCAAGTTCAAGTTTTTTAAATTTATACAAAAATACAAACACATTATACAAGCACTGTGGAGAACAAAAATTCGAACATGCTGTGCTTGTTAAAATTTTTACTATAATAACAACAAAATCCACTTCAAATCCACCCATGTCTGGTTTTGCCCCGATCTCGAATACCAAGGTGTGTACATCTTTTTCTACACTGTCAGAGGTTTCATAACAGATTGCGCATAACACTTTCAAGAATAACACCTTTTCACTTAGAAATAAAGTGTTAAGACCAATTAAGTTTATACTATTTCCTATACTATTTCCTAACGGGAACGAAAGAAACATAACAGATAACATCCCAAAATCTTATCTGTTGAAACCGCGCATCCTTCTGCTGTCGTTATGTAACTTCTGACAGTGTAGTATTTTTACCTATTCAAGGTGTTGTTGGAGATCTAGGCACGAAATAGTGTAAACTTAATTGGTCATAACACTTTAATTCGAAGTGAAAAGGTGTTATTCTTGAAAGTGTTATACGCTTATGAAACTTCTGACAGTGTACATGTCTAACAGTTTGTCTTATTCCAGATCGTCCCACGTCGCCCGGTGCCCCAACGTTAGTCTCTGTTTCTTCAAATTCAGTAGAATTGCAATGGACGCTGCCAGAGGACGACGGTGGCTGCAAAATCAGCTCTTATATTGTCGAATACTACAGAGTAAGTCTTTTTGTGACACGTGGTTTGTAGTAATTGTGGATATTTTTGGATCTGCCGACAGCCTTTTTCCCACGACCTTTACCGCAAGTATTACAACTTTAGGACAGATGGCATTCCTGAACCTAAGCTCTGGGACTGGTTACTTTATATTCAAACGAAAAATTGCAAGAACTGAGCAAAAGCACAAAACGTGCCAGTGGCGCATAGTAAAGGGCGGTTTTTACTCCTCCGATTGGCTCTGAAACTAGAACTGATTTTTTGACATTAAAGATCAGAATGAGAGAACAGCAATAAACTTTAAACAAAGCTGATTAGTGTAATTTCCTTTCAAACGACACTGTGCGATGATACCTCTAAGACCAATGGATGGACTCCTGAAAAACCATTCCAGATGGTGTTGACTAAAATTTAGCTGATTATCTACGGGTCGTTACGTCACACGAAAAGTCTATATTTTCCACTTACCAACGGATCTGACTGTCCCTAGAACGGTTTATAAGTGTAAACACGTCCGGCGTCTCGCTGGCCGCTCGGCTCTATATATATAGATACAAATATATATTCTGCAACATTAATTTAATCGAATTTCCCTATTTCTTTCACGACGTCACGAAAACGTACGGGCCTTAGATAATCGGCTAAAGTTTACACAATACCTTCCAAATGGAGTCTCAAAGAGTGGCCCAAGCAGTGCCCCTGGATATTCGGTGAACACCTTTTAGGCTGAAAAATACCAAAAATACTTTCGACATTGCGATACTCGTCACACACTGTTCTATTTGCTGTATTTATTATTCTTGTTATTATTATTGCTATAGTAATATAGGTTTATCATTATTACTATTATAGTCATTTTCATGAGTTTGGCCATCTTGAGCAGTGTATCCAGCGAACTAGGTAATAATTTCCGTTATGCGGGGTTCGGGTCATGAATTGATCCGAGTACAATGGCGACGTTTCGTATCTGTCCTAAAAATGACCGTTTTAGGGAGAATGATTTAGAAAAACGTCCAGTGGTCTTTGACCATTTTTAGACATTTTTAAATACATATGTTATATTGACAAATTGGAAGCAAAACCAAACCTCAGCATCCAGGATGCTTAACCAGACTCTACGTTTCTAAGGGAAAATGGGAATTCTTTTACGTCTTTTATATTTTCTGAACTAAGAATAAAATCGCTTGTGACAGTTTATTAGTAACGACCAACCCAATGTCACAAGTACCCACCAATTTTGGTTTTGTTACCATGAAAGTGTGAGCGAATAAATTACTATTCGGTTCTGTTCTGTTTACAGTGCGTGTTACTGTAGGCGCATTCTCGCCGTTCCCCGAGGACTCCACTTGAGGAGTCCCCGCGTTTTTGTTTGTCCCGAGGACTCACTCCCCGTATTCTCGCGAGTCCTCGCGGACGGGGAATGCACCGATTATCATCACCATCATCAAAAAGGACTCCCTTTCGGATTTGGAGGGGAATCAGTTTTTGCTGGTGTTGGTGCAATGTAAAAGTAACTTAAAACAATCAGAATAAACAAAACCAAAAATAAAGTGGATCCAGACTGATTCCGTCAACTGCATATTTTTTTCGAACAAAATCCGTTTTGGAAGCATTCCTCGTGTTCTCGCTGTTTTTGCCCGCGGAGTCCGCGTGGAGTGACTCCCTCTATTCTTGCCGTTCCCTTCCATTCCCCGAGGAGTCCTCGGAGAACGGCTAGAATACGCCTTATCAGCGTTTTGTGTTTCTCGTAGGGGAAGTCAGAAATCTACTTACCACCGTCATCGTTATAAAGTGCAGAATTCTGCAACGCTACAAGTGTCCATCTAGCGTATCTGCCAGTAATTTTTGATGGATGTCTAGAAAAGTTTTGTTTTCTTCTAGTCTGGATGGAATATGTGGCTGAAGGGTGGCACTTTTCGCCAGTTAAATGGATCTCTCAATGACCTTCTGCCTGGGTCGGAATATAGATTTCGCGTGAAAGCAGAGAATCCGTATGGACTTAGCGAACCCAGCCGAGAGTCAGCCTTGATAGCTCTCCCAGCCCTTTCGAAAAGGTAAGACAAATGGAGATGCAGCATTAAATACTATAGTCGCTTTTTTTCTGACCTTTCTTCCAAGGCATTAGCTGCGTTCGTTGCACTCCGGGCTGTCTCTGGTATTTTGTCACCTGTGTCCGGTTCTTTTTTGTAACGCGTTTTTTGGTTCACCGGTGGGTAATCACCGGTGATTGCAGAAACAACCTGAATTCTGGATTTTGCGCGAAACCTCGTCAATTGACGAAAAGTTGCTAGCTTCTCGGTAAAGTCGGGCTCCCGAGCAGGTTCTGGTTAGTCCGCACCGGTGAGATAAAACCGAACATCGGTTAGTTCAAAAACGGGTTATAAGACTGGTGAGTTGTCACCGGTGGATGCAACAACGTCTTATGGTCCATTTACACACTGCGTAAAATCCGAGCGTATTTTACGCACGTTTTGAGCTTGAAAACATTTCTAGCAATACGGACGTATTTGAGAAATCGGTCCGTTTTGTATCTAAATACGTCCGTATTGCTAGAAATCTTTTCAAGCTCGAAACGTGCGTAAAATACGCTCGGATTTCAAAATACTCTCGGATTTTACGCAGTGTGTAAACCCACCATTACCATTATAAGAACAGCCGGAGACCACCGGTGAGAACTGTCGTGAGAAAGAACGCAGCTATTGGTTCGCGCTTCCCTTTTGGCCGTTTTTTTTCGTATTTTTTCTTAATACCAACCTTCGTCCTTTCTGCCCAGGCTTGCGAAATGCGAAGAAATAGGACTGGCAAATCTGAGGTGAGTTGACCAGTTCTTTCAGGAGAACGACGCCAGACTCCTCTCTACCGCAAAACGGTTAAATTAGCAGAAAGGACAGAGGACTTGGGAGGGAGGCCTGTGATCTCTTTTTGCAAAAGAGGTGACTTCAAACGCTTTCCGGTTTCTTATTGTCTCTAAATTAAAAAGAGCGGGAAGCTCGTATGGAATTTGCACTGGTTGAATAGGTGTAAATTGACATATTTGCAACACAATCAGCTAGGAAAAAACGGGGGCCCGCAAACTTCTGAGTTTTTCAGCTTTCAACTAAAATCAGGTGCGAAAAGCGAGGCAAAACTGTATTTACACATTAATGGTGGGTTTACACACTGCGTAAAATCCGAGCGTATTTTGAAATCCGAGCGTATTTTACGCACGTATTTGAGCTTGGAAAGATTTCTAGTAATACGGACGTATTTAGATACAAAACGGACCGATTTCTCAAATACGTCCGTACTGTTAGAGATCTTTTCAAGCCCAATATGCGTGCGTAAAAGATGCTAGGATTTCAAATACGCTCGGATTTTATGCAGTGTGTAAATGCACCATAAGGGCTGTCGGATCGGTTTGAAAGTTTCCACCGAACTGGTTTACAGGATCACATGTGTTTTTCGGTAGAGAATGGTGTTTTCTTGCTGTATACACCTGGACATTGATGTGGTTCTGTCGCGCATTTTATGAGACAATAAATACGTCGTTTCGCGCCTAACATCAGCTGTGTGATTGGTGGCTTAGGGTTTGAATTTCGGTATTTAGGCCCTGGAGCTTTGTAGGGATCGACAGATATTTGTTCGTCTTTTTTTTGTATTTAATAAAACTGAACTGAACTGAATTGGACCCTACATTTTGTGGCCACATCCGCAAATTATATCAATCTTAAAGGCTCGCCGAATATGATTGAGATACGTAAATCTATAATAGTTAAAGGATCATTTACACGACGGGTATTTTTCCCCGGAGACGAAAAGGGAAAGTGTTCACACGGTACTCGGGTAATTTTCAAGGGAGAGTACTGTCATGTGGCAATAAATTACAAGGCTGTAAGGCTCAGAATATCTCTCTACACTAACATGTGTTCATTTGGACCAATTTTTGGGATCCCAAAACGTAAGTTGAGGGATACCTATGACATCGCAAAAGTTGTCCGTCTGTCCGTCCGTCCGTCCGTAAGCACGATAACTCTCGAAGGGAATGAGATATTTTGATGAAACTTGGTGTGAGGATTCGTTGGGTCGGCGGACCAGTCGAGTTCGTAAATGGGCCCTACATTTAGGGGTGGGGGAGGGGGTTCAAATTAAGGGGCAAACAAAATATTTTGAAACAGCTAATGTGATAGTCGATTATGGGGTAAGAAGACATGCTGAACACGATTTGTAATCGGACAAGTAGTTCGCCCGGAATCCGGCCAAAACCGGAAAGTTTGTTAAAAGTAAAACTTTTATTTGAAGTTGATTAGATGTTTGATTTAGAGGTAGGAAGACATGCTGAAGACGATGGTGAAAACCATTTTCTCGACGGACAAGTAGTTCGCCCGGAATCCGGCTCAAACCGGAAAGTTTGTTAAAATTAAAAGTTTTATTTGGAGTTGATCAGATGTCCGATTTAGGGCAAGAAGACATGCTGAACTTTTATGTGAAAACAATTTTCTTCCCGGACATGTAGTTCGCCCGGAATCCGGCCAAAACCGGAAAATTGTTGGAAGTTAAAGTTTTATTTCTAGCTGATTAGATAACCGATTTAGGGGTAAGAAGAGACGCTGAATCCGTGTGTGACAATCATATTTTACCCGGACATATAGTTCGACCGGAATCCGGCTGGAGTCGGAAAATTTGTTATAAGTTAAATTTTTATTTGAAGTTGATTAGATGTTCATTATTGGGGAAAGAAGATACCCTGAGTTCGTTTTTGAGCTTTCTTTTTTCGCCGGACAAGTAGTTCTAGAGTTCGGCCGAAACCGGCAGAAGTGGCAGGAACTTTTCGTCAAAACAGATATGACTTATACGGGTAAACACACATGCTGAATCCATATCTGAACTTGGTTTTCTCAGATGATTAGCTATTTGGCCTTAATCTGTTTCTGAATTTTAATTGTAAGAATGTTCAAGGATTCTGGCGATGACTGGATCTGGCTAAGAAAAGACCCAGTTGTCTGGATCAGATATTGAATTTTTGGGATCCCATCGAAAAGTTTGGTCTTGTTACATGGGCAAAATCAAAATTATTCCTCGAAAATCCAATTTTATTGTTGCTGACGTCAAAGAATACCCTTCGACAAAAAATACCCGGGTAATAGTTCGCGAAATTGAATTCCAAAATACCCGGGTTTTTGTTGCTGTTGCGGGGAAAAATACCCTCGGAGTACGGGTAAATACCCTCCGTGTAAACGTAGCTTAAGAATCACTTACTCCCTGGAGCAGACCCGATGAAACTGCGTTATTCCGAGCGTGTTCCATCCTACTTACCGTAGTTACTACGCATGACGTCATGAATTCTGGCTTTTTTCCGTCAAGGCTGGAACGATTTTTCTATTTTTCAGCAGGATATCATGCCACGGGTGAATCCGGCCAATCACGTTGCAGAGATGCGTAGTTACTACGCTTACCACGCTCCCGAGCATGGTAAGCAAATAGTAACTATTAGTTAATATTTCGAGAAGGTTGGAACGGTCAGCGTAGTAACTTTTCGTGAGGATGGAACGGAAATAGTAACTAATAGTAACTATTGTTAGAAGGGTGGAACACGCTCTCCGTTGCTCCGATATTCCCAAATAATGACGTTTTATTTGTGTGAACAACCTTCCAGACTTGTGGTAGTTGAATGTAATTTCAGATATTTAGGATCAACAACAGCACCAAATTGTTTTCTGTCAGTCAACGAACTTCGTCAGACTGCCAGTTCTGGGGAACTCTCTGCACTGTAAAAAGTTTCTTGGAGAAAGGATTAAAGTTAACTGCAGTATTTGCCACTGGGATTAATCTTATCTCTACTGGGATAAGATTAATCAGAATTAGAAATAATTTTATCTCAGTAGAGACATTACTAATCCCAGTAGCAACGCTGCAAGATTTTTTTTTTACACTGTGTAGTTGCAGCCAGGCGTATAGTAAGTAAGTAAGTAATTTATTTATGACCCGCCATTTTGAAAAGGCGGAGTAAATGACGAAAATAAAGAAAATAAGCAAAACACATATATACACACAGAAAAAGACACTTAATTTTTAATCTTCGGTCAGGCAGCAGCATAGCAGCGTCTTTGATTTGTTTCGTTTGGATGTTACAGAAAACAACCACGTCCTCGATTAAATTCCAATTACGCGGTCTAACTGTGAGGTTGTCCCTCCAACAGAGGCAAAATAATTATTTTTGTATCTTGGGTATAGATACAGTTGACTCTTTTAAGGGACTGAACAAAAATTCATCCTGGGTTCTATACTGTACAAAGCTTCTCCGAAAAAGGATGCAGTTTTGCTACTGGGATTAATCTTATCTCTATTGGGATAAACTAATCCAAATTAGGGATAATCTTATCTCATTAAAGACAAGATTAATCCCAGTAACAAATACTGCAAGATTTTGTTTACAGTGTAGTAGTGTCGTTCAGAATAGGTACTAATCGGCCGACAAGACAAAGTTCACCTCGACGTGGATAATCAGAATTTCTACAAAAGCACGCATTTTAATGGCTAATGAACACTTTAAAAAAAAAATCTTGCAGTATTTGCTACTGGGATTGATCTTTTCTCTAAAAAGATAATCTTATCTCTAATTCGGATTAATCTTATCTTACTACAAATAAGATTAATCCTGGTAGCAAATAGTTCAGTTAACTTAAATCCTAGCTCGGAGTAACTTTTTACAGTGAAGCGAAGCTTAGGAAATGTCCAATTCCAGATTTCACTGTAAGATCACTTTGAATAATGCCCACTACTTTGAATAATGCCCACTGTGACCCAAAAATATTTTTTCGCTATTCTTTTACCATTTTAGTTGCTAAACATTCAAGGCTCAAGCATAGAGGTACAGGTATACACGCACATGAAAATACAACAGATCCCAAGAAAAGGTTCATTCGATGAAAATCGGTTATCTGTATTGCCGACAACGAAGTAACGCATTTTCGTCGCCTATTTAAGTGAAAGCGCGATGAGTAACAAGACTGTCATATCTCAGCCTTATTCGGTTAATGTTCATACCTATAATGACAGTGCAATCTACTTCCGCAATAGCATTAATTGATTCTTAAGCACGGAGACCCAAATTTCATACGTTACCAATCCAAACCCGCTAACGACATCTCACTAATCTTTGCACTTGCCACGATTCAATCTTTTCCATGCGCATTATGCCCCCGACGAGTGGGAGCATGTCGCGCTAATGATGCGTAAAACGGGTTATTTGAATTTTGCCGACTTTTTGCTAGAAGTAAATGGACCTAGGAAAAGGCTTAAACAGCCAAAGCCGCGGATAATTTGTTAAAAGCAGAGCCTAGTTTTACAGTATTCAGATTTCAGATGGCTTTGAAAATTGGAACATAAACAGTAAACACTGTGAGGTTCTAATCACATTCGGCACCGTGTGAAAAGTCGCGTTTTTGCAGATACCATGGTATCTGTTACCACGGTAACTGGATATGCAATTAGTCGTTTTTGCAGTAACCGTGGTATCTGATATACGGTTGCTCTGCAGAAACGACAATTGCCGAAATATCGCATCTCGAGGTCATCCCAAAAGAAAAACTGATATTCAGTCACGTCCCTAAGTGCCAAACTTCTTTCCCACCAATATGACTACAACTGATGAAAGTGAGATGACTTTTTCAGATCCCACGACCAGTTACCACAGTCGGATCGTGGTATCTGAATATATGACACCACGATAACTGGCCAGATACCGCGATAACTACAAAAACGCCATTAGACCGTGGTATCAGATACCACGATAACTGCAAAAACGACTTTGGACCGTGGTATCAGATAACATGGTACCTGCTAAAACGCAACTAATATTTCATACAGACTTCGCTCACACGTTACTTATCTTCATCTTCATTTCAGCTCAAGGCAAACACCTTCCACCGAAGTACTTGATTACGGCGACGAAACGACGATCGGCAGCTCAATTTTACCGCTAGATGGTGAAGAATTTAGCAACCGATCAGAAACATCGGAATTGGTTTATGCCATAAGGCCATTTTCTGGCGGAAATGGAACCGAAAGAGGTATGCGGATTCCGGAAATCTTGATCACTGCCCTCTAAGAACTGGTGGCGAGACTGCTGTTTGTAGATTTGATTGCTTGTGTAAGTGGGGGGGGGGGGTATTTTTTGGTGCGCTCAGCTTATAGCACGCCGCCTCGTACTTCACGATTTAAAAACTTCCCGGACGGTAATTTTTCATAAGGTCTCATGAGCATGTTTTTGGGATCCCAAAACGTAAGTGGCGGGATACCTATGACATGGCAAAAGTTGTCTGTCTGTCCGTCCGTCCGTCTGTCCATCTGTGCGCACTATAAGTCTCGAAGGGAATGAGATACTTTGATGAAACTTAGTGTGAGGATTCTTTGGGTCAAGAGTAAGGTCGAATTCGTAGATGGGCTCTGCAACCCTACATGTTGGGGTCGGGGAGGTAATTTGAATTAAGGGCAAATGAAATACTTTTAAACAAATAACGTGATAGTCGATTATGGCGTAAGAAGACATGCTGAAAATGATGGTGAAACCATTTTGTCATCGGACAAGTAGTTCGCCCGGAATTCGGCCAAACCCGGAAAGTTTGTTAAAAGTAAAAGTTTTATTTGAAGTTGATTAGATGTTCGATTTAGGGGTAAGAAGACATTCTGAACAGTTATGTGAAAAGTATTTTCTACCCGGACAACTTGTTCGCCCGGAATCAGGCCAAAACTGTAAAATTTGTTAAAAGCAAAAGTTTTATTTGAAGTTGATTAGATGACAGATTTAGGGGTAAGAAGAGACGCTAAATCTGTATGTCACAATTTTTTTTTTACCGGGACATATAGCTCGTTCGGAATCTGATTGAAACCAGATTTATTTATAAGTTAAAGTTTTACTTGAAGTTGATTAGATGTTCTTTATACGGATAAGGAGATACGCTGAATTCGTTTCTGAACTTATTTTTTTCTGGACAAGTATGGTAGTTCGTTCGGAATTCGGCCGAAACCGGAAATTTGGCAGAAGTAAAACAGGAAGTTTCGATCAGTATCGTCAAAATAGATATGGCTTAGAGAGGTATATCTGAACTTGAGTTTTATACAAAACCGGTCCGGAATCCGGCCAGAAAATTCGCAGAAGTAAAACAGAATCGTTTCGATCAGCTTATACGAGTAAATACACATGCTGAATCAAGTTGGCTGCTCAAGCTGCTCAAGTTGGAAATACGAACTTGTGGGAAAACCAACTTGTCTTTTCCCACAAGTTCTATTTGTAACTTGATCGCCTTTGAGCCTGAAGAGGACCCTTGCCAAGAAGGGCCGAAAAATAGCTCTAATAAAATTCAGCTGACGTATCCGTTTTGCACTATCAAATATAAGTCTAGGCAGGGTTGCCAGGGCGCTGAAATATTTTGTGCCACTGAAGATCAGAAAAAGTGTTCTTTCTTGAAGAAAGTGCTATTTGTGACAAATTTGGGTTACAACAGTTTGATGCGCATCAAGTTGACGCATGGAGAGCAATATCCATCTAATTAAGTTTCTGTGTTTGAAGCAAAAATGGTCGGAATAGAAGAAAAAGTGTTCGTTTGAAGTAATTTTTTCACTTTTAATAGAAATAATACTTTAAGGTGCTGAAAAAAAGTGCCAAAATTAGTATTTTCATCATACCCGTGGCAACCCATGCTAAGGGTGGAAAGGGCCGCGTAGTCAACGTGCTTTTTTGGGGGCATAGGCGCCACGACGTTTGTGTGCGATTGACATGCTAAGATATATTACAATAAGTTTCCGTCTGGGATGTTTTCAAATTCAGGACTGGGCTTGATCCGATGGAAGTCGTTCAGGAGTTATTTTGATGTATTCTTATTGTCAAGAGCTCGTGTTTTTTTTTTATTACTGTGCGTAATACATAGGACCTGGAGCCGGACTACCTATATCCCCTTGGTTCGCGAAGGAAGCTCATACGGAGTATCAGTTCGCTTCCTTGCTCTGAAGCAAAAGTAAAATTGTAAAAAAAAAAAAAATAGTTCACTTGACCAAGTGATAAGAAGCTTCTCAAAGTCCTTGACCTTTTAATTTGAACCATGTTTGTTGTAAATTTATTGCTCTGCTATTGTTTTACTGACCAAGTAACTGCGAAAGTTTTTATTGATGGCAAACAGATTACAATCCCTTTCTAATATTCAGTTTCAAGGCTTTGTTCGATGCGAGGGGAGGGATGTTATAAATAACTGTGTCCGTGTAGGTTGGTTTGGAGTCCTGTATTTTGTCACTAATTTTTTGTTCTTGTAAAACACATTATATTTTTAGTTCAGAAACAGCCGATCCTTTTGTAGCCTTTTGTTTTAATAAATACAAGCCTTTTTGCTAGTGTTGCTTTTTTGGGGATAGAGAGAGGTTTTCAAGAAGTCCATGGGAAGTTCGCTCGTGCTTTTTCTCGCCTCCCCTGTCCTCTTCAGCTGGTACTTGGTATGAAGCCTTTTCAGGGCGAACGGTAGAGGAAGTTCTGATGTCAAGAGGCCAAAAACTTCGTGCATGCTCGCTCTAGTAGTAAAAGTTCTCGCTATGAATGCTCCTTCCTTGGATCCTTTCTCTCTTACTTTACTCCATAGAGCGAATAATCTACTCTCATTTCATTCTGCATATAGTTTGATGTCTTTGGTAGTAGCTTTTTTCGCCACTGCTCTTGGATGTGTTCTACCCTCCTACCCTCAGTTACTACACTGTCAGAAGTTTCATAACAGATAACACGAGGATACGCGGTTTCAACAGATAATGCATAACAGATAACACTTCAGATGTTCTCTGTTTGCGTTGCGTTGTATGCGTAACAAGCTTTGTTAGGAAGAGCCAAAAAAGCATCTTCTGACTTTATTCCTTATCGTCATTTATTTATTTATTTATTATCACCAAAAGTGGTAAGTCATAAAGACTTGTCACTACATACAATGTGAACATAAGGCACTAGTAATACAAATAAATCTATACAATGAAAAATAAACTGAATTAAACTTAAGTTGGCAAAAATGGGTCTGCATAAGCACTCGAATAAAATGTGGACGAAACAATCGATCGTTTGAAAATATCTACGTTTTCCGACATAACAGTTTCATCTGGTAGTGCGTTCCAATCTTTACAAACCCTATTTTGAAAACTATAAATGCCAACACGTCGGTTTGGCTTTGGCTGATAAAGTTTAAATCTGTGCTGACGTGTTGACGGGTAATTTGAAAAAGTAAATAAATCTTCAGGGTTAACATTGTCAACTCCTCGCACTATCCTATATACATTCAACAAATCAGCACGTTTACGCCTGAAATCTAGGCTAGGCAACTCTAAACTTTTCATTCTACGCGGATACGACAAATTTCTCAAATAAGGTACAAGCTTTGTTGCGCGTCTTTGAACTTTCTCAATGCGTAATCTATCCGTTTTATTCATAGGGTACCAAACCGAAGAACTGTACTCCACCAAAGGCCTTATCAGCGATGTATATAACGTTTTGAAGCTTCGTAGGTTGAATTTTCTGAACGTACGTCTAATAGTATGGACACGAAAGTTTGCATTGTTACTTGTGGTAGCTACATGTTTATCAAATTTCAAATGCTTGTCGAAGTAAACACCTAAGTCACGAACCACTTCTGTAGTGCAAATGCTGGATGAACCAATACTGTACTGAAATTCCGTTCCACTACTTGACAAATAATGAACTACAGTAGTCTTATCTACATTTACGAACATGGATTTGCGGTTTGACCATTCATGAAGCGAATCAATATCATCTTGCAGCAGTTTACAATCGGACTGATTTTCAACCTTCCGATATAACTTGACATCGTCGGCAAATAATTTTACTGTAGAATTTTTAATCACCAGAGGCAAATCATTGATGAAAAGACAGAACAGTACTGGTCCAATGCAGCTACCTTGTGGTACACCACTCAACACTTTCGCTGAAGATGACAATGCACTACCTACTAGCACTCGTTGACTCCTATTTGTTAAATAATCCTCAATCCATGCTAACGACCTTCTACCTATTTTATAATTAGAACATTTTTGTAGAAGAAGTCGTGTTGAAATTTTATCGAACGCTTTGGAATAGTCAAAATAGACGCAGTCGAACAACACACCAAGATCACCCATTTTCTGAAAATCTGATACAACTTCTAGAAGCTGCGTGTTGCATGATCTTTTATTTCTGAAACCATGCTGTGAAGGGTGCCATAGCCCATTCTTCTCAAAATAATCCTGAATACGAGACACTATTATTTTTTCAAAAATGCGACAAAATATGGAAGTGTTGGATATTGGCCGATATTTACTTAATTTCGACTTTGAACCTGTTTTATGCAGTGGCTTTACTATCGCTTCTTTCCATGCAGCAGGGCATCTTCCAGTCGCTAAACACTTATTATACAAAACAGTTAAAGGAGCAGAAAGGACTGACGCAAGGCGAGAAATCATGACGTTTGAAAAACAATGTATATCATGAGCTTTGTTACAATTTAATTTGTTGAGTATACCGAGTACCATCTCATTTGAAACATCTCCATCATCAAAAGTTACTTCCGGTTGGAAATCTGGGGTGGAAACAAGAGAAGCTGTTGGGGACGGAGATACGAAAACAGACGAAAACATGTTATTGAATGCTTCCGATTTTTCTTGATCGTCGTGTATTTCACCACCAACATCATTCATAAATGAAATTGAAGAAGTAGATACTGTTTCAATATTTTTATTAACGTACTTCCAGTATCTTTTTGGGAACTTTTTCATAGATGCAATTACTGAGGTTTCAACATTTTCACGGTTTATTTTAAGAAGCTTGGTTGCTTTGTTTCGTGCTTTTTTGTATGAATCCCAGTCTTCATTAGTTTTACCTTCCATGTACCTCCTCCATCTACTATTCTTCTCTTCAATCGCTTCCAGAATAAACTTTGGCAAAGTCCGCCTTTTTTTTCTTCCCCGAGGCAATACTTTTCTTGGTACAAACTTATCTCTACCTTCCGTAAGAACACGTCTTAAAAGCTCAAACATCTCATCTGGTCCTTTCCCCTCCTCACTGAATTTAGTAACTAAATCAACTGAAGCAACATATTCCTTAAAAGAATCATAATCAACTTTGTGATAATCGTGTTGTACATTAGTGGTGGGCATAGTCGGGGCTTCAGCATTAAATTTCATAAACAAAACTGAATGATCACTTTTTCCCAACGGTGAACCAAATTCGAAAGAGGACAGGTCCGTTTCATTTTTAGAAATAACAAGGTCAAGAACAGAGGGGTGATTCCCACCACGGCCGCGAGTAGGGCCTTTCACATGTTGAAATAAAAAAGACTGGTGTAACGTGTCAAGAAACTGTGACTCGTATGACTCAGAACCAACGTTTGGTGTTCCCGTCAACCAATCAATACGAGGTAAATTGAAGTCACCAACGACCAAAATCTTGTTATTAATAACTGACAACTCTCTCAAATACTGCAAAATTAACTGGTCATTTGCTTCAGAACTGCTATCTTTTGTAGGGCTTCGATATGTCGGTCATGATGCCGGAAAACTCAGCAGATTCTTTTTGGCGTTTTTTCGGTTCTTCCTGATGGTAACGCTTATTATGCATAACATTTTGAAACACAACAGATAACATCCGAAGTGTTATCTTTTACGAAATTATCTGTTGAAACCGCGCATGCTCGTGTTATCTGTTATGAAACTTCTGACAGTGTACTACTGTCGTTTCAACTATGCCCTTCTAACAGGTTGGGCCGACGATGGTAGCTTTTAATGCGTTTTTCCGCGATCCCGCAAAGTGTTTGTGGCTCGAAATGAGTGTTTCTGCAGTCGTTTGTGTGGCCCACATGTGTGTTTCAGCGACTAACGGCTCGCTTTGTGGCTCGAATTTCGCCGGAAGTACAAATTTAGCAGCAAATCAAAGTCTAGGTAATAAAATTAACTACTTTCTCAAGCAGACAAACATACAACTGAGGATGAGATTAGCGTATCTCGCTTTGTGGCTGGATCTAGACAAACATCTGCCGAGGTGATTTTCGGTTTCGGTTTCGGTTGACCGAAAATACAAATTTAGCAGTATATTACAGTCTAGATAATAAGATTAACTACTTTATCCAGAAGATAAACATGAAACTGAGGATGCTTCTTGCACATAATGGTAAGGACGTAAACCTGAAGTTCCATTTCTGGAGATTTGATCTGTATTTTATCTTTATTTTCAGATATTTGACATTA
Organism: Branchinecta sandiegonensis; assembly: GCA_030848855.1. Classification (NCBI taxonomy): domain Eukaryota; kingdom Metazoa; phylum Arthropoda; class Branchiopoda; order Anostraca; family Branchinectidae; genus Branchinecta; species Branchinecta sandiegonensis. The sequence goes on along the minus strand of JAUPMV010000016.1, from coordinate 6,574,491 downwards.
CCGCAAAAAAAACTAAAACAAAAAAAAACGCGTTTCCATGAGTTTCAACTTGTGGCTCGACTATGTGGCACAAAATCGTGTTTCCGTGAAGAACAGGAAGAAAATGTGCGGAACGCAAATGAGCCTCGGAAAACGCTTTTAGTAAAAATCCGGGGAGGGGGGGGGGGGGGGTTAGAACACACCCCTTGTAGCTTGTTCTTCTAGATTTTCTACCACAAGTCTGTTGTTTGCTGCCTTGCACTTGCTTGACCTTTTCTGTCTCTCTTTTCAGACCTGACTGAACTGTTCTCTGACTCTGAGCTTGCCAGTCGTATGCCTCCCATGCCTTCTCAAGTCTGGTCCGCCCCTGAGCTTGGCTTCCCGGATGAGTCCTACGCCCCTATGCCCCATGTTAGACATGTCGTGAGCGATGTCCAGTTTGCACCGCCGTATACACTTAAAGGTCAGGAGTCAGTGTCGATGCCAAGGTTTTTCCTGGAAACAGACTTTGATTTACTGTCTGGCATTGGTTCCAGCTCGGATGAGTTCACCCAGGAAGACGGCCGAAAAGATAGTTCAAATGCTTCTCAAGATATTTCAGATCCAACGGAAACAGAATATGGTCAAGATTCCAATTTCCCAGGTCCGGAATTCCCGAAAAAAGGAACGGATTTCGGCCGTAATGATTATGATTCAGAAGATGGGCGGAAATATGGCCTGCTTGCTTCTCCAGATGCTGCAGAGTCAAAGGAATCAGAGTTTGGTCAACATTTAAATGCCTCAGATCCGGATCTTCCGGAAAAAGCAATGGAATACGGCCAAATGTTCCGGACAGATGGGGATCTATCTGTGCCAACAGGATATTTCCCGCCAGAATTGCAACTGCCTCCTGTCGAGATAACGGAGGCAGACGATACCATATCAATAGATGGCGACTCTGATGATGATGATGACAGAAGAAGTTTTAAAAGCGTTGCTACGACAGCCTTCACACACGGTTCTCGGTTTGGCGGATTTTTGCTCCCAAAATCCCCCGCCCGCATGTTTGTCCACGACCAGTTCCTATCGTCAGCGCTAGATGCTACGAGGCGCTTCGTTGGAAACCCATCAAGCCGTGCCAGTGAGATAGATATGCAAGATTTTGAGGATGCAAGAGAAGATGATGAGCTGTTTGACGGTAGTGACGATCATGTCGAAAACAGAGCATTTTCCAATCCCCTCTACGAGGCGGTATCATTTTCTGATAGAGGAAAAGAGCAGGAATTGGTTTCTGATCTTGAACGAAAAACACACTCCGGTCTGGTTGCTTACCAAGAAAAGTGCGGAGAAGAGGAGAAAAAATATGGTGAAACGGAGGCGTACTCAGATAGTGAGGAACGCTTGTCTTCTGATCCAGCTGAAGAGAAAATTTCGAATGATGTGTCTCAACCAGTTATACAGGATCAGCCAGAGCTTGGGTCTTACTCAGAGGGAGAAGTAAAGCAGCTTGTGACCAACCCAGATATACAAAAGCAATCTTGTTCATCCGATGAAGTTTTCCAGTCCTGTAAGGAACCAGCTACCCACTGGAATGCAAGTATGACAGAACAGTCTGTCAGTATCCAATCAGAGAAGGTTTTGAAAAACGCTGCAGACGACGACCGCTCCTCAGCTGTGGATATGGAAAGCAGCCGAGCCGATTTTACTACCACTGACGGACTTCAGGGATTAGCGACGGACAAAGATTATCAGGACGTTAAGACAGATGCTAGAGCAACTAGTGTCAGCGGTACGGACGTTGATCTTGAACCAGTGCTGTTGTTCCCTAATGACGAAAAGACGGAAGTGACAACTGTTGGTGGTGATTTTGAAATCCTATCAAGGCGTGATGTTCAGGAGGAAGTGTACCTGGACGCTCTACCAGAATATGAAGTCTCAAGACTGGAGTTTGAGAAATGCGGGATTTTTGATTTGGTTGTCTCTCGACCACCTCTTGCCCAAAACTTGAGTGACATTTGGGAAGAAGCAGGTGATGAAGATCCTGAAGAACAGGAGGAACGTGCAGTGCCACGTGATAATGACGACGCATTTGATGCCGGTAACTCAGCACTCCTTGCCTCCGTGGATGTCGTGACTGCCACTCATAAAGCGGTGCCCGAAATGGTGGGTGAGGTTTTATCAGGAGTCCCCACAAATGGAGAGCCTACGAACGTTAAAGTCCAGACCAGTTTTGAAGGCTTTAACGCTGAAAAGACAGCGTTTTGTGACGAGACCGGTGACAAGTCATACTCTGTTCTCACCGCTGATCGAGTGGAGCCAGCGAGATCAGAAACCCAGGTGGACGCGACGGCTGAAACTCCCCAAATTCAAACGAGCGTGATGCCTCCCAGCTCAGTAAAGGCGTGTGGGTCCACGACTAGTGGTGACAGTTCTCATATCCATACCGCTGAGCGGCCAAATACGGTAGAAGAATTTTGTGACGAACAGCCGGAGAATCAGTTAGATTCGTTTGCACCTCGAGAAGACGAAGAGAAACCCGCAAAGTTTGAAAATCAAGCTCGAGATTTGCTAGCAATCGCGAAAGTTGTGGCCGAGACGAATGAGGCATTTCTTGTAGGTGAAAATCTTTCTGAAGTTATTCCTGTTGCCCCAGAAAAATCGAAAATGCAGACAGAGAATGAGTCGCTATCTGTGGCCGAAAACGAAACTAAAAATCAAGCTCAAGATCTGGTAGTAATCGCGAAAATTGTGGCCGAGAAGAATGAGACGTTTCTTCCAGATGCAGATCTTTCTGAAGTTATTCCTGTTGCCCCAGAAAAATCGGAAATGCAGACAGAGAATGAGTCGCTATCTGTGGTCGAAAACGAAACAAAAAATACGGTGGTGGCTCAGACAGCACAAGTACAGTTTGCAAGTTCAAACCTGTCAGAAGAAATTTGTTTTTCTTCCGTAAACACGACCGCCGACATGGATAAACAAACATCGGGGGCATTAACAAGCGTCCTCAATGACGTCTGGATCCCATCAGTCGCACCCACGCATGAGCCGAATTTCACTCTCAAACCGGAATCAGCCAAACAATCTTTTGATGCGTTTCCCGCGGCTCTGTCTAGACTTGGCAAATTTGTCCGTATGTCCAACGATACTGAAAACGCCATGATGTCCAGACAGGATATGTCAAGCGAAAATACTGATTTAGCGGCGAATACTTTCTCAAATGTATGCTTCGAAGCGTTCGATGCTGAGTCGACCGTCGCCACGGACGTTCCAGTTGAAATGAAAGGCGCAGAGAAAGACTTAACGGCAAATACCGTTCCGAATTTTTCTGTAGATGTCCGGAACGAGGAGCTCGATGCCGAATCGACCTTCGCCTCGAATGTTCCAGTTGAGATCCAAATCAAAGATGCCTCTAGCCTAGACGACCGTTTGGAAGATTCGGAGGCAGACCTACGGGTCTTCATGTCCGTTGTTACTGACCGACCTGTCAAACGCCCTGGTCTCTGGGAGTTCTTGGGCCGCTCTTCAAGCCTTGAAATAACCGAAGGCATAAGCTCTCCTCAATCACCCGAGCCGGAGCTGGTGCGGCAGTCTCCTGACCAAGCGAGTACATCATCAGGACAGTCTGAGCTCTGCAGGTCGAAGATCGCCAGCCCTCTGCAGACCATGCTGACGCCATCTAGCATCTCTCCTGACCATCCGGACTCGGGAGTTTTTGAAGCAATTCATCGGGAGTCCTTAACGCCGCAGATGGCGGAAGGATCACGTCCGGATTGTAGCTCGTCAGGGGGATATGAGTCGCCTTCGTCCCTAATTGTTTCCCCCGGGCCTACTGATGATTGGGAGGATGACCCGACAGCCAAAATACGTGAGTCCACTTTTTATATTTTCTAGTTAGGACAGTAGCAGGGATTTTGTTTTGGACCCCCCAAACAACAGTCTCAAACTACTCTGCAGTTATTAATAATAATAATTTATTGCAAAAAAAAGGCCACAAAGCCTCTACAAAGTTCTTTTGAAACATTTAGGGTCGTACATTTGGGAAAGAAACATTCCATCAATTTCTTTCTTGAATTGGCTTATTGATGGAGAGTTTGCTGTTTCTTCGGGAAGTTGATTCCAATGGGGTGGCACGCGGTTTTTGAAACTCCACCGACCAGTATCTTTGCAGAACCTCTCTGCGGTGAGTTTGAGGCTATGACCGCGTAAGTTGTTGAAGTTGAAGTTGAGGATGTCGTCAGCTTCGACGTTTTCGTACATACCGTGGCATAGCTTTGTCATTGAGTTTTTTTTATTTTTTTTTTACTTCTCACTTTATCAAGAAAAAAAGAGTTCGCCTGTTCGTCAGTCACATGCGACATGCGACGAGTTGTCAAACATGTCTATTAGCACGACAGTTAACCCAGACGGATTGAAATAGTTTCATGAAAAGGTGTGGATTCCTTAGGCCAAGTTCAAAGCGAACTTCTTAGATATGCTGCCTATGACATTATGGGGAAGGAAGGGGCTTTGTAATTTAGGACTGATTAGATTTCCTGGAGAATTTCATTTTGGCTAGGAGAAAGATTAAGGGATTTTATAACATGTTTGAGTGGGGGTTGGTTAGATGTTTTGGTCCGATTTTCTGATTGAAATAGTTTCATGAAAGGTGTGGATTCCTTAGGCCAAGTTCAAAGCGAAGTTCTTAGATATGCTGCCTATTCCATTATGGGGAAGGAAGGGGCTTTGTAATTTAGGACTGATTAGTTCCTGGAGAAATTTTATATTGGCTAGGAGAAAAATTAAGGGCTGTTATAACATGTTCGAGCGAGGGTTGGTGAAATGTTTTGGTCCGATTAGTATTATCGCGTACCGCCGTTGCGAAAATACAAGTTGAAAGATTCACTTAAAGCTGAATTGCTCGACTTGCAACTTCTGCTTTCACTTGGTAGGTCTCTGAACATAAAAAACGTCGGCCTTTTGTGAACTTTTCTAAATGTCAGTATCTTTAATTCAACACCACGAAAGATCCATGTGTTTCTTTAAACAAGAGCTAGAAGCTCATATGGCACTTGCAAGGCTGGGTCAGAGGATGAAAGTAGGAATTTGAGGGGGGAGGGATCGGAATGAAACTTGGACGGAAGGCCAGCACGAATACTAGATATATTGCTGACATAGCCGGACTGGATTCGGGCCCTGTGGGGGGAGTTGGAAGGGGGGAGGGGGTCCGGAATTCTGGCGATCACGCCAGTTCAGGACTTCCTGGTGTGCTAGGACGATGAATATCGGCAGGTATATCAGGGACCCGAACAGATTGACTTGAGAATAGTCGTTTGCACGACCCGACCATCGTGGGGGGAGTGGAGGGATGGGAACCCGGAATCTAGTGGGCGGGAAATCACGTGAAACGCTTAGAGTCGAGGTTCGGGGGAATTTGATGTGAAGAACAAGCATAAGCCCTAGATACTTTCTTGACAGAACAAGATTGTATCGGCTCTTTGGGGGGAATTGAAGGGGGTTTCCCACAGTTCCGGTGATCGTGACTTAGATTACTTCCAGATGTGCCAAGGATGATGAAACCTGGTAGGCATGCATTAGTGACCCTACCAAATAGACTTAAGGACCCGACACAATGCCCTAGGAAAACCTCCGTTCCTGTATCTGACCATTTTTGGGAGAGTTGAGGGAAGAGTAATTCGGAAATTACTGACTTCCACGGGTTGCGAAGGGGGGGGGGGAAGCTTTGTGACGAGCACAAAACCAAACGATGCAAGTTGGATAGTACCGAGCTTACGCGGCCTATATTTGTTATTTGGCGCCCGGGCCGGATCCGGCCACGGTAGGAGCAGGATGAAGCGGTAAGAGAAAATTTACAGATATGCTCCGATTCGAGTCAAACTTGACGGACAGGAAGAGGAGATCTCAGAGATGCGACGTTTATGTGTCCGAGTTGTATTCGGCCACAGTGGGGGGAGTTGGAAGGGGCGTCCCGGAAACTTTGTGGCTCGCATAGTCGTCAAACGAGAGGAGTGATTTGAACGAAACTTGGAAAGTAGAGAGATCATATATCATGATGAATATATTGAATATATTCCCAAAAAAGCCCTATGTGCCATAGCGTGATGACAGATCTTAGTGTCCGGACCGGATCCGAACATAGTAAGGGGAATTACCCTAAAAATACCCAGATTCGAGTGAAACTTGATATTTGGTAAGAGAAGCTTTATATGATCCATTTTTGTCCGAACCAGATTCGGCCGCGGTAGGGGGAGTTGTAGGGGGGGGGGGGGTATTGGAACGAGTGTGGAACCTCTAGTGATCAGACGAGTGGACCTGAACTTGGAAGGTATAAAAGTCATTTGCTCAAGATGAGTCGTGGCGATGCCAGAAATGCCAGACTCGAGTGAAACCATATATCATATTTCTAGGTCCAAACCTAGGGGGGGGGGGGGTTGTAATTGGTATTCTTTGACGTTCTCGTTTACTTTCTTGCACCACCTCCTCGTAACAAGTGCCATATGAGCTCGTAGCTCTTGTTATTTCAAGTACTGCAAATTTCTTTTATACCTTCCTCGACATTATAGGAACCTTAAGGACCTTCGCGTTTCTGCCCTTGGCCATTTTTCTGCTTGGCTTGCCATCTTGGAAGTTTATTTTTATGCCCGATTATAACCTTTCTTTTTTTTTAATCTTTGCCATTTACCTCGTTATTGAAAGCTCATTATAATTGTTCTTACTTTGTGCAATACCATTTCCAATTTCGTGTCCAGTGCGTAATCAAATATCATCATGATCAAATCATAAAAAAAGAAATGTGTCTGAGAGAAATTCTATTGTGATTGGACTGCACTGTAAAAAGTTTCTCCGAGTAAGGATTAAAGTTAACTGCAATATTTGCTACTAGGATTAATCTTATCGCTACTGAGATAAGATTAATACGAATTAGAGATAAGATGATCATGGTAGAGACAAGATTAGCCCCAGTAGCAAATACTGCAAGATTTTTTGTACAGTGTGTGTAGCTACTTTAAGGACTATGCTAAACTTGGCCAGTAAGACTGTGGGCATTGAACTTCTTGTTAGTTTTTTTTCGCATTGCCCGCGTGCGTGTTACATTCCCAGACGGTTCTGTACTCAGCTGCTAAGAGTCGATGTATGTCATGTATGTAGAATCGTGGTAGCGTCTGATCCATTCGCTCTGGTACGATTCTGCTCTTTCATTCCCAGGCGCCGAGCTGGTCAAGGGATTATTGTAAGTAAGTAAGTAATTTATTTCTAACCCGCCATTTAAAAAAAGCGGAGTAAATAAAAGAAAATAAATAAAATACATAAATAAATATTGTTGGCGTAGCCCCGTGACAACTGGTTATTGGCCTTTGTGAACGGCGAGCCACAAGAGTAAATCAAAACGGTAAAACATAAAATGATGCCACGTTTCACCTCAGATGACACTTGGAGTCTTGGACTGGTTTTCATTCTAAACCTGATGTTTAACTGGAAATGACATGGTTGTCAATTGGACATCCGATGAGGAATCGGGCCAGTGGTAATTTTCTGTCTACGAAAAAAATGACAACAGGAAAGTGTCTACAAAAATTTGATCAATGTTCAAATTCAGTTCAGTTTTCTTTCAACACCAATTACGGACTAGCCGAATAGCAGGTGGTAAAGTCAACATACATTAAAAACTAACCAAAATTGTCAACATATACTAGAAAGTGGTCGAATTTCATATAAAATACTGAGAACAAACAATATAAAAAGTAACGATTGGGGAAATGGACAACGAGGGGTAAAATAATAACCTACTAATTTATGTTACGTAGTGAAACGAAGGAGGGGACAAAGCTACTTTTGTATCTCACGTGTCGGCAAAACACTGGTTGAATGGTGGGGACTGGTTCGGAAGCTTGTCTTTGAGGCCTCTCCCTTTCTGTTGTAAAGTTGGGGGGCAGGGTGTCGCGAAGGACGGGGTTCAGTAGAGTCTGCCCTCCAGACTTTAAGGACAAACTTTAAGCACAAATGTTCTTGACAATCCAGGGACGAAGGAAGGGCATATCAGTTGCACCTTATTTTCGTTTGAGGAACTGTCATATCGGCAATATGCAGTTTCCTCTTAATTCAGCTAGAAGCAGTCCCGTTACTATGACCGCTCCGGTGGCTTTGGCAGCGTTTGCTTTTTTTGCAGACGACCCTTGCTAAACTTCTATGTGAGCAACTATCGGTGTGACGGATTGTGCGAGGAGTGATTTCCACAGAACGACCTGTCTCATTCATTCATTTATTCATTAATATGTTCATACTACACAAACTACATAACATAAATATAATGTCTCAATAATATAATGTCTCAGATATATAATGTCTCAATGACAAATTGTCAACGGGCTAAATTTCTTTTCTCTGTGAAATGTTTTTTGTAGGACGAGTTCTGAGGCGAGTTGCCCGTGGTGCGAATTGTCTCTATAGGCGTATTCTCGCCGTTCCCCGAGGACTCCACTTGAGGAATCCCCGCGTTTTTGTTTGTCCCGGGGACTCACTCCCCGTCTTCTTGTGAGTCCCCACGGACGGGGATTGCTCCAGTTATCATCACCATCATCAGAAAGGACTCCCTTTCAGATTCGGAGGGGAATAAATTTTTGCTGGTGTTGGTGCAATGTAAAATTAATTAAAAACAGTCAGAATAGACAAAACCAAAAATAAAGTGGATCCAGACTATTTTCGTCAACTGCATGTTTTTTTTCGAACAAAATCCATTTTTGAAGCATTCCCGGTGTTCTCGCTGTTTCCGTACGCGGAGTCCGCGTGGAGTGACTCCCTCTATTCTCGCCGTTCCCTTCGATTCCCCGAGGAGTCCTCGGCGAACGGCGAGAATACGCCTTACGACAAATTTAAGTGGGTCGAGTCTTTTTCCCTTTGACAAATTTTACGCCGGAAGAATCGTTTGTGGGACACATTATCAAGTTATCTGTGGGACGAACTGTCTCTCGGGCGGATTGCCTGTGTGACGAATTGGACTGACTCTCCTTGCCGATGCAAAATCGCCGGGTACTTATCACCTGGGGTATCACAGCTGCTCCCGAAGATCGCCCTGATTGTTTGACACAGGATTTGCGTTGTTGAGTTTGAGTCGTTACGGAGACGTTTACTCCTTCTTCCTGAGGTCACTGGCGTGTTTTGGACTTGGTCATACAGAGTATTGTCTCTGCGACAGGATATCCTGTGACGGCGATTGGCGTTGGATAAACGGGTCTGACGTATAAAAAACAGAGTTGTGACTAGGTTTCTTTAGTTTCATTGTTTCTGTGTGTCTTCCAGGGCATAAAGCGCCTTCCACACCTTTAGAGCAAGCCAGAGCTTTCGCCGCCTCATAATCATTCGCTCTTCCTTCCACTCATCCCTTTTCTTCAGATTTTTATCGGATCCGTTGTCATCACCAAAGTCATTCGAAAATCATCCTGGAATTTTTCTTCGGAGTCAGGTCTATAAATACTCAGATTAGTGTTTGGTAGGATGTTATCTTAAACTTAGCCGTCATTGTCTTTTCCGGAGACATAATTCCAGGCTAGCTGCTGGGACAGACTCTCGAGTCTCTTGATAAGTTACAGGTGGTCTATTAGCTCGCTAACAACCAGCGTAGGTGAAGGCTTGGCTCACCTAAAGCTCAGGTCACTGATCAACAGCGAGCCTTTCTTCGGGGATGTCGGCTAAATCCCAGCTCTTGAAAGGCTTTTCCCTTCGTCACATTAGAATATTCGGGTTGTAAAGTGATCTCCTAGGATTTGTAGGTTGTCTGCAAATGTTCCTAATCAAAACTTCCGCAATCAAAACGTCCCCTGCCGAAACGTCCCCACGGCTAAACGTCCCCATGTAAAACGTCCTAGTCCATCGAGCAAGGTTTTTGTAGAAACTGTATCTGCTGCGAGTACGATTTATGCTTCCAGCGACTTAGATTATTGTCAGTTTTAGGCCAGGACAAGATGTATGGCCTTGTATATTTTGGGGGAAACGGTACATTTCTAAAATAAACTGGTCCCACACCCGGTCTTTTCTGCTATAAGACTGCCCCTACATCTGCGCAATGAAATACCGCGGAAGATGTTGTACCTCAGATCATGCTACTAAATCTAACTACTCGTAAGTACTAAATCTGTGCTTTGGAATGTTTCGTCGTTGGAATGTTCTGTCATGAGTACGTTTCTCCATGGGGCATTTTGTCAAGGGGGTGTTCCACCGTGTGGACGTTCTACGACTAAACCGGATTTTTACCCTTGCACTGTCCAGGGACACAGGGTAGCCAAAGGGTTTCAGCACGTCATTTGCTGCCTGAACTAATAGGAAAGAAATACTGTGCTCCGCCACTGCTCACCTGAGCATGCAGTTGAGGTTGTCAACAGTAATGAGGGTAAAATCATCTGGAGTTTCCAGATTGCTCATTCATCAGAATGTCGACGATGGAGACGGGGGTCGTAAAGCGTTCCCAGAATTTAAGTAAGTGAAGTAATTAATTAACAAGTCTGCCAATTAATTATAACCCGCCATTTCGAAAAAGCGGAGTCAATGAAAGAAAATAAATAAAACACATAAAGACACAGAAAAAGACACAGAAAATTTTTAATCTTCGGCCAGAAAGCAGTGGAGAAGGTCGTGCGCTGGTTGGGCTGTCTTTGAATTTTGATTTGCACAAGTCTGCCACGTATTAAGGTATTCCGGTCGGCCGGATCCGAAAAATCGGATCCCGGACCCTCGACCAGGATTTGGACTCAGCGTGACGTTTGCTGTCGTGACTCCGAAGACGAGTTTTTACGTCAGGAACATGTCTCAGTGGTCGAGAACCCCAGACCAGAATACCTCTCAAATGCGTATCCGGTGTATTGCGTTGCCTCACACCTCATAAGAATCTCGTTTCCTGGGGATGACCTGAACGAAGGTTGCTGGCTACGGTTGCCCGATCGTAACGACAACTCCCGGAAAGCCCTTTTCCTCGCAAACTAAAATGAGTCTTAGGTTGCGTTCCGGAACTTAACGATCGTTAACAAATTGTTAACAGTTGTTAACTTTTTTGCGTTCCACGTTTCTGATTTCGAAATTTAAGCTCCGCCCACCTACGATTTCCGTTCCAGAGCTTAACGATTGTTAATTATTTTCTAACGATGGTCGGTGAGCATCGGTACAAAATAGTCAATAATTGTAGAACTTGGACAAGTTCACGATCGTTAAAGCTGCAGTTAGCTCCGCCCCGAAGTAAAGTTAACGATTGTTAACAACTGTTAATATTGTGGAACGCAACCTTAATGGTGGGAATATCGAGATATCGTCTGCTTTGTCCGCTCGTTCAATCAAGTTCGAATTGCGGAAACCAGTTCAATACAGTGGCAATTTGCCTAGGGGAATTTCTGGTTATTGTAAAAATAGGTTTTAGACGTCACTTCCCTTAGTTGATCAGAACGGTTATCGGAAACATTCAAGTTCATTGACAGGAAGACGAACAAAAATGTTGAGTCGCGAATACACATATTTTGCCTAGGGGAAGTTTTGTCTGAAGTTCATCGGAGGTTCGATGTAATGGTGAGGAGGCATGCTGAATCTGTGTATGAAAATTATTTTCTCGCCGGACAAATAGTTCGCCTGGAATCCGGCCCAAACCTGAACATTTGTTAAAGTAAAAACTTTATCTGAAGTTGATTAGAGGTTCGATGTAGGGGTAAGGTGATGTGGTGAATTCGTTTATGAGCTTTAGTTTTTGCCAGATAAGTAGTTCGCTCGGAATCCGGCCGAAACCGGAAACTTGTTAGAAGTAAGGCAGGAAGTTTTGATCAGTTTCGTCAAGTAAATAAAATCACACACATGCTGAATCCATATCAGAACTTGGTTTTCTCAGATGATTAGCCATTGGTCTTAATCTGTTTCTAAATTTTAGTAGTAAAAATGTCCAGGGAGTCAGGGGAAGACCAGATATCTACAAAACCCAATTATCTGGATGAAATATTAAATTGTTGGGATCCCGTTGAAGCTTTTGGTCTTGTTTATTAAGTTTTAAAAATTCAGGATGATCTATGGTTTTCAAACCTCGGTAAAGGGGAATAAGCACGATTTAACGTGGGCTTCCTCCTTAAAGAAAGCCTCAGAATACGCTGTCTCCGCTTAAAACCAACTCTACCCTCTGTTTTGTGGCACTTGTTTAAATAAACTTTAATTTCCTTAGCAGCTCGTACAAATTACTCGCTAGCGTTGTAGCTCTCCCTTCCAACAATGGTGTCTTAATAGTTGTCACAAAATTGCACAGATTCATTCACTTACTTCAGTTGTAAACTGCGAAGTTTCTAACCTCCTTGCTCATCGCCTGTGAATGTTTCCACCCGATTTGACGATGCCGAGATTCCTAAATTCCTCTCACGAGTAGAGGGAATCATAATAATTGGCAATGGCATATTTCTGACTTCTAAACAACCGTGTTGGAAACAGTTAGTCCTCGCGAAAATTTTGGATGTCTGCTGTCGTGATCGGAGTGTGTTGTTATGTAGGACAGGAATGGTTGATGCCTGAAATCCTGTCTCGACTTGATGGTAGCCCAAGACAGAGGGTGGGTTTGTTTGAAACAAAAGCTAAAGATTATATTGGGATTAAAGAGCATATACAAACATGGACTTCGTAATCCTAATCTGATCTTCAGCATTTGCTTCACTCAAATCCATCTTGTTGGGTCACAACCATGCAGGGACAAATATGCCATTGCTAATTGACGCACAGATGAATTTTACTCCTGAGGGTGGAAATTTAGGAATCCCGGCATCAATGAATCGTTTGAAATGAACGGCAAGAGATGAGCTAGGTGGTTAGAGACTCTGTGATTGACAACTGGAGGAAGTGAATGTACTCTTGGTTTGGTTATCGCATGTGATACTTTTGTAAGAGGAAAAGTTAAAGGTGTCGGGAAATAGAGATTAAAGTTGCTTTTAAGCAAAGACAGCACATTTTGATACCGTCTTTAAGAATTCCATTTTTGGATACGGGCTTTAACTTCAAAGAAAAATTTAGTTTCTTGTAGATAGGCTGATACTGAATAAAGACGTTTAGGCTAATACTTACCCGTGCAGATTCTAATTAATCAAACACCCTTCATACCTGTCTGAGGTTTCTGACGTTTGCCAAGATTTCCCTTTGTCGGGGCCAAGCTGGCTAGAGGATTAACGAATAACCGCACCGTTGATCCAGTCCGCTGTTTGTTCGAGGGCTTGAGTGTTTGGGAAAGTTCGATGCCAAGAAATTTTTCCCGGCATCCAGTTCTACAGGTTCCAGAATAGCGCGAGTGTCTCCCAAGGAACCTGTAAACTGTCTCCGTGGCGCAAGAAGTGCCGTTCAGTTTCTCCGTTGTTACGTATGCTTTTCCGTTGTGACTAACTGGCTGAACTACTCTTTGTGTTGACGGGACTATTTAACGTTGGCTAGAGCGGCTGTATAGTATTCCCGGTGAGTTCACTGTAAAAAGTTTCTCCGTATAAAGATTAAAGTTAACTACAGTATTTGCTACTCGGATTCATTTTATCTCTATTTGGTATGAATCTTATATGCGTAGAGATAAGGATAACCCGAGTAGCAAATACTACAGTTAACTTTTATCTTTATACGGAAAAACTTTTTACAGTGTTGCCTTGAATGCATGAGCAATCCTTTTCTGGTCCTTTCATATAGTCAAGAACAAAATATGACTTTTTTCAACAGTCATGTGTCGAAAAATGTTCAAATTCTGTGCCTTTTCTTTGTTTTGAAGCTGCTTTGAAAAGGGATTTTCTGGCTATTGACTTTGGTAGCTCTATCTTTTTCATCATGGCGAGGAATTCGAGCTAAGGTTCGAATGAGGTGGTCTTGTCTGAAAAGAAATTATGTTTGAACTAGAAATATTGAAGTAATATTTATTTATAAATGAAATAGAAGAAACGAGATTTTCGGGTTTTTTTCTTGATCAGCTAGTTACCCTTCCAAGATGATGTGCGAGGGATAAATACAATTTCGGATATTTCGGTTGCACTTCCGGCAAACCGTCCTTTCCGTATTTATCCCTCGGACATCATCTTGGAGGGGTAACTAGCTGATCAAGAAAAATAAAAACCCGAAAATCTCGTTTTTTCTATTTTATTTGAAATGAATGGTCAGCTTGGCTTCAAACCTTATTTATTTATTTATCCAATATGTAAACCATTCAATTAGCTTCAATCTAGTAGCCTATGTTTGTCATATTTATTGGTTCCTTTTTAAGCCATACAGCTTATTCTGAAGGAAAGAAGGATTAATGTGATATAATATTTACGACAGCAAACGCTCAAGGGCCATGGCAATACATACACAAACAAAATAACAAACCAATCCCTAAATGTTTCTCTGTATTCAAGTATTGTATTGTCTGTCTTCGACAGCTTGGAATCTAGCCACTTTCTTCATTGAAATGTAGCACTCACTCTTCAACATTTTCCTCATCCATTCTTGACCGTACTCATTTACTCCAAATGTTTCTACACTCAGTTAATTCACACACACTCGTCACTGAACATCGGGTAAAAGTACGATGGGTGTGTAGTTTTGTTGTTGGCTCATCACAAAATACATAAATAGGCAGAGTAGCTATATTTATGCATTTATGCAGAGTAGCATATTTCGGTTGCACTTCCGGCAAACCGTCCTTTCCGTATTTATCCCTCGGACATCATCTTGGAGGGGTAACTAGCTGATCAAGAAAAATAAAAACCCGAAAATCTCGTTTTTTCTATTTTATTTGAAATGAATGGTCAGCTTGGCTTCAAACCTTATTTATTTATTTATCCAATATGTAAACCATTCAATTAGCTTCAATCTAGTAGCCTATGTTTGTCATATTTATTGGTTCCTTTTTAAGCCATACAGCTTATTCTGAAGGAAAGAAGGATTAATGTGATATAATATTTACGACAGCAAACGCTCAAGGGCCATGGCAATACATACACAAACAAAATAACAAACCAATCCCTAAATGTTTCTCTGTATTCAAGTATTGTATTGTCTGTCTTCGACAGCTTGGAATCTAGCCACTTTCTTCATTGAAATGTAGCACTCACTCTTCAACATTTTCCTCATCCATTCTTGACCGTACTCATTTACTCCAAATGTTTCTACACTCAGTTAATTCACACACACTCGTCACTGAACATCGGGTAAAAGTACGATGGGTGTGTAGTTTTGTTGTTGGCTCATCACAAAATAGATAAATAGGCAGAGTAGGAAAATAGCAAAGAGGAAAATGAAAAAAGAACAAGTCTTATGCAGTATTAACATCTACATTATTGAAAGCTCAGTGTATTTTTTCCTTTTATTTGTCTGTACTGCGCTATTTTCCTCTTTCCTCTTCTTAAGTGCGTAAATGAAATTTCATCATCATCATTTTAATGGCACGTATTATCATCTGTGATATCATATTTTAGTATTGTGGCTTTCGGAACTAGAAACTGTAGGTTGGACTTCAGGCCATTTCAACGAAGTAATGCAATGTGAAATAATATAAGAGCGATTCTGGCGATCTCTTGGATTCGCTTACCTTAAAGCAAGCGAGAATCCGCCGAGCGCAGGAACAAGCAAAAAGTCGCTGAGCCTCAGTTGAACCTTTACAACTTCTCGCTGACTTGTCGAAATCACTTTCCACTCGCGAAGTGGATTCGCTTTCCAAGTGCTGGCGGAAACTAGCGGAGCGCGCAGGGAGCGCTAGAACAGCTTTGGAAAGCGAAGCGACTTTTAGCCGAAGTCGCAAGAACAGCTGGCGCATAAGCTCGTGGAGCTTTCCAGACCGCCAGAATCGCCCTATAATCAGCCTTAACGAAGATGCGGTTAACACTGAATCGGTTGATAGTTTCAAGCGAATTATAGATATGATTTTATCTCTGCCATGTAGGCTATGACTACTCCCAGGTTCAGTTCTACGGAGTTGTTACGATTAGTGATGATAAGAGTAGGAGCTAGCTCTTTAAGCATTGTTCAACCAGGTATGATAAGCTGCAAAGCGCTATATGTGATGTTTACGTCTTATTTCACACCCTTGAATGAATGAATGAATATATTTAATAGCCAATTGGCCGCACTAAAGACATGATGGTTACAATACACTTACATCACTCAATACTTATCTTTATTTAACGAATACACTAAAAAATTGGCATATTTTAAGTATCTTAGCTTTGTTTTTTGTTTCAAGAACATCTGTGAACTTCATAGTATACCCATTAAGAAAATGTCTCCTGGTGCCTGAGAGTTGCTCGCATTCAACCCAATAATGGCCCTCGGCCTCTGTATTAAAGCACAGGGGGCGTTGTCGCTTACTATTTGGGATCTGATTATCTCAATTACTCCGACCACGTACTGGCAGACAATTCGCTCGTTGCTGAAACCACAGGCGCAGGCTCTCCGCCGGTAGGTATAACTTAAAGTAAAAATCCATTCCGAAAATCTGCTTAACTTCTTTGTAATACTTTAATGTGTTTGAATTTTGTGTCCGTTCGGACCAAGCCTGCACCTCTTGTTCTTCTAACACTCTCACTCAAACTGAAAGTAAAAGGTTCTTATCGTTGCGACGTTCAGTGTTGCCACACTGATACAATTGTTCGAGCTTCTAAAGATCAGAAAAAGTGTTCTTAGCTCGAAGTAAACAAGTACAATTTGACGACCGTTATCTTGTAAAAAACTACTAAATTAATGCATGGACAGCAGTGTTCTTCGAACTATGAACTAACAGTCGTAACAGAACAAAACGTGTTCTTTCGAAGAAAAGTTGTTACTTCAGCTTCCAACAAAGTGAACTTTAGTACTCCCCGTGGGAACCCAGGCGGAGCTGTTATCTACCCGGCCCGCTGGCGGATCCCAACCAAGCGATCTGATTGGTTCTGCATAAGACAAAGTACAACCAGGGTTCTCCTTATACAGCTTATTACAGCGCGCCCCGGGGAAAAGACGAATCTGTATCCGCCGTATTACACCTTATTACTCCTATTCGAACAATGCTTTATTTTTTTACTATCCTCTCTGGAACTACAATGACAATAGTGAAGACAGATGTCACCACCATGACGGAAGTTCATGCAGAACATTCTTCCTACCATCATACGGTAACTCTTGTACGAAAATGATAAGAGGGAGGAGCTAATTTTCTCGTCACACCTTGCGGTGGAACGAAAGTAGTAACTGATAATAACTCGGGTGAACGCAACCATAAATTCTTCGGTTTACGCAGAGGCACGAGCCTTTTTGATAAAAGCGTATTCTCGCCGTTCCCCGAGGACTCCTCGGAGAATCGAAGGGAACGGCGAGAAAAGAGGGAGTCACTCCACGCGGACTCCGCCTAGGAAATCAACGAGAACACGGGGAATGCTTCTGAAACTGATTTTGATCGAAAAATAATATACAGTTGGCAAAATTAGTCTGGATCCACTTTGTGTTTGGTTTTGTTTATTGTTATTCTTTTTAATTAATTTTACATTGCACCAACACCAGCAAAAACTGATTCCCTCCGAATCTGAAAGGGAGGCCTTTTTGATGATGGTGATGATAATCGGTGCATTCCCCGTCCGTGGGGACTCGCGAGAATACGGGGAGTGAGTCCCCGGAACAAACTAAAACGCGGGCACTCCTCAAGTGGAGTCCTTGGGGAACGGCGAGAATACGCTTTAAGTATATTATTGTTATTATATTAACCATAATTGATGAGAACTTCGATACGTAAACTGTATGAAAAATATAGGAGTGCTATTTTCGTATCTGCAGCTGTTTTTGTTTAGTGCCAGTTGAACTTCAGTCATGCACCAACTTAGTAGTGATGATGATGATGTTTTTATATGTGTAAATAAGCATGGATATACGCTATATGAACAATTCGCAAACACGCCAGTGAACCTCGAGAAGAACGAGAGACGTCACCAAAACGAATCCTCAAACTTGATTCAAATCCTGTGCCAACCAATCAACAACGTTTGTTGCGTGGCGCGCCAGTAACGTTTTTGGCTCTTCGCTAGGCACACGGCGATTCTTCACTGACACGAAGAGTGATGATGATGGTGATTTTGAAATTTTATTTACGCACTTAAGAAGAGGAAAATAGTGCAGTACAGACAAATAAAAAGAAAAAATACACTGAGCTTTCAATAATATAGTAAATGCACAAGATCAAAAAATAAACATTCAAAAATAGACAAACATTAAGAGTTAGTCATCAAGATCATTTAATATAAGGAACAAGAGAGCAAAGACAAGAACGAGAAAAATAGTTCACGAAGGGGAGGGAGAGCATCGCTCTTCTGGAAAGAAGTACAGTTTAGCTGATTCCGTCTGTAGATGTCTCTTAGCGGTCAAACTTAAACAATCAAAGTGTGGAGGATTATGCGTATTTTTTGTACCAGTAATGAGACCAATTCACTTCATTCCAGGATGGGAAGATGTTGAATATAAGCCGTCATATGAAGCTTCACTCAACGTAAATGCTACTTATAACAGGTAAGGCTTCACATTTTTCACGCTTTCTACTTTGGAAATAAGGAGAAGAGGGGATCTTCCCTGTCATGTGCTTGCCTCCTTCGGACGCTCCTATTACGCGATTATCGCAAACGATTCTGACCGAATTCCTGCGACATCGTAAATATGTCCTTCCGTCAGACTGTAAGCACTGTGACTCTGAATTTAATGCATTGCGATGTTTGAGACGCAAAAATACAACAAGACCAAAGGTTTCGATGGGATCCCAAAAATTTAATATTTGATCCAGACAAGTGGGTCTTGTGGAGATCCAGTCTTCGCCAGATTTCGCCAGGTTTCGATGGGATCCCAAAAATTTAATATTTGATCCAGACAATTTGGTCTTGTAGAGATCCAGTCTTCGCCAGACTCCTTGAGCACTTTACTGATAAAATTTAGAATCAGATTAAGGCAAATGGTAATCATCTGAGAAGACCTAGTTCAAATATAGATTCAGCATGCGTGTTTACCCCTATAGCCTGCGTCATCTCGACTTTGACGAAAATTCCTGCCTTACTGCTGCTAAATTTCCGATTTCGGTCGGATTCCGGGCGAACCACTTGTTTTCAAAACGGATTCGGCGTATCTCCTTACCCCTCTGTCGACTGTTCGACTCTGTTCGACTTTTAACAAATTTTCCGATTTCACCCGGATTCGTGGCGAACTATGTGTCCAGGTAGAAAATGATTGTCATATATGAATTCAGCATGTCTTCTTACCCGTCATCGAACACCTTATGAAATTCATATAAAACTTTTACTTTTAACAAATTTTTCGGTTTTTGCCGGATTCCGGGCGATCTACTTGTCCGGCGAGAAAATAATTTTCATATTCGGATTCAGCATGTTTCCCTGTCCTTAAATCGAACCTCTAATCAAATTCAGATACAACTTTTATATTTGACAAATTTTACGGTCTTGCCGGATTCCGTGTGAACTACCTGTCCGGTGAGAAAATAATTTTCATATTCCGATTCAGCATGTCTCCTTACCCCTAAATCGGACATCTAATCAACTTCAGATACAACTTTTACTTTTAACAAACTTTCCGGTTTTGGCCGGATTTCGGGCGAACTACTTGTCCGGCGAGAAAATGGTTTTCATATTCGTGTTCAGCATGTATCCTTACCCCTTAATCGACTATCTCATTAGCTTTTGAAAAATATTTGTTTCGCCCCTTAATTTGAAACCCCTCCCCCTTCCCTAAACATACAGCTATGGTATATTTCGAGTATATGTATAGATTCGAGATCGTCGAGATCTACGAACTCGACCTTTCCCTTGATCCAAAGAGTCCTCACACCAAGTTTCATCAAAATATCTCATTCCCTTCGAGAGTTATCGTGCTGACAGACGGACGGACGGACAGACGGCCAAATTTTGCGAAGTCATAGGGATCCCTCCACTTACGTTTTGGGATCCCAAAAACAAAGTTACAGTTACAGTTAAAATTTCAACGGTTCCTTATCTTATAACAAATTTGTATTAACAAAGGAAAATAAACAAGAGCTGTAGGCTCATATGGCACTTGCATGGGTCAAGATGATTTGATTGATCAAAAGTAAGTTTCGACTTTGCGGTTGAGATGCGCGCTCTAAGGGAGCTGGAACTTCATTTGTAAGCAAAACCCTTGAGGCAAAACTGCTAATGGGCTGATGGGCATCCCGAAAATGAATATATTGCTTAAAAGTATTTTTTTTACTTTGCGGTCAAGATTGGTACTTTAAGGAATAACCGGATTTGGGACGTAGCAATTTCTAAGCAAATGTTGTTGAGTCTCCAATGTTCCAGCAAAGTTTCATCGTCCTAGCACATCTGGAAGTACCTTAACGCGCGATCACCGGAATCCCAGACCACCCCCCCCCCCTCCTCCAGCTCCACCCACAATAACCGGAGCTAATCCGGTTCTGTAAATGATTAATCCAGAGCATCTGTTTGTCATTCCCACGAAGTTCGATCCAGATCACACCAGTCTAAGCGGGTCAAGTATTTTCCGCCCTCCCCCCAATTATTGCCGGATTCGGTCCGGAAATGAAAAAGGTCATAAGAGAAAAATGTCCTCTGTTTAATTATTAAATTTCACTCGAATCCGATCACCCGTTCCAAAGTTACGCATGACTCAATATTCCGGATTCCCCTCCCTCAACTCCCCCCCCCAAGATTATCATATCGAGGATTTTTTTTATTCTAAGTCAGTTTGACCGGGTCCCTGATATGCCTTCCAAGTTTCGTCGTGAAAATCCCCCAAAAAACGGAATTCCGGGAAACCCCCTCCCCCCCCCTCCTCAAGTTTCCGGATCCAGTCAAATTATGTAAAAGATTTACATGGACCAGATGTTTGCTCTTCCCAGCAAGTTTCACTCCGATACCATCATTCTAACCGTTTCCCGAGATTTCCGGTCCACCCCCCCCCCCCCCCCCCCCCGAGCTCCCCCGCGGTGCACGTAGCCAATCCGATTCAGCAAATGACTTACCTAGAGCATCTGTTTGTTCTTCCCACAAAGTTCCATCCCGGTCACGTATTCCCCCCCCCCCCCCAATAGTTGCCGGATCCGGTCCGGATATGAAAAATATCATCGGAGAAATGTCCTCTGTTCAATTCTTAAATTTCACTCGAATCCGATCACCCATTCCAAAATTACGCATGACTGAAAATTTCGGATTCCCGTCCCTCCACTCCCCCCACCATTATCTGATCGACAAAATTTTTATTTTGAAGTCAGATTGATTGGGTCCCTGATATGCCTGCCAAGTTTCATTGTGAAAATCCCCAAAACCACCATCACCGGAATTCCGGGACCCCCCCCCCCCCATAAGTGTCCGGATCCAGTACAATGGTCTAAAGGACTTATCTAGAGCAGATGCTTGTTCTTCCCAGCAAGTTTCACTCCGATCCCTCCATTCTAACCGTTTTTTGAAATTTCCGGGCTCCCCCCCCCAACTCCCCCCTGGCTACCGAATCCGGTCAAGATTTTAAACGGGACATTACAAATATATATTCTATTCAGTTATGAAGTTTCATTACAATCCGATCATCCGTTCGAAAGTTACAAACTTCTCAATTTCCCGGATTCCCCTGCGGATTCCCCTCCCTCCACTCCCCCCACCATTATCTGATCGACAAAATTTGTATTTTGAAGTCAGTTTGATTGGATCCCTGATATGCCTGCCAAGTTTCATCGTGAAATCCCCTAAACCACCATCACCGGAATTCCGGCCCCCCCCCCCCCCATAAGTGTCCGGATCCAGTACAATGGTCTAAAGGACTTATCTAGAGCAGATGCTTGTTCTTCCCAGCAAGTTTCACTCCGATCCCTCCATTCTAACCGTTTTTTGAAATTTCCGGTCTCCCCCCCCCCAACTCCCCCCTGGCTTCCGAATCCGGTCAAGACTTTAAACGGGACATTACAGATATATATTCTATTCAGTTATGAAGTTTCATTACAATCCGATCATCCGTTCGAAAGTTACACACTTCTCAATTTCCCGGATTCCCCTGCGGATTCCCCTCCCTCCACTCCCCCACCATTATCCAATCGACAAAATTTTTATTTTGAAGTCAGTTTGATTGGGTCCCTGATATGCCTGCCAAGTTTCATCGTGAAAATCCCCAAAACCACCATTCCGGAATTCCGGGACCCCCCCCCCCCCCATAAGTGTCCGGATCCAGTACAATGGTCTAAAGTACTTATCTAGAGCAGATGCTTGTTCTTCCCAGCAAGTTTCACTCCGATCCCTCCATTCTAACCGTTTCTTGAAATTTCCGGTCTCCTGCCCTCCACCCCCCCCCCAAATGGTCGGATCAGAAAACTGATTATTTATAAGTTTGTTTGGTTGGGTTTCTGATACGCCTGCCAAGTTTGATGGTCCTAGCACAACTGGAAGTACCCTAACTCGAAAAAGTGTGACAAAATGCCCTAAATTTTCAAGTTTCCAGCGCCCCCACTTCCCCGCATTTGGTCGGATCGGGAAACTGATTATTTCCAGGTTAGTTTGGTCGGGTCCCTGATATTCCTGCCAAGTTTCATTGTCCTAGCTCACCTGGAAGTACCCTCACTCGAAAAAGTTTGACAAAATGCCCTAAATTTTCAAGTTTCCAGCGCCCCAACTCCCCCGCATATGGGCAGTTCGGGAAACTTATTATTTCCAGGTTAGTTTGGTCGGGTCCCTGATATTCCTGCCAAGTTTCATTGTCCTAGCTCATCTGGAAGTACCCTAACTCGAAAAAGTGTGACAAAATGCCCTAAATTTTCAAGTTTTGAGCGCCCCCACTCCCCCGCATATGGTCGAATCGGGAAACTGATTATTTCCAGGTTCGTTTGGTTGGGTCCCTGATATTCCTGCCAAGTTTCATTGTCCTAGCTCATCTAGAAGTACCCTAACTCAGAAAAAAGTGACAAAATGCCCTAAATTTCTCAAGTTTCCAGCGCCCCGCACTCCCCCGCATATGGTCGGAACGGGAAACTGATTATTTCCAGGTTAGTTTGGTCGGGTCCCTGATATGCCTGCCACGTTTCATTGTCCTAGCACATCTGGAAGTACCCTAACTCGGATATGTGGGACAAAAAACTCGGACCGACCGACAGACCTACAGACGGAATTGTGATCGGTATATGGCACTTGAGCCAGAGGCTACAAGTGCCATAAAAACTGAAAAGAGGCAAGAATTGAAGAAATTCAACGTGCCCATATTTGGGCGGGGGATTAGGGATTAAAGGATATCGAAGACTATGTGTACGTTTTGTCACGCTTCAGCGTTGCCACGATTTAGCTGCTGGGTCGAAAGATCAGCCAGAGTCCTTTGTTTTTATGGCACTTGCCTTCCGGCCAAGTGCCATATACCGATCACTTTTCCGTCGGTCGGTCTGTCGGTCGGTCGGTTAGTCCGGTGATCGCGAGTTAGGGTACTTCCAGATGTGCTAGGACGATGAAACTTGGCAGGCATATTAGGGACCCGACCAAACTAACTTGGAAATAGTCATTTCTGCGATCCGACCACCGTGGGGGGAGTGGAGGGAGGGGGAATCCGGAATATTTGCGTATTTATAACTTCTGAATGGGGAATCGAATCTTAATGAAACTTGATATTTGGAAAGAAGTCGGTTCTCAGATGTCACACTTCAAGTCCGGAACGGATCCGATGACTCCGGGGGGAGTTGGAGGGGGGGGGGGGGCAGAAATCGTGTGACATGTTCATAGTGGACGGATCGAGATTAAACTTGGTGGGAAGAACAGGCACAAGCCCTAGATACATAGTTGACTAGACCGGACCGGATCCGAGCGAGTTGGAGGGAGCGTTCCGGAATTCCGGTGATCCCGACTTAAGATGCTTACACTTGTGCTAGGATGATGAAACTTTGCAGACATATTAGGGACCCGACTAAACTAACTTGGAAATAGTCACTTCCCCGATTCGACCACCGTGGGGGGAGTGGAAGGAGAGGGAATCCGGAATATTGACGTATTTATAACTTTTGAACGGGGAATCGGATCTTAATGAAACTTGATATTTGGAAAGACCTTGTGCCTCAGATGTCCCATTTGCCGACAGGATCCGATCAATGCGGGGGAGTCGGGGGGGGGGGGGAATTTTGTGACACGCTTAGAATATAGCGATTGGGATAAGACTTGGTGGGAAGAAAAAAAGTAAGTCCTAGATATATCAGTGATAGAACCGGACCGGACTCGGTCATTCTTAGGTAGTTGGAGGGGGGGGGGGGCAGAATTCCGGTGATCGCAGTTTAAGGTAGGCTACTTCCAGATGTGCTAGGACCATGAAACTTGGTTTGTACATTAGAGACTTGACAAGATTGTCTTAGAAATTTTCACTTCTCAGATCCGACCATCCCTTAAAGTACTCATCTTAACCGCAAAGTATGGAAAATACTTTTAAGCCAAACCTACATTTTCATGATCCCCATGAGCCCATGATCATTTTTGCCTCAAG
Source organism: Branchinecta sandiegonensis (assembly GCA_030848855.1). NCBI lineage: Eukaryota > Metazoa > Arthropoda > Branchiopoda > Anostraca > Branchinectidae > Branchinecta > Branchinecta sandiegonensis. The sequence continues at coordinate 6,550,089 of JAUPMV010000016.1, read as the reverse complement.
CAAAAATGGCCGAGTGCAAAAAAAAGAAGAAAATTACCATTCTCTTGATTTCCAAGGGTCCATCGTCATCCTTAGTTACCTAGTCTTGCAAGTGCCATATCAGATTCTAGCTCATGTTTGTTATTGGTTTGACATTTGCTTTTCCTTCAGGTCGCTGACGAAACAAGGATCTACGGAGATCGAGTGGATTGATGTCAAAATTCCCGTGACTGTAATTTCTGCCCCTGAAAACCCCGAGGAAACCGAATCGGACGAACCAGGCTTATTCAGTCGGGAAGGTACCCCGAACATACTTCCCAGCCTTACCAGGAAAATGGACTTACCCAGTCCTTCAGGCTCTGAGTCATATAAGACTGCAGACTCCGTGACATATAAGACGGCTGAAAATGCCACATCTGGATCTGGGAATACTGAGGAGGCTGTAACCCCTCGCGAAAGTGAACAGTTTGACTATGAAACCACTCCGGTTTTTATTCGGTCTTTGTCAAGCCAGAGTGTGAAAGTGGGGTCGAGGGTACGCCTGATCGCGGAAGTTATGTCGACGGAAACGGTTGAGGTAAGATATTACAATAGTTGCGTTTTTGCAGATACCATGCTATCTGTTACCACGGTAACTGGATCTGCAGTTAGTCGTTTTTGCAATTACCGTGGTATCTGATATACGGTTGCTCTGCAAAAACGACAATGGCCGAATTTGCGCTTTTCGAAGTCATCCCAACAGAAAATCGGATATTCAGTCAACCAAACTTCTTTCCCACCAATTTCAGAAAAATTGATGAAAGTGAGATGACTTTTTCAGATACCACGATCAGTTACCACGGTCGGACCGTGGTATCTCAGTATCAGATACCACGAAAACTGTAAAAACGTTTTTTGACCTTGATATCAGATACCACGATAACTGCTAAAACGACTTTAGACCGTGGTATCAGATACCGCAGTATCTGCAAAAACGCATCTAATGTATTTACAGGTCCGTATTCAGAACATTATTTCGGGGGGGGGGGGGGGGGGGTACGAAAAAGTCGTAGATAAGAGGTCAAAGCCAATAAAAAACAATTATTTTTGTATGTTTCGGGTAGGTTCGAACCGCCTAACCCCGTGGATAGTTTAGTTTAGTTTAGTTTAGTTTAGTTTATTCATTACTTCGGTAAGCCGACTAGTTGATTTTACGTCAACAATGTATACACTAAAGTTATAATATTTAAACTGAATAAGATATATAGAGCTAACGGCCCTGTGTATTTGTTTTTTTGAAAGAACTTCCCCGGATTTGTAAGAATCAATGCGAGGAAACTATAGCAAGGTAATAATGAATAGAAATAACCGTACACTGTAAAAAGTTTCTCCGAATAAGGATGCAGTATTTGCTACTTGGACTAATCTTATCTCTATTGGGATAAAATTAATCCGAATTAGGGATATCTTATCTCGGTAAAGACAAGATTAATCCCAGTAGCAAATAATGCAAGATTTTTTTTTGACACTAGCATCATCAGAGTCAGGAACCCTAGCTTTGACGAAGATAAATATTCCTTGAGCCCAAGCTGACTTTGAAACATTTATTCAATAATGTATACAACGGATACGTCAGGGACGATGCTTCATCAGCGATATTTCGGCCCTTCTTGGCAAGGGTCCTCGTCAGGCTGTGTTAATGCTCGTTGTATACATTATTGAATGGTTTGGCGAAGAGTTTCATACTTCAGTTTGGAGCAGCGTTTTTAGTCGAATTTAATCTGCTACGAGTGATCAGTTGGAAAACGACGAATTACCCTGCATTTGGCATCTTTCCTGTCTTCATTATCTTCGATCGCGCTTGTAAAACGCTGTTGGATCTACACCCAAAACACTGCCGACGGCGACAGCGCAGTAAAAAAATCATTATTTTTACTAATTTACTCATTGCTTGAATTCTCGTTAGATAGCTCTTACCCTGGTTCAGACAGTATTCATGCAGCATTTCTGTGTAAAAACCCGGCGTGTCCGCGTTTTGCGTCAAAACAGTGCGAGTCGACGCTATCATTTTTGATTCAACAGTTTCATCTTTCTACATCTATGGCAAACGCAAGGCAAGAGATGTGCTATGTAAGTAAGTAATAAGTAAGTAATTTATTTATGACCCGCCATTTTGAAAAGGCGGAGTAAATGACGAAAGTAAAGAAAATAAACAAAACACATATATACACACAGAAAAAGACACTTAATTTTTAATCTTCGGTCAGGAAGCAGTGGACGACATCGTGTGCTGGTTGGGCCTTGTTGTCCATGAGTTTTGAAAGTGATGACGAAACATCCAAAAGGGTAACACTTGTGTGGACTAAGGGTTACAGGTTGTCGACGGAGAAGCAAAAACAAAATAATTTGCCGAAGATTTTGTGGCATGTGCACAGATGCATACATGTCCAGCAAACTGCGAAAAACATCTGGACTTTTCTTATCCTCGAAAACAAATTGTTCGGAGCTGTAGGAAAGACAGAGAATTGGTACAATAGCAAGAAATAAAGATTTCGTTCAAACATTGTCCAAGAGACCAAGTAAGGTCTTTCAGAGTCTGCAAACAGAAGTTGATTGATTTGTACAAGTTCTAAGCAGAGCAAAATACCTATGCTTTCCGTGCTTTGCAAATGGGCCATACTCGTAGCGCCGCCCACTACGCTTGCGGCATTTTAAGCTAGGTAAACTTTCGGGTTCAGAAATTTCTAGTAAAACAAAGGTGAGGTCTCCACACCAAGGAAACAATGGAGGCTGTATCATTTATTGCCATGTCCAGAATATGAAGTTATCGGAGACAGCGCTGGTGAAAGACTGATTAAGTTTCAGTCGGGACGTTCTATATCGCTAGTGGTGCTAGGGTACATGCTATTCGAGTGTGTGTCAATTTTATCAAGTCTTGGCGCTACTCCCTAGTATTATTTTGCTCTATTCCAAGTGTCTCTAATCGAGTTGAAAGAATATAATTTCCTTTGTCCTCCGATCCAGGCAACATGGTACTTTAACGACGCCCCGCTTGCAATCTGCCCCCGATTTGAAACTGCCGAAGATGACAACTGCTTCGCCTTCGAAATCAACCCCGTCAAGAAAGAAGACGAGGGGGTCTTCACTGTCGTTGCCAAGAGTGCGAGTGGAGTTGCCAGGTCTTCAGCCAACTTGGAAGTTCTGAGTAAGTGATGGTTATTTTCTTCTCTGCTGGGTCCATTATGGTTAATTAGTTAGAATATAGATAACGTTAGCGTGTTTTCCCGTATTATTCTTTTTTTCTCGTTTAGTTCATTCCGTCTTTTTCCCTTCGAGTGTATGATGGGTCATAAATAAATTAATAATATTTAAATTATAATAATAAATAAATAGTATTAGAATAAATAAATAAATATAATTATAATGAATATGTAATTTAATATAATAAATACAAAAAATAATAATAAATAAATTTCGTAACGGCAGTGTCTATCGTTCCCGGACCTTGAACTGGTACCTCAAATGCTAAATTACTCGGCGAGTCGAGTAACAAGGGTCATGGGAGCTGTCAGTACTCGACCAGTCAAGGAATCGAGTCTCCAATCGCTATTTGTCTAGACTGGTCGGGTACTCGGGTCTTGGGAAGCTAGAAGTACTTGACTTAGGGAACTTGGAGTCGGATAGGAACAGGTCAAGTAATTACTACCATAGGAGCTATCTTTCCTCGACCATACAAATAAAATTTAAGTTGTAAGGTCGAGTAACCAACCCCCAGGGACTAATAGTACTCGACCATATAAATGGTTAAACAGGTCGGTATTCACAGCAACGGCTATCAGTTTTTGATCTAAAAAGAAGGATAGATGAGTCGACTATTTGACGCATAAAACAATGCATAAAAAAATTGCATAAAAGTGACAGACATGCCAGTGGCACAAGAAAATGACGCTACGTTAGTCCAGATTGATTTGTAAAAAAATTAATAAAACTCTAGCCTAAGGTGTGACAAATAAAACAAACAAACAACTAAAAACATGAGCACGAGCATTTTAGGACAAAGATAATTAACAACTAAAACAACACACAAATACAAAGAACAACACGAGAATTTTAGGATAATACAGACATAGAACGAAAAAAATAGCTCTGGATCAATCTATTAAATGTTCTTGTTTTAAATATAGGCTCGAAACACTCACTCAAGTGATTTTAAGAGGCACAAATAGGGTACTCCTTGAGCCCAAGCTGACTGGGAAACGTATATGAAACAATGACTAAAAACCGAACGTCAGCTACGATGTTAGTCTGCGGTATTTCGGCCCTTCTTGGCAAGGGTCCTCGTCAAGCTGCTGCTGGACTGGACGAATTGCAGGTTTCTTTCGTTTCCGGTTCCGATTTTCGAATCGCCCCAGGAGAACGTTGTTCATGTCTTTGATGCGTCAGGATAGTCTGTCCGGTCTCTCTCTAAGCGCTTGGTATAACAAACTCATTACAATTCGGTTTTAGAAAAAAGGTATTTGAGAGGAGGAAAAATAGGGATTGGTTAATCATTGATAATTACAGGTGCCCGATTTGTCTTATTGGAGATGACACTGATGACACACACTCCTAGGGCAGTGCCAGGAGTCTCCTCTACCGGATCAGTTTGGGGGAGGGTTGCTCTTCCCTGGTATATTCAGACGGACTTAAGACAACGATAATAAAGTGGGCCACAAAAAATGGTCTTTCTACCACACATACAATGCTAACCATCCCTTCTGTCACTATGAATGTTCAAAACCACTAAAAACACCGTAAAACAGTCAGCAAATTTAAAAAAAAAAACACCAAATTTACTAGGTTTGAAATAACTCTGTCTGGACTAAATCTCAGCCGATTATCACGGACAGCTGTTATGGCAAGTAGAGAGCCAAGGGTAAAAATAAAAATATCCATCTCATGCTCCCAAATACAAATAAATTATAAAACCAAGACCAGTGTGGTACCTCTGAAGACATTCAGAAATTATCAGTTAGGTCTTATAATTCTTTGCTAATCAATCCTGGAAAATTCCGCCATCTAGAAAAGAAGACGTTGCGCGTGGGTTTTTTCTCGAGCCAAAACAGCAACTCGGCAATCGGGTTCAGATCTAAACAAACCCGTGGGATGCGATCAAGGAGAGAAGGTAATCAGAATGTTTGGATTAGGTCTTTAAAGCGGTGGTAGAATCTGTGAGTGGGAATTTAAATAGGCGATAGTTAATGTGTAGTAGGATCATTATTTTTCAATGCATTAATATATATGTATGTCGTGTTTATAAAAATCTGTTTATGGCCCGTTCGAGGCTAAATATACACTATTGTATTCTATGGGGTTAAATCAAAAGCCATTTCATGCATTCTTTTCTAGTCCCGAAGAGTTACAAAGCACCTGTATTTCTGGAAGAGCTGCGGGCCGTTCTTACCGAAGCTGGAACCGTGTCATTGGAAGTCAAAGTGGTAGGAGTCCCGACGCCTGTCTTGAAGTGGTACAAAGGTAAGCGAAACTTCTTACTTCGAGTCGCTTACCTGATTACCCGCAAGTAAGAAGATTAACTGCGAAACGTGATGTACGCATACTGTTAACCACCCACCATTAAACGATGATAGGTAGTCAGTTGACTGCAAGAATTTAGTTGGCCCAGTAGAAGAGGAACTGTCGGAACAAAAATTTCTCAAACTTTGTAATGGCCTTTTTTGGGAGTGCTTAGAACAAGTACACCTTTTTCAGTGAGCAATCCCTCACTTATTCCTACAATTCTTACTACATTTCCTACAATCACACATTAGATGTCGCAAACACTCTCGCTCTCCACACAAAAGAAAAATAGGTTTCTTTTTACGGTCGCAGTCCGAAACCGGACGCAAACCTTAGGAAATGCGGTCCCGCCTGACGCTTAATACTCTATATGACTAAGTCCAAAACACGCCAGCTATCCTCAGGAAGAAGGAGTAAGAGTCTCCCTAACGACTCAAACTCAGCGACTCAAATCCTGTGTCAAACAATCACGGCGATCTTCGGGAGCAGCTGTGACACAACTTCTGCCTTTCTTCCGCTTGGTACTCGGAGAGGCCGGAGATTTTGCATTGGCAAGCAGAGATAGTCATCTAGAGTATTGAGAAGGGCGATATTTGGGCGAGAAACGATAGAAGAGGAGGATTTGGTAAAAATTATGTGAAAGATAAATTTTGGTGACCGTCGTCGGTTCGAGAGGTGTCTCAAGTAGACTATAGTGCATCGGGTGCGTTTTTGGGGCAAGGAACGGAGTCTTCGGTTATTACAGTTTTTCCCCGCCATCCCGATGAAAAACTTATCTCAAAGTAGTAGTACAAAGTTGTACGAAAAAGTAGCATGCAGTACTAACTGATGCTACTACATGCTGCTACTTCAAGGCTACCGTGTTACTGCATACTACTGCATGCTACTGTCAGCAAGACTGGATGCTACTATGGCAAGATAGGATGCTACTGGATACTACTACATAAGATTTGACCAATGTGAGGCACATTAAATGATAGTATTCTTTGCTATTGCATATTATTACATGCAACTTTTATATACAACTACCATACAACTACGCAGGCTACGAATTTTTCATCGGGATGGCCTCTCGGCCTTTTTGGCGAATAAGTTCGGTCATGTCTTATATGTCTTACGGTCACCTTACATTTCTTACAATAACCACTTAAAATGCTGAAGTGGAGATTAGAGCCTAAAGGAGTCTCTAAAGGCTTGCCTTTGAGAAAGGAAAGTTGATACATCAGAGATCCGTCAAAAAGACTAGAGTTGACAGGCCGGATTTATTTTTTTCTTGATTGATAGTACTGTGTCAGCTGAGATATACTGTTTCTTTATCAAAATCTTGGCAGAGACTTGACACATTCTGATTTACTATTGTTATTTTTAATTTGAGCCCATAAGCCCCGAGACGGAGGTAAGGAAAAAGGAAAGAAAGAAAAAATATTTTTGTTGTTGAGGGATTGTACCTGTTACCATTGTGGTACTAATGAATCAGTGCGAAACGGAATGCACACAATACGATTTTTGTAGTCGGATGCGAATTTCTTTATTCACCCCGAGATGCTGAAGCATCGTATGCAAGTTTCCTACAGTGACGCGAATTTCGCATGCGTATATTCGTGTGCGAAATCTTATCGGACTTTGTGCGCACGCATCTTAAAGCACAACTCTCACTAGAAATGATCTTTTTCACCATGAAATGACCCTATATCGTTTTCGAAAATACCGTTGTTTTCCACGCGAAATGACAGATTTCTTCTTAGCGCCGGTTAGCGCTTCTCGGCTGTATACAGCCTTCACGCTCTCCGATACGGCGGCTGGACGCCAAATCTTTGAAAAATGAACAAGCCGTTGTTTAAAAGTGGGAAAACCAAGAAGTCCAAAGCAGATGGTAGACCTGATGGTCTGCCATGTCTTCCGAAACGAAAACATTACTTTGAATAGAATAGAATAGAATAAAACTTTAATTCAAAAATATGGCTTATCATAGCAAACTGCCAAATTCGATATTTTTTCGTCAGGTACATTTTTAGCCGATAAACACATTATACAACCAACAAAAGGAAGACACACTTTAAGTCAAGTTGAGTTAAAAAGGGCCACAAAACTAGGCACGAAGCTCCTCGTATTCTAATGTGTGAAATAGTTGTCGGTGGACCTTGAAGCTTTTGTCGAAGTTCGCGTGGCGTACGGGCAGAACTAGGCTAGACCGAAAAAGCGCTAACAAGCCGTTATAAAACGAAAGAACGGCGAAAAACGCGAATTTCACAAGCTTATAATATCATAAGGGAGCTAGTGATATTAAAGCACAGCTCTTACTAGAAATGATCTTTTGCCTGTGAAAGGGACCAGAAAAATAGTTTCTCAAAAATACCATTACTTTCCACTTTAGATTAGCGATTTTCTTGTTAGCGCTTGTCGACACTGTCCAGCCTTCCTGCTCTCAGACGCGGCGGGTGGGAGCAAAACGTTTGAAAACTGGACGCGCCGTGGTTAAAAAGTTGAAAAACTAAGCAAATAAAAAAAATAAAAACAGAGGATTCTCATATCCTTATTTCTGAAAGAGTTGTCAGCGGACAATGAAGACTCCGGCAAACTTTGCTTTGTGTGACGGGCAAAACCCGGCATGGCCGAAAAAGCGCTAAAATTCGTAGGCATACAACGAAACAATGGAGAAAGGTGGGAATTTTAGAAGCTTATAATTCCACAAGGGAGCTAGGTATATCATAAAAGGCAGAATAAGCAACAGGGGTCCTTTAAAGGAGGCAGAATAAGCAAGAAGGGTTCTTTAACTAAAAGCATGACAGTTTTTTTCTCATCGTGGTTGCCGTGGTACACAAAGATCTACTTTGGCAGAGCGAGTGCCCGAGGCCAAATGACAGACATGCACATTTTTTATTTATTTATTTTATTTATTTATGATCCGCTTTTATTTACAGCAAAGTAAAAGAAAATATACTAAAAAAATATTTAATAAATAAGTAAATAACTTAATTTAATGCCAAACTAACATACTAAACAACAGTAACCATTATCCTTCCAAACCCCTGGGATATCTCTGTAAGCTAGAAACTGATTTTTACAAAATAGTAATTATTTTTCTTCTATTTATTTTCTGTTATTCCGTGGAGTCATTAAGCAAAACTGACTTGCCGTCTTGTGTTTGCTTTGGCACTAAAACTCTGTTGCACCCGAGTTCATACTCAACTCAGTGTCATAATGCAGACGAGATCATGATATTGTCCTTGCGTCTCTTCAATGCGAATACTCGAATCGAAAACAAAGAGGTGGTCCCAAGAGCTTTGTTGGCACCTGTCTTTAAGTCTTGGACAGACGGAACGGGAATTCGCCCCAGAATCGACCGGTTTTCCTTTTTTTCATTTCCCGTACTAAAGAAAAGTGAAGTGTTTTGATTAATATGTGTATTGAAAAGTGTCTTTGAAAAACAAACTTAGTCATCTTCTGACCGCCGAGCCTGCTCTCCACAGTGAAGTAGTTTTAAAGGACCTGTCTTACCTATAATACTAATGCAACCTACTTCCAAAATCACTCCATATATTTCTAAACCCGGAGACCCTAACTTCGTACGGTACATTCTAACCCCTCTAACAAAACCACGCTGATTTTCTCACTTGCCGTGTTTTGCGACCTTCGACGTTTGTCACGCTGTCGACGATTGTCTGCGTCAAGTTTTTCCATCATAAAAACCGGTTATGTAAATTGTGTCCCTGTTTTCGCTACAAGTCAACGGGTCTCGGAAAAGGCTTAAACAGCCAAAACCGTGGTTTATTTGTTGAAAGCACAGCCTAGTTCTAAGAATCCAAATATTTTAAAACACTGTAAGTTGAAGAGTAAATAGTGCGAGGGGCCCTTTAAGACTATTTTTTCTAGTTCTGAAAATAGAATGCTGGGGATTAACCCAAGTGTACGTAATCCGTTTGCACTTGTGTAGTAATGGCGACAAGCTAAAAGCTTAACGCCAAATGTAATATTTAAATAAATAAATGTGTTCTCCAGTCGTGCCGCTAGTTTATCCCCTAGTCCTGGTTTGAACTAGCTACATGAATATCCCTGATATGGACCTAACAAATGCGAGGATGCTTCCGGATTAACTCCTTTAACGTTCCAGATGGTGCAGAGATCAGAGCGGGCGACACTTTCGCCCTTACTGCCACGAGCTCTGACCCAAACAGTCTGGGGACCTACACCTGCGAGGCGGTCAACTGCATGGGATCCGTCAGTTCTACCTCGAAAGTTCAGGTCCGAGGAACTAGCGAGACGACATCCAAAATAGCAGAAAGGACTCCTGTACAGTCGCCCAGCCCTACAGGCCCCGCGCCACTTTTCATTGAGGATTTATATGACCAGAAAATTAAAGTTGGAGAATTTCTTACCTTGTCTGTAAGAGGTAAGTTATCTGTGCATACTAGGCGACCGTTGGTTCAAGTGCTTAAATTGTGCTTATACGCTTGTTGACACATGTTCAGGAATCTCACACTGGATTGGTAGGATGTCAACCCTATGAAAAATGTGTAGCCTGCGTAGTTGTATGATAGTTGTACTATTGCATGTATTGATATGTAATAGTAAAGAATACTATCATTTAATGTGCCTCAGACTAAGCCAATCTTAAGCAGTAGCATCCAGTAGCATCCTGTCTTACTATAATAGCACCCAGTCTTGCTAATAGTAGCATGCAGTAGAATGCAGTAACACGGTAGCCTTGACATAGAAGCATGTAGTAGCATCAGTTCGTACTGCATGCTACTTTTTCGGACAACTTCATACTACTGTTTTGAGAAAAATTTTGCATCAGGAAGGAGATGTGAGGGGCAGAGGCGTTACTAGCCAGAATGTTTGGGGGGGGGGGGGGGGGGGTTTGAAGGCATTTACCGACTGGCTTGTAATTTTTACCGACTTTTCAGAAAAACTGCTGTTTTCAAGAAAAAAAACGACAGTTTCGAAAATAGTCAACTGATTTTCTGGAAAACCGACTGTTTTGACGAAAAATAGACTGATTTTCAGAAAAACCGACGCTCGATTATATTTTACTGTCTGGCCGACAATATTGGGGGGGGGGGGGGGAGGTTGCCCTACCTCCACCCCAGTCCTGACGCCCCTGGTGAGGGGAGGGTTAAAGGAGAAACCTTTTGAGTATTGTTTGGGACTTGAGTTTCTTGGCGATTTGTGTCGACTATTTTTTTAGGATCTTTGGTTGCCTACGAGAATAGGCCGAGCCCATGGGGATGGCAGTCACATCTGCCTTTTAAGTCGTTCTGTCTCGACAGAGGATTAAGTCAATCAAGCAATTTAGTTCTCCAAATAGCTTACAGTTAGAAGAGCTATTAAGATGCTGTTAAGATGCGCGTGCCGCTGGAGCAAGAGATATCAAAAGTCGACCCTACACCCTTTTATAAAGTACAAGAAAAATTAGTTCTAGGATACGAAATTTAAATCTTTGGGAAACCTCAGACCTGCGAATTTCCATAATAATTAACCATCGCAGGATCGCCAGCCTTGGGGGTTGAGAGGATAAACTAACAGATAAAATGAATAAACGAAAGCAACTTCCAGCTGTTAAGGCGTCTTTTTTATTTTTCTCTTCCCTATCCGGCACGATCGCGTCTACATCGATGGTTCGTCAGTTCAGGACTATGGTAGCCTATGGAGATTCATGCGATTAGGCAATTAACAACACGAATAATGGTTTTGTCTTGGAAGATTTATTGTAACCTCCTTCTCAATTAGGCGAGGCGCTTTCATCTTTCAAATCTCAACTGGCCTATTATGAACGGAGGTGACACTTGACGCGTGAGGTGGAATTGAGCAGTTATACGAGAAAATATTTGAAGTATGATTGTAATTCCAATGATAGACAAGTGTCACCGACAGTGAGTAATAGGTCAGTTTCTATTTTGCTTTTCCCAATACGGCACGATCGCGGCTACGTCGATGGTTTGTCAGTTCAGAACTGAATCCTGCGGTGTCATAAAAACTGTTAAAGGACCTGTCTTACCTATAACAATAACACAGCCTACTTCCATAATCACTTCATATATTTCTAAACCCGAAGGTCTAAAGGTACGGTCTAACCCCTCTAACAAAACCACGCTGATTTTCTCGCTTGCCGTGTTTTGCTACCTTCGATGTGTATCATGCTGTCGACGGTTGTCTGCGAGAAGTTTTTCCATCAGAGAAACCGGTTATGTAAATTGTTTCCCTGTGCTACAAGTCAGCGGGTCTCGGGAAAGGCTTAAAACAGCCAAAACCGTGGGTGATTTCCCGATGAAAAATTTATCTCAAAGTAGTACTGTGAAGGAGTTCGAAAAACTTGCATGCAGTACTAACGATGCTACTACATGCTTCTACTTCAAGGCTACCGTGTTACTGCATACTATATGGTACTATTAGCAAGACTGGATGTTACTATGGCAAGACAGGATGCTACTGGATACTACTACATAAGATTGGACCAGTCTGAGGCACATTAAATGATAGTGTTCTTTGCTATTACATAGTATTACATGTAACGTTTTCGTACTACTACCATACTACTACGCAGGCTACAAATTTTTCAACGGGTTGTTGAAAGCATAGCCTAGTTTTAAAGTATTCAAATATTCTAAAATACTGTAAGTTGAAGAGTAAATAGTGCGAGGAGTCCTTTAGTACAAAGAAAACTGTCTTGTTCCTATCACACATACTATAATTCTCATTTTTCAGTATCAGTGCCACCGTACCCCATTTCCGTCGAGTGGTACAATAAAGATCAGCTACGGCCTCCCACTGACAAATACCACTACATTGACGTTGGGGACGGTGAATATTGTCTTGAGATCGCGCCTGTTGAACTAGAAGACGATGGGGAGTGGAGATGCCAGATTACGTCGGAGGGAGGAGCTTCCTCGTCTGCCTGTATAGTGACCCTCTCAGTGCCAAAAAATTACCGAAAACCAAGATTTCTGGAAAAGTTGAAGGCTATTTTGACGGATGAAGGTTTAGTGTCGTTTGAGTGCCGTGTGGTGGGATTCCCGACTCCTCAGTTAAGGTGGTTTAAGGACGGCAGAGAGCTTAAGCCTGGCGATGTGTATCAGCTGAGCGGAACCAACTCTTTGGGTAAGTAGATACATTGACATTGTTCAGTTAGCGTTAGTTGCGTTTTTGCAGATACCATGGTATCTGATTCCACGTTCTAAACTCATTTTTACAGTTATCGTGGTATCTGATACCACGGTCAAAATGCGTTTTTGCAGCTATCGTGGTATCTGGCCAGCTATAGTGGTATCTGATATCTGATATTCAGATACCACAGTCCGACCGGGGTAACTGATCGTGGTATCTGGAAAAGTCATCTCACTTCCATCAGTTTTTGTCAGATTGATGGAAAAGAAGTTTGGCACTTAGTGATGTTACTGAATATCAGTTCTTCTTTTGGGATGAGTTAGAAAAGCGTAATTTCGGCAATTGTCGTTTTTGCAGAGCAACCGTATATCAGATACCACTGTAACTGCAAAAACGACTAATTGCACATCCAGTTACCGTGGTAACAGATACCATGGCATCTGAAAAAACGCAACTGTTGGTTCTTGTGCAGCTCAACGATCTGTTTTTGTGACAAATAAAATAGAAAAACGAGATTTTCGGGTTTTTTTTATGATGTGCTAGGGATAAAAACAATTTCGGATATTTCGGTTGCACTTCCGGCACAATAACAACAGGAAAACGATGCGGAACCAACAAACAATAAGAGTACATGTAACTAAAAACCAGAAGAACGATGCGGAATGAACGGCATGCAGATAAAAGTAAAATAACGAAAGATAAAATGTGCGTGTTCAAAGTGTATATGTACAGATCTGTGATTATTTACAATTCTGAATTCTGTTTATATTTACAATTTACCATCCGTCTGGGAAAGCGCAAAAGCTGTCACCCAGAAAACTGCCCAATCCAAACATCCATGATGTGTTCACTTTGAATAAAACCTTCCACAGAACTGGCCACTTTTTTTGAGGATCTAAAATAGAGGTATGCTTATTTGAACGTCGCCTAACAGTGAACGGTCTCCAGAGAGAAAAAAATACAACCCTTACTAGGCAACTTCCTCTTCAAAATACTTGCCAAAAACGTTTATTCCATCATCTTTTGTCCGGTCTCACTCATCTTTTGAATAATTTGCTGTTAACTGCCTCGGTAAAAAATAACCGAGTCGGCGCGAAGCGTCGCGATTTTTCATGAAAACAGTCGTTTTTTTCTGAAAATTGATCGATTTTTCGTCAAAATAGTCGTTTTTTCTGAAAATCAGTGGAATTTTCTGAAAATCAGTCGATTTTTTTCAAAACTGTCATTTTTTTTTTTTGAAAACAGTCGTCTTTTCTGCAGAAACAGTCGGTAAAAATTACCAGCCAGTCGGTGCATGCCTCGTCCCCCCCCCCCAAACATTTTGGCTAGTGACACCTATGCTTTCACAGCTTGAATCTTTTGATAAGGGAACGTACCTTCACCAAAGTAGGTGGCAGTTCAAACCAACGCTCTTTTTCAGATAGAAGAAGAAAAAACTAAGAAGTAAAAACCCAAATTAAAATCTGAACGGTCAAGTTTCAACCCAAAGTTTGTGCCGTGGAAACTCTGAAGCTGTTGGCTATTAGCTGATATCAAGTTTGTTATTTTGACGATCTGCGGCATGAAATATCGCTTGCACCGTCTTTCGTGAAATTTATTTTTATCTTTTTGGTGTTTATATTTGTACATATTGACGACTTCGACAAATCTGCATTTTACCATGATAGTTTGAGAAGAATAAAAGCGATATCTATCTATCTTTCTATCTATTCATGCGTGTCACAAGATTCACGGAAAATGTCTGGTACCCCCTCAAATTTTCCCCACCGAGTCCAAGCGCTCAAACGTGGATTGTGAAAGTAAACTCTCACTTCGTGGTACCAGATATTGTGGAGAATCTCAACCTATCGCCCGAACGTATACTGCTATTTCATGTCATAAGCTCTCGCTTTGTTGTGAAACGAGCGAAGACAAGGTGAGAGCAGGGTGTATACTAATCCATGACACAATAGTTGCGTTTTTTGATCTGAATTCTCAGTCCTCCGTTCTGGCTTCTGAATTCTCGATTCTCGTACAAATTACCGTTTTTGCTCCTCTGGCTTCTCCATTCTCGCTTTTGACAAAAACAGTAGTTTGGCAGCTCGTCGACAACCCGGTATACGTGTTTATGCATAATAATAATAATAATAATCTGTATTCAAAGCCAGAGGCCAAATACATGAACAGGTTAAACACTGATTAAGCAACAGAATTAAACAAAATACAACAAAAATTCAACTTCTATTGTCACGAAACTTCACTCCTTCATCAATAAATCTACACATTTTGCATATTGTCTGTGCCGACGTACAATCCAAGATGTCTGGAAGCCGCAAATACCCCCCAAGCACAGACACCCTTAACCGCACTCTGTTGACCAATCAGGGAGGAGAACGGAGAGAGGAGAATCGAAAATTCACCATCGGAGCAACTTTTCGATTCTGCAGAATCGCAAGGCTTTCCCCGTTCTCGATTCTGACAAAAACGCAAGAAAAGGAGAATTCTCTTCATCTGAATAGTCAAAAAATGCGCAATAGGAGAATTGCGAGGAGAATCGCAAAGGGAATTCGGATCAAAAACGCAACTAATTGCTTGGGATTCGTTAGTTGTGCCGTGTCCTGCCCAGAAAGCCACATGTGGTCCCTGAACCTTGACATAGAACGTGTCCGAAAGCTACGAAACGAACAAAAATGCTGAACTAATTCAGCATTTTATGCAGCATTTCGCTTTCGGACTTAAATTTTCGCTCTATTAATGCAGCATAAAATTCATCGAAAAATTCAGCAAGAATGCTAAATTTTATGCTGAATTTTCAAGAAGAAACTCCCCGTACGGCAATTTTTTCAATTCAATTCAATTCAATTCAATTTATTTCAAAACAAATAACGGACAAGCCGATTGGTTGCTTTCAAGTTAGGGTACATAGTCAGGTTGCTAAATGTCATTACATAAATAAACACAAAAGAAAACAAACCATTTCAGACACGTTCCGAGTTGTACAACCGAACAAACGCGGGGACAAAACTTTGAGCGTACCGTGTTCGTAAAGTTAAAATCGGTTCCAGACGGGGCACAGGTTCAGACGCCTGTCGTGGTAGTCGGGTACGGGATGGGACGAAATCAGGGGGAAGGATATCGCGCTGAGAAGGATTTTGAACCAGAGATGTACCAAATTTCATACACAGCTCTAGTCGACGAGAAGAAAGGGATATTAACTTAAATTCCCTCAAAAGACCAATATATGGGACTTTTGGCGCTTTAGATACTACGAGTAACGCTCTATATTGGATCCTCTCAAGCGAATCCGACTGTTCATGGGTCAGCCCGAAATGCCACACAGGACAGCAATATTCAAGATTCGGACGGATAAATGACAAATATACTCGCAACAAATGGAGGGCTGGAACACCGTAACGAGATAATAGTTTAAGATAACTTATCCCTGCGTTAGCTTTTTTAAGCATATTTTCAACCTGTCGTTGCCACCTCAGATCTGACGTTATAGTGACTCCCAGCAGCTTCAGTTCACCAACCCTACACGATTCGGGGATATCTGGGTTGAAAGACTCTGGATTTGAAAGACTCAGTGTCTTCGGCGGCAAACATGACAAATTCAAAAAGACTACTGACAATTCGGCAAATATTCCAAATTCCAAGACAACTGGCGATTATGGCCAACCAAGAAAGGAAAGATAAGGAGGTTGGATATCAGTAACTGATCCATTTTTTCAGCTTTATACAGTTAATTCTTTTTTCTTCTTCTTCTTCCTGACTTAAATTTTGGTCTTCTAGAAGTGTCATAGCGAAGAAAAAAAGGTAACAGCTTTCGAGAGGAAGAAAATGCAGCATTAATGCAGCATTTACAGCACCAAAAAGCTTTCGGACTAGCGCCCGCGACGAACGTATTGACAAACGGGACTTTCATTTTCTGACCGTGAATCTCTTTCGCAGGGAGCTATTCCTGTATGGCCAGGAACTGCATGGGTGAAGCCGAAAGCTCTGCTGACCTAACGTTCGACGATATACAGAATCAACTGAACGAAGAAGAGAGAAGTCAGATTCAGCAGGTGAACCGACCTCCTGAGTTCCTTATTGGGCTCAAGTCGGCAGAAGCGAAAGTCGGGGACCCTCTGCGATTTGTACTTCAGGGTGAGTTACTGTTGTAGATGGGAAGTGTTGGTTTGGGTAGGTGGAGCGTAGCGTGAAGGCGGCAGGTAACTAACAGGGGTGTCACGGCTGGGAGAGAGGGACGCCCCCCCCCCCCAATGTTGTCGGCCAGTCGGTAAAAATAACCGAGTCGGCGCGAAGCTCCTCGATTTTTCGTCAAAACAGTTGATTTTTTTTCATGAAAACAGTCATTTTTCTGAAAATCAGTCGACTTTTTTTTCAAAATCATCGTTTTGGGATTCCAAAACGTAAGTGGAGGGATACCTATGACATCGCAAAAGTTGTCCGTCTGTCCGTCCGTCCGTCCGTCTGTAAGCACGATAACTCTCGAAGGGAATGAGATACTTTCATGAAACTTGGTGTGAGGATTCGTTGGGTTGTCGGACCAGTCAAGATCGTAAATGGGCTTTGTAGCCCTACATTTAGGGGTGGGGGAGGGGGTTCAAATTAAGGGGCAAACAAAATATTTTGAAACAGCTAATGTGATAGTCGATTATGGGGTAAGAAGACATGCTGAACACGATGGTGAAAACCATTTTGTCATCGGACAAGTAGAATCCGGCCAAAACCGGAAAGTTTGTTAAAAGGAAAAGTTTTATTTGAAGTTGATTAGATGTTGGATTTATTGGTGGGAAGACATGCTGAAGACGATGGTGAAAACCATTTTCTCGACGGACAAGTAGTTCGCCCGGAATCTGGCCCAAACCGGAAAGTTTGTTAAAATTAAAAGTTTTATTTAGAGAAGATTAGATGTTCCATTTAGGGCAAGAAGACATGCTGAACACTTATGTGAAAACAATTTTCTACCCGGAAATGTAGTTCGCCCGGAATTCGGCCAAAACCGGAAAATTGTTAGAAGTTAAAGTTTTCTTTGCAGTTGATTAGATCCGATTTAGGGGCTAGAAGAGATGCTGAATCCGTGTGTGACAATCATATTTTACCCGGACATATAGTTCGACCGGAATCCGGCTGGAGTCGGAAAATTTGTTATAAGTTAAATTTTTATTTGAAGTTGATTAGATGTTCATTATTGGAGAAAGAAGATACCCTGAGTTCGTTTTTGAGCTTTCTTTTTTTCGCCGGACAAGTAGTTCTGGAGTTCGGCCGTAACCGGGAAATTGGCAGAAGTGGCAGGAAGTTTTCGTCAAAACAGATATGACTTATAGGGGTAAACATACATGCTGAACCCATTTCTGAACTTGTTTTTTTCAGATGATTAGCTATTTGGCCTTAATCTGTTTCTGAATTTTAATAGTAGAAATGTTCAAGGAGTCTGGCGATGACTGGATCTGGCTAAGACAAGACCCAGTTGTCTGGATCAGATATTGAATGTTTGGGATCCCATCGAAACCTTTGGTCTTGTTTTTCTTGAAAACAGTCGTTTTTCCTGCAAAAACAGTCGGTAAAAATTACCAGCCAGTCGGTAAATGCCTTGCCCCCCCCCCCCAACAAAAAAAAAAACATTTTGTCTAGTAACGCCTCTGGTAACCAAGGATGGTATTGGTACCAGGTTTTTACGGTAACATAAGTATGGTTTTATATTGGACTTAACCTTTACAATTTAAATCCCAATCCGAGTAGATGCGAACTTCGAATAATGTATCAAGAATCACTGACAACGGACAAGCTTATTATATTGGAGTTTCAGAAATCTAGTCCCGCTTCACTGGAATCAACTTTCCGAAGAAACAGTAAACTCCCCATCACTGAGCCGATTAAAGAAAGAAATCGACGAAATATTAAAAACCGAAATGTATGACCCTAAATGTTTTAAGAGAACTTTGAAGATGCTTTGTGGCCTTATTTTTTTGCAGTATATTGTTATTATTATTATAAATGCTACTTTATCTCCAAAGTGAAGATTATTCTGGCGTCATTTGAAGTTCGGTTCAGAGCTTGGTCACACTTGGCTCATTTCCTGGCTTTTTGGGATGCAAAAGTAGAACAAGACCAAAGGTGTCGATGGGATCCCAAAAATCTAATATTTGATTCCGACAGTCGGGTCTTGTGTTCACCAGATCCAGTCTTCGCCAGGCTAATGATCAGAGAAAACCATGTCCAGATATACCTCTATAAGCCATATCCATTTTGACAATACTGACCGAGACTTCCTGCTTTACTTCTGCCAAGTTTCCGGTTTCGACCGACTTCCAAGCGAACTATGTACAGAAAAAAGACAACTGGGTCTTGTCTTAGCCAGATCTAGTCATCGCCAGAATCCTTGAACATTCTTACAATTAAAATTCAGAAACAGATTAAGGCCAAATAGCTAATCATCTGAGAAAACCAGTTTCAGATATGGATTCAGCATGTGTGTTTACCCGTATAAGTCATATCTGTTTTGACGAAAAGTCCCTGCCACTTCTGCCAATTTCCCGGTTTCAGCCGAACTCTAGAACTACTTGTCCGGCGAAAAAAGAAAGCTCAAAAACGAAGTCAGGGTATCTTCTTTCCCCAATAATGAACATCTAATCAACTTCAAATAAAAATTTAACTTATAACAAATTTTCCGACTCCAGCCGGATTCCGGTCGAACTATATGTCCGGGTAAAATATGATTGTCACACACGGATTCAGCGTCTCTTCTTACCCCTAAATCGGTTATCTACTCAGCTAGAAATAAAACTTTAACTTCTAACAATTTTCCGGTTTGGGCCGGATTCCGGGCGAACTACTTGTCCGTCGAGAAAATGGTTTTGACCATCGTCTTCAGCATGTCTTCCTACCTCTAAATCAAACATCTAATCAACTTCAAATAAAACTTTTACTTTTAACAAACTTTCCGGTTTTGGCCGGATTCCGGGCGAACTACTTGTCCGATTACAAAATGGTTTTCACCATCGTGTTCAGCATGTCTTCTTACCCCATAATCGACTATCACATTAGCTGTTTCAAAATATTTTGTTTGCCCCTTAATTTGAACCCCCTCCCCCACCCCTAAATGTAGGGCTACAAAGCCCATTTACGAACTCGACTGGTCCGCCGACCCAACGAATCCTCACACCAAGTTTCATCAAAATATCTCATTCCCTTCGAGACCAGACCAGATTTTTATTTTAAATGTGTTAGTGCGTAAGTATAGTAGAAAAAAGGGTGGTAAATTGTATGTGGCTTTCCTAGATTTGAAAGCAGCTTTCGATTCCGTTAACAGAAAACTATTGGTGGAATATTTGTGTAATATAGGATTACCTGTTTTAACTGTACGGCTACTCCTAAAAATGTATACTTGTGTGTCACTGGTGGTGAGGGTTGGTCGCCAATGGTCGAAGGTGTTCAAGTCCAGGTTAGGACTTAAGCAGGGTTGTACACTGTCGCCAACTTTATTCTCTTTATATTTGAATGATATGAATAGTTATCTGGCAGAAAGAAAAGCACCTACTGTTAGTATGGATATAGTGAAGTTGTGCATGTTATTATTTGCGGACGATGTGGTTTTGGTGGCGGACAGCGAAAGTAACTTACAGATTTTGATTGATTTGGTGGCGGAATATCTGGAAAAGAAGGAGTTGATATTGAACAGGGAGAAAACGGTGGTGATGGTGTTTCAAAAGGGGGGACTTACGAGAAGTTCTGCCGATGTGTATTACGAAGGAATGAAGTTGGTGGTGAAGGATGAGTTTGTGTATTTGGGGGTCAAATTTTCGAGCAATGGTAAGTTTAGTAAGCAATTTGAGCATGCAGTAGGAAAAGGTGGCAGAGTTTGTAATTTGGTAACTAAAAGTCATTTGAGGCGTATAAAGAATGTGGGTTTCCAGAAAAGGATTTTCAGTACGAAGATATTGCCGACAATACATTATGGTAGTGAAGTATGGGGTTTTAGGGATTTTAAAAAGTTGGAAAGTATCCAGAATAGGTATTTTAAGAGGATGTTAGGTCTATCGGATAGATTTAGTAATATAGTATTGATAGGTGATTTAGGTATTTATAGGTTAAGGATTGATAGGTGGGTAAGAATAATAAAATTTTGGGAAAAATAATAGATATGCCCAGGGTAAGACCACTGAAGGCAGCATACCTGGAGGCACTGAAAGATAAACGCCAAGATTCTTGGCCTTATCAAGTAAAGAAGATCCTGGAACAATGTGGCCTACCCGGATATTGGGGAGAGGGACTTGGCCCACAGTCTTCAGGTCAAGGGATCCATCAAATGGTTCGAAGAGTAGTTCAGGATCAGGAAGTCCAGTCATGGCACGAGGAAAAGGACCAGACAGATTCGTTGTGCTTATACGCCAAGGCAAAAGATTGTTGGGGTGAAGAAGTTTACCTCAAGTGTGGTCTGTCTCACGAGGAACTTGTGTTATTTTTTAGTATGAGAGGGGATGGTTTACCACTTGGTAAAAGAAGAAAATATTTGGGTAAAGTTAGGGTTAAAACTGGTCCTTACTCTTGCCCTATGTGTGGATGTGAGAAAGAAAGTATGAGTCATTTTGTGGGAGAGTGTGAGGAACTGAATGGGTTGAGACAAGAGTTGTTTGGAGTGAGTGTGTGTGGGACTGATTGGATAATTGGGAGAATGAGAGAGAAAAGTTTCCCGGCTATTCGTCAGTTTGGAAGGTTCCTCCGGATAGGGTTAGCACACAGGGAAAATTGTATATCCCTGTAGTGGCTATAGCAGAAAATATTGGTACAGAGTACATGTATATATATATTTTTTGTTTTGTTGTTTTTGTGCGATGGCCCTTGTTGGCTTTTATGCATTAAATATCTATCTATCTATCTATCGTGCTTACAGACGGACGGACGGACGGACAGACGGACAACTTTTGCGAAGTCATAGGTATCCCTCAACTTACGTTTTGGGATCCCAAAAAGAAAAAAAACTAGATACAACTAATTCTGAATGTTGTCGTTTTAAATTCAGGAGATCAATTAGAGCAAAACAGTGTGTATAATTATGTTACAGGAACCCTAATTGACCCATTTTTTGCAGTCTGCTCATTATCCCCAAGCTGCCACAAAGCCCATCAATTGTCCGTACCGTAGGGATTTTCAGTTGTTTGTCGAATAGGCGGGTTTTGAGTCCACGCTCACAAAAATAAGCGTTCCCAGACGGGAGTTTTCCGTATGCGACAAGTTATTTTACTCTGCTTTATCTTTCTGTTCATGCACTGTAACTTTCCGTTTGTCAACACGATTATTTCTGTTCAAGCAAAAATTTCGATTTAGATCCGTTTCAGAAATTTTCTGTACGTGAGCGGTGAGTTCAGTGAGATTTTCACGCTCGTGTACGGAAAATTTCTGTTTCGCGAGAAATGGAAAGTTTTCTGTTTTGTTTCAGACATTGTTACGCTGGTACACAGAAATTTTCAGTTTGACAAGAAACGGCAATTTCTATGTTGAGGTTCAGAAACTTTACGCTACTGGACAGGATTATTCCGTTCTGAAAGAAAAATAAGATGTCAATCAATCAATCAATCAATTAGCTTATTTCAGCACAAGTGCCTTAAATAACAAAAAAGAAAAAAAAAGAAACAACACTAGAAGACACAATAATTGTCGTTTAACGACCGCCAAATGGGTAAATAAACAAGAGCTGTAAGCTCATATGGCACTTGCATGGGTCAAGATGATTTGATTGATCAAAAGTAAGTTTCGACTTTGCGGTTGAGATGCGCGCTCTAAGGGAGCTGGAACTTCATTTGTAAGCAAAACCCTTGAGGCAAAACTGCTAATGGGCTGATGGGCATCACGAAAATGCATATATTGCTTAAAAGTATTTTTTTTACTTTGCGGTCAAGATTGGTACTTTAAGGAATAATCGGATTTGGGACGTAGCAATTCCTAAGCAAATGTTGTTGAGTCTCCAATATTCCAGCGAAGTTTCATCGTCCTAGCACATCTGGAAGTACCTTAACGCGCGATCACCGGAATCCCAGACCCCCCCCCCCTCCTCCAACTCCACCCACAATAACCGGAGCCAATCCGGTTCTGTAAATGATTAATCCAGAGCATCTGTTTGTCATTCCCACGAAGTTCGATCCAGATCACACCAGTCTAAGCGGGTCAAGTATTTTCCGCCCTCCCCCCAATTATTGCCGGATTCGGTCCGGAAATGAAAAAGGTCACAAGAGAAAAATGTCCTCTGTTTAATTCTTAAATTTCACTCGAATCCGATCACCCGTTCCAAAGTTACGCATGACTCAATATTCCGGATTCCCCTCCCTCAACTCCCCCCCCCCAAGATTATCATATCGAGGATTTTTTTTTATTCCAAGTCAGTTTGACCGGGTCCCTGATATGCCTTCCAAGTTTCGTCGTGAAAATCCCCCAAAAAATGGAATTCCGGGAAACCCCCTCCTCCCCCCCTCAAGTTTCCGGATCCAGTAAAATTATGTAAAAGATTTACATGGACCAGATGTTTGTTCTTCCCAGCAAGTTTCACTCCGATACCATCATTCTAACCGTTTCCCGAGATTTCCGGTCCACCCCCCACCCCCCCCCCCCCCCCCCCCACCCCAGCTCCCCCGCGGTGCACGTAGCCAATCCGATTCAGGAAATGACTTACCTAGAGCATCTGTTTGTTCTTCCCACAAAGTTCCATCCCGGTCCCTCCATTCTAAACGGGTCACGTATTCCCCCCCCCCCCAATAGTTGCCGGATCCGGTCCGGATATGAAAAAAATCATCGGAGAAATGTCCTCTGTTCAATTCTTAAATTTCACTCGAATCCGATCACCCATTCCAAAATTACGCATGACTCAAAATTTCGGATTCCCCTCCCTCCACTCCCCCCACCATTATCTGATCGACAAAATTTTTATTTTGAAGTCAGTTTGATTGGGTCCCTGATATGCCTGCCAAGTTTCATCGTGAAAATCCCCAAAACCACCATCACCGGAATTCCGGGACCCCCCCCCCCCCATAAGTGTCCGGATCCAGTACAATGGTCTAAAGGACTTATCTAAAGCAGATGCTTGTTCTTCCCAGCAAGTTTCACTCCGATCCCTCCATTCTAACCGTTTCTTGAAATTTCCGGTCTCTCCCCCCAACTCCCCCCTGGCTACCGAATCCGGTCAAAACTTTAAACGGGACATTACAAATATATATTCTATTCAGTTATGAAGTTTCATTACAATCCGATCATCCGTTCGAAAGTTACACACTTTTCAATTTCCCGGATTCCCCTGCGGATTCCCCTCCCTCCACTCCCCCCACCATTATCTGATCGACAAAATTTTTGTTTTGAAGTCAGTTTGATTGGGTCCCTGATATGCCTGCCAAGTTTCATCGTGAAAATCCCCAAAACCACCATCACCGGAATTCCGGGACCCCCCCCCCATAAGTGTCCGGATCCAGTACAAGACTTTAACCGGGACATTACAGATATATATTCTATTCAGTTACGAAGTTTGATTACAATCCGATCATCCGTTCGAAAGTTACACACTTCTCAATTTCCCGGATTCCCCTGCCCTCCACCCCCCCCCATATGGTCGGATCAGAAAACTGATTATTTGTAAGTTTGCTTGGTCGGGTCTCTGATATGCCTGCCAAGTTTGATGGTCCTAGCACAACTGGAAGTACCCTAACTCGAAAAAGTGTGACAAAATGCCCTAAATTTTCAAGTTTCCTGCGCCACCACTTCCCCTCATATGGTCGGATCGGGAAACTGATTATTTCCAGGTTAGTTTCGTCGGATCCCTGATATTCCTGCCAAGTTTCATTGTCCTAGCTCATCTGGAAGTACCCTCACTCGAAAAAGTGTGACAAAATGCCCTAAATTTTCAAGTTTCCAGCGCCCCAACTCCCCCGCATATGGTCGGATCGGGAAACTTATTATTTCCAGGTTACTTTGGTCAGGTCCCTGATATTCCTGCCAAGTTTTATTGTCCTAGCTCATCTGGAAGGACCCTCACTCGAAAAAGTGTGACAAAATGCCCTAAATTTTCAAGTTTCCAGCGCCCCAACTCCCCCGCATATGGTCGGATCGGGAAACTTATTATTTCCAGGTTACTTTGGTCAGGTCCCTGATATTCCTGCCAAGTTTCATTGTCCTAGCTCATCTGGAAGTACCCTAACTCGAAAAAGTGTGACAAAATGCCCTAAATTTTCAAGTTTCGAGCGCCCCCACTCCCCCGCATATGGTCGGATCGGGAAACTGATTATTTCCAGGTTTGTTTGGTCGGGTCCCTGATATTCCTGCCAAGTTTCATTGTCCTAGCTCATCTAGAAGTACCCTAACTCGGAAAAAAGTGACAAAATGCCCTAAATTTTCAAGTTTCCAGCGCCCCCCACTCCCCCGCATATGGTCGAATCGGGAAACTGAATATTTCCAGGTTAGTTTGGTCGGGTCCCTGATATGCCTGCCAAGTTTCATTGTCCTAGCACATTTGGAAGTACCCTAACTCGGATATGTGGGACAAAAAACTCGGACCGACCGACAGACCGACAGACGGAATTGTGATCGGTATATGGCATTACCTTAAATTACCTTAAATCGCATTGTCCAGCGACAAAGGTGGGTGGTCCTAAGTTTAGATTTCTTTTTATGCTGAGTGTGACCAAGCTCTCAAGCGGGTTCTTTAGCCCTGGAACGCTCAGTTAAACTGTAGAAGTACTGGGGGATCATATTCAGTTCCCTATGTACATATAGTCATTCATGCGCTTGACAGCCCTTGACCCGCGCAACATTACCTGAGATTGCTAGCAGAAATTTGTCCTGTTATCTTTACACAGTAATTAGACTTTGCTTCAAGCATAATCCGCCAGCTGTGCGTCATCCACCCTATCCCGAGAGACTTGCCAAGGTATGTCCTCCCTAAGTTACGTGTGTATTTTAATGGAGGAGGGTTAATGGGGACGTTAAAAATCACTAGCGACATTTACGACAGCTATTGAGGTGAGCGATACGACAAAAGTCAACATTAACTGTCATTGTAGGAGACACCGGTTCAAGCTTATTAAATCACGTTTCTTCAATGATGAGCTTGTTCCACCCTTCTAACAATAATAACGACTAGTTATTATTTTCTTTCCAACCTCGTAAAAAGTTAGTACGCTGACGGTTAACTACGCATCTCTGTAACGTGATTGGTCGGATTCGCCGGTGGCATGATATTCTGCTGGAAAAAAAAATCGTTCCAGCCTTGACGGTAAAATGGCAAAACTCGTGACGACATGCGTAGTAACTAAGATAAGTAGGTTGGAACACGCTCTAAATCACGTTTCCTGTGGAGTTTTGCAAACAAAATCGTTTGACCCTGGGATAGCTCACTGAAAATGCTGTCAGTGCGGAATCGGTTAATAGCTTCAAGTGTATTGCAAACAAACATTTTGACTTAGTTCAGTTCCGTTCATTCCGAGCTTCTTCCTGGTATGTAGAGGGCAGAGGCGGATGCCTTTTATGATGCAAGACTTATTATGTATAACTACCCGAACCCTCTTCCAGTCCTGGACACGAGTACTAAAATATCTTTTTTCGAATACCTTAAAGGACCTCTCGCACTATTTACTCTTCAGCTGTGGGCTGTGCTTTTAACAAGTAACCCACGATTTTGGCTGTTTTAAGCCATTTCCGAGACCCGTTGACTTATAGCGTGGACATGGAAACAATTTAAATAACCGGTTTTTCTGATGGAAAACTTCTCGCAGACAACCGTCGACAGCGTGATACACATCGAAGGTAGCCGGTAAATCAGCGTGGTTCTGTTAGAGGGGTTAGAATGTACCGTACGAAATTGGGGTCTCCGGGTTTAGAAATATACGGAGTGATTATGGAAGTAGGTTGCGTTATTATTATAGGTAAGACTGGTCCTTTAAGCTCTTGTCGGCTAGAGCTTGTTGTCGGTTAAGCCGAAATACAGGGAGAACGAGCTTTCGATTGCAAGAGCCTGGTAGAAACTGTGATGTTCGTGCATATGTGAGGATGACTGTATGGGGAAGACGCTCTAATGGGAAGGATACACAAATCTTATCTCATAATGCTTTTTGAAACCCAGAGTCTTAAAAGACCAGAGGGAAGTTGTTCAGGTGATGAGTTGGGTTGATTCCCCGTCGTTTAGACAACTGGAAATAGGCTATTCTGTGGCTAAGAGAAGGCAAAAGCACAAACTAGTCGGTTTACTCGCTAGCTGGTTTACTTCGAAGATCTTTTCAGTTTCACAACGAGCATATGCTTACTACACTGTACACCTCGCTGGTAAGGCCCATTCTCGAATATGGGCACTGCTAAGTTAGACCCTTTTATAATATAGACATTGATGCCCTCGAAGCTGTTCAGCGGCGGCTCACGAAATTCCCGCATAAACTGAGACATCTCCATACCAGCAAAGGCTTGAAAGACTTAAACTCACTACGATAGCATACCATTTTCACAGGGGGGACCCTCATTGAGCTATGCCACGGTATGTACGAAAACGTAGAAGCTGACGACATCCTCAACTTCAACTTTAACAACTTACGCGGTCATAGCCTCAAACTCACCGCAGAGAGGATCTGCAAAGATATTGGTCGGTGGAGTTTAAAAAACCGCGTGCCGCCTCATTGGAATCAACTGCCCGAAGAAACAGCAAACTCTCCATCACTGAGCCACTTCAAGAAAGAAATTGATGAAATGTTTCTTTCCCAAATGTATGACCCTGAATGTTTTAAGAGAAGTTTGTAGAGGCTTTGTGGCCTTATTGTTTTTGCAATATATTATTCTTATTATAATATTATTATTATTAGTCTTTATGTACGTTTATAGCCACCCTTTGATCTTCCCTGACTTTTCCCTAAGACAAGGTGAAAGTAGAGAGAGGAAGGGAAGGGATTTCCATGTCTGTTTCAAACGAACTGGTTACAGTTTACCTTGACGCAGAAATAGCTTGAATGCTAATGTAAAGCTCGTCAGTTGCGGGTTACGTGTCCACTTTATTATGAACTTACGAGATCTCACCCGCCGTAGAATTGCAATGAAATGAACCGGCTAATTAGGTTTCACGACCAGACATAGCCGGAAGGCACTAATATATCGGCTATTATTCAGGACACCTCCAGTTTGATTCGTATTGCATATGGTCGTTTATGTCCAAACAAAGGTCGCTACAACAGGAAGGCGAAGGCACTTGGGCGATTTTATAGCGCTTTCTGCACTCCTTACATCTTGTATTGTTCCCTGTTTATCACATTCTGCGGAAAAAGACATTAAAGCTTTGAAGACGTGTTATTATAATCATTGTACACTTGTACCTTCCTCGTTCCTACCGCAACCACAAATTAGTTCAGAAGTTCGGCGTCCAAGATGTCATTCGTTAACTAGAGAAAACGTCAGCGTCACTACTACGCACATCACGTCATCCTGCTCATAATTTACATGACGTTTTTCATGAATTTTCAGGCCCACGTAGTATGTCTAAATTTTGTGCGTTTATACTGTTATTTATCCTGTGTTGTTTTTCGTTGTTCTCTTTACTCCGCGACCACCTTGTGTATTTGGCGGGTTACAAATAAAAAATATATATAATATATATACTGCCATACATTAGAGCAAGTTGAGGGGGTTAACGTGAGAATGCCTGTTATGTTATGAAATACTAATCTCGCCTCCTCTGCAGTTACGGCCGTTGCCAACCCAACCTTGACCTGGTTCCATGAAGAAGAAGCCGTCGAACCGTCAGATCGTTACCGCTTCTCTACCGAAGACCAGCAGCTTTATTATCTGGATGTAAACCCGGTAGAAGTGGGTGATCAGGTACGGAGTCATTAGCATAGTACACAATACTCTATATGACTTAAGTCCAAAACACGCCACTGATCCTCGGGAAGAATGAGAAAACGTAGCACTAACGACTCAAACTCAACAACTCAATCCTGTGTTAACCAATCACGGCGATGTTTGGGATCAGCTGTGATACCGCTCCCAGCTCTTCCGCTAGGTACAGGGCGATTTTGCATCGGCAAGAAGAGTTAGTCATCAAGAGTATCTCTTGCCTGAATGTGAGGGCGTTGGGGGAAATTTACCACCCCCTGCTATAACCACATATTTTTTTTTTAGCGCACATCTGTTGCGAAAAAGTCGAATAGAACCGCCTGTAGGTTTTTTTATCGCACACCCGATCGTGCTACCATATTTTATAGCACCTTTAGGCGTGGAATACCAAAGTTTTTTGATAGACCTAAAGCACGCATTTCCGTCAACTTAAACCACTTCATTTTACACATCTTATTATAAGATAGGTTACCCACTGCTTGGCTTGTGCGAATATGCTGCGAATGCGAGTGCAAATTGGCTTGTGCAGCTACAATGCTGAAGAACAGGTTGTGGAATGGAAACCCGACTTCTGCGTGAAATCGAGCTACGAGCCATCGACTTTGCCATTACATCCTCCTCAGAAATTGGCACACTAACTGACTGTTCCAACCTTCTCGAAATAGTAACTAATAGTAACTATTTACTTACCATGCTCGGGAGCGTAGTAAGCGTGGTAACTACGGATCTTTGTAACGTGATTAGTCGGATTCAATGGAAAAATTGTTCCAGCCTTGACGGTAAAAAGCCATAATTCGTGACATACCATGCGTAGTAACTGCGGTAAGTAGGGTAGAACACGCTCTAAGTTTCAACATCTCATTGCCGCTTGATGCGACTCGTGGGTCGACTGTGTTGCTTGAGCGGACAGCTCGTTGGGGCTCCCCGCAATCTAATCTAAGCGATAATCTTGATGTTTTCTTTCAGGGGGAATGGAAATGCGTCGCCCTTAACGACTTTGGCCACAGCGTCACATCTTGTTCTTTGAGGCTTACCGTTCCGAGAAACTTCAAGAAGCCTCGTTTCTTGGAAGGACTTCGAGCAGTTCTTTCGGAAGAAGGGACTGTAAATCTCGAGTGCAAGGTAGTGAATGTTTCTTTTTGTCGACCTCTAAATTTTTTAGTCCGTCGGCACAAACTGGCCGCCCCCCCCAAAGGTAAAAGGCTAGTGGCGCCCCTGAGGATAAGTGGCTCTGAAGGGCATTAAGGGAACAAAAAAAAAACAAGACCAAAGGTTACGATGGGATCCCAAAAGTTGTATCGATAGCGGCGTCGAAATTGGGTTCTGATGTGACCTTCAAATGCAGCGTAAAGGCTCCATATTGTTTGAAGTATTGATATTTTGGATGTGTTACTGTTTTGCTTTGTAAATGACACGGATCAGGGACCCGATCAAACTAACTTGGAAATAGTCAGTTTCCCGATCCTCTGATGTTCTTTTTCATGTCCGGACTCGATCCGACAACAGGGGGGGGGGGGACCCGAAAATTCGTGACCCGCTTAGACTGGAGTGATCGGGATGGGACTTAGTGGGAGGAAAAAACAAATGGTCTAGATGGATCGTTTGCAGAACCGGATTGGATCCGGGCACCGTGGGGGAGTTGGAGGGGGGGGGGGAGGAATTTTGGTGGTCGCGAGTTAAGGTACTTCTAGATGTGCTAAGATGGTGAAAATTGGCTGGAACATTAGACTCGACAAGATTGGCTGAGAAATTGTTACTTTCAAGATCCGACCATTCCGTAAAGTACAGGATATCTTGCTATTTGCGCCACTGTTTTTTTCTTTCCAGCTTCTACACCTAAGAAATGTGTGAACTGGGGTCTTGAGAAAAGTCTCTTATTCTCTGCAACCTAATATTGTGTTCGTTGAACGAATTTCCAGTGTTGCCAAATGTCTTTCTTCGAAACACCTGCTGACCATGGCCAAATTGTGTTTGCACCACCTTCTATTCCGATTTTCTTTTGCGCCCTTTGCAGATTACGCTACCAGGTTAAACGAAATAGTTTGAGCGTGACTATTTGCGTCAGCGTTTTTCTATCGCATGTATTTGC
This sequence comes from Branchinecta sandiegonensis, assembly GCA_030848855.1. Lineage (NCBI taxonomy): Eukaryota > Metazoa > Arthropoda > Branchiopoda > Anostraca > Branchinectidae > Branchinecta > Branchinecta sandiegonensis. Next base: position 6,519,548 of record JAUPMV010000016.1, on the reverse strand, counting down.
GCCTTTTCGGCTTTGTTTTGCGCCAGTCCGTCCTTCAAAGAAGAAATAGAAGTAAGTGGATGACATTTGATATTAATTAATTCGGTCAGGGCGGATGTATTTTGATGTTCCACACGCGATCCTTGTGGTTTAGCCTTTATTTACACAAGTTTACTAGGGGTGGCGCAAATATAAGCGTGGCGCTAGTAGCAAGGTGTTCTGTACTCGTCTTAACCGCAAAGTTCGAAAAATAGTTTTGAGCAAATTGTACATTTTCATGATCCCCATGAGCCCGATAATTTTCGCCCAATGGTTTTTCTTACAAATGAATTTCTAGCTCCCTTAAAGTGCGGGTTTTAACCGCAGAGTGAAAAAAAAAAAAAAAACCTTTTTACCAAACTATACATTGCATGATCCCTTAGGGCCCGTGATCATTTGTGCCAGAAGGGTTTTGCTTACAAACGAATTTCTAGCACCCTTAAAGTGCGCATCTGAACCGAAAACAGAAAAAAATACTTTTGACCAAACTATACATATTTCTGACACCCAAGGGCCCATGATCATTTTTGCCTCAAGGGTTTCGCTTATAAGTGAATAAAAGTGAAATAAGTGAAAAAGCGCTTATAAGTGAAAAAAGAAACACTTTTGAGCAAATTTGAATTTTCATGATCCCCATGAGCCCATCATTGTTTTTGCATCAAGGGTTTCGCCCACAGATGAATTTCTGGCACCCTTAAACTGAGCATCATCACAGCCAAGGGAAAAAAAAAATAATTTTTTCTAAACGATCCATTCCCGTGATTTCTAAGGGCCCCTGAATATTCTTATGTCAAGGATTTTGCTTACAAATGATCACACAAAAACACGAATTGGCAAATTCCTACTTTCATCCTCTCACCCATCCTTGCAAGTGCCATATGAGCTTCCTAGCTCTTGTTTTAGTATATTTAGCCATTTCTTGTATGAATTGTGTATTTCCGAAATTCACTTCAGTATTTCGAGGGATTCGTCGACTCTCTCTCTCCAGGCAAGCATCTTGCTACCATCCAGCGGATTTTGATGGCGTATTGTTTTCATTTCTGTAGGTAATTGGAGTTCCACAGCCGATTCTTAAATGGTTCAAAGATGGCATAGAGCTGAAGCCAGGTGACATCCATAGAATCATGTCGGGTCAAGATGGTACGTGCTGCTTAGGAACATATACCTGTGAGGCTCACAACTGCATGGGAACGGCTTCCAGCTCTGCCGCTCTTCTAAGCTTTGAAGGTAAATACTATTTTTTCTTTGTCCTGTGGCTTTAAGTATTTGTATTTGTGTCGTAAGCTGCTCAGGTCTCCCTGGGCATAGCAGCCCGATGAAAAATTTATCTCAAAATAGTACTATGAAGTAGTACGAAAAAGTTGCATGCAGTACTAACGATGCTACGCTTCTACTTCAAGGCTACAGTGTTACTGCATACTACTATATGGTACTATTAGCAAGACTGGATGTTACTATGGCAAGACAGGATGCTACTGGATAACACTACATAAGATTGGACCAGTCTGAGGCACATTAAATGATAGTATTCTTTGCTATTACATAGTATTACATGCAACGTTTTCGTACTACTACCATACTACTACGCAGGCTACAAATTTTTCATCAAGAGCTGCCGGACCAAGTGGTGCCGCATAAACCTCAGTTGTCTGTGATGGACATCCAGAGTGTGTACCACCCTTCTACAGAAGTAACTATTAGTTACCATTTTCGTTCCAACCTCATAAAAAGTTACCACAATGACCGTTCTAACCTTCTCGAAATAGTAACTATTTGCTTACCATGCTCGGGAGCGTAGTAAGCGTGGTAACTACGCATCTCCGTAACGTGATTGGTCGGATTCACCCGTGGCAGGATATTCTGCTCGAAAAGAGAAAAATCATTCCAGCCTTGACGGCAAAAGCCAGGATTCGTAACGTCATGCGTAGTAACTACGGCAAGTATGATGGAACACGCTCTAAGAGTAGAAGCAGATCCTACCTCCTTCTAAAATGGCGGGAGCCTGAGGTCTTTTTTTTAGAGTGCTCAGCCACGTTTAAAGTTGGTCTCGGGGGAATTTCTTCCAGCCGGACAGTGCGGTGACGAGTGTAGTATGGCTGTGTACTATTTATCACGTCGCTGGGTAAACAGACTTTAGGCTTTACCGGGCAAATACTAGTTGCGTTTTTGATCATAGTTTGAAGATACCTTCAGAGTCAAAGGTCTCTGTTTAAATACCGTTTTTGATCGCCGGCCACAGTTTCTTTGCCCTTCAAACTCAGAGAAACAGATTACCAAACTGAGAGAAACAGATTACCTGGTAAATACTATTTGTGTTTTTGATCGAAGTCTGAAGGTCTCTGTTTAAATACCGTATTTGATCCCTGGTCACAGTTTCCTTGTCCTTCAAGCTCTGACCGTCGAACTTCGTGAGCTAGAAAGTTCGAAGTTTGCTTGAATCGTCGAAGACGACCAGCCAAGGATCGCCGGAGTCGCAAAAACAAAGACGTGAACTTCGACGGCGTTCGAAAACGGAACATAAGCAACCGGTTAAGCCAACGGCGAACAAAACTTCGATCAAAAACGCGTCTGCATCGAAACGGGGCTTGTAGAGGCGCAGACGTTTGTCGCTATGAATTTTAAGTTGCACAAATTTCTTGTGTGCGACTTTCTTGCTGTAATGAAGTTGATGCAGTCAAGGACCATGGTTTGAGTTTTAGATTTTGTGATTCTAGGCAGTAACAATGGCGAGGTTTTGCTGCGTAAAATTGGTAAACATTCCGGAAAAAAGTTTTACACCGGGTAATCGAGCTGGTGATACATTTATAGGATTTAGCCACTCAACAGTTCTCCATTTCGAAGTAACTTGATTTCTGTGCAACCGGACGGATTGGTAGGGAACCCTATATGAAAAAAAAACTGTGCTTTTAGAAGAAAATCAACATGTATTCTGTTTAGAGACTGATTTTTTCATGTTTTTGGCTGTCACTGGTCCTTTGCATCAATCAGTTCAAAAATCATGGACAACAGGGCCCAAACAGCGCACGACGTTATCCACTGCTTCCTGGCTTAAGTGTATTTTTCTGTGTGTTTCTGTGTTTTATTTACTTTCATTTACTCCGCTTTTTCAAAATGGCGGGTTGTAAATAAATTACATACTTACTTACTAGCGATAGTGTTACGATAGTGTTTTCACATGTTTATGAAACGACAAATTTTAGATGAAAATTTGTCGTTTCATAAACATGTGAAAACACTATCGTTAAAAATTTCCCGAAATATTGGTATGCTATCACGTCTTCGTTATTTTTTTCCTAAAAATATTCTAAAATCAATTTATTATTCTTTTGTCCACCCATATTTTCTTTATTGTATTTCTGTTTGGGCTTCTACCTTTTCATCTGTATTTAAACCTCTCCAAATACTCCAGAATAAAGCAATGAGGATTCTTTTTAATGTTGAATATAGATCTTCAGTTAGACACCTATATGGGACTTCAGGAATATATTCCTTGGATCAACTTCATACAATTTCTATTTCTAATATTTGCCATGATTATCTATACAATAGTTTACCTTCAAATTTCTCTGGTATTTTTCCAACTAATTCCCAATTTCATAATTATCCAACCACTCATCGTTCAGATTTTTCGTGCGAATTTCGCCCTACGTCAAGAGCGAGTTTCAGCATCCGTCACACTGGGCCAAAAATCTGGAACTCAATTCCAGTATCAGTGCGAGAATGTAGCAATAAGCGACAGTTTCTAAAATTACTGAAAAAAAAATTTACGACGCGTAGTTGAGCAATTTCTTTTGTTTTTGTTCTCTTTTTGTTGATGTTAAAATGTAGTTAGAAGACGGCTTTTTATTTTATTTTCGTTGTGCAACATTGTCAGTGCTAAAGTATGCCACCAGGCATGTGCACTGGTCCGTGATTTTTATCTATGTTTGTTGTAATTAAATAAAACTATAAACTAAACTATAAACTATAAACTAGCGCGGACGCCTTTGAGCGTGTTCCATCCTACTTACCGTAGTTACCACGCATGATGTCACAAATTCTGCCTTTTTGTCGTCAAGGCTGGAACGATTTTTCTATTTTCCCGCGGAATATCATGCCACGGGTGAATCCGACCAATCACGTGACAGAGATTCGTGGTTAATACGCTTACCACGCTCCCGAGCGTGGTAAGCAAATAGTTACTATTAGTTACTATTTCGAGAAGGCTGGGACGGTCAGCGTAGTAACTTTTCGTGAGGTTGGAACGGATTTAGAAACTAATAGTTACTATTGGTACGAGGGTGGAACACGCTCTTTAATTGACTTTCAGCTTCTTACGTTTGAAAAGATGGTTCACTTCCAAACGTTTGTGAGCCAGATACTCTGAATCATACTTCGGAATCTAGTCACCCGTGTTTATCGTTGTACATTTTTCTTTCAGAGAAACAAACGCCAAAGGAGCCAAATGTCGTTCCGCTACTTGATCACATCCGAATTGCCCGCAATCCTTCCCTATCAACGATCCAGGAAGAAATGTCGCAGATGTCATTAGCCACTTTGCAGAGTCATACGCTGGAAGAGAAGAATGAGGTATCTGTCTCCCTAGATGGCAGAGACATCTCGTTATCGCTCTACGAGACACCGGACTTGACAGAGGAAGATGTGCAGAAAGTGGTTGAAATGTTCGCTGATGAACTGTCCTCTCGCCTGTCAGGTAATGCTGAGCCGCTTGCTGATATGTTACACTCGACCACGATGAAAAATTTGTAGCCTGCGTAGTTGTATGGTAGTTGTACGAAAAAAGTTGCATGTAATACCACACTGTCAGAAGTTTCATAGTAGACTGCGCATAACACTTTCAAGAATAACACCTTTTCACTTAGAAAAAAAGTGTTATGACCAATTAAGTTTATACTATTTCGTGCCCAGATCTCCAACAACACCTTCAATAGGTAAAAATACCACACTGTCAGAAGTTACATAACGACAACAGCAGGATGCGCAGTTTCAACAGATAACACTTTGGGATGTTAATGTTATGTTTCTTTCGTTCCCGTTAGTATTTTTACCAATTGAAGGTGTTGTCGGAGATCTAGGCACGACATAGTGTAAACTTAATTGATCATAACACTTTATTTCTAAGTCAAAAGGTGTTGTTCTTGAAAGTGTTATGCGCAATCTGTTATGAAACTTCTGACAGTGTCTGTAATAGCAAAAAATACTATCATTTAATGTGCCTCAGACTGGTCCAGTCTTATGTAGTAGTATCCAGTAGCATCCTGTCTTGCCATAGTAGCATCCAGTCTTGCTAATAGTAGCATGCAGTAGTATGTAGTAACACAGTAGCCTTGAAGTAGAAGCATGTAGTATCATCAGTTAGTACTGCATGCTACTTTTTCGTACAAAAGTTCGTACTATTATTTTGAGCTTTGGCTTTATTTGGATTTCTCCATGAGATTTGCCATTAACGTTCTGGACTATCTATGAGACTTTTTGACCTTCAAAACTGTCAAATTAAAATTTTGGTCATTTTCAACTCTAGTTCTTCACTTAAATTATTATGAATTCAGTTCCAGATCTCCGAGATGATTGTCATGTCATCTGTTGGTTAGACGACCCTGTCAGGTAATGTTGACCCGCTTGCTGATATTTTACATTCCACATCTTCAGACGTCTTTATTTGGATTTCTCCATGAGATTTGCTATTAAGGTTCTGGAATATCTACGAGACTTTTTGACCTTTAAGGTTTAACTGAAAGCCGCATTTCGGGATCGACTAAAACCAGGAAGGGAGGGGAACGCGAGAAAGTTGGAAGGCATACTAGAACCAGGAAGGGCATACTAAAACGAGGAAGGGCATACTAAAACGAGGAAGGCTGTCGCCAGAATTCGCCGCACTGTTCCCTTCCTCTATTTAGTATTCTTTGAGGGGTCGGCAACTTTTCAAATCCAATGTTCACCCTCCCTTCCTCGTTTTAGTATCCTGGCATGGGTAGGCATTAAGTTCAGCGAGGGGTCGGCAACTATAAAAACTGTAATTCACCTTTTCATTTCTCGTTCTGACGGTAGGCGACTAAAATCCTCCGGGTCCAGCGAGGGGTCGGCAACTAAGATATTTCAAATCCGCCATTTCCTTCCTCATCTTAGTACCTTGAAAGCCCTCAAAGAAGAATAATTTAATATCTCCTTCCTCGTTTTAGTACTTTCAAGGTACTAAAACAAGGGAGGAAATGGTGGACTTGACACATCTTAGTTGCCGACCCCTCGCTGGACCGTCTGGACAGTCGCCTACCGACAGAACTAGAAATGAAAAGGTGAATTACAATTTTGATAGTTGTCGACCCCTTACTGATCTTAATGCCTAGGCGCAGCTTCCAGTTTTTCGCAGCATTGAATTCCTTCCTCTTTTTAGTATGCCCTTCCTCGTTTTAGTATGCCCTTCCTGGTTTTAGTATGTCTTCCTGCTTTTCTCGCGTTCCCTTCCCTTCCTGGTTTTAGTCGATCCCGACTTATTTTTGTATCATTTAACTGACTACACTGCATTTTTTGGATTGTGTTAGGGGATTTTTTTTCATTTTCACCATTTGCTCTGGAATGACGTTTAGAATATCTACGGTTGTCCTCACAGCGTGAATTTTTACTATGACTCAGAAACACTGAATATCAATACATACGGGGTGTTTCAGTGGCCAGTGACCAGCTTACGGAAGATAGCACAGTGCGTGAACACTTATTTTGTAAATCGTTTTCGTCGAGCATACAACACAGATACAAGCGCACAGAGCAAACAGATCAGACAGGAAATTCCACTATTTGAAAGTCGATCATTCGTAAACAGCGGAGCAACGAAGTAACGCATTTTCTTCGGGCTTTCAAGCTTCTTTACGTGAGTAACTGATGGGTAACTAGATTGTCCTATCCAAGCCCTTATCAATAAAACTTTAAAACTTCGTTAAATTTCTTACGAATTCTGGAATGGAAATTTTTGTATATCTGACCTATTTTGTAGCTGTAGAACAGAGTTTGGTTACTGTAGAACTTACCATTTGTTCTGGTCGATCCCTGACATTTTGGTAGGGTCATTGCTTACTTGTCATGGCTTATGCCAAATTTGTTTGGTATCGTTATAGATACAACCCATGTACGCACACATAAGTTACGATATGCCTATGTATATACAACAATCATGAATAACGTTATAGCTAACTAGCAGCTCAGCTTACGCTTCATTATACAAATTTGTAAAGGAAGGGACAAAACTCTTTGCGAACCTCTGGTGGGCACATTTGATTGGCTGGAACTTTTCAACCGCAGTAGCTACCTTACGAGGGAGCCTTTTTGCCAGCTTTTCGGAAGGGAAAATATCTCTATGGATTGGGTGATTCAGCGATTTGGCACCATTCGGGGGTGGGTCTAATGAAAGAAGTATGTGTCGGTTGATCGGTGGGTAAGCAACCTCAGAGCCGTGTGGTTATTTCTTCTGCCCATCAGTTTTCCTTTGAGTACTGCAGAATTCCGGAAGTCGCGAAAACACATTTTGTCGGTTTTGGCAGTCGACTGCCAGCCCCCCGAATCCTTTCTTTTAGGACATTCTTAGTATTTGAGTAACCGCGGTTCAGGATTGTCAGGTAGTGCGTCGGTTGCGCTATCCAGTTACCGTTATTTCGTTGTAACTGTCATACTCACGAAATTCCAGAAATGAAATGAGTCCAACTTCAGTTCGTTTAGTGGGTTAGTCCCTGCTGTGATAACTTTCGCTTGCGGACCTACACTGTAAAAGGTTTCTCCGAGTATTATACGGATTAATGTTAACTGCAGTATTTGCTATTGGGATTAATCTTATCTCTACCGGGATAAGATTAATCCGAATTAAAGATAATCTTATCTCAATAGATACAAGATTATTCCCAGTAGCATAATACCTACTTCGTCTCCCCCCTTAGACAAGAAATAACAAAATTATGAAATTACATAACATAAGAGACTCTGAGCTTGCTATTGCTAACCTGATTAACAAGTACAACTAAAAAATCCAGTCCCACCCCTGGTGGGTATCGTGTTCAATTGTCAATTAGAGAGTTTTTCAGTTTTATTTGTTGATTTTTGGGATCCCAAAACGCAAGTGGAGGGATACCTATGACATCGCAAAAGTTGTACGCCTGTCTGTCCGTCTGTCCGCACGATAACTCTCGAAGGGATTGAGATATTTTGATGAAACTTGGTGGGAGGTTTTTTTGGGTCAAAGTACAGGTCAAGTTCGAAGGTGCGCTGTGTAGCCCTATATTTGAGGGTGGGGGAGGGGGTTCAAATTAAGGGACAAACAAAATGTTTTCAAACAGCTAATGTGATAGTCGATTATGGGGTAAGAAGACATGCGCACAATGGTGAAAATCATTTTCTTGTCGGACAAGTAGTTCGTCCGGAATCCGGCAAAAAACGGAAAGTTGGTTAAAAGTAAAAGTTTCATTTAAAGTTGATTAAATTTTCGATTTAGGGGTAAGGAGACATGCTGAACACGATGGTGAAAACCATTTTCTTGCCGGACAAGTAGTTCGGCCGGAATCCGGCGAAAACCGGAATGTTGGTTGAAAGTAAAAGTTTCATTTGAAGTTGATTAAATGTTCGATTTAAGGTCAAAAAGACATGCTGAACACAATGATGAAAACCATTTTCTCACCGGACAACTAGTTCGCCATGAATCTGGCCAAAACCGGAAAGTTTGTTGAAAGCAAAAGTTTTATCTGAAGTTGATTAGATGACAGATTTTGGGGTAAGAAGAGACGCTGAGTCTGTATATGACAATCATTTTTTACCCGTACATATAGTTAGTCCAGAATCCGGTTGTAACCGCAATTTTTTTTCAAGTCAAAGTTTTATTTGAAGTTGATTAGATGTTCTTTATAAGGGATAAAGGTGTCCGCTGGATTCGTTTCTGAATTTTCTTTTTTTTTTTGCTGGACTAGTAGTTCGCTCGGAATTCGGGCGAAACCGGAAATTTGGCAGAAGTAAAGCAGGAAGTTTCATTCACTATCGTCAAAATAGAAATGGCTTATAGAGGTATATCTGAACACGGTTTTCTCTGATGATTAGTCTGGCGAAGAATGGATCTGGCGAAGACAAGACCCAATTGTCTGGATCAATTATTAGATTTTTGGGATCCCTTCGAAACCTTTGGTCTTGTTTTCCTCTGAAAGTGTTATGTTTTTCTTTGGTTTTGCTTTTTTTTTTTTTTACTCTGTCCTTTTTCTTTTTGAAATGACGGGTGATAAATAAATAAATAACCCTGCAAGGTTTTTTTTCACAGTTTATGATTGCCATTTCCTGAAACAGAAGAAAGGATGAAACCTTCACTCATTCGTGGAAATCTATTTTAGTTGTATGGCATGATTCGAAGCGTCATTCGTAAGATTGATGTCTTGCTTGTTTCTATTTGTCATATCATATTTGGGAGCTCGTTGCTAAAGGTTGCTTAATAAGAACAGCTCTTCCCAAACTGGCATTAGAAGAAGCTATTTGTTTTCCGTTCGCGCTCTCTCCTGCATCAGATAGGCTCTCATCCAAGTTCTTCCTACGATGGTTCGACTGATTGATTTGTTTTAAACATAAGCACAAATCGTGACACAATGCCAAATACAGATGAAGCTGTATAAAAACAAAAATAATCAAATTCGTCAAATTAATAACTTTCAACAGATCGGACCAGAACACTAATATCAATATATCGGCCCTTACGGTACATACTATAAGCCTTGACATGATAACAACAACAATAATAATCATAATCATCCATTAATAAAGAAAAAACCCCAAACACAATATTATTAAAACTACCCTTGGGGCAGTGTTTTGTTGTAAACTTCGACAAATTTTGGGACGAAACTATTCTGATATCGCTCAGTGCAGCAACGCGGGGGGGGGGGGCAGTCTTGGAACTAGCTCAGCACAAGCTCTCTCTGGTCTTGGGCGCTCAGTTTCGAAGGGAGGTGGGAGGAGAGTGAGTAGAGTGGGGTGTTCTATTGAACTTAGACCCAAATTTAAACAAAGTTTTTCCCTCCTTTCATGCAAAGTTTGAAGTCTAAAATGACTTAGGAGATAACAATAAGGCATCCTCGGCCCTTGCTGCTCGGTGCTCGATATTTGGAACTGGGCGTCTTCAGTTTGTGCGTTCGCCTTTCTTGGAAAGAGCTCCAGTTCATTACTAACGATTGTACTTTACTTTCATTCTGTTGGGTCAGAATTTGATCTGCTTCTTATTTTCCTTTTCAGACGGTCAGAACGTCATCGAACTCCCTGCTCTTCGTTTCGTTCGCGAATCAGCCACTGCTGGACGCTGTACCTTCGAAGCCATTGTGATTGACTTGCAAGAACCCAACTTTGTTTCTGTGAAGCCTATTCCCGATGAGGACTTTGAAGATCTAAGGACGGAAGCTGATATCGAGGAATTATCAGCTGCCGAAATGGCAATGGTTGGAGTGAAAGTTACTGATCCAGTAGTTACCCAGACTGCCGTAGAAGCAAAGTCGGAGCTGAGCGAGAAATCAGACCTTGTTGAAGATCAAGCCTTAACTGAGAGGGTAGACGCAGTAGATACTACATCTGGGCCAGTGGAAATACGCGCTGTCTTATACGATAGACAGGACTCTCTTGTCAGTATTCCAGATATTATGCATGATCTGATCGAGAAGGGCATGCAGCTACTGAAAGATGTCCTGGAGCCGGAAGTGGTTGGCAAGGCGGAGGCCAAGCAAGACACAGTAGAGGAGGTGGATGCTAGAGCGGTGTTGGTATCCGACATAACTGTTTCAGCCACAAACCCTGTCGCACACGTTCTCGTTAAAAAAGAAGTTGCTCGGAACGCGGAAGCTGACACTGACTACTCCTTCGAAGCAGCTAAAGAAGTTGTTGCTGTGTTAGGGAGCTCTGTTGAAACAAATGACGTTGTTCCTGGACCAGGCGCCGAAGTTTTTCAAGTCAAGGAAATGACCAGCAATGAGTCCGCTAATTTTATTGGCCCTGAGCCACTTCACTCTGCTCCCAACACCTTGCCGGTTAAAGAAGAAGTCCAGAGCAGCAAGTACGATTCAGCAGATCTTGAAGAAACTAAAGCTGTCGTGTCTTATACTTGTGATCAGAACTCTGAAGTTGTTAAAGAATTAACGTTCCCAGTTGCTGGAGCCGGAAAAACTTTTGACATTGAGATACCGTCTGTCGCTGAAGCATCCATGTTGGCGGAGGTCCAGACTGACCCATCCCTGCAACATTCTGATATCATCCAAGCTTTAAGTCTTGCTAATATCGAAGCAGTGGAGCCAGTTTCTGGGCTCGGAAAAACTTTTGAGATCGATGTCAGTTCATCAGTTCTTGAAGAAAGTAAACCTGTCGTGTCTGATGTTTGTGATGACAACTCTGGAGTGGCTGAAGACTTAATAATTCCATTTTCTGGAGGCGGAAAAAGTTTTGAGATCGAGGTAACGTCCGCACTTGAAGCATCCCTGTTGGCGGAGGTTCAGACTGACTCACCCGTGCAACCATCAGATGTCAATCAAGCTCTGAATCTTGCTGTTATCGAAGCCGTGGATCCAGTTGTTGGAGCCGGAAAAACTTTTGAGGTCGAGGTACCGTCAGCTGTTGAAGCATCCCTGTTGGCGGAGGTTCAGACTGACTCATCCGTGCAACCATCTGATGTCTATCAAGCTCTGAATCTTGCTGTTATCGAAGCCGTGGATCCAGTTGTTGGAGCCGGAAAAACTTCTGGGATCGCTGTACCGTCAGATGAGGCATCAGTTCTTGAAGAACTTAAAGTTGTCGTGTCTGATGATGGTGATGCCAGCTCAGAAGTTGGCAAAGACTTAAAGTACTCAGCTGTTGGAGCCGGAAAATCGTGTGAGATTGAGGTACCGTCTGCCGTTGAAGTATTCTTGTTAACGGAGGTCCAGACCGACTCACCCCTGCAGCAAGCTGATGTCATCCAGTCACTAAGTCTTCCCAGTATCGAAGCCGTGGACCTAGATGCTCGGACCGCAAAAACTTCCGAGATTAATGTACCGTCATCCCCTGAAGCATCCCTTTTGGCGGAGGTCCAGGCTGATTCATCCGTACAGCCATCTGATATAGTCCAAGCTTTGAGCGGTGCTAGCATCGAACCCGAAACCGTTTCGGAAGGTCATCCTCCTTCAGTGGATATGTTAGCTCTGATTGAAGAGACCTTTCCGACAGCAAGAGAACAAGCCGACAGGGAGACCATTGAAGCAGTTGTTGGAGAAGGAAGGTGCACTGCTCTTGGTGCAGCCTCTTCAGTAAAAGAGGGTCTGACTCACCAAGAAACTACCGATGTTGAAGACAGCAAAGATATTCTGCTGTCAGCAACAGAACGAATAAGCGAACGACTTGTCGAACCGGCATTCGAAAAAGTTGAGGAGCAAATAGAAGCTGTAGTAGCGGCATCGGACCTTGCTCAGGTGAAAGATGTCGTCGCACAGTCTACAACCTTAGAGACAACTGACCAGCGTTCTCCTGGTCTTGTCGCAGCTGGCCAGTTACACACGACTTTCGAAGAAAGAAAGCGCGACAGTGTAAGTGAGGCTGCGAAGCCAGAGGAACCGTCAGCTGCTATCAAGGTTGCTGCGTCATTGCCCCAGGAAATGCCGTGTGGTATGCTTACTTCTGGAATCCGTGAAAAGAAGCCACACGCTGCGACCATGGATGCAAACAAGCGGGACTCACTTGCCTCAATTCCGGATATTGAGTTTGACGTAGTAGACATCAAGGCCCAACCTTCGATACCAATAATTCCTGAGACAGTTCATGAAAGCTATTGCGAGAATGTTCAACTGCTAGACGGAGCATCCGAGAGCAACAAGCTAGCCCTCGTCGCTGGCTCACTACCAACTGGTCTGGCCCCTGTCAATTCAGTTTCTCCAGATGCATCCCTGAATTCGGACTCTATTCCCCATGTTCTTGGAGAGCCCCTGTTTTCTCGGCCTGTTGTTTCCTCTGCCGTAGTCTTAGTTTGCTCGGCGCTTCCAGCAGAAGACAACCCAGAGTCCAGCAGAACTGGTTCAGCCAGTCCTTGTCAGCCTCAGGGTCCCTTTGGTGGTCATCTTTCTAGCCTCACCGCTGAAGAAGTAGATACTCCTGTTGAGGATGGAGTGATAGAAGCTTTTATGAGCGCTAGCCATGGCAGCAAAATGTCATGTAGTCTAGAGGTTTCGGGACTAGAAGACAACCGAGATTCCAGCGAAGTCGTATCGGCCAGGCGAAATCAGCCTCAGACATCATTAGCCGTTGACTCTTCTAGCTGGACCGCTGAAAAACTTGAAAAAGATAGCCCGATAAAATCTGCGCCTGTTCAGGCTGATATTGAAGACGCTGCTGGAGCTGGCCAAGAGAGCAAATACGCCAGTCCTGTAGAGATCGCAGAATCCATGGTTGCTCAGATATGCGAAGCTTATGAAATTGAAACCCCCAGTGAACCGACAGGGGGTGTGCAGCCAGTAGAGGATACTGTCGTAACAGAAGCATTACAGAAAGCGAAGAACGAACCCCAGGAGACAACATCAAAATTGACTATTAGAGCTGCTCCTGAGAATCTGTCTCTTAAAAAACCTATAGTAACTGTCCAGTTGGAGCCTGTAAAAGCAGCTTTTCAAGAACCTATGCAGAGATTTTTACCCCAAACTGGGGGAACGCTCCAAACTGTCCCCCCTGCATTGGTTGTTCAACGTGCGCATAATGCCGCAGAACCTTTTACGTCTGCAGAAGTCAGAGACCATTCCTGCGTCGACTCCCCTACAGGCTGCACCGGCGTCCAGCTTGACATTGCTATTAAGGCTCAGTACTACCAGCAGCAGATCGAGAATATTGAAAGGCAAGGTGAAGCCTGGGAAACTGAGCGTAGCGAGTTTGACGAACCTTATGTGACTGCAAGAGAACAGGCTTCTTCAGACGACGAATACCAGACAGAAGCTGATTTTAGTGATATTCAGTCTGCAGCTGAAGCTGTTGTACCTGCAGACGTAACGAGGTTACCAGATTTCAATCATGCTGTTCTCCAACAAAAAGCACAGATAGAGAGCTCCTTCTTGGAACCCCTAGTCATAACCGAGGCAAGGCCTTCCTCATTTGTGGACCAGCTTAGTCTGTCATCAGTAACAGCCGGCGAGGCCAAGGAACGGCTTAGCCCGAGCGTTGAACTTGTTGTTCAAGAAGTTAGCACCGTCTCGAGTCTGGACACGCTTAGCAAATTTGGTGGCTCTGAAACCCTTGTTGAGGTGGTCACTGTATTAGATAGCAAAGAAGATTGTGTCGCCGTGGCTGAAGTTTCTGTAAAGGAAAATGCAGACCAACTTCCAGATCAAGCGGTCGTAATAGAATCACAATCAGCTTCGACGGAAACCGTACCGGAACCAGCAGGACCTGTTCTGTCCAATGTAGCTTCAGTCGAAACCCATTATTCTTCTATCCCATCAATTTGTCCAGCGACAGCAGAATTTTCCGAGAGAACTATCGATGATAGAGAGGAGATTCAAATTCAAGAGGATTTAAAGGCCCAAACTGCCATGGTAATAGATAGCACGCATCTAAAAGCTGAAGACCAGGGAGACCCATCCGTCCACAAATTTGCGACTGAGTCTACTCAGCAACCAACCGAGGGTCGTGTGTCCTGTGAAGAGAGCCGACACGAGGAAGAAAAACTGCAAGTCCCAGTAGATTGTGCTGAAAAACAGAGAAATCTTGACTCCTCTTTCTCGCTGACCGAGCTTGTGGACACCCAAAGCCCCAGCGTTCAAGGTGCTGTAGCTCACGATGTGCGGGACTCAGGGGCATACCTGGCCGAGGCTGAAGCTGACCAGGCTATTGCTGTTGATCGCGCTGAACAGGCTGCCCGGCTTGAACAAGCTTCTGAAGTGCAGGCTACTCCAGTCGGGCAGCAACTTGAAGTAGGTGGCGAAGAGCCATCTGCTGGAACTTGGGAAGTTGCGAAGCAATCGTGCGAACAGATTTCTGCTGCGGAGTCATCACTGGATCTGCCAGTTGGGGAGATTTTGGTCGATGAAAAAGACGCATCGTCGGATCGTCTCAGTTCTTTGTCATTCCCTCAGTCGCCCTCTACCGACATGAATGAAATCACCTGTAAGACGAATGAGCAAGTTCCACCCCGTCAGGTTGCAGATTTATTTACTGGCTCCATTGAAACTGATCTCCCTCAAGAGGTTGATACGTCGTCGGCTGTCACTCAGTTACTTACCGATAGTGTCGTAGACCCAGCTTTGTCATGTCAGCAGTTCTTAGCTGAATCAGCAATTGCCGATAAAGCTGTGGCTCCAGGCTGCGCTGCGGAAATAGCTGCCGTCGAGAAGAGTCCTGAAGAGCCCTTGACCAGGGAAAGAGAAGATGAAGTCGCCCAGGGAAGGGTTCAAGATGTCCAGGAACCCCACCGCTCGCTTGATCGGCAGGACATTCTTGCAAATGCTTCCGCTTTAGATGTGACAACAGTAAACCTTGAATTGTCTGAAGTTGAATCTACAGTCGACGACACTTCTGAGAGTGTGAATGAATGTCATGATAGCCTACAGTCTTGTCCTACAGCCCCAGCTCCTGTTGAAGTTTTGTTGGAGCTACCAGCATCTGCTTCCGAGCCCAGGCAGGATTCTCTTTTGCCCGCAGGTCGTACAAATACGGATTCTGCCGCTGAGTTGAGGGTTGAGAACCAACCTTTGGAAAACTTAGGAGAAAGAAGAGGCATCACTGAAGAAAAGACAGAGATGAATTCCAACGAAGCGGCTGTAAGGAAGGTATCTCGCATTAGAGATTATGTCCCTGCTCTCAGCCCACTGCTGAATGACGATGAAAAGCGAGAAATGTTGATTCGAGCTAAAGTACAATCTCGTTCTAAGATCATTTCTCTTGAGGCTGAGCTGCAGACCAAGAAAAACGAGCTGAAGAAAAACAATGCTGAAATCCAGCCAGTTACTTCCGATCTGGTTGAGGCTAAGAAGGCCTACAGTCTGGCTGAAGTCGAGTCTCCAGCATATAGCAGTGGCGAAGTAAGTGCGAACGTAGCAAAATTGCGAGAGATCGTGAAATCCGCGGATAAAGAAAGAGGAGCCCTTAAGACCGAACTTTCTTCCCTGCGTCGCCAGACCCAGAGCCTCAAAGATGAACAGAGTCAGTTGAAAACGAAACTGGAGCGTATTGAGCTGGACCGTACAAGGCATTTGCGAGAGGTGAAGGCCTTTGAAGAAGAGTTTAAAAAGCAACCAGTCGATGTCGAAACAAAGGCTGAGCTTAACGAACTCAAGGAGTTACTAAAGAAGTTGAGTGAGCAGATGGTAGTCTTGCAAGTTGAGTTAGACAACGCTCGAGAAGACAGGGATGACGTTAAGACATCAGCCAACCACTATCGTTCCCAGGTGAAGCGCGACACTGATCACCTAGCAGTTATGGAGGAAGAAATCGTCGAAGTACGTCGGGAAGCTGAAAGAATGGGGAGAAAATGTGAGAGAAATCGTGGTGATTTAAGACGGTGTGAAGAGTCGCTTGAGATCGCAGTTTCACTTTCGAGAATGATGGCAGGCGAGAAAGCAAAATGCGACCTTCTGGCTCAAGAGAGTCGAGACGTTGCCTATAGAAAAATTGAAGAATACCTTGAACTGGAGAGACAGCTTCAGCAGTTTGAAGCTGAAGAACAAAAGAAAGAAGAGGCTGACCGTCAGAAATCCGAGGAAGAGAACCGGAAAAAGAAAGAGAAGGAAAAACAACTGGAACTTGAAAAAGAGAGGGAAGCTGAAGAAAAGCGACTTGCAAAACAACTTAACGAAGAAAAAAGGCTCCGAGAAGAGGCAGAAGCAGCCAAAGCCGCTGAAGAAGCTGAACGTCACAAACAGGCGAAAGCAGCAGATCTGCGCAAGACCGCCGAGGAGGAAGCGAGACAACAACTGTTGTTAGCTGAATTGGAAAATTCGCGGAAAGCAATGGAACTGAAGGTCAAAGAAGAGGAAGATAGAGCTCGAAAGCATAAAGAAGAAGAGGAAGCGCGGCTGAAAGCAGAAGAAGAAAGCAAACGGAAAGATTTATTGGAACTCGAAAATGCAAAGAAAGAAGCAGAGCTGGCGAGACAGAAGTTGGAGGAAGAGATGAAATTTGAAGATGAAAGACTGAAGAAAGAAAAGGAAGAAGAGGCAGCGCAAAAGCTTCAACTGGAGAAGGCTAAACAAGAAGATGATTTGAAGAGAAAGAAGATGGAGGAAGAACGTGACAGGTTGAAGAAATTGAAAGACCGTGATGACGAAGACAGGAAACTTACTGAAGAACATCGAATAATGGAAGAACAGAAAAAGTTACAGAAAGAAAAGAAAGAGAAAGAAAAGGAAAAGCAAGAGCAAGAAATTAAACGCAGAAAAGAAGAAAAAATAGAGAAGATGAAAGCCGAAGAAGAAGCCCGGCAACTAGCCGAAGAAAAACGGAGGCTCGAAGAACAGCAGAGATTAGAAAAAGAACGGGAAGAAGCAGAGAAAATAAAAGCCGAAGAAAAGGCCCGGCAACTAGCAGAAGAAAAACAGAGGCTTCAAGAACAGCATAGATTAGAAAAAGAACGGGAAGAAGCAGAGTTGAGAGTCAAGAAACAAGAAGAAGAGCGGATCTTGGAAGTTGCCAGAATGGAAAGACTGAAAGAAGCAGAAGCAGCCAGACTTGCGAAAGAAGAAACTGCTCTCAAAGTAGCAGAGGAAGAAAGTCGAAAACTGAAAGAACGCGAATTGCAAGAAAAAGCGCGTAAAAAAGAAGAATTGAAATTGGAAGAAAATCGGAAAAGAGAGGAAGAAAAAGCACGGAAAATTAAAGAGGAAGAAATTAAAAAACAGCAGGAGTTACAGAAAAAGAGGCAAGAGGAAGAATCCAAGAAGCAGAAGGAAGAAGAACAGAAAATGGAACAGCGAAAGCTGCAGGAGCAAGAAAAGGAGGCCAAGAGAGTTGCAGCAGAAACTCGAAAACAAGCTCAGGAAGCAAGCAATAAGAAAAAACAAGAGGAAATCGTGTCTCAAGAAGGAAAGAGTGTGGATACTGACTCAAGGAAACACTCTATAGCTCGTGTTGACTCCACGAAAGACCGATCGTCGAGAGGTAGCAGTAAAGAAAGTGATACTGGTGGCAGAGTACTGAAACGGCAGACCTCTAGAAGAAAGTCGGTTAACGGCGAGGAAGTTCCTCTGGAACCAAAACGCTACGCTGATCTCATATCTTCTGGATCTTCAGAAGATCTTGAAAAGATGTCTCCGCAAAGGGCTTCATTGCGATCAAGCATCAAGTTTGCTGCTTCCGACCGTTCCTCTGATGAAGCAGCCATAGAAAGTGGTAAAAAGGACGAACAAATTGACGAAAGGAAGAATACAACACAAGAAGAAGTTAAAGAAGAAGAAAGAAAAGACAAGGTCAAGAAAAAGTCAATCAAGAAGAGCACCGCTGCCAAAGATTCGACGGCAAGTAAAGATGTGGTCAGCTCCGAAAAAAGCAGAGAAAAAATATCAGAGGAGCGAAAGGCACAAATCGATGACAACGAGAAAAATAAGCATGTCATAAAAGAAATGAAGGAAAGTAAGTCAGATATATCATTTACCTTGTCCACCAAGGGAACAGAGGGACAAGCTGCTTCGGGTTCGTCTCAGTCCACCGACGAATGCCTTAGAGAGGTTTCTGAAAAACTGCTTGCGTCGGTTGCCCAGGCCAAGGAAATGAACACTTCCAGCTTGGTCAGTCTAACATGCGCTGAACCTTTAGTGAAAGTCCCAACGAGCAGCATGCAGTCAATTGCAGTAATGCCTGCCACTGGGACCATGGCAAGCTTAGATGGTGTTGAGGACCTTTCTGTTGACAAGACGCCCTTCCATCGCCTGCAGACTGTTAGTGAAGTTGAAGACATTCCGTTGGATAGTCTGACAGCCGAGAAGAAAGAGCCTACGGTTGTGTCCAGGAGGCGAAGGGAGGAGTCAGAAGATTTGGCTCAGGTAATTAGATATGTGTTTTTTGATAGCTGACGAGTAAAAGTTAGGGTGTGGCTTGATGTACCACGAATACCCTCTGCTTTTGGGAAGGGAAGTATTCAAGTATTCAAGTATTTATTTACGTACTAAAATTGTATAACACTGGACAACTTGGTCTATTGGCCTAGAAGGAAAATAATCTTGTGTAGGCCTAGCTAAACTACAACTTAAAGATTAAAGGAAATGAAACACAACCGAAAAAGACACATAAAGAGGAAAAAGAACAAAAAAGAAGAAGAAAAAAAGAAAAAGAAAAAAGCCGATGGGATGCCTCAGGGATGGTGTAGAGTGACCCCACTCTTGTCCTCGATCACGATAGGCAGTGACTGATGATACTACCCGATGAGAAATTATCTCAAAATAGTAGTATGAAGTTGTACGAAAAAGTAGCATGAAGTATCAACTGATGCTACTACATGCTACTGTAGCAAGAGTGGATGCTACTGAATACTACTGCTTAAGATTGCCCATTGTGAGGCACATAAAATTAAAGTATTCTGTACTACCAAGGTACTACTGCATATCAGTACATGCAACTTTTTCGTACAACTACCGTACACAGGCTGCAAATTTTTCATCTGGTACGTGACCGTAAGCCGATGACCTAGCATTATATGACGACCTAGCAAATAATTAACTTTCTCACTGGAGGAAGTTGCTCCCTAGCGTTTGGGTCAGCCTGTGTCAATCCTTTTTCCCATGTTTGAGTCACCCTTCCCCGAAACCCGAAAGCGACGATTTATGGTAAGCTTGGGGGTAGGAAGATCAGAGTATTGATTGCGGATCGCTCAGGGTTCAAGTTCTTTTTATCAGTGCACTGAATCAATGCATAGTTGGCTAGGCCTATAGAAAGGAACACTCGCAGATACTAGGCCTGACCAGGGACATACACTATATCAAACAAACCGAATGTGAAAGCAACAGCTAGTCAGCAAACTAAACAAAAATAAACAAAACTTCAGTTTTTAATCTGACAGAGTTACAACCAGACCCAGATATCAAAATAGCAATAAATAAAAAATATTCAGATTCGTCGAACGTGCTTTGCTGAACGATCGGAAAGCTGTTTTGGAGATTTCAAAACTTTAGTGACGGCCGTATGACTTTGCAAAGCTTGTCCGTCTGTTAGCTAGCACACAGTGAGCGTGTTCCATCCTACTTACCGTAGTTACCACGCATGAAGTCACAAATTCTGCCTTTTTGTCGTCAAGGCTGGAACGATTTTTCTATTTTCCAGCGGAATATCACGCCTCGGGTGAGTCCGACCAATCACGTGACAGAGATTCGTGGTTACTGCGCTTACCACGCTCCCGGGCGTGGTAAGCAAATAGTTACTATTATTTACTATTTCGAGAAGGCTGGAACGGTCAGCGTAGTAACTTTTCGTGAGGTTGGAACGGATTTAGTAACTAATAGTTACTATTGGTACGAGGGTGGAACACGCTCAATGATTCTCGGAGGAGTCGAGCCATTGTCTTCAAACTTGGTGTGAGGATTTGGGCCAAGCCAGCTTCATTTCGTAGACGGGCTCCGTAGCCTCATCTTTAGAGGTATCTTAGTTTTAAATTAATGAAACGAAAGAAATATTTTTAAGAAAGCTAACGAACGAGTCTAGTTGATTCAGAGGTGAGTCAAAACCCGGTCAATACACTGAGTCAAAACCCGGTCAATACCGGAAATTTTTAGAAGTTAAGGTTTATGTCTTTGTTCCCCGGTGGATCAGACCGATAATTGCCCACATAAGGAAAGAAAACAGCGATTTTTGTTTTGTTCATTGGTTTCAAAGAGAGGTATAAGGCAATCGTGTTTTCCGAATTTGCGATATAAGTAAGTAATTTATTTCTGACCCGCCATTTGAAAAGCGGAGTATGTGAAATTAAAAAAACACAACAAATACAATATACAATTTTCATTCATCGGCCAAAAAAGAATGACACGATAATCTCTTCAAATACCCCTTTAAAGGACACCTGAACAATGAAACCATATTTGAACACACCATGGAGAATGCATTTACAGACATTGCCACGGAGAGCATTCTTCTCCTGAGCCTGACGTTTTCAAAATAGGGATGTTCGTTTCTGGAGGTTTGCACATGCAGACTCCAAGACAAAAAGCGCAATTCATTCAAATCTTGTACAGCGCGGGCCGGATCGTATTGAAGTTTCTTCTAAATATACGTTGACTGGAGACAGTTGTTCATTTCTAAAATTGTTCGGTACTGAAATAAGGACAGATGCAAAATGAAGCAAAAATCATAGCTTGGAAACACTGTTTCGTATTTAGATTGGGTTTTCTGCAGGAAATGTTAACGGAAGTCATACAGATAGGGATGATACTTGGTACTCTTCATTCAGGTGTCCTTTAAGGAATTTAACGAATCTTTTCCTTCCAGAACTCTCGGCGGGATCCCAAGAAGAAACCCAAGTTCAGCATGAAACTGAAGGATTTGGAGGCAGTGAAAGGATCACGGATCAGAATCACTGGCAGTGTTCTTGGCAGCCCGGACCCCCAGATTGAATGGTAAGTAATCCTGAAAAATTCGACACGCCAATGCTAAAAGACTTGAACGAGATTTGGGGGTTCGGTTCGGCATTTATCCGGGTAAGTGATTGTATGAATTAAAACTTGGTTGTGTAACATTCGAGTGGAACCATGGCATGAGTGAAATCTGCTAGAGCTTTATGGCTACGTCTGTGGTTATTTCTTGTCCTTTTAAGTTTCACATAGTTTTTCGTAGAGTAGAGGTATGCTTCTTTGAACACCTCTCCATATTTTCTTCGTAATGTTTGCCAAATTGTATTTAAGATATTTCGGCTCCATTCAAGTAAAGCGACTTGTACTTCCGGGGTGACCAGTAAACTATATTCAAATAATGTATACAACGGATTAGTCAGCTACGATGCTACATCAGCGATATTTCGGCACTTCTTGGCAAGGGTCCTCGTCAGGCAGTCAATGTCGGGAAGGAAACATACCTGTAATCCAGATTCCTTGCAAAGAAGGGCCGAAATATCGCTGATGAAGCATGGTATCTGACGAATCCTTTGTATACATTATTTGAATATATGTTTCAAAGTCAGCTTGGTAAACATCCACGAAACTTCAAGGTACAGTAGAGGTATGCTTCTTTGAAC
Source organism: Branchinecta sandiegonensis (assembly GCA_030848855.1). Classification (NCBI taxonomy): domain Eukaryota; kingdom Metazoa; phylum Arthropoda; class Branchiopoda; order Anostraca; family Branchinectidae; genus Branchinecta; species Branchinecta sandiegonensis. Next base: position 6,497,377 of record JAUPMV010000016.1, on the reverse strand, counting down.
ACTTTTTTAACTGTTCCACTACCTTGGCTTTCTTACTTGCATATAATAAAGTAAAATGGAAAAGAAAAATAACAAACTTGATGTCAGCTAACAGTCAACTATTTCAGGGTTATCCTGGCCCAAACTTGAAGTAAAAATTCAATTAAGTTTCTTTGATTTCGAATTTATTAAAAAAGTCCTTCCTCTTTAGAAGGCATCTGCCGGTTCGGACCGCCATCTTCTCCATTGAAGGTGCGTTCCTCGTGGCAAACTTTTCAAATTAAAATAAGCAAACGAGGTGTCAGCTGAGTCACTTTCTGCCGGGAAACAGCAAAATATTCAAAAAGTGACAAAAGCGTGAGTGATTGTTAGTAGTATTCATAGGAAAAAATGCCTGGTTTGAATTGTAGTTTTTTCTTCGGCGATCGTTCACTGTTAGCAGACGTTCACATAAGCAAACCTCTACTGTACTCGAGTATCAAGGGTAATGTCTCTTTCTGTTTGACAGGATGAAGAACGGCTTTCCTATACAGGCCGATGGCAGAAAGTATTCTTCAAACTATGACTCTTCAGGAATTGTTTCGTTGGAAGTCAATGATCTTCTGAGGGAAGATTCGGGGGAATATACTTGCGTCGCGAAGAACTTCCATGGACGCGCATCGTGCACTGCGGATTTGAGAGTGAGAGCAGAGCCTCGAGCGGAGCCTTCCCCTCCTACTTTCACATCTTCGATCAAAGGTAAAGGCTTCTGAAATAAATATTCCTTCAGCCCAAGCTGACTGCGAATCATATTTGATGGTGGAAAACGGATACGTCAGCTGAATTTTATTGGAGCTATATTTCGGCCCTTCTTGGCAAGGGTCCTCTTCAGGCTCAAAACCGCTCAAGTTTGAAAGACGAACTTGTGGGAAACACGAACTTGTGTTTCGAACTTGTGTTTCCCACAAGTTCGTCTTTCCAACTTGAGCGGTTTTGAGCCTGAAGAGGACCCTTGCCAAGAAGGGCCAAAATATAGCTCCAATAAAATTCAGCTTCTGAAATGTAACACCCGTCAAAAATGCCAAGGAATTTACTGAATTAACGCCGCAGTCTCGAGCTCCCGATTTCAGCTGGGTCTGACCCTTGGTCATCTGTAAGTTTTGCACGTGAATTTTGGTCTTAAAGCACAACTCTTACTAGAAATGATCTTTTCCCTATGAAATGAATCAGAAAAAAAGTTTTGGGAAATCTGGCGATTCTCTTGTTAGCGCTTGTCGACTATATCCAGCCTTCCTGCTCTCCGACGCGGCGGCTGGGCGCAAAACATTTGAAAACTGAACATGCCTTGGTTAAAAAGTGAGGAAACTAAGCAAATAAAAGAAGTAATAAACAGAAGATTATCACATCCTTATGTGTGACAGAGTTGTCAGCGGACGTTGAAGATTCCGGCAAACTTGTCGTTGGGTGACGGGAAAACTCGGCAAGGCCGAAAAAGCGCTAAAAATCGTAGTTACGAAAGGAAACAATGGAGAAAGGTGGGGATTGTAGAAGCTTATAATTCCGTATGAGAGCTAAGTATATTATAAAAGGCAGAATAAGCCAGAGGGGTCCTTTAAGACGGAACGGGTGGGACTTAGAGGCGGATACGGACAATACATTATACAACGAACTTTCACAGCGGCGAATTTTCTGATACATCATAATAAAGCAATTATACATAACAAAGCAATGGTCAAGAGATGTCCTTTACACCTCGCTGGTAAGGACCGTTCTCGAATATGGGCACTGCTCAGTTAGACCCTTTTACAATAGAGACATTGATGCCCTCGAGACAATTCAGCGGCGACTCACGAAACTCCCGTCTAAACTGAGACATCTCCCGTACCAGCAAAGGCTTGAAAGACTTACACTCCCTACGCTGGCATACGTTTCCACGGGGGAGACCTCATTAAGACATACAAGCTATGCCACGGTATGAACGAAAACGCCGAAGCTGACGACATCCTCAACTTCAACTTTAACAGCTTACGCGGTCATAGCCTCAAACTCACCGCAGAGAGGTTCTGCAAAGAGATTGGTCGGTGGAGTTTCAAAAACCGCGTGCCACCCCATTGGAATCAACTGCCCGAAGAAACAGCAAACTCTCCATCAAAAAGCCAATTCAAGAAAGAAATTGATGGAATGTTTCTTTCCCAAATGCACGACCCTAAATGTTTCAAAAGTACTTTGTAGAGGCTTTGTGGCCTTTTTATGCAATATATTATTATTATTATTAAAATAAAACATTAAACAGTTAAAAAACTGTAGGAAATACATTTTCCATTCAATCAAGACTTCAACGAACGCGGGCACGAAGCTCTCTCCGTAATGCTCGGTTCTTGCACTGGTGGTGGGGGGGGGGGGCTAAGAACCGGAACTTTTCGTGCTTAACTCGTGGTAATCCAGGGGGGCTGGAAGTATGTGCTGAAAACTTGGGCGAGAACGCACATTATTCTCGAGCTTGGTACACACAGCCACTCGTAGGGCTGCTAGGGCGGGGGGTGAGAATTTTTTGAGGAGGAGGGAGGAGGAAATGTCTTTACATGCCTTTCTGCATTGATATTTTTGCTGGATCGGAAAAAGACACTGATTGCAATACAAGCCTTGTAAGAAGTTAAGCAAAAACGAGAGTTTAACTAGATCTTCGTTTCATCGTGAAGTGTTGCGGCAACCTTTGTTCGGCTTCGCCGACTAAAGTGTTGCGAGAGCAACACTTTGGTTTTGTTTGTTCGATATCGGTTAAATCAGTAATCGTCAATAATCACATGATCAAAGGCTATTTCTCAGCGTTGAAAAAACAGCAATAAAAGAATATCGGAAGAAGGGACTAAATTGACTTTGCAGCCAGTTTAACTTTATCCTTTTCAATCGTAGACATCGTGACGGCTGAAAACTTGGAACATTATCTTATATTAGGTACTACAAAGCTATCCGTGGCTTTTCAGGATCAAAATACCATAGATGACACTCAATTAACTATTAAGAAACTATCTCATTGTTTTAGATTATCATTTGTACCCGTTGCGTAAACACTTAATTCTAGGTTACAGCGATAGATCATCGAGGCGAACTTTCTTAGCTCAGATTTACAGAGATCGAATACAGTGTTTGCACAAACCTCTAGCCCCTGATGAACCCACTCTAGCAACCGATTCTTACTTCTCCCTCACGTCTCCCTCTCCCCTTGATACACATCAATTTCACTGGAAACAAATAGTAGGTACACCAAATAGCAAAAATTGCAAACCTCGTCATTGCTGAATATGATTATGGCCTAACGGCCGATTATTACTTACAAGTCCGCACATGTCTTACAATTGGGAACCAAATTGTTCTTGCCATTAAATCCACCGGAAACAAATAATAGGTACACCAACTAATACAAGTTGCAAACCCCTCATTGCCGAAGAGGATCATGATCTACGACTGTTGCTTACAAGTCCCCTACATGTCTCACAATTGGTATCGGCCTATTTTAGGTTTCAGCGTGTACCTTACTACTAAAGTTGTCAACCCCTTGCAGTTTTCAAACTGGTGTATCTCATGAAGGAATTTTTCTACCAGAAATGGATGATATGTACTTTGCTCAGCTCATCAAGGGCTATCGACTTCCGTCGAAAAAAAATATATCTATCTTAGTTCAAAAGTTAACTTTTCTGCCGCAGACCAACTTTCTAACATTACCACTTAGAAATGAGCTAAGGATAAGCTCCAATTTCTCTAGCAATGAGACAACCTTTAAAGTTTAACCGAAAAGAGCTGGGATAGGACAATCTAGTTACCCATCACTTATTCACTTAAATTGGCTTGAAGACCTGCTGAAAATGCGTTACTTCGTGTTCCGCTATTCACGAATAATAGATTTTCAAACAGTGGAATTTCCGTGGGATTTGTGGTACCTTTTGTGCTTGTATTTTGTTGTATGCCTTACGAGAAAGATTTACGAATGTTTTTGTTCAGGCACTAAGCAGTCTTCACCAATCTCACCACTGCCCACTGAAAAGCCGCGTTTGTGTCGAGATTAAAATTTTCCGCGTCATAGTGGAATTTACGCTGTGGGAACGGCCGCAGATTTTCTGAACGTTGTAACTAGAGCAGATAGTGGAAAATAATAAAAAAAAAACCTTGCAGAATTCAAATAATTCTGTGCATTCAGTTAAATGACACAAAAATAAGTTGGCTTTTCAGTTAAACTTTAAAGTTCAAGAGGCACATCTGATATCATTCCTCTATCGCAATCCCAAGTGCAAAAAAACGAATGGTAAACTCGGCTGAAATCACGAACAGAAATGGCTAGAAACAATAGATGGCAGCACTTTCGGACCCGTGGGAAAATGCGTTTTGTTTCTGTAATCTTTTCGATTTATCACTCAAAGAAGATATACCGGCTGTGTGGCCGGATAACTGCCGCACATATTTAATACTGACAGATTTAAGTCCATCTTCAGTTTGAAACTGTTGCCTGCCTGCTTGCCTGCTAGAACGGAGCTTTTCATTCGAAGGAAGAAACATTGTTTAATGAAACGAAAGCTTGGCTGCACAACTTCAGATACTCCTCTCTGTCATGGGCTATACAGCTCAACTTTACTTCGCACACCTTAGGCTCTGGCTCGAGGACACCATCCTTTTTGGCCCCAGAAGAATTCTACGGAGCTTTCCAAAATGTAATGTCATATTCATCAATCCGGCCTGAGATCCACACTTTACGTAAAAACCGCACAGCTTAGCACTTTCCAGGAATAAGCTGAAATCGGCGGCATAGGAAAAAAAAAAGGAGAGAAAACCAAAGTGTTGCTCTTGCAACTGAATTAGGCGAATAGACGAAAGTATTTAAGAGAATCAACGACATTTCACGGTGCAAAACGGATACATCAGCTACATTTTATAAGAACTATATTTCGGCCCTTCTTAGAAAGGGTCCTCTTCGAGCTCAAGCTGGAAAATGAACTGGAAAATCTTAAATTACCTTAAATTGCACTTGCAAGCAATAAGGATGTTAATCCCGATGAGTAGCTTGCCGTTGATGATGGTGTTCATTTAACTTGAAGCTGAGAATCGACGAATAAGCGTAATTGATCCACTAAAGAGCTTGCAGATCTTGGCAGAGCGAAGCAGCTCTGGTATCCTTTCTGCAAGAAGAAAATCGCATGCTTTCGCCTTCCCTCAGTATTTTTCCTTTCAGACTCTTACATGAGCGGGAACGACGAACTGGTCTTGGATGTCGTGATCTCCGGCCATCCTCTTCCAAGAGTAGCTTGGCATAAAGACGGAGCTAAGCTCAGCTCCAGTCGCTACAAGACGAGCGTCACAGATGATGGAAGATGCAGGTAAACATTGCTTTTAAGATACGATACGAATTTATTAGGTCAAATAACATAATAGTTAAATAAGACCCTATCAATAAATTATAAAACATACTGTCACTTACTCATTCAAATGTTTTACAAAATATTGACGAAACGAAGATTTATACCGGTTAGAAGCTGATGGTTTGCAGGGCTCTAACTTATTTTGATGCCTCGTGTTAAATCCGGCTCGTGCCGGTTCCGGTAGCAAATCACGATGCTTCCTGGATTCTAACATTTTATTCCCGCATGTCATAGTAAGCTGGTGACGCCGGGCAAAAAGGGAGCTCCCCTATACCAAGGAGCTTTAAGTTCGATTAATGTGCTTGTCATTGTGTACAAATTTTAAGTCTATTTAGTGTATTTTTTTATCTATATGAAAAGAATGTTGTCATGTTTATTTACATTGTTTTGTTTAAATGTTTTAATATGTACATTTTACTTGTGTAATTCATACTCCGCTACGCAAAAAGCGGGTCATAAATAAATAAATAAATAAAATATACCTTCTTCATAATTCGTGTACTCCTGGCCCAATATTATTTGTTTATTGTTTAAAGCACAACTCTTACTAGAAAATATGATCTTTTCACTATGATATGGACCAGAAAAAAATGTTTTTTATAAAATACCATTACTGTCCGCCAGAATTTAGCGATTTTCTTGTTAGCGCCTGTCGACTCTATCGAGCCTTCCTGCTCTCCGACGCGGCGGCTGGGTGCAAACATTTGAAAACTGAACGCGCCGTGGTTAAAAAGACGGGAAACTAAGCAAAATAAAAAAAAAGTAAAAACAGAAGATTTCACCCCCTTATGTGTGAAAGAGTTGTCAGTGGACGATACAGATTTCTGCAACTTTACATTGTGTGACAGGCAAAACTCGGCACGGCCGAAAAAGAGCTAAAAATTCGTCGGCACGAAACGAAACAATTGAGAAAGATAGGGATTTAAAAGATTATAGTTTTATAAGGGAGCTAGGTATGTTGTGAAAGGCAGAATAAGCAAGAGGGGTCCTTTAAGGAACCGGTAGAAGTTTTGGTTGGGATTAGAATCTTTATGTGTAGAGGTGATGATACGTAGAAAAAGTGTTTTAAGATAAGAATAAATAAGTATTAAGATTGGTAAATTTAAAGTAAAAAATAAATTAAATAGTTGAAATGGAGAAGTTAAAATTTGTAAAGTCTAAAGTGTCTATGATTGTTTAGAAAGAGTAGGGGACGTTAAAGAGTTTAAGGAAATACTAGCGTCACAGAGTGGAGGAGGAGGCGTACCCAAAAAGTAAAAAAGTCATAATGTTTGGAAAGATGCTACGCGGGTAAATATTCTTTGAGCCCAAGCTGACTTTTAAACATTTATCCAAACAGAATTTTACAACGGGTACGTCAGCTACGATTCTTCATCAGCGATATTTCGGCCCTTTTTGGCAAGGGTCCTCGTCAGGCTGTCAATCCTCTGGTTCGACTTCGGGGAAGGAAACAAACCTGTAATATAATTGATTACTATTACAGGTTTGTTTCCTTCCCCGAAGTTGAACCAGAGGATTGACAGCCTGACGAGGACCCTTGCCAAAAAGGGCCGAAATATCGCTGATGAAGAATCGTAGCTGACGTACCCGTTGGAAAACATTGTTTGAATAAATGCTACGCGGGTTTGAAAAAAAAAAAAAAAAAAAAAAAACTCTCCATCCCACCAACGTAGTCAGGTGTGATTCGAAGGCGCAAATGTTGTATCTACGGCACTTCCTACCTTCCCCTTGGACTGGAGAACATCCGGAATATTTACGGTGGCACCCAACTCCCCGCATCTGTACCTCAAAATAAAATATCTGGGTTCCATGGACTTTGGACGTGTCTTACTTAAATTAATGCCTCACTCTACGTCCCTAATCTATCCGTCTATTCTTGTTTCCCAGGTTTTGAACTTCTGATGTCAGTTTCGTCCACTCTAACTTATGGATTTTTCTTGTTCGTTTTTTTTCGAGGTGGACCAGGCTCCCGCTTATCGCTTCTGAAGAGCTAATTGGTCAAAGATACCGGTGAAGCAAGTTCTCCCGTATTTCTTTGAGACTAAGGGTACCTAGCGAGGCTGAATGTCCGAGAAAGAGTTCATAGAATTATTAATGATGAAAGAAAGGTCCAGTACGTTTATCTTTTAAATAAGTTCCAGCTCACTACTTTGGAAGAAAGAAGAACAACTCTTTGCATATGTTTTGGAACAAGACGCATTACTGGTACAGAAAGTGCTTTGTCCGTCTTTCGTCGAGCTCTTCAATAAATTGACAACCATACCCTACTCACTATTTTCATCTTTTTATTTTGCTGCTCTGTTTAAATTCGTATTAATTAAGTTTTAATAATTTTTATTTTAATATTTTAAAGTTTAATAAATTTGTATTAATAATTTTTTATCAATTTGTTTACTTAACGTGTTTTGTATATATTTAGGCTAGCGAGTATTTTTATGTTGACCAAGTAAAATTCGACGTACTCGATGTGATGGTTACTTTATAAATAATTCTTCTCTACTCTATTCTAATAACAGCCGGGACGGGCTTGTAATCTTTGAGAAACCAAGCAGAGTTTTAGATGAGTCAAGTATGTCAGAATATGGGATGAAAACTATATCTTCTGCGACTTGTGCTTTAAGGATGAAAATGAAGTAGACTTGCTCGTTTTCCGTGAAACAGGGTCGGTATTAGTGATTTTTTCTCCGACTGTCCTCACTTTCCAGGTTAATCGTCAAATCTCCGACTGTAAGCGACGCCGGTCATTACACCTGCCTGGCAGAGAATCGAGTTTGGAAAGATGAGATGTCATGTTTTGTATCATTGCCAGAAGAGGTTATTCGCCGGGTCATTCCCCTTTCTGGTAAGTCCGAATTTTTTCCCATTTGTGTTTTCTTCTTATTTTCTACTCTTTCTCTTTTTTTGCGTCCTCATCGTGTTTCTTTGAACTCTTCAGTACAGATCAACCGTTGGCTAGTCTCCAAGGGTCACGAATGGACCCTAGTCTTTTGACCGTTTCGTTTTAGTTTGATGCAGAGCAAAATAACACTAGAGAGTAGCGGCAAGACCTATGCTCTCCATTCTTTGCAAACGGACCATAGTCGTAGCGCTTCCCACTACGCTTGCGGTATTTAAAGGGAGATAAACTTGCCGGATTAGAAATTTCTAGTAAAGCAACGGTGCGGTCTGCACACACCAAGGGAACAATGGAGGCTATATAATTTTTTACTATGTTCAGGATCCGAAGTTATCCGAGCCAGCGCTGGTGAACGACTGAATGAGTTTCGGTAGAGATGTTATCTATCGCTATAGTGGTGATAGTATCGCTGCTACTCAAGTTTGTGTCAGTTTTGTCAAGTCTTGGCGCTACTACCTAGTGTTATTTTGCTCCGGTCTGATGGTATCTTTCCAGAGCAAAATAACACTAGGGAGTAGCAACAAGGCTTGACAAAATTGCCACACACTATAATAGCAGCGATACTAGTAACACTAGCGATAGAGAACGTCCCTATTGAAACTCATTCAGCCGTTCATCAGTGCTGGGTCCGATAACTTATTATTCTGAACAAAGCGAAAACATTATACAGCCTCCATTGTTTCATTGGTGTGTGCAGACTATACCTTTGCTTTACTACAAATTTCTAAACCCGCAAGTTTGTCTCGCTTTAAATGCTGCAAGCTGCACTACGAATACGGCCCGTTTGCAAAGCATGGAAAACGTAGGTCTTGGCGCTACTCCTTAGGGATATTTTGCTCTGGTATCTTTCGTGCAGTGGAAAACCTGTTGTTAGTGACCGAGTTTTATTTTTCTTTTCTTTCTTACCAAGTACTTTCCAGAAAGGCCAACAGGATGTCTGTGTTAAATACGCGGATGTACGATTCACCAATGTCCAGAGTCACGGTACTGTCTTTAAGAGTTGAGGAATGTTGTTGAAGCTAAAATACATCACGTTCCCTGTGTGCTTAAAGACCTAATCCAAACATTCAGTTTACCTTCTCTTAGGGATCGCATGCCACGGGTTTGTTTAGATTTGAACTCGATTGCCGAGTTGCTGTTTTGGCTCGAGAAAAAACACACGCACAACATCTTCTTTTCTAGATGGCGGAATTTTCCAGGATTGATTAGCAAAGAATTATAAGACCTAACTGATAATTTTTGTATGTCTTCAGAGGTACCATACTGGTCTTGGTTTTATAATTTATTTGAATTTGTAATAAACAGTTGGAGCATTAGATGGAAATTATTATTTTGACCCTTGGCTCCCTACGTTAACAGCTGTCCGGGATAATCGGCTGAGATTTAGTCCAGAAAGAGTTATTTCAAACCTGGGAAATTTGGTGTTTTTTTTTTTAATTTGCTCACTGTTTTACGGTATTTTAGTGGTTTGGAACATTCATAGTGAGAGTAGGGATGGTTAGCATTGTGTGTGTGGTAGAAAGACCATTTTTGTGGCCCGCTTTAAGTTTATGAATTGAGCTCTTTTCAGTCTCTGGTCCCATGAACGTGGGCCTTCCAAAAGTGGTGAGAGGTATGTCAGACCAAGAAGTGGCAATTGGAGGAACGGTCGTCTGGATCGTCGAAGCATCAGGTACGTTTCTAGGCCACATAAATTCCGAACAGATTTCGTTCTACCCTCATCCACTCATCCCTCCCCTTTTCATATTATACTATACGCTGAGCGCTTTGGCATTCCATTTTGGCAAGACTTGTTTGCTTGCGGATGTGTTAAGGCTCCGCGCTCTGCATGATTGCCGGATTTCAATCAATCAAGTTTAATCCAAATAGCCATAAGCTAGAAGAGGATTTCGCAAAATATGTTGGACTGTTAATCTAGCTTTAGAAAAGTTGCGTTTATGCAGATACCATGGACTCTGCTACAACGTTAACTGGACCTGTAATTAGTCATTTTTGCCGTTACCGCAGTATCGGATACTACGGTTGTCCTGCAAAAACGACAATTGCCGAAATTGCGCTTTTCGAAGTCGTCCCAAAAGAAAAACTGATATCCAGTCACATCACTAAGTGCCAAACTTCTTTCCAACCAATTTGACAAAATCCTATGCTCTATTGTTGGTGATGATGAAAGTGAGATGACTGTTCAGATAACACAATCACTTACCACGGTCGGACTGTGGTATCTGAATATCAGATACCACGGTATCTGGTCAGATACTACGATAACTGCAAAAAAGCCTTTTGACCGTGGTATCAGATACCACGGTAACTGCAAAAACATTTTTAGACTGTGATATCAGATACCATGGTATCTGCAAAAACAAAACTATGGTCTCTGATACCACGGTAACTGGATCTGCAAATGTCGTTTTTGCAGTTATCATGGTATCTGATACTATGGTTACTTTACAAAAACAACATTAGCCGAATTCGCGATTTTTAGAAGTCCCCCAAAAAGAATAACTTACATCTCTCATATTACTAGTTCGAAATTTCTTTCCCTCCAATTTTACAAAAACCTACACTGTAAAAAGTTTCTCCGAGTTAGGGCTAAAGTTAACTGCAGTATTTGCTACTGGGATTAATCCGAATTACAGATTATCTTATCTCAGGAGAGACAAGATTTGTTCCAGTAGCAAATACTGCAAGATGTTTTTAATATAGATGGCACTTTAGACAAGGGATTTGTACCGTGACCAATGCCATAAACTATTTTTCGAATAAAATTTAGAAGTCTAGGACTCCCTTGTCGGAGCCACGTAGACAAACCAGGACCCACAAGACGGGGTCTCATGGTGAAAACCAAATAAAACCAAATATATAATTTTAATGGGGAAGACGCCCTTGAGATGGAAACATGGTCACGGTACAAGTTCCTTGTCTAAAGTGCCATCTATATTATTAATTTCCGTGATATGGGGATGTGAAGTGGTATATGAATTTGCCTTCGGGCGGGATCACTGTTCCCATGGCCGGCTTCTACCAGACTATTGTAGTGGTTTGCGAACTCTGTTCACAAGCCCCTCGGTAGCTCAGTGGTAGAGTGACTGCCTTGTAAGCAGAGGGTCCTGGGTTCAAATCCCGGCTGAGGAGCATTTTTGTCTATCAGTTCACTACTTATAAAAAAAGAATTTTTTTTACAGTGTAGGCTCTTGCGTTGGTGATGATGAAAGCGAGATGACTTTTTTCAGATACCACGATCGGGACTGTGGGATCAGAATATAAGGTACCACGGTAACTGTACCAGATACAGTGGTGTTAGCCTGACCTGTGTCGATTGGCTAAGTCGGCTGGCCTGGAAAAAAGCCTTTGGCGACCTGGGCTTATTCACCGTTTCCTTCTCAGACGTCTCAGAAGGAAGGAAGAAATCAGCAGGGCCGATAAGGCTGGGTTAAAACGCCGATCTAGAGCGTGTTCCACCTTCTAACAATAGTTGCTATTAGTTACTATTTCCGTTCCATCCTCACGAAAAGTTACTACGCTGACCGTTCCAGCCTTCTCGAAATAGTAACTAATGGTTACTATTTGCTTACCATGCTCGGGAGCGTGGTAAGCGTAGTAACTACGCATCTCTGAAACGGGATTGGTCAAATTCGCCCGTGGCATGATATCCTGCTGGAAAATAGAAAAATCGTTCCAGCCTTGACGGAAAAAAGCCAGAATTCGTGACGTCATGCGTAGTAACTACGGTAAGCAGGATGGAACACGCTCCTAGTTCCAGTCCATGCCCCATAAGGACATACCCCTTCTGTTACCCCCGTGGCCTTAGACATCATAATGTCATAGATACTCCTTCAGCCCAACGCTGACTGCGAATCATATTTGACGGTGCAAAACGGATAAGTCAGCTACATTTTATTAGAGCTATATTTGACCCTTCTTAGCAAGGGTTCTCTTCAGGCTCAAGCTGGAAAATGAACTTCATAATGAAGTGAAATATAGCTCTAATAAAATGTAGCTAACTTATCCGTTTTGCATCGTCAATCATATCATAAATTCTACGGCTAGACAGAGCTTTAAAGTTTAACCGAAAAGGGGAGAGATGGGACAGTCTTGTTACCCCTCACTTATTCACTATTCACTTCAAGAGGCTTGAGGACCCGATGAAAATGCGTTACTCGTCTCTCCGCTATTCACGAATATTCAGTTTTAAAATAGAGGAATTTCCCTGTCAGATTTGTGGCACTACCTGTGTTGCATGCTTGACGAAAAAGATTTATGAATTTTTGTTTGTTCAGGCACTAAGCAGTGTTCACCAAGCTTATCACCGCCCTATGAAAAGCCGCGTTTTTGTTCAGATTCAAATATTCCGCGTCATAGTAGTATTTGCGATGCGGGGACAGCTGTAGATATTCTGAACCTCACTACGAGAGTAGATAGTGGAAAATCAAAAAATCTCTTAGCAGAATCCAAATAACTGAATGTATGCAACTAAATGATACAAAACTAAGTTTGCTATTCAGTTAAACTTTAACAGCCGCCTCCATGACCATTACAGAGTCTGTTCAGCGTTATTAACATTTCCAGGGACTCCGGTGCCTGAAGCAGAGTGGCTGCACAATGGTCGCCCCTTATATTCAAGTCCCAAGATTCGGACTTCCATTCCTCGACCTTGGGAGTACCAGTTAACAATCTACAACATCACTGTGTCCGACTTAGGTGAGGAAGTACTTTAGGTTTGAAGACTAGTTGTGACCCAGATTTCTTCTACCTATTCAGTCCAGCGTTCGAATTTCGTCTTCTGCAACAGCCGCGCCCTCCTTTACTTTGCTTGCTCTTAGTCTACTTATCTGTTCGATAGATAGCACGGTAGTGCTTTCAGGTGCTGGGAGTTTGAACTGCTTTATTCCAATAAGATGGTTTCGAACATGTGAAACCTGATAACAACAAGATAACCTGCAGGGGCGGTTCGAAGGGGGGTCATGGGGGGGGGGGGTGACTCACCCCCCCCCCCCCCCCCCCATGCTCCAGAGAATCTACTCTCAGTCGTATGTTTTGAGGTTTTTTGTATGACAGTTGTATGTTTTGAGTATATTTTGAGCTTTTCAGAATTACATACAGGCAGTTACTAAACGTGAATTTCACCCGCAAATCACATTTTTTTAGTCATATGGCTGCGAAGAAATTTTCTATTCGTATGTTTCAGATTCACAGTTGTGTGTTCTGAGTTTTCCAGAATGAAAGTCGTATGCTTGAGCTCGTCAGAATGATATCCACCGGGAATTTTGCCTGAAAAGACCCGTTTCTTGTCGTACTTTACTGAGGGATCTTTTAGTCGTAAATTAAAGACAGTCGTAAGTTTTTACCTTGCCAGACAAAGCAGTTAGCTAATCGTGAACTTCGCCTTCAAATGACATGTTTCTGGTCGTATTGTTCCATAGAGATTTTAGTGGTATGCTTTAAGCTTGTCAGATTCAGTTTTGTGTTCCAAGTTTGTCAGAATCACACTCATATGGAACCTGCCAGAATGACATCAACCGCGAATTTTGCTTTATCACAGGGGTCATGTTTCTTGTCGTATTTTACGAAGGGATTTTCGAGTCGTATATTAGAGACAGTCGTAAGTTTTGAGCTTGCCATGAGGCAGTTAGGTGAATTTCGACAGCAAATGACCTGTTTCTGGTCGTATGGTTGTATAGAGATTTTCTATACGTCATGACGTTAAGAAATATCGCGTGTTTTGAGCTTGTCAGAGTGACGTAAATGCTATTACCAAACCGTGATTTTCACTCTGAGGCGCTGAAAACAGGCTACTTTTGAAAATTTCGCCTGCGGCGCGACCTTTCAACATTATCCTATGTGGTTTAGTGCAAAAATGTCTTTATCTTAAAAAGAAACAGTTTTTTTTTTCCCTTTGTCTTTTGGCTTGCGGAGTAAGGTTTGCTTTCTAAGCACAAGCTTTGTAAGCACTGTATGACGGGCCTGATGATTGTACTGGTTTTTTTTGTAGTCTAAACTCAAATCGGAAGCACTTCCATGTACCAACTTCCGAGAAAATATCCCACTCAGTTTGCGAGTTATCGGGGTATGGACAGATATGTGATATCGTAGGCAGCCTTTGAAATGTTTCGCAAAACATTACTTGCGCCGTCTTTCATACTAGCCTACTCGCTATCTGGTTGAATGGCCCGTAATTTAGGTGAGGTGTTAAGCCGAAGATTTCAGCCACCTGAAAAGCCAGAAACGCCAGAAAATGGTCAGATTACAAAAAAAAATCGCCTGCGGCGCTGAGTTTAAATTTCTCTTGGTTTCATTCGGTAAAAGCTGCTGCTTGGGATCTGAGACACGTTAAAAGCAAGAGTTTGTGCGGGAAGTAGCCGAATACTGCCGAATAAAAGGCGATTTAACAAATTTTGCCAGCGGCTCTTTCATATTCCTACCCTTGTGGTCTAGGCTACATTGAAAGGTAGAAGTTGTAAAGGAGTAGTTCAATTTTGCTTGGATTGAAAAAATTTCGCCTGTGGCGCTTACTTTAGTTTGTCTTGGGTAGATATAAGAAGCTAGTACCAAGGCTTGTCTTCTCTCCAGAGAATTTTGATATGAACGGCATGGTCTAATTCCTGTTACTTATTTGTTTATTATTATTCTATTACTACAATGGCATTTTCCGTAACGTTTTAGAACTTATAACGTCAATATTTCTTGAGCCTGCCGGTGCTGTGTTTTTAGCCAGTTGTATATTTTGAGGTCCTCACCCCCCCCCCCCCCCCCATGCGTAAGCCCTTCGAACCGCCCCTGAACCTGTAGGTCGCACCACCCTCGCCCCGTCTTGCTCATCCGTCCTGACGTTGTAATTTGTTCAACAGGAGAACTGACGTGGCGAAAACCAAAACAAATTAGCATGGAGATCCGTTTGACCTTTGAAAGCTGCTGGAAGTGTGCATTTGAAAAACAAAATTGAAATTATAGCTAGCTTTAAATTTGCTAAACTATAATAATACATAGATGACACTTTACACAAGGGACTTGTACCTTGACCCTTTTGTAAAGTGCCGTCTATGTATTATTATTAATTTCCGTGACATGGGGATGTGAACTGGTTAGATGAATTTGCCTTCGGGCGGGATCACTGTTCCTATGGCCTGCTTCTACCAAACTATTCTAGTGGTTTGCAAACTCTGTTCACAAGCCCCTCGGTAGCTCAAATGGTAAGAGCGCAGAGGGTCCTGGGTTCAAATCCCGGCTGAGGAGCATTTCTGTCTTTCAGTTCACTACTTAAAAGTTGCTAAACTAGCTAAACTTAATTAGCTTTTAAACTTTTTTCAGTTTCAGATATATGTTTTATTTTGTAAGAAAATCGAAAGAAAGTAAACGGCTATGAAAATAATCTGCTGGTTTCTTCCGAGGGCTTCTGCGTGCATAGAATTCGGGTGACGAAAATAGAACAGCTCGTATATTAAACAGTGACTAAAAAGTCAGCTATGCTGTTCGTCCTTGTTCGTAAGATATTACCTATTCGAAGCAGTTTTCGCCGGCTTCTAGTGTATTTTTTAATCAAGCATATTGTTTAATATTTAATTTCTTTCCAACTAGTATGTTAGCCCATATTAAAAAAAAAAAGGTTTACTTGCAACATTACCCAGATAATATACCCCCCTATAGGTATTATAATCCATCCTACCCCACTCTTAAGTAGGATATAGCTCATGTTAGCTAAGCATTGTGTGTCATCTTCTTTCCCTATCACAGACTCGCAGTTCTTCAGCTGAAATAACAACCGTTCAAAACCAGTTCCACCCCGCCCCTTTAACGTAAATACAGTATGTAAAGTATGCTGGTCCACTTATATTTTATTATTCTACGAAGACGACTGTAAACTGACATCAGAAACCCGAAAACCCAAGCGCTTCCAAAAATGCAGGTGCTTTAAAGGACACATCATACTCATCCTAGTAATCCATTCTACTTCTGTAGTATCTCCATCCATTCTTGTTCCCGAGTCCCCTATCTCCTCTATTAGCAATACACTTATTATCACGCTTGCAAAGTTTGTCCTCTTTATGTGACGTATCATGCGCACCATCATTCTTTCGAGGAATTTATTCGTCTGGAGACCGGTTACGCAAATTGTAGTTTTCATTGTCATTTGTGGCAAGGGACCAGTTTTTGTTGACTGCCAAGACTTAGAAAACTAGTGTAGTTGTTGGCTATAAAAACTTCAATTTCTTCTAGGACCTGTTGGCCGTAAAAACTTCAGTTTCTATTGATTGATTCATTAATTTATTTAAATCGCTGACTTCGGTTCAGCCATGGTATCTCATCCTCTCCACTACCAAATCCTCCCTCCCCCCTACCAAAATGTTAGAAGTCAACCAGAACGAGTGGTAAGTTCTAGTCTGTCCCGTACCTACAAAACACGCAAAAAGCAAAAAGTTTTATTCCCGAGTTCGTGAAATGTTTTAACGAAGCGTGAATTCTTTTAAGCATACTGACACAGACACATATATTGTAATTTATTCTGTCGGTTTGACAATACTCGCAAATTTGGTTTATAACCATAGTAGTCGATTTTTACAATAAACTTTCTATCTATCTATCTAAAACATAATCACAAATTGTGATTCAATGCCAAAGAGCGTACTCACTTAGCCAACAGATGAGTCTATATAACAAGACCAAAGTTTTCGATGGGATCCAAAAAATCTAATATTTGATCCAGACAATCGCGAACGAACTACCATACTTGTCTAGAGAAAAAGAAAGCTCAGAAAAGAATTCAGCGTATCTCCTCATTCGTATAAAGAACATCTAATCAACTTCAAGTAAAACTTTAACTTATAGAAAAATCCGGTTTCAACCGGATTTAGAACGAACTATATGTCCCGGTAAATAAAAGATTGTCATATACAGATTCAGCGTATCTTCTTACCCCTAAATCTGTCGTCTAATCGACTTCAAATAAAACTTTTGCTTTTAACAAACATTACGGTTTTGGCCTGATTCCGGTTGAACAAGTTGTCCGGGCAGCAAATACTTTTCTCATAATTGTTCAGCATGTCTTCTTACCCCTAAATCGAACATCTAATCATCTTCAAATAAAACTTCTACTTTTAACAAACTTTCCGGTTTTGACCGGATTCCGGGCGAACTACTTGCCCGGCGAGAAAATGGTTTTCACCATCGTGTTCAGTATGTTTTCCTACCCCTAAATCGAACATCTAGTCAACTTCAAATAAAATTTTTATTTTAACTGACTTTCCGGTTGTGGCCGGATTCCGGGCTAACTACTTGTCCGGCGAAAAAATGGTTTTCGCCATCGTGTTCAGCATGTCTCCTTACCCCTTAATCGAACATCTAATCAACTTCAAATACAACTTTTACTTTTAACAAACTTTTCGGTTTTGGCAGGATTCCGGGCTAACTACTTGTCCGGCGAAAAAATGGTTTTCACCATCGTGTTCAGCTTGTCTCCTTACCCCTTAATCGAACATCTAATCAACTTCAAATACAACTTTTACTTTTAACAAACTTTCCGGTTTCGGCCGGATTCCGGGCGAACTACTTGTCCGATGACAAAATGGTTTTCACCATCGTGTTCAGTACGTCTTCTTACCTCAGAATCGACTATCACATTATCTGATTAAAAATATTTCATTTGCCCCTTAATTTAAAACCCCTCCCCCACCCCTAAATGTAGGGATACATAGCCCATCTATGAACTCGACCTTACTCTTGACCCAAAGAATCCTCACACCAAGTTATATCAACATATTTCTATCCCTTCGAGAGTTATAGTGCGCACAGACGGACGGAAGAACAGACGGACAACTTTTGCGATGTCATGGGTATCCCGCTACTTACGTTTTGGGATCCCAAAAACAAAAATAATCATATTCGTCAAATTATACCTTTCAACATATCGGAACAAAACACTAATATCAGCATATTTGCCCTTCTTCTAGGCACTTACTCATGTCGATTGACCAACACTTGGGGTACTACCAGAACTGTTGCTCAGCTTAACTTCAAGTCGGCCAGTACGGCAGCTGCCTTTGATGACATCACTACTGGTGCCCCTGGAGCTCTGCTTGAAAAGCCTGAAGCGTTGATTACGGCAATTAGAGAGCGAGACTTGATGATTATGTGCAGGGTGGCTGGCCACCCTAGACCAAAAGGTGAGTCCCGACTGTTTCACTTGTTGTGGCTCGCTTCATGTCTAAGCCACATTTCTTTCTTCTTTCTTTCTTTTCTTTCTTCTTAAGTTTTTTAAGTCTTTAGATGTTTCCTCGTCGCTATAAAAAATATTTGATGGTGCAAAACGGATACGTCAGCTGAAATTTATTGGAGCTATATTTCGGCCCTTCTTGGCAAGGGTCATCTTCAGGCTCAAAAAGAGCTCAAAAAGAGCCTGAAGAGGACGATAGATGTTCCTATGGCCCAAGCTGACAGCGAATCATATTTGATTCGTCATATTTGATTCGTATTTGATCATATTTGATTCGTCAAATATGATTCGCAGTCAGCTTGGGCCGTAGGAACAACTATCACCGAAGTACGGAACTAATCGCCCAAACATGCCGCCAACGTCAAATCTGAAGAGGACCCTTGCCAAGAAGGGTCGAAATATAGCTCCAATAAAATTCAGCTGACGTATCCGTTTTGCACCATCAAATATGATTCGCAGTCAGCTTCGGCTGAAGGAATAGCTATAAAAAATCATGGACAACAGGGCCCAACCAGCGCACGACGTTATCCACTGCTTCCTGGCCGAAGATTGAAAATTAAGTGTCTTTTTCTGTGTGTTTATGTCTTTTATTTATTTTCTTTCATTTACTCCTCTTTTCCAGAATGGCGGGTTATAAATAAATTACTTACTTACTTACTTATTTTCCGTCCTCCTATGTGGTGACTTCAGAAAGGCAGACAATATGTCGTCCGGCTCCCTTTTGTACCGGAGAAACTTTGGGTGAAAAATAAATAAGAACTAAAAAGAACTTTTCTAAAATTAACAAAGCGAGACACTAAACCGCTCAAAGGACCCGTCTTACCTATAATACTAACGCAACCTACTTCCATAATCACTCTTTCTCTCACTATTTCTAAACCCGGAGACCCCAATTTCGTACGGTACATTCTAACCCCTGTGACAAAACCACGCGGATTTTCTCACTTGCCGTGTTTGCTACCTTCGACATGTGTCACGCTGTCGAGAAGTTTTTCCATCAGAAAACCGTTTTTGCAAATTGTTCCCTGTTTTCGCTATAAGTCAACGGGTCTCGGAAAAGGCTTAAAACAGCCACAACCGTGTGTTATTTGTTGAAAGCACAGCCTAGTTTTAAGTATTCAAATATATTAAATACTGTAAGTTGAAGAGCAAATAGTGCGAGGAGTCCTTTAAATGATTGTTCGAAGAGAGCTCTAGCTCGTTGCCTTGTTTGAGCATATGCCGATTGCGTTTCTAGCGGTTTGTACAGACTTTCTTTTTTTATATATTTTTGTATTGTACGGGAAAATAAAAAAAAGTTTGAATTCTAAACGACGACAGGTCGCAGTGAAAATAACGAAATGCTAAAAGATAGGATCGGTCTAGCCAGCGACGAATGTACGGCTCCCAGAAAGAACGAGGTTGAATCCTGTCTTCGTTGAACCCTGTCTTTTGATGTATTTTAGTTATCAACTTGATTATTTTATTTAGAAATTTTAATGTTATCAGATAAGTAATGTGACATGTCGAGTAGGTTGATAGTGCTTGAAGTGTCCTTATTTGAATTGACATATCCAAGGCCATTTTTAAGTATTTAAAGATATTACGGATTAAATCATCATTTATTTATTTATTTATAATTGAGATGAGTTCGAAGCTGCTGGTGTAGACTTGCAACGGATTTCGTAGACGCAGCTGAAAATGTTTGGGTCCTGGTTCAAAACTTCGACTCTCTGGAAACCAAAGATAGGACTCTAGATGTTCCTACGGCCCAAGCTGACTGCAAATCATATTTGACGGTACAAAACGGATAAGTCAGCTACATTTTATTCGAGCTATATTTCGGCCCTTCATGGCAAGGGTCCTCTTCAGGCTCAAGCTGGAAAATAAACTTCTTGGAAGTTTATTTTCCAGCTTGAGCGGCTTGAGCCTGAAGAGGACCCTTGCCAAGAAGGGCCGAAATATAGCTCGAATAAAATGTAGCTGACTTATCCGTTTTGCACCGTCAAATAAGATAGGACTCTATATACCACTCAAGTGTTCCTGTGAATGAATTGATTTCTGTGAAATAAGAAAACAATGTTGCCAGGTTTTGTTGAAAGTATTTACAGTCGTTATCAAATTAGTGATCCACTAACAGCAGTGGAGAAGCAAATAGAAAGATATAGCCAAAATATTGATCACGACTCCAAAATCCTCTTGGTTAGTTTTAGGGTAAAACTTATATTGTGTAGGCTATTTCGTAAGTTAATTCTCTTTAGTGTATTCCTTTCTTTTTCCTACTAATTACTCCGTCTTCGTGTTTTGTGCCTATTTCATCGGTTATAAATGAAAACATCATCATCATCATACCCTGCAGTGTTGTAACAAGTACTTCAAATTTGTACTTAAGTATTAAGTACTTCCAAATTTTGTACTTAAGTATCAAGTATTAAGTACCAGACCACAATTGTACTTAAGTAGTACTTGAGTTTAAGTACAGAACTTGTACTTAAGTAGTACTTCAAGTACTACTAGCACACAACTCTACTAGCACTATTGCTAGCTCAGTCATATTCAGTCGTATAATCGAAAATAAAAGAAAGTATATTGGCAGTTTGAACAAAGAATTAAATACCACGAAATACATTAGAGCTACGCTTCTTTGGACGTTAGTCAGTTTTGATTAATGCCACTTGTATGCACTTGACGAAAGTCATCTACCAGTCTATCATAGTAACTAATTACGGGCTTCTAGGAATTCCTCAACGGGTGTTTTCTTCGTTTTTCCATTTAGTCCGAACTGCACTGTTCTAGGTCAAGAAACATTAAAAGAAGTGTGCCTTGCTTAAGACTAATGATTTGCCTTTTGGTGGTAATGCTGGTACAGAGAATCTGCTTTTAGTATTTTTTGCCAATCCTGAAATCGAACTACTTATGAGTCTTGAAATTCCCTTTTCTGAAAACCTTTTCTTTAAAAAAAAAAATCATTCGATCGAAGCGTAATGTACTTGGGAGAGAACTTGAAAGTACTTAAGAATGTATCGGTACTTGAGAGCTTCAAGTACCTATTTATTTTACTTAAGTATTAAGTAGTAAGTAATCAAGGAAAAATGTACTTAAGTAAAATTCAAGTACCTTGATTTTGTACTTAAGTAGTACTTGAAGTACAAATACTTGAAGTACTTCCCAACACTGATACCCTGCACACTGAGCAGTTGTTCCAGCTAATAGTAACTAGAAGCACCACCGTCGTTCCAGCCTAAATATCCATTCATGCAGGTGTATAGTGTGGCGTTTGTTCTTGCAGCCCAAGCTAACTGCGAATCATATAGGCTATTAAGATGGCGCT
This sequence comes from Branchinecta sandiegonensis, assembly GCA_030848855.1. Lineage (NCBI taxonomy): Eukaryota > Metazoa > Arthropoda > Branchiopoda > Anostraca > Branchinectidae > Branchinecta > Branchinecta sandiegonensis. Next base: position 6,475,601 of record JAUPMV010000016.1, on the reverse strand, counting down.
AACTGCGCCAAGTGCAATAGCCTTCAGCGCTATCAAAGACATTGGTACGCTTGTGTAACTAGGTTACTCGAACTCAACCTAAATTATACGCTGTGAACCTAATCAGTTTACGAATGAGAGAAGTTCCAAATAAACTAATTACATTCTACATACATTTCTTTTTTGTAAACCGTCATAAATAGCTTGAAAGGGGACGTATAGAGCCACAAGACAAAACATCAAATGATTAAAAGTGTTCGCAAAGAAGAGTTTGCTTGAGACTGAAGGGTAGAAAAGTTATGTTTGTTGGTCGTATTAGGTTTTAGGTCTAAAATCTGATTAATATATTAATTAAAAGGAGTAAAATATAGAAGATTGATAAAAATAAAGATAGATAGGTTAAAATAATTATTATTAGGAAAATAGTTTTATTAAATTTAGTAAATGATATTTTTTTAAATTATAATTAGTGTATCAATCAATCTTTATTGTTCGAAAAACATTCCTTACGGTATTAACAAAAAACCGAATATTTGTTCTCTCGTCAAACATAACTGTTTACAATTGCGCTTTTACATAGTAAAATATTCAATAATTATACAAGAACAAGAATTGCAACAAATTAAAGAGCTAAACTACAATAATTAACATAAAAAAGAGGAAAAGAAAAATTCCGTCTTCATAGATAAACATTAATGAGGGAAGATTAGGGTAAGTTAGGATTTAATGTAACCGAGGGGGGAGGAGACCTCGTAGGAGACGTAGGATCAGGCTGGTGTCAGATCTGGTTTGAAGAGTGTGCAAAAATTTCTACGCGTAAATATGAAATAAAAATTAAATAAGAAAAACAAGAGAGCGTTTCAGACTGTAGTTTTAGTGGTCCGCCTGTCAGCAGCTGATAGATATCGAGTTGGTAAGCAGGTATCTCCGTAGTAGAAGCCTTTATGGCCACACCGTCTTCACGTGACGTCATTTTGCATTATTTTGACAGCCAAAAACATTCTTTTCAGTCACTTGGTCAAAGGGATCCAGGGATCTCATATCCTCCACACGGACAGTCATGGACAACGACGGGGATACTTACACATTGATAATTAAAAAGATGCTATCCTCGGATTCGGGGACATATTCAGTCGAAGCAAGAAATATCCACGGAGGGCAGAAGTCCTACCTTACTGTCAGGGTGAGTAGTGTTTCAGACATTCTTTTCAGCCGAAACGGGCCATTTTCATGCCACAATCGTGCTGTCTTTCGTAAATGGAGTAACCTTGCCTTCAAATTCAAATTCACTTTATTTTACCTTAATATTCTTGTCGATGAAAAAAATGAGAGCGGAAGTCAAAAACAGTTTAAAACACTTTCCTCTGCCTTGTTTCCGTAGCGCTTCCCGTTGCCAAGAACCTATGATCCATGTACGGGAGCTAGCGTTTTAACCTCGTACGTAACTATTTTTTTATCTTATTTTTAAATTCGTCATCTTTTCTTCTGACTTCCGACGTAACTAAAATGCAACTATATTGCCGATTTCTTAAAGCACAACTCTTACTAAAAATGATCTTTTCCCTATGAGATGGATCAGAAAAAATGTTTTCGAAAATACAATTACTTTCCACCTGAAACTAGCGATTCTCTTATTAGCGCTTGTCGACTATATCCAGCCTTCCTGCTCTCCGACGCGGCGGCTGGGGGCAAAACATTTGAAAACTGAACGTGCCTTGGTTAAAAAGTGGGAAAACTAAGCAAAGGAAAGAAGTAACAAACAGAAGACTATCACATCCTTATGTGTGAAAGAGTTGTCAGTGGACGTTGAAGATTCCGGCAAACTTTTCGTTGAGTGACGGGAAAACTCGGCAAGACCGAAAAAGCGCTAAAAATTCGTAGTTACGAAACGAAACAATGGAGAAAGGTGGGGATTTTAGAAGCTTATAATTCCATATGGGAGCTAAGTATACTATAAAAGGCAGAACAAGCAAAAGGGGACCTTTAAAACAGAAAAAGATTAGCATTTTTTTTTACCTTGGACGGTAATGTGCTTGAAACCAGGCTGTCTTCCAGATATCGTGGGCTTCCGCGCCGTCAAGCCCCCCCCCCCCCCAAACCCCCCGAATTTTCATAATAATGATGGTAGTTAATTTTCTGTTGTTCACTTTCAAATGTCTTTTGCCTCCCAGTCACAACTGTTAATCACTCTTCCTTTCTCCTAGCCCATTCAATTGCACATTTTTTGTGTCTCTTTGACGTGTTGCCAGGCTTATTCATTCATTCATTTATTCATTCATTTATTCGTACTAGTTAGACTACATAACATAAATATAAAACAAGAAACAAGACCCCCTGAAGCTATCTTGTTGGGGGTCCTCTACCTATACACTAACCTACACTACAAAATTCACATTACAAGGCTCCCTTCCAGGTTCCGGAATCTGGGTTGTCAATGCTGGTGCACGACTGATTAGTTGCGTTTTTTGTCTCTGTTCTGTTCGCTGTTTTGTCTCTGTTTTATATTTTTCCCGTTTTGTTCAAAACAGGGAACACGCTGTTTCTCATTTTCGTTAAGGTTAAGATGAGTTCTTTAAGGGATGGTCGGAAGAAGTGACGATCTCTAACCCAATAATATCAAGATTGTCAAGTTTCTAATGCTCCAGTAAATCGTCCTAGTACTTGTGGAAGTACCTTAACTCACGATCACCGGAATCCCGGACACCCCCATACAGCCCCCCCCCCTTTCGGTACCCGAATGCGGTCCGATTCTGTCACTGATGCACTTAAGACTTGTGCTTGTACTTCCCACCAAGTTTCATCCTGATCGCTCCACTCTGTGCGTGTCACAAGATTTCCGGTTCTCCCATCCGACCCCCCGCTCCCCAGTTCATCGGATCCGGTCTTGAATTGAAATGGGACATCTGAGACATGAGATCTTTCAAAATATCAAGTTTCATTAAGATCCGATAACCCGTTCGAAAGTTATGCATGCCACTATTTCCGGATCCGGCCGTCTCCCCTCCCCCTATGATGGTCGGATCAGGTAAGTGGCTGTTTCCAAGTTAATCTGGTCGGGTCCCTGGGATGCCTGCCAAGTTTTATCGTCTTAGCCCACCTGGAAGTACATTAACTACGGATCGCCGGAATTCCGGAACCCCCCTACAACTCCCCCCACAGTGTCCGAACCCGGTCCAGTTCTGTCAGTAATTTATCTAGAGCTTGTGCTTCTTCTTCCGTCCAAGTTTTTATCCCGATCGCTACACTCTGAGAGTTTCACACGATTTCCGGTTCCCCCTCCGACTCCCCACCCCCCAGATTCATCCAGTCCGGACTTGAAATGAGACATCTGAGACACGAAGTCTTTCCAGATATCAAGTTTCATTAAGATCCGATCACCCGTTCGAAAGTTATGCATGCCCCTATTTTCCGGGTTCCACCATCTCCCCCTCCTCCCACCATGGTCGGATCGGGCAAGTGACTATTTCCAAGTCAGTTTGGCCGGGTTTTTAATATGCCTGCCAAGTTTCATCGTCCTAGCACTTCTGGAAGCACCCTGACTCGAGAAAAGTGGACCGACAGACCGACTTACCGAAAAGTGATCGGTAGATGGCACTTAAGCGGAGCTGCAAGTGCCATAAAAACAGATGCTCTGGATAAATCTTTTACAGAACCGGATTGGCTCCGGCGACGGTTGGGGGAGTTTGAGGGGGGGGGGGGGGAATTCCGGTGATCACGATTTAAGGAACTTCCAGATGTGCTAGGACGATGCAACTTGGCTGGAATATTAGAGATTCGACAGGCTTAGAAATCGCCTCTTTCCAAATCCGACTGTTCCGACTTCCTTGGACAAGAAACACCAAAATGATGAAAATATATAACATAAGAGACCCTGAGCTTGCTTTCTGTAACCTGATTAGCAAGTACAACTCAAAAATCCAGTCCCACCCGTGGAGTAAAATTCTCAGAGTTTAAGTGTATATGTATGTACTGGTGTTCAGTTTTTACTCAGTCAGAGAGTCTCAGTTTGTAATTGTCGATTTCTTGTGTGTTTCATATGAAAGTGTTATGTTTTGCCTTTGTTTTTTTTTTCTTTTCGTTTTTGTACTCCGTCCATTTTCTGTTTGAAATGACGGGTGATAAAGAAATAAATAAATAAAAAAAAAAGCATAATCCGTTCAGCCTCCAAACAGAGCCCTTACCTACTACATACAGTTGCAAGTGCCATATGAATTTACAGCTCTTGTTCGAGACTGTTCCGAATTAGATTTTGCACTAGCTTGATGCTACGTTTCCTATCGCGAGGCCGCGATGACATTAAATCCCAACTTCCCTAATCTTTACTCATTAATGTCATCTACACTAATAACATAAAAAAAAAATTACTGAGTTTCATAAACTATTTTTCCTCATAAAATTATCTCTATTTTTATGGCACTTGCAGCCTCTGGCTCAAGTGCCATATACCGATCACAATTCCGTCTGTCGGTCTGTCGGTCTGTCGGTCTGTCGGTCTGTCGGTCTGTCGGTCGGTCCGAGTTTTTTTGTCCCACATATCCGAGTTAGGGTACTTCCAGATGTGCTAGGACAATGAAACTTGGCAGGCATATCAGGGACCCGACCAAACTAACCTGGAAATAATCAGTTTCCCGATCCGACCATATGGGGGGGAGTGCGGGGCGCTGGAAACTTGCAAATTTAGGGCATTTTGTCACTTTTTTTCTGAGTTAGGGTACTTCTAGATGAGCTAGGACAATGAAACTTGGCAGGAATATCAGGGACCCGACCAAACGAACCTGGAAATAATCAGTTTCCCGATCCGACCATATGCGGGGGAGTGGGGGCGCTCGAAACTTGAAAATTTAGGGCATTTTGTCACACTTTTTCGAGTTAGGGTACTTCCAGATGAGCTAGGACAATGAAACTTGGCAGGAATATCAGGGACCTGACCAAAGTAACCTGGAAATAATAAGTTTCCCGATCCGACCATATGCGGGGGAGTTGGGGCGCTGGAAACTTGAAAATTTAGGGCATTTTGTCACACTTTTTCGAGTGAGGGTACTTCCAGATGAGCTAGGACAATGAAACTTGGCAGGAATATCACGGACCCGACCAAACTAACCTGGAAATAATCAGTTTCCCGATCCGACCATATGGGGGGGAGTGCGGGGCGCTGGAAACTTGAAAATTTAGGGCATTTTGTCACACTTTCTCGAGTTAGGGTACTTCCAGTTGTGCTAGGACCATGAAACTTGGCAGGCATATCAGAGAACCGACCAAACAAAATTAGGAATAATCAGTTTTCTGATCCGACCATTTTGGGGGGGGGGTGGAGGGCAGGGGAATCCGGGAAACTGAGAAGTGTGTAACTTTCGAACGGATGATCGGATTGTAATGAAACTTCATAACTGAAGAGAATATATATCTGTAATGTCCCGTTTAAAGTCTTGACCGGATTCGGTAGCCAGGGGGGAGTTGGGGGGGGGAGACCGGAAATTTCAAGAAACGGTTAGAATAGAGGGATCGGAGTGAAACTTGCTGGGAAGAACAAGCATCTGCTCTAGATAAGTCCTTTAGACCATTGTACTGGATCCGGACACTTATGGGGGGGGGGGGCGGAATTCCGGTGATGGTATTTTTTTGGATTTTCACGATGAAACTTGGCAGGCATATCAGGGACCCAATCAAACTGACTTCAAAATAAAAATATTGTTGATCAGATAATGGTGGGGGAGTGGAGGGAGGGGAATCCGCAGGGGAATCCGGGAAATTGAGAAGTGTGTAACTTTCGAACGGATGATCGGATTGTAATGAAACTTCATAACTGAACAGAATATATATCTGTAATGTCCCGTTTAAAGTCTTGACCGGATTCGGTAGCCAGGGGGTGTTGGGGGGGGGAGACCGGAAATTTCAAGAAACGGTTAGAATGGAGGGATCGGAGTGAAACTTGCTGGGAAGAACAAGCATCTGCTCTAGATAAGTCCTTTAGGCCATTGTACTTGATCCGGACACTTATGGGGGGGGGGTCCCGAAATTCCGGTGATGGTGGTTTTGGGGACTTTCACGATGAAACTTGGCAGGCATATCAGGGACCCAATCAAACTGACTTCAAAATAAAAATTTTGTCGATCAGATAATGGTGGGGGGAGTGGAGGGAGGGGAATCCGAAATTTTCAGTCATGCGTAATTTTAGAATGGTTGATCGGATTCGAGTGAAATTTAAGAATTCAACAGAGGACATTTCTCCGATGATTTTTTTCATATCCGGACCGGATCCGGCAACTATTGGGGGGGGGGGAGAAATACGTGCCCCGTTTAGAATGGAGGGATCGGGATGGAACTTTGTGGGAAGAACAAACAGATGCTCTAGGTAAGTCATTTGCTGAATCGGATTGGCTACGTGCACCGTGGGGGAGCTGGGTGGGGGGGGGGGGGTGGACCGGAAATCTGGAGAAACGGTTAGAATGATGGTATCGGAGTGAAACTTGCTGGGAAGAACAGACATCTGGTCCATATAAATCTTTTACATAATTTGACTGGATCCGGACACTTTAGGGGGGGGGGGGAGGGGTATCCCGGAATTCCGTTTTTGGGGGATTTTCACGACGAAACTTGGAAGGCATATCAGGGACCCGGTCAAACTGACTTGGAATAAAAAAAAAATCCTCGATATGAAAATCTTGGGGGGGGAGTTGAGGGAGGGGAATCCGGAATATTGAGTCATGCGTAACTTTGGAACGGATGATCGGATTCGAGTGAAATTTAATAATTAAACAGAGGACATTTTTCTCTTGTGACCTTTTTCATTTCCGGACCGAATCCGGCAATTATCGGGGGGAGGGCGGAAAATACTTGACCCGCTTAGACTGGTGTGATCTGGATCGAACTTCGTGGGAATGACAAACAGATGCTCTGGATTAATCATTTACAGAACAGGATTGGCTCCGGTTATTGTGGGTGGAGTTGGAGGAGGGGGAGGGGGAGGGGGGTCTGGGATTCCGGTGATCGCGCGTTAAGGTACTTCCAGATGTGCTAGGACGATGAAACTTCGCTGGAATATTGGAGACTCAACAACATTTGCTTAGAAATTGCTACTTCCCAAATCCGATTATTCCTTAAAGTACCAATCTTGACCGCAAAGTAAAAAAAAATACTTTTAAGCAATATATGCATTTTCGTGATGCCCATCAGCCCATTAGCAGTTTTGCCTCAAGGGTTTTGCTTACAAATGAAGTTCCAGCTCCCTTATAGCGCACATCTCAACCGCAAAGTCGAAACTTACTCTTGATCAATCAAATCATCTTGACACATGCAAGTGCCATATGAGCTTACAGCTCTTGTTATTTTTTCAAATATTAACAAAATTTGTGTCGTGAAAGCCATGGATACCTCGGTTGCTGTTTCCGTTGGAATGAGTGGAATTCTGCAATGGATGTCTTGCCAACTGAAAGTTTGACGAGAATTCCAAACCACTGCAAAAATGAAAGCTTGCACAGACGGTTTGGGCGGAGATCCAGTATAGAAAAAAAAAAAACACATAAAAATAATGAGATACAAAGAATAACCACATACATACTAGATTCAAACTGCGGAGGAAGTTTGAATGCGTACCGCAAATCTTGGAAATCCTTAGAATGGTGGGATCGCGACGGAACTTGGCGTGCAGTTCTCTCATATACCCTAAATGTATCATTTACAGATCCGTATCCGGGCACTGTGGGGGGGGGGAGCTAGAGGAGGATCCCGGAAATCGTGTTACGTGCATAGTTCGCAATCCCGATCTGGATGGAACATGATAGTTGGCAAGTGTACATGTTCTGTAGATTCGTTTGACAGGTCTTGAATGGATCCGGTCGTTGGGAGGAGTTGGAAAGAGGGATCCCAGGAATCTTGGGGATGGACGATCCGAAGCTTTATGGTCGGCAAGTGTACGTGTCCTGCCTGTTCCATTGACAGGTCATGAGCGGATCTTGCAACTTTTGATGGCTGTTACTGGAGTTCCTGGAAATATTTTGACTCGATTAGGGTAGGGGGATTGGGGGTCGAACTATTTGGACAGAACCTTCTATATTTCCTAGATTTTTATCTATGGATCCGGATCGGGTACAGGAACTGTGGGCGGGAAGGTTGGTGGCAATTTGGTTCTAAACTTATTGGGCGGGACATGCCCTTGGAATGCTTATATCTCCAGTTCATAGATCCGGATCGGATCCGACCACTGTCGGGGATATAGGGGGGGTACGGGGGCATCCAACCTTGACGTTGGTGACTTTTGGAGATATACATGCCAACTATCCTCACAAGTGGCCTATGAGCTTACAGCTCAACTACGCGTAGTATGTTATCATTCGGGAGCGGGGTAAAGTGCTTCGAACCGACTTCTTCATTCTGTATTATCAGTTCCGGATGTAATAAATGCAAACATTTCGTCGCTCGTTTTACTGCTTCGTGACAGATAGTATGCACTCTGCCCTCTGTGAAGCCAATGGGTTATAGTTTAAAATTTCATCTAAAATTGCTTTTTTTCGCTCTGCAGGTCAAAGATGGTGGAGACAGTCCTGAATGGGAACTCAGCGGGACAGCCGGCATTTTAAAGGATGTTGCCGACAAGCGGTCCAAAAGGTTTAGAAGAGGTAATAGTTTCCGCTTGTTATGCTTATTACCTTTTATGTCATACCCCTGGTTGTCACATATTTCTTTTCGGTGTTACAGGTTTCAAGCAGAAGTCGTAGTAGATACAGACGGGAATGACTATAAAGAGGCACGGCACGACTTAGTGTAGGAGGCATGAGTACTAAAAAAGGCATGAAAACTAAAAGGGCCCTTTCAGGCTTCGGAGTGAGGGGCAGGAATAATGTTCTAACGTGTCTTCTTTCAGGCACTGTGAGTTACGGATTCTCACTTACTTGTCTACTTCTACTACTTGCTATTCTCTTTTTATTACTCGTGCCTCCTGAACCATGCCGTGCCGTGCCTCTTTTTAAGAGAGGTGCCTACAGAACGCGAATTCGCGTTCGCCTAGGCGAATTTGACGTCGCTAGCGGATAAAATTCGCTTCGCTAGGCAAACATTTCGTGCCGCGCCGTTTCAGCTCCAAGTCGAATTATTTTCGCGTCGCCTCAGTTCGCGCTGAGGAAATTCAGGAAATCAACAATCGACCTGGCCAAAGTAGAGTATGTAGCCAGAGAGTATGTAACCAGATATGGAGTATATAACCATAAAGTTGACTTTTCCCCTATTTTCGCTCTAGTCCTACGTATCGTATCCACGTATACGTATCTAGTCGTGGCAAATTCCTTCGTGTATTCGCTGCCAGTGGGGTCTAGTAAACGAATTCGCTGAGCGGCGCTAAAGAACAAAATTCGTTGGCGGATAAAGTTCGCGTTCTGTTGGCACTAATCTTTAGTCGATCCCGATACAGACCACTCCACCGTCTTTGAGGTTTTTGCGAAGATGATAGAAATTTGTGGGGAGAAGGTATACTTTAAAATGGGTTTAGTTGTAGGAGTAGTAGTAGTTGTAGGACAGTCTGCCACTGAGAGAGAGAAGGCGGTAGCCTATATTGGGAGGGTTTTGTCCGGTCCTTATCTGTGTACGATTTGTGGTAGCATGAATGAGAGGTGTGAAGGTAAAAGCTTGAGTGAAGTTAGGTTAGAAATCTTTGGAACGAATATGGGAGGGAATGAAAGAATGGACGTGCAATGTTACGGGAATGAGTTACTTTAGCAACAATTGGTTTGCTACCACAAAAAGGCTAATGAGTAAAGCAATATTCTAAGAAGAAAAATGTATATAATACAGCAGGTTTGTCAGGGCAGCCTTAGCCCATAGGGATTTATATATATTTGTTTTCGATTTTTGCTATTTTTGAACTATTGGGTTTGTTAAACTACCATAACCGTTGTCGTACAGTCCGTTGTCAGAAGTATGCTAATTTGGCAAAAATCCAGTAATTCTTCCCTGCCAAATTTTCGCCGGTAAAAATGTAATATGTTAATCAGACAGTTCTCACCATTCTCACTTCTTCAGAAAGCCTATAACCAGTGTAGAGAGGGAAAAGGGAAGCAGGCTACTGAATTACGTAGCTTGACATTGACGGATAGAGCCCAAAGGTTTAAGGTGGTAGCAGAGTAAGTAAGTAATTTATTTATCACCCGCCATTTTGAAAAGGCGGAGTAAATGAAGAAAATAAAGAAAATATACAAAACACATAAACACACAGAAAAAGACACTTAATTTTCAGTCTTCGGTCAGGAAGCAGTGGACGACGTAGTGCGCTGGTTGGGCCCTGTTCTCCATGATTTTTGAAAGCGATGAGGAAACATCCAAAAGGGTAACACTTGCATCTTGAATTTTTAATTTCTCCGTCAATGTATGGTTATGACATAATTTCGGCAAGTGGAGCAGGTGCTTTGCATATTTAAAATAACATGATCTCATCTTTTTAAAAACTGTTGTGAAGAAATGAAACAGTTATTAGCTGTCTACTTTTTAACTCTTCTCTTACTGAGTTTTACTAGTAATTTCCCTGATTGTCTTCTCAAACAAACGGGATACAGCCAAGACGGAAAAAGGATTGAGTTATTACACTGTCAGAAGTTTCATAACAGACAACAGAAGGGTTCGCGGTTTCAACAGACAATGCGTTACAGACAAAACTTCGGATGTTGTCTGTTGTGTTTGAAGATGTTGTGCATAACAAGCGATGCGATCAGAAAGAGCTGAAAAATCGCCAAATAGCATCTGCTGAATTTTCAGACATCATGACCACAGACAAAAAAGGCAGTAGATGCTTTTTTGGCTCTTCCTAGCAATGATTGTTAATCATAACATTGCATGAATAACGATTTCCAGCACAACAGATAAGATCCCGAGTGTTGGCTGTTGCGCACTGTATGTTGAAACCGCGAATCCTTCTGTTGTCTGTTATAAAATTTCTGACAGTGTAGTGCTTACATCTTGTTTAGGTGTCGGCCAGGAACTGATGGTCTCTGGTGTCAGAGCAGCGAACAATGCTGATCAGTTCTGTCTCACGTAGTTTTTTTTTTTTCTTCCGCGTAGCTGTTTTTCTCTTGTTTCTCAACCATCGAGACATACACTGTCAGAAGTTTCATAACAGATAACACGAGGATGCGCGGTTTCAACAGATAATGCGTAACAGATAACACTTCGGATTTTATCAGTTGTGTTTCAAAATGTTAGGCATAATATGCGTTATACCATCAGGAAGAACCGAAAACCGCCAAAAAGTATCTGCTGAGTTTTCCGACGTCATGACGATAAGGAATAAAGTCAGTAGATGCTTTTTTGGATCTTCCCAACAAAGCTTGTTATGCATAACATTTTGAAACACAACAGATAACATCTGAAGTGTTATATGTTGAAACCGCGTATCCTCGTGTTCTCTGTTATGAAACTTCTGAGAGTGTAGTATTAACTACACTGTCAGAAGTTTCATGAAGAAGCCATGTGAAGAAGCGATTAGGCTACGACTCCTCATCCACTCATTGACGTTAACATTCTTCAAAGAAAAAAACAACCTTACATCATTACACTGAAATTATCACCGTCACCTATACTATTAAGATCTATGTTTTCTTATTTAAAATTCGAAGTCCTGTCCGTTTTATACCTTTTTTACGCACTGTCAGAAGTTTCATAACAGATAATACGAGGATGCGCGGTTTCAACAGATAATGCATAAGAGATAGCACTTCGGATGTTATCTGTTGTGTTTCAAAACGTTGGGCATGAAATGTTATGCATAACACGCTTTTTTAGAAAGAGCCAGAAAAGCATCTACTGACTTTATTCCTTATCGTCATGATGTCGGAAAACTCAGCAGATAATTTTTGGCGGTTTATCGGTTCTTCCTGATGGGAACGCTTACAATGCATAACATTTTGAAACACAACAGATAACATCCGAATTGTTATCTGTTACGCATTATCTGTTGAAATCGCCCATCCTCGTGTTATCTATTATGAAACTTCTGACAGTGCGATATATTTCCAACCTTTTCACGAGAAACTGCAATAACACAACAAAACGGAATCTCATCGCATATATTTGCGATTTATTTCCAACCTTTTCACGACAAACTGCCATAACACAACAAAACGAAATCTCATCGCACTCGGCTTCAAGGTTAGCTTCCCCATAGGGATCCTCTGTTTCAGGGGCATAGAATTTTAATACACGTCAATTGTTTGTTTTCATATGGGTATACAAAGAATATAAAAATGGTTAATCGTTATGTTGTGTTTTTATTTTATTTTAGCCCAAGAAGCGGGTCATAGATAGATATATATTTGGTTTGCTTGATTTGCAGAAAGAAAGGTTCAGCTTCCCTCTATGCCGGAAGTAAAGAACGAAATTTCAGTCCTTTCTAATGGACAGGACATCCATTACCATCCCACCTCAAAAACGTCAGTTCGGATTCATACTTCACTAATCTTCCACACTAACCAATTGGCTTGACTGTTGCTCCGGATTTAATTTTAAACCCCAGTCTCTTGCGCCAGCGGCTCTCCTTGAACTGGGAGCGTTCTTAACTTCCGTAGTTTTCGTCCGATGTCTCTTGTGTTTGTGACAAGATGGATTAAGTTTTGCTGGATGGATTAACCCACAAAATGGGCGGGTATTAGGGAGAGAGTCTAGACGTGCCTTACTTTGTCGTGGGCGTTTCTTATCTTCGTAATAATAATAATTAGCTTCGTAGACTTCGTAAACAATAGTTGGCTAGAGTCTTATGCCGATAGCTTGTGATAGGTTTTGTAACAGGGAAAATGTCGTTGAGGAAATAAAGAATACAGAATAGTTGGTTAGGGCCTTAAAACTTGAGCTTGCCCGTGGCTTTGATTTGCGACAAACTAAATTCAGAAGGTAAAGCAACAGATCAGCTTTTTGGAGGGGGGACGAGACTTTACTTATCTCTGTCTTTTCTTAGAGTGAATCTGAAAATTTTGTATTCAATGATTGAACCTATCTTTATTTTAACATTTCACAGGTTTTCCTTTTGCGTATATTTTGCCTTCCAGTCAGGCTGTCAATCACCGTTCGTTTTTCTTCCACAACAACCATCATATTTAGAATTTCTTTCAAATATATAGTCTCCATGACAACAGTCAAGATTCCGGAATCTTGGGGGGAGGCCTAATACCCCGAACTTTCAGACGTTTTTAGCCTGACTTTTACCTTCCGGAACCACATCGACGAAAAAGAATACCTAGAATCCGGAAGACAAATCTGGAAGGTGAAGCCTGGCTTTAATTTGAACCAAACTCTTTATTCGCGATCAATAGTCTTTACAGCGTTCTGATGCGGGAGCCGGGATTTATTGGCTTGTTCGATAATTAACTTCTTGGATTAAGTCGGATAATTTACCTTAAAGCACAATGGACACTTCTAATGCTTTATTTTGTATTAAATGCTCCACAAAAAAACATTTTCGACTTCCTTTAGAAGGCGCTACGAAAATCGGCCGTTTTCTTGTTATCCCTTTTCTTTACCTCTCTGGCATTTCGGCGATCCGAATCTTAGGAGCTGGGATATTGTGGCAGGAAATTCATCAACTCCCAGTAATGCTTGATAGAAAAGGATATATTTGAGATGTCACCAATAAGTCAAGCCGCAGATGCAGTTTAACTGATTGTTCTAGTGTTTCATCAGAAGTTCCATGTTTTAAGTGCCTATTAAAAGTTTTTCTTTGTGGAATAGTTTTGTGAAGCATAATTAACTTGCTTTATAAAATGTACCAGAATATGCAATAAGTTTATAAAAAATATCGTAGCTATAAAAATCATTCAAAAACAAATAGCCTATTCAAATCTGAATTAGACAAGCTGATTTATGCATGAAATAAAGATCTACTAAGTGTTTTAAGAAACATCACTTTTATCTTTGTCCAAGCTTGTAAATTGAGCAAGTACTGGCCCAATAAATTACGCTTTGAAATATCACAGAGAGGAAACTGCTGAAAAAGCTGCTGAGCTAGGGGGTAAGCATTGTTCTTAGGTTGTTACAGAGTGGGATTGGGGTAGTTTGATGTGCCCATTGAACTTTAATATCTCGGTATTATGAAAAAAAAAACGATAATGGGCTATACTCTTATGGCCTTGCTCTTATGGCTATATTCTAATGGCCTTAATTCCCTCCTCTCTTAGGAAAATGATCTGAAGTTTGTATTCTCAAGTAGCTAATATTGCAGACAGTCCACTTTTTCTTTCTAAACCTAAATTTAGGGCTTCATTCGTAGCGTGAGGCAAGCCCTCACGAAACCCTCAAGTTACGTGAACCCTCTTGGTCCAAGCTCTAGTGGAGGTGGGACTTTCCATTGGTTGATAGCCTTTGACGGTGGGTGAGAAGAGGAGAGGTGGGGTGGAGCTGGGCGGGAGAAGGGGTGTGGGGGAACCCCTAGGAGAGGGCTTGTCTGTCACGTCAAAGATCTCTAGACTAGACGAGCTTAAACCATAAGAATCCCTCCAGTAAACAATCCATCTGGGCGCTCTTAAAAGTACAAATAGTCATGTAGCCATTAGCGCTAAGTAAAATGACGAATGAAGGAGCACCCCACGGTTCAAGGGATGTTAAACGGGTTCCATCCGTGAAGCTAAGGGATGGATGGTCTAAGAAGTACACCGCAGGAATATTCAGCGTCTTTGCCGTCGATGAAAGTGAAGGTAAAGGATAGTCTGAGTAGGCCTATTCCAGCACCAGTCACAGCAACAACTTTAAGTCCAAGCAACTCTCTCAAACGAATTCACAATCAGATACTCCCGATGAAAAATTTATCTCAAAATAGTACTATGAAGTAGTACGAAAAGTAGCATGCAGTACTAATGATGCTACTACATGCTTCTACTTCAAGGCTACCGTGTTACTGCATACTACTATATGCTACTATTAGCAAGACTGGATGCTCCTATGGCAAGACAGGATGCTACTACATACTACTACATAAGATTGGACCAGTCTGATTCACATTAAATGATAGTATTCTTTGCTACTACATAGTATTACATGCAACTTTTTCGTACTACTACCATACTACTACGCAGGCTACAAATTTTTCATCGGGTAAGGCTAAGCTAGAATCTTTAGTTTGTTTTTCACAGGTCCGTTTTCCAGTTTGAGCGGCTTGAGTCTGAAGAGGACCCTTGACACGAAGGGCCGAAACATAGCTCTTATAACTTCAGTTGACGTGTCCGTTTTGCACTGCCAAATAGGCCTATTCTCTTGGCGAATTTGGACCCCAGGAAATATTCTCGTAAATTGTGACTAGTTTTTCGCGCAATAGCATTCAGTACAAACGCTCTAATGCTCGGTCATTTTATCCACTCTTTGCCTTCTTGAACTCTTCAGCGAAAGTGTTTGGACGACATGCTTCTGTAGCATGTTAAAATGTCAAAAGTTGCGTTTTGCAGAAACTATAGTATCTGATACCATGGTCTCTGGATCTGCATTTAGACGTTTTTGCAGTTACTATGCTACACTGTAAAAAGTTTCTCCGAGTAAGGATTAAAGTGCAGTTACTGGGATTAATCTTACCTCTACTGAGACAAGATTGATCCGAATTAGAGATAAGATTATCTTTTTAGAGACAAGATTAATCCCAGTAGCTAACACTGCAAGTTTTTTTTACAGTGTCTCTGATACTGCGGTTGCTTTGTAAAAACGACAATCGCCGATTTTGTGCTTTTAGAAGTCGCCCCAAAAGAAATATTTATATTTATATAGTAAGTAGTGTCAAACTTTTTTCCAATCAAGATAACAGAAATATAGGCACATGTGTTGGTGATGAAGAAAGTGAGATACCACAGTCAGTTACCACGGTAACTGTCTAGATACCCAGTAACTACAAACCGTCTGATCAGACACTACGGTAACTGCTAAAAATTTCCATCAGATACCATGGAATCCGGAACAACGCAGATACCATGGATCCATATCTCATTACACGGATCTTACACAAATAGGGGATGTTTTTGAACTGATGTCAAGGAGCTAGGAGGCCTGAGCTCATTTATATAAAAATGGTCTGACCTGTTGGAAAGCCCATCTGAATCCGTCTGAAGCCTGAACACCCCTCTAGTGACTGCTTTTAGTTGGCTTAACCTGACCTCTGAGCCAAAGCAAGGGTGGTCGTGCTTCGGAGGCATGGTCTGGCGGTTAATCGTCCGCTAAAGTTGCGGGTTTTGGCTGCCGGATAAAGTAATTAGGTCTGAAGGTCCTTACTGCCAGATCATTTTTCGGCTCTGCCAAAATCATGGACAAGAGGGCCCAGATAGCACATGACACTCTACATTCTTTTCTGTCCGATGAATGAAAAATTGTATATTGGATTTGTTGTGTTTTATGTAATTCTTTTATTTTATTTTGCAAACTCCGCTTTTCAAATGGCGGGTCAGAAATAAATTACTTACTTACTTTTTTGTAAACAACCATGCCAGATGAGTTGAGTTTGAGTTTATATAAGAGTATATGTACAATCATGGCTTGGGGCCAAATGGCGCACGTTTAGATACTGCACATTGTCAAAATCCGTAATGTCTTTTGAAGACAACTTTGGTACCGGCCTTGGTGCTGTAAATGCAATATCCTAACCCGGACTGCGACCCTTTGAGACTAAGCCTATTGGCCTGCCATTAATTGTTTGTGTATCTTTCAGACGTTCCGGGTTCCATCCCGTGCCCACCGGTGGCATCAAACGTGGGGCAAAACTTTGTTTCCTTGTCATGGCAAAAACCTGTGGATAATGGTGGAGCACCTATCATGGCTTACAAGGTCGAGGCCTGGCTTCTTGGCGAAGGAGCTCACTGGATTGAGGTACACGACTTTTTTTTAATCTTAAGCTTGTCAAAACGGATAATTTACGAAAGAACTTAAAGGAACAGAAAGCTTGACTCAAACTTGACTCGGGGAGCTAGCTGACATATCAAGAATGTACCCTGAGCCGATATTGAGAGTAAGAAAAATTCTCGCCACGACCATTGCAGTTTCCGGGAAGTTTCCGAGAATTCGACTTTTGAGTTAGTAGAAAAAAAAACACACGACCTCTTGACTACTATCCCGATGTGTTAGGCAACACGGCCAAAGGCGAACTTTTACAGTGCATAAGTGCGTAATTACAGTGCATAAGGGGCAAGGGTCTGCCAGCTAGCTTTGGGAACACTAAGGAGGGGGTTCGAGATAACAAAGGATTTGGGGGACTGTCGACAATAAGTCCCTGTATCTTTATCTAATCCCCCCAAATCAGTTTGATGGCCGAAAGTTGCGTAGTCAAGTTTTCTGTGCCTTTAACTGCCCCCCCCCCCCCCCCGCGTTGCCGCACTGAGCGACATCGGAATAGTTTCGTCCCAAAATTTGTTGAAGTTTACAGCACAACACTACCGCAAGGGTATTTCTAATAATATTAGGTTTTTATGGCACTTGCAGCCTCTGGCTCAAGTGCCATAAACCGATCACAATTCCGACTGTCGGTCTGTCCGAGTTTTTTGTCACACTTTTTCGAGTAAGGGTACTTCCAGATGTGCTAGGACAATGAAACTTGTCAGGCATATTAGGGACCCGACCAAACTAACCTGGAAATAATCAGTTTCCCGATCCGACCATATGCGGGGGAGTGGAGGGCGCTGGAAACTTGAAGATTTAGGGCGTTTGTCACACTTTTTCGAGTCAGGGTACTTCCAGATGTGCGAGGACCATGAAACTTGGCCCCGATCCGACCATATGCGGGGGAGTGGAGGGCGCTGGAAACTTGAAAATTTAGGGCATTTTGTCCCAATTTTTCGAGTTAGTGTACTTCCCGATGTGCGAGGACCATGAAACTTGGCAGGCATATCAGAGACCCGACCTAACAAACTTAGAAATAATCAGTTTTCCGATCCGACCATTTGGGGGGGGGGGAGTAGAGGGCAGGGGAATCCGGGAAATTGAGTGGAATGTAACTTTCGAACGGGTGATCGGATTGTAATGAAACTTAATAACTGAATAGATTATATATCTATGATGTCCCGTTTAAAGTCTTGGCCGGATTCGGTAGCCAGGGGGGAGTTGTGGGAGTTGGGGGGGGGGAGACCGGAAATTTCAAGAAACGGTTAGAATGGAGGGATCGGACTGAAACTTGCTGGGAAGAACATGCATCTGCTCTAGATAAATCGTTTAGGCAATTGTACTGGATCCGGACACTTAGGGGGGGGGGGAGGGGGTTTCCTGGAATTCCGGTGATGGCGGTTTTGGGGATTTTCACGATGAAACTTGGCAGGCATATCAGGGACCCGATCAAACTGACTTCAAAATAAAAATTTTGTTGATCTGATAATGGTGGGGGGAGTTGAGGGAGGGAATCCGGAATATTCAGTCACGCGTTACTTTGGAACGGGTGATCGGATTCGAGTGAAATTTAAGAATTGAACGGAGGACATTTCTCTGGTGATCTTTTTCATATCCGGACCGGATCCGGCAACTATTGGGGGGGGGGGGGAAATATGTGACCCGCTTAGAATGGAGAGATCGGGGTGGAAATTTGTGGGAAGAACAAACAGATGCTCTACGTAAATCATCTACTGAATCGGATTGGCTACGGCCACCGTGGAGGAGTTGGGGGGGGGGGGAATCTCAAGAAACGGTTAGAATGGAGGGATCGGAGTGAAACTTGCTGGGAAGAACGAACATCTGCTCCATGTAAATCTTTTATACACTTTGACTGGATCCGGACACTTGAGGGGGGGGGGGGGGGGTCCCAGAATTCCGGCATTTGGGATTTCGACGAAACTTGGCAGGCATATCAGGGACGCGGTGAAACTGATTTGGAATAAAAAAAAATCCTCGATATGATAATCTTGTGGGGGGGGGAGTTGAGGGAGGGGAATCCGGAAAATTGAGTCATGCGTAACTTTGGAACGGGTGATCGGATTCGAGTGAAATTTAATAATTGAATGGAGGAAATTTCTCTCTGGTGATCTTTTTCATTTCCGGACTGAATCCGACAATTATTGGGTGGGGTGGGGGGGGGGGGGAAATACTTGACCCGCTTAGACTGGTGTGATCGGAATCGAACTTTGTGGGATTCACAAACAGATGCTCTGGATTAATCATTTACAGAACCGGATCGGCTCCGGGTATTGTGGGTGGAGTTGGAGGGGGGGGGGGGGCTGGGATTCCAGTGATCGCGAGTTAAGGTACTTCCAGATGTGCTAGGACGATGAAACTTCGCTGGAATATTAGAGATTCAACAACATTTGCTTAAAAATTGCTACTTCCCAAATCCGATTATTCCTTAAAGTACCAATCTTGACCGCAAAGTAAGAGAAATAATTTTATGCAAAATATGCATTTCCTGTTGCCATCAGCCCATTATCATTCTTGCCTCAAGGGTTTTCCTTACAAATGAAGTTCTAGCTCCCTTAGAGTGCGCATCTCAACCGCAAAGGCGAAACTTACTTTTGATCAATCAAAACATCTTAACCCATGCAAGTGCCATATGATCTTACAGCTCTTGTTTGTTTTTTTATGGCACTTGCCCTTCGACCATGCCATATAGCGATCGCAATTTCTGTCCGTCCGTCGGTCTGTCCGTATGTCGGTCGGTCCGGTTTTTTATGGCACTTGCAGCCTCTGGCTCAAGTGCCATATACCGATCACAATTCCGTCTGTCGGTCTGTCGGTCTGTCGTCGGTCCGAGTTTTTTTGTCCCACATATCCGAGTTAGGGTACTTCCAGATGTGCTAGGACAATGAAACTTGGCAGGCATATCAGGGACCCGACCAAACTAACCTGGAAATAATCAGTTTCCCGATCCGACCATATGGGGGGGAGTGCGGGGCGCTGGAAACTTGCAAATTTAGGGCATTTTGTCACTTTTTTTCTGAGTTAGGGTACTTCTAGATGAGCTAGGACAATGAAACTTGGCAGGAATATCAGGGACCCGACCAAACGAACCTGGAAATAATCAGTTTCCCGATCCGACCATATGCGGGGGAGTGGGGGCGCTCGAAACTTGAAAATTTAGGGCATTTTGTCACACTTTTTCGAGTTAGGGTACTTCCAGATGAGCTAGGACAATGAAACTTGGCAGGAGTATCAGGGACCTGACCAAAGTAACCTGGAAATAATAAGTTTCCCGATCCGACCATATGCGGGGGAGCTGGGGCGCTGGAAACTTGAAAATTTAGGGCATTTTGTCACACTTTTTCGAGTGAGGGTACTTCCAGATGAGCTAGGACAATGAAACTTGGCAGGAATATCACGGACCCGACCAAACTAACCTGGAAATAATCAGTTTCCCGATCCGACCATATGGGGGGGGAGTGCGGGGCGCTGGAAACTTGAGAATTTAGGGCATTTTGTCACACTTTTTCGCGTTAGGGTACTTCCAGTTGTGCTAGGACCATGAAACTTGGCAGGCATATCAGAGACCCGACCAAACAAAATTAGGAATAATCAGTTTTCTGATCCGACCATTTTGGGGGGGGGGGAGGGCAGGGGAATCCGGGAAACTGAGAAGTGTGTAACTTTCGAACGGATGATCGGATTGTAATGAAACTTCATAACTGAAGAGAATATATATCTGTAATGTCCCGTTTAAAGTCTTGACCGGATTCGGTAGCCAGGGGGGAGTTGGGGGGGGGGGAAGACCGGAAATTTCAAGAAACGGTTAGAATGGAGGGATCGGAGTGAAACTTGCTGGGAAGAACAAGCATCTGCTCTAGATAAGTCCTTTAGACCATTGTACTGGATCCGGACACTTATGGGGGGGGGGGGGGGGGCGGAATTCCGGTGATGGTGGTTTTTTGGATTTTCACGATGAAACTTGGCAGGCATATCAGGGAACCAATCAAACTGACTTCAAAATAAAAATATTGTCGATCAGATAATGGTGGGGGAGTGGAGGGAGGGGAATCCGCAGGGGAATCCGGGAAATTGAGAAGTGTGTAACTTTCGAACGGATGATCGGATTGTAATGAAACTTCATAACTGAACAGAATATATATCTGTAATGTCCCGTTTAAAGTCTTGACCGGATTCGGTAGCCAGGGGGGGAGTTGGGGGGGGGAGACCGGAAATTTCAAGAAACGGTTAGAATGGAGGGATCGGAGTGAAACTTGCTGGGAAGAACAAGCATCTGCTCTAGATAAGTCCTTTAGGCCATTGTACTTGATCCGGACACTTATGGGGGGGGGGGGGGTCCCGGAATTCCGGTGATGGTGGTTTTGGGGATTTTCACGATGAAACTTGGCAGGCATATCAGGGACCCAATCAAACTGACTTCAAAATAAAAATTTTGTCGATCAGATAATGGTGGGGGGAGTGGAGGGAGGGGAATCCGAAATTTTCAGTCATGCGTAATTTTGGAATGGTTGATCGGATTCGAGTGAAATTTAAGAATTCAACAGAGGACATTTCTCCGATGATTTTTTTCATATCCGGACCGGATCCGGCAACTATTGGGGGGGGGGGAATACGTGCCCCGTTTAGAATGGAGGGATCGGGATGGAACTTTGTGGGAAGAACAAACAGATGCTCTAGGTAAGTCATTTGCTGAATCGGATTGGCTACGTGCACCGCGGGGGAGCTGGGTGGGGTGGGGGGGGGGTGGACCGGAAATCTCGAGAAACGGTTAGAATGATGGTATCGGAGTGAAACTTGCTGGGAAGAACGAACATCTGGTCCATATAAATCTTTTACATAATTTGACTGGATCCGGACACTTGAGGGGGGGGGGAGGGGTCTCCCGGAATTCCGTTTTTGGGGGATTTTCACGACGAAACTTGGAAGGCAGATCAGGGACCCGGTCAAACTGACTTGGAAGAAAAAAAAAATCCTCGATATGATAATCTTGGCGGGGGGGGGGAGTTGAGGGAGGGGAATCCGGAATATTGAGTCATGCGTAACTTTGGAACGGGTGATCGGATTCGAGTGAAATTTAATAATTAAACAGAGGACATTTTTCTCTTGTGACCTTTTTCATTTTCGGACCGAATCCGGCAATTATCGGGGGGAGGGCGGAAAATACTTGACCCGCTTAGACTGGTGTGATCTGGATCGAACTTCGTGGGAATGACAAACAGATGCTCTGGATTAATCATTTACAGAACAGGATTGGCTCCGGTTATTGTGGGTGGAGTTGGAGGAGGGGGAGGGGGGTCTGGGATTCCGGTGATCGCGCGTTAAGGTACTTCCTGATGTGCTAGGACGATGAAACTTCGCTGGAATATTGGAGACTCAACAACATTTGCTTAGAAATTGCTACTTCCCAAATCCGATTATTCCTTAAAGTACCAATCTTGACCGCAAAGTAAAAAAAATACTTTTAAGCAATATATGCATTTTCGTGATGCCCATCAGCCCATTAGCAGTTTTGCCTCAAGGGTTTTGCTTACAAATGAAGTTCCAGCTCCCTTATAGCGCGCATCTCAACCGCAAAGTCGAAACTTACTCTTGATCAATCAAATCATCTTGACACATGCAAGTGCCATATGAGCTTACAGCTCTTGTTCTAGTTTGGGGACTTCCACATAAGCTAGGACGATGAAACTTGGCAGGCGTATCTGGGGCCCCAAAAGATTAAGTTGGAACTAGTCACTTCCCCGGTCCGAGCATCGTGGGGAGAGTGGAGGGAGGGGGAATCGGGAATCTTGAGGTACTTATAACTTTTGAACGGGTGATCGGATCTTAATGAAACTTGATATTTGGAAAGACCTCGTATCTCAGACGACCCACTTCAAATCCGAACCGGATCCGGTGACTTTGGGGGAGTTAGAGGGGGGAGCCGGAAATCTTGGGAAACGCTTAGAGTGGAGGGATCGAGACGAAACTTGGTGTGAAGAACAAGCACAAGTCCTAGACACATCATTGACAGAACCGGACCTGATTCGGGCACTGTGGGGGGGGGGGGATTCTGGTGATCCAGCGAGTCCAACTGAAACTTGGCAGGAATACGAGGGATCCGAATAGACCGACATGAGAATAGTCGTTTGCACGATTCGAACATCATGGGGGGAGTGGAGGGATGGGGAATCCGGAACCTAGTGGCATTTATAACTCTTGAACCGGCGATCGGGTTTGAATGAAACTTGGAAAGTGGAAGAAGCTGTTGCCTCAGATGTTCCATGTCAAGTCCGGACCGGATCCGATACTTGGGGGGTGGGGGAGTTAGAAGGAGGCACTGAAATTTTTGTGAAACGCTTAGTGTCGAGGGATCGGGATGGACTTTGGTGGGAAGAACAAGCATAAGCATTAGATACGTTCTTGATGGAACCAGGTCATGTTGGGATTCTTTTGGGGGAGTTGGAGTGGATTTCCCGGAATTCCGGTGATCGCGAGATAGGATACTTCCAGATGTGCTAAGGACAATAAAACTAGGCAGGCATGGTAGTGACCCGACCAAATAGACTTAAGGACCCGACCCAATGCCCTAGGAAGACTTCCGTTCCTGGATCCGACCATTTTTCGGGGAGTAGAGAAAGGGGGAATCCGGAAATTACTGACTTCCGTAGGTTGCGAAAAAATGGTCCGATTCAAGTGAAACTTTATGGGTGATCAAAACTGATGACCTAGATATCCAAAGCATGTGTACGAACCCATGTGGCATTGGTTGGGAGAGTGGGGGGGGGGGGGGGTCCGGAAACTTTGTACATTGCACAAAAAACAAACGGATGGGCAGAATGGAATGCAACTTGGACACTACCAAGTTTATGTGGCCTAGATTTGTCATTCGGCGTCCGAACCGGATCCGACCAAGGTAGGAGGATGATGAAGTAAGAACCGGAAATTTGCAGATATGCTGCAGT
This sequence comes from Branchinecta sandiegonensis, assembly GCA_030848855.1. Classification (NCBI taxonomy): domain Eukaryota; kingdom Metazoa; phylum Arthropoda; class Branchiopoda; order Anostraca; family Branchinectidae; genus Branchinecta; species Branchinecta sandiegonensis. The sequence continues at coordinate 6,451,848 of JAUPMV010000016.1, read as the reverse complement.
TCGAGTTAAACTTTATGGACGAGGAGAAGAGATGTTAGTATGTGTCCGAGTCGTATTCGGCCACAGTAAGGGGGAGTCCCGGAAATGTTGTGGATCGCATAGGGTTAAACGAGTGAAGTGATCTGAATGAAACTTAGAAAGTAGAAAGATTGTCCACCTTAGATGACATATTTTAGGGTCTGGACCGGATCCGAGCACGGTTGGGAGGGGTATCGGAATTCCCGGGAAAATGTACAGATTCACTTTCTCGCTTCTCATACCACCTACTCGTAACAAGTGCCATATGTGCTCGTAGCTCTTGTTTTTTTAATTAATGGATGATTATGATTATTGTTTTTTGTATATTGTATTATGTCAAGGCTTATAGTGTGTACCGGAAGGGCAGATATACTGATATTAGTGTTTTGGGCCGATCTGTTGAAAGTTGTTATTTGACGAATACAATTACTTTTGTTTTTATATAGCTTCATCCGTTGACTAAGTAAGTACGCTATTTGGCATTGTGCCACGATTTATGCTTATGTTTTAAATCAATCAATCAATCAAGAATCTGGTTAGGGGGTCGATAGAAGGCTAATAAAAATAATAATTGTATTTGTAAAAATCTTAGGGCCACATACACGCACAAACACGTAAATATCCCCAAATCCAGAGTGAACGGATAATTTGGCCACCAGATTAATTAATTTACACCGTCAAATATTATTCGCAGTCAGCTTGGGCTGAAGGAATATCTAAAAACTTGAAATTCGAGAACGGAACAAACGATTGAGGAAATTTACAAAGGAAATGACGTGGGGATCGAAGAGATACTACGGAAAAGTGTACCCATAGAGGTGGGACGGTAACCCTGCTTTATTTCCCCCGAGAAACTCTTACAAAAACCTTAACGAACTAAAACTCTTACAAAACTAAGGGACTTGGAAAGAACTAACCGTGTGAATCTGCTCGTGAAAGTAGGTAATTTATCGTGATTGCTAACGAAGTGTTAAACCAAAAGTTTGTATGTCCAATCAACTTGGAATCGTGATAATTGACGCGAGGTTTAACGATTACAGTTAATGAAACATTGCACTAGCAGCAGACTTATCGTAGGCAGGAGTAGCAAAATCAGTTCCGAACTTGGCTAGACTGTTTAATAACGTTCATTGCAGGAGTGCACCGCACTAAGTTTGTATTACGAATCTACAACCCTGCACCTGACAACATTATGCATGAAACTAAGTTCATGAGCTAATACCGCCTATCGCCCTTCACAGAAAGAACTAGTATACTGTTATTTTTTCTTTATTTATTTAGCATTTCCGAAAAACGGGAAGCTATTTGTTGCTAATAACAAACGATAGTCACAACAACACTGACAATAAGGTAAGGTAAGGTAAAGTACAATTTTATTGACAAATAAAAGTGTCGGACATGCTGCTGGCATAACAAAAGGGCGCTTAACCAATTCTGATTTGTTTGTGAAAATTATTAATTAAATTCCAGCCTAAGGCGTTATAAAGAAAAAACAAACAAACAACTAACACACATCAACACATAATTAATCTTTCATTTTTCAACATTAATTTTTTTGCCGTCCGACCCTTGTGCAAAGTTATCTTCAGTTGCCCAGGGCCTTCACGTCTCTGCCCTTGGCCATTTCTCGGCATTCTGTCTAGGATGAAAATTTTTAAGACCCGATTAGTCCCTTCTCTTTTTTTGTAATGTTTATTTTTTGATCTTGTGCATTTACTACATTATTGAAAGCTCAGTGTATTTCTTCCGTTTATTTGTCTGTACTGCGCTATTTTCCTCTTCTTAAGTGCGTAAATAAAATTCATCATCATCATCATTATCACACTATAATGTTACAATAAGATAGGGATACAATACGTTTTTTAGAGCGCAATCGAACCGACCGGCGAGACGAAAAAAACGGTCAGTAGTGGCAAATAGGTAGGTTAAGTGACCTATGGAGAAAAGTCAAAAAACGCAGCTATTCTTTACGAGCCGAGGGAACCTCGTGCCTCCCACACAGATACAAATTTGTATACCTGCCGTCGCTGATGCAGAAATTGGCCCACCCCAACATGGGTCTTAACAGAAGATCCTTTGGTAAGGATTGCGTATGTTTCACTAACATTTGACGACCCACAAGAGCAGTGGCGGAGTAAAGTATACCTCGGTTACCTTGAATCACATCGAAGTTTGTCCAAGAAGAAGAAGAATAAATATACCAGAACAGGTCACCTGTCTTAAAGAAGAAAAATTCGAAGAGGGTCCTGCCTCTCTCGTTTCTTGCTGCGGCTTGCGTGGCGGCTCAGAAACCACGATGCCACCATTTTGCCACTCTGTTGCCACTCTCGATGCCTGGGCCCTGGCCCTTAGCCAAAGTGATGACAATCCTCCGAGGAGGGGCTGGAGGGGCTCCCCCCTCCAGGGGAGAGACCTTCGAGAGCTGAGGTGGACCCAACAGACCCTACCCTAGGACCATTGCCAACGGGAGATCAGAATATTTGCAGACTCGGAAACTTTTAACTTTTCGCTACTGGTTTTGTGTTGGCTTCCCAACATCGGCGTGCTACAGATAATCCTGCATTTGTTTATCTCTAATTCCTTTGATATGCAATTATTCGGTCGCGTTTAGAATTGGTCTGAGGTCGAAATATGTAATTGTCATGCACACAGAATATCCTGTGTGCCAGCTAATTATCTATACCGGCTGGTTGAATTTCAAACGGGGCTTCGGTAACTTTTGGTCTGCGGGTTGATGGGGGGGGGGGGCTTAAACCTTAAGCATAAGTATATTTATAAGAATAATAATATACCGCAAAAAATAGGGAATTGCGACCTCTGCAGAAATGTTGATCAGAAAGGTTTCAACACAGTAGGGAAACACACATAGGCCAGACCTATCGCAATGCAGACTTGGCAGGCTAATATCGAGTGACCTGATATAACACAGACAAGATCGGACAAAACTTAATCTTTTCCAATATAAGACCCGAATGAGAAATACAGACCCGGTACAAAGGAGACCGAGATTCGATAGAACGGAGAATAAAATTCTACGACTTGCCCAGACTACAGTAGAGGTAGCCTATGTCCCCGCCCATTGCCAGGCCTTATGGTGAGGCCATAAAGAGTTAATGTTGTTCACTATTTTTGTACGAATAAACTAAATTAAACTATAAACTATGCTTATTAGAGTGTCTCCTAACTTTCGAAGGTCGCCGAAGAAACAGTAAAACAACAACCTTTACAGCAAAGTACTTGCCGTTTGTTTCATGTCAAGTTTACCATACGTCAGCTGGGTTTTGAAATGTTTGCTATTTATCTCCTTCTTTTTCTTATTTCAAATGTTGCATTTGTTGCTAAGCGGCGCGCGATTTCAGATTCAGAAGGTGGTGTTCAAACTAAATAGCAAAACTAATAGAAAACTAATAAAACTAATACACGACCCTCTACGGACATTCTTTGTTATTGATGCTGGTTAGCTTGTACATGTTGTTTTGTTAGTTTGTTTGTTGTTGTTTTGTGTTTTTTTTTCGTTATTTGTCGTTTTGCTTATTTCATAATACTCCGTATTTTGTGTTTTGCACTTTTACGGGTAATAAAGTTCAGTCATTCATTCATTCATAGCATACTCCTGTGTAAGAAGAAGCATATTTAAAAGTAAAATTATATAGTATTGCTTCTACTATTACAGCCAGAAAGAATGTGAAAGAGTTTGTTGTTAGCTGATATCCAAGTCTGTTCTATTTCCTTTCACTTGACTGTATTATAAGCAAAAAACAAAACCAAGGCAGTGCTATAGTTTGAGAAGTATTGAAATAAGCATACCTTACTGTAGATGAGGCGTAGGAGTAGACCCGATAGGAGTAGACCCGATCGAGCGACCCGATGCAAGCACGCCCGGCAAGGAGCAGACCAAATCCGACTCAACGCGGACTTCTTCAAGCCCAGACCCGACAAGAAACGCGACACCAAACACAACGCGGAAAACTGATACTAGGCCAATGTTCCGACTTTCTTCAAACTCAATTCAATTCAATGTAAAAAAACATAACGGACAAGCAGAGCCGAGGAGACTGGGGCAAAGAGAAGAAATCTTGGAAGCTCCACACATACACCCAAAACAACAACCAAAAAAACAAGCAGATTGGTTGTTTTTATATCATAGTAAAAGCTATATAAAGACAATTTGGCAGGACTTTACATACCGACGTCTTATCACATATAAAACCATCAAACAAACATACTAATAAAACGGAAACATTTATATTTGCTCCTGGTTATACAAACGAACAATCGAGTTTATAAAACTCTGAGCAAACGTGGTTCGTAAGTTTTTGACCGGCTCCAGACGAGGCAATTTGACGAGGTAAACGAATTCGGAAGAGGACAACATCGGGGGAGTATGTTGCGGTGAAATGGGGTGTAAATTATTGATCAGTAGAAATTCATACAACGTTGTAGTAAGCGGCATGAAAGGAACCGCCGATTTGGTGCAGATCGAACTGAGACCCGACACGAGGTCGATCCGTCATAGAGCTGATCCGACGAATTTTAGACCCGCCACAGGGCAGACCCGACAAGTTTGCGGAAGAGTTTGATATGTCCCAAGGTTTGAACAAACATCGTTTTTTTACAGCTTGGCGTGTCGAGTATCCCATCCTTCGACGTGTTCAATCTGAAACCTGACCGAGAATATTTATTCCGAATCACTCCAAGGAATAAATACGGTCTGGGCGAAGGAGTAACCACTGTGAATCCGATCAGAATTGGTCTGAGGGTATCGCTACCAAAGTTTGTGCTTCCCTTGAACCCTCAGGAGAGGGTGTTGATTGGATCGTCGCTTGAACTGGCATGTGAGGTAAGCTAGTCTTCTCCTTATAATGCTGGTGAAGGCTTTCATGCCTCTTATTTCACAAAAAAAAAAGGAACACAAACTCTTTTAAGGTTCCAGAAATCTAACTAAATCAAAAGTCTTTGCGGCACTTTGAGACCGAAAACATGTCATCCAGATGAATGCTATCTACAGCTTTTTTGCATTCATTTGACCATCTCTGCACCAACTACATCGTGTGGTACGGCCACCCAAATTCCCGAGAGCCGAAATCCTTTGACCATATTCCTGTTCAGCGCTTCCAAGCGGACTAATTTCTGTTAATCCCCCAATGCCTCGCCATCAGCACTTGGATCAGACATGGTAAAATAGAGCCAGAGGTTAGTGACTGGAAAACCTGTCATCTGTGTCCCAGGTAATGGAGGTTTTGCATATGTCTCAGCAGCAGAAAGTGAAAGTGACCCACTACCCTATGGATCCGACTATTTACTATGTCTACACAAGTGTTGGTTATGAGGCAATGGGGGACTAACAGAAACTAGTCCACTTGGGGCGCTAAACTGTCATAAGGCCAATTAAACGATGGCCCCTTAGCTGCTTATTTTCGTTGAACACAACCATGTTCTCAGCCGGAAGGTTGTCATACGCGCCATTCAACTTGTACTTTGTTACTAACTGTACCGAATTATGGATACTCGGCAGGGATCGACTAAATAGAGGCACGGCACGGAACGACATAGTGTAGGAGGCATGCGTACTAAAAAGAGGTACGAAAACTAAAAGGTCCTTTCAGGCTTGAGAGCTAGGGGCAAGAACAATGTTCTAACGTGCCTTCGTTTAGGTTTGGGAGTTACGGACTCTCACTTACTTGTTTACTTCTACTACTTGCTAATCTCTTGTTATTACTCGTGCCTCCTGTGCCATGCCATGCCGTGCCGTGCCTCTGTTTAGTCGATCCCTACTCGGCATGGTATTTACGCGTTTGACTAGAAAATGCGGGCGGGTTGAATTTGAAACTTGATTACTGATCGCCAATTTAAATAAGTAAATGGTGGACAAAACGTCGGCGAGTGCCCTCACGATTCACGTAAACCTTTATTTCTTTCGTCAGACACTAATCTGTCAGAAGTTTCATAACAGAAAATAAATTTTATTTATTTATTTATTTATTTTTATAACCCGCTGAAAAGACAGAATAGCGGAGTGCTGTTTTTATACCAGGGGGTAAGGAAAGGGAGGAATTTTGCATATCGGTAATAACAAGAACGGAGGGAATGAAGATCTTTTTTCTTTAAAACTGAAGAGAGGCCAGAAAGAAATAAGATACAATGGTCAGTAAAACTGCTGTAAAGTTTACTAAGGGCTTTTTTATTGTATTTCCCACGATTAGCAACGATCGTCGAGTATGATACTTGAATCTTTCTTTCGAGTTCACAGATAACAAATGGATCTGCAGTTTGAACAGAATACTTGGGATGTAATCTGTTGGGATTTTGAAAATGTTATGCATAACAAGCATTGCCAGCGATATTTCGGCCCTCCTTGGCAAGGGTCCTCGTCAGGCTGTCAATCTTCAGCGTCAACGTCGGGGAAGGAAAATAAACCTGTAATAAATAACTGAAGCTTCTATCGACTATAAAATATCTTACACGGGGAAATTACTTTTAAACACCACCGTAGGGAAAAACAAGTCCTGAGATTTAATTTTTGACACGGCCGCTGTTTCTATGGTAGTATGTCTTTCCGTATAATACTTTTCCTTTTTCTGTACTTATTTATCTCTTTTTGCAGTCTGATGGGTCAAAATAAACTAGTAGATTTTTGGGCTATGCTATCTTGTATTAGATTATAAGCTTTAGCGAACTAATGGATCAAATATATAGTAGGGATGCGACGAGCGGACCAGTACTAGGCGTACTGCGTAATCACGAAATTCATATAGTAGTGATAATGATAGAAAACTGTTTGATGGCGCTAAACTTGGAAGCCAGCTGAAATTTATTCTAGCGATATTTGTTTATTTTGATTTCTGGGTCTGGTCGTAACTCAGTGAGATTTAGATTTAAAAATGAAGTTTGTCCGTTATTGTTTAATTTGCGAACTACACTGTAAGAAGTTTCAAAACAGATAACACGAGGATGCGCGGTTTCAGCAGATAATGTGTAACAGATAACACTTCGGTTGTTATCTGTTGTGTTTGAAAACGTTAAGCATGCAATGTCATGCGTAACAAGTTTGTTAGGAAGAGCCAAAAAAGCATCTGCTGACTTTATTCCTTATGGTCATGATGTCGGAACACTCGCAGATACTTTTTGGCGGTTTTTCGGTTCTTCCTGATGGTAATGCTTATTAGGCATAAAAATTTTGAAACACAACAGATAACATCCGAAGTGTTATCTGTTATGCAGTATCTGTTGAAACCGCCCATCCTCGTGTTATCTGTTACGAAACTTCTGACAGTGACTGCTGCTTTCACATTCAGTTTATTTAATATAGTGTATGTCCCTGGCTAGGTCTATGATCGTGGAGTGTTCCTCTCTATAGGCCTTGCCAACTATGTATTGATTTAGTGAACAAATAAAACGAACTTGAACTTGATAGTCAGCCCTTTAGGAAAGGGTTTAGTTAGAATAACGACCCTGCGATTTTTCTAGCTAGAGCCTGAAGAGGACATTGCCAAGACGGGCCGAACTATTGCGATAATACATCTTAGTTGACGAGGATTTGATGGCGTTGAACGCCATCAAGTATGATTTGTAGTCAGCTTGGGCCGCAGGAATAGGCTATAATTATTTTGAACTATAGATTACTTTTTAGTAACCGCTACACTGTAAGAAAAAATTCTTGCAGTATTTGCTATTGGGATTAATCTTGTCTCTAAAAAGGTAATCTTATCTCTAACTCGGATTAATATTATCTCAGAAGAGATAAGATTAATCCCAGTAGCAAATACTGCAGTTAACTTTAAAGGCACAGAAAACTTGACTACGCAACTTTCGGCCATCAAACCGACTTGGGGGGCTTAGATAAAGATACAGGGACTTATTGTCGACAGGACCCCCCTTCTTTGTTATCTCGAAGCTAGCTGGCAGGCCCTTGCCCCTTATGCACTGTAATTATGCACTTCTACACTGTAAAAGTTCGCCTTTGGCCGTGTTGACTAACAGATCGGGACAGTAGTCAAGAGGTCGTGCGTTCGATTCCTACTCCCGGCACACAAACCTTTTGCTTTTTTTTCTACTAGCTCAAAAGTTGAATTCTCGGAAACTGCCCGGAAACTGCAATGGTCGTAACGAAAATTTTTCTTACTCTCAATATCGACTCAGGGTACATTCTTGATATGTCAGCTAGCTCCCCGAGTCAAGTTTGAGTCAAGTTTTCTGTTCCTTTAATCCTTACTCGGAGAAACTTTTACAGTGAAGTTGCTTTCTCCTGCGCGACTACTTGATGGAATCGGCTGTCTTTACAGGTTGTTGGCGAGCCAACGCCAATTGTCTCCTGGAAAAAAGATGGCGTGGAAGTTGACAAGCAGCGCTGCGAAATTTTGGCGAAGAATTCAAAACACGTGTTGAAAATTGACAGTTTATCGGAAGAAGACCAAGGAAAATACTCCGTTGAAGCTGAGAATTCTGGTGGAGTCCAAACATCGTTTACATCTGTGTTGGTAGTTACAGATCCAAAAGTCTTGCAGGCAGAAGAGAAGTTTAAAAGGTGAGTGCGTAATAGGTGGATAACGGGCAGGCGGACGTTGGCAGGCGGAACTCTTGGAAATTGCATTGTGGCGGCGCGGAACCAACTTCCATCAAACGTCGTTTGCTACCCAATGAAAAATTTGTAGCCTGTGTAGTTGTATGGTAGCTGTACGAAAAAGTTGCATGTAATACTATGTAGTAGCAAAGAATACTATCATTTAATGTGCCTCAGACTGGTCCAATCTTAAGTAGTAGTATCCAGTAGCATCCTGTCTTGCCATAGTAGCATCCAGTCTTGCTAATAGGGGCATGCAGTAGTATGCTGTACCACGGTAGCCTTGAAGTAGAAGCATGTAGTAGCATCACTTAGTACTGCATGCTACTTTTTCGTACAACTTCGTACTACTATTTTGAGATAAATTTTTCATCGGGTAGTCCATCAGTGACGCCTTCACAAAAGCGCTTGACGTTGCAAAGGACAAATTATCATAGAATTCTGCAGCGGCTTGCGCCTGTCTTTTGCTATCGATAATAATATACTTTACCGAGCTATTTTGGTAACCTAGATTGTTTATGCATATATCTAGTGTGTGTGTTCTTTTTCCTATTTGAAAGTGCCGATTTCCCGATGAAAACTTTTCGAGAATTAGTCGTATAGAGTTGTACGAAAAAGTGGCATGTAGTAGTAACTGTTCGGTGCTATCGGATACTATTACTTAAGATTAACCCAGTCGGATGCATGTTCAATCAAAGTATTTTATACCACTACAAAACAATACATGCAACTTTTCCGTACAACTACCATACAACTACACAGTCAAAGAATTTTTCATCGGGTTTTCAAACGACGCCGACGCATTTATGCAAATGTGGATCGAGGTTCAACCCTTTGTCATTCGAGCACATATTTTACTTTTTTTCAAAGAAGTTGGAATGTTGGAATGGAAGTTGGAATGGACAAAAGTTGGATACACATTAAAAAGAAAAATACTGATTGCTCCTGATGAATAAAGATGAAATAAATATTCCTTCAGCCAAATCTGACTTCGAATCATATTTGGCAGTCTCGATTGATCTTGGAATAACAATCTCGACGGCCATTTAAAAATATCAACCTCTGTTCGCTCGGTAAATATTTTCATACTGTCAAAAATGTTTATACTAGTAAGTAAGTAAGTAATTTATTTATAGCCCGCCATTTTGGAAAAGCGGAGTAAATGGAAGAAACTAAATGAATCAGATAAAACACATAAACATACTGTCGGTATACTGTCAAAAATGATGAAATAGGTTATAGTTGACCTCCAAGCAGGCAATTCTAAATAAAAAAATAAAATTCTTTATTATAAATGCTTATCCTAATATAGCGAGACATGAAAAACAAGACCTAAGGTTTCGATGGGATCCCAAACATCTTATAGCCAAAAATTGGTCGACAAATTTTTTTTCCGGTTTTCGCCGGATTATGGGTGAATTACTTGTCCGGGAAGAAAATAGTTTTCATATTCGGATTCAGCATGTCTCTTTACCCTAAGTCAACTATCTCATTACCTTTTAAAAATATTTTTTTTGCCCCTTAATTTTAAACCACCTCCCCTACCCCTAAACGTAAAGCTACAAAGCCGATCTACGAACTTGACCTTACCCTTGACTCAATGAATCCTCACACCAAGTTTCATCAAAATATCTCATTCTCTTCGAGAGTTATCGTGCTCACAGACAGACATCCAGACGGACAGACGGACATTTTTGCGATGTCATAGGTATCCCTCCACTTACGTTTTGGGATCCCAAAAAGGCACAACAGCTGACTTAAAGGCTTGGATCAGTTCACACGACAGATTTAGCTTCTAGATCCAAGGACCTTTTCTTCTCCGATAGGATGTACAATGTACAGACAAGTTGCAATAATTTTCACACCTACACTGTCAGAAGTTTGATAACAGCTAGATAACAAATAGTTGCGTATCTTTGTGTTAAATGTTACGTAGGATGCCGAGGATATTTATGTTATGACCCTTTCACGTATTATGCTATGCTTCGAGGCAAAATTTCTGTTAAAGACCCTTTTAAATGTTAGGTTTCGCGAAAAAATAACATTTAAAAGGACCATTAGTCATAACAGAAACATTCTCATAACGTTTACCCTAAAGATGCGCAAACATGTGTTATCTGTCATCAGATTTCTGACAATATGTCGCCGACAAAATATGAAAATTAGTCGTTAGTCTGTGTAAAGAAAATGGCTGTTCTTGTGGGGCGCTGCACGTTTCTCGCATTATTTGTATTTTTAAGAGTACAAGTTATATAATTTAGAATATTAGATGTTCATGTGTTGGTTCGGTTAGGCAGGATCTTTGTCCATCAGGTGCTGTTCTTAGCCCTATTATTTCATATAGTTTGAATGCGGTATGCGTGGAAAGAAGCAGTTGGTTCAAGATAAAACGCCTATAGGAAATTTCGATAATTTGGAGTGTTCGAAGAATTGGATGTCTTCAGGCTTTTGGTCTAAAATTTAAATGTCAATCTAAACCCTAAGGGTTATTCTTGCGACCACTGATGACATTTCTCTTAGGGAACTGGAACTTCTTTCGAAGGGTAACTACCCCATGGCTCCTCAATTTACAATGCGCGCACGAGACAGACGGATCCAAGTGAGTCACCCAGTTCGAATTACGTGCCAAGTCGTTGGATTTCCCAGACCGGAAGTGACGTGGTATCAGGAGGAAAAGAAGATCGTACAGGACGGTAAGAATAGTTGCGTTTTTGCAGATACTATGGTATCTGATACCACGGTCTAAAGTCGTTTTTGCAGTTATCGTGGTATCTAATATACCACGGTCAAAAGGCGTTTTTGAAGTTATCGTGGTATCTGACCAGTTATCGTGGTATCTGAAAAAGTCATCTCACTTTCATAGTTTTTTGTCAAATTGGTGGGAAAGGAGTTTGGCACTTAGTGATGTGACTGAATATCAGTTTTTCTTTTGGGATGACTTCGAAAAGCGCAATTTCGGCAATTGTCGTTTTTGCGGAGCAACCGTATATCAGATACCACGGTAGCTCCAAAAACGACTAATTGCAGATCCAGTTACTGTGGTAACAGATACCAGCAACTAATATATTTTTGTTTATGGAAGACTGATAATGAAAGAGAACTGACCTAATCCTCGATCTGTGCTCGGTGTGTGCCATTTACATATTCAGACCGGACCCGGCGATAAAATATGACAGCTGGCATAACCGGATGAAAAATTTGTAGCCTGTATAGTTGTATGGTAGTTGTACGAAAAGTTGCATGTATTGATATGCAGTAGTACATAATACTTGAATTTAATGTGCCTGGCATTGGGTAATCTTAAACAGTAGTATTCAGTAGCATCCCGCCTTGCTCCAGTAGCATCCAGTTTTGCTATAGTCTCATCAGTCCGTACTGCATGCTACTTTTTCGTACAACTTCATACTAATGTTTGAGATAATTTCTCATCGGGAATACTCTTGATAACTAACTCTCCTCGACGATCGCTGTGTACCTAGCGGAAGAGACACAAGCGGCACCGCACCTGTCCTCAACGATCGCCGTGACTGGTTGACACAGGATTTGAGTTGTTCGGTTTGAGTCGTTAGTGAGACGTTTTCTCGTTCCTCCTGAGGATCACTGGCGTGTTTTGGACTTAGTCATATAGAGTACTGATAATGCCATAATACTTGGATCTGCGGTTTATAAATCCGGGTCGGATCCGGGAGAGCTCAGGTTTCGGAAAAGCTATTCGAGTTCACAGCGCGAACCTTAGCTGAAATACGTGTGCTATCTACCCTTCCAAATGACATGCGAGTTTAGCTCTTGTTTGAAATTCCTGTGGTCTATGCTAGCTAGCTCGTATTGCCATTATTAGATAGTTCTGTCTGTGCATCGCAGAGGAAAAGGGGCAGAGTATAAATGCAAAAAAGAAAAAAAGAAGGAAAACTATAATTACTATGCCCAACTTGGATTTTTATGAACAGTTTAAAGCTCATCGTAGTGCACTCGTCGGTTGGTTCCCAACCTTTTCCGTACCGCGTACTCTTGATCGAAGTTCAAACTGGTTGCGCACCCCTTTTTTTACGAATCAATGTTTTACTTGATTTTACCACGAGAAGGAAGTAAAACATACGGTATTTTGTGTCCGCAACGATATGGCAAATAATATGTATCTGAATTGCGTATGATGAGGTATCTGACCTTTTGGACATTATTGAAACCAAGTCAGAAAACTCAAAAATGTTTGAGGCGAGATATTAAAGCTACAGACTAACTTGATTTTGAGGACCTTTGCGTACCCCTTGCGTGGGTTTCTCGTACCCCTTTGGGTACGCGTACCACCGGTTGGGAACCACTGCTGCGCTACAGCATTTGGATAGCTTACACGGAGATCCAACAACAATGTTATTCAATTACAATTACAATTCATTTATTCCCATAATTCTGATAATACAAAATGCAAGGGATTGTCAAATTAATGAATGGAGGATAATATAATAGCTTAGGTCAGTTTTGTAGATAGGTAGGCATAATTATCTTTGCTTTTTCCTCTTAATACAGTGTTCTCTTCTCTTTTTTTCTTTTAAACCGTAAATGCCTTGTATTGTCTGATGGGCGAAACGTAATATAACGGTGTTATGAGTATCATTCAAAGCAACTTTTTTGAGCCTCCCATTCTTTTCAATTAATCAATGATTTTTGCTTGGATCAAAAGTCGATTAACTTCTAATTCCTCAGTGGAAAGCCAACGATGAATTTATATAACTTGCAAGGAACCTGTTAGAGCTGTCATCCGTTCTTTGACTTCCATTATGTCCCAAAGCAGAGGTGTACACTTTATGTGGTGGGAAATAACTTACTTGTTAAGAAATAACTTACCTGTTACCTATAATACTAACGCAACCTACTTCCATAATCACTCCATATATTTCTAAACCCGGAGGCCAGAGGCGTCACTAGCCAAAATGTTTTTTTGGGGGGGGGACGAGGAATTTACCGACTGGCTGGTAATTTTTACCGACTGTCTCTGCAGAAAAAACGACTGTTTTCAAAAACAAAAAATGACAGTTTTGAAAAAAAAAATCGACTGATTTTCCGAAAAATCCACTGATTTTCAGAAAAACCGACTATTTTGACGAAAAATCGACCAATTTTCAGAAAAACCGACTGTTTTCATGAAAAAAAATCAACTGTTTTGAAGAAAAGTCGAGGCGCTTCGCGCCGGCTCGGTTATTTTTTACCGACTGGCCGACAGCATTAGGGGGGGGGGGCGTCCCCCCCCAGTCGCGACGCCCCTGCCGGAGGCCCAACTTCGTGCGGCACATTCTAACCCCTCTTACAAAACCACGCGGATTTTCTCACTTGCCATGTTTTGCTACCTTCAGTGTATATCACGCTGTCGACGGTTGGCTGCGAGAATTTTTTCCATCAGAAAAAATGTTTATGTAAATTTTTCCCTGTTTTCGCTGTAAGTCAGTGGGTCTCGGAAAAGGCTTAAAACAGCCAAAACCGGGGGTTATTTGTTGAAAACACAGCCTAGTCTAAAGTATTCAATTATTTTAAAATACTGTAAGTTGAATAGTAAATAGTGCGAGGGGTTTTTAAATATCAGGCCAAGATTTTTTTTGTCCCGGACACTCACATAATCTTTTTTCATCATCCTCAAAACCAGGACGTTGGTAGCATTGGAATATGTCAAGGTTGCGACAGCTCTAATATTCCTTCTGGTCACGTCTGTTAACAAATTGAAACGGACACGAACTCTCAGGTATTTATCTAAACAAATTGAAAGATTCCATCAGTGATCACGCGATACATACAAAACTTCTGCTGTTTTAAATAAAAAATGTTTAAGATTCGTGACTGGTCTGCAGTGCTAGGTCCGGTTGCGGTTGTATGTCAATTAAGTTGGAAAAGAACAGTGATTAATGTTTTTAGATTATAAGCAGGAGTGGGCCGAAGCACTCAAGCTAGTTAGGGGGACCCCTAATTTTAACGACTCGTCGCTAGTTTTCCGGTTTCAGCCGGACTCCGAGCGATCTATACGTCCGATGAGAAGATGATTGACATGTACGCATTCAGCGTGTGCATGTCTTCTTATCCGCAAATCGAACATGTTGTCAAATAGAAATAAAACTTTTACTTTAAACAAATTTTCCGGTTTTTCCGGATCCCGGCCGAACTAATTGTCCGGCGACAAAATAATTTTCATATTCTGACTCAGCACGTCTCCGTGCCCCTTAATCGAACCTCTAATCAACTTCAGATTAAACTTTTACTTTTCCCAAATTTTCGGGTATTTTGCCGGATTTCGGGTGAACTACTTGTCCGGCGAGAAAATGATTTTCATATGCGGACTCAGCACGTCTCCTTACCTCTAAATCGAACCTCTAATCAACTTCAGATTGAACTTTTCCTTTTAATAAATTTCCGGTTTTTGCAGGATTCTGCTGAACTACTTGTCCTGCGAGAAAATAGTTTTCACATTCGGATTCAGCATGTCTCTTTACCCCTAATCGGCTATTCATTAGCTTTTACAAATATTTTTTGTTTCCCCTAATTTCAGACCCCTCCCCACCCCTAAATATAGGGCTAGAAAATCCATCTTCGAACTTGACCTGTACTTTGACCCAAAGAGTTCTCATGCCAAGTTTGATCAAAATATCTCAACCCCTTCGAGAGTTATCGTGTTAACAGACGGACAGACGGACAACTTTTACAAAGTCGTAGGTATCCCCTCCACTTATGTTTTCGGATCCCAAAAAACATGCCGACATTTGCAGGATTAAAGCAGATTAACGCCGGCTTATTTTCAGCAATGGTTTACCTATGTATTTGGTAAACATTTCGAGCATAACAGGGACAGGCCCATAGAGGTAATCCGAAAGATTAAGTTCATTCGATGAAATCCATTATCTGTGGACAGGGGACAAGCGGAGTTTGTCAATATATGATGTGTGACTAGACTGTCGGGTCTTGGCAATTTTCGGCTAAACTTTAATAAAGCTAATTATAAGATTTCGTGTTAGGGGAGAAGACGTGCTGAATTGAGATATTGCCTTCCGTTTCCTAACTGGATGGTAGCTCGCCGGAACTAGGGGGTAAAGGCTTCACTTTTTGTGTTTGTCTTCTGGGTTCCAGAAGTCGGTTTTCGTTGAGATGGAACCGGAAGGTGAAGCCGGGACTAAGAAGTCTAGGGCGTTGGACCCCTCAAGCAAAGCTTCTTCTGACCATCGAGCCTAGCTCTCTGCCGTGAAGTGGTGTAAGATTATTTGTTTTGAATATTTAAAAAATAAGTGAACCTGAACTCTAACCAGATATCTGGGTCTTCAGCCCAGTCAAGCCGACCCTTCCGAATTTTGATAGAAATGATTATAGCTAATTTTGCTATTTTTCAACGTTTCCTAGATGTCCCCTTCAAATATCGTTTGCTTCCCAATCACAACTGTCAACCGTTCTTCCATTTTATACTACCCCATTCATTTGCATATTTATTTCATCTCTCGAGTCTGTTGCCTCTATGACACCCTTCCAGATTTCGGAATCTGAGGGGTCAAACACCCCGGACTTCCAGAGGCTATTCAAATATCTCACCTTCTGGATCCATCTCGACGAAAATGGACCTGTGGAATCCGGAAGAAAAATCTAGAAGGTGAAGCCTGACTTTCAGGCTCCGGAATCTGGAAGGTTGGCATAGAGTCAACACAAATGAGAGACACTATAAATAAGCACATGGCTGGGGGCAGAGATTTTGATTGAGAGGCAAAAGATACTCGAAGGTCAAGACCAAGCAAATGTTAAAGAGTAGCAAAATTAGCTTTCTTCAGTGTCATGAAACCCGTAAGTGGCTGTCATGGCTCTGCGGAAGCCCCAGACATCCGGGGACTGGAAAGTGAAGCCTGGCTTTAATCGGAAGATTATAATTAATTCTACTGTCCGATTTGATGGAGTGTCGGTAGGCTATGTGTTAAAGAAGACATGATAATCGACCTACACCTATAACGTTTGCTGGTCGCAGATGTCATGAGTATGACAGTCTTTGGAAAATAGGAAAACGATACGGCATCGGCTGGATCAAGATATACAGTGCATATTCTCGTTTGGGATGCCACCAAAGTGTTAGTCTTGTTAATTTTTTTTTTGCCTTTTAACACAGACATTTTTGCCAAAAGTATCACAGGTTTAGCATAAACATTTTTTGCCAAATTATCACATCTTTAGCATAGACTGCAGGTCACTGGACATATGACAGTCCATTGCTGTTTTTTGTGGCTTCAGATCTGGAGGTGTCTTAAGCGACCCAAGCCACTCAGTTTATTAGTGAAGCCCTTCGGTTGATCTCTCAGGTCTGATCGCGCTTAAGTTAGAAGGTGGTAGCACCCATTTAAATCTTTCAAGGTTTGCACGCCCCTCATTAATAGTTAGCGCTCTTTCATTAAAACCGTTGGAATGTCCGTCTCTTCTCTTGAGTGGTCGCTTCCCTAGTGTCCTTATTCCCCCTAATCTCGTATTATTTTGGAATCGTTCTAGTGGACGGAATAAAAATAATATTGGGTTAGCTGGGTGCCTCGGGTAGCACAAATTGCGGTCTGTCTAACTCAGTTTTAAACTATGTACCCATGTAATTTGTTTGAAGTTCGCGCTCTTTCATTACACACAGGAGCTAATTTGGAAGCATCATATCACTTGCAATTTCTAGGGTGTTTTTTTTCGTGACAATCCAGATTGACAATTCACAATCCGATTCTCCAAAATGTGTTTTCTCTGATAATCCAGACTATCAAAAATCTTTTCTCTGACAATCTTGACAATCCGGATTCGTTCTTTTGAATCGAGAATCTTGCAACGGAGCAAGATCGTCGTTTTGTAAGGCGTTTTTCCGCGACAATCCTGGATTAAGATAGCTGATTCGACAGAGAAAACAGCGAGTCGACTATCTCAGATTACTAAACGACAATCCGACGATGTTGCTCTGTTGCAAGATTCCCGAATCGACGATCCAAGAACGAATCCGGATTGTCAGATCGTCAGAGAAAATGATTTTTCATAATCTGGATTGTCGGAGAAAACACATTTTGGAGATTTTAGATTCGTAAACGAATCGTAAACCCGGATTGTCACGGAAAAACGCTTGTAATCTGAAATAGTCGATTCGCTGTTTGCTCTGATGAATCAGCGATCTTGGATTATAATGCGGGATTGTCGCGGAAAAAAGCCATAAATCGCCACCATCGTAGTCACTTTGTTCAAATCAGTCTCGATCGTGGGATCATCCAGTAGCGCCACTCGGAAATACACGCCTTGGCAAGCTAGTCTCTCGGCTAGTCTTTAACAAGAAAATCAGACAGAAAAAAAAAAATATAAAAGATAACTAAAAACTTGGCAGTGCTGTCCTGTCAATAAATTGTTTGATGTTCCGTCACGTGTTTCGTTGACGAAGTTTTAAACTTCTGGTTTATTTTTTACTGCTTTCAAAACCAAGACAGCAAAAATTTAGAGAAATGTTCAAAGAAGCATCAGGGATATCAGTAACACTATTTTAATTTTGTGACATGGGCAGCCTAAATTGCGGTTTTCCAAACCCATTTTCTAGCTATAGTAGCAACAATAATGACAGTGGTTGTAGGACATTAGCTGCTGATTTGAATGTTTGATTATCTTAATTTGAATGAGTAATCAGAGCTTAATGAAATGCTGAAGTAATACTTAGCCGCAAGGATGTTCCTGCTTTAGGTAGTTAATTTTCCATGATTGAATTATGGGCCAAGGAATTTTTCAGTGTAGGCTGGGCCAAGGAATTTTTCAGTGTAGGCTACCGACATCATTACTCGAGATCAAAGAAATATTTTGCTCTTATTTAGGGTTGACTGAGAACTCGATGACTAGCTGTTATTTTTATGGCACTTGCAGCCTCTGGCTCAAGTGCCATATACCGATCACAATTCCGTCTGTCGGTCTGTCGGTCGGTCCGAGTTTTTTTGTCCCACATATCCGAGTTAGGGTACTTCCAGATGTGCTAGGACAATGAAACTTGGCAGGCATATCAGGGACCCGATCAAACTAACCTGGAAATAATCAGTTTCCCGATCCGACCATATGGGGGGGGGAGTGCGGGGCGCTGGAAACTTGCAAATTTAGGGCATTTTGTCACTTTTTTCTGAGTTAGGGTACTTCTGGATGAGCTAGGACAATGAAACTTGGCAGGAATATCAGGGACCCGACCAAACGAACCTGGAAATAATCAGTTTCCCGATCCGACCATATGCGGGGGAGTGGGGGCGCTCGAAACTTGAAAATTTAGGGCATTTTGTCACACTTTTTCGAGTTAGGGTACTTCCAGATGAGCTAGGACAATGAAACTTGGCAGGAATATCAGGGACCTGACCAAAGTAACCTGGAAATAATAAGTTTCCCGATCCGACCATATGCGGGAGAGTTGGGGCGCTGGAAACTTGAAAATTTAGGGCATTTTGTCACACTTTTTCGAGTGAGGGTACTTCCAGATGAGCCAGGACAATGAAACTTGGCAGGAATATCACGGACCCGACCAAACTAACCTGGAAATAATCAGTTTCCCGATCCGACCATATGGGGGGGAGTGCGGGGCGCTGGAAACTTGAAAATTTAGGGCATTTTGTCACACTTTTTCGAGTTAGGGTACTTCCAGTTGTGCTAGGACCATGAAACTTGGCAGGCATATCAGAGACCCGACCAAACAAAATTAGGAATAATCAGTTTTCTGATCCGACCATTTTGGGGGGGGGGGGGGTGGAGGGCAGGGGAATCCGGGAAACTGAGAAGTGTGTAATTTTCGAACGGATGATCGGATTGTAATGAAACTTCATAACTGAAGAGAATATATATCTGTAATGTCCCGTTTAAAGTCTTGACCGGATTCGGTAGCCAGGGGGGAGTTGGGGGGGGGAGACCGGAAATTTCAAGAAACGGTTAGAATGGAGGGATCGGAGTGAAACTTGCTGGGAAGAACAAGCATCTGCTCTAGATAAGTCCTTTAGACCATTGTACTGGATCCGGACACTTATGGGGGGGAGGGGGGTCCCGGTATTCCGGTGATGGTGGTTTTTTGGATTTTCACGATGAAACTTGGCAGGCATATCAGGGACCCAATCAAACTGACTTCAAAATAAAAATATTGTCGATCAGATAATGGTGGGGGAGTGGAGGGAGGGGAATCCGCAGGGGAATCCGGGAAATTGAGAAGTGTGTAACTTTCGAACTGTAACTTTCGAACATATTTCTGATCCGACCATTTTGGGGGGGGGTGGAGGGCAGGGGAATCCGAGAAACTGAGAAGTGTGTAACTTTCGAACGGATGATCGGATTGTAATGAAACTTCATAACTGAAGAGAATATATATCTGTAATGTCCCCTTTAAAGTCTTGACCGGATTCGGTAGCCAGGGGGGAGTTGGGGGGGGGGAGACCGGAAATTTCAAGAAACGGTTAGAATGGAGGGATCGGAGTGAAACTTGCTGGGAAGAACAAGCATCTGCTCTAGATAAGTCCTTTAGACCATTGTACTGGATCCGGACACTTATGGGGGGGGGGGGGGTCCCGGAATTCCGGTGATGGTGGTTATTTGGATTTTCACGATGAAACTTGGCAGGCATATCAGGGGCCCAATCAAACTGACTTCAAAATAAAAATATTGTCGATCAGATAATGGTGGGGGAGTGGAGGGAGGGGAATCCGCAGGGGAATCCGGGAAATTGAGAAGTGTGTAACTTTCGAACGGATGATCGGATTGTAATGAAACTTCATAACTGAACAGAATATATATCTGTAATGTCCCGTTTAAAGTCTTGACCGGATTCGGTAGCCAGGTGGGAGTTGGGGGGGGGAGACCGGAAATTTCAAGAAACGGTTAGAATGGAGGGATCGGAGTGAAACTTGCTGGGAAGAACAAGCATCTGCTCTAGATAAGTCCTTTAGACCATTGTACTTGATCCGGACACTTATGGGGGGGGGGGGGTCCCGGAATTCCGGTGATGGTGGTTTTGGGGATTTTCACGATGAAACTTGGCAGGCATATCAGGGATCCAATCAAACTGACTTCAAAATAAAAATTTTGTCGATCAGATAATGGTGGGGGGAGTGGAGGGAGGGGAATCCGAAATTTTCAGTCATGCGTAATTTTGGAATGGGTGATCGGATTCGAGTGAAATTTAAGAATTCAACAGAGGACATTTCTCCGATGATTTTTTTCATATCTGGACCGGATCCGGCAACTATTGGGGGGGGGGGGGAAATACGTGCCCCGTTTAGAATGGAGGGATCGGGATGGAACTTTGTGGGAAGAACAAACAGATGCTCTAGGTAAGTCATTTGCTGAATCGGATTGGGTACGTGCACCGCGGGGGAGCTAGGTGGTGTGGGGGGGGGGGGTGGACCGGAAATCTCGAGAAACGGTTAGAATGATGGTATCGGAGTGAAACTTGCTGGGAAGAACAAACATCTGGTCCATGTAAATCTTTTACATAATTTGACTGGATCCGGACACTTGAGGGGGTTGGGAGGAGGGGTATCCCGGAATTCCGTTTTTCGGGGGATTTTCACGACGAAACTTGGAAGGCATATCAGGTACCCGGTCAAACTGACTTGGAATAAAAAAAAAAATCCTCGATATGATAATCTTGGGGGGGGGGGAGTTGAGGGAGGGGAATCCGGAATATTGAGTCATGCGTAACTTTGGAACGGGTGATCGGATTCGAGTGAAATTTAATAATTAAACAGAGGACATTTTTCTCTTGTGACCTTTTTCATTTCCGGACCGAATCCGGCAATTATCGGGGGGAGGGCGGAAAATACTTGACCCACTTAGACTGGTGTGATCTGGATCGAACTTCGTGGGAATGACAAACAGATGCTCTGGATTAATCATTTACAGAACCGGATTGGCTCCGGTTATTGTGAGTGGAGTTGGAGGAGGGGGAGGGGGTCTGGGATTCCGGTGGTCGCGCGTTAAGGTACTTCCAGATGTGCTAGGACGATGAAACTTCGCTGGAATATTGGAGACTCAACAACATTTGCTTAGAAATTGCTACTTCCCAAATTCGATTATTCCTTAAAGTACCAATCTTGACCGCAAAGTAAAAAAAATACTTTTAAGCAATATATGCATTTTCGTGATGCCCATCAGCCCATTAGCAGTTTTGCCTCAAGGGTTTTGCTTACAAATGATGTTCCAGCTCCCTTATAGCGCGCATCTCAACCGCAAAGTCGAAACTTACTTTTGATCAATCAAATCATCTTGACACATGCAAGTGCCATATGAGCTTACAGCTCTTGTTGATTCAAGTGAGTTCAAATGCAACCTGTCAGGTTTATAAATGTTCTTTAAGGTGTTTGTAACGTTGTCTTGTTTCAGTACAGAAATTGCGGATTAATCATTAAAACATATACAAATACAAAACTGATAACGTGACATCCAAACACGAAAATATTACCCCCCCCCCCCCTGGACGGGAAACTCGATAATGTCCAGTCGTCATCAAATTAGGGACCCACTAACAACAGTGGAGAAACAAATAGAACCATATAGCCAAGATATTGATCACGACTGGAAAATCCTCTTGGTTTAGTAAAGCCGTAAGTTTTGGGGCATAAGTTATATTGTGTATTTACACTGTCAGAAGTTTCATAACAGATAACACAATGATTCGCAGTTTCAACAGACAATGTGTAACAGATAACACTTCGGACGTTATCTGTTGTGTTTGAAAACGTTATGCATGAAATGTTATGCATAACAAGCTTTGCTAGAAAGAGCCAAAAAAACATCTACTGACTTTATTCTTTATCGTCATGATGTCACAAAATTCAGCAGATGCTTTTTGGCGGTTTTTCGGCTCTTCCTGATGGCAACGCTTATTATGCATAACATTTTGAAACACAACTGACAACATCCGAAGTGTTGTCTGTTACGCAGTATCTGTTGGAACCACGCATCCTTGTGTTATCTGTTATGAAACTTCCGACAGTGTAGTTAATTCTCTTTCGTTTTTTTATGGCACTTGCCGAAGGGCAAGTGCCATATAGCGATCGCAGTTTCTGTCCGTCCGTCGGTCTGTCGGTCGGTCGGTCCGGGTTTTGCTAGTTCGGGCACTTCTACATAAGCTAGGACGATGAAACTTGGCAGGCATATCAGGGACCCCAAATGATTAAGTTGGAAATAGTCATTTTCCCGATCCGACCATCGTTGGGGGAGTGGAGGGAGGGGGAATCCGGAATCTTGAGGAATTTATAAATTTTGAACGGGTGAACGGATAGCAATGAAATTTTATATTTTGAAAGATCTCGTGCCTCAGACGACCCACTTAAAATCCGGACCGGATCCGGTGACTTTGGGGGGAGCTGGAGGGGGGAACCGGAAATCTTGGGAAACGCTTCGAGTGGAGGGATCGGGACGAAACTTGGTGGGAGGAACAAGCACAAGTCCTAGATACATCATTTATATGACCGGACCGGATTCGGGCACTGTGGGGGGAGTTGGGGGGGGGGGAAACGGTGATCCCGCGAGTTCGGTACTAGGACGATGAAATTTGGTAGGCACATCAGTGACCCGAACAGACTGCCTTAAGAATAGTCGTTTCCCCGATCCGACCATCGTAGGGGGAGTGGAGGGATGGGGAATCCGGAAATTAGTTACATGAATAACTTTGGAAGGGGTAATCGGACGTGCATGAAACTTGACAAGTGTGAAGAACAAGTGCCTCAGATATTCCTTTTCAAATCCAGACCGGATACGATACCTGGGGGGGGGGGCTGGAAGGGGGCACCGGAAATCTTCTGAAAGGCTCAGATTCGAGGGATCGGGATGGAAGGGTGGGAAGAACAAGCTTAAACCCTAGATACATTACTGACAAAACAGGACTGTATCGTGTCACGGTGGGGGGGAGTTGGACTGGGTTTACCGGAATTCCGGCGATCTCGAGTTAGGGTACTTCCAGATGGGCTAGGTCCATAAAACTTGGCAGGCATTTTAGGAATTCTACCATATTGACTTGAAAATAGTCCCTTCCCCGATCCGATCATCGGGGGGGGGGGGGAGTAGAGGGGGGGGGGGAATCCGAAATCTAGTGACATTCAGAACTTTGGAATGGGTGATCGGACGTGCATGAAACTTGGTAAGTATTAAGAAGAAGTGTCTTGGATGTTCAGTTTAAAGTCTGGACCGGATCTGATCACCGGGAGGGGGAAGCTGGAGGGGGCACTGGAATCTCGTGACTCGCTTAAAGTCGAGGCATCGGGGTTGGACTTGGTTGGAAGAGCACGCGTAAACCCTAGATGCATTCCTGACAAAGCAGGACCGGATCGTGTCACGGTGGGGGAAGTGGAGGGGGTTTCCCGGAATTCCGGTGATCTAGAGCTGTGCTTCCAGATGTGCTAGGACTATGAAACTTGGCAGGCGAACTAGGGACTCCAACATATTGAATAGAAAATAGTCCCTTCCCCGATCCGACCATCGTGGGGGGAGTAGAGGGATGGGGAATCCTGAATCAGGTGGCATACATAACTTAGGAACGGGTGATCGGACGTGCATGAAACTTGACAAGTGTCAAGAACGAGTGTCTCAAATGTTCAGTTTCAAGTCCGGTGTGGGTCTGATCACTGGAAGGGGGGGTAGCTGCAGGAGGATAAACTGACAAAAATGCTAACTGTTCCGACAAGTGCCATATGAGCTTTCAGCTCTTGTTCTTTGTTGTTCTCCTTGTTATTTACTCCGTCTTCGAGCTTTATCTTTATACCTATCATAGGCTGCTCGACAAAAATCGAGATTTATTTGTTTATTTGTTTAGTTCAGTTTATTTTAAACACATATATTTACACTGTAAACAGTCTCCACCCGAAGAGACCACCCGTAGCGGGTGGCAGCGTTCTTTAATGTATCAGACCGAAAAGGAAGATACAGAAAAAAGAGAATTGCTTAAACATACTAAGCCCTTAACGGGAAGAATTATCGCTACAAGGAGTTATATAGGGTATATTTCAATAAATGCATGGATGGAAGATTCCTGGGAATTTCTTAAATTCAAGCAGCCTTAAAGGATCATATGCGAGGGTAGACTGTATTCCACTCCCGTGCTACTGTTTTGACTACTAGCAGAGAGTTGAGACACCGCTCACTCTATTGCGAATAAAAAAGCTTGACATGTTGAAATTGCTTGCTGACAGTATAATTTTAATCCTGTCTAAACAGTGGCATTGACTGGGACGTAATATGTTTCTTGACAGAGGAGGCGGGTTTTCCTGTTTGACTGATGATGGATGCTGAAATTATTGATTTTGTCACAAGTTCTAGTGGGCTTGGACGATCGAGGAGATACTAGATTACGTCGAGATTGATCGATGAGAAAACATCGCAGCAGAAGCTTGTGCGTATCATCTTGCTCGAATAAATGCCTTAAATGCTGCCGCTGGTGTTTAATTTATCTTATACATCAAGTTTTCTTAATGTTATGTGGGTGACCCAGGGTGTTGCCAAAAAGATGCTGAAATCAGCGTTAAGTTTTGTCTTATCTAAATGGAAGGGCGTTCCAGCCACACTGATTAGTCTTGGGTGTCCATTGAGTTATGCACATAAATCGCTGGGTAATCAGTGGAATTGCCTTAACGTTTTGCGAAGTACAGCAGGTATCCCGAGAATTTGTAAATGTGAGTGACTGTGTCATCACGTTTGGGAACAAGTGGGTCAAGCCCTGCACTGTCAGCAGTTTCACAACAGATAACGCAAGGATGCGCGGTTTCAACAGATGAATTACGATGTTAGCTGTTATGTTTTTCATACGTTACTCATTAGGACGGTATGCATAATAAGCATTTCCAAGAAGAGAAAAAAAATGCCGAAAAGAACCTGCTGACTTTCCCGATTCCGTTAAAACAAACAAAAAAGTGAGCAGATGTTTTTTCGGCGGCGTTTCGGCTGTTCATGTGTGTATAACGTTTTTAAGATATAATAATCGTTTGTCTTTTAAAGCATAAGCAAGCACTTTCAACTTTCAAAGTGCAGACTGCCCAAAGCAATGACAATACATACAGTAACAGAAACTCACTGTCAGAAGTTTCATGACGGATAACACAAGGATGCGCGGTTTCAACAGATAACACTTATGATGTTAACTGTTATACTTCTCAAACGTTACGCATAATGACGCCTGAAGCTGGGTTTTCTGATTCCGATGTTACGGTTGCCTATTCTTATTTATGTCTTATTATTACTATTACACTGTCAGAAGTTTCATAACAGATTGCACAGAACACTTTCAAGAATAACACCTTTTCACTTAGAAATAAAGTGCTATGACCAATTAAGTTTACACTATTTCGTGCCTAGATCTCCAACAACACCTTGAATTGGTAAAAATACTAGCGGGAACGAAAGAAACATAACATATAATATCCTAAAGTGTTATCTGTTGAAACCGCGCATCCTGCTGTTGTCGTTATGCAACTTCTGACATTTTACCTATTGAAGGTGTTGCTGGAGATCTGGGCACGAAATAGTATAAACTTAATTGGTCATAACACTTTTTTTCTAAGTGAAAAGGTGTTATTCTTGAAAGTTTTATGCGCAATCTGTTATGAAACTTCTGACAGTGTAGCCTGCCATGGTTTTCTTCCATTTTTTTTTTTTTTTATCAGTCATCTAGCCTGAACTTTACCAACTTTTGAGTTTTCAATCTTATTTTTACGCGTCAGCTCAGAGCGCACTCATCCGCTAGGAGTGCTCAATTGGAAAAGGACGATTTCTCAGGTGTGCTGTGCTGCAGTATAGATGCAGCAGTACTAGAACCGGACCGGATTTGGGCACTGGGGGAGTTGAAGGTGTGTGGGGGGGGGGCGCAATTCCGGTGATCTGAGCTGAGGTACTTCCATATGTGCAACGGCGATGAAACTTGGCTGGAACATTAGAGACTTGACTTGATTTTGCCTTGGAAGTGCGCATCTGCAAACCGCAACCGCAAAGTGAAGTTTTTTTTTTACCAAACGATACATTTCATGATCCCCGAGGGCCCATGATCTTTGTGCCGCAAGGATTTTGCTTAAATTGAATTTAAAACAACCTTAAAGTGCGCATCTTAACCGAAAAGTGAACAAAAATACTTTTGACAGAACGATATATGTTCGTGGTCCACAAGGGGCCATGTTCATTTTTGCCTCAAGGGTTTTGCTTACAAGTGAATTCCTTAAAGTACAAAAAATACTTTTCATCAAAATATACGTTTTCATGATCCAGATAAGCCTATCATAATTTTGTCTCAAGGGTTTTGCTTATAGATGAATTTCGAACGCCCTTAAAGTGCGCACCATCACAGCCAAGGGCAAAAATAAAATACCAAACGATACATTCCCGTGATTCCAACGGTCCGCGATCATTCTTATCTCGAGAGTTTTGCTTACAAATGATAACGGCAAACCCACAAATTGGCAAATTCCTGCTTTCATCCTCTGACCCAGCCTTGCAAGTGCAATATGAGCTTCTAGCTCTTGTTTTATAATGGCTTTCGTGGTTTTGGCAGTTGCAGTATTTGTTGCAAAATTATCCAGCTGCCTTTACTGTCTACGACTGAAAAGCTTAAAGTTTAACTGAAAAGCCAGCTTATTCTTGTGTCATTTAACTGCATTCACTGTATCATTTGGATAATGTTATGGTTTTCTTTTTAAATACTTGCCCTAGTATGACGTTCAGAATAAATACGGCCGCCCTCAGTATGCAAAATTCTACTATGTCGCGGAAAATTTGAATCTCAACCCAAACGCGGCTTGTCTTTCGCATGAGCACTTATTTTTCGTAAATCGTTTTCGCCGAGCATACAACACAGGTAGATAAGCGCATAGAGGTGCCACAAATCCGACAGGGAAATTCCACGATATAAAAAACTGATTATTCGTGAATAGCGGAGCAACGAAGTAACACGTTTTCATCGGTCTTCAACTCTTTTTAAGTGAATAAGTAATGGATACCAGATTGTCCCATCTCAGCCTTTTTTCGGTTAAACTTTAAGGGAAGGGTGTTAAAGGGGCTGGAATTGAATAAACTATAACACGGACTTACAGAATTCTGACATGCGTAGCAACGGCTCTGGAGACTAAAGCTTCCAACCTTGGCATACCGGTTCCACCGTGGTGACCTAACTGAGGCTTTCAAGCTGTGCCATGGCATGTATGACAACCTGAATGCTGGAGATGTTTTTATCTTCAACCAGAAAGATCTTCGTGGCCACTAAAAAATCACTGCTGAGAGATTCCACAAGGACATTGGAAAATGGTGTTTCAGGAATCGTGTAGCTGCTCACTGGAATAGCCTTCCGGAGGAAACGGCCAATTGCAAGTCACTCAACATGTTCAAGAGTCATATCGACAGAATATTTCAGGAAGAAATGCTTAAACTTAAAGCACAGCTCTTACTGAAATGATCTTTTCCCTATAAAATGGATCAGAAAAAACGTTTTAAAAAATACCTTCACTTCCACCTGAAACTAGCGATTCTCTTGTTAGCGCTTGTCGATTATATCCAGCCTTCCTGCTCTCCGACGCCGGCTGGGCGCAAAAGATTTGAGAACTGAACGTGCCTTGGTTAAAAAGTGGGAAAACTAAGCAAATACAAGAAGTAATAAACAGAAGATTATCACATCCTTATGTGTGAAAGAGTTGTCAGCGGGCAATGAAGATTCCGGAAAACTTTTCGTTGTGTGACGGGAAAACTCGGTAAGGCCGAAAAAGCGCTAAGAATTCGTAGTTACGAAACGAAACAATGGAGAAAGGTGGGGATTTTAGAAGCTTATAATTCCTTATGGGAGCTAAGTATATTATAAAAGGCAGAATAAGCAAGAGGGGTCCTTTAACAGTTTTAAGCGAATTTTGTAGAGGTTTTGTGGCCTGAGTTTTAGCAATATATTATTATTATTATTATTATGTCTCTTTTCTTATTCCTCCAGAAACGAACATCCCTATTTTGAAAACGTCACGCTCAGGAGAAGAATGCTCTCCGTGGCCATGTCTGTAAATGCATTCTCCATGGTGTGTTCAAGTATGGTTTCATTGTTCAGGTGTCCTTTAACAGTTTTAAGCGACTTTTTTAGAGGCTTTGTGGCCTGATTTTTAGCAGAATCTTATTATTATTATTATATCTCTTTTCTTATTCCGTAATTTTCTTTCAGATCGCTTTGTCTTCTGGCAAGAAGAGAACTTTTACACTCTGGAAATCCAAAATACCCACTTCGAAGACTGTGGTGTTTATCGGATAGAGGCGAAAAACTCCCTTGGAGCGGTGGGGTCGCAGTGCCATCTAGTCGTAGACGGCGGGGTAAAGGCGTATCTCTCACCTCTTTTCATGCATGAGTTAGAGGACCGAGTTGTTCAGGAAGGAAGCAGTCTACACCTAGTGGCGAAAATTGACGCCTACCCTGCTGTTGGCGTGACCTGGTAAGATGATCACCTTGGAACAGCTTTAGAGAAAAGACTTGTCTTAATATTTTTTTTTTTAATATATATTTAATATTTAATTAATATATATTTGATATGTCTTAATATTAATAGATAACAACATAATTAACACCCCCATTGTTAGTTGTTAATATCCACCCCCATTGTTAGTTGTTAATATTTATTGTTAGTTGTTCTAGTATGGCCCAAGCTTGCCGTTTTAATAGATTAAATAAAAATACTATTTCAGTATAGCTGATTTGATACATATATTAAAGGACACGTCTTACTTTTTGCTCTTTTAACACCCCTACACTGTAAAAAGTTTTTCCGTGTAAGATTAAAGCTAACTGAAGTATTTGCTACTCGGATTATCCTTATCTTTACGCAGATAAGATTCATACCAAATAGAGATAAGATGAATCTGAGTAGCAAATACTGCAGTTAACTTTAATCTTTGTACGGAGAAACTTTTTACAGTCTAGTGACGACGACCAGTCTACTAACCACTGAAATCTCTCTCTTTCCAAAATCCTTATGAATAACTTTATTTGAGTTTTTCGCTTTTCAGCGATAGCTGAGATTTCCACGGTTTGCCAGTCAACAGCTTTTGTTTTGTCTTGAATCTTCCGAAAGTCCTCTCTCCCGGATGACCAGGATTTTGGTATGATTTCTCAGCATTTAACCACGGCGCTCATTAGTTTAAAATTTTTACTAAAAAAGTTAAGTATTTTTGCGCTAAGCCCGGCCCGGCCCGGCAAGCCCTAACAAGAGAATCCCTAATTTCACACGAGGTAAGTGTGAGTGTTTTTGAAAAAGAAAATTTCCGAGAAATTTTGTTGTGAAGAAGCCGTTTTATTTATTGTATTTATTTATTTATTTGTGACAGGCTTTTTGGATAATAGCGGAGTATGAGTAAAATACAAAAAGTAAAATACACATATTGAAACAATAAAAAAAACAATGTAAATAAACATGACTGCATTCTTTTCATATAGTTTAAAAACATACGAGTAAGAGCTGTGCTTTAAACAACCGGATGAAAAATTATTTGACTGTGTAGTTGTATGGTAGTTGTACGAGAAAGTTGCATGTATTGATAAATATTCTTGGAGCCCAAGCTGACTTTGAAACATTTAGTCAAACAATTTTTACAACGGATACTTCAGCTACGATTCTTCATCAGCGATATTTCGGCCCTTCTTGGGAAGGGTCCTCGTCAGGCTGTCAATCCTCTGGGTCAACGTCGGGGAAGGAAACAAACCTGTAATAAATAACTGAACCCTTGCCAAGAAGGGCCGAAATATCGCTGATGAAGAATCGTAGCTGACGTACCCGTTGTAAACATTGTTTGAATAAATATGTATTGGTATGTAGTAGTCTGGAATACCTTGATTTAACATGCCTCCGACTGGGCAAATCTTAAGTATTAGTATCCGATAGCATCCAATCTTGCTGTAGTAGCATCCAGTTTGCTACTAATAGTATTCAGTGGCAACACTACTGCATGCTACTTTTTCGTACTACTCCACACGATTAATTCTCTAAAATTTTTCATCGGTAATGGCTCAGGATGGAAAATTAGCTACACCGTTCGTCAGCGATATTTCGGCCCTAACAGTTGGAATGGGCCCTTGCCAGGAAGGTCCGAAATGTCGCCAATAACATCGTAGCTGAATTTTCCCCTTTCGGCCAATGTTATAAACGACTAAATTAACGACTTGTCACGGAAAGAACCAATTTATGTAATTTAATTATTTATTATTTAAGCTTTTAGCTTGTCGCATCCGAGGCCCGACAAAAGCATACAGAAATTTTGCCCGACAAATTTTTGCAGAATTTGGTTTCTTGTGTGTAAAGAGAACCCGATGTGCCGATAAATCGACCGAAGCCCGACAAAAGCATACAATATTTTATTTATTCTGTGTTTAATGGCCATGCACTAGAGCTTTCAAAGACCCGTCATACCTACAATGCTAATGCAACCTACTGGATTCATTAATTCTTAAACTCGGAGACCAAATTTAATATGTTACATTATAAACCCACTAACTATACCTCACTAATCTTTGCACTCGCCACGATTCACCATTTCCCATTTGCATTATGCTCACGACGAGTGTTCGTGTATTATGCTGTTGATACCGTTATCAGAATTTTGCCGATTTTTTAATAGAAGCCAATGCCTCTTGGGAAAAGGCTTAGAACAGCCAAAGCTGTTCTAAGCCGTTAGGAACAAATTTTTTTTTCATGGAAATGGTCGGTTTTTCTGAAAATCAGTTGATTTTTTGTCAAAAAAGTCGTTTTTTCTGAAAATCAGTCATTTCCTAACTCGTTAGGAACAGAGCCTAGTTTTACAGTATCAGATAGTTTTGAATACTGTAACATAGACAGTAATAAGTGCGAGGTGTGCTTTAAGTGGAACGCTCAGTTTGATATAAGTCTGGCATTTCTCTCTGAGCCAGCAACAATCGGATTGAGAGAATCCAGCATAGAGTGTTGCTTGTAAGATTTGAAGATCCAAAAGTTCCTAGTATTCAGCTATTGCAGCAATTTGACAGATACCCTTCATGCCGCCGACTAAAACTTAATAATACATAGATGGCACTTTACACAAGGGAACATGAGACCCCGCCGTGTGGGTCCTAGTATGTTTACGTGGCTCCGACAATGGAGTCCTAGACTTGTAAATTATATTCGAAAAAACTGTTTCTGGTTTGTTGGTCACGGTAAAGTCCCTTGTGTAAAGTGCCACCTATGTATTATTATTAATTTCCGTGACATGGGGATGTGAACTGGTTAGGTGAATTTGCCTTCGGGCGGGATCACTGTTCCTATGGCCGGCTTCTACCAAACTATTGTAGTGATTTGCGAACTCTGTCCACAAGCCCCTCGGTAGCTCAAATGGTAAGAGCGCCTGTATTGTAAGCAGAGGGCCCTGGGTTTAAATCCCGGCTGAGGAGCATTTTTGTCTTCCAGTTCACTACTTACAAAACGACTAAAACTTTGTCTGAAGGTCAGTAAATCAGTAATCCAAAACGCATCGCATCGGGTTATCCTCCCCTCTAATTTTGCTCCATCCCCACCTCGTGACTCCCTTTTTCTTTTCTTAGGCACCGAGATGGTCTTCGATTAAGGCCGAGTCGAAAGTACACAATGACCTTAGATCGCGACGGTACCGTGTCCCTAGATGTCTCACATGTTGCGAAGAGAGACGCTGGAAACTACACATGCTCAGTTTCAAATGAAGTAAGAGAGCATTTCCTGACAGATAATACATTGCTAGTAGTTGTGTTTTTACAGATACCATGGTATCTGTTACCACAGTAACTGGATGTGCAATTAACCGTTTTTTGCAGTTATCGTGGTATCTCATATACGGCTGCTTTGCAAACACGACAATTGCCGGATTTGAGCTTTTAGATATCATCCAAAAAGAAATACAGATATCCACTTACATCTAGAGTGACATGGCTTCTTTCCCACCAGTTCGACAGAAAGCTAGACTCCCTGAGAGGAATTTTTCCAGACACCACGATCAGTTATCACGGTTAGACCGTGGTATCTGGATATCAGATACCACGATAACTGCAAAAGCGCCTTTTGACTGTGATATCAGATACCATGGTAACTGCAAAAACGGCTTTAGACCGTAGTATCAGATACCATGGTATCTGCAAAAACGCAACTATTGTTACGAAAGCAAAAAAGGTGCAAGCTTCTACAAGAATTCTTCCAATGTACTATTATTGTATAGACAAATCTGCTTACTGACCAAAAAACCTGTCATGGCTTACGCCAAATTTTGTGGTAACGTCATAGATATAACTCATAAGCACATTCATAAATCATAAAAATCGTGATACACATGTACTTCAGAAATGTAAAATAATATAACGTAATAAATTTAACTAACATGTCAAACATCTCAGCTCACATTTCTTATTCAAGTTAACAAAAGAAGGGTTGAATCTCATTGTGAAACTCTGACCAGCGGATAGATTCTAATTCTGCAACCCCGGTAGCAACCTTATGAGAGAGCGTGACGTTTCTAAAACTATACTTCAAGTGTTCTTGTGAAATCCACAGCTGATGGTGTGGCAACGACATGTGAAGGTGGTTCCATGTTAGGATACTAAAACGAGGAAGGGATGGTGAACTTTGAATTTGAAAAGTTGCCGACCCCTCAAAGAACACGAAATAGAGGAAGGGAACGGTGCGGCTTTCCAGTATTCCGTAGCATTGAATTCTGGCGACAGCTTTCCTCGTTTTAGTACTCCTCGTTTTAGTATGCCCTTCCTGGTTTTAGTATGCCTTCCTGTTTTTCTCGTGTTCCCTTCCCTTCCTGAGCCTCGTTTTTGTTGCATCCTGCAGGTCCACTTCTCGGCCGATTCCGGACTGATTCTTCCTGCATCCTTTTTTGCACTGCAGCGCTTCCGAGGAAGACGGCAGCGCTTCTCGAGAATCACGGACTTGCTCACCGACCAAGTCCGTGCTTCCCTGCACGATGCTGCAGCGCTGCCGCTTCAACCAAGAAGAAAGTGAATCCAAAAACGCATATTGTGCAAAAGCAAAGAAGTGCTGCAGCAGCGATGCGGCAGCGCTATTGCTACAAAAACGAGGCTCTGGTTTTAGTCAATCCCTCTCCAAACTGCGATTTTCAGATTTCCAGGCGCCACACTTTTGAGTCGACTGTCTTAAGCTGCACTGCTTCTCTGTACAATTGGGCGACTCTGTCAGCTCAAATGAATTCCTTATCAGGCTGGAACTGTAACTTCCAGCAACAGCCTGACGAGGACCCTTGCGAAAAAAAGCCGAAAGAATGCTGAAGAAAATCGTAGCTGACTTTTATTTTCTGTCATTGGGATCCCAACACATTGGTGACGACCTATGACTTCGTGAAGGTTGTCTGTCCGTCTTCTAAAGCTTCTAAGTCTCAGTTAAATCCCAAATAAAATTGTGGGAAATGAATGAACAAGTTTTCCGCAACTGGAAATTGTTCAGCATTACGATTTCTCTCCTGTTTTGCTTTTAATTATCTCCGGTATCAAAGGGCACGGTATCAAAGTGAGCACGAGGGCATGCCACTCCCTTGCAGAGGCGTTGCTAGCCAAAACGTTTTTGGGTGGGGGGGGGGGCAAGGTATTTACCGAATGGCTGGTCATTTTTACCGAATATTTTTGCAATCAAAAACGACTATTATTCAAGAAACAACTGGTTTGACGAATAATCGGCTGATTTTAAGAAAAATTGCTGTTTTAGAGAAAAAATCGACAATTTTTACAAGAAAAAATCGACTGTTTCCAAGAAAAATCGCGTCGCGCCGACTCGGCTGTTTCTTACCGACCGGCCGACAACATACGAAGGGGGGGGGGGGGCTTTCCCCCCATCCCCGCGTAATCATGAGGCCCCTGCTCCATTGGTGTATTACTACTCCGTTCTCCGCTCCGGGTGCGTGTCGATCTTGGACACAATTCTCCTATGGCGCTGACCGTGCGTGCATCACTCATAGACGCTAGGTGGTCGGAGCCGCACTCTCAATAATAATAATAATAATTTCTTAAGTACATTAAAATCAAGAATTGAAGACCAACAGATTCAGTGTGGTGGAAAGATCTTCACAAGTCATCTAGTCTAAAACTGTATCAGGAAATTAAAGAGTGTTTGGGTGCTGAGTTTTATTTAAAGTTGAAGATCCCAGTAGAATTTATTCGTTTATGGATCCAGGCAAGAGAAAATTGTCTACCAGTACTTGGTAAAAGTTTTTGGAAAAGGAAAAGTGGTGGTCCGGGAGCGCAGTATCCTTGTCCTTTTTTAATTCGAGCGATGAGGGGCTGGGCCATGTTCTCTTGAGGTGTGAGGAGCTTTCTAATATGAGGGGTACTCTTTTTCAGAATGGGGGGATGAGCTACTTCTAGGTATCCTTAAGTCTACGACTGCTAGGTCTATCGTGTGTTTTGGCAATATGGTAGAAAAAGTTATAGTTTAGTAGAAAGTCGGTAGGATATTAAGTTAAGAATGTGAGGTTGTTTGTTATCTGAGACTGTTTTTTGTTTTGTTTTTCTGTATATGGCTTAATAGCTTTCAAATACAGATATATATATATATATATATATATATATACATATATAGTTGCACCAAAAGACTTTCGCCTCTATACATTTCCAACGACACTATGTACTCCAAGTTGAATGTCAGCCAGGTGGCGGACCTGCCTTAAACTGATTATTATTTTCTGCGTTTACGATACTCTCAGGGAGGTGATTTCAGTATTCAATCAATCAATCAATAAATTTTATTTAAACCCTAATATCACTAGGCAAACACGGGCAGGGTTGCCACATCAAAATTATTTAGAGAGTGACTTTTGGCCCGAAACAGAGAGTGAACTGGGAGTGAAATTTATTTTCATGGAATGGTCACTTCTGGTCGGAAGCGCCTCTGTAAAAATTTCTTATCTTAGTTTTACTTTCATGAAAAAAAAACTTGAAATAGTCACTTCCGGTCGGAATCCCTGCTGCAAAAATGAAACATTTGGTCATTTTCTGAAATAGAGTGATTTGTATGTCCTACGTAGGACAAGTGTGACAAAAACAAAATAGAGTGACAATTCACACTATCGTGCGACATGTGACAACCCTGAACACGGGTGGAAATTGGAACAAAAAAACACTCACCTACAATACGAATAAAGCACAGACTAGCAAACAGTAAATACGAAACGAACATAAAAACCAACTGCAGTTAAAATGTTTAGGGAAATGCGGAACGAATGACTTTAGATATCTTTCTGAAGATTTCGTTGGCGGGGGAAGAAGCTTGGGTTTCGGGTCGTTCTTGCTTCGCGTGTTAGGGCCAAGAGAGGGTGTAACGAAGTCCGGGAGAATGGTCTATGGTGTCCAGAATTCAAAATTTGTTGGCTAAAACGAGGTATTGGAAGGCTTTCGTTGTAGGAAGAGTAATTGTGTCCGAGTATTATTTTATAGCCTCTCATTCCACTATCTGATGTCTTAAGCTCCACCTTCCGATGTCTTGTAAGGTTCCACTGGAGGAAATAGGCTACACTTGAGGACTAAAAAGGAGCAAATATAACAAATGATCGAAAACTACATCACATGGTCAGTTTACTTGTAGCGCACAATTTAAAAAATTAGGCGATGGGAAACTTACTGCCGATTGTTACTGTAAAATCAACCAAGTTTCTTCCAGAGCGTCGTCGTCGGGTCTTTGCCTTAATAGACCTATCTTACCTATAATACTAACGCAACCTACTTCCGTAATCACTCCTTATATTTCTAAACCCGGAGACCCGAATTTCGTACGGTAAATTCTAACCCCTCGAACAAAAGCACGCTGATTTTCTCACTTGCCGTGTTTTGCTACCTTCGGTGTGTATAACGCTGTCGACGATTGTCTGCGAGAAGTTTTTCCATCAGAAAAAAACGGTCATGTAAATTGTTTCCCTATTTTCGCTATAAGTCAATGGGTCTCGGAGATGGCTTAAAATAGCCAAAACCGTTGGTTATTTGTTGAAAGCACAGCCTAGTTTTAAAGTATTCAAATATTTTATAATACTGTCAGTTGAAGAGTAAATAGTGCGAGGGGTCCTTTAAAATTTAGTTACTAGCTCTGTGTTACTGAAACTAACAGGGAAATTGAGGAGTAATTTACAGTGTTTAAAATAAAGAACTTTTAAAGATGTTAGCCCCGACTGTCGAAAATTACGAATGATGATTTAAGGGAAAGTGTTACAGGCCGGATGTACACTGCTATATGACCTAGGCCATGCAAAGCACATACTTCTGCGTCGATATACCATTTGAGCCGTCGATAGACGGCTGTATATACATATTTATTCATACATTAATCATCAATAAACGTTGGTATGTTTTGTACCTAAGGTATCCCTGACACTTGTCTCTCCGTGTTTTAAGATTTATTTGTTCAGTAACGACCAATGGGACAGTCAAATATCTTTTTGTTTTTGTTCTGTAAATTCAGGTCATCCCAGTGTCAGTTGTTCGTATGATGGCCAGATCATTATGGATGGTCAGAGTATAAAGAGTGGCGATTTTTCTTTCGGACATTTGTAGTTTATTTTCGCGGTCTTTACAGCATTTCATTTTGGGACAGTAAGCTAATCGTTAAGATGCAGATCAAGATTCTTGGTTATGACGATCATAGAACCTAGCGTACTAGTGAGTCGGCTGTATTAAATATTTGCGGAAATGGTGTGAGGGGAGGAATGGTTTAATTGAAAAATATATTTGGAAGTGAAAAGTTTTAGGGATGTAAGAAATTTGGGAAGATTCCTAAGTGTTGCCATGAGTCACAGGGGAAGTTTTTCGTAAATAGAAAATGAGATTATCATTTGGCTTTGTTGTTCTAAGCTTTCGGAAGCCGTCCTAACCACCATTTTGGCGGATTTAGCGTACTCGCAAGTCTAATCCGGTGTCGTAAGACCAATCGTAACGAAATGGGAAGAGCAGAAACATTTTCTACTTTCAGCCAATCAGAAAAGAGTTGTAACTTACGCATGCTGTGCGAAACAAGAAGAGAAGAAACTAAATCATCTTCAGTCTAAATTATGGCGGTTTCAGGGCGCTTTGCAGCAAAATGTACCCATATTACCTATTTGTGAAAAAAAATGATTAACCTAGCTTCATGCAATTTATATTTCAATACCCCCGTGAATCTTACCATCCTTCCGTACGGGACTACAGGTAGGCGTGATTTGAAAAAGATTTGAAGAATTCCGAGGTAATTTTAGAAAATGTTTAATGGTAAAGCTCACTTCTGAAACTCGCTTTTGAACTTTTCGGCACGGATCGAAAACAAGTGGATACCACACACAAAATTTGCCCGTCGTAACTCGCTTAAAGATGACCGCTGCGACATGCTTACGATCACCCAGTTCACTGTACTTACTTACTTACTTGTACTTGGATCAGGATACAAGCTATGTAGCTCTCCCTGGCGACAGGATCTGGCAGACTGTTGAGTTCCACAGGTTACGGTCTTGGGTTAATGGGGCGACGATTTCGAGCCATGAAGGGTCCCACCTGCGGCCATGTCTCCGGAAACCGCCGATCGGCTCGAGGTCAGATTTAACGGTGTTGAGCCAGGTGTTGACTTGTCCTCCACGACGTTTCCTCCAATCAGGCGCTGGTTTGCAGCGTAGGGTTTGGTTTGTAAAAGACTCGGTCGGTCTTCGACAAACATGGCCGAACCAAGACAAGCGGCGGCGGCGAATGAAGTTGCAATGTCGTACTTCTGGTCACATCGTTGGTAGACGACCGTGTTTGGGACTCGGTCGCTGAGACTTATCCCCAGTATGCTCCTCAGGCATCTGTGTTCGAAAGTATTGAGGGCGTGTGCCTCGGCGGCTTTTAAGGACCATGTCTCGTAGCCGTACAGTAAGACAGATCGGACTAGGGCATCGTAAATACAGATTTTTGTTCTCCGGTGGATTTCCTTCCTCTTCCAAAGCGGCTTTCGCATCTGTGCGAAGACAGCGGAAGCTGATGCAATGCGACATTGGATTTCTTCGCTACATCCGCCGTTAATGCCGCCCCAGTTCACTGGAGCGACTAAAAAAGGGAATGGAATGGAATGGCATGGTGCAGGAGGAGCGATGACTAAAAACGGGAACGCTGCACGAGGAGGAACACTACTGAAAGTGGAAGGATAAAGAACAGGGACCCTATCGTCCCATTTTGTACTGTATGTTTCTCCTGCAACAGGAAACCGAACCAAGTATGAAACAGGAGTCCTGCCCCCTGTCGTATGCTACTAAAAGAAGGAACGACTGTGCATTGCTCTCCTTTTTTTTTAGACTATTCTAGAAGAAGAAGAAGTAGCGTTCCTCCTGCATGGTGCAGCGTTTCCGATTTTTTATTTGTTTCGTTCCTTTTTTTAGGATGCATTCCCGTTTTCAGTACTCGTTCCTTCTGCACCGTGCCATTCCGTTCCATTCCCGTTTTAGTCGGTCTCCCGGTTGAGTTCCGGCCCAACTTTCCAGTGTTTGAGAGACTATTCCGCGCTCCCAAACATTTGGCTCGAAAAGTTCTTTCCGTGTGCGATAATTCTAAAATGGTAAATATTTATTGTGCGCCTCTTACGAAGTCGTAAGTGCTGATTAGTGAAGGATCTGTAAAAACAGGCTAATTTACTGTACTTTGGTGTTTCGCATATAATGGTTCGTTTGCTTTTTAGTAAAATAACAAGATGCTGTAATTCAGAATTTTAGATTTATCCGATCGTAAAAATACCGTCTGTGTGTGGTCCGCTTTTGAAAGTCATTTTCTACATGTTTTCGTTAATCATATCTTTTTCAACTATTTAATTGGTCTTAATTGCTGTTGGTTCAGAACTAAATACCATAAAGCTGATTTATTAGTTAAGCTCCTGTTAACCCACCTAAGTTTTTGTGGCACTTGCAGCCTCTGGCTCAAGTGCCAGATACCGATCGCAATTCCGTCTGTCGGTCGGTCGGTTTGCCCCACGATTGCGAGTTAGGGTACTTCCAGATGTGCTAGGACGATGAAACTTGGCAGTCTTTTCAGGGACTCGACCAAATTAACTTAGAAATAATCAGTTTACGATCCGACCCTGGGGGGGGGGGGGGGAGGGAGAATCCGGAAAATTGAGTCGTGCGTAACTTTCGGACGGGTGATCGGATTCGAATGAAACTTAGTAACTGATTAAAAGACGTGCCTCTGATGTCTCGTGTCAAGTCCGGACCGGATTTGACAGCTGTGGGGGAGTGGGGGTGGTCGTTAGAATGTAGGGATCGGAGTTAAACTTGCTGGGAGAACAAGCATCTGCTTTATATGAATCGTTACACAATTAGACTGGATTCCAGCACTTCAGGGGTGGTTGGGTGGAGGGGGGTTTCCCAGTATTTGTTATTGGCAGCTTTGGGGATTTTCACGACAAAACTCGGCAGGCATATGGCAGGCCCGGTCCATCATCGTGGGGGGGAAGGAGGGAGGGAGAAATATTGAATCTTGCTTAATTTTGGAACGGTTGATCGGATTCCAGTAAAATTTAATAATTGAACAGAGGACATGCATTTGATGGTATTTTTCATGTCGGGACCGGATCCGACAACTTTTTTTGCGGGGGGGGGGAATACGTGACCCGCGGCTTAGACTGGAGACATCAGGATGGAACTTGGTAGGAATAAAAAACAAATGTTCTAGATATATCATTTACATAACCGGATTGGATGCGGGCACTGTGTGGGAAGTTAGAGGGGGGGGGGGGGGGTCCGGAATTCCGGTGACCACAAGTTAAGGTACTTCCAGATGTGCTAGGACGATGAAACTTGACTGGAAGATTAGAGATTCGACAAGAATGGCTTAGAAGCGGTCACTTTCAAAATCAGTTCCTTAAAGTACTAATCTTAACCGCAAAGTAAAAAACAATACTTTTAAGCAAACAATACATCTTCATGATCCCCATGAGCCCATGATCATTTTTGCCCCAAGGGTTTTGCTTACAAATGAATTTCTAGCTCCCTTATAGTGCGGTCCTTAACTGCAAAGCCAAAGAGTACTTCAGATTAAACGACAGATTTCTGCCAATGATCATTTGTGCCACAAGCGTTTTGCCTAAAAAATTTAGTCCTAGCACCCTTAAAGTGCGCATCTTAACCGAAAAGTGAAAAAAATACTTTTGACCAAACGATATATATTAATGATTCCTAAGGGCCCGTAATCGTTTTTGGGATCCCAGAACGTAAGTGGAGGGATACCTATGACATCGCAAAAGTTGTCCGTCTGTCCGTCCGTCCGTCTGTAAGCACGATAACTCTCGAAGGGAATGAGATATTTTGATGAAACTTGGTGTGAGGATTCTTTGGGTCGGCGGACCAGTCGAGTTCGTAAATGGGCTT
The DNA here is from genome assembly GCA_030848855.1 of Branchinecta sandiegonensis. Taxonomy (NCBI): domain Eukaryota; kingdom Metazoa; phylum Arthropoda; class Branchiopoda; order Anostraca; family Branchinectidae; genus Branchinecta; species Branchinecta sandiegonensis. The sequence continues at coordinate 6,410,963 of JAUPMV010000016.1, read as the reverse complement.
TGTAGCCCTACATTTAGGGGTGGGGGAGGGGGTTCAAATTAAGGGGCAAACAAAATATTTTGAAACAGCTAATGTGATAGTCGATTATGGGGTAAGAAGACATGCTGAACACGATGGTGAAAATCATTTTGTAATCGTACAGGTAGTTCGTCCGGAATCCGGCCAAAACCAGAAAGTTTGTTAAAAGTAAAAGTTTTATTTGAAGTTGATTAGATGTTCGATTTAGAGGTAGGAAGACATGCTGAAGACGATGGTGAAAACCATTTTCTCGACGGACAAGTAGTTCGCCCGGAATCCGGCCCAAACCGGAAAGTTTGTTAAAATTAAAAGTTTTATTTGGAGTTGATCAGATGTCCGATTTAGGGCAAGAAGACATGCTGAACTTTTATGTGAAAACAATTTTCTACCCGAACATGTAGTTCGCCCGGAATCCGGCCAAAACCGGAAAATTGTTAGAAGTTAAAGTTTTATTTCTAGCTGATTAGATAACCGATTTAGGGGTAAGAAGAGACGCTGAATCCGTGTGTGACAATCATATTTTACCAGGACATATAGTTCGACCGGAATCCGGATGGAGTCGGAAAATTTGTTATAAGTTAAATTTTTATTTGAAGTTGATTAGATGTTCATTATTGGGGAAAGAAGATTCCCTGAGTTCGTTTTTGAGCTTTCTTTTTTCGCCGGACAAGTAGTTCTAGAGTTCGGCCGAAACCGGGAAATTGGCAGAAGTGGCAGGAACTTTTCTTCAAAACAGATATGACTTATACGGGTAAACACACATGCTGAATCCATATCTGAACTTGGTTTTCTCAGATGATTAGCGATTTGGTCTTAATCTGTTTCTGAATTTTGATTGTAAGAATGTTCAAGGATTCTGGCGATGACTGGATCTGGCTAATACAAGACCCAGTTGTCTGGATCAGATATTGAATTTTTGGGATCCCATCGAAAACTTTGGTCTTGTTGTCTCGAGGGTTTTGCTTACAGATGAATTTCCAGCGCCTTTAAAATGCGCATCATTGCAGACAAGTTCAAAAATGAAACACTTTTTACCAAACGATAGATTCTCGTTATTTCCATGGGTCCAATCTCAAGGGTTTTGCTTACAGATGATCAGAACAAAGTCTCGAAAAGGCAAATCCAGCGTTGCAAGTGCCATATGAGCTTCTAGCTCTTGTCATGGCATTTGCAGCCTCTGGCTCAAGTGCCATATACGTCTGTCGGTCGGGCGGTCTGTTCGTTCCACGGTGGCGACTTAGGGTACTTCCAGATGTGCTAGGACGATGAAACTTGGCAGGCTTATCAGAGACCCGACCAGACTATCTTGGAAAGCATAAGTTTCCCGATTCGACCTTCTGGGGGGAGTGGAGGGAGGGGAAATCTGGAAAATTGAGTCGTGCGTAACTTCTGAACGGATGATCGGATTCGAATGAAATTTAATAATTGGATATAGGACAGGTCTCTGATGTCCCATTTAGGGTCTGTACCTGATTTGACAGCTGTGGGAATATTTGGGTAGGGGACCAGAAACCTCGTGATTTGTTTAGATTGGAGGGACCGAAGTGGGACTTGGTGGGACGAACAGGCACCTGCTCTAAATAAATCGTTTACACAATCGTACTGGATCCGGATACGTTGGGGGGGGGGAGGATTAGGGTTTTCCGGAATTCCGGTGATGGCGGTTTTGGAAATTCTCACGACCAAACTTGGCAAGCATATGAGGGACCCGGCCAAACTGACTTTAAAGTAATAATTTTCTCTATCCGATCATTGTGGGGGGAGTGGAAGGAGGGGGAATCAGGAATATTGAGTCATGTGTAACTTTGGCGGACGGTTGATCGGATTCCAGTGAAATTTAATAATTGAACAGAGGACAGGTCTCTGGCGTTCTTTTTCATGTCCGGCCCGGATCCGAAAACTGCTGGGGGGGGGGGTTAATCCGTGACCCGCTTAGACTGGAGAGATCGCGATGGAACTTTGTGGGAATAACAAACAAATGCTCTAGATAAATCGTTTAAAGAACCGGATTGGATCCGGGCACTGTCGGGGGAGTTGGGGGGGGGAGGGGGGAATTCTGGTGATCGCGGGTTAAGGTACTTCCAGATGTGCTAGGACGATGAAACTTGTCTGAAATATTAGAGATTCGACAAGATTGGCTTAGAAATCGTCAGTTCCCGAATCCGACCATTCCTTAAAGTACTAATCTTAACCGCAAAGTAAAAAAAAAAAAATACTTTCAAGCAGAATATACATTTTAATGATCCCCATGTGCCCATGAACATTTTTGCCTCAGGGGTTTTGCTTACAAGCGAATTTCTAGCCCCTTTAAAGTCCGCATCTTAACCGCAAAGTCAAAAGAAGTACTTAGGTCAAACGATACATTTCGGCCCATGATCATTTGTACCACAAGGGTATTGCTTAAAAATGAAATTTCTAGCACCCTTAAAGTGCGCCTCTTAACCGAAAAGTAAAAATACTATTGGCCAAACGATAGATGTTAATGACTCCAAGGGCCCACTATCGTTTTGCTTAGGGGTTTTGCTTACAGATAAATTTCTAGCGCCGTTAAAGTGCGCATCTTTACAGCCTAGTGCAGAAATAAAATACTTTTACGAAACGATACATTCTCGTGATTTCCAAGGGCCCTTGACCATTCTCATCTCAAGGGTTTTGCTTACAAATGATCGGAACAAACCCACGAATTGGCAAATTCCTACTTTCATCCTCTGAACCAGCCTTGCGAGTCCGAACGATGACGATTAATCTTACTCGACGTATCTTTAAAGAAATGTTTTCGAGCTGTTTTCATTTATCGAATATAAGATTTGAAGCCAAGCTGACCATTCATTACGAACGAAATAGAAAACCATGATTTTCGTTTGTTTTTTTCTTGATCAGCTAGTTATCCCTCTAAGATGATGTGCGAGGGATAAATATAAATTCGGATATTTCGGTTGCACTTCCGGCTAACCATCCTCAGCGAAAAAAACAAAACTAAATCATAAGATCCAACACAAGACCAACAGAACAAGACCAAAGGTGTCGATGGGATCCCAAAAATCTAAGGTTTGATCCAGACAATTCGGTCTTGTCTTCGCCAGGCTAATCATCAGAGAAAACCGAGTTCAGATATTCTATCTACAAATCTATCTATACCTCTATAAGCCATATCTATTTTGACGATACTGACCGAAACTTCCTGCTTTACTACTGCCAAATTTACGGTTTCGCCCGAATTCCGAGCGAACTACTAGTCCAGCAAAAAAAAAAGAAAATTCAGAAACGAAACCGGCGTATCTCCTTATCCCTATAAAGAAATCTAATCAACTTTAAATAAAATTTTGACTTAAAAAAAAATGCGGGTACAACCGGGTTCCGGATTAATTATATGTCTGGGTAAAAAATGATCATCATATACAGACTCAGCGTCTCTTCTTACCCCTAAATCTATCATCTAACCAACTTCAGATAAAGCTTTTGCTTTTAACATATTTTCCGGTTTTGGCCGGATTACAGGCGAACTTGTTGTCCGGCGAGAAAATGGTTTTCACTATCGAGTTCAGCATGTCTTCTTACCCATAAATCAAACATTTAATCAACTACAAATGAAACTGTTAATATTAACCAACTTTCCGGTTTTGGCCGGATTCCGGACGAACTGCTGGTCCGGCGACAAAATGATTTTCACCATAATGCTCACCATGTCTTCTTACCCCTAAATCAAACATTTAATCAACTTCAAATGAAACTTTTACTTTTAACAGACTTTCCGGTTTTTGCCGGATTCCGGACGAACTACTTGTCCGGCGAGAAAATGATTGTCACCATCATGCTCAGCATGTCTTCTTACCTATAATCGACTATCACATTAGCTGTTTAAAAATATTTTGTTTGTCCCTTAATTTGAACCCCCACCCCCAGATATAGGGCTACAGAGTCCATCTACGAACTCGACCTTACCCTTGACCCAAACAATCCTCACACCAATTTTCATCAAAATATCTCATTCCCTTCGAGAGTTATCGTGCTTACAGACGGACGGACAGACGGACGGACGGACAACTTTTGCGATGTCATAGGTATCCCTCCACTTACGTTTTGGGATCCCAAAAACGATGCGTAAATCTCTTTCAACTCGCTAAGAAGCTGTTGTGGCTGCTAGTCTCAGAGCTAAATATCATAAAAACTGTTTTTGGGATCCCAAAACGCAAGTGGAGGGATACCTATGACATCGCAAAAGTTGTCCGTCCGTCTGTCTGTCCACCTGTAAGCACGATAACTCTCGAAGGGAATGAGATATCTTGATGAAACTTGGTGTGAGGATTGTTTGGCTCAAGAGTAAGGTCGAGTTCGTAGATGGGCTTTGTAGCCCTCTGTTTAGGGGTGGGGGAGGGGGTTTAAATTAAGGGGTATGCAAAATATTTTTAAACAGCTAATGGGACAGTCGATTATGGGGTAAGAAGACATGCTGAACACGATGGTGGAAATCATTTTCTCGCCGGACAAGAAGTTCGCCCGGAATTCGGCCGAAACCGGAAAGTTTGTTAAAATTAAAAGTTTTATTTGAAGTTGATTGGATGTTCGATTTCGGGAGTAAGAAGACAAGCTGAACACGATGGAGAAACCCATTTTCTCGCCGGACAAGTAGTTAGCCCGGAATCCGGCCAAAACCGGAAAATCTGTTAAAAGTAAAAGTTTTATTTGAAGTTAATTATATGTTCGGTTAAGGGGTAATAAGACATGCTAAACACGATGGTGAAAATCATTTTCTCGCCGGGCAAGTAGTTCGCTCGGAATCCGGCCAAAACCGGAAAATTGTTAGAAGTCTTCGTAGTTGATTAGATATCCGATTTTGGGGTAAGAAGAGATGCTGAATCCGTGTATGGTAGTCATTTCGTACCCGGACATATAGTTCGCCCGGAATCAGGCTGGAACCGGAAAATTTGTTTAAGTTGAATTTTAATTTGAAGTTGATTTCGATATAGGGGAAAGAAGATACGCTGAGTTTGATTTTAGCTTCTTTTTTTGCCGGACAGGTAGTAATTGCCGGTAGGTAGTTTTTCTGAATTTTAATTGTAAAAATGTTCAAGGAGTCTGGCGAAGACTGGATCTGGCGTAGACAAGACCCAATTGTCTGGATCAAATATTGCCGTACTGCATTTTATTTCGTAAGGTCCGTACACCAAACTAAAACAGTCATCAAAGCCCATTACGTTTTATTTTCTTAAGAACAAAACAATTTCCAAATTGTCCAAAGTTATTTTTTTTTTTTAATTTCAATTTAATTTCAAAATAAATGCGGCACAACATTTCATGCGCGAGCAAATTAATTGGCACTTGTCATTAACCTACAATTAAAACATATATACAATTGTCATAAAATAAATACAGTAATTCAAGTAAGGTTGTTATGATACAAGGTATTTTTGGGATCCCATCGACACCTTTGGCCTTGTTATTAGTGAAGCTCCCCTTTCTTCGAACGGCATAGCCTACAAAAAATGGTGTTTCTTGTTAGCTGCTGATTGTTCACCTTGGTTTTTAAACGAAGTGAGCTAAAATGAAGAGTATGAATCAAATACATATATAAACGTAAAGTTGCCTGCTGTGAATACAAGTTACGCGTGGTATGAAAGTCTGTGGTATTTTAGAGGATTGACTAAAAAGCGGCACGGCATGGCGCAGAAGGCACGAGTAATAAAAAGAGATTAGCAAGTAGTGGAAGTAGACAAGTAAGGGAGAGTTGGTAAATCCAGAGCCTAAAAGAAGGCATGTCAGAGCATTGTTCCTGCCTCTCACTCTGAAGCCTGAAAGGACCCTTTTAGTTTTCGTGCCTCTTTTTAGTACTTGTGCCTCCTACAGTATGCCGTGCCGTGCCTTGTTTTAGTCAATCCCGCATTTTAGACGGGAAAATCAGTTGAAACATTGTGGCAGTTGCTCATCTTGCCGAGGGAACCCAAACTGTATGTATGACTAGTCATGGATTCCCTTTTTGGGATCCCAAAACGTAAGTTGAGGGATACCTATGACATCGCAAAAGTTGTCCGTCTGTCCGTCCGTCTGTCAGCACGATAACTCTCGAAAGGAATGAGATATTTTGATGAAACTTGGTGTGAGGATTCGTTCGGTCGGCGGACCAGTCGAGTTCGTAAACGGGCTTTGTAGCCCTACATCTAGGGTTGGGGGTTCAAATTAAGGGGCAAACAAAATATTTTGAAACAGCTAATGTGATAGTCGATTATGGGGTAAGAAGACATGCTGAACACGATGGTGAAAACCATTTTGTAATCGGACAAGTAGTTCGCCCGGAATCCGGCCAAAACCGGAAAGTTTGTTAAAAGTAAAAGTTTTATTTCAAGTTGATTAGATATTTGATTTAGAGGTAGGAAGACATGCTGAAGACGATGGTGAAAACCATTTTCTCGACGGACAAGTAGTTCGCCCGGAATCCGGCCCAAACCGGAGAGTTTGTTAAAATTAAAAGTTTTATTTGGAGTTGATCAGATGTCCGATTTAGGGCAAGAAGACATGCTGAACTTCTATGTGAAAACAATTTTCTACCCGGACATGTAGTTCGCCCGGAATCCGGCCAAAACCGGACAATTGTTAGAAGTTAAAGTTTTATTTCTAGCTGATTAGGTACCCGATTTAGGGGTAAGAAGAGACGCTGAATCCGTGTGCGACAATCATATTTTACCCGGACATATAGTTCGACCGGAATCCGGCTGGAGTCGGAAAATTTGTTATAAGTTAAATTTTTATTTGAAGTTGATTAGATGTTCATTATTGGGGAAAGAAGATACCCTGAGTTCGTTTTTGAGCTTTCTTTTTTCGCCGGACAAGTAGTTCTAGAGTTCGGCCGAAACCGGGAAATTGTTTTATTTCAAGTTGATTAGATGTTTGATTTAGAGGTAGGAAGACATGCTGAAGACGATGGTGAAAACCATTTTCTCGACGGACAAGTAGTTCGCCCGGAATCCGGCCCAAACCGGAGAGTTTGTTAAAATTAAAAGTTTTATTTGGAGGTGATCAGATGTCCGATTTAGGGCAAGAAGACATGCTGAACTTCTATGTGAAAACAATTTTCTACCCGGACATGTAGTTCGCCCGGAATCCGGCCAAAACCGGACAATTGTTAGAAGTTAAAGTTTTATTTCTAGCTGATTAGGTACCCGACTTAGGGGTAAGAAGAGACGCTGAATCAGTGTGCGACAATCATATTTTACCCGGACATATAGTTCGACCGGAATCCGGCTGGAGTCGGAAAATTTGTTATAAGTTAAATTTTTATTTGAAGTTGATTAGATGTTCATTATTGGGGAAAGAAGATACCCTGAGTTCGTTTTTGAGCTTTCTTTTTTCGCCGGACAAGTAGTTCTAGAGTTCGGCCGAAACCGGGAAATTGGCAGAAGTGGCAGGAACTTTTCGTCAAAACAGATATGACTTATACGGGTAAACACACATGCTGAATCAATATCTGAACTTGGTTTTCTCAGATGATTAGCTATTTGGCCTTAATCTGTTTCTGAATTTTAATGTAAGAATGTTCAAGGATTCTGGCGATGACTGGATCTGGCTAAGACAAGACCCAGTTGTCTGGATCAGATATTGAGTTTTTGGGATCCCATCGAAAACTTTGGTCTTGTTCAATATCTTTTGATATTCCCTTCTTCAATGTATTTCTTTTACATCAGATGACTATTCGGGGGGATACCCTTCAGCCGAGAGATCTGAGGGAATCGATTGCCCATCCATTCGATTACTTAGATATGGTTATACTTTAATACAAATGAACTTTCACAATTATACTGCCAAACTTGCCGTTTTTGTCTGGTACATTGTAAATAACAATAGAAGGAAACGACCCGTCAAATGAAACACTAAACGTTAAAACATTATACGGAATACATTCTTCATTTCTTCAAGATTTCATAGAACGCTGGAACAATTATTTTTTTTATAACGCTCGGTTCTTGCATTGCTTCGGTTAAGAACAGGTTGCGTGGTTTAACTCTAGGTATCTAATCGAGATTTTGGTGGCAAGATGGGGCTAGAGAGTAATTAAGAATCTAATAAGAATCCAACGTGGGTTAGAAATGCAGATTAATTTGAACTTGGTACATAGAGCAACACTTCTAGCTGCTAAGGTTGGGAGGTGGAATCCTTAAAGGACCCCTCTTGTTTATTCTGCCTTTTATAATATACTTAGCTCCCATATGGAATTATAGGCTTCTAAAATCGTCACCTTTATCCATTGTTTCGTTTCGTAACTACGGATTTCTAGCGCTTTTCCGGCCTTGTCGAGTTTCCCGTCACCCAACGAAAGGTTTGCCGGAATCTTCATTGTCCGCTGATAACTCTTTCACGCATAAGGATGTGACAATCCTCTGTTTATTACTTCTTTTATTTGCTTAGTTTTCCCACTTTTTAACCAAGGCACGTTCAGTTTTCAAATCCTTTGCGCTCTGCCACCGCGTCGGAGAGCAGGAAGGGTGGATATAACCGACAAGCGCTAACAAGAGAATCGCTAGTTTCATGTTGAAAGTAGTTGTATTTTCGAAGACGTTTTTTTCTGATCCATTTTATAGGGAAAAGATCATTTCTAGTAAGAGTTGTGCTTTAACCTTTTCAGTCACGACTCTTTTCCAGAGGAGCCATGAGGAGGTGATTGTCAGGGCTCTTTTATGGAAAATTTATGTGCCAAATGTTCCGTGTCAATAGGCACGTAAGGCCTGATGTTCTTCCTGACCACACCATACCACGCAATCAGCAATGGCAGTATAGTGCTCATGACGCTGAATAATGCTGAGATGATGAGATGTTGAGCCATTATAGATCTAATCGCGGATGTTTATGTCAGATTCACTGATATACGATGGCGTGCAAATACCGAGAGCGCCTGACTATAGCCATTTGCCGCTAAACTATAATTTATTAATCGATGATTAGATTGCTCGTAAAGATTGTATCTGGCATTTTATGACGTTGGTAGTTTTTGGAAAATAATGGGTGCCGGCTAATATTAACAACCGATTGTGATTCAGTGCAGCGCCTTTTAAAACCGAGATGACCGTCCTCCTGGCTGTAGAGCTTGGTAGCCAGTTTAAAAGCTAGGAACATGTTTGGCAGAGCGTAGAAGGGCTTAGACCTTTCCACAAGGACGTAGGGTTTCAGACACAGGTGTTCTTGGACTCTTGAATAAGATTGCCTTAGAACGTTGATTTTTCCGAATTAGCCCACCAGTTCACCCAAAGAGCGAATTTCGCCACGCCTAGGATATCAGTCACGCCAGGCGTGAAAAAAATCGCATCGTCAGGAAAAAAAAAACTTCACCACAATTCGGCTCCGAGCCAAAACAAGACCAAAGGTTTCGATGGGATCCCAAAAGTTGAAATTTGATCCAGACTAACAGATTAAGGCCAATGGTCACACAGTCTTGAATGGGCAATTGTCGTGTGCACATGCAAACATAATTGCAGCGATCGAGTTTGGGTGAGAGCCAGATTGGGTGAGAGCCAGAGCCTTTGATAATCGCTTTGATTTGATAGATTAGCTTAGGTTATTGTATTAGTAAAAAAAAAAAAACAACAACAAAAAAAAAAGGAAGTAGGATAGTGAGGATAAATATGGAAAACGGAAGAACAGCATTCAAGTACCAGAGAAAAACTACGGCTTTTCTGAGCTTCGAGGATTTTGAGGAGCAAGAAATACCTTCTGAGCTCCAGATTCATCGATGGCTGAAAAGCAACGGGCTTCGAAAGGAACACATCGTAGGAATAGATTCATCAAACTTACGATACAAAAGGAACTTATATGTGAAATTCGTAAGTACTAAAGAGCTAGAAAACTTCCTAGAGAAGGCCCATGACGGAGAACTGATCCTTGAAAACGCGGGAAGAGTACGGTACGTAAAAGTTGAAAACTGCGAAAAAAGACCAACAACTGTAAAAATAGACAAAGTGCCGTTCGAAATGGATCCCAACGTGGTTAAAGAGGAAATGGAACGATACGGAAGAGTCGTAAACTGTAGAAGGGAAACGTACCAGGGAGAAGGTTATCTAGAAACTGCGAAAACTAGGCTATCACTGAGCATACGCATCACTGAAAATATCCCGTCATTCGTAATAATTGACGGGATGAGAATGCGTGTCTGGTACGACGGCCAAATTAAAACATGCGGGCGATGCAACCTTCCTGGTCACATTGCGCAGAACTGTGTTGAAACGCCGACAATTACTAGTCGTTGGCGCACAACTACGTATCAAAAACAGCCGAACCTCGACAGCGAAATCGAATTCCCATTTTTGCAGCCAAGACAACCTGTGGATTCTCTGTACAGCCAGGATATAGAGAGCAGAATTGATCTGGAAATAGAGATTTTGACAGCAAAAGCTCATAAAGAAACAGAAAGAAAATCTAGAGAACTGCGTGATAGCGAAAGAGAAGCAAAAAAGAAGGGAGAAAGATCAGAATCCATAGTATCTTACGAAGGAACAGATGAAGAAAAAGAGAAGGAGCCAAGTGGTATGATGACGAGAGGAAGAAAAAGAAGCATAAGAAAGAAAAGCGGAAGGATGGATATAGGAAGTAAAGATACGGGGACAGAGGTGGAAACGAGAATTGCAGCGATAGAATCTATGGTGGATGGAATCTCACAAGCTATGCAGACTGAAGAAACCAATACGCAGTCCACTTGTGAAATTCTACAAGGCCTCGCAGACGCAGCGGATCTCGACTCATCCGTCGGCTCACATGAAGAACAAGCTACGAAGAAAACAAGGAAGTCAGGAAGCCCAGAGAAAAATGGTGAACCGGAAGAAAGACACGAAAGCCTCGCCACAGCAGAAAATGAGAACACAGACGATTGCACAGAAATAAGAAAAAACTAATAACGCTAAACTTAAATGGTTTGAAACAAAAGAATAGGCAAAAAATGCTAAAAGATTTCCTAGGAAAAAACGACATCGACGTAGCATTCCTACAGGAGACAGATACCGATGACCTAGAAGCATTCGAGCCAGAATACAGTTTCAAAACAAATACGCAGAAACGAATGGAAAGTGTTGCAGTAATATATAAAAAAGATGTCGAAGTCCAAAACCTTAGAATAGATCTGCAGGGAAGAATAATAAGTTGCAAAATTGGGAATATATCAGCAGTGAATATATACGCTCCATCAGGAAGTAACCGAAAGCGAGAGAGGGAAAACTTTTTCGAACAAGAAATCGCGCCCTACCTGCCTAATGATGGGACAGAGACCATTATATTAGGTGACTTCAACTGCGTCATTGAAAAGGAAGATGCTAAACTGGAATCTGATATACGATCAAAAGCGCTAAAAAATCTAGTAAAAGGGTTGGAACTCGAAGATGCATGGAAAATAAAAAATAATACTATCGATTTTACTCGGATAAATTGGAAAGGAAAAGAAGGTGGAGGATCGAGGATTGACAGAATTTATGTGTCGCAAGGGTTAATCCGACAAATTGAAGACGTGCAGCATATTTACACACCGCTATCTGACCACTATGCAGTCATGATGCAAATAAATACAAAAAAAATGAAAAAAATAATATCCCAAAGAAGAATATATTATGGAAAATGAACACAAATGTGCTTAAAACAAAAGAAATTAGAGAAGTAGTGCTGCAAGTTACGGAAAAAATGAAAAACGTCTCCAACGAAAATCTAAGTAAATACTGGGAAGAAAATGCAAAACCAGCGATAACAATAGCTGCGAAATCAGTTTCAAGATTAAGTCATGATTTCGAACAGAGTCACCTCAAGCATCTGTATAAAGTTCTATACGAGCTAAAACTCGAAATAAACAAAGGGATAAATGCAAACGAAGAATATTTTGAGATACACAAGGAAATTAAAGAAATTGAGCAAAAAATTGCAGAAGGGATAAAAGTTCGAGCTAAGTTAAACGAACAGATTCAGAACGAACAGCTCACAACGACCCTGATATGTAGACAAAGAAAAAAAATTGGTCAAGAGACAATAACAAAGATTAAAACCCAGGATGGAAAAATAATAGAAGAAAAGACCGAGATAATAAAAGAAATAGAGAATTTCTACAAAAAGACATTCAAGCTAAATGAACCAGAAAGCCAAGAAGATGTTGCAAACCTTGAACATTTTTTGTCAGAACTAAAAATAAAAAAGCTAAAAAAGGAAGAAAATGAGCTTCTTTGCCATGAAATAAAGCCAGAAGAGGTGCTAGCAGCAATAGGACAGGCAAATCGAAATAAGTCTCCAGGTTATGATGGATTTCCATATGAGCTATACAAGGAATTCAAGATTGATTTCTCTGTGGTGTTTTGCAGACTATTTAACGAAATACTAAATGGAAAAGGCCAAAGCACAATAGAAACTAGGGGGGCCGTAAAGTTAATACCAAAAAAGGGAGACCGAGAAGACCTTAATAACTGGAGGCCCGTTACACTCACGCAATGCGATTACAGGATATTAACAAAAGTGCTAGCAAATCGACTGAAAGAAGTATTGCCATCAATTCTTAGTGTAAATCAGCGCGGAGGCTTCAATAAAAGAAAAAGCACGGACATACTGGCATGCATCAGAAACCTGCTACTGCAGTCGGCGTCCGTAAAAAAGGGCAAAGCCCTAAATTGGAGAATCATGGGATTAGACATAAGGAAAGCCTTTGATAAACTTCGACGACTACTACTCTACATTATCATGAACGTCTATGGGTTTTCCCCAGTTTTCACTGAATGGATAAAAATGCTGTATAAAGAGACCACACAACTGATTGTCATGGGCGACATGGTGTCTGAAGAATTCAATGCGGAATTGGGAATTCGACAAGGATGTCCATTGAGCATGATGCTTTTCGAACTATATATTGATCCACTACTAAAATTCCTTGAAATGAAGCTACGTGGTATTAAGCTATTTGATGAAATATTAAAAGCGAGAGGTTTTGTTGATGACATAACAACGTTCACAGAAGATGAGGAAGATAACAAAATGGCTATCGAGTGTGCAGAACATTACTGCAAACTCGTCAAGCTAGAATTAAATAAAGGAAAGTGTGAAATCCTGGAAATAATGTCAGAAAGAGAAGATGGGGTAACAGAAGTATGTGGAATACCGTTGAAAAAAGAGATAAAAATACTGGGATTAAAATTTAATAAATCGTGGAAAGATACAGAAAAAAAGAATTGGTCGGAAACAATATCAAAAATGATAGCGTCGATTAATTACGGACGGAATCGGAAGCTCACGGTTTTTCAGAAAGCGGAATACATAAATATTTACAGCCTTCCAATAATATGGTATTTGGCTAATGTTTCGTACCCTTCGAAAGCGACATTAAAAAAAATTCACAAAATAATATACAATTTCATATGGGAAGGAAAAGAACCACCAAAACTCAGGATTACAAATATGTACCAGCAGAAGATAAAAGGAGGACTTCAGATAATTAACCCTGAAGCTAAGTCAAGAGAGCTTTTCGTCAGGACAGCTCTGGAAAATATGACCGAGAAAAAAGACTCGGTATTAAATTCGTGGATGCTAATGAGAACAAGCGGAAAAAAAAAATACCCACAAAGCCTAGAAATCGCGTTTATGGACATAGAAGAGATGAGAAAAGAAGCAATTGTTGACCCTGATGTAAGAGAAACACCAAAAGAAGAGATACGAAATTTTTACCGAGAAAAGATGAGTCTACCGGATATAAAATTAATTGAAGAGAAACGGATAGACGAAGAGCAAGCAAACCGAGCTTTCAATCTCCTCCATACATCGATGCTCTGATCTGTTTTACCAAATACATAACCTTCTTCCAACAGAAGAAAGAAAGCATCGAATTTTCCCTGAACATAACACGGGAAAATGTAGAAATTGTAACGAAATCGAAGATGTAAATCATTTTCTCATTAAATGCGAGAAGAAAAAGGAGAGACTAAGAAAATTCGAAAATATAATACGTTCTTTAATGGAATATGGAGACAAATGGCATTTCAAGGAAGAAATGAGCCTTATAAACGTTAAAAGTAACCATGGATTAAAAAGAGAAAGAACAATGACATTCATGATATCGACATATTGTTATTATGCGTGGAAAGACAGAGAAAAAGGTGAGGATGATAATGTAATAATGAAAGTCAAAAAATGTTGGGAAATGATAAAAGGTAGTAATGATAAAGTAGGAAATTTTGGAATTAAAATTTAATATTGAGGATTTAATTTGAAATTTAATTTTAAAAAAGACAAGAAAAAATAATCTATGTAAACGGTAAATTTTAATGTTTTAAGAAAGGGACACATTTTTAAAGGTTTTTTTTTGGCAACCAAAGTAGTTTTATATGAAGAAAATTTGTTAACTGTTAAAAGTTTTTCATTTAATCGTACTAATTAATTTTGTGTGTAAAGTACGATCAAATGAACATTTATTTATATGTAATTTTTTGATTGTATTTGTTTTATAGATTTAAAAAAAAAAAGAAAAAAAAAAGGGGGTTTGGTATCGGAGACGGAAATGAAAAAGATTATAATAAATGGGATTCCCTATGACGGAAGGGCATCCTTTGACGCAGGAAGTTCGAAGAGATAAAACAAATTTTGTGTTGTTGATGTCTCCAGGATAAAACCCCCCTTTTGGTTTGGTTGCAAAAAAAAAAAAAAAAAAAAAAATAATGAGGGATAATATAAGGGATAATATAACATATATAACAAATTTTAATTGAAGAAAAAAAAAAAAAAAAAAATAGGAAAGGAGATTTTAAGAAAGGAAAAAGTAAAGAAAATTTTAAGGTTTTAAACATGAAAATGGTAAAATGAGAAATAAGTGATAAAAGAGGAAATAAGAAAGAATATTAAAAAATTAAATGTAGAGATAGAGGAAAGTGTAGGTGACGCTAAATATATAGGTCGGTCATTGAAACAAAAACAAAAAAAAATAATAATCTAAAATATGAGATGTTAGGACCGTTGGCGTCACCGAGGGAAAGTGGAAGCGTAGTCACCTGGCCAAATCATATTGGACAGGAAGAACCGAAAAGATACTACGTGGCAAAATTTAAAAAAAAAAAAAAAAAAAAAAAAGGCCAATGGTAATCATCTGAGGTAATCATCTATATCCTACCCCTATATCCTACGTCGTATCTACTTTATCTGCCAAATTTCCGGTTCCTGTCGGATTCCCGGCAAACTACTTGTCTGGCAAGAAATACAGCTTAAAAACGAATCCAGCATGTTTTCTTACCCCTAACGAACCTCTAATCAACTTCAGGTTAAGCTTTTACTTTTTACAAATTTTCCGGTTTTGGCCGGATTCCGGGCAAACTACTCCAGTGAGAAAATAATTTGCATATTCAGATTTAGCATGTCTCCTTACCGCTAAATGCTATCTCATTTGCTTTTAAAAATATTTTTTTCCCCTTAATTTGAAACCCATCCTAGGGCTACAGAACCCATCTTCGAACTTGACCTGTACTTTGACCCAAAGCGTCCTCTTGCCAAGTTCGAATAAAACATCTCAACCCCTTCGAGAGTTATCTTGCTAACAGACGGACAACTTTTACGAAATCATAGGTATCCCGTCAAGTACGTTTTGGGATCCCAAACAGTGGTAACGCCAGGCAAATAATTTGAAATACAGAAACGATGGATGTAGAACAGTTTACTACAATCCGGCTATCAATATTGCAAGTTGTAGTTTTCTGTTCATATTTTTTAAATAAAATTCGGGCGAATATTTGCTTCGCGTCTGTCATACCCTGCGATTTCGCCTGAACATCCCGAAGCGTATTTTAGTCTGAAATTTAGATGCGCTCTGTTTAAATTCCGTTGAGATGTGAATAAAATTCGTCTTGGAGGTGCGGTTTTTCCGCTTTTGTTGCCGAATTCGCCTAGCAAATTTGTATTCTGTGGGCCATAGTCTATCGAAGATGCCGTAGCGCTGAATCGATTGACAGCTTCAGATGCATAGTTGATAAGATTTTCGACTCTGCTCAGTATGATAACTCCCAGTTCCTTCGTGATATGTATAGAGGCGGAAACCTTTTTGTGTCTCAATATATTATTATTATTGTTCTTAAATCTGGAGCACAGTGTTAGGACACAGCAATCTAAAATCGCCGTTGCGGCATAGCCAAGAAATCGACTAAAAAGAGGCACGGCACGGCACGAAATCGTGTAGGAGGCACAAGTACTAAAAAGAGGCACGGAAACTAAAAGGGCCCTTTCAGGCTTCAGAGTGGCGATGTTCTAACGTGCCTTCTTTTAGGCTATGGAGTGACAAACGCTCACTTACATGTCTACTTCTACTACTTGCTAATCTTTTTTTTTACTCCTGCCTCCTGCCATCCGTCTCTCTCTCGACGAAATGTTTCTTTTTCCCAAATGTATGACCCTAAATGTTTTAAAAGAACTTTGTAGAGGCTTTGTGGCATTATTTTTTTTGCAGTAGATTATTATTACTATAAGTCTTAGCTGACCTAACCGTTTTGCGCCATTTTTACATATAAAAGGGCTCCGCTAGTTTTATTAAGAACCGATAATTGAACTATTTTGCTACCTCTATGTGACAATTGTTGATAGCGAGACCCGAGGGACAAAGTCCGCTTCGAGTAGTTCAAAGCGGGCCACAAAAAATGGTCTTCTACCACACACACAATGCACCACACACCCATCCCTACTGTCACTATGAATGTTCAAAACCACAAAAAACACCGTCAAACAATGAGCAAATTATAAAAACCCACCAAATTTCCTAGGTTTGAAATAATTCTGTCTAGACTAAATCTCAGACGACTATCCCGGACAGCTGTCATGGCACGTAGGGATCCAAGGATCAAAATAATAATTACCATCTAATGCTCCAACTGTTTATTAAAAATACAAATAAATTAAAAAACCAAGACCGTACTACCTCTGAAGACATAAAAAAATTATCAATTAGGTCTTATAATTCTTTGCTAATCAATCCTGGAAAATTTCGTCATCTAGAAAAGAAAACGTTCTGCGTGGGTTTTTTCTCGAGCCAAAACAGCAACACGGCAATCGAGTTCAAATCTAAATAAACTGGTGGCATGCGATCACTAAGAGAAGGTGAACAATTTTTGGATTAGGTCTTTACGGTGTGAAATATCACTTTTGTATCTTCCAGATGGGTCAAGCTGAGTCATCATGCAAGGTCACCCTTCGCTCCAAAGGAGATTCCGGAAAAAGCGGAAGTGTCTTGTCCGATAGACTGTGAGTCATGCCTCTTTTTTCTTAACCCCTGATTCTGCACAGGTTTACTCAGAAAACTGCGTATTGCGTCAGTTGAAATTAAGGAAAAATGTAAGACGTAAGTCATTGCCACCCGATGAAAAATTTATCTCAAAGTAGTACTATGAAGTAGTACGAAAAAGTAGCATCCAGTACTAATGATGCTACTACATGCTTCTACTTTAAGGCTACCGTGTTACTGCATACTACTATATGCTACTATTAGCAAGACTGGATGCTGCTATGGCAGTACAGGATGCTACTACATACTACTACATAAGATTGGACCAGTCTGAGGCACATTAAACGATAGTATTCTTTGCTATTACATAGTATTACATGCAACTTTTTCGTACTACTACCATACTACTACCCATGCTACAAATATTTCATCGGGCAGTGCTAGCTAGCCTGTTACGGGTCTGGACTATCTGTGGATTATAAGCGAAATAAGGGCCAAAAAACATTAGTAGCCTATTTATTTAATCTGAAGTTTCTCTTAGACTGCGTTTTGCATTGTTTAAAATTTTTAATAAAGGCGTTGATAGTAATAATAATAATAGTAATAATTTTAATCCACATGCAGGAAACAGGCTTTCGCCTCTTCCCAGTAAAATAAAAAGTAAAACTATTCGTTACCAAGGCCAAATAAGTCGGGTCATCAGTGTTAAAATAGTTAGTAAAAAAAGAGCCAATCAACATTTGTTCTTTATTTATTAATAAAAGAAGAGTGATTAAGCTAAAGCAATAAATAACGATAAATAACGAAGCTATAATGTAAATGATACTCATGAGATACAAACATTCGTGTGCGTTAAGAGTTATACAAACGAACAAACGAAGGGACAAAATTAATTAGCCGTATCAGCTTACCTGGGGGGGGGGGGGGGGTAATTGAGAAGAAAACTCACGAAAGCAATCTCTTGATCCTTTATCTTACTGGTTCTCTGTGTTTCTGAGGTGTGCGTAAGCAGAGGAAACGTGTTGGTAGAAGGGCAAAACCTCAGCGCAAAATTTTCAGTTTTTCGCAAAATTTCAGACTTCCTGCATCCCAGCCATTGTTCACACCTGTGTGTGTATGTGCGCTTCAGTTGCAAGAGTATTACCTCGACGAGCCAGGCACGTAATTTAGTTGAAATTTGTGACACATTTCGGGGGGTTTATGTCAAAGTGCGAGTGACTTGTCCATGATCCCGAACCCGAAAATTATAACTTCAGACATCGAGATTGATATCGGAAAATAACGCCGAGACTGTCATTGAAAATAACCTATCCGAGCCGAAGGAGAGGTATAGGTTATGAAAAATATCTGCCGAGCCGAAGGCGAGGTTGATATTTTTAAATGACCGTCGAGGTTGTTATTCTGATATGAACCGAGATGGAGGTATGTTAACTATTATAACTTTTTCGAACAGAATATTGTAATAGTTAGGACTTCTTCTTCTTTTGTTGTACTTATTTTCTACTTTTGTAAGGAATTTTTGTTTAGTGAAATGGCAACTCTAGCCTACTATAGAAATGTGAAAATGACTACTGTTGTGACCCCTGCATTTCAGTTTATAACAATACAATCCTAATCCAGCCCCATCTTTTTCATTTGTGGCGAAGCAGATGCCTTCTAGCGGCGGGCGGGACAGATAGAATTAATCAAGGTGTGCTCTTGGAGAGATAGAATTAATCAACCTTAGACTGTTGTTGCCACCAGTTCCAGAATTCTGTGATTTTCTCATAAATTTTCGTTTCTTCGACAGAGCGATCAAGAACTCTGCGACCGGTTCCTTACCAGTCAATGCAAAAAGGAAGCATGAAAGTCGAGGCGTATAAGTATGAAGATGATAGCAAGATTTCTCGTTGATAGTTGGTGAAAAGAACCCAGTTTCGTAGGTACCAGAACGTCATTGTTTTTTACCGGCCAAAAGTCACAGGTTCGATCAGAAGAAGTGGCAACACTGACGTTTTTAATAATGAACTATTTAATCAGAACAATATCAAGAAAAAAGACTGTGGTAATTGCTCAAAAGCTGCCTTTTGGAGAGTAGAGGAAATAAGCTGAAGTAGGCTCGAAGTAATGTTGTTTCAGTTGACAAGTTGCATTTTCATTGGTTGTGATTGTAACAAGTTATGGCCCAGGGTGGTTGGCTAGAAAAGTAACATTTCCATTCAGTTTTGAACATTTTTTCCCTAATGTTTAGAACATTTTTTTTCTGGATTATGTTTAGTGTTTTTTTTGTTTTTCTTTCTGAAAGTGATGTCTTTTATTTCTTTTTTGGAGGTCAGGTTCTACTTTTCACTAGTTGAGGAAACGTGCTCGATGAACTTCTGCGGAGGTTGATACCGCTTCGTATCATCGTCTCTGGAGGCTGATACGATGTCGTATCAACCTCCAAAAAATTACTGTCGTGACATAACTGCCTGTGGGACATAGGAAGATATACATTACACACCTGTTCGAGAAAAGTTATAATTTGTTAACACAGTATTTATAAAAATAAAAAAATCTGAAAATTGCAACCTGAGAAATTTGTTCTTTACCTTTTACAATAATTTATGATCAAAAGTAACCTCTCAAAGCCCAGGCGACTCGTAGTTCATTTGCTGTCTGTCTGACTAACGTCGATGTTCACGATTCATATGTCACGTATGTGTTTGCACTTTTTTGCTACCGACACTTTCAAGTGACCTAGCCTTTATCTGTTGCTTATGATCTCATGAGCAGCTTGAAACTGTGCAGAAATATGTCACGACGGAGAATGTTCATTTTTCATTTTCGCCTGAGATGATAGCGCAATATGTCTCTGGAATTGAGCTTACTTCTGGCCCTCGTTGATGATGTAAGCTATTCGCATATGTTCCGCAGCCGGTTCTTTGGATCGTCACTTTCGTTTTCCATAGATACATAAAGTTGCATATGTTTAAGTCTACCCATCGTAGTATAACAAGACCAAAGGTTTCAATGGGATCCCAAAAATCTAATATTTGATCCAGATAATTGGGTCTTGTCTTCGCCAGATCCAGTCTTCGCCAGGCTAATCATCAGAGAAAACCAAGTTCAGATATACCTCTATAAGCCATATCTGTTTGACGACACTGACCGAAACTTCCTGCTTTACTTTTGCCAAATTTTCGGTTTTGGCCGAATTCCGAGCGAACTGATTGTCAACGTATATCCTTATCTGTATAAAGAACATCTAATCAACTTCAAATAAAACTTTAACTCATAAAAAAATTCCGGTTACAACCGGATCCCGGACGAATTATACGTCCGGGTAAAAAATGATTGTCATAATGAACATCTAATCAACTTCAAATAAAACTTTAGCTTATAAAAAAATTCCGGCTACAACCGGATTCCGGACGAATTATATGTCCGGGTAAAAAATGATTGTCATATACAGACTCAACGTCTCTTCTTACCCCTAAATCTGTCATTTAATCAACTTCAAATAAAACTTTTGCTTTCAACAAGTTTTCTGGTTTTGGCCGGATTCCGGGTGAACTGGTTGTCCGGATAGAAAATGCTTTTCACATAAGTGTTCAGCCCTAAGTGTTCTACCCCCAAATCTAACATTTAATCAACTTCAAAGGAAACTTTTACTTTTAACCAACTTTCCGGTTTTTGCCGGATTCCAGACGAACTACTTGTCCGGTGAGAAAATGGTTTTCACCATCATGTTCATCATGTCTTTTTACCCTGGAATCGACTATCACATTAGCTGTTTAAAAATATTTTGTTTGCCCCTTTATTTGAACCCCACCCCTAAATGTAGGTCTACAAAGCCCATCTACGAACTTGACCTTACACTTGACCCAAAGAACCCATACACCAAGTTTCATCAAAATATCTCATTCCCTTCGAGAGTTATCCTGCTCACAGACAGACAGACAGACGGACAACTTTTGCGATGTCATAGGTAGGCTATCCCTCCACTTATGTTTTGGGATCCCAAAATAAGATGTAGTGCAGAAAAACAGTAAAAACGAAAAATCTTATTTTTATACTTACTTTCTGATATTCCGTTACTCCTATAGGTTGTGTTCCAGGGAGTTTATTACGAGTTACAAAGAGGAGCTAGCTTTTTTTGAGGTATACCATCCATGAAACGAAAAAAAAATAACAATGCGGACAAATGTCGCCATTCTGACGGGAATTCCTGCTAATTAGATAGCTATTACCATTTACGTTGCTCCCGACCATCATAAGTAAATTGTAGCAGTCGTAAATCTTGTGGAACGAAAATGATAAGAGGGGGGAGGCTTTCTTATCATGCCAGACTGTGGAATGAAATTAGAAATAAATTATTTTCTTCTGCGCGCGACCGTTGAACTTCCGTCAGTGCTAGCCTCTCCGTTTTCCGGGTTTGCTTTTCTGGATATCATTGCTGAGTTCAGACTTCAGCTGCACTTAGCAGACTGAAGACTGATTTGTAAAGTCGTACTTCCACTAGTTTCACTTCGAATTTTCGAAGTGGCTCTCTTTAGAACCGACCTCCTGACCGGATTCTGGCGAGTCCGTAAACGGTCATAACACTAGGGAGCAGTCACACGTGCATCCAAAATCGGCTTATAGGAAAAAACAGAAACCACCAATTTTGAAAATAAAATAACAATGCCGGTAACAGGGAACGTGGCTGTTATATCCCTTGTTCATGTTCTGGTTTGTTTTGTTCAAAAGAGGCTATGTTGAGAGGCTAACTTTCGGCGAGGAGCACGGCTCGAAGGTAATACAAATACTGAAGTAGAAAAAGCGAAACACTAACCATGAACAGTACATTTTGGACCCTTGATAGTACTAAAATTCCTCAGTCCTTCCCCTCTTGAACGGCCTTGATTCTCTTGGCAATGCAAACTGTTATCTTGTAGGGAAAATGAAGTACCACATTTCGTCAAGAAGCCACGTTCAACTGAAGCCTTCGAAGGTGAGACACTGATCATCATGTGCGAAGTAGCTGGGGATCCGAAGCCTGAAGTGATGTGGCTGCGAGATTTCCTCAAGGTTAGTTGTTTTCCCCCTTCCTCTGCCCTTTGGCTCTGTTCCCTTCCCTCGTTCCCTTTCGTTTGGTAAATGATTTAGATGTTGTTGTCTATTAACGTGTGTTTATTTATTTTCTTTTTATTGCCTGTTATTTAGCTTTTGCTATCGTGGCAATTTTTCCATTAAACTAAATCATGTTTACCACACTGTAAAAAGTTTCTCCGAGCAAGGATTAAAGTTATCATCAGTATTTGCTACTGGGATTAATCTTATATCTACTGGGATAAGGTTAATCCGAATTAGAAATAATCTAATCTCATTATAGACAAGAATAACCCCAGTAGCAACTAGCAAATACTGCAAGATTTTTTTGTTACAGTGCATCAGCCCTAGCGGGCTGCCGACGAATTTGAATTTGAAAAGCTAGCTTCTAGAACGTCTGGCAGAGAGGATTTTGTGACAAAGTTTACGTAGAAGTATGTACAGTCATAGTTAAGTTCATTTTTTTTTCTCCACAATTAAGATGGTGTAAAAATCATTTCTGTTGCAATTTGTTCTGGATCGACCTCTTTTTGGAACTCATTGTAATACTAACAGGCATACTCAACTTGCGTTAATAAATTAGTAACTAAAAACTGAATATTAACATCTGTAATAACTAAACTAATAACTGTAGGCTACTTCCGGTCTTTCTAATTTCTTTGTTAAAGTTTAACTGAAAAGCCAACTTATGTTTGGGTCATTTAATTGAACAGACTGAATTGTTTGGATTCTGCGAAGGGATTTTTTTTTATTTTCCACCACCTGCTCAAGTTATGACGTTCAGAATATCTGCGGTCTACCCACAGCGTAAATTCTACTTTCATCGAGTCTTCGAGCCTCTTAAAGTGAGTAAGTGATGGGTAACTAGATTGTCCTATCCCAGCCCTTTCCAGTTACACTTTAACGTTAGGCTGCAGGGCCTCTCCTTAAATGACCTCTTCTTCCAAAGACAAGCTGATAAAATACCCCACAAAATATTTGAAAACTGGACACGCCGTGGTTAAGAAGTGGGGAAACCAAGTCAAAAACTCAAGATAAACAACCAATTTTGGCAATCCGTGTTTTCTGGATATCATTAATAGCGTGTTCCTCCCTTCTAGCAACAGTAACTATTAGTTACTATTTTCGTTCCAACCTCGTCAAAAGTTACTACGCTGACCATTCCAACCTTTTTCGAAATAGTAACTATTTGCTTACCATGCTCGGGAGCGTAGTGCGTGTGGTAACAACGAATCTCTGTAACGTGATTGGTCCGATTAACCCATGGCATGATATTTGACCGAAAAAAGAAAAAGGCGTTCCAGCCTTGACGCCAAGAAGCCAAAAATTGGGACGTCATGCGTAGTAACTACGGTAAGTAGGGTGGAACACGCTATTTTTTTTTTTTTTAACTCTTACACTAAATTCAAACTATTACTTATTATCTACTTTAAATAATTATCATTCTTTTAATTTTATTTGGGCAGTTAAAACTATTAAACTCAAAAAAGAGCCGTATCCTACAATCAATCTATAACATTCACATTAAAATAATGGCTTAACCGGTATCACAGGGTGCCCTTCCAGCATAGGGCACCCCTTCCACCGTGACCAAAATTACCAAAACTAAAATAAACAACCTTTTTTTTTTTTTTTACGGCTCTTCACCACTTAACTAAATCATCATTCCAACCCACACACGCTCTTAATTCTTCTGACTTCGTACCCACTGCGCAGCGCGGTAAATTTGAATTTGAGCGAATCTTGCTTTAGTGACGTCAGACTACGTAGCCTCGTTTATCCAAGAATGTCTATCATTTCAACAGCTGCCAAAATAGATTTCGAACAACAACCAATTTTACCGACTGAGATTTTCCGGATTTGTTCATTCTTCGAATTGTCACGAATTCGACACAGTGATTTCGCAGTTGGAGCCGACACAATTGGCCACGCTCAACACTCCTTGCGATTACGGGAGGAGAATTGCAAGTTGAACGCCACTTCACACCATGGGGCTAATGTACCAGCTGTTGTGAAGCATCTTCAGTAAATGTCCAAGTCTGACGCACATTTAAAGTGATTGCCGACCTTCAGGTGTCGACAACTCCAATATTTCCTCGCATTTTTTTTAAGGTATACCTATAGATATTCCTTCAGCCAAAGCTGACTGCGAATCATATTTGAAGGTGCAAAACGGATAAGTCAGCCACTTTTTACTGGAGCTATATTTCGGCCCTTCTTGGCAAGGGTCCTCTTCAGGCTCAAACCGCTCAAGCTGGAAAATGAACTTGTGGAAAAACAGTTAGAGATTCTTCCTTAAGGTGTACCTTCTGTTGCAGTTTTCACTTTTTTCATTTCATTTCATTTATTTCTGACCGCCAAAGCTGGCGAGTATAAAAAGGAAATAAGAATACACCACGGCCAAAAATTACATTAAACGTGGCCAAACACTTACACAATCAAATACTCAACAAATTTTGAAAAAAAACAAATAAAAAATAACAAACCATACTAACAGACACAATCTATTTCAAACCTTGACCCAGGTTATGCTTTAGGCTATCAAGCTTAATCATGAACTTAGCGTGTTTCCGCTTCAGGATTTCAACCGGATTTTTCATATTATAATCTTTCATCATCAAAGAAGAAGATTCAAATTTCGAAAAACGACATAAGAATTTCCCAAATTTAAAAAAAGTTTTAAAAACTTTTCAGGGAAGTTAAATTACCTTTAGTAAAATATGGCAAAAAAGGAGAACCCAGTAAAACATGTGGTAAAACTACACTATTAAAAATCTTTGCCAGTCGCTTCTTAGACAGATAATCTCTTAGGCAAACAATACTACCAAAACTTCTCGCAATTCTTTTTTCTAGATCAGCTATTATCAAAGAACGAGTTAGTACCATTGACGAACTAATAGGCAAACCTAAGTATTTTAGAGAAAAAACTGGTTTCAAAATAAAATCATCAATCTTAATAAAAACAGACTGCACTAAATCAGAAAAATTTATACCCAAAACAAGAAGCTGGCATTTATGCGGAGATAAAAGCAATCCGTGGGTTTTAAAAACTTGACAAACATAATCAACATTAATTTGAAGGGATTTCAAAGACCGGCTTATTTAAAGATTATCATCAGCATAAGCAACCCATGACAGAAACGATCTGGAATTAAAAAGAAAAGAAATAGGGATATTATCTAAACATGCAGCTAAAGTAATATTGAAAATCGTCGGTGAAAGAATTCCACCTTGCCTCAGACCCCTATTTAAAACAACATTAAAATCAGATGGGCTTACGTTATTTTAGGTTGAGGTTTGTTGAACCAACAATGCACTTTACAACAATAGAAACCAATTACTGGGGTCTATCGAGCTAGTGAAACTAGGACCCATGTTGTTGTGGTGCGATGGCCCTTGTTGGCTTTTATGCATAAAATATCAATCTATCTACCTATCTATCTATTAATAAATCATAATATAATAGATACGTTAATGAATTAATTCCCCCTTAATTCAAATAAATAAATGAAAGACTCGTTTCTTGCCGCACCTCGTATACTCCACGCCATAATAAACTCACCACGGACTCGATATAAACAAGATCAAAAGTTTCGATGGGATTCCAAAAATTTAATATTTGATACAGAAAATTGGATCTTGTCATCGCCAGATCCAGTCTTTGCCAGACTCTTTGAACATTTTTACTGTTGAAATTTGGAAACAGATTAAGGCCAAATAGCTAATCATCTGAAAAGCAGAAAACCAAGTTTGGATATGGATGTTGTTTACTCCTATAATTCATATCTATTTTGACGAAACTGATCGAAACATCCTGCCTTACTTCTGCCGAATTCCTGGTTTCGGCCAAATTCCTGGCGAACTGCTTGTTTGGCAAAGAAATAAAGCTCAAAAATGAATTCAGCGTACCTCCTTACCCCTATATCGGATATCTAGTCAACTTCAAATTAAACTTCAACTTATAAACAAAATTCCGGTTTCAGCCGGATTCCGGGTGAACGAAGTGTCCGGGTGAAAAAATGATTGTCATATACGGATTGCAGCATCTCGTCTTACCCATAAATCGGACATCTAATCAACTTCAAATAAAACTTTTGCTTTTAACAAATTTTCTGGTTTTGGCCGGATTCCGGTCGAACTGCTTGTCCTGGTAGAAAATGATTTTCACTTAAGTGTTCAACATGTCTTCTTACCCCTAAATCGAACATCTAATCAAATTTTAACAAACTTTCCGTTTTTGACCGGATTCCGGGTGAACTACTTTTCCGGCGAGAAAATGGTTTTCACGGTCGTATACAGCATGTCTTCTTACCCCTTAATCGACTATTTCATTAGCTGTTTAAAAATATTTCGTTTGTCCTTACTTTCGACCCCCTCCCCCACCCCTAAATGTATGGCTACAGAGCCCATCTACGAACTCGATCTTTCCCTTGACACAAAGAGTCCGCACACCAAGTTTCAGCAAAATATCTCATTCCCTTCGAGAGTTATCGTGCTGGCAGACGGACGGACAACTTTTGCGATGTCATAGGTATCCTTCCACTTACTTTTTGGGATCCCAAAAATAAGAACTGGATTGTCGTCTGAGCTGAAGGAACAACTAGCTTCTAACCAAAGTTCAAAACATGAATTATAATGAACAATAAATAAAATCTATTTTAATAAATACCAATTAGAAATAGTACTGAAGGGAAAATTAGTACCACACAAAATGATTTTTTTTTTAAATATTCTTTGAGCCCATGCTGACTTTGAAACATTTATTCAAACAATGTTTACAACGGATACGTCAGCCACGATTCTTCATCAGCGATATTTCGGCCCTTCTTGGCATGGGTCCTCGTCAGGCTGTCAATCCTCTGGGTCAACGTCGGGGAAGGAAACAAACCTGTAATTCCGGTACGTCTCCTGAGCAATGATCCGGTAGATTCCTGAAAAGGGGTAATTTGACCTTAACTGACCTTAACTTTTTTTTATTTTATATTTCGATGTCCAGACTAATAGATCTGGTTGCAAGATGAATAACACTTCACGAATTACAACAAGTTATGCTGTTCAGTTTACACCTGGTCATTTTCTGCAGACCTGGTTTGACTATAGCCTACACGACTTCAAATGCTCGCGGTTATTGATTATAGAGCATTTGACATTCGAAGGGGATTTCATCCTCCATTGAAGGTTTCCGTTTTCTGAAAGCAGAGCATGATTGCAAGGGTCGAGGTGTGATTGAAGTTTGGAACAGAAATTGTATTTACAGTGACGTGTCCCTTGATTTTTTAACGTCATAATCAGTAATCTGGTCGGGAAGATCTTGTCTTTTCGTCAGGCCCGTATCCAGGAATTTATTTCGGGGGGGGGGGGGGGGGGGGGAGAGGGGGGTTTCGCCTTTCGGGGGGGGGGGGGGGTAGCCTGCGGGTCGGACAAAAAAGTACAAAAAGATATAGATCAGAGGGAAAAGCCTGTAAAAATGAATATTTTTGTATGTTTCGGGGGGGGGGGGTTAACCCCTTAACCCTCCCCCCTCCCCCCTGGATACGGCCTTGCTTTTCGTATATTACTTTTTCCTCTTTTTTGTATTATACCCCGTGTTTCTCTTTGTGAGTGTATGATGGGTCATAAATAAATTATTTTTATTATTATTAGTATTGGTCGGAGTCCATTGGTCGGCAGGGTAGTTGGGGGAGTTGGGGGGCGACGTTGTTCTTTGATAGTGCTGGAATGTTGTATTTCGCAATAAGGCCTTCTCGAAAGATGGTGTACATTCTTTTGAAGTCATATACCATTATGCTTGCGAATTCAGGTGTAAATTGAATAACATGACTTGGTATAATTGAAAAGATTTTCGCGAGGACTCCGTGGCGTCAGGAGTTCTTGCTGTGAAGACGAACCTTTGTCAGTCCAGACAAGAAATTGTCTTTGAGAATACTTAATATGGAACGTCGTGTCATGGATATACCAAGCGTGAGAACAGGAATACATATAACTTGGAATAAAACGGTGATCAACAGCTTTGTACATTGGACACGAAGTTAGTTTCACTATTGCTAGCGTTTGAAGTTCTAGATGCAAAGTTTCCTAAAAACGAAGTACTGCGCTCTTGATGCTTCTGCATAGTTGACTTTATATCTAAGCCTCAGTTTGTTGGACGCTGCAGGTCCACTTCTCGGCCGCTTCTGCTAGATGGCGTTTTTACTTCGGCAGTGAAGGGCAACGTCCGGGCTGACTCTATCTACATTTGTTTTTGCACTGCAGTGCTTCCGAGGAAGACGTCAGCGCTTCTCGAGAATCGCAGACTTGCTTAGCGACCAAGTCCGTGCTTCCCTGCAACGTGCTGCTACCGCCGCTTCAACCAAGAAGAAATCTTGCAGGCAGTGAATCCAAAAATGCATCTTGTGCAGAAGCAAAGAAGTGCTGCAGCAGCAATGCGACAGCACCATTGCAACAGGAACGAGGCTCTCGTCTTCCTTTGTCCGAGTTCGCGTCATTATCAGCATCCCTCACGTAGAGATAGCAAAGTAGATCCATTAGGTAATGAACAGAAAAAAATCACTTTTTAAACTGAAGGATAGTGCTAAACTCTCACCGTCAGGGAGGCAGGGGCGTCACAACTAGGGGGAGGGGGTACGCCCCCCCCCCCCGAATTTTGTCGACCAGTCGGTAAAAAATAGCCGAGTCGGCGCAAAGCGTCTCGGTTTTTCTTAAAAAACAGTCGAATTTTCTCTTGGTCGATTTTTTTTTTAAATTAGTCAGTTTCTCGTAAAAATAGTCGATTTTTTATTCAAAAAAGTAGTTTTTCTAAAATCAGCCGATTGTTCGTCAACACATTCGTTTTTGTCTGCAAAAATAGTCGGTAAAAGTGACCAGCCAGTCGGTAAATACCTCCCCCCCCCCAAACATTTTGGATAGTAACGCCTCTGCAGGGAGGTTCTCAACTTTGTTTTGCTGAAGGAATATAATAAACACAATCCTAGCGGTGTTTTTGCTCAACGTTAGTGATGGTGACCATGATATACAGAGGGTTTATGATATGTCTATTTTATAAAATGTATTTTCCGCACGTTTCCATGTTTGGTGATTTAACGTATTTATTGGTTCCCATTCTCTGTCGGATTTGGTAATTCACCAACTTTTGTTTAGTCCGCATATATTTCACAGTATTTGGTCTCTTCATTTGGAAATTCAATGATTAAAGGTTAGCTGGAAAGCCAACTTATTTGTGTATCATTTAACTGAATGACCTGTATTATTTGGGTTGTGAAAAGGTATTTTGTTTATTTTTCACTATTTGATCTAGTATGACGTTCAGAATATCTGCGGTCGTCCTCACAGCGCAGAATTCTACTATGACGCGGAAAATTTGAATCTCAATGCAAACGCGGCTTTTCAGTGGCCAGTGATCAGCTCGCGGAAGGTAGCTCACTGCGCGATCACTTATTTTTCGTAAATCGTTTTCGTCAAGCATACGACACAGGTACAAGCGCATAGAGATACCACAAATCTGAGAGGGAAATGCCCCTATATGAAAATCGACTATTCCTGAATAGCGGAGCAACGGAGTAACGCATTTTCATCGGGTATTCAAGCCTCTTTAACTGAATAAGTGATGGGTAACTAGATTGTCCTATTTCAGCCCTTTTCGGTTAAACAGTGTTTATTTATTTAGTTGACATTCGTTACCATCATATCATATATTATACAGAGAGTGTTATCATGAACTAGACAGAGGAGTTGGTTTTAGCAGAAAAAGCACAGGCTATAGGTCCAGTTGAATCCTCGAACCCCTGGCTAACCAGCGTTGTATCGATTTCTGTTCAAACGGATCGCTTATTTTGCGCATGACAGTCCATCATTCAGACAAAACAATACCCAAACGTATCCACTCTTCCCACGAGTTATGGATGATTCATTTTCTATCAGATCAATTTATCAGACGCTTCAGTTCTTTTTTGTCCCTTTTTAACATCCATCATTACATTTTCATCGGGTCATTTTGACTAAGTTGGAATTGCCTCCGCCTTGATCGGGTTGTCTTAGAGATCCTCACTTGTGTCTATAAGGGGAAGTTCCCAGTGTAGGCAATAGTTTTCAGTTGATACTGGTGGTGGAACCTGAGACTACTAAATCCACCTTTAACATTTTCCTAAAAAAATATATCCGTAAACAAAAGATTTAACTTTGTTTGATTTAATTATTGTAGTCCATAGTATAATTAATATAATGCATAAATAAGACCTGTCTTTTTAGATAAAAACACCTTGCCCGATAGAAATATAAGGATCTTCTACGGGACGTTAGAAGAATCGAAACCTGTAAAGAAGCCATAAGCGCTTTAATATTTGTTGAAATATTCGAGGATCTGCAAGTAGAGATAAAGAAATGGAATGGAAAACTTTCGATATAGTGACCACATTTGATTGATTGATGGTTTGTCCTGGCCGAATGGCTAACACGCTTAACTCACAGACAAAGGGGGGCTGTTCCGAGTCCTGGTTGTGCCGACCGTTTGGTTTGGAGGGGGGGGGTCAGTGGTGTGACCCTGTATGACGAGCCAAAGTTCAACCAAATTTAAACGGGTACTTTGATAAATCTGGGGAAGGTAACACGAAGGATGTGCGAAAGCTCTAGGAGGGCTTCTTGCCCCAACCGCCCATTGCTCTTTCTCGCTTAGGGCACAGCGTCGGAGATATCACCACCTATTGTGACCTGACAAGGCTGATGTTCCACCTTACCACCTTACCTGCCACATTACCACCTTACCGCCCATTGCTCTTCCTCGCTTAGGGCACATCGTCAGAGATCAGCACCACCTATTGTGGCCTTACCTTACCTGTAAAAGTGGAAAGAAGAAAAGAAGAACTTTGAAAATAATTAACTACAAATACCAACGTAAACTATTTTACCAACATCATGGGTAAAAAAGGTGGCAGTTTCGGAAACGTATATCAGATTTGCAGTATTTTTACAGAGCTCATCGCTTGAAGTGCGAATCCGACAAGGTGCATCAGCGGGACGAAAATGAACTGAATTTACCATGATATTGTGGGGACAAGCTTGATTTTTGGCGACAAGCTAAAAGCTTAACGCTAAATATAATAATAAATAAAAAAAAATATCTTAATTTTAATGCAATTCATTCTAAGTCACTTAAAAAAATATTGTTCAAGCTTAAGAAGTGACAGTAATGCGTACGTAAAAAAGAGTAAATAAGTTCCACTACCATTTCCTCCGGCTAGCATCTGCATTTACACCAATTGGGTGAGGGAAACAAATTGATCCAAGTTTCAAGTTGAATTGTTTTGTTATACAATTGAAC
This sequence comes from Branchinecta sandiegonensis, assembly GCA_030848855.1. Classification (NCBI taxonomy): domain Eukaryota; kingdom Metazoa; phylum Arthropoda; class Branchiopoda; order Anostraca; family Branchinectidae; genus Branchinecta; species Branchinecta sandiegonensis. The sequence goes on along the minus strand of JAUPMV010000016.1, from coordinate 6,379,392 downwards.
TATTATAACTTAGGCAACAAAAAAATATTAGAACACACTGTTGTTATACCATAGACATGTAGTCAATACCTTTCACTGCATGAATGCCCATATTGGCATGTAAGGGTCCAGGAATGAAGAATGTGCAGGAACTACAGTGCAGGCTTTTGCCACAAGATTAAGTAGTCTAGATTTTTGGCCACCCTCGTAGAGGTACCAATGTACCATAAATCGGAAGTGCACCTCTTGCGTGGGCGAGCCATGGTGGACGAGGGGTTGCCCACTCCCGATTTTAGTGTATAGCAAGTGCCCGGTGGCGAGATGCCCGGCCGACACTAGGTTGGCACCGTTGCCACGTGTTAGAAAATCAAAATTGAAAGATGAGTCGCCTAATTCATGGCCGGCACCGCTGATTTCTGTTGGTGCGGGAAAGGGTGTATAACAAGTGCCGGGGAGTTGGTAACCCCTCGATTGTTGTATAGTTTTTGAATACCTAGTTTGAAAAGACAAGAGTTGAATGAAGTAGGTGTCCATAAGGGCAGGGTTTACACATTTCTACGCCTTAGGCCAAAGCACATAATTCTCCCCCCCCCCCCCCCCCCCCCCTCTCCTCAAAAAGTTGATTTGTAATATCCAGGCTGATATGTAGTAGTGAATTCTTGAAACATAAGTAGGTAAGTAAGTAATTATTTTTAACTCACAATTTTTAAACCCGGAGCAAGTCAGACCACTTAGAAGAGTACGATTTAGTGCAGTCTTTATTACCTCTCGGACCCCATTAGATTTGGAAAATTCTAAATATTTGGTTGTATTTCTTCCGTATATACGCTCCCCTGACTGCTGCGTCCTAGGCCATGGTCTAGGATGGGCTTACGGGAAATCCGACCTTGTGCACAACTGTGAGGAGGAGGGATTTGAAGAAAAAACACGGAGAGTGGTTGGTATTTTCCTCTTGGTAATAAATTTGTATAACCTCTTGTTGATCGCTATGGGAAACGATAAAGATGTCACGAAGGCGAGGCATGATCGATTCAACCAACTAGCAAATTGCGGAGTTGGTCCCTGCACGCGAGCTATATCGTTCATCTGTTTCAGTTACAACTCGTTATATCAAATTACAGGTGTAGCATAGTTTTCATTCTTGCTGACTAAGTAACTTAGCTCTTGTTTTAAGCATGTACCAAATCTGCGACTGCCAGTTTGTTAGGCAAATAAGAATCGCTGGCATTTAGGCTTCAGAAGACTTTCCAGGTTGCGGCCAAGAAACGCTATTCAAGCCAGAGTACTTACATGTTGACGAACCTTACCTTTGTAACTTCCTACGCCAGTAAGCCATGGTCGCTACTGAATCATTTCAAGCAGTGTTGGTCGATATTCGATATCGGTAGGTTATGTCGTACCAAATGGTGATTTCGTAAGCAACAAACGAAAACTATATTTGTACATTTCCGATTATTTTGTAATAAGTGTAAATAATCTAATACAACTAACTCTTATCTATCCGAATTTGGAGCAGTATTGTTTCGTAATTTTTTAACGAAATTCTTAACAAAAGATGGTGCAAAATGAGATTTGACGACAATTTGCAAGCTTTAGATTTTCATGAATTGCAAAATATATTTTGTAGTTTTTACTCTATTGAAATTATTTTGAGTAGTTTAAATTTCAGATCCGTTCGATTGTTGATATTTTAGAATTTTAACTAGTTTCAAAATATGCGAATCAGCACATAAAACAAAGTCTGCGAGTCTCCATTTTTCCGAAACAGAGAAGGTTGATATTTCAGATGCAACAAGTGTATCATCTGCAAAAGTATTATATTGAAAGGCTTCAGATAAATTATATTTTACTTCAAAAAATATTCTTTTACCTCATGAAAAAGAAAAAGGGAAGAGGCCTTACGCGGGTATTAAGTGATACGACGCCCAGATTTCACATTGCGGAACTTCAGAACCATTACTAAAATTACAAAATTCCATTTTGAAGCTACATCTGTTTCTTTTAGTATTTGTTTTCAAAGTTTTTTACATTCTTTCTGCTTAACATAGCTCAAGAAGAAAGGGTCGCCAAAAACGAATGAGAGGTCCCATACTCAATGGATATTTAATCAGAGGGCTACACTATATAAAGTTTCGATTCGGTTTCTCTCAGTCTTGATTAACATTGTCTGGCGTCAGGAAAGCAAAAGAAAACAAAGTAAAGGTGCAATTATATTCACAATTATCATTCCTCTCTAAGATCTGTTTCTCTACACGTTCCGTCAGTACAGTACAAGTTTATATCCTATATGTGTACACATTCCCGTTGGCAGTAAGGTATATTGTCCAGTCAGCTTTGACCTGGACGTCAATATTTTTTACTTTGCCATCTCTTTGTTCTCGTACACGTGGCTATTTTATTTCTAATTGCTGACGCATCACATTCGTTTCAGAACTTTACATACAATGGCTATGTAAACGAACTGTCCCTAAACGTCTTAATTTGATTGGCTGCCTGTGTGTATAGACTAATAAACAAAATGCGTTGTAGCTGAAGAACTTCCCCATCTCCGTTTGAGGCAGACTGTCTCCCAGAGGTGTGTGTGTGTGGGGGGGGGGGGTCTTAAAAGAGGAGGTAGGCCAGCCCTCCCCAGTAGCCAAGAAATGAAGAAGAAACGGTCTCTACCAGGTCTATTCTCTAATGATAGTCATCCGTTTTTCTCGTCTTTGTCTCCAAATCATTGACGGGCAATGAGTCTATATACTATAGGGACTGTCGGCTCGGCCTCAGCTCTTAAAGGTCTCGTCGTCTCGTCACATTACCGGTCTCATAGGATTCTTATCACTGTTGCTAATGAGTGGGGGTAGAGATTAGCCAAAGGGATCACGGCAGGATAGGAACATAGTATATAGGATATACTTTGCTTCATAACTGCTCTCCTGAGTGTTTGACCGCTCAGACCTTAAAAGATCCAGCGGTATAAACAAGACCAAAGGTTTCGATGGGATCCCAAAAAGTTACTATTTATTGATTATTGATCCAGACGATCGTATCTTGTAGATTTCGCAGTCTTCGCCAGACCCCTTTAACATTTTGCTATTTATCCACAATGCACCGCTTGAATATGTACAAAAGAAATGTTACTGTTTTGGAGGTTTTGGCAAGTTACGGCCAAACAACCAATCAAATGAGAAAACCAAGTTCAAATATGGATTCAGCAAGGATGTTTAGCCTACTTCAATACGTCATCTTGAATCGGCTTCAGAAAGGTCCTATACCCTGATATTGTGGTATTGTAAACGTAAGGCGGTGGCTGACACATATGTATCTACACAACCATGGGCATCGTGATGGGGGAGGGGTGAAGGGAGCACTCCCCCCCTCAACTTTTTGATATTTGGTAAAATTTTGGCACAGAGGCCCAAAATTGCACTAAACTGGTTCGGTATTTTTGTATACCAGAATTATTTGTTATATTTACGGGGATTCGGTAGTTATACAGAATCCTAAATAGGCTATCGGTACAAATCTGTTCAGTATAATAATCGTGATTTGGTATAATTGCCGGGATTCGGTAGTTACCCCGAACTCACGGTGACCGAAATTACTCAGATAATTTGGTAATTTTTCGATGCCAGAACTATTCGATATGTTTATGGAGATTCGGTAGTTACACAAAATCCCGAGTAGGCTATTGATCCAAGATTGTTAGGTGTCATGACTGGGATTCAGTATTTTATTCGGTATAATTTTCAGAAATACCACGAATCCCGACTTGTGCTGCAGTTTCGACGAAATTATATCGAATAAGATATTATTCGGTAGTTTTTCGATACCAAAACGATTATAATAACCGGGATTCGGTAGTTATATAGATTATTCTAACGGTCTAAGCTTATTTCGTATAATAACTGGGATTCGGTAATTTATTCGGTACGAGTGCCAGGACTCGGTAGTTACCACGAACCTCGAAACTCGAAGAGGTCGAGTAAAGCACTGGTCCCAGACGAAATATCTTTGATTTCATCGATAGTCCTTTCTTTTATTTTGGATCCCGAAAAAACGCTCTAATCATCAGTGTTTCGAAAATTCCGCCTGCGGCGCTTTTCGTAATATTCTTTATTTTGTAGAAAGGTGCGTCATTTACTGCTGTCATTTACATTAAAAGCTAGAATCTGCATGGAAATAGTTAAATTTGGCAGGAAAAAGCAAACTTTAAAAAGTCTCGCTTGCGGCGCTCACTTTATGTCACCATGGGTATTAATTCACTAGCCTGTAGTAGCTCCTGTTGTCAGGACGCCGCCCGATCCGGCATCATGAGTGGCGAGGGAAGTTACCCTCCTCACCATCAGAAATGGAAATCCTTAGGGCCTTGATTATTTTACTCTTCCTTCTGTGACCATTCTGTTCTTTTTCTATCTGGTGTTTATCCTGTTTTAAAGAAAAAGGATATTAAAGCTATGCGATCCTCTTACTTTCGTTTTTGTAAATTTCTTCTTTTTCTCCTCCTTGGCAAAGAAATTCTAAAATTATTAGTTATGCCGCTCCTCGGAGGTCTCGGACAAGCCAGTTGATGATCAAGCGACGAGTATGAGAAGCAGTTAAATTTTAGCCTACAGGGGAAACAAAACAAATGGCTGTCGAAAATTTCGCCTGCGGCTCTCGATTTACTTTTATCTTGGGTATAATGAATAGAAGCTGCTACTGCAATCCTGCCCTTTAATATATTGTCCGAGTAGGCTTCGCAAAAACGACGCCTAGTAGCTTGAACTAGTACTCCTTCACGCTGCCCTTCAGTGTTATTCTTTGTACGCAATCCTTTCTGTTCAATATTTCAAAATAATTTGATGCTCGATTTCTCAGTTTCTAGGATTCATTGAATTTACTAAAGATTCGGTAAAAACTGTGGCTCTGCACCCCCTCCATCGAAAATGCACTTGCGACGCCCCTGGGCGGCGCTCATCGGGGGGGTGGATTTTGTGAAGCAAAAGCTGAAGGTTAGACTAGGATTTGAAAGTTCATGTTTGGATACGGACATTTAAATGGTCAGAAACTGTCAATCTCTACCAATGATCTATGGCTTGACGCCATCCACAACTATCCAGTTGGGACCATTCGCATGCTTTGAGGGACGGGGGGGGGGGGAGGAATGCAGAAGTTCCGGTTAAAGCACGCCTCGCAGTATTTACTGTTTATGATCCTGTATTAACTATCTGTTATAAAACTGCAGTTCGGACTGTAAGCACTTGAGGATTTTTCATAGACACACAAGTTAATGTAAACGCTTTTCGGCGTCATTTTGACCTCTCGCCTCTATATATTGGCTACTTTTCACAATTTTTTTAAAAGTTTCATCAGCCCAACTAGGTATGTCCGATGAGGTACTACTGACTGTGTGGGGGATTCTCGCTGAGACCCGGTAATACAAAACGAGTAAGACATCCGCCAAAAAATTAATCAACAGTCTTTTGGTTAAATGTTTACCGTCTGGAGTCACCGAATTTGTGAATTTGGAATGATCAAGCTCACCCAAACAAATTAATTCGGTGATGCTCTTCTTAAAATGTAGCTATGCTGTCCTTGTTATTTTGGCTGCATCGCTCGCTATAGGCGCAAGCTCCCAGATCTGCTTGAAATCATAAGCGTGCCCTGCTGATTTTTACTTCAGTTCGCATCCAAGTAGCAGATAGTGTATACGTGCGAACGGATAATCGATTATAACTAAAGAGGATAGTTCCGTTGATTCCAAAGAAATCGTCGAAATTTTAATAAGTAAGAATTTTTTATTTTCATTTGTAAATTGAAACCAGAAGATTTAGGTTTTCGAAACGTTCACGAAATGCAAACCATTACATGGGATGACCGATCTCATGTAGCCATCCGCTAAATCGGACATGTAATCGACTTCAAATAAAACTTTTATTTTTAATGAACTCTCCGGTTTTGGCCGGATTCCGGGTGGACTAATTGTCCGGCGAGGAAATGGCTTTAATAATAGTGTTCAGCATCTCTTCTTACACCTTAATCGACTATCTCATTAGCTGTTTAAAAATATTTTGTTTGTCCCTTAATTTGAACCCCTTCCCTCACCCCTAAGTTTAGGGCTACGGATTCCATCTACGAACTCGAGAATTATCGTGCTGACAGACGGACGGACAGACGGATAACTTTTGCGATGTCATAGGTATCCCTCCACTTACGTTTCGGGATCCCAAAAACTAGACCTTGTCCAAGGATATCGATTGGTAGAAAGATTGGACCGCCGTATCCGATTATAGTCATGAAATTTTCTTATCATATAAAAAAGATTTTTAAGATTAGCAGGTAGTGAATCTTCAAGATTACGGTAAACATATAGGTGCAATATTCCAGTCTCTGTATAATATTCCAGTGTTCCAGTCTAATATTTTAATATTCCAGTCTCTGGTTTGTTATGGATAATCGCGGTTTACGGCGAATTATATAATGGAAAAATTTTGGGGGTATGAACTAGACTGATCTCCAAAGTCAGCTTAAAGTCTTATTACACTGTCAGAAATTTCACAACAGATAAGACGAGGATGCGCGGTTTCAGCAGATAATGCGTAATAGATAACACTTCGGATGTTAGCTGTTGTGCTTGAAATCGTTATGAATGAAATGTTATGCATAACAAGCTTTGTTAGGAAGAGCCAAAAAAGCATCTACTGACTTTATTCCTTATCGCCATGATGTCGGAAAACTCAGCAGATACTTTTTGGCGGTTTTTCGGTTCTTCCTGATGGTAACGCTTATTATGCATAACATTTTGAAACACCACAGATAACATCCGAAGCGTTATCTGTTACGCATTATCTGTTGAAACCGCGCATCCTCGTGTTATCTGTTATGAAACTTCTGACAGTGTAATCTCATTGGCTAACGTTGGCCGACTTTGGGTGACGAAATATTTTCCGAGTTGTCGACGCCTGGTTTGTTCGGTGCCTCTGTCGAAATACTGACATGGGTCATCGTCAAGTCATCAGATCGAGCAAAAAAGTGTTCGATCGATTATATTCGATAAGCGTATTATATTGACTACTTTGAATAGTAACTTATTCAGGCCACCACTCAAACGGGTCATCATTAAAGCTAAAATATCCCGTTTTGAGCGCATAAGGGATTTGAGGAGTTTTGCTAGGACCGTGGGATCCCTCAGTTCGGATACTTTGTTTGGATGTTGCTAGCTACTACTTCCTCCTTGCGAATCCATGGTTGCGTTTTTGCAGATACCATGTTATCTGTTACCACGGTAACTGGATCTGCAATTAGTCGTTTTTACAGTTACCGTGGTATCTGATATACGGTTGCTCTGCAAAAACGACAATGGCCGAAATTGCGCTTTTCGAAGCCATCCCAAAAGAAAAATTGATATTCAGTCACATCATTGTAATTGCCAAACTTCTTTCCCACCAATTTGACAAAAACTGATGAAAATGAGATGACTTTTTCAGATACCACGATCAGTTACCACCGTGGTATCTGAATATCAGATACCACGACAACTGGCCAGATACCACGATAACTGCACAAACGCCTTTTGACCGTGGTATCAGATACCACGATAACTGCAAAAACGACTTTAGACCGTGGTATCAGCTACCATGGTATCTGCAAAACCGCAACTGATGATTTTTCAGTTGAGCGCCCCTAGCGGATGAAAATTTGAGTAAGTCCAGAGCAGGAGCCGGGTTCGTTGACTGACATCTCCATGGGGAGTCTGAAGTCCCTCAACGAATCTGGCTCCGTCTTACCATAGAAACGTATACGATCGTATACGATCGGAAACGATAGACTACTCCGAATTGGCACCGGGAACTCTTCCCCAAAGTCAGGGTTTCTGACTCGGATGTTACTTCTATGGTTATTTGTTACTGATAGTACTTATTACTATTAGCTTGCCCAGAGCTTGCCATAGTTTTGTTTTATTTAGCTTTCTACCAATCATCTAGGCTTGAATTAACCAATGTTTGCATTTTCAATGTTGTTTTGCTTTTTAAAGCGAAAACTAGCATTGTTTACTGATTCACCTTTCGTCGTCCATTTAATCAGTTTTGGTAGAGCACTTCTTTTCGACCCTCGCTTGATAAGGTCCTCCTCAACCCCTATAATAAAAGTAAAGAAACAATAAATATTATTTAGATGGTGCTTTATACCTCGCTTTATACAAAGGACTTGTACCGTTTCAAATAAACCAGAAACAAATTTTTGAATTGAATACTCTTGATGACTAACTCTCTCAGTGAAGTATCGCCGTGTACCTACCGAAGAGCAGGAAGCGTCTCCGCAGCTGTCCCCAACGAACGCTGTTAATTGGTTGACATAAGATTTGAGCCATCGCTCGGGTGATGTTTCTCGTTCTTCCCAAGGGTCACTGGCGTGTTTTGGACTTGGTCATATAGAGGGTCTAAACTAAGTCGTATCGGATGTCCATATGAGCGTGACGTCACACCCGTTTGATATATTTTACCTGAGAAAACGAAAAATTGTAGTTTATTCCTATCGGTGAACATATATTTTAATATATACATAAAGCCGAGCGGCCAGCGAGGTGCCGGTCGCGTTTAAATTTACAAAACGACCTACGGACAATCAAATCCTATGTTGGGTCCTCAATCACTTGAGGTCACTATGTACGTCATGCCTGTATGTAATTCCGATACAACTTAGTCGAAAACCAGACAAAATTAAAGATTTAATTTGATGAGGAAATTGTTGGGGAAAATAATATATGTATATTCTTTATAACCCGTTACATTCAAACTGAACAAGAACGGAGTAAAGGGAAGAAAAAGAAATAAAGATCAAATGAGAGAAAAGATAATTAGCGATCAATGACAAAATGTATACAGTATTCAGCAAATGGAGAAAAACACAAAGGGCGAGTTAGTCAGTGATCATCCATTGGGCACAAAGTACTGGTAGTAGTGCAGTAGTGTGCGGCCGTTCCTTTATTTAAATATCTTTTATTTCCCCTCACATGGAATGTAAACTGTCTAGATGAATTTGCCGTGAGGCGGAGTCACTGTTCCTATGGCCGGCTTCTATCGGACTGTAGTAGTGGTTTGCGAACTATGTTCACAAGCCCCTCGGTAGCTCAATTGGTGGAGCATGTATTGTGGAAAAGTATTGATATTGAGGGCAGGAATATTGGAGTCGCAACAGAGGGTGACTTCTTATGAGCAAAAGCTGAAGATTGGGCTAGAATTCAAAAGTCCGTCTTTGGATACGGACTTTTAAATGGTCAGAAACTGTCAATCTTTACCGATGATCTATGTTTTGACGTTGCAGTAACATGTGGCCATTCGCATGTTGAGGAAGGGGGGGTGAGGCAGAGGCAGGAACGCGGAAGTCTCTGGTTAACAAATGATAGCGCTCATTTGGAACGTTCCGGACAAAGACAACAAAATGCCCACAAAAATAAATTTCAAGCAAAATTCTGTTTGCAAAAAAGTTCACAAACAAATGGGAAATCCAAATGTTATGACAGAAGTCCACAGGGTATACAGCAACACAACCAACAAGAAAATAAAATTAAGTTCTTAGCGGAGCAAGGATGGTTGCGAGAAGGTAGAGACTAGTGTTATACCACGCAGTTGTGTTAGAAGTTCTTAGTCTCACACACCCGCTACACAGGTCTCACACACCCGCTACACAGAATACGAATTGGTCTCGAGATGGAGAGATGACAGAATCGACGGTTGTTGTAAAAGGTTGCAGCCCTTCCTGACACAGCTGTCATACTATTTACAAAATGTGATTAAAACTCCGCAACCGAATTTTAAATGATCATGGTATGACACGCCATTTTCCGAGCGGAGCAGAGGTCAAATTGTTTTTGTTTTTTTCTTCTTTCACATTTGCATCCTACCAGTTCTCATAACGGACATGTCTCACGCACGCGAATGCAGCTGTTAAAAATGTGCGCGCATGTCTTAGGTCATAGGCGTTTGATGGGTCGGCCAGTTCAAAACGAGTCCAAGTGGAGCCGTTCACAGCTAGTTTGACCTGAGACAAAATTATAATAGAAAAGCCGTCATATTGGAATCGGATGTGAAGCTTGGTTGACTTTGGCTTGTCGTACAGGGTAACGCCACAAACTCTCGCCTCAAAACAAACTGCAGGCACAAACGAGACTCGAACCAGCGACCCTTCATTTGGGAGTTCTGCGTGCTAACCATTCAGCCCGGACGGTTGTGTACTTTGCGTACTATGGTATTGTCTAGGGGCAGGGGGGGAGGGAAGGGGCTTGGTCTTTTACTCCATTCGTTAGTTCTGCCACGTTGTGTTCTCAAATTTCTTCCATGAATGTATTGTATCATTGGGGAAAATAGTAATGGAGTGTTCGCGAGCTTTAGATGTCAACCTGTAATTACTTCCATTCGTACGACTATTTCAAATGTCTTCTCCCAGTTTTATTACCCTTTTCGCCCAGAATTAATTGCTATTTAGGTTGGGAATATTTGAAGATTGAAGTCTTGTGCCTATTTGACCGTGGGCAACAACACATGGCAGGCTTGTATAAAGCAAAAGCTGAAGATCGGATTGAGAAGTCTAGGTTTGTACATGGACCTTTGGTGGGCTTTTTTGGCTCGAACTATCCGCTTGATTAATGACAAGGAGATCCTCACTAATGACAAGGAATTAGGGTTAGGCTAGTTCGAACTAACGACAAAGACATGTTGCATCCCGCCATTGTTCTCGGGTATTTCCAGCGTGGAATGTTTGGCTTGCCGTCAGTTTAATGACAACGGCAGTTTGACGTGCTAATCCCTAAAAGCGCCGGCACTGTGTGGGGGTCGTAATATCTTCCCAGATTAAAATCGTGGCAGCTATCAGATTGTATCTGGATACATTCTGAGTGAGCAGTTTTTCGAGCTTTTGTGGTTTTCACATTCTCCAGAACATCGGAAGACGGAAGTTCTGACTTGGATCTGACCGTTAGTTGCGTTTTTACAGATACCATGGTATCTGTTACCACGGTAACAGAATCTGCTATTAATCGTTTTGCAGTTACCGTGGTATCTGATACACGGCCCTTGCCCTTTTCGAAGTTATCCCGAAAGAGAAACTGATATCCAGTTACATCACTAAGTGCTAAACTTCTTTCTCACCAGTTTGACAAAATTTTATGGAAGGGAGATGACTTTTCAGATACCACGATCGGTTACCACAGTCGGACAGTGGCATCTGAATATCAGTTACCACGATAACTGGCCAGAAATAACTGGCGATAACTGGCCAGCGATAACTGGCGATAACTGGCCTGTTGAGTAAGTAAGTACGCTATTTGGCACTGTGCCACGATTTGTGCTTATGTTTTAAATAAACCAATCAATCAAACCACGATAACTGCAGAAACGCCTTTTGACCGTGGTATCAGATACCACGGTAACTGCGAAAACGACTTTAGACCGCGGTATCAGATACCATGGTATCTGCAAAAACGCAACTATTGACGAGGTCGGCGACACTGATCAAGCCCTACCCTTTTCGTCTATCTTTAGACTCGTGTGACTCTTAAGTCACAAATCTCTGGGGTTCTCAATGGTGAATACAATCGCTCAGTTCCGAATTGCGGGTTCACAATTTCGTTTATTTTGCAATCGGTTGTTAGTTTGAGGTTGCGAAGGTTACCGAGTCAAAGATGTAAATCCACCCAGCAGATGTCAGACCTGACAAGTTTATTACCCGCGTCATGACATTCTGTGTGTCTGTCCACATTCGTTCCTTATTTGGTCCGTCTACGTATATCTGTGTGGCATTTTCGCCGCCGCTTTGTTCGCTCTGCGATTCTAGGATTGGTCTCCCATCGCCCATGTACTAAAGAAGCTTAGAAATAACAGCACATCGCTCTTTCCTGCCTCCGAATTAGTGTTTGGCGATATTCGATATCTATAACGATATGTCGATATATCGGACCAAATATCGATATCGAATATCGAAACGTGAATATCGATATCGAAAACGATATTTGTTTATTTATAATTATTGTAAATGATCCAACATCAGTCACAATTATATATCCGAAACTGGAGCGATATTTTCTTCGTAATTCAGTTTTTATTTATTCGAAGTTTGAGCTGATGCAATATGCTTTTTTACGACGATTTTGCTCTTAAATTTTGGTGAAACGAGACGTATACTATAGCGAAACATGGTCCCAAAATATCGATATCGATTATCGAATATCGAAAGTGAAAATATCGATATATCGAAAATTCCAAATATCGCCCAACACTAGTCCGAATACAATCAGTTAAATCAAGACAATTGGCGATTTCAGTGAGGCGCCCGAATGACCAATTTGTGTTTCTCTCTTGTACATGCTGGACCGTGTGTTTAATGCTGTGGTAACGCCCTGCTCATGTATGTATTTGTGCTTTGGATGCTCAAAAAACCTTTGTGCGAAACTCAACGAAAACAAATGAGAAAATAGAAATAAGGTATATAAATAAATATAATAAGTGTAGAAATAAATATACTTTAAACAGCATATATTAGAAATGTAGGAATTAGTGAACTGTTATCGTCAGGGAGGTGCGCACTGAAGGAAACACATAGCATAGTAGAGTTTTAGTTGAAGGAGACTTCGCACTACATAGTGTGTCTGCTCAGATGTTCTGAGATAGTTGACCACTTTACAACTAAGCCATACTTACAGACACATACGCACGGCTTCGGTTGTTTTCAGCCTCTTTCGATGCCCCTTGCCTTTGACGACATTCTTTGCAAAACTTGCATAACTGGTCGCCGGACCCCAGACCCGAATTTCCACCAAGGGGAAATTTCAATAGGACGTAGTTCTTAAAGTGTGTTTTATGTAAAATATTGTGAATGGCCACTTGTGGCTGAATAAACACTATTCTGTTTATATTCTATGGAGGATTACCATATTAGTCTGAAAAAGGGGGGGGGGGGGATTTGCATGCGAACACGTCTTGTCGTCTATACGTGACGCATAGCATCTTCTTGCCTAGCAACATCCTCAGGTTTGTATTCGTTGAGGTTGATCCGAACAAGTATTCCATCTGACGAACCAATTTTTTGGGCATCAAGGCATTTAATTTTGCTATTGGTCTTCCTACCACTTCCGAATTTGGTGTTGGAGATGCAATCTAAAGATGGGATCCAGTCAGTCGATTTCCTTGAATTTCGATTCAGTATCCACTTCTCGTTGTTAAGTTGAAGCCGTTGCAAAGGATAGGTGAAAGAACAATGGTAGGCTTGTTGTGTATTTGGTTTTTGACCGATTCAAGGGTAGTGATAGGTAGTTTTTCGTTCCTGATTTAGGAGGCTGTTTCTCGTAAGTTTTGGGAGCACAAACGAAACTGAATGATACTTAGGACCAGGCCCGTATCCAGAAATTTATTTCGGGGGGGGGGGGGGGTTGGTTTTGACCAAACTTGGTGTAAAGTTCCAGGTCAATTATAGTCAGGCTACAATTTCGTATTTACTTGATAGCTTAGCAGTTAGGGAGCGGGGAGGAGGTTAATAAATAAGAATACAGCTGATTCTCGATTAAGTTTATTATTATGCCAATGTAGGATGATTCAGGACAGGACATAAAGTTGACATGTTTCTGGACATGTTTTCTGGACTTATCCACTTCTTTAAAAGAAAGACCTTCTTTCTCTCTGAAAAAGTTATTTTCGTTACTGTAAGTTCCTTCTTTACCTCCCCCCTTGGCATCGGAATAGAGTAATTATTTGTAAGTACGGTGTTCCAGATATTTCGGAGAAATTACTAATGCTACATATGAAGCTGTCGGGCTCAGCCTACTCTCGGTTTTCACCACAGCACCCCCTTACCCCCCTTTTTATGTGCTAGTGTTTTTGTATGTATAGTTATTTAAGTATTTTCTTCCTTTCTTTATCTTTATTGTACTCCACTTGTTTTTCCTCTGGAATTTGTGGGTAAGAAATAAATTATTATTATTATTATTGTTGTTGATCCTAGCATCAGAAGGATAGCGCGGACGGAGTCGGGTAAAAAAAAAAAAATCGCCTGAAAAAGGGCCGATTGGCTTTGCTTCGGGGTTAAAAAAATAGAATCTGGTAGTTTTCGTTTTGGACGTACACGGCGTTTCACAACAGAATCAATCAAGTGGCCTACTGGAATGGTTTGGTTAGGGAGCATATGCTGAGCTAATAGTTTCGAGATAGTTTTCGGCTTGGATAGATCTTTCGGACGGAATACGGTGAAAACCGGATAGCCTATCTTAGAACGGTCCAAACTGGCCGAACAAAGTGAGAGTGCGGTTCGTCCAATGCTAAATGTAAATCGTTATAATAATTAGTGCCCAGCCAGAATACTGATGAATTGCAAATTATATATCGACATCAAACCAAAGCTGTTGGTGCCTCAACCGATAAAGAGCAAGACGCATGAAGAGGTATTGCAACCAGATCGCTAAATGCATTCTCAGTTAAGTCCGTTCGATTCAAAATTTATATTTAATCAGTGGCATATAGTATCCCCCCCCCATAATTCTTTTCACTATTTTTCTTAATAAATCGAATTAAAAGTGAATAACGAGGATTAAGAAACTGATTCTCAATGGAATTTTTGTCGAGAAATATTTAATTAAGCTGTGATTTGAAAAGACGTTGGAAAGGTCATTCAAGGTGGCAATGAGGCATCGGGAGAACTCCATGTAGGCTAAAACTGTTGAGTTAATTTATTATTATGTAATGGGGTTCACCAGTTTGTTTTGCTTTTTGTTTTTTTCGTTCTGTATTTATGTTGCCATGGCCCTTAGACTTTTTTGCAGTAATATCATATCATATTAAATTCTGATCCTAAAATTCGTAATGAGTGGTAGGTTTTCACTTTATATGGCAGGTCACATGGCCTATACATGATTTGTCTTAACTTTTGTTGTTTTGTTTACAGTTTTGACCTAAGATCCCGCAGGTAAAAAAGCAAACTTTCGCATGCAAACCATTGAAGCTTAGTATCGATCTCCTGATACTCCGCCCTCGGCTGAGAGTGAGATACGTGGTTGGGGGCAAATCGTCCGAGCCTACAATACTTTAGGTAAAAGAATCGAGGTCTTTGTGCTCTTTTCTAGAAAAGATTGAAAAAAATGTCTTTTCAGGTCTTAAGAGTAGAGTGTAGAGTAGAGTAGAGCAGATTTTTAATTCTAAACAGTAACTTTCACAGCGTGAACGCCGAATTTGACTTCTACGTCCAAACATAACTAAACACTCGAATCAGTTTGTCATTTCAGTAATAATTGCAACACAATTCGTAAAAAAATTCATCAGTCGATACAAAACTTATCTACCACAATTTACACAATAGACTCATTCGGCGAATATTTTGCCAAAAACTTCTAAAACTTGTAGCCTGTGTAGTAGTATGGTAGTAGTACGAAAACGTTGCATGTAATACTATGTAATAGCAAAGAACACTATCATTTAATGTGCCGCAGACTGGTCCAATCTTATGTAGTAGTGTCCAGTAGCATCCTGTCTTGCCATAGTAACATCCAGTCTTGCTAATAGTACCATATAGTAGTATGCAGTAACACGGTAGCCTTGAAGTAGAAGCATGCAGTAGCATCGTTAGTACTGCATGCAACTTTTTCGTACTACTTCATAGTACTATTTCGAGATAAATTTTTCATCGGGGTCTGATGCGGATAGGGTTGTCACAAGTGATTTTCTTAAGAAACATAAATTTTCTTCTTTAGAGAGGTGTTAATTCCTTTTGAGTTACTGAATTGGTCGTTTAGAGCCTTATGTTGGCATTTCCGGGATTCGTCTGTTGATTTTTGTTTAATCAATATTGTTAAATCAACCAATCAAAACCTACCCCCCTACGATTCTCCCCTACAATATTCTGTAGGCACTCATTTAAAGCTGGTTGGACTTTGACTGGCGTTACGGTAAAATGCGCCTAGCCATCACCCCAAACAAAGCAGTAGGAACCACCGAGACTCGGAGTGGTCTTCGCTTGTATTGAGCGTGCTAACCATTCTTACAGAACTGAACCGCATGCGGGATGTGGAATTCCTTACAGTGAGGTAGCTGGCCACCTGAAGGAATTTCTGTCGGTTATTTAGTATGGCTACTGCCCTCAGCCTCTACTTAGCACCCAACGCGGCTCCATCAGTCGGGGTGTAATCATACTAATTCCCTCGTCTAGGCCTAATTGCATATTCTGAGGCGACAGCCCGGTTCTCGGGGTCGCAAACGCATTATTCAAAAGAAAATAACAAGATCCTTTGACTTAAATATACATAAGAATAGCATCATCTCAAAAGGAACAATAAGCACAGACCACAATTAGCGGCTTCGGGATATTCAAACGGAGTGGTGACGGGAAGAAAACAAATAATTACGGCTATTGTACAGACTGACTACATACATAGACAGTAGGAAAGTTGAGGCCCTCATTATCGCCCATTTTGCACAATACAATGGGCTGGGGAGGGGTCCAGTAATTGAGGCGTCTTTTCAAGTACTCGCTGTAGTTATGCCATTGTTTATTCCTCTAATAAGTCGGTACAGTAAATAAAGAGATATTGGTGATTAAGGTTTGAACCGTCAATGTTTATTTGCTCTGCACTGTGTTGATAGTGATACGGTCCTAGTTAATTAACAGGATGTATTTCCAGCAAGCTGAAGGATACTAGAATTAATTCTTAATTTTTTTGCCAATTTGACAGTGTTTGAAACTTTGGTTGCGTTTTTTCCACTTTGCTGTATTTGTGTCAACTGAAAAGATATCTTTACATTAAATAAAGAGATAAATTAGTGATTAAGGTTTGAACCGTCAATGTGTTGTTTGCTCTGCACTGTGTCGAGACTGATACGGTCCTAATTAATTGATAGGATGAACTTCCAGCAAGCTGAAGGAGACCAAAAATTCATTCTTTTTTGTTACCAATTTGCCAATTTTTAGAAACCTTGGATGCGTTTTTCCACTGTGTTCTATATGTGTAAACTGAATAGATTTGTTTGTACCACTTGCCAGTTTTTTCAGCCACTACAGAAACATTGGTTACATGCTTCGACTTGGGTATATTTACATGAACTAAAGAAATATTCCATGAAAGGAGTTAAATCGGATACTACGTATCATTTGACTAGTTTTACCCAGACAAGTTAGCATTCGACAAGCTTATCATTAGGCAAGATGCCAAAGTGAAATTTTTCTAGGATATCTATACGTTTGTAAATAAAAATAACTTTGAGTGTGTGTTCACCCTTATAACAATAGTAACTAGTAGTTACTATTTTCGCTCCAGTCTCGTGAAAAGTTACTACGCTGACCGTTCCAGCCTTCCTTCTCGAAATAGTAACTAACAGTAACTATTTGCTTACCGCGCTCGGAAGCGTAGTAAGCGGGATAACTACGAATCTCTGTGATGTGATTGGCCGGATTAGCCAGTGGCACGATATTTTGGTGAAAATAGAAAAATACGTTCCAGCCTTGACGCCAAAAAGCTAGAATTCGTAACGTCATGCGTAGTAACTGCGCTAAGTAGGGTGGAACACGCTCCTTGTACCACAGGGCAAGTCCACAACGGTCAGCCAAGTTTTCGACTGACAAACTAAGCACACATGGGTCATTTAAACAAAACAAAAAAAATTTACATAGATTTTAACAGCAGCTAAAAATTAAAGTTCTAAGAACCGTGCCGCCCCGGTCTATGAAAAGAATGCCCAAAGAAGAACGATTTTTACTCCCTATTATAGGAGAAATCCTCATCGGACGTGTACCAAGAATTTGTGATATGCTGTGCCATAGTGAGCCGTAGCGCCTCTGAGTGGTCCGGCTGCTGTTGAGTTGGTTGCTGTGAGTATGAAAGGCCGGAGCCCTATTCTGGGAGAAAAAAAGGGGAGGGGAGGTACAAAAAAGGACCTCACGCATATTTTCGGGAGATAACCTACCTCAGCTGATCAGAGATGTTCAGCCGAAATAAATTCTTCTTTTCTTCATTCCAGCCTGGATACTTCAGGGACGCTGATTGCTTCGTGTTCGAAGGAGAGGGACCAGAATATCGACTAGAGATCCCGTGCGTTAAACTAGATCACACTGGAACATACAGTGTTATTGCGAAGAACATGCATGGCGAGGCGAAAGCGGTGATGTCTGTCCAGGTGAAAACAAAGGGTAAGATGCAAGATCAATACACTGTCAGAAGTTTCATAACAGATTGCGCATAACACTTTCAAGAATAACACCTTTTCACTTAGAAAAAAAGTGTTATTACCAATTAAGTCTATACTATTTCGTGCCCAGATCTCCAACAACACCTTCAATAGGTAAAAATACTACACTGTCAGAAGTTCCATAACGACAACAGCAGGATGCGCGGTTTTAACAGATAACACTTTGGGTTGTTATATGTTTTAACACCTTTTCACTTAGAAAAAAAGTGTTATTACCAATTAAGTCTATACTATTTCGTGCCCAGATCTCCAACAACACCTTCAATAGGTAAAAATACTACTCTGTCAGAAGTTACATAACGACAACAGCAGGATGCGCGGTTTCAACAGATAACACTTTGGGATGTTATATGTTATGTTTCTTTCGTTCCCGTTAGTATTTTTACCAATTGAAGGTGTTGTTGGAGATCTAGGCACGAAATAGTGTAAACTTAATTGGTCAAAACACTTTATTTCTAAGTGGAAAGGTGTTATTCTTGAAAGTGTTATGCGCAATCTGTTATGAAACTTCTGACAGTGTACCCGGTTGATAGATCCATGACCTATCCTTATGCTGTGGACGTGGTCCTTTGACTAGAATTCCTGCCACGATTGATTATTTTCGTAGGGAACGTGTTAACTCCCTTTAATTCATTTCCCTCAGTCTCTAATATTCAAACAATATTGAAATTTCAATTTATTTTCGTTGACAACTTCCTTAAGGAAAAGCTGAGATTTTTCGCCTTCCGGATGAAAGTGCAGAAAAGCTGTCTGTGAAAACTGGATCGTCTGGGGGGGGGGGGAATCAGTTTTGGGCCCCAATTCACTCATACAAATTCAGGCGAATCCCCAACTTGAGCCAACGACGTACTTCCTCTAAGCCGGGCAGGACACCCTTTTCTGACAATTTGGTCGCCGATGATACAGTTGGCTTCGCCTCCAAGGTGGGCAAGCTATCACTTGTCATAAACGTTTTGAAACATTTTTGTTTTTGGAAACATTTTTGCTTTTTGAAAAATATTTGTTTTAGGAAAATATAAATACTCAATATTAATTACTGTTTTCGGGGTAATTTTGTGAATATACCTAAAAGCAAAGTAATTGCTTTACATTTTGCGTATGAAACCTATTTGCAGGAGAACAAATAGCAGCAAGGACAAGGAGGAAGATTTCTAAGTCCACGAGTGGGCCATACCCCCCCCCCCCAGGCCTACAAGATGCCCCTATCCGCATTATTAGTTAGGGTACAGGAGAATGTCACACTTTCTTTCGATGAGTTTTTAGTGGAGCGTTCCTTGGAACAGCCCACTATTGCGAGCGCTGAAGCAGCTTTCGGCTTCCTGTTTCCGGTTTTCACCGTTTTTTGTGGAACTCATAACTCGTGAACCAGTGCATATATCAAGTTCAAATTTGGTACACTTGTGGGTATTATGGTCTGTGCATTTGGGGCTCGCAACTCCCTCACCCACCCGGTTCAGGGGCAATTGGAAAAAATTGCCCATCGAGTAGAGTTCATAACCAGTAGACAATGACAGATATCAAGTTGAAAGCTGTTACAACTGTTCGATCTGGAGCCTAGTTGCAATTAGTAGGGGTCCCACCCCCCACATCCACCAGGTTAAGCAGGGGCAATTGGGCCCAGACTGCCCATTGAGTGGAGATCGTAACTCGTGAACATTGACAGGGTATCAAGTTGAAACTTGGTAAAGTGTTTGGGGTCTAGTTGTTTTTTGAGGGCCCTAGATCCCCCCCCACCCACCTAGTTCAGGGGCAATTGGATCCAGATTACCCAGATAGTGGAGTCGAACTGTTCTCCCTTCCATTTTCCTCATGAATGAATCTAACCCCATTAAAGGCCATGGGAACGCGGCAGGAAAAGAAATAAAATAAAAAAGAACTCACATAAACTCGACATAAACACCTAGAAAGAAAACCTTTATCCCCCAAAACACTCTCGATGCTCCAAAGTCTGCTTGAGGAATCACGACGGCTTGAGAAGCTAGGAGCGTGTTCCACTATACTTACCGTAGTTACTACGTATGACGTCACGGATTTTGGCTTCCTGGCGTCAGGGCTGGAACGTTTTTTGTTTCTTTTCGGTAAAATATCGGGCTAATCGGCCAATCACAACACAGAGACTCTTACTACGCTCCCGAGCGTGGTAAGCAAACAGTTACTATTAGTCATTAAGAACGAACACCGTGGTAGCTTTTCACGAGGTTGGAACGAAAACAATAACTAATAGTTGCTATTGTTGGAAGGGTGGAACACGCTCTAGGTTGTCATCATAATCTGGCGTTGCCTGTCGAGCCGAAATTTGTTCCAGGACGATTTGCAGTTTATTTAATCGTTCCTTTTATTTCGTTGCCGTGACTTGTCAGAGTTAATAGTTCAGGCGGCATGTTTAAACGCGGTTTCAATGCCGACAGAGAAATTGCTTTTAAGCACAAAATAGCTGTCAGAGGCATAATTATGCTGCTACTTCTCTTGGATCGTTTGCTCGTCGCGATTCTTCTTTGAAGGATATGAGATATAGATTGAGTGATAGATAGCTAGAGTTTACTGTCGGTTCATTTTATTTTCGCGTACTGACATGAACTTCAGCTGAGCCTTGAGCACTGCTCTATTCGCCTATAGACGATGAAGTCTGTCGGGAGACGGCCAGTGAGTTCGGAAAATCTGTATCTGGACGCCATTTTTTCGGTTTTAAAATTTTGTGTAGAGCTATAATGGTTAGCCTAGGTTTCTGATATTAAGTTCAAGTTCGTTTTATTTGCACACTAAATCAATACATAGTTGGCTAGGTCTATAGAGAGGAACACTCGAAGATAGTAGGCCTAGCCAGGGACGTACACTATATTAAATAAACCAAATGTGAAAGCAACAGCTAGTTCGCAAACTAAACAATAATGAACAAACTTCAGTTTTAAATCTAAATCTGACTTAGCTATACGACCAGACCCAGAAATCAAAATAACTAAGTAATAACAGAGTTGTAAAGAGATAAAAATCGTCACTATTTATGCCCCTAAAAGATGAATTTTAAGTTTTTGCTTTAGTGTCCAAAACTATCTATATAAGTTTACCATATCCCTGTTGAAAATGTTGTTATTATTATTGCCCAGGCAAGGCTATTGTAGTCTGGGCAGGTCAAGAGGATCATGTCGTCTCATTTTGTCCCAAGGTTGTTTTGTTAAAGTTAACTTATATTCTGAAGCATAAACTTATTTTGGCGTCATGTCTACTTATTGTTCTGTCGGTAAAAACTGTCAGCCGTCAGTATTCGCAAACAAGAGAAACCGGATGAGCCATGCTAATATTTTTATTATTTTTTATTAGCCGTGCCGGCTAATTAATTACTCGTAATGTTTGATATTCGTGAGCTTAGTTGCCGCACATTTTCTTTTGAACACATGGGGAAATTTGAGAATAGACGAAATGCAAACCTAAACGCAAATTGTAAAAAAAGAAATAGATAGGCTGCCAAATCTTTAGCTTTTATCACATTTAATTGATACAACAGCTAAATATTTTTTTTTGTCTTTGACCAACCATTTAATTACTTCCGAATCACGCTACTATGTAATCTTCAAGGTCGAGTGTCAAAGGCACTTGGCCCTTCGGCCAAGTGCCATATAGCGATTGTAATTTCTGTCCGTCAGTCGGTTTGTCGGTCCCGGTTTTGCTAGTTCGGGCACTTCCAGATAAGCTAGGACGATGAAACTTCGCAGGCCTATCAAGGACCGGATCAGATTAAATTAGAAATATTCGCTTCCTCGATCCGACCATCTGGAGGGGAGTGGAGGGAGGGGGAATCCGGAAAAATTAGGAAAAATGAGATATTTTTAACTTACGAACGGGTGATCGGATCTTAATGAAACTTGATATATGGAAGGACTTCGTTTCTCAGACGTTCCATTTTAAATCCAGACCGGATCCGGTGACATTGGGGGGGGGGGGAGCTGGAGGGGGAACCGAAAATCTAGGAAAACGCTTAGAGTGGAGAGATCCGGATGAAACTTGGCGGAAAGAACAAGCACAAGTCCTAGATACGTGACTGACGTAACCGGAATGGATCCGCTCATTTTGGGGGAGCTGGGGGGGGGGGATCCGGATTTCTAGTGATCCCGTGAGCTCGGTGCTTCCTGGTGTGCTAGGACGACGAAAAATGGCGGGCATGTCAGGGACCCGACCAGATTAAATAGGAAATAGTCACTTCCCCGATCCGACCATCTGGGGGGGGGGGGGGGTGGAGGGAGGGGGAAGCCAAAAATTTAGGTATTTTTAACTTGCGAACGGGTGATCAGATCTTGATGAAAGTTGATATTTAGGATGACCTCGTCTCTCAGACATCCCACTTTGAATCCGGACCGGATCCGAAGACACTGGGGGGAGCTGGAGGAGGGAACCGGAAATCTTGAGAAACGCTTAGAGCGGAGGGATCGGGACGGAACTTGGTGGGAAGAACAAGCACAAGTCCTAGATACGTCATTGACAAAACCGGACCGGATCCTGGCATTGTGGGGGAGTTGGGGGGGGGGGTCCGGATTTCTAGTCATACCGCGAGTTCGACATACTTCCTGATGTGCTCGGACGATGAACCTTGGCAAGTATGTCAGGGATCCGAACAGATTGACTTGAGAATAGTCGTTTCCCAGATCCGATCATCGTGGGGGTAGTGGGTGGATGGGGAGTCCGGAATCTAGTGGCATGCATAACTTTTGAACGGGTGATCGGATTTGAATGAAACTTGTCAGGTGGAAAGAGCTATCGCCTCAGATGTTCAGTGTCAAGTCCGGGTCGGGTCCAATACCTGTGGGGGGATGGGGGGGGGGTGGAAAACTCAAGAAACGCTTAAAGCAGAGGGATTGGGGCGGAACTTAATGGAGATAACAAGCATTAGGCCTAGATACGAAACTGACGGAGCCAGATGGTTTCGAGGCTCTGCGGGGGGATTTGCAGGGAGTTTCCTGGAATTCCAGTAGTCGTGAGTTAGAATAGTTCCAGATGTACTAAGACGACGAAACTTTGCAGGCATAATAATGACCCGACCTTATTGCCTTAAAGGACCCCTCTTGCTTATTCTGCCATTTATAATATACTTACCTCCCATATGGAATTATAAGCTTCTAAAATTCCCACCTTTCTCCATTGTTTCGTTTCGTAACTACGAGTTTTTAGCGCTTTTTCGGCCTTGCCGAGTTTTCCCGTCACCCAACGAACAGTTTGCCGGAATTTTCATTGTCCGCTGACAACTCTTTCACACATAAGGATATGATAATCTTCTGTTTATAACTTCTTTTATTTGCTTAGTTTTCCTACTTTTTAACCAAGGCACGTTCAGTTTTCAAATCTTTTGCGCCCAGCCGCCGCATCGGAGAGCAGGAAGGCTGGATATAATCGGCAAGCGCTAACAAGAGAATTGCTAGTTTCAGGTGGAAAGTCATGGTATTTTCGAAAACGTTTTTCCTGATCCATTTGATAGGGAAAAGATCATTTCTAGTAAGAGTTGTGCTTTAAGAACCTAACACAACGTACCCACGGAAACTTCCGTTCCTAGATCCAAGCATTTTTTGGGGGAGCGAGGGAAGGGAAATGTGGAAATTGACTTATGCAAATTGCGAACGAGTGGTCTGATTCGAGTGAAACTTATTGAGTGATAAGAATCGATGACCTAGACATGTAAAACATGCGTTCGAACTCTATGCGACCACTGTTGGGGGTATTGGGGGGGGGGGGGACTTTTGACATGCACAAAAACCAAACGGATGGACCGAATGAGATGCAAGTTCGACAGTGCCGAGTTAATGCGGCCTAGATTTGTTATTTGTCGTCCGGGCCGGATTCGGCCAAGGTAGGGGGGGGGGGGGTACCGGAAAGTTGCAGATAGGTTATGCTCCGGTTTCAGTTAAACTTGATGGACGGGAAGAGGGGATTAAGAGATACTATGTTTATGTTCCCAAGTCCTCTTCGGCCACAGTGGGTGAAGTTGGAGGAAGATTCCCGGAAACTTTGAGGCTCGCATAGGGGTCAAACGAGTGCATCATTTTAAATGAAACTTGGAATGTAGAGAGAGCATATACCCTATATGACATATTTTAGGGTCCGAACCGGATCCGACAACGGTGGTGGGGGGGGGGGGGGGTACCGGAATTTTCCAAAAATGCTCAGATTCGAGCGAAACTTGATAGATGGTATAAAAGAAGATGCTTTATATGATCCATTTTTGAGTCCGAACCAGATTCGTCCGCGGTAGGGAGGACGGAGGGAGTACCGGAAACCGTGTAGCAGGTCTAAGGATCAAACGAGTGGATTTATTCGGCTGAAACTTTGAAGTTTGAACAGTCATACGCATTTGCTACAGATAATCCGAGACGATGCCGGAACTGCTGAGAATTGGGCTAAACTAAATATCCTGTTTCTGTTTCCGAACAGCATATTTGGATGGCGGGTGTATTTTGTTACGGTCTCATATACTCTCTTGTACCGCCTACTCGTAACAAGTGCCATATGAGCTCGGAGCTCTTGTTTTTGGATAGTTAGGTAAATGTGGAATAATAATTTGGTACTTTATTCAAGGTGAATATTTCATTATTATTATTAGTGACTGAGGGTTGGGTGGAGGGGGGGGGGGGGGGGTAAAGAAAAAGTAAAGAGAAGGTTAAGACGAAAATGTGTTAGCATTTGTAATGAGTGAGTAAAAGTTTTGCACTCCCGCAAAGGACACGGCTGTGGCCTTCTTGGGAGCGTTACGTTTGTTGTTTTGTTTAAGAAATGTTGAAATTAAAATGAATTAAATTGAACTCTTCGGTGTAATACAAACTTCAGGTTTAGGAGGAAATAGAAGTATAGTCTAGGAAATTACGAGATGGTTTCGGCTAAACTAAGAAGCACCTGCAGCATGCACATAGCGGCACGTGCTGCTTAAGTGTGCAACACCTTCAAGGCATTTTTCGTAAATCACAGCTTATGTAATGGCCTATGAAAATACAAACTGAAACCAGAGACAGACATAAATATTGAGTCGCCATAAATTGGTCGTTTTGAGGGGGTATGGGACAAAGTGCCCCAATCATTTTGATTTTGGGGCCGATTGTCCAAATGCTCCTCACTGTACCGTGTCCTATTCCTCCTCGGACGGTCACATTTAATTTTTTTTTGTTCTTCACAGAATATACGAAGATAGCAGCAGCAGGTTAAAAACAATGGGGCTAGTGTGTGCAGCATTGACCTAGCTATGAAACAAAAGCACAAGAAAGTCCAGAGCTGGTAAACAAAGATTCGCCTCGGGTTCAAACTCAGCACAAGATCCATGAAACGACCGCGAAAAACTTACTTTTGATAAATTTCTGAAATGAGAGTTACAGAATCGTACTGGATGTTATCTGACTAAAGTGGCCAGTAGATAGTGCTCATTCAGTCCAGTATTTAGAATTTTCCTGTCAGCTCGATACTAGAAAAGTACACGCGTCCCATACCTCCCAGGGGCCGAGACCTCCGCCTGCTCCCATGAAAAAACTCTAAATCATTTATTTGGGCGAAGGGTTAGTTGTGTAAATTTCCATGGTTGCTCCACTAGCATGCTAACGTGAAGAAATGTGTTGAAACTTATCACACCTATCTAAACCCTCAAAATGAAAAAATTGACCTACCTCTACAATACGCCAAAAACGTTGTTGAAACAGGGCTCCTGCCCGTCCATTGCCAGCCGAAATAGGGCTCCAGCCTTATTCAGAAGAGGGATCCTATAAATATTCCCTCAGCCCCAGCTGACTGCGAATCATATTTTTGATACTGCAAAACGGATACGTCAGCTGAATTTTATTGGAGCTATATTTCGGAACTTGTTGGTGTCACAGAACTCGAATTATCCAAGTTCCATTAATCAACGGAACTAAAGTTATTATGTGTTTAACATAATATTTTGTAGAAAAGTATTCGGTGCGAAATTATCTTCTTTTAAATTATTATCAGTAATTGAAGTCTTTTCTTATTTAAGTGTAATAGATGAATTGCCATAGTAGTTTGAAGTTAATGCGGGTCTTCTTTTCGAGTTCTGCGACAATTAGTATAAATAAATATTCTTTGAGCCCAAGCTGACTTTGAAACATTTATTCAAACAATGTTTACAACGGGTACGTCAGCTACGATTCTTCATCAGCGATATCTCGGCCCTTTTTGGCAAGGGTCCTCGTCAGGCTGTCAATCCTCTGGTTCAACTTCGGGGAAACAACACTGTGTTTGATTACAGGTTTGTTTCCTTGTTTCCAACTATAAGAAGTTCTATTTTGAATACAGTAAGTGTTTTAACCACTCTCTGTTTAGGGCCTTCGGTCAGAAGAAAAAGAAAACCGAAAGAAGAAGGGGTCCTGCCCTTCCTCGTTTTTCGGCGCGAACATGTGAAGTTAGTAAGAAAATTAAAGTATTCCTTTCTCCTTGAAAGAAAGCATCAGCAAATAGACCTGTGTTGCGGACAGATGTGTGTCAAAAATAAATATTATATTTATTTTTTTCTTCCATTTTTGTCTGTAAAGAAAATTGTCCCTCTCTCAAAAAAGTCTCCTTGCAAGAGAGGTCGTAATATAATTATCTGTTGAAATTGCCCATCTTTTATGAAATTTCTGACAGTAGTATGTCCAGGTTTTTGTACTGAACTTAAGCTGGGACATCTGCAAACAGAAATGTACGTCTTATTAATCCGGGCGTATAATGGGTCAGGAGTTAATGATGCATCACTGATCTCAAACTTTTTTCGTCCATAACTTGCACTGTCATTGCATGCCGGATTTTCTACATTTGAATTATGTATACAATCGTTATAAATTGTCAGATCAGTAGGAGCAAACTGAAAGGCATGACAGTCGGTGAAAAACAAACTGCTATGGCATTGTGAAATTGAGGGACTGTCAGCTTTCTGAACTAGGGTGAACCGGGGTAATTCCGCATGTGGGGTAACTCCGGACGTCAAACATCTCAGTAATCACTCGTTCAAAAGCTTTAAAAAATGACTAAATAGATAGATAGATAGATCCTTTAATTTAGCCGTTAGGCCATACACAAAATCATACATTTTTAAACACTTCGAGAGAGCGATTATATAAACTCACATGTAAAACGCTTTAAACTCCCACCACCAATAACTATTTACATCTCTTTAACGCTTCTTTGACAAAACCTGTAACTGCCATTATCGCTGACCGTGAAGATGACTTTAGGATACCAGGAAAAAGCAACCCATCTTCACCAAAAAATCTTACTCTCAAATCCGAGAGCCCCTTGCATCTTGACAGGAAGTGGGACAGATTCTCCTCTTCCAAACCACATAACGAGCAAGTATAACATGACTTCGGGTTTCGGGAATTTCTTTCAAATAATTTAACCCTACTCTTAAGAGGGAGACTGTTCGCTCGGACCTGGAACCACAAACGCAGGTTTTCAGCCGGTAAACGTAACTTAAAATAAAATTCAAAACCAACCGACTCTTTAATATTCCTATGGTCTTCTTCGATTCACAAAGCTGTTACCGCCCTCGTTTGGGGAAAGCCACCCAGTCATTTAGTGGAACTGGCAGGAAAAATATCGCTTAAAAATTTTGGTTATGCTAAAAGTTTTAAACGGTTTGTTGGATCTAAGAAACGAAGAAGTGGGATAGTACAAGAATGAGTAGGGAATCTTTCGGATTTTTTGCGTAATTTTCACCTAATATGTAAAGGGAAAAAGAACTGTCCGGAATAACCCGTTTTGAAGACCCGTTTGGGGTAATTCCGGACAAAGTCAAGAGGGTAATTCCGGACAAGGAGGGGAATTCCGGACTGTACAATTTTATTTTTCTGTTCGTTATTGTTTGTTTTCTCTCATTTATTTTTATCTGTGAACCACACTTCAGGCACCAGTTTATGGAAAGAGGACTTGATAGAGCATGATTTAGTCTGAAGGGAGCAATAAGTCCACTTTAAGGGACAAGAAAGTGGCATAAATACAGTCGTTCGTCTAGGACGAAAACTTCGACTCCGTAGAACATGAAAAAAGAATGCTCTAAAGGTAATGGACACGTGGGAGTTGGCCTCCATCGTAAATAGATCATGGATCTTTTAGCCGAATTCGTATATGCGAGTAACATGGACAGGGGCGTCACATATGGGGGAGGCGGTACGCCCCTCCCCTCCGATGTTGTCCGCCAGTCGGTAAAAAACCGAGTCGCTGCGAAGCTCCGGGATTTTTCGTGAAAAGAGTCGATTTTTGGGATCCCAAAACGTAAGTGGAGGGATACCTATGACATCGCAAAAATGTCCGTCTGTCCGTCTGTCTGTCTGTCTTTGAGCACGATAACTCTCGAAGGGAATGAGATATTTTGATGAAACTTAGTGTGAGGATTCATTGAGTCAAGGGTAAGGTCAAGCTCGTCGATGGGCTATGTAGCTCCACATTTAGGGGTGGGGGAGGGGGTGCAAATTAAGGGACAAACAAAATATTTTTAAACAGCTAATGTGATAGTCGATTATGGGGTAAGAAGGCATGCTGAGCACGATAGCGAAAAACCATTTTCTCGCTGGACAAGTAGTTCGTCCGGGATCCGGCAAAAACCGGAAAGTTGGTAAGTTGATTAAATGGTCGATTTAGGGGTAAGAAGACATGCTGAACACGATGGTGAAAACCAATTTTTCGCCGAACAAGTAGTTCGTTCGGAATCCGGTGAAACTCGGAAAGTTGGTTAAAAGTAAAAGTTTCATCTGAAGTTGATTAAATGTTCGATTTAGGGGTAAAAAGACATGCTGAATACGATGGTGAAAACTATTTTCTCGTCGGACAACTAGTTCGCCCGGAATCCGGCCAAAACCGGAAAATTTGTTAAAAGCGAAAGTTCGATTTGATGACAGATTAAGGGGTAAGAAGAGAGGCTGAGTCTGTATATGGATGTCTGGCAATGAGATATTTTGTATCTTGGATTCATTGGGTCAAGGGTAAGGTCAAATTCGTAGATGGGCTTTGTAGCTTTACATTTAGGGGTTGGGGAGGTGGTTTAAAATTAAGGGGCAAAAAAAAATATTTTTAAAAGGTAATGAGATAGTTGATTTAGGGGTAAAGAGACATGCTGAGTCCGAATATGAAAACTATTTTCTTCCCGGAAAAGTAGTTCACCCGTAATCCGGCGAAAACCGGAAAAAAAATTTGTCGACCAATTTTTGGCTATAAGATGTTTGGTATCCCATCGAAACCTTAGGTCTTGTTTTCTTCGAAACAGTGACTTTTGTCTAAAACTCCCTTAAAACAGTCGGTTTTGTCTGAAAATTAGCCGATGGTTCGTCAAAACGGTCGGTTTCACGTTAACGTCAGTGGCTGGAAGCTATGCATGAGTGTAGGTGTTCCAGTAAAACTGCTGACCCCTAGAGAAGGGTGATTGTATTCAGAGATTTTTATTGAGACGAGAAATGGACATTCCGTCCTACAGAGTTACTGAGCACTGTCAGAACTTTCATGACAGATAACACGAGGATGCGCGGTTTCAGCAGAAAATGCGTAACAGATAACACTTCGGATGTTATCTGTTGTGTTTGAAAACGTTATGCGTGAAATATTATGCATAACAAGCTTTGTTAGGAAGAGCCAAAAAAGGATCTACTGACTTTACTCCTTATCGTCATGATGTCGGAAAAGTCAGCAGATACTTTTTGGCGGTTTTTCGGCTCTTCCTGATGGTAACGCTTATTATGCATATAACATTTTGAAACACAACAGATAACAACCGAAGTATTATCTGTTACGCATTATCTGTTGATACAGCGCATCCTCGTGTTATCTATTATGAAACTTCTGACAGTGAAAGTAAAGGGTGAAGTCGAGCCAAAGTTTTCACAGATTGGTCTGTTGGTTCACGAGCCTGGTGTACTTGCTATTTAGGAATTATCAATCCCGTCGTCTAAGTGCTAAGCGTTAAGATTAATTGACACTAGAGTGGGTTTGGATGCGTCACTCGAACTGTTCTAAGTTGCCAACTTCTATTTTAGGTCTTGATTCGGACTCTTCGCTCCGGCAAACCAAATTAGGGTAAGTAGGTTTTTTTCTGGTTGGTACTGATATTTTTAAGTGGTTTACTCGTTCTGTTTGTATGGCTCGAAATAATTAATTAGCCTAACAGGAAGTGGGTGAGCTACGTCATTAATGAAAACCCCATTTCGTCAAGAGACGCCGATCTCTTTAAAAATGTGAACAGATTTTTTGTTGTTTGACTAAAAAGATTTTTCTGTTTTCTGGCCATGTTATAAAATAAATCCGGTCATCGAGAACCAGACTTTATAGTAGCAAACACTGTTAGAAGTTTCCGAACAGAGAACACAAGGATGCGCAGTGTCAACAGACAACCTGTAATCTGTTGTGATTTTTGGAAAGGTTATGCATTAAATGTTATGCATAACAAGCACACTGTAGACAGTTTCTCCGAGTAAAGATTAAAGTTGACCGGCGTATGTGCTACTCGGATTAATATTATCTCTACTGAGATAAGATTAATCCGAATTAGAGGAAAGATTATCTCAGTATAAAGACAAGATTAATCGGAGTAGCAAATACTGCAAGATTTTGTTTTTACAGTGCATTGCCGGGAAGGGCAGAAAAACAGTCGAAAAAGCGTCTGCTCATCTTTCCGATATCATGACGACAACAAAAAAGTCAGCGTATGCTTTTTTGGCGTTTTTTGGCTCTTCCTGCCCGATGGAAATTTTTTCTCAAAATCGTAGTACGAAGTTGTACGAAAAAGTAGCAGGCAGTATTAACTAATGCTACTACATGCTTCTACTTCAAGGCTACCGTGTTACTGCATGCTACTATTTGCAAGACTGGATGCTATAATGGCAAGAGAGGATGCTACTGGATACTACTACATAAGATTGGACCAGTCTGAGGCACATTAAATGATAGTATTCTTTGCTGTTACGTAGTATTACATGCAACTTTTTCATCTACGCAGGCTACAAATTTTTCATCGGGTGGCAATTCTTGTTATATACATAACATTTAGTTCATAACGTTTTCAAAATCACAAAAGGTTGCATCCCAAGTGGCATATGACTCTAGGGCATATGACTCATCATAACTCGCGATCACTAGAATTCTGGGAAACCTCCTCCAACTCCCCCCAAAGAGCCCCGGCAAGATCTGGTTCTATCAAGAACGTGTCTACAGGGCTTATGCTTGTTCTTCTTACCAAATTCTATCCCAATCCCTCGACTCCAAGCGTTTCACGAGATTTCAGGTGGCCCCCTCCAACTCCCCCCCCCACAAGTATCGGATCCGGTCCGGACTTCACGTGGAACATCTGAGACGATAGCTCTTTCCACTTGCCAAGTTTCATTCAAATCCGATCTCCCGTTCAAAAGTTATGCATGCCACTAGATTCCGGATTCCCCATCACTCCACGCCCCCACGATGGTCGGATCGGGAAACAACTATTCTCAATGCAGTCTGTTCGGGTCCCTGATATGCCTACCAAATTTCATCGTCCTAGTACCAAACTCGCGGGATCACCGAATTCCGCCCCCCCCCCCAACTCCCCCCACAGTGCCCAAATCCGGCCCGGTTATGTCAACGATGTATCTAGGACTTGAGCAAGTTCTTCCCACCAAGTTTCGTCCCAATCCCTCCACTCTAAGCGTTTCCCAAAATATCCAATTTCATTGCTATCCGATCACCCGTTCCAAAGTTATAAATACCTCAAGATTCCGGATTCCCCCTCCCTCCACTCCCCCTACGATGCTCGTATCGGGGAAGTGACTATTTCCAGCTTAATCATTTATGGTCCCTAACATGCCTGCCAAGTTTCCTTGTCCTAGCACATCCGGAAGTACGAACTAGCGGGATCACCGGAATTCCGCCCCCCCCCCCCCTCGACCCCCCACAGTGCTCGAATCCAGTCCGGTTATGTCAACAACATATCTAGTTTTGCTCGTTTTACCCACCATCCCGATCCGTCCACTTAAAAGGTTTTCCAAGATTTCCGGCCCTCCCCCCCCCCCTCCAGCTCCCTCCAAAGCCGCCGGATCCGGTCCGTACTTTAAGCGGGTCGTCGGAAACACGGGATCTTTCCAAATATCGAGTTTCATTAAGATCCGATCACCCGTTCAAAAGTTATAAATACCTCTAGATTCCGGATTCCCACTCCCCCCACGATGCTCAGATCGGTGAAGTGACTATTTCCAACTTAATCTTTTGGGGTCCCTGATATGCCTGCCAAGTTTCATCGTCCTAGCTTATGTGGAAGTGCCCGAACTATCAAAACCTGGACAGACCGACGGACGGACAGAAATTGCGATCGCTTTATGGCACTTGACCGAAGGGCAAGTGCCATAGAAACCGATTAGGCATTAACCGAGATATAGGCGAGTACTCCCTACCGGAAACGTGGAACGGGATTATTAATGGAAGAAAATTTAAGCCTCGCAGTCCCTTTATTAACAACAAAACCGAAGTCGATCAAAATTCAGAAAAAATACTTTCTTGTCGTCGCCCCAATCGTGCAGCAAAAACAGCATCCGTGTCAAAAATTAAATCTCAGCACTAGTTTTTCCGTGCAGTGATTATTAAAAGTAACAGATACATGCGAGTACTCCTTAATAGAAACGTGGAACGAGGTTATTAATGGAATAAAACTTAAGCTTACATTTACAAATTTTTCATCGGGCAGTCCCTTTATTAACAACAAAACCGAAGTCGATCAAAATGCAGAAAAAAACCTTTCCTGTCATCGCCCCAATCGTGCAGCAAAAACAACGGCCCTGTCAAAAATTAAATCTCAAGACTAGTTTTTTCCCCACAGGGGTATTTCAAAGTAATTTGCCCGAATAAGATATTTATAGTCGGTAGAAGCTTCAGTTATTTATAACAGGTTTGTTTCCTTCCCCGACGTTGACCCCGAAGATTGATAGCCTGACGAGGACCCTTGCCAAGAAGGGCCGAAATATCGCTGATGAAGCATCGTAGCTGACGTATCCGTTGTATACATTATTCGAATACATGTTTCAAAGTCAACTTGGGCTGAAGGAATATTTTTCCTATAAATATTTAAATTTTCTGCTGAGGTTTCCGCCTTTGACAGTTAATAGTAGTCTTTCCAGCAAGCATGGAGTGGCACGGCCTGCATGACTGCATGACATGCACCTGCATGACTGGTAAGGCGAGAGCCCTTTAAGTGCAGCCTTGACTCAGCGCATGCTATATTTACTGTAATTTCTCAGTATGCTTCAAATATGTTTCTGTTGTTGCCAGTAATGCTATTTTTCATTTCTTATTTTTGTTTTATTTTGTGAGAGAACCAGTAATAATAATAACAGATAAACTGCAGTCTGAAATCACCATAAATTAAGACATACATAAGTGGTCGCTCCTGTTTGCACAAACGCAACAATCCATTATTCATATTATCCTCTTACTACATACTGACTCTTATTATACTCATAATTTTCTAATTGCACTGCTTGAGTATTCACACTTCTATTTGAGATTTGAACAAAAGATGTTCTTGAAAAGCGACGCAAAAAGGTTGCCCAACTGTTTGAATATATAGCTTATAGCGATCGTTGTGAAAGATACCTTCAAAACCGACTTGGTTATTAGTTCTACGTGAGTGAGTTATGACTGTGATAACTCTGTTGCGTTCTGTGGTGGCTAAGGGGTGTTCGTTCTCTTCAAGATGTTAGTGATAATAGTAATTCCCCATAAACAAGTGCACAGGACATTTGCATTCTACAGTGGCGATATCATCTAGAGCCGATAGTACCAAGAACTTCCGTCTCTCAGCCATGCACATAGCAAAGACTGACGATCTTGGACACTAAATTATAAATTTTAACTTACTTGTTTATTACCTATTAGTTTCATTTAACTATATTTAAAGAAAAATACTCAACTAGTAAAACATTCCTGACAGGGAAGCAATAAAGTGTGCGGCTAGGGTGGGACACTAACCATTATTAATTAATAAGAAACAATTAAATGAATGCATTGGAAAAGAAGATAAGGACAGAGGAGAGAAGAAAGACAAATAAAGACTATGGTTTCAACTTCAGATATAAATTATAAAAGAGAGAGAAAACAAAGGGAAACCATGAAAGAAGGAAAGAAAAACTGAGAGGTTGATGGACTGAAGCGAGTTAAGGTCGGATTACAAAGAAGGTAGAGATAAACCAAAAAGAACAAAGGCACGTTTACAGAGTATAAGAAAAACTGCAATTTATTTGCGGGATCGTGTAAAAAGAGGCACGGCACGGCACGGTGCAGGTGGCACGAGTAATAAAAAGAGATTAGCAAGTAGTAGAAGTAGACAAGTAAGTGAGAGTTCCTGCCCCTCACTCTGAAGCATGAAAGGGCCCTTTTAGCTTTCGTGTCTCTTTTTAGTACTTTTGCCTCCTACACTATGTCGTGCCGTGCCTCGTTTTAGTCGATGCCTTTATTTGCAAAAAGTCAATTTGAATGACTGTCCTTAAGAAGGCACACATGGGCCCACCGATGGTGACTTGTCGCTGGAAAGTCTCTTAAGGTGATCTTGCTTTTGGACGGAGTAAGCTGTAAACAGGTTCTCTCCTACTCCGAAAACTCGCACACTGTCGAAGTGCAGGGGTTTCGGCACAGACTGTTGCGATGGCGAGGAAGACACATTAGAGACCACACATTGCAGACCAGAGCATAATAACACTAGGGAGTAGTGCCAAGACTTGACAAAATTGACACACACTCTAGTAGCAGCGATAGACCTGGGTCAAGGTTTGAAATAGATCGAGTCTGTTAGTATGGTATGTTATTTTTATTTGTTTTTTTTCAAAATTTGTTGAGTATTTGATCGTGTAAGTGTTGGGCCACGTTTAATGTAATTTTTGGCCGTGTTGTATTCTTATTTCCTTTTTATACTCGCCAGCTTTGGCGTTCAGAAATAAATGAAATGAAATGAAATACTAGCACCAATAGTGATAGAGAACGTCCCTGTTGAAACTCATTCAGCCGTTCACCAGCGCTGGCTTCGATATCTTCATATTCTGGACATAGCAAAACAATGATACAGCCTCCATTGTTTCTTTGGTATGTGCAGACCGCACCTTTACTTTATTAGAAATTTCTAAACCCGCAAGTTTGTCTCGCTTTAAATGCCGCAAGCGTAGTGGGTCGCGCTATGAACATGTCAAAGCATGGAAAGCATAGGTCTTGGCGCTACTCCTTAGTGTTATTTTGCTCTGTTGCAGACCATAGAAATAATGAGCGGTGCTTGTACACGATAGCTTTTGGGCTATATGCATTGCATATTCCCATTGGACTACTTTATTAGTTGCGGTTTTGCAGATACCATGGTATCTCATACCGCGTTTACTGGATCTGAATTTTGTCGTTTTTGCAGTTACCGTGGTATCTGATGCTACGGTTGTTTTGCAAAAACGACAATTGCCGAACAGGTGCTTCTAGAAGTCATCCCAAAAGAAAAACTGGTATCCGCCCACATCACATGTACCAAACTTCTTTCCCACCAATTTGACAAAACTTAGGCTCTTGTGTCCATAGTTGCGTTTTAGCAGATACCATGGTATCTGTTACCAAGCTATCTGGATCTGCAATTTGTCGTTTTTGCAGTACCGTGGCTCTGCAAAAACGACAATCTTTCGGTTTTAGTAATCAACCAGAAAGAAATACTGATATCCACTAACGTCTAGAAGGACTTGGGAGGAACTTCTTTCCCAAAACTTTTACAAAATGCTAGACTCTTGCGTTATTGATGACGAAAGTGAGATGAATTTTGAAGATACCACGGCCATTTACCACGGTCGTTGTCAAATACCATGGTAACCGCAAAAACGCATTTTAAGCAAGGTACCAGATACCACGGTAACTGCGAAACGACTTTCGACCGTGGTATCAGATACCATGCTATCTGCAAAAACGCAACTGGTGATGATGAGAGCGAGATGACCTTTTCGGGTACCACGTTAACTGGCCAGATACCACGTTAACTGCAATAACGCTTTTTGACTATGGTATCAGGTACCACGGTAACTAAACGACTTTAGACTATGGTATCAGACACCATGGTATCGGCAAAAACGCAACTATTGAACTTTAGGCGTATTCTCGCCGTTCCCCGAGTACTCCTCGGGGACAGGGGCGTAATTTGCTATGGGGCAGGGGGTGCAACTGCCCCCCCCCCCCCAGCTGAAATTTAGCGTCTTCGAAACTCTCGTCGAAACTAAGATAGGCCTGCAGAATTCAAACATCCACAGAAATAAATCGGTTTTCTTTAGTATCCCTTTGTCTTTATGGTAAGATTGGAACACGGAAGCCTTGAAACTTTTATAGCGATCTGCATGCGCTATGCAGGGTTGAACACGTCTATGTCAGACGACCGACTAAGTGATCTTTTGGTCATTGGTACCCAACCTGAAAAAGCGAAGAAGCTTGACGTCAATCGCGCAGTGGACAGTTTCGCGAATTTGAAGGAGCGTCGTTTCGCTTTGGTCGATTAGTAAAATCTTGTTTTTATTACGTTTTTCTTCTTGAAATAATACTGCTAATT
The DNA here is from genome assembly GCA_030848855.1 of Branchinecta sandiegonensis. NCBI lineage: Eukaryota > Metazoa > Arthropoda > Branchiopoda > Anostraca > Branchinectidae > Branchinecta > Branchinecta sandiegonensis. The sequence continues at coordinate 6,342,708 of JAUPMV010000016.1, read as the reverse complement.
TTCACTTGACTTGACATTTTCACAGGATTTTGACGAAATAACGCCCCTGCTCGGAGAATCGAAGGGAACGGCGAGAATAGAGGGAGTCACTCCACGCGGACTCCGCGTATAGAAACAATGAATGTTTCCAAAATGGATTTTGTTCGAAAAAAAATATGCATTAACGAAATTAGTCTGGATCCACTTTATTTTTGGTTTTGTTTTATTGTGATTGTTTCTAATTAATTTTGCATTGCACCAACACCAGCAAAAATTGATTCCCCTCCGAATCTGAAAGGGAGTCCTTTTTGATGATGGTGATGATAATCGGATCATTCCTCGTCCGCGGAGACTCGCGAGAATACGGGGAGTGAGTCCCCAGGACAAACGAAAACGCGGGGACTCCTCAAGTTGAGTCCTCGGGGAACGGCGAGAATACGCCCTTTGTCCTAGCTTATTCTATCTTCTCTTCACAGGACCCTCCAGACCATTCCAGAAGTTATCCAGCCTTTAAGAGACCTCCGCTGTTGCGATGGGGACTCCGTCACTTTCGAGTGCAGAATGAAAGCTCAACCGCAACCTTATGTTCGATGGACTAAAGGTGGAAAGGTATGGAGAATTAAGTCTCTAGTGTAGGAGAACTCTAACATCAGTGTTGGGAAGGTACTTGTAGGCTAGTTCAAGCTCAAAGTTGGAACAAAATTTAACCACTTGAGTTTGACTTAAGTACAAATTTACTGTAGTACTTACTTATTATTACTTAACTTATAACTTATTTACTTAAGTGAAAATATCTTATTATACTTTCGACATAAAGCATAACTTTTACTAGATTGACGTTTTCAAGATATATAATTCTTCAACTTATAGTCTTTTAATATATTTGAATACTTTAAAACTAGGCTGTGCTTTCAACAAATAGCCTACGGTTTTTGAATGTTTTAGGCCTTTTCCGAGACCCGTTGACTTGTAGCGAAGACAGGGAAACAGTTTACATAACCGGTTTTTCTGATGGAAAAACTGCTCGCAGACAACCGTCGTCAGCGTGATACACATCGAAGGTAGCAAAACACGGCAAGAGAGAAAATCAGCGTGGTTTTGTTTGAGGGGTTAGAATGTACCTTACGAAACTGGGGTCTCCGGGTTTAGAAATATATGATTTGAATATTTGAAAACTTCGCGTGCCGCGGTTAAAAAGTGGAAACTAAGCAAAATGGAGAGGAGTACAAAACACAAGATAGACATATCAGCCTGAACTGAATTCTGAAACGAAAAACATAGTTTGGAGTTTCTCAAGCACTTATTTTTGAAAAAAGTTGTCGGCGAAGAATCAAAAGTGCTAAAAGCCGTAGGTGCAAAATAAAAGAATGGTGAAGGACGGGGATTTCTGGACGTTATAATTGCATAGGGTAGCCAGGGATAAGAGAAAATGCGGAATAAATAAGAAGGGTCCTTTAAGTCAGAATAAACTATCTAGGTACTTGAAGGCTTCAAGTACCAAGAAAATTTCACTTACTGACTGAAGTACATCCTGCTTTGGGTTAGGCTACATCGGTTTGGAATTGAAATGCTTTTTCGGCAGAATTTAGTTTACTTGTTTATTTATTTATTATCACCTAAAGTGGTGTCTTTAAGGAGTATAAGGTAAGGTAAGGTACAATTTTATTGACAAATATAAATAAGCCTCATGTTGCTTAAAAGCGCCAGACATGCCAGTGGCAGAAGAAAACGACGCTTCACTAATTCCGATTTGTTTCTAAAAATTATTCATTAAATCCTAGCCTAAGGCGTTATAAAGAAAAAACAAACAAACAGCTAACACATATCAACACTAGAATTTTAGGACAAGAAAATAATAACTAAAACAAACACAAATGCCAGGACGAGAATTTACGACAACAGACATTAAAATAAAAAAGGCTTGCGGCAATGGTCCGATCTTCCTCCGAGCAATCACAAAACACGAATAAAATAAAATAAAATCTGACAGAAGACATATAATTGCTAGATAGCATATACCTTGTAGAGCCCTTTTAAAAACTTTTCTACCTTCGGACAGTCTAACAGTTTCAGGCAACCAGTTTCATACTTTTATGGAATGAAACGAATAGAAAAACTAGACCTTGTACAATGATATCGATTGGTAGAAAGATCGGACCGCCGTATCGTGTTAAAGTCATGAAATTGCCTTTTCACATAAAAAAGATTTTTAAAATCAGCAGTGTAGTAAATCTTCTAGTAGATAACGGTAAACAAGTGTTGCAATATTCCAGCCTCTCATTTGACCGACATTTAAGGTAAAAAGACGAGGCAGAATATGAGAAACTGATTAAGAAAACGGAAAACCATAAATTGCTCTGGTTGATTTGTTTTGTAGGATTTGAATCCAATTAACATGTTTTGCAAAAGTATAAGTCCAAGCTGAAGTACAATACGAAAGTTAAGAATGAACGAGGGAGAAATAAATAAATTGAAGTATGAATTATGGGAGAAAATGTTTGAGGCAAGAGAGCATGCAAACATTTTGGAAAGCCTTCAGAAAAAAATGATAAAAGGGAAGTACACTGCAGCTACTGTTTTTGTGTGATAGTTCGGATGTAGTAGCGTAGGTAACCATATATTATGCTTAAGGACACACATTTCAGGAAGTACACTGATTTAGAAATTCCCTTTTGGGTAGTAAAATATAATTATTCTTAAAATTCAGTTGGAGGCGTTGCAAATTACCGTTTGGTTGACACCTCTTGTTCAGATTCGCAGCAAGAACTGCTAATTCCGAAGCATAATTTGTGTAGTGATGGTTTTGGTGCGTGTAACTTTCCAGAAAAGGGACTAACAATATTGGCACAAGCAAAGAGACCGTAAAACAAGTGATTCTGCAAGTTACTCTACTTATAACTTTTTCCTACAGTCTTTAAATTTGATACTTGAATAAACACTTTTCAGGAATAGTCTCTATAGCTCGGGCTCACTTTGGAAATGTAGACATTTTTGGAATTTTTCCAGAAAGCTGGGCTGAATGACAGTTGCTCTAATGAAAGTTTTAAAAATATTATTTGCTAAATTTCATAATGTTTTGTTGCATAAATCTATCAGTCTTCGAAATATTAAGAGGATTTTACTCATTCATGAAACATTAAATTTAAAACCTAATAAAATCAAAACAATATAACTTTTCTACCGTTAACATTCAGGCAGTCAAAGTTTAAAGGTTGTGTATAATTTAACATCGCTCTGTTTTCAGCAAATCTGATGAATTTAGACATGACTTTGTTGCTTATCGTTCAGTCGGACTATAGTCATCGCCGAGACTCGAACCCGCCCCCCTGCGCTTACGAGTCCAGCGTTCTAACGAAGATAATTGGCCTTATTACAGTTCAGCGCTCTAAGTGGACTAGTTTCTGTTAGTCCCCCATTGCCTTATAACCAACACTTGTGTAGACATAGTAAAAAGTCGAATCCATAGGATAGTGGGTCACTTTCACTTTCTGCTGCTGAGACATATGCAAAACCTCCATTACCTCGGACGCAGATGACAGATTTTCCACTCACTAACCTGTGGATCTATTTTACCATGTCTGATCCAAGTGCTGACGGTGAGGCATAAGGGGATTAACAGAAACTAGTCCGCTTGGAAGCGCTGAACAGGAGTTTGGCCAATTTCGTAAACCACGTTGGCCTGACATATCACAAAAAATCAACGAAGAAACCAACGAAAATGGGGTTTGTAAAGGCCAACGAATATACTGAAATAAACGGCGATTATTTCGGGAGGACAACCGCCTCCCTTCTTAAGCGCAGACAGAAAATTTCGAGGAAAAATACCAAAACGAGGATGAAGATCAGCAACCAAGAAAACCAAAACCAAAACTGTTTCAGTATATTCGTTGGCCTTTACAAACCCCATTTTCGTTGGTTTCTTCGTTGATTTTTTGTGAGCGTGCTAACGATTCGGCCGTAGTCAGGTGGGGGGGGGGGCAACTCTTTAGTCGCTTGTTGAGTGACAGAGTGTTAAGAGGGATCGTGTTATGCGCCGAACTTGACCTTAGAGTCTGGCGTAATTTGCCAGTTTGCAGTTCGTAATTTACTGACTTAGTACCATGTTCATGGTATCGAAAAACGAACGATACTTAGTAGCCGCAAGGTTTTGTGGAGATGATGAGGAGAGAGAGGTCCGCCATAGGATTGTAGCGTTGGTGTTTTTCCATAAGGTGATAAGGGAATTTTTCTCGAAACTGAGTTATTAGTTATTAAGTAGTTACTGAGCTATTAGTTTAGTTAGACAGTGCGATCATCTTACAATTGTGATATTGAGGCTCACCGAAGAATCCGACGGAGAGCCAGGGACGTCACGACTGGGGGGGGGGGGGGGGGTGAGGGGGGACGACCCCCCCCCCCCCCCCCCAATCTTGTCAGCCAGTCGGTAAAAAAGAATAACCGAGTCGGTGAGAAGTGCCGCGATTTTACGTCAAAACAGTTGATTTTTTTCATGAGAACAGTCGGTTTTTCTGAAAATCGGTCGACTTTTTTTCAAAACTGTCATTTTTTTCTGAAGCGAACTACTAGTCCAGCAAAAAAAAAAAGAAAATTCAGAAACGAATCCAGCGGATCTCTTTATCCCTGTAAAGAACATCTAATCAACTTTAAATACAACTTTGACTAAAAAAAAATTCCGGTTACAACCGGATTCCGGACTAACTATATGTCCGGGAAAAAAACGATTGTCGTATACAGACTCAGCGTATCTTCTTACCCCTAAATCTGTCATCTAATAAATACCAGATAAAACTTTCGCTTTTAACAAACTTTTCGGTTTTGGCCGGACTCCTGGCGAACTAGTTCGCTAGACCCCTTTAACATTTTAGCCATTTATCCATAATCAACCGCTTGAATATGTAGCCTACAACAAAAATGTTACCATTTTGAAGTTTTTTGCTTACGGGCAACTTTAGCACACCCACTGAGTAACCCCTCACTTATCCAGTACATCTTTTTTCCAGTGAGCAACCCTCACTTACCCAGTTCACCCTTCTTTCAGTGAGTAGCCCCTCGCGTACCCTAGCAGTTCCCTCTTTGGTACACCATGGATCAACCCCCTCGCTTGGCTCACCCAAGTGTCTAACCCCTCGAGTACTCCTTTAACGGGTACACCCTGTTCCTAACCACTCGCGTGCACCTGGGATTGGTTCACGAGTACCTGGGACCGGCTGACCGCACCCCCTCCCCAGACAATTTTATTACACCCACTGAGCAACCCCTCCCTTAACAAGTACACCTTTTTCAGTGAGCAACTCCTCACTTATTCCTACAATTCCTACTACATTTCCTACAATCACACATTAGATGTCGCAAACACTCGCTCTCCACACATCGGGCAGAAGTAGGGACCAATTTTCCCAATCGGCCTCCCCGTGTACCTCCGCCTATCTCCCAGCGGTAAAATATCAGCACGCATACTAATTAATAATTTCAATTCCTCCCTATCGAAACCCGCTATAAAATAAACACATTCACCCCATGTCTCTTTCGCCTCGCCCCCTTCGACCTTCGATTACGTCACTGAATCAACACGTGATTTGATGCCACGTGCGCAGAGCTATAATCGTTTGAGAATAAAGGGGTAGGCCCGCCATAGCCGAAAACTGGTCGACAATTTTTGTGTCCGGTTTTCACCGGGTTCCGGGTGAACTACTTGTCCGGCAACAAAATAACTTTCATATTCGGATTCAGCATGTCTCCTTACCCCTAAATCAACTATCTCAATAGCTTTTAAAAAATATTTTTTTCGCCCCTTAATTTGAAACCCCCTTCCCCACCCCTAAATGTAGAGCTACAGAGCCCATTTACGAACTTGACCTTACCCTTGACCCAAAGAATCCTCACACCAAGTTTCATCAAAATATCTCATCCCTTCGAGAGTTATCGTGCTTACAGACAGACGGATAGACGGACAGACGGACATTTTTGCGATGTCATAGGTATCCCTCCACTTACGTTTTGGGATCCCGAAAACCACTGCGGATAGGCTCTTTTCTATATAGATCTTGGTGACAGTTGCGCCAAAAACAAATTCTGAGCGTATTCCACCCTACTTGCCGTAGTTACTACGCATGGCATCACGGATCCTGGCAAAATATCGTGCATCGGGCTGATGGGCCAAGTCACGTCACAGGCACTATCTGGCTTGACGTTAGCTTTAACCCCATCAGCAATTTTTTTCCCGCGAGAACTAAAGTGCTTCGCTAATTCGTTTACGATACGTTAGGGTCAGAAACGGATTCACCGCCTAGTTTCAGTGAATTTATTGAATCCTTGGATTTAAGATTGGGTCGAATAATACTATTAATTGTCTCCCACGTTTTCTTAGCATTGTCTTTGAATTTCATAAAACGATCAGACAGATATTTGCGTTTAGAATCACGAATCAACGAGTTTAACTTGTTTCTGTAAGCACGATATAGTTCAGAAGTTTTGTCGAAGGGTGTAAGGGTCTAAAAGTTTTGTCGAAGGGTGTAACACGCTCACTATGTGGCCTTATAAACAGCCCGTACAAAGTTCTTGCCTTTCTAGACTCTCACAAAATCGAAAGACTTCAAGGAGGAACAGGATGGTGAAGTGGCGCGGCTTCACATTCTGCAAGTTTACCCCGAAGACGAGGGCGAATACACCTGTATAGCCTATAATGACCTAGGAAAGGTTTCCACTAGCGGATGTCTCGTAGTTGACAGTAAGTTAGCCCCTCATATGTTTCCTTGGGGTGGGAAGGAGCTTGCTGTAGGTAAATACAACATTAACTACACTGTTAAAAAAGTCTTGCAGTATTTGCTACTGGGATTAATACTGTCTCTCCTGAGACAAGATTATTTATAATTCGGATTATTCTTATCCCAGTAGAGATAAGATTAATCCCAGTAGCAAATACTGCAGTTAACTTTAATCCTTTCTAGGAGAAACTTTTAACAGTGTAGAGGTTTGTAGAGGTAGCAACCTATAGTCGCTTCTCCGACAAAATAGTACCGTTCTTGCTTTTTGACAAAAACACTAATTTAGCCACACGTCAAAACCTTCTTATACGTGTTGAACATCCTGCCTTTGTTGAGGGAAGTTTGAGAGTTTTTGGGATCCGAAAACGGAAGTGCAGGGATACCTATGACATAGCAAAGTTATCCGTCCGTCTGTCAGCACGATAACTCTCGAAAGGAATCAGATGTTTTGATGAAACTTGCTTTTTGGGTCGAGGGAAAGATCGAGTTCGTAGATGGGCTCTGTAGCCCTAAATTTAGGGTGGGGGAGGGGGTTCAAATTAAGGGGCAAACAAAACAATTTAAAAGAGCTAATGAGATAAGAAGAAATGCTGAAAACGGTTGTGAAAACTATTTTCTCGCCGGACAAGCAGTTCGCCCGGAATCCGGCCGAAACCGGAAAGTTTGTTAAAAAGTAAAACTTTTTATTTGAAGTTGATTAGATTTTCGATTTGGGGATAAGAAGACATGCTAAAAACTTGTGTGAAAATTATTTTCTACGCAGACAAGTAGTTCGCCGGAATCCGGCTGAAACTGGAAAATTTGTTATAAGATAAAGTTTGATTTGAAGTTGATTAGATGTTCGATAAAGGGGTAAGGAGATACGCTGAATTCGTTTTTGAGCTTTATTTTTTTGCCGGACAAGCAGTTCGCCCGGAATTCGGCCGAAACCGGATATTTGGCAGAAGTGAGGCAGGAAGTTTCGATCAGTTTCGTCAAAATAGATATGTCTTATCGGGGTACAAACACAGATGCAGAATCCATATCTGAACTTGGTTTTCACAGATGATTAGCTATTTAGCCTTAATCTGTTTCTAAATTCTAAAAGTAAAAATCTTCAAGGAGTCTGAAGAAGACAAACTGTCTTTATCGAATATTTTTTTTTGGAATCCCGTCAAAACCTTTGGTCTTGTTTGTTGAGGGAAGTTTGTTGAAGCTTTCCTTGTCCTCGATTCTGACAAAACGCAGAAAAGGGAGAATTGTCTTCATTCAATAGTCGTAAAACGCGAAATAGGTGAACTAAGATAATTGAAATAAAAAACGCAACTAACGTTATTAAATTAAACTAATGTTAATTCTTATGTTTTACCCATCGTACAAAAAAGAGAAAATGACGGAGAGAAAACTCAAATAAAGAAACAGTGTTCGAGCTTCCGAAGTGGGTTAGCCATAGGCTACCTTATTTCTGGGTCATGTAGGAATTACTTAGTCCAAGAAGGGAGACGGAGAAGGTGTTTTGCTAATTCAAAGTAAACAGCCGGTCCGATTCGTTTAAAGGACCCCTCTTGCTTATGCTGTCTTTTATAATATACCTAGCTCTCTCATGGAATCATATTCTAAAATCCCTACCTTTTTCCATGGTTTCGGTTTGTTTCTATGAATTTTTAGCGCTTTTTCGGGCATGCCAAGTTTTGCCCGTTACGAAACTCAAAGTTTGACAGAGTCTTCAACGTGCGCTGAGAACTCTTTTACACACAAGGATATGAGAGTCTTCTGTTTGTGACTGTATTCATTTGCTTAGTTTCCGTCTTTTTCCACGACGCGTTCAGTTTTAAAATGTTTTGCGCCCAGCCGCCGCGTCGGAGAGCAGGGAGGCTGGAGAGAGTCGGTAACAAGAAAATCGCTAAATTCGGATGGAAAGTAATGGTATTTTCGAAAAAAAAATTCCGATCCATTTCATAGTGAAAAGGTTATTTCTAGTAAAAGTTGTGCTTGAATGTTCCAGAAACAAATAAAGGTGTTGCGGAGCAACCCTTTGGTTTAGTTTATTTGCCGTTTAGAAAATAATAAGGCTGAAGCTCCAGTTTCATTATCACCTGAGCAATTATCAGTTCATCGTCACGGTGCTTGGAACACAAGCTGAACATTCTGCGAATCTGTTCTTGCTCATATGGAATGAGATTAGCGGGTTAAGCTAGGATGAGTCACAGCCGGGCAGCGTACAGTATGGAACAACACACTTCGTGAAATCCTGGACGGTAGGCGGGGAGGCAACGCCCGACTCCAGCTTATCTGTTTAAGGCTTCTAGATCAACACCACGAATTCAAGCTACAAACGCCAGCAAAAGACTTGGCAATAACTGACAGAAAATGTTTCTGAGAGCATCTCCCGTCGAACGTGGCTACACTGCCAGAAGTTTCATAAGAGATAACAAGAGGATGCGCGGTTTCAATAGATAATGCGTAACAGATAACACTTCGGATGTTATCTGTTGTGTTTGAAAAAGTTATGCATGAAATGTTACGCGTAACAAGCTTTGTGAGGAAGAGCCAAAAAAGCATCTACTGGGTTTATTCCTTATCGTCATGATGTCGGAAAACTCAGCAGATTACTTTTTGGCGGTTTTTTGGTTCTTCCTGATGGTAACGCTTATTATGCATAACATTTTGAAACACAACAGATAACAACCGAAGTGTTATCCGTTACGCATTATCTGTTGAAACCGCGCATCCTCGTGTTATCCGTTATGAAACCTCTGACAGTGTACTCGGTCACTTCGGTTTCTTTTCGTTTGTTTTAGTATTATTGCTCCGTTCGCTCGATGGGTTTTGGTTAAAAGTGTTTACTAGAAGACGGACCTGCTATGCCGCTAGAGCCTCGGTTCACTGTCAGAAGTTTCATAACAGATTGCGCACAACACTTTCAAGAATAACACCTTTTCACTTTACCAATTAAGTTTATACTATTTCGTACCCAGATCTCCAACAACACATTCAATAGGTAAAAATACTACACTGTCAGAAGTTACATAACGACAACAGCAGGATGCGCGGTTTCAACAGATAACACTGTGGGATGTTATATGTTATGTTTCTTTCGTTCCCGTTAGTATTTTTACCAATTGAAGGTGTTGTTGGAGATCTAGTCACGAAATAGTGTAAACTTAATTGGTCACAACACTTTATTTCTAAGTGAAAAGGTGTTATTCTTGAAAGTGTTATGCGCAATCTGTTATGAAACTTCTGACAGTGTAAGCGACAAACTGCATGCAGCGAAGTCTGTCTAGACCAACATTGCTCTGGAGGCTAATTTCAGACGATATCCGACTGCGATTGACGTACTAAATTTCTTAATCACATTTTACACTCCTTCAACCTGTTAGTGGTTTAGATTTTATCTTTGAAAAGGATCGTATTTTCGTAGTGGTTCATCAAATAGATGCTATCTATATTTCCAAAGCTGATTTTTACCGATTTTTTTGCCGAAAAGCAATACAACAAAGAAAACATGTACAACAAAACAAACGATTACACCTTCTCTGATTGAAAGTAATGTAGGCTTTCCATACGCGTATATGCTTTCAGTAAATATTCCGAAAGTTTTCGAAAGATAAAGTTTCGGGATCGTAGATCTCAGAATACCGAGAAGCAAAACAGAACCACCCAATCGAACCCTTTGCTATTTACTAGGCTATCTTTCTATTTAGTATCCTTGAACATTTGCTGAAAGAGTTGTCAGGTTAATGATCTGGTAATATTATTTTTGTATGCACCGCAGCATAAGAGAAATCATCTTGAAATAAGCAAACAAAAGTTTGAGTGACAACAGGAAAGCCTCTAATACAATTAAGTAGTAGTCTGTTCCCTTGCCAAGATCTTCCACACGTTCTCTGCTGGTCCACACGTCCTTCATGCAGGTCTGTATTTGACGGCTTGCGATGTGGGTTGAGAGACGGTGTGCTCTGATGGATTGCTCAGACCAGAGATGGGCGAATCCGGATTCGGATCCAGGATTCGTCCTTTCGCCGGATTCTAATCTTCTGCTTGTCATGCTGGGCTCGGATTCGGATTCCAAACCTTTAATCTTACGAATCCGCTCAAATTTCTAGTCTGCATCCTTCCGGTTTCGGTTTCCCAGCTTTTTTAGGCTTAGGCAATTCAGCTTTCTTATCTCCATCACCAGTAATTTATCACGTTATCTGAATACCTTAGATATCAGTGCTTTTTGTCAACTATAACCTATATACATGATTTGATTTTTGTTATTGTCGGATTAGAATCTGGATTCATACCTACCCCGAGACCTAGCCCTGGATTTGAAGTAAGTAATAATTAAGTCATTTATTTATGACCCGCCATTAAAGGCGGAGTAAAAGTAAAAGTCGAATCTTTTCATGGTCGGATTCGCCCATCTCTGGGTCAGACTCGTGTCCCTTCTGCTAAAACTTCTCTATTTTCTTTGTTTATGCCAATGATAATAGGACGGGACACTTATGGATTTCTGGAGTTCGGAAATGGTTTGTAATAGCTTGGAAGCCTACATCCTTCCAGTTTCGGTTTCCCAATTTTGGGCTTAGGCAATTCAGCTTCCTTGTCTCCATCACCAACCATCCTCAGTAATTTATCACGTTATCTGATGACCTTAGATATCAGTGCTTTTCATCACCTATAATTTATTAACCATAACCTAAATACATGATTTGATTTTTGTTTTTGTCGGATTCGATTCCGGATTGTACCTAGCCCTGGATTCGGTTTGGATTCGAATCTCTTCATGGTCGGATTCGCCCATCACTGGCTCAGACTCATGTCACTTGTGCTAAACCTTCTCTATTTTCTTTATTTTAACGATACGATATGATACGGATTTATTAGGTCAAATAACATAATAGTTAAAGAAGACCCTATCAATACTTTATAAAACATACTGTCACTTACTCATTAAAGTGCTTTACAAAAATATTGACGAAAAGAAGATCTATACCGGTTAGAAGCTGGTGGTTTGCAGGGCTCTAATTTATTTTGATGCCTCGTGTTATATCCAGTTCGTGCCGGTTCCGGTAACAAATCACGATGCTTACTTGATTCTAATAGTTTATTCCCGCATGTCAAAGTAAGCTGGTGACGCCGGGCAACAAGGCTTTCTACACCAAGGAGCTCTATACCTTCTTCATAATTCGCGTACTCCTGGCCCAATATCACACGAACAGCTAGCTTCTGCACATTCTCGAGGTCATTGCTTTGTTCCTTACTCAACCCTGGATGCCAGACAGGACAAGCATATTCTAAAATACTTAATATATACAATTTATAAAAATTTAAAAGTGCCAATGATGTGCCAATGATGATAAGATGGGCCACTTATGGATTTCTGGAGTTTTGGAAGCCTTGGTAAAGTGAGACAAAACACAGTTTCTTGTGTTATTTGCTTTAGCTTTTTTGGTCGTCATGTTTAAACAATATTTCTTTTTCTAGTCGCGCACGACAAAGAGAATGACGTCACCAGCGCCCTTGACACTCGCCCGCAAGATGGCGGAGGTTACTCGAACTTCACCACACCCCGCACAACCCCTATGAGATGCATGAGATCAGCGTCGCCATCTGTCCTTGCTGGCCATTCACCCTTACCAAGTAAGTTCTTAGTTCTTCTAACTCAGATGCAGGGTTGCCACATGTCGCACGATAGTGCGAATTGTCACTCTATTTTGTTTTTGTCATTCTTGTCCTACGTAGGACATAAAAAATCACTCTATTTCAGAAAATCACCAAATGTTTCATTTTTGCAGCAGGGATTCCGACCAGAAGTGGCTATTTCAAGTTTTTTCATGAAAGTAAAATTAAGATGTGTCATTTTTACAGAGGCGATTCCCACCAAAAGTGAACATTTCATGAAAATAAATTTCACTCCCAGTTCACTCTATGTTTTGGGCCAAAAGTTACTCTCTAAATATTTATGATGTGGCAACCCTGCTCAGATGGCGTCGCTTTTCCGCAAAAACACGACGTTACCTAGCCGAAGCAGCAGTTGCCGGTGAAGGATTGAAACACGAGATGGAAAAAGATGGATAGTTTATGGAAACACATGCTCTGTGCGTTGCTACGCGCACCATAATATAGAGCTTATTAATTTGGGAAGTCTTACAGTACAGCAGTTTTAAACATTGTCAAAAGATCGAAGTGACGGCCGCTGCTTTATAGAAATAAATAAATAATAAAAAAAAGCAAGGCAACAAACCTCCTTACTTACTTGTACTTGAGTCAGGACACCGGTTGTGAACCTTCTCTGGCACCCGATGCAAAATTTGTAGCCTGCGTAGTTGTATGATAGTTGTACGAAAAAGTTGCATGGATTGATATGTAATATTAAAGAATACTATCATTTAATGTGCCTCAGACTGGGCCAAGCAGTAGTATCCAATAGCATCCTGTCTATTGCTATAGTAGCATCGAATCTTGCTAGTAGTAGCATGCAATATAATGCAGTAACACGGTAGCGTTGACATAGAAGCATGTAGTAGCATCAGTTCATACTGCATCCTACTTTTTCGTACAACTTCAACTACTGTTTTGTGATAAATTTTTCCTCGGGTAGTTCCACTCTAGAGTTCCATCCTTGGTGGTCTTGGGTCCATTCCTGTGTGAGTTCTAGCCAGTTCTTATCCCATCTTCTTCCGAAACGCTGGATCCTCCTTTGGGCTAGAGAACGGCCTTGACACAGGCGAGCCAAGTTCTGCGTTGTCCTCCTTGGCGTTTCTTCCAGCCAGAAAGATACTGACAGGGGAGAGCCTTCTTGGTGATCGCTTCGGATGGGCGGCGTTGGACGTGCCCGTACCGGCGTCTTGATGGTCGACCCGATGTCAAGCGTTGGGGGAATGATTGACGAAGTTCAGCGTTGCTCATTTGGTCGGTTTGTTTGACACCGAGAATCCTTCGGAGGCGAGAACGGTCGAAGACGTTTAGGTCATGCATTTCAGGACTCGGAGCCGTATAAGAGAACCGATCGGACAAGAGCCTGGTTAATTCGGGTCTTTGTTCTCAGCTGGATTTGACGTTTCTGCAGTAGGCAGATGGTCTGCTGGGCGAACACCCTGCTATATTCTGCAGCTATAGCTGCAGAAGCAATCCGTGTTTGGATGGTTGGCAACGGCGTGAGATGGTCCCAAGCCTCCGCAATCCGACTTCAAAACTTCCACCTACCGATTTCTTACCTGAAGCCATGTGACCCAAGTTTAGATTCGTGGCTCCTGAGTCTCTTTGTGTTGAGGTTCGCCTGCGGGTCGAATATCATAGGTTCCACAAACCTTGTAGGCTTCAGTTAGACCTCCCACGTGTAGACAATAGGCCGATGTAGGTATTTGTAATGTCCTTAGCCATTCTTCGTGCGAGGCAGAGCTTACTCATCCAGCGCTGGACCCTTTCGAGTGCATCCAAGTCCTTGTCTCGAATGGTTTTACGAAAAATGATGGGTCAGACCCAGTGTCTGCAATTTTCCGACAAGTGGGTAAAACCGCACTTACGGTCCAAACAGGACCAGCAGCAGCTTGTTCAATCCAAGCTGTACTGGGAGCGGTGGGTCCTTGTATTCGCCATCACTTCAGCGGATTAACGCGGATTAACATCTGAAAGTCAATAATCTGCATTCTGCTTCACGGGCAATGGAAGTTTTGTACTGTCTCTGGCCTAGAAAGTGAAAGCTATGATGTCCTGCTAATTATTTTACGGATCCATAGATAAGATAAGATTTAATTGCACAAAAAGGCCAAAGGCCATGGCAAAAAAATAAACAAAACAAAAAAAAAAGACAACGATCTATACAGTAACCTACTTACTCTAGGCATAATCTTCGGTGTTGAAAAGCGACCCTGAGGAATCTTGCCAGCCTCCTCACATCATCAAACCGACGGCTACCAATCATACTACATATCCATTTCTCATCGAACACCTTCACGCATTCTTCAAACACTTCATTCCTCAGCTCTCTTAATTCTTCGCATTGACATATGACATGCATCACACTTTCATTCTCATCTCCTCACATTGGACAGGAGAGATACTGACCAGAACGTTCGGAAGAACTACCAATATACGTTCTTCTTCTCCCAAGCGGTAAACAATCCGCCCTAAGACACCACACCTACCTTACTTCCTCCCTTGTTGAACCCACCTTGAAAAATATTTCCTTCCCCCACACTTCTTTAGCCTTAGCATAATACCTAAATGAATGTGGCAGATCCTTCGCAACCTGCCAACTCTGAATTTCTTGGTCTAAAAGCCTAGCCTCCACCTCTTTTTTTTATTTTTTCCAATTGCAAACCAGGACCTACGCAATCATTCCACCACATGGACAGTCCGCATCCATCTAAAATACATCTTATTTGTAAAGACCATGAATCCATTCTAGTATCTAAAATACTCTCTTTAGAAGCCGCCTTGAGGATCCTTACTCTCGTCAGCATCAAAATCTTTTCCCCAAAACATATTTTACTGTCTCTTTGTCACAGTGGTTGTTAATATGACAAGAGGAAACTTTCAGAAACCATTCCGCTTGTGCGCTGAACTGGAATAAGGCGGAGTCTGGAGAAAGGGAGAGCCGCTTAAGAACCGACGTAGAGCCACATACCCAGTGGCTTGCACATGGAACTTGACTTTATCCCAATGCTTTTACGCCATTTGAAAATCCTACTACGCAATTCTTCGTAGAGCTTTTTGTGCTTTCCGTAACGTGAACATCGAATCCGAGATTTGCAAGTAAATCCTGTGCCATACTTTTTTAGCCTTAGTTCTTAAAATATCCAAACTCATTAGACCATATTCAGCGATTTTATAAGTAGTGAACTGAAAGACAAAAATGCTCCTCAGCCGGGATTTGAACCCAGGACCCTCTGCATACAAGGCAGGCGCTCTACCATTTCGGCAACCGAGGGGCTTGTGAACAGAGTTCGCACCACTACAATAGTCTGGTAGAAGCCGGCCATAGGAACAATGATCCCGCCCGAAGGCAAATTCGTCTAACCAGTTAACATCCCCATGTCACGGAAATTAATAATAATACATAGATGACACTTTATACAATGGACTTGTACCGTGACCAAGAAACCACAAGACCAATTCACAAGCCCCTCGGTAGCTCAAATGGTAGAGCGCCTACCTTGTAAGCAGAGGGTCCTGGGTCCAAATCCCGGCTGAGGAGCATTTTTGTCTTTCAATTCACTACCTATAAAATGTTTCCATCTCGAGGGCGTCTTCCCCACTAAAATTATATGTTTGGTTTTATTTGGTTTTCACCATGAGACCCGGCCTTGTGGGTCCTGGTATGTCTACGTGGTTCCGACCACAGCTTAATCATCTAGCTGTGGTTCCAACAATGGAGTCCTAGACTTCTAAATTATATTCGAAAAAACTGTTTCTGGTTTATTGGTCACGGTACAAGTCCATTGTATAAAGTGCCATCTATGTATTATCATATTCAGCGACATAACCCCTTGGTTACCAATTAGTGAAATTAACATACAAGACTAATTTAAAACTACGAAGATTCACATACTTCCCTTCGGAATATGCGTGCTATTCAATACTGACTTCGCTCCGAATGGCACTAGGAGTCGAAATCGATGCATATAAATTCCATACTGACACTTTCTCATTAGCCACAGGGTCGGTTTAATTTAGTCCATTGACTTTTTGTAGAGTAATTATGAGTTTTAATGCACTTGGAAAAAACCCTGTTGGCTCGATCAAATGTATCGATAAAGGTATACGTAGCGTGCAATCTAGTACCCAAATTTGTAAGTGGGTGAACTGTATTTTGGCTATTGAATTTCTTTATTGAGTCATTTTTTTTAGGCTAGGGGTGTGTTCCAACATGTTAGCCAGAGAAAAATAACACTAGAGAGTAGCGCCAAGACATAAGCTTTCCATACATCAAAAACGGGTCTTACTCGTTGCACCGCTCAAAATGCTCGCGACATTCAAAGCGAGAAAAACTTGCGGGTTAGAAAAATTGTAGTACGGCTAAGATTTAGTTTTCACACATCGAGGAAACAGGGGAGGTTGTACCCCACTGCTATTCGAGTGTGTGTCACTTTTTTCCACCCTTTTAGCTAATCCCTAGTGTTATTTTGCTCTGCTCTTAGCAATACTCTACCAGAAGCTACCACCATGGGTTCATCCTGCGACAAAAGGTGCTCTCTCGCCGTCCCCTGGGACTAGCAAGCTTAGTCCCGCCTTTCTGTTTGTCCCAGGAACTCGCTAGTCTCCATTGACAGGAAGTGCTCCGAATCGGTGTGCAGTCGGTCTGGGGAGTTGCTGGTGTAGTTGGTTTTTGAAAACAGATGTTAGTGATAGTTAAAAAGAATTCCTGTGGTTAATGGGTATAATTATGGAGTGAGGCAATTTAAATCAGTTTAGAGCCTGAACTAGATAAACATTTAGGCCAGCTTTGAGAAACATTTGTAGTACGTAAACGTTATTTTTCATGTTTTATTTCTTTTCTTTCATATACTTCCGCTTTTCGTAAATATTCTTTCAGCCCACCATCTGCTATGATCCGCTTTTCAAAACGGCGGCTCCCAAATAAATTACATACTTGCTTACTTAGTTTGAGAACTGGAAATCCAGTTCTGAATCTGATCCAGAATCCAGTCACCCAGTGGAAATTATTCAAGTTTTCTTTCTGCCTTATTTCCGCATGAACACAAATTGATAACATATCAAAATGAGCACTGTGAGAGATTAAGTATGGATAGATAGACCAGCGTATTTCAAAAGCCCAAGGGGAATATAATAAAAAAAAACAACAAAAAAATACAACTTAAACAATCAGACTCCTTCATAATTCTAAACATTTGTCTATATGCACGCCCACTCGAGTAATAACCGTAGGGTCAGGGTTGCCACTCGAACAAAATTAATGGTACTAATCAGAACGGCAAAAAGTACTACTTTGAAAAAAAAGTACTACTTTCCAAAAAAATTTTCGCATGTTGCGCTTCGCGCAACACGCGCATGTCAATCCCATACATTTCTCTTTGGCTTATCACATAGTAAAATATTTGAGACAGGTTTCTCTTGTTCATCTTTTCTTTGTTATTAAAACGGTCGATTTTCTCAGCATTTGCTTGGGAATCTCAGGCAAATTTATTTCTAAATTGCGCCAATCGCATATTTGAATGAGGTGAGCGTAACCAGGGGCGTCACAAGTGCATTTTCGTGTGGAGGGGGGGGGAGAGCCAAATTCTTAACTTACATAAGGCGTATTTTCGCCGTTCCCCGAGGACTCCACTTGAGGTGTCCACGCGATTTCGTTTGTCCCGGGGACTCACTCCCCGTATTCTCGCGAGTCCCCACGGACGGGGAATGCTCCGATTATCATCACCATCATCAAAAAGGACTCCCTTTCAAATTTGGAGGGGAACCAATGTTTGCTGATGTTGGTGCAATGTAAAAGTAATTAAAAACAATCAGAATAAACAAAACCAAAAATAAAGTGGATCCAGACTAATTTCGTCAACTGCATATTTTTTTTTCGAACAAAATCCATTTTGGAAGCATTCCCCGTGTTTTCGCTGTTGCTGTACGCGGAGTCCGCATGGAGTGACTCCCTCCATTCTCGCAGTTCCCTCCGACTCCCCGAGGAGTCCTCGGGGAACGGCGAGAATACGCCTATACTGACAACTGGAGCTTTAAATTATCGACCACAAAAACGAATATTATGAAGTACAAACACTAAAAGGCAGCCCCAACGATGATTAGACAGCTACTCGGCATCTTTGACAGTGCAAAACGGAGACGTCAGCTAATCTTATTAGAGCTATATTGCATATTGACAAGTTCATTTTAAACTTGAGCCTGAAAGGACCGAAGGACCGGAATATAGCTCTAAAAAAAAATCAGCTAACGTATCCGTTTTTAACTATCAAATATGATTCGCAGTCAACTAGGCGTCGCTTTTGCGAATACCACTTGGACTATCGGAGTATATTTTCATTCATTCATTTAATCGTACTTGCCCCATACGATCCTAGCAGCAGCTTCTAATTACTGTATCCAAGTCAAATAAAACTGAGCGCAGCAGGCGAAATTTTCAAGTTCGCATTATCTTTTCCTAAAAAATTCAACTGCTTCCTATCCTGGCTCTTAATCTGGATCAAATCCCAAAATCTCAAGAATTTCCAGAAACTTTGTCACCAGAGGAAGCGAAGCCCCGGCAGCATTTCCTAGATACTGTTGGCTACCCAAGAACATGTTAAACTCAGCGCAGCACGCGATGCTTTTATAGTCCAACTTTTTGCTGCCAAAATTTCCGCCTAAAACAAGCTAAAACCCCAACTAAATGACGCACCCTTCCATAAAATAGCGAATACTACGAAAGGCGTTGCCTACTACCATGCCGGAGATCTTGAAGTTTGCTAAAGGAATTTAAAAAGCCCTAACAGCGGACGCAAAATGTAGTAAAAATCTAGAAGTCAGCAACGACACGAAATGAGTACCATTTTAGGACAAAAAATACTACTTTCGCGAAAAAGTATTAAAAAGTACTACTTTCACAGAAAGTATTAAAAAAGTACTACTTTGGTCAAAAAGTACTAAAAGTAGTACTTTCGTACTACCCGTGGCAACCCTGCGTAGGGTTAGTATTACTCAGAATTGTAACGAAATGAACGATGTCAGACCAGGTGCGCGTGTCCAGAATACGGGTATGAGCACTTTAATGGTGGGTTTACACACTGCGTAAAATCCGAGCGTATTTTGAAATCCGAGCGTATTTTATGCACGTTTTGAGCTTGAAAACATTTCTAGCAATACGGACGTATTTGAGAAATCGGCCCGTTTTCTATCTAAATTCGTCCGTGTTGCTAGAAATCTTTTCAAGCTCAAAACGTGCGTAAAATACGCTCGGATTTCAAAATACGCTCGAATTTTACGCAGTGTGTGAATGCACCATAAGACACGTGGTTTATTCTTACTTCGGTTTTCCTTTTTCGTTTTTCATGCCATCGAACTTTTTCTTTCGACGTGAATTACGACTTCAGTCCTGGCTACTAAAAGACCGACTGTCTTTGATTTATTAATTTCTTGAGATGTACTGATGGCCTCCGCAAGGCCATTTCTAAATATGGCGCGTTGAAAAAAACTTGCACTTTCTTGCGGACACAAATGACGCCAGTCTTCTTGTCTGAAATTCATTATTCATTTGTTAGCACGACAAATGTCTGACTTGGACATGCATTACTGAACAGTTGCTGTTCATGTTTAATAACAGTTTGTACCGAATATAAAAGCGAATTCTCGAAACTCTCGCAAACAAAAAATTCGGGTACGAAAACTGAACGACAAGTTGGCGCTTGTTCCGATAGCCTCTAGATTTTTTGCCCTAAGAGCTTGGTCACACTGGGCTCAAAAAACAGCCTATTCAACAAACAACTAAAAAATCCCTAGGGGACGTTTCTAAAATCTGTTCCTGAGGTCTCCCAACCCATTCCCCCAGAAGCAATTCTTTCGGTGGTAAAGCTGTTGGGTGTTACCCTCTCTAACGACCTTAAATGGTACTCCCATGTCGAAACTATGACTAAACAATCTTTCCCCTCGCTATCCCTCCTAAAACACATGGTTAAATTTTCATCTCCCCCTTCAGATTTGCTCCACTTTTATACTCCGTTTATACGCCCAGTTCTCGAGTATGCTTGTCCGGTATGGCATTTTGGCCTTACTAAAGATCTTTCAGACCGGATAGAATGTATTCAAAAAAAGGCTTTGTGCATTATTGGGCGGGTAGGAAAGCTCCCCTATTTGTATCTTCTCAAAGAGTTCGGGCTTACTACGCTTGAGGAAAGGAGACAAACACTGTGCTATGGTTACGGAACACGAGCGTTTTCTGACCCAAGGTTCTGTGATCTCTTCCCACCCATTCACGATCCTCCCAGAAGTAGACCCCCCCCCCCGGGAAAAATCACAAAAAGTCCCCAAATTAACACCAGTAAGAAAGATACAGGAAAAGCTTCGTTCCATCTTTCGTGACACTTTTTAATTCTCACGACCAAAACTGAATTTGTTTTGTTCCATTTGCATTTATATAATTTGGTTGTGTTTAAATTGTATAAGTATATATTGACATCTGCAAATCTGCTGTAAATGTCCATTGACAACGTTTTCGTGTATGATATGTTGACGAGAAATGCAAATTCGGCATCATTGTTTTGAAAGTCATTTTTAAATTAAATTCTACTATACTCTACTCTACTGCGATTAGGGGTCAATTAGGGTTCTGCAACGTAATTATACACACTGTTATGCTCTAATTGATCTCCTGAATTTAAAACGACAACATTCAGAATTAGTTGTATCTCTTTTTCTTTTTTCTACTTTCGCAACCCAAAGCCAGGAAATGAGCCCAGTGTGACCAAGCTTTAAAAGTCGAGGAACCACATTCTGCATCGTGACTGAAAACGGAGCCCCAAGACGGAGTCGGGTTCATTGGGGGACTTTGGACTCTTGGGAGATGTCAATGGACCCCGCCGAAAATGACCATCGCAAGGCGCATGTCCGCCGAATTCACGATTTTCGCCCTTCGCGCAATCATTGAGTAGCCTACTATTGGCCCCTCTGCGTGGGTTCATGAATGTTTTCTTGACATGAATAAAACTTTTGAGCGAACGAACAATGAGAAGTTGCTGCCTGTTCTGACCGAAAGAGGTGTCCCCGATGGCCTACGTCATATTACTGGGTTATTATTTTGAAAAGTAGAAGTTTTACTACATATATTTGCAGTTGCATAACTGAACGGCATGCTTTATCCGGTAGCCTACATATTTTTTGCTATAGAAGGCGAATATGAAAGTTTGGAACCACATTCTACATCATGACTAACAAGACCAAAGGTTTCGATTTGATCCCCAAAATGTAATACTTGATTCAGACAGTTGCGTCTTGTAGATGGCCTATCCGGTAAATTTTATTATTTTACTTTTACCTATTAACATATGCACTATTAAATTTAGAAACAGATTAGTGCCAATGGCTCACCTGAGAAAACCAAGTTCAGGTGTGGATTCAGCATGTGTATTTACCCCTAGACGTCAAATCTACTTTGACAAAATGATCGAAACTTCCCGCCTTACTTCTGGCAAATATCCGGTTTCGGCCGGATTCCGGATGTACTACTTGTCCGGCAAAAAACTAAAGCTCAAAACGAATTCAGCATATTTACTTACCCCTACATCGAACCTCTGATCAACTTCCGATAAAACTGTGACTTTAACAAATTATCAGGTTTTGGCCGGATTCCGGGCGAACTATTTGTCCGGCGAGAAAATAATTTTCATATACGGAATCAGCTTGCCTCTTCCCGTGCATCGAGTCTCCAATCAACTTCCGATAAAACTTTTTAAGGTTTTCCGGTTTCGGCCGGATTCCGAGCGGATTATATGTCCGGGTAGGAAATGATTGTCATTTATGGATTCAGCATGTCTTCTTACCCCTAATTCAAACATTTTATCAACTTTAAATAAAACTTTTACTTTTTAACAGATTTTCGGTTTTCGCTGGATTTCGGGCGAAATAGTTGTCCGGTGAGAAAATAAGGTTCAGATATGGATTCAGCATGTCTTCTTACCCTTAGATCGACTATTTTATTGACTTTTTAAACATTTTTTTCGTCCCTTCATTTGAAACCCCTCCCCCACCCCTAAATATGGGGCTACATGGCTCGTCTACGAACTTGACCTGTAGTTTGACCCAAAGAGTCCTCATGCCAAGTTTGAATAAAATATCTCAACCCCTTCGAAAGATATCGTGCGAACAGGCGGACGGACAGACGGACAACTTTTACGAACTCATAGGTATCCCGTCACTTACGTTTTAGGATCCCAAAAACATAAACATTAGGCCTGGGGTAAAGGACCTCGCTTAAAACGACCATCGTAAGACGCGTATCCGCCGTTACGTTTTTTTAAACATAGATTAGGGCCGTCTCAAGGAAGTGTATTCCGACTGGGGGCTCTTCCCGCGCGTAGACAGTAATCCAGGGGCGTAATTTCGTCCGAATCCTGGGGGGGGGGGGGGGCAAAGTTGGAGCCGATTTTCCTAAGTCAAGTGAAAATGAGCAGTTTATTTCAAGAAGAAAAACATAATAAAAACAAAGAAACAAAGAGATATTTTACTAATCGACCATTGCAAGGCGAAACGACGCTCTTCAAATTCTCGAAACTGTCCAATGCGCGATTGACGTCAAGCTCCTTCGCTTTTACAGGTTCGGTACCAATGACCAAAAGATCACTTAGTCGGTCGTCTGACATAGACGTGTTTAACCCTGCATAGCGCATGCAGATCGCTATAAAAGTTTCAAGGCTTCCGTGTTCCAATCTTTCCATAAAGACAAAGGAAAACTAAAGAAAACCGATCTGTTTCTGTGGATGCTTGAATTCTGTAGGCCTATCTTAGTTTCGACGAGAGTTTCGAAGACGCTAAATTTCAGCTGGGGGGGGGGGGGGGGGCAGTTCCCCCCCCCCCCCCCCCCTGCCCTATAGCAAATTACGCCCTTGCAGTAATCCGTACCTAACAGTAAAACAAGAACAAGGATCAGAGGTTATAGTCTATAAGAACGTTTGGTATGTTTCGACGGAGGGGTCGAACTCAGAGAATAATTTATTTTATTTCCTTAATAGCTTGTATTCTACATGCTAGCAGTGGATCGTCATTCACGCAAATAACACATAATACAAATAGAACTCTCATTGTAATTATATGTATAATTTATGAATATCGTGTAATTTAACTAGAAATAGAATGCTGGGTTCGGATAACGGTCTGTCGAGTTTCCCCATACGGCCTTGGGTACGGATCAAATATAAATCAATCTGAAGATGGAATCAAGCTGTAAAGAAGACAGTTTTTAACATAAAATATGAACAAAATATTTTTTCTGTGTTTGCGTACTCTGCGCGTCTTCTGGTGCGCTAAAATATTTGGTATGCACCCGACAGTGTATTTTTTGCGGATTTTGTCGGAGAAAAACGCACTTTTGGGGAATCCGCGGATGCGAAAAACCATATACATGTGAAATGAAATGCTGAAACTTAGAATAGTCAAAGCATGTTCAAGATGGGCTTTCGGCACTTTTGATTTATCATTGATTTACGACGTAGGTATTACTAATGTGGGTGAAACTTTCCTCGATTTATGATGGCAATTAGGCAACACTGTAATTTGGTCCGCCGAACACGTTTCAGCTTAGTTTACTTCTTGACAGGTCGACAAATTGCTGGTTCTAGCATGTGAAACATAACTCGGGCATTTACTCCCAAAACTGTAATTGATCTCTTGGTCTCTTGATTACAAATATGAGAACATCCGGACCTAACACCCCCCAAATGTCAGAATGAAATAACATTCGCTAAGATATATCTCTGGTAACTCCTGACGTAAATGTATGTGGCGCTATAAAATTATGCAAGTTTCTTTTTCAAATTTAAGTTTATACCGAAGGTAATTAGCGGGATCGTGACAGTGCAAAAGACAGTAGGATTTATGTTACCTTTCAAACTCTTTAAAGTTCAACTGAAAAGGCCGACTTGGTTTAGGATACAGTGAATCACTGTTGTTGAGGGATATTTGTTTTAATGGCACTTGCATTCCGGCCAAGTGCCATACCCAGGGGCGTCGGAAGCGCATTTTCGTTGGGGGGGGATGCAGTGCCGAAACTTTACCGAATCTCTCAAAAATTTTACCGAATCCTAGAGACTGAGAATTCGAGCTTTAAATTATGGAACAGAAAGATTACGTCGGAAGAGTAATATTAAAGGGCAGCATGAAAGACGAGAAGCCAACTGTTACGCTGCGTTTTGGCGAAGCCCACTTGGATAATATGTTGCCGGTCATGATTGTACAGCTTCTATCTATCATAGCCAATAGAAAATTAACTCGAGCGCCGCAGGCGAAAATTTTCGAAATCCAATTTGTTTTTTTCCTGTAGGCTAAAATTTAACTGCTTCTCTTACAAATTTTATCATTTACCGTGGATGAAATACCATTCTTTTTGCTTTTTCCTGCCAAATTTAATTTCCATCCAGATTCTAGGAGTAAGGGCTAATCAGCTTTAGATATATTCAAACAATGTTTACAACGGGTACATCAGCTACGATTCTTCATCGATTCTTCATTCAAACACTGTTTGACTAAATGTTTCAAAGTCAGCTTGGGCTCAAAGAATATTTAGCTTTAGATAAAACTTTTATTTTTAACAAACTTTCCGGTTTTGCCCGGATTCCGGGCGAACTACTTGTCCGACGAAAAATGATTTTCATATTCGTGTTCAGCATGTCTTCTTATCCGTAAATCGACTATCTCATTATCTTTTAAAAAGTATTTTGTTCGCCCCTTAATCTGAACCCCCTCCTCCACCCCTAAATGTAGGGCTACAGGACCCGTCTACGAACTGTCCCTTGACCCAAAGAATCCTCACACCAAGCTTCATCAAAATTATCTCCTTCCCTTCGAGAGAACTCGTGCTCACAGACGGACGGACAGACGGATAATTTTTATCCCTCCACTTGCGTTTTGGGATCCCAAAAATCTTTCACACCGACCACAAAAAAAAAATCAACGAAAAAACCGACGAAAATGGGATTTGTAAAGGCCAACGAATATACTGAAATAAAAGGTGAATATTTCGGGAGGAATATATTCTTTGACCTTTACAAACCCCATTTTCGTCGGTTTCTTCGTTGATTTTTTTGTGATATGTCAGGCCAGTGTGGTTTACGAAATTATCTTCTTTCACACTAATAAAAGAAATCGTTGGTCGAGAATAGGGGATTTTTGTCGAACGCATTTTCGTCGGGTTCCAAGCCTGTTGAAGTTTGTAAGTGATTCTTGACTAGATTTTCGTATTTCAGCCCTATAGGCATATGGTGAACCTTTGAGGCAGAAGAAGCATCAGAAAAATAACAAAGACTACCTCGTAACTAATTAAGCCCCGACAGTTCTCAGCTAAATTCTCTGTTTCTCTCTCTGTAGGCTAATGTAAATGTTGGTAAATTAATTAAAAAGCAAATTAATGACTTATTTCTTCTTGACAGCTGTTTTCATTTTAGAAGCCGTCTTTGTGGATTTTTCACATCTTTGAAGTGTTAAAGGTTTCACATCTTGAAGTGAAAAAAGAAAAAAAAAAATAGTCGGCTGTGGTTACCTCAAATGATAGTCGGCTGGTGGTTTTACAAATATGGATAACTAAATTTGTCGAATTCTCTTCAGCTTCAGACGCGCCTTTTTCTCCTTCATCACGGAAGGGTCAATCAGTTAAAAAATGTAGATGAATTCTTCAACTGATTTTAAAATTCCAAAAATAGAATACTGCTGGGCCCGTCAGCAGCTTCTTCATGAAGATTGATACACACAATTGGACAGCTCGCATGCTGATGGGATGATCGTGTGTTATGACGACATAAGTGATTTAGACGGGAGTTACTAGCTCCACACCTTTTCCATAGATGGATCTTGTGTGATGAACTTGCACTTATGTACGTGTAAGTAAGTAAGTAATTTATTTATAACCCGCTATTTTGAAAAAGCGGAGTAAATGAAAGAAAGTAAATAAAACACATAAACACACATATGTGTCAGAGCCGTTGTAAATGGCAGGAAATTTGCGTTGAGGTTTTTTTTTTTTAACTAAATAGTGTTTCGGACCATGACAAATAAAATGGCAATACTCTACTCGATCAGTTTATTAAAATCGGTGTTTTGTTATTTATTAATTTGTATTTAAATTCGAATATACAATAAACATAGAAGTCATTTACTAAGAGATCTGTATAGGCCTCCTTCCAAAATACAATGATAATTTTTGAGAGTCTCTCATACCCCTTTGGGTACTCGTACCACCGGTTGGGAACCACTGTGGTAGAGTTTCCAGTGGGATTCTTCAGACACGAAGAAAAGAGCCAGAAGCCCCTTGAAAGTCGTTTGGGTAACTGATAGTCAAAAGTAAGAGCAATACTTATCCGACAAGTAAAGCTTTCCGGGTGCTTAAGTGGTGATTTGTTTTGACAAGCTGGATCTGCACGGAACATTAGCGCTCAGCGCTGTACGCTTCAGCGCGAAAGCTCATGCTGGGACAATTATGGAAAACTTTATCTTCGTCTTCTTTGAGTCTTTAGTTTGAGGTGATGGTGGAAATTGCTCGGATTTGTTGTTGAATATCTTTCTCGTTGTGAAGCCTATTTAAAATCTTCATAGGTCATGCTTTTCTTGCAATGACAGATCCTATATATGTTTGATGGTGCTAAATCCGTTGGACTTCATTTTGGTTATATTTGGCGCCTTCATAGGGTCCAGTTCAGGCCGTAGCTTATAGACAACTTTTATCTTGGTCCTCTTCACGTCCTCTTTGAGTCTTTAGTTTGAGGTGATGGCGGAAATTGCTCGGATTTGTTGTTGAATATCTTTCTCGTTGTGAAGCCTATTTAAAATCTTCATAGTTCACGCTTTTATTGCAATGACAGATCCTATATATGTTTGATGGTGCTAAATCCGTTGGACTTCATTTTGGTTATATTTGGCGCCTTCATAGGGTCCAGTTCAGGCCGTAGCCTATAGAAAACTTTTATCTCCGTCCTCTTCACGTCCTCTTTGAGTCTTTAGTTTGAGGTGATGGCGGAAGTTGCTCGGTTTTGTTGTTGAACATCTTTCGCGTTGTGAAGCCTATTTAAAATTTCCATAGTTCCCTCTTTTATTGCAATGACAGATCCCATATATGTTTGATGGTGCTAAATCCACTAGACTTCATTTCGGTTATATTTGACGCCTTCTTAGGGTCCAGTTCAGGCCGTAGCTAAAAATATATTTAAGAAGTATGTATGAAATGCATATATAAAACATAAATAACATAACAGAATATGTAGAATGTGTATAAGAAAATCTTGCTATCTGTTCATATTCTGAACTACGGTGATTGCAGCTTATTTGCTATCACTTCTTATTTTTATCCACGACCTGAAGAGGACCCTTGGTAAGAAGGATCAAAATATCATCAACGACTGTCAGAACTACTGACAGAAGCGTTGTCGCAGCCATGTGAAGAACGAGTCGATACAAGCGCATCGTCTGTTCGGTCAGTGCTCAGTTGGTCAGTCTCGACCACAAGGATTCGACGAACTAAATTTTACCATGTTCTTCAAGACTGTGCTAACTACATTTTCATAATTCTTGGACCCAGTTTTGTGTATGCCATCTGCATGAAGAAAGTAGGAACTCAGAAAGTTAAAACTAATCTACATGTTAGAGGGTGCTCATGTCGTCATCTAACACTTAGCACAGTTTAACAGAATACCAAATCAGCTATGTTCTTTCCAATGGTATAGTTAACTCAGTTTTCAAAAATTTTTCAGTTAGCACAGTTTTGAAGAACACGGTACAATTCTACTTTCCGTTGAAATGAGGGCTGGTGTCTGAGTAGGGGGAAAAAAGGGCTGGCATTCGTGATTTTGAACCATGCGAGTAACGTTCGCGGATGGTATGCTAGCAGCGTAACAAGCAAGTAGTAAATACATATCGTTTGGGTTGGGCACAAGGGAATTGGTTTCAAACCTGTCGACGGTGTTCAAGACTTGTTCGTTGTGTGGCCACGAAAAGAGATTCTCAGTAACGCATTGAAGATGTTATTCTGGTCAGAACTTGACCGTAAATAAGAGTCCGCTGGCTTCTGTGCTTGAGTCCGCCTTACCCATATCCCTCATTTGGCAAAGAAAAAAAAACATACTTTCGCATTCACTGCATCCTGGGAATGGGTATCTCCTGTTTCACTGTCTTCGGCCGGGGTTGCGATGCATGGTTGGGGCAAACCATCTGACGCTTCCCGTGCCTTTACCCTACATTTCTAAAGGTACCCGTTTTACAACTCCGTCGTCTGCATCTACCTCTGCATCACCTCACCATTGGTTCCGTCAGTCGAGCGCCTCGAGGATTCGAACTCGGGGCGCAAACTTAATTCAGAGTTTAATGGTTTAACCGCTTAGTTATCGGTTGAACTTAATTGACCTAACGTGTTAAAAAAGGATGACACAAAATTTAAAGGACCCCTCGCACTATTTACTCTTCAACTTAATGGATCTTAAAATATTTGAATACTTTTAAACTAGGCTGTGGTTTCAACAAATAACCCACGATTTTGGCTGTTTTAAGCCTCGAAAACAGGGAAACAATTTACATAACCGGTTTTTATGGCAGTTGTCCGTCGGGCAAGTGCCATATAGCGATCGCAGTTTCTGTCAGTCCGTCGGTCTGTCTGTCCCGGTTTTGCTAGTTCGGGCACTTCCAGATAAGCTAGGACCATGAAAGTTGGCAGGCGTATCAGGGACCAGACCAGATTAATTTAGAAATTGTCACTTCCCCGATCCGACCATCTGGGGGGGGGGAGTGGAGGGAGGGGAATCAGGAAAAATTAGGAAAAATGAGGTATTTTTAACTTACTAACGGGTGGTCGGATCTTAACGAAACTTGATAGGCCTATATGGAATGACCTCGTGTCTCGCATCTCCCATTTAAAATCCAGACCGGATCCGGTGACATTGGGGGGAGTTGGAGGGGGAAACCGGAAATCTTGGAAAACGCTTAGAGTGGACGGGATGAAACTTGGTGGAAAGAGCAAACAAAAGTCCTAGATACGTGATTGACATAACCGGACCGGATCTGTTCACTGTGGGGGAGATGGGGGGGGGGGGTCCAAATTTCTAGGGATCCCGCGAGTTCGGTATTTCTTGATTTGCTTGGACAATGAAACTTGGCAGGCGTGTAAGGGACCGAACAGGTTGACTTAAGAATAGTCGTTTCCTCGATCCGACTATCTAGGGGGGGGGGTGGAAGGAGGGGGAACCCGGACAGTGAGGCATTTTAACTTGCGAACGGGTGATCGGATCTTAATGAAACTTGATATTTAGAAAGATCTCGTGTCTCAGAAGCCCCATATTAAATCCGGACCGGATCCGGTGATATTGGGGGGAGTCGGAGGGGGGAACCGGAAATC
Organism: Branchinecta sandiegonensis; assembly: GCA_030848855.1. Classification (NCBI taxonomy): domain Eukaryota; kingdom Metazoa; phylum Arthropoda; class Branchiopoda; order Anostraca; family Branchinectidae; genus Branchinecta; species Branchinecta sandiegonensis. The sequence goes on along the minus strand of JAUPMV010000016.1, from coordinate 6,312,969 downwards.
TTGGGAAACACTTAGAGTAGAGGGTTCGGGATGAAAATTGGTGGGAAGAACAAGACAAGTCCAACATACGTCAATGACATAACCGGTACGGATCCGGTCACTGTGGGGGAGCTGGGGGGGGGTCCGATTTTCTAGTGATCTCGCGAGTTCGGTACTTCCTGATGTGCTAGGACGATAAAACTTGACAGGCTTGCCGGGTACCCGAACAGATTGACTTGAGAATGTCCTTTCTCGGATCCGACGATCGTGGGGGAGTGTAGGGATGGGGAATCCGGAATCTAGCGGCAAACTCGGCTATTGAACGGGTTATCGGATTTAAATGAAACTTGGTATTTAGGAAGACCCCGTGCCTCAGATGTCCCACTTTAAATCCGGACCGGATCCGGTGACATTGGGAGGAGTTTGAGGGGGGAACGGGAAATCGTTGGAAACTCTTAGAGTGGAGGGATCGGGATGAAACTTGGTGGGAAGAACACGCACAAGTTCTAGATATGTCATTGTCATAATAAGACGGGGTTCGGGCACAGTGGGGGAGTTGGGGGGGGGGCGGGTTTCTAGTGATCGCGCGAGTTTGGTACTTCCTGATGTGCTAGGACGATGAAACTTGGTAGGCGTGTCAGGGACCCGAACAGATTGACTTGAGAATAGTCGTTTCCTCGATCCGACCATCGTGGGAGGTGTGGACGGATGGCGAATCCGGAATCTAGTGGCATGGGCAGGTATTGTACAGGTGGTCGGATTTAAATCAAACTCGATTATTTAGGAGGATCTCGTGCCTCAGACGTCCCATTTTTAATTCGGACCGGATCCGGTGAAATTGGGAGAGAGCTGGAGGGGGGAACCGGAAATCTTTATAAACGCTTAGAGTGGAGGGATCGGGACGAAACTTGGGGGGAAGAACAACACAAGTTCTAGATACGTCATTCACATAATAGGACGGGATTTGGGCACTGTGGGAGAGTTGGGGGGGGGGGGGGGTCCGGATATTTAGTAAGCGCGGGAGTTCGGTACTTCCTGATGTGCTAGGACGATGAAACTTGGTAGGCATGTCAGGGAACCGAATAGATTGACTTTAGAATAGCCGTTTCCTCCATCCGACCATCGTGAGAGGATTGGAGGGATCGAGAATCCGCAATCTAGTGGCACGGGCAGTTTTTGAACGGGTGATTGGGTAAGTGGAAAGAGCTATCGTCTTAGATGTTCCATGTCAGGCCCGGGGAGGAGTGAATTAAGGGGGAATCCGGAATCTTGAAGTATTTATAACTTTCCAACGGGTGGTCGGATCTTAATGAAACTTCATAATTGGAAAGGCGCCGAGTCTCAGATGACCCAGTTCAAACTGGATCGGGTCCGGTGACTTTGGCGGGAGCCGGAGGGGGCAACCGGAAATCTTGGGAAACGGTTATAAGCGTTTCACTCTATGGAGTGGAGGGATCGGGATAAGACTTGGTGGGAAGAACAAGCCCGATCCTAGATACGTCGTTGACATAACCGGGCCGGATTTTGACAGTGTGGGGGAGTTTGGGGGGGGGCTTAATTCTGCCGATCCCGCAAGCTCGGAACTTCCCCATGTTCTAGGACGATAAAACTTGGAAGACGTATCAGGGACCCGAACAGACTGACTTGAGAATAGTTGTTTCCCCGATCCGACCATCATAGGGGTTGCAAAAAGTTTTTGACAAGCCCAAAAACCAAACGGATGGACAGAACAGGATGGAAGTTGGACAGTGCCGAGTTTGTTCGACCTTGATTTGTTATTTGGCGTCCGGACAGTAGACGACCAAAGTGAGGGGAAGGGGGAGCAGGACTCGAATATTTGCAGATAGGCTCTGCTCCGATTCCAGTCAAACTTGATGGACGGGAAGAGGATAAGTCAGAGATGCGACATATATATGTTTCCTAGTCATATTCGGCCATGGTGGGCGGAGTTGGAAGCGGAGTCCCGGAAATGTTGTGGCTCGCATAAGGGTCAAACAAGTAGAGTGATTTGAATGAAACTTGGAAGGTACAGAGATCATATGCCCTAGATAACACATTTTAAGGTTCAAACCGGATCCAACTGCGGTGGGGGGGGGGGAGGTTTACCGGAAGTTCCCCAAAAATGCTCAGATTCGAATGAAAGATAGGTAAGAGAAAATGCTTCAGATGATCCAGTTAGGAGTCCGCACCAGATTCGAGCGCGGTGTATGGGGAGTTGGAAGGGGGTACCGGAAATCTTGGGCACGTTTAGGGACATATCGAGTGGATTTCTTGGGTTGAAACTTGGAAGGTCGGCAATTGCTTGGAGGTGATGTCGGAAATTTTCAGACTTGAGTGGAACTAGATATCCTAATTCTAGGTCCGAATCGCATATTTGGATGGCGGGGTGTTCTGTGAAGTTCTCTTCTACTTTCTTGTATCACCTACTCGTAACAAGTGCCATATGAGCCCGTAGCTCTTGTTCTAATGGAAAAGTTTCTCACAGACAACCGTCGACAGCGTGATACACATCGAAGGTAGCAAAACAGGGCAAGTGAGAAAATCAGCGCGGTTTTGTTAGAGGGGTTAGAATGTACCGTACGAAATTTTGGTCTCCGGGTTTAGACATCTATGGAGTCATTATGGAAGCAGTTGCGTTAGTATTATAGGTAACAAGGTCTTTTAAGAGTTGTATATTTTTCAGGACGGCGAGATTATACAGAGGAGTTGACGGCTATGCCACGAACTCGCGTACGCGCTGCAGCGCCTAAGTTCTATGCCGTTCCGCACAACAAAATCGCAGAAATTGGAGACACAGTTCGCTTCCAGTGCGCCGTAGCAGGTTAGTAGATGCTTTAATTTATCCTTGAATTACTAGCTGCGTTCTTCGTCACGGGAGATCTCACCGGTGGTATCCGGTTTTTCTTATAAACCGTTTTTGCATCCACCGGTGACTACTCACCAGTCTTATAACCCGTTATTGAACTAATACAACCGGCATATAATATAATATATATATATATGTAATATAATATAACCGGTGTCAGGTTTTACCTCACCGGTGAGAACTAACCAGAACCTGCTCGGGAGCCCGGCTTCAGCGAGGAGTTAGCAAGTTTTCATCAACTCACCGGTGAACCAAAAAACGCGTTGTAAGAGAAGAACCGGACACTGGTGACAAAACACCACAGACAGCCCGGAGTGCAATGAACGCAGCTACTGGTTGTTTCAGGGCTGAGCTGAGAAATGCGACGTTTTTGTCGGAAAGCGACGGGTATTGTCTGTATATTTACAAGGTTTGAGAAGGGAGATATTTGGTCCAGAAAAGGCGGAAGGGGAGGATTTGGTAAGAAATATAAGTGTTGGTACGACTGTATTTGAGTGTTGAGGTTCACTCTCAACCTGATGTTATAGCGAGGGGTGTAGTAAGCCGGTCGAAAGATGGCGAATATTCAAGTATACAGTCATCGGAGTCAGGATGGGCTAGGGCAGTGGTTCCCAACCGGGGGTACGCGAGACCCTCGTAAGGGGTACGCGAAGGTCCCAAATCTCTGAATTCGAAATTGTCTGCTTTCGTCAAGAAATTAAAGTTTTGGCTTACGAAGTTTCAAAGAAACAGCGCAAGTGTCTTTCTGATGCTTGACCAGTTTACGGAAGAGTATGAAATTGACAACCTTGCAGCCTCAAGTATCCTATTTATTTGAATACATTTTACACATTAATCCCTTACCATTTATGACAATAGATGACGTCTTTTTGGCATTTGGCAGATCCTGGTAGAATAGTAGAACAATAATTCTTCAAAAAGGGTACGCAACCTTTTTTAACCTTAATTAGGGGTACGCGATACGGAAAAGGTTGGGAACCACTGGACTAGGGCATCAGAATGGCCTAATACACATGCAGAAAGGTTCGAACCTTCGCCGGTTCGGGAGTTTTCGCAAGCAGGCTTTGGAGCATCCGGATCGTTCTTTGACGCAAGGAGCAGAGAAATGGTCGTTTGCTTTTGTTGTTAATAACATTATGATTAGAGCATGTGAGTGTTGTTTTCTATTATCATTTTTTTTTCTGCAATAGCTTCATGTACTGTCAGAAGTTTCATAACAGATAACACGAGGATGCGCGGTTTCAACAGATAATACTTCGGATGTTATCTGCTGTGTTTGAAATCGTTGTGCATGAAATATTATGCATAACAAGCTTTGTTAGCAAGAGCCAAAGAAACATTTACTCACTTTATTCCTTGTCGTCATGATGTCGGAAAACTCAGCAGATACTTTTTGGTGGTTTTTTGGTTCTTCCGGATGGTAACGCTTATTTTGCATAACATTTTGAAACACAACAGATACCATCCGAAGTGTTATCTGTTGCGCGTTATTTGTTGAAACCGCGCATCCTCGTGTTATCTGTCATGAACCTTCTGACAGTTTGGTCTTTTTTGGGAAGTAAATTCATTCATTCCTTACTTCTGTTTTATTTTAGGCCATCCCATGCCCCGAGTCACGTGGGATAAGGAACACGTGCAGATGCACGAGTGTGATCGAATCAGCTTTGAAGAACGAAGCGACATACGAATAATGGTGATAAAGAACGTGCAACAGCAGGACGCTGGATTATACCGAGTAACCGTAGAAAACGACATGGGAAGATTACAGGCTACAGCTCGCTTGGACATTATAAGTAAGAAATGCTTCTTTTATCAAAGGCTCATAATTTTTCGGTTGATCTCAACGTTATCGATACCCTACGCCAACGCTGGATTTACCCAGCGTTTGACATAGGCTATCCTAAGATCGTGAGATTGTGGTAGACTAAATCATTCCTTTGGGCTAGGACGTCCAGAGCGTTTTTCCTTGTTAAAGGACCCCTCGCACTATTTAATCTTCAACTTACAGTATTTTAAATACTTGAATACTTTAAAATTAGGCTGTGCTTTCAGCAAATAGCCAACGGCTTTGGCTGTTTTATGCCTTTTCCGAGACCCGCTGACTTGTAGCGGAAACAGGGAAACAATTTACATAACCGTTTTTTCTGGTGGAAAAACTTCTCGCAGACAACCGTCGACAGCGTGATACACAGCGAAGGTAGCAAAACACGGCAAGTGAGAATATCATCGGGGTTTTGCTAGAGGGGTTATAATTTCCCACGAAATTGGGGTCTCCGGGTTTAGAAATATATGGAGTGATTATGGACGTAGTTTGCATTAGTATTATAGGTAAGACAGGTCCTTTAAATGTGGGACCACTGACTTCGCATTGACCGCCTGCTGGAGTGATTAACGCATTTTACTCCTTTATTTGTAAATTAATTGTCGATAGCTGCTAGTTGGATGCGGCAGATGACTCGCTCGTCCGGACGCGAAACCGCGTTTTTTGGGAGCAAGGCTTAATGCAGCACAGTCAGTTTGGCAGTAAGAATTATTAATTTATTTTAATCAACAGTAGTTTAATATTTTTTGTCAGCTCTATTGCTGGAACTTGGTATAGGAAAATAAACTCGAATAGCCGTTTTTGGGATCCCAAACCGTAAGTGGAGGGATACCAGCCTATGACATCGCAAAAGTTGTCTGTCTGTCCGTCCGTCTGTAAGCACGGTAACTCCCGAAGGGACTGTGATATTTTGATGAAACTTGGTGTGAGAATTATTTGGGTCAAGTTCGTAGACGGGCTCTGTAGCCCTATATTTAGGGGTGGTGGAGTGGAGGGGGTTCAAATTAAGGGGCATCCAAAATATTTTTAAACAGCTAATGTGATAGTCGATTATGAGGTAAGAAGATATGCTGAACACGATGATGAAAACCATTATGTCGCCGGACAACTAGTTCGGGATGAATCCGGCTAAAACCGGAAAGTTTATTAAAAGTAAAAGTTTTATTTTAAGTTGATTAGATGTTCGATTTAGGGGTAAGAAGACATGCTGAGCACTTATGTGAAAATCATTTTCTACCCGGACAAGTAGTTCGTCCGGAATCCGGCCAAACCCGGAAAATTTCTATTTGAAGTTGATTAGATGTTCGATATTGGGGAAAGAAGATACGCTGAATTCGTTTTTTAGCTTTCTTTTTTTTGCCGGAGAAGTAGTTCTGGAATTCGGCCATAACCGGAAAATTGGCAGAAATAAGGAAGGAGGTTTTCGTCAAAATAGATATGACTTATAGTGGTAAACACACATGCTGAATCCATATCTGAACTTTGTTTTCTCATATGATTAGCTATTTGGCCTTAATCTGTTTCTGAATTTTGATATTGAAAATGTTCAAGGAGTCTGGCGAAGACAAGACCCAACTGTTTGGATCAAATATTGAATGTTTAGGATCCCATCGAAACCTTTGGTCTTGTTTTTTCTGTGCAGTTCTGTGCGTAGTGCTTCCTTGGTTGTCGGCAGCTTTTCTTTTTCGTAATCGTCTGACTGACTCCTTTCTAATAGCCTCATAAATTCGCTTATATTTGGTAATCTCCCCTTGATTATTTTTATTGCATCCGACCATCAAAGATAGTCTTTGCATTTAAAATTAATGAGAATCTGGTAATTAAACTGCTTTTGTCCAAACATATTTATTCCCTCATGCGTGCTTGGCTTAGCGAGTGTATTTAAAAATATGAGCGTGGCTTAATGAGTTTAAATTTGTTGAGCTTGGATACCAATATCGAATAGAAACTCGGTTTTATGTGTATATAGATGCCTTGTTCACAAAGTTAAGGCGCTTATGAATTGACACTTACCGCTTAGTGTGCGTCTCCTTACGGACTTACCAACGATGGGTAAGGTGGGGCAATCCGATTCATCTGGTGATGATTCACTAAAATTATTTTACCTTTGCGACTTGGTCGCCTTTGCCTGGTCAGTGTCGTTTTAAAAATCATAGATTATTATATATAAATACAATATAAAATATATTAAAAACGTGTTAGCTGTTCGAGGATACGAGGAGACAAAAAGGCTTATCCAATTTGCCACAAGCGACCAATACACTGTAAAAACTAAAAAGTGTCTCCTACGTTGGACTTTATGAATTGTGCATCACCGAATTCGGAGATTGTTATTGTAGTGTCCAGTGTGGTTGTTTTTGTGGGTTTTTTTTAAATATATTTTATTTATAATATTTATGTATTTACCTATAAAAATCTTGATTTTTGAAAACGACACACCAGTGCAGAAAATGCGACGTTAGGTTCGAGTGCTGCCATGGCTGGACTTCGAACACAAGGTGTCCAGTTTCTAGTTTTATGCATACTTTTATTTTATGCATGATTTAATATTGTTTCAGTTTAGATTCCGTGCTAAAAAAAAAATCCCTTAGTAGCAAAGCGATCATCCCGAAAGTTAAATTTGTCTTTGAGTGTCATGTGTGTTCTGCGCTTAGAAAAAGTTCGAGGCCATGGTGCCACCTAGCACCTAGGCAGTCAGAAAGAAATATTCAGTGCTCCGATGTTGCGACATGCCCCTTTCTTATTATATATTTTTGTTTTGTGGTTTCTTCGTTATTTATTTCCGCCGATTTATATTAATTTATGACTATGCTCTGATCAAAGCGCGATTCCAAAATGTTATCACGGTGACTAAGCCTACACAATCGTACCTCTTGCGGCTGCAGCATTTCTATTGGATGTTTTTTTTTGTAGCCTATTATGTTGATGTGCATATTATATTCAAAATCAGATTTTTAGTATCGAAGAAAATGAAAGGAAATGGATGAAATGAGCAAGGATGCAGTACCTGTGATATTCTGTAACCCAATAAATCCCAGGATACAGGTTTTCATGGGGGCACTGTGCCCCAGCGTATGAACGCTTTGCTCATACACTGTAAAAAGTCTCTCCTACATCGGGCTTTAGTGGTTGCACATCACCGAATTCAGCAATTTTTATTCCGATTTCGGAGGGTTAGAATCCGATTTTGGAGAGTTAAAATCTGATACAGGATTAAAACGTTAGAATGCAAAATACTGCAGATTAGGATAACTTAATCTGCAGTATTTTGCATTCTAGTGTTTTAATCCTGTATCGGATTTTAACTCTCCGAATTCGGATTTTAACTCTACGGAATCGGAAAAATCGCCAAATCCGCCAAATCCACTGAAGTCCGATGGAGGAGAGACTTTTTACAGTGTATGTTGGCTCATGTCCTATAATGTTGCAGCACTGTGCCCGAAGTACGAACCATTCATTCATTCATTCATCTACTCATACTACACAAACTACATAACATGAATATAATGCAAAAACAAGACCCCCTGAAGCTATCTTGTTGGGGACATCCAGGTCAACAATCTTAAATAGGGCTCATCCAATCCGTCATTGTAGGGATTATGAGATATACGGGCCACACTTCGAGCTATTTAGTAGAGATAGGTCTTCGGATAGTGGGTGCTAGCACGGCTCTCTCTAGTTCCATTTAGTTGTCTGAATGGCGTGTCCAGTATCCGTTGGCACGTAATTTGGCTTGCGCAGGCGCCATAATCTTCGGGGTTTACGCCGTACGAAGCACCATTGCCACCAATCTTCATTATAACCGATAAATATTGATACTTTTTGCTTCAAAAGGTTAGTTGATATGGTGGAAAATGGGCAGAAGCTTATTGTGGACACTACTGTAGCCTACCTTTTACTTCTCTAAAACCCAACATGCCATGAAACATTATTTGCAATTGAAACAAATCCGACCTTTATGACATCAAGTGCTTAATCTAGCCTCCTCATGAATTACTGGGTGGATCAGATAGCATACGCTAGCGGATATCCCTAGCTTTTGTTCTTGAACATTTTGCCAGTTGCTAGGTAGAAGTGACATAAAAACCTCGAAACAAACGCTTGAAAAAAATGAAAAATGCCAAATATTTAGCTGTTGATTACTTTTTGTTCAAATCCCAGTTCCATGCTTTTCCTTTTGTCTGATTTTCTTTTCAAGTTCGGCTTTGAGCTCGTCTATTAGCGTGCTTCCGAATCGCGCCACTACACTGTCAGAAGTCTCATAACAGATTGCGCATAACACTTTCAAGAATAACACCTTTTCACTTAGAAATAAAGTGTTATGACCAATTAAGTTTACACTATTTCGTGCCTAGATCTCCAACAACACCTTCAATTGGTAAAAATACTAACGGGAACGAAAGAAACATAACAGATAACATCCCAAAGTGTTATCTGTTGAAACCGCGCATCCTGCTGTTGTCGTTATGTAACTTCTGACAGTGTAGTATTTTTACCTATTGAAGATGTTGTTGGAGATCTGGGCACGAAACAGTATAAACTTAATTGGTCATAACACTTTTTTTCTAAGTGAAAAGGTGTTATTCTTGAAAGTGTTATGCGCAATCTGTTATGAAACTTCTGACAGTGTACACTGTAAAAAAAAATCTTGCAGTATTTGCCACTGGGATTAATCTTGTCTCTACTGAGATAGGATTATCTCTGATTCGGATCAATCTTATCCCAGTAGAGATAAGATTAATCCCAGTAGCAAATACTGCAGTTAACTTTAACCCCTACTCGGAGAAACTTTTACAGTGTAGATGATCTCACGGTCGTATTGAGTCCTCTGATTTTAATCTGGACTCCGATGGGACTTTACAAGACACTCGATTATAGGAGGGTTTTCGCGAGATCTCGGAATCACTTTCCGACGAGCGAAGCGCATCGCGGAACCTGTGGGAAAGTGATTCCTGGAATCACTTTCCGCTTTCCCGCTGGACTCATCGCGAAAACGCATGGAAAGCTGATATCGCCGAGAAAATGTTGAATTACAAACTTTTTCGAATAAATACGGTTCACTTAAGGTTTTTTTATTCTTATATATTCCACTGAAGTCACCTTAATTACGATTTCCATTTTTTTTATTTTATTAGTGACACTTGCACTGATTTTTCTCCACACCTTTGAAATTCCCGCCGAAAGGTTCAACTTTCCGCGGAGCTTCCCATTAACCTCGCGGAATCACTTTCCGGGAAAGCTGCTTCGGTTTCCAAATCGCGAAAACCGGGGTGGAAAGCTCGGCAACTTTCCGAAGTAGCGCGAAAACCACTGGAAAGTGTTTCCGACTCTGCTTTCCAGTTCGCGAAAACCCTACTAATGCTTCTTCTTATTTTTCAGACAAATCCAACGGTCGAGCATCCTCTATCTCTACCGGCAACTCAAATTCTTCTCGCCTTGGCCTCTCTAGCCCTTACTTTTCTCGGCGGATAACAAGCTCCTCCTCTCGTCTCGGCGGAACAGCATCTTTCCGCGCGGAGATCCGCGGCGGATCCCTCCCCCGCCCTTCCTGGTATCACAACTATACGAAACTGAGTGACAGTGCGAAAGTGACTATAAATAATATAAAAGGAGCGTGTGAGTTGACCTTAAGGGATATTTGTGAGGAAGATTTTGGTGCCATCGCCTGTGTTGTGGAAGATGAAAATGGGTGTGACTCTTGCTCAGCTCTGTTACTAAGTGATAGCGATTTTGATGGATTTCCCCCTGTGATAGCCAAAGGATTGCAAGACCTGGATGTTGTGGAAGGAAAATCTCTAACCTTGTCTGTTGATGTTCAAGGTAAGTAGTGACGTCATGATTTGGAGAGGATGAAAGGGTGGGATGGTAATGTTACTGATAATAACCATTTAGATATTATGTACTAAAAGGCCTCTATAATGTATGACCAAAGCTAGAGGGCCAATCTACGAACTTGACCTGTACTTTGACCCAAAGGATCTTCACATCTAGTTTAATAAAATATCTGAATCCGTTAGAGAGTTATATTGCGGACAGACAGGCAGACGGAAATCTCGACGAAGTCATAGACATCCCGTCACTAACGTTCTCCGATCCCAACAACTAGTTTTTAGGTTGGTGTACTTGAAAACGACAAAGTGGGTGAGGATTCAGGATTCAACAACTTTACTAAAAAATTTCATTCCGGCTTGAGGACCGGTTACACACAAAGCACATACGTGCTTGAAAAGCGCAACCAGGACACATTTACTATCATATTCTAATCAAACCTTCACTAAAATAAACTAAAAATTAATGAATTAATTTGTCAATTTGTCCTCTCTCGTCTTCCAAACCCTCCACTCACCAACTACCCTCAAGGAGATGTTTCTTTAACCGACTTTTAAAATTGCGGTACACTTTCCGCTTCTCGAATTCAGTCTGGAAAAGTATTCCAGACCACCGTACCTGAATGCCTTGCCACATGGCTAGAACGAACCGTACTTCTTGGCTCACTTACCAGGTCTCCAGCATGCCTTGCAGCATGTCCGTGATAAAATGAGTCAGTAAATACTATTCGTTCATTCCTCGGATTGACTGTCTGAAATCCGGTCAAAACCAGAAGTTTGAGAATGATAGTTTTTATCAGTCTAATTATTACCAAGTAGTTTTGGTTGAGGGGTCTATTAGGATGTTATTATGTGTTTAAAGTTTAACCGAAAAGAGCTGAGATATGACAATCTAGTTATCGATCACTCGTTCACTTAGATAGGCTTGAAGAACCTATAAAATGCGATACTTCGCTCTTCCGCTATTCACGAATATTCGATTTGCAGTTTATGAATTTTCCATTCGGGATTTATGGTGCCTCTATGTGTCTATACCTCTATCCTTGAATATTTATAACTACAACAGCGAACGATTCCCAGAAAAGAAGTAAGAAGATAAAACTAAATACTAATAAAAATGGCAGATTGTCAATCTGATATTTGCAACGTCTAATATCGACTGATGTCTACAATCTTCTGATATATGTAATTAATAAGTAAGCAGTTTATTTATAACCCGCCATTTCGAAAAAGCGGAGTAAAGGAAAGAGAATAAATAACAGACATAAACACACAGAAAAAGGCACTAATTTTCTATCTTCTTTAAATGTGTTACCCCTTTGCCATAAAACTTGACCTGCAGATTCGAGGCCTGAAGAATCACTTTTGTTCTGTTGCTTAAGCCTGTGTACTAGGAGAGGAATAATGAAGTTCATAATATCATGGGGGAGCTAGAGATAACATAAAAGGCAGATTTAGCACAAGGTCCTTCAAAGTTATTTCCACTTTCAGGCTCTGACCCAATACGAACTATTTGGGTCTGTAATGAGGAGGAGTTAGTGGACAGCAACACAACTGGCAAATCCGGTGTTCGGACCTTGAAGATACCCACACCTAAGGCAGGTGATGTGTTCGTCTGCGAAGCCTATAATGCATTTGGAGAGGCAGAGTCCTGGTGCCGTTTGCAACAACCGTCAAGTAAGGAACTTAGAACTATACATGTAAGAGGGAAGTTAGGACCACCCGTACTTTAATTTTTTTTTTTTTTTTTATTCTGTGCTCGATCTGCCGTACTCCTTTCAGTTTAACCGAAAAGGGCTGGGATATGACAATCAAAGAGGGAAGTTAGGACCACCCGTACTTTAATTTTTCTTTTTTTATTCTGTGCTTGATCTGCCGTACTCCTTTCAGTTTAACCGAAAAGGGCTGGGATATGACAATCTAGTTACCCATCATTTATTCACTAAAATTGGCTTGGAAGACCTGCTGAAAATCGCGCTTTTCGCGAATAATCGATCTTCGAATAGTGTAATTTCCGTGTGATTTGTGGTACTTCTATGCGCTTGTTTTTTTGTTGTATGCCTTACGAGAAAGATTCATGATTTTTTTTTTGTTCAGGCACAAAGCAATCTCATCACTGCCCACTGAAAAGCCGCGTTTGTGTTGAGATTAAAATTTCCCCTCATAGTAGATCATAGTAGTTGTGTGGACGGCCCCAGATATTCTGAATGTCATAACTAGAGTAGATAGTGGAAAATAATAAAATCCCTTTGCAGAATCCAAATAATTCAGTGTATCCAGTTAAATGACACAAAAATATGTTGGCTTTTCAGTTAAACTTTAAAGCTAATGCACGGCGATAAATGCGACGGCCAAAAACACTAAACGGGAGAAGCAAACTTTACTAAAGAATTAAGTGGTAAATATGAGTAGCCCAGTGGGTTTGCTATAAGGATGATGGTATACAGAGGCGTTACTAGCCAAAATGTTTTGTTTTAATTTTTTTTTGGGGGGAAAGGTATTTACCGACTTGCTGGTCATGTTTAGCGACTGTATTAAGAAAAATCGACTGTTTTTAAGAAAAAAACGACTGTTTAGGTGCAGGGCATCCCTCCTTCCTGCCATATGTGAGTCCTCTGACGAAGATAATTTCGTAAAGTTTCCGCCGGCACTGAAGGAGGGAGGTGGTTGTCCTCCCGAAATATTCGCTTTGTATTTTAGTATTTTCGGTGGATTTTAAAAACAACCATTTTCGTTTGCTTGTCTTCTGATTTCTTGTGATACGCCTCTGGCGGTATAAGCTGGAGAGAACTATTTCTCTTAGCCCCCTTAGGGTATTTGGTTTTCTTGGATACACTGGAAAAAAAAAATCTTGCAGCATTTGCTACTGGAATTAATCATGTCCCTAAAAAGATAATCTTATTTCTAATTCAGATTCTTATCTCAGTAGAGATAAGATTAATCCCAGTAGCAAATACTGCAGTTAAACTCGGAGAAACTTTGTACAGTGTAGTTTCCCTGTCAGACATAGTAGGTGCTGCCGAGACTGTCGGTGCATGCGAAAAACCCTGGATCGATTTCATATTAATGAATGAACGAGTTTCTTACACGAGAAAAACCAAGGGATCATGGCAACAAAAAAGAAACAAAAATATGAAATAATACATTCAATCAATCAATCAATCAATTTATTACCCGTCAAGAGGGTGGGCGTGTAGCCCTAATGACGGAGTACAAAAAAAAAAAAAAACACACACACACAAGAAAATAGACAACGTACGTAGCAAAACTTTACACTAAACACAGCACAAACATATACAGTATTCTCGCCGTTCCCCGAGGACTCCTCGGGGAATCGAAGGGAACGGCGAGAATAGAGGGAGTCACTCCACGCGGACTCCGCGTACAGAAAACAGCGAGAACACGGGGAATGCTTTCAAAACGGATCTTGTTCGAAAAAAAAATATGCAGTTGACGAAATCAGTCTGGATCCACTTTATTGTTTGTTTTGTTTATTCTGATTGTTTTAATTAATTTTACATTGCACCAACACCAGCAAAAATTGATTCCCCTCTGAATCTGAAAGGCAGTCTTTTTTTATGATAATCGGAGCATTCCCCGTCCGTGGGGACTCTCGGGAATACGGGGAGTGAGTCCCCAGGACAAACGAAAACGCGGGGACTCCTCAATTGGAGTCCTCGGGGAACGGCGAGAATACGCCTATAACTACAGATTACACGAAGAGGGAAGACCACTGGCGGTTCAGTTTACTAGCGGAAGATTTGAAATCTTCCACTCTTTAATCAACAATCTTAGCAGGCAGAACCAGATGGCATGGCGGAGTGATCCCTCCTGCACCTCCAGAGGCGCTTAGGGCATCCAAGAAGAGCCGCCAGTCGTCTCTCATAAGGGCCGCTGCCCATACATCTTCCCATTCGGGCTGGATAAACGCGTTGATATTATGAAGGTTCGACGGGTAGGTACGGCGAAGAGGGTTCTTCGGTCGCCCTCTTCGTCTGGATCCCTCCGGATGCCACAGAAGGATAGCGTTGGGGAGTCTGGTCTGTGAGGAGTCTTGTCTGTGGGACAAACCAACTCGGAGGAATAATAATAATAATAATTTATTTGTGACCCACTATACAAGAAAAGAAGCGGAGTAACTTAAAGCACAACTCTTACTAGAAATGATCTTTTCACTATGAAATGGATCAGAGAAAACTTTTTTCGAAAGTACCATTACTTTCCACCGGAATTTAGCGATTTTCTTGTTAGCGCTTGTCGACTCAGTCCAGCCTTCCTGCTCTCCGACGCGGCGGCTGGGCGCAAAACATTTGAAAACGGGACGCGCCGTGGTTAAAAACACGGAAAACTAAGCAAATAAAAAAGTAAAAAATAGAAGACTCCCATATCCTTAAATGTGAAAGAGTTGTCAGCAGACTTTGAAGATTCCGGCAAACTTTACGTTGTGTGACGGGCAAAACTCGGCACGGCTAAAAAAGTGCTAAAAATTCATAGCACAAACCGAAACAATGGAGGAAGGTGTGAATTTTAGAAGCTTATTTTCCATAAGAGAGCTAGGTATATTATAAAAGGCAGAATAAGTAAGAGGGGTCCTTTAAGAAAAAAGAAAAGGAACGTAAATTACAAAACAACATAAACACAAAATCAAACAACTCAAAACTCAGCGCGCTGTCGCTACCCGGATGAGCGGATGGTTAACATGTATGTCGACTTACGAATACCCACATATTTGAACTTCCAATCTGACGAATTGGACGAAGACGGTGACCAAAGCGAGAAGACCCAAAATTCACCTCAAATCGTCAGTGTCATTACTATTTATACCGAGATCCAAGATCAACCTGGAATAAGATTTGCCGGTTTTGTCATCGAAAGGACGTACGACACTTTTGTGATTTTAAATTACGGGCTCCTCTATGCCGTAATTCGCTGCCCGATTACCATGTCAGTTTTTATGTGACTGTTTATTCTATATTTAACCAAGTATTGCGTCAGAAACTTTGGCAGCAGAAGTATTCCCTGGTTAGGAACATGATTGATGCAGCACGTAACCGAGTTGACAAGCCCCTGCTCAGCGTGAGTTTAAAACCCTCTGTGTTGACCGTCCCGCCATTTCGGGTTGCTAGGATCGGGAAGATATTACCAGAACAAACTAGTTTGACGAAGTATTTCCTGTTTAGTATCATGACTGATACAGTTTTAGCCGAATTGACAAGTGCCTTCTCAGCGTCAGTTTAATACACTGTATGCAAACCAGTTTGAGTAAGTATTCCCTGTAAGGGAACGGCGAGAATAGAGGGAGTCACTCCACGTGGACTCCCCGTAAGAAACAGCGAGAACACGGGGAATGCTTCCAAATTGGATTCTGTTCGAAAAAAACTATGCAGTTGACGAATTTAGTCTAGATCCACTTTATCTTTGGTTTTTATTCTGATTGTTTTTAATTAATTTTACATTGCTCCAACACCAGCAAAAATTGATTCCCCTCCGAATCTGAAGGGAGTCCTTTTTGATGATGGTGATGATAATCGGAGCATTCCCTGTCCGTGGGGACTCGCGAGAAGACGGGGAGTGAGTCCCCGGGACAAACAAAAACGCGGGGTCCTCAAGTGGAGTCCTCGGGGAGCGGTGAGAACACGCCTTATATGACAAAGTCCGAAACACGCCAGTGACCCTCCGGAAGAATGAGAAATATCACCCAAACGAATCCTCAAACTTGATTCAAATCCTATGTCAACCAATCAACGACGCGTATTGCCTGTTGTGCCAGTGACGTTTTTTGCTCTTCGCCAGGCACACGGCGATCCTCCACCGACACGAAAAGTTAGTCATCAGGAGTATTTGCAAGTGCAAGAACCTGCAAAGCGTGAACCCACCTTCCCGCCATTTCATATTGCTAAAGTACAGGGAAGAAATACAAATATAAGAACGATATAATCTATCCTAGAGTCCAAATGCATCTTGCACACCTTTTCTGGAAAGTCTGTTGAATATTGCCTTAGGGTTGCTATGGAATAGAACCACGCTAAATACTTGCGGTTCGATGCGCTCAGATTTGTGAATTCGAAATGTTTAGACCGTGAACCTAGTTGTCTCTAAGAACTGTACTAAAATCAAAACTCCGTGGTTTCTGTGTGGTATTGGCGAAAAACCTTTCTAGCCGAAATCTTGCCCTCGTGAATATCTTTTAGCCCAATGTGCTGCTAGTTTAGCTGAGAAAGTTTAGCCTACTACTAAGATCTGAAGGGTTGTCATTTGGGAAAGGAAACTCATTAGCCTAAAGACATTATACGGGTACCAGATGAAAAAAAATGTCTACCCCCCTTGAGCCGAGAGACTCAATTCTAAACCCAACACTATCGTCTAAAACAATTTTTAGCGTGTGTGGTGTACACCAGCTTATTTTCCATGAAGTGTGGGTTTAGAAATTTTAATCGAAACTGCTGGGTGAACCCAGTAACAAAACCTGAAGCTGAGCTGGCGTCTTGGTGTGCTGCAAAATATAAAGAGTATTATTATTACAGTAATATCATGTCATTACCTTATTTTATCCAGAACCAAATCTGTTGCATACGAAATTGTGACGAAAAAAGTTTAAAGTTTTTACTTTAACTTTGGCTTTTTACTGACTTGGTTAACCATATATGGAAGGGAAGGGAAGAAGCTTACTTAAATTAGTAGCTGCATTATGATTGTGTTTTTGACCAATTGTTTCTCAATTACTATACTTAGTACTGGCGAACAGCAGTCTATGTGTTTAGCGTTCCAGTGTCCGCGACTACCATATTGGGCAAAGAAAAGTACTAGATTTTTTTTTTTTTTTTACTGATTTGAATTTAATAGTCATCGTGGGTTGTGCTTAAAATTAAAGAGATACTGTTTGTATGTTGCATCTTCAACTAGGCGTGTAGTCCATTGTTAGAGGGGCATCGACTGGCTTAAACTGTGGCACTTACAGCGAATAAGGTTTGATTATCGCACCATATCTAGTATGTTCAGTGGTTACTTAACCGCGAGGGAAGATGTAGACTTTGTTTGATTATTTTAACTTAATGGTAACCTTCTGGGCAAAATTGCTGCAAGTCTGAGTAGGAGTAAAGAATTCGCCCTTTGTTAATTCAGTACTCCTAGCGGCTTAAAGAATGATTGAAAACGCTGCTCCTAGTTGACGCGTAGAACTCATCACCAAAACATGAGTGAAAGCTTAAAGCACACCTCGCACTGTTTACTTTTTATGTTCCAGTATTGAAAACTATCTGAATACTGTAAAACTAAGACCTGATTTTAACAAATTAGCCACGGCTTTGGCGGTTTTAAGCCTTTTCTCAGACCCATTGATTTCTAGCAAAAATTCTGCAAAATTCAGAAAGCCGGTTTTACGCGTCAACAGCATGAGGCGCCAACACACGTCGGGAGCGTGACACATCTTACACCTAGCGCTTTGGGTTAATTGGGTTAACTCATGGCGGCAGGCAGTCTGTTCTGACTTCTGTCGTGTCTTGAGATCAAAGATCGTGGATATGGTTGAGATGTTGTTCAAACTTCGTATGAGGATTCACTGGCAAACTACAGGCCAAGGTTGTAGATGGGTCCTTTAGCCCTATATTTAGAGGCAGAGGAGAGGGGTTTCGAATTAAGGGTAAAAATATGTTTTATAAGCTAATGAGATAGTCGTTTAAGGGGATGAATCTATATCTGAACTTTGTTTTCTTACCGGACGAATGATTCGCTTCGAATTCGGCCCAAACTGGAAATTTGGTTGAAGCTCAAAGTTGTTTCTGAAGTCTTAGAGGTTCGGTATTGGGGTAATGAGACATGCTGAATCGAGTTTTGAACTTTATCTCCTTGACGGATAAGCTTGTAAGATTTGCCCAAACCCGGAGATTTGGATCGAAAGGTTCGTCTCAATGTCACTAGCTCTTTTGGTCTCGCCGGGAATGCTGCGAAAATACGTGGAATTTGGTATATAAAAAAAAAAACTTCCTAAAAAACCTTTTTGAAGTGGATTAGAGATAAGATATTGGAGTAAACATGCTTGCTGAATACAAATCTGATCTTGGCTTGAGCGGCTTGAGCCTGAAGAGGACCCTTGGCAAGAAGGGCCGAAATATAGCTCGAATAAAAAGTAGCTGACTTATCCGTTTTGCCCCGTCAAATATGATCCGCAGTCAGCTTGGGCTGAAGGAACATCTATCATTTGATTAGTTGTTTTGCTGTAAGTTGTCGAAAAACTCCAAAACGGTAACATTGTCTTGTACATATTCAAGCGGTTGATTGTGGATGAATAGCAAAATGGTAAAGGGGTCTGGCGAAGACTCGGAAATCTACAAGATTCGATAGCCTGGATCAAGAAGTCCAAAAATATTAAATTTGTGGGATCCCATTAAAACCTTTGGTCTTATTTTTAGTGTCGAAGAAAATCGCCACCGCCGAGCCCCAATCATGCATACCTTATTTCACCCAACCCCCCCAGAGCATTGCTGTTGAAGAAGGGGAGAGGATTGAAGTACCCGTTTGCATTGAGGGTCTGCCAGCTCCACTCGTTGCTTTTGAGGTGAACGAGAAAGCAGTTGACCTGCAAGATCCGAGATACACGGTAAGTTGGCAGCAGAGCAAAATAACACTAGGGCGTACCGCCAAGACTTTACAAAGTTGACACACACTTGAATAGCAGCGATACTAGCACCACTAGCGATAGTGAACGTCGCTTATGAAACTCATTCAGTCGTTCACCAGCGCTGGCTGCGATAACTTCATGTCCTGAACATAGCAAAAGAATGATACAGTATCCATTGTTTCCTTGGTGTGTGCCGACCGCACCTTTGCTTTACCAGAAATTTCTAAACCTGCAAGTTTGTCTCGCTTTTTATGCGGCAAGGGTAGTGGGTGGCGCTACGAGTAAGGCCCGTTTACAAAGCATGGAAAGCACATATGTACTCGTCCGTTTCAGGATAGGGAGCGTCATTACATCATGTTGATATAGGGAAGTCTTTAAGCCTGTTGACGCTGAGGAAGAAGTCGACCGACTAATTGTGAGTAGTGACTGGCGCTGCGGTCAGGGTTGCAATGCAACGCCAGACGACGAAAAATCATCCGTCCTAAAAGGACACGCCGTTTTCATGATACTAATTCATTCTAGTTCTGTAATATTTCAGTCCATTCTCGTTCCCGAGATTCTACACTCCATAAGTAATTATCTCCTCCATTGGAACTACACTGATTATCACGCTTGCCACGTTTGTCCCCTTTACGTGACGTGCCAGGCTCCAGATCACTGTTTTGTAGGTGGCGAGGAGACCAATTATGCAAATTTTGCTACGTTTGTCATCCAAGGCCAGAGACATGGAAAGAGGCTAAAAACTGCAGATGTCTTGTATAAATTGCTACAACCATAGCTAACTATAGTAAAGTAGTCAACCACGTCAGAACATCGTAGCAGTAAAGGCCCATTCACAAGAGGTTTTAGCTAATAATCGGTTCCAGTCAGTTCCAGAAATGGCTCTGAGACCGAGAATTAGCTGGGTTTCTGCCGTTCGCAATTGATATTGGTGCCAGTTTTGGGTACCAGCTAGTCTCGGACCCAAGTTGAAATCAGTTCAACTTTTGAGGGTAACTTAGCCAACCAGATTATTTTGGGAAATACTGAGGAATATTCTGATTGTCTAGTTTCGAACCAAGCCCAATAGATAAAATAACATCCACTACATGCTGTCTTGAAAACTGAAAGTGAATTTAGGTCATTGTTGATTTTGATTTATTGTATAATTCAGGTACAAAATTTCGTGGTTGTCCAACTTACTCGGTCTGACGTGGTTCAGCATTAGCCAATCGAAATATTCCTCAGTATTCCCCTAAGTAATCTGATTGGCCAGTACCCTCAACGGTTGAACTGATTTCAACTTGGGTCCGAGACTAGCTGGTACCCGAAACTGGCACCAATATCAATTGCAACGGGCAGAAACCCAGCTAATTCTCGATCTCAGAGCGATTTCTGGAACTGGCTGGTACCGAGATTTAGCTAAAACCCGTTGTGAATGGGCCTTAACGCAATGTTTAAGTGTGATGTGTCCTTTAAGAAAAAGAAGAAATCGTGGCGAATCCATGTGGAAATTTTGGAATATTCTGGGACTTTTTATGATGTTTTTTTTTTGCATTTTTAGGCGAAAGTCCCCAAGATTTAGTAGTGGGGTGGTACAGACAGAAAAAAAATCCCCAAATTTTGTGATAAATCACCAGCCGTGGGAACCCTGGCTGCGATACTGAATAAAGATTATCGCAGTCACTGCTTGAAGAAATAGCGGAGTGGGACGAAAACGCCTCTTGTTAACAATCTAGTCTGACGCAGCGGTCTACCTGTGAATCTTAGTTTCGCTCGGGGTTCTCAAGGTAATATACGAATTCCTGATGGCATGAAAGGGCTGTACTGACTTCTGTGCAACCTCCAGACCCGGGTTGGGACTAAAAGAGTTCACAGCGCTTTCAGTCAACTTATTCCCGACGAAGCTTCTGAAAAAAAAAAGTAATGGAGAACGACTTGTGTGGTAGGCTACACTTTAAAAAGTTTCTCCCAGTAAGGACTAAAGTTAACTGCAGTATTTGCTACTGGGATTAATGTTATCTCTACTGGGATAAGATTAATCCGAATTTTAGATAATCGAATCTCAATAGAGACAAGATTAATCCCAGTAGGAAATACTGCAAGATTTTTTATGGCACTTGCAGCCTCTGGCTCAAGTGCCATATACCGATCACAATTCCGTCTGTCGGTCTGTCGGTCTGTCGGTCGGTCCGAGTTTTTTTGTCCCACATATCCGAGTTAGGGTACTTCCAGATGTGCTAGGACAATGAAACTTGGCAGGCATATCAGGGACCCGACCAAACTAACCTGGAAATAATCAGTTTCCCGATCCGACCATGTGGGGGGGAGTGCGGGGCGCTGGAAACTTGCAAATTTAGGGCATTTTGTCACTTTTTTCTGAGTTAGGGTACTTCTAGATGAGCTAGGAAAATGAAACTTGGCAGGAATATCAGGGACCCGACCAAACGAACCTGGAAATAATCAGTTTCCCGATCCGACCATATGCGGGGGAGTGGGGGCGCTCGAAACTTGAAAATTTAGGGCATTTTGTCACACTTTTTCGAGTTAGGGTACTTCCAGATGAGCTAGGACAATGAAACTTGGCAGGAATATCATGGACCTGACCAAAGTAACCTGGAAATAATAAGTTTCCCGATCCGACCATATGCGGGGGAGTTGGGGCGCCGGAAACTTGAAAATTTAGGGCATTTTGTCACACTTTTTCGAGTGAGGGTACTTCCAGATGAGCTAGGACAATGAAACTTGGCAGGAATATCACGGACCCGACCAAACTAACCTGGAAATAATCAGTTTCCCGATCCGACCATATGGGGGGGAGTGCGGGGCGCTGGAAACTTGAAAATTTAGGGCATTTTGTCACACTTTTTCGAGTTAGGGTACTTCCAGTTGTGCTAGGACCATGAAACTTGGCAGGCATATCAGAGACCCGACCAAACAAAATTAGGAATAATCAGTTTTCTGATCCGACCATTTTGGGGGGGGGGGAGGGCAGGGGAATCCGGGAAACTGAGAAGTGTGTAACTTTCGAACGGAGGATCGGATTGTAATGAAACTTCATAACTGAAGAGAATATATATCTGTAATGTCCCGTTTAAAGTCTTGACCGGATTCGGTAGCCAGGGGGGAGTTGGGGGGGGGGAGACCGGAAATTTCAAGAAACGGTTAGAATGGAGGGATCGGAGTGAAACTTGCTGGGAAGAACAAGCATCTGCTCTAGATAAGTCCTTTAGACCATTGTACTGGATCCGGACACTTATGGGGGGGGGGCGGAATTCCGGTGATGGTGGTTTTTTGGATTTTCACGATGAAACTTGGCAGGCATATCAGGGACCCAATCAAACTGACTTCAAAATAAAAATATTGTCGATCAGATAATGGTGGGGGAGTGGAGGGAGGGGAATCCGGGAAATTGAGAAGTGTGTAACTTTCGAACGGATGATCGGATTGTAATGAAACTTCATAACTGAACAGAATATATATCTGTAATGTCCCGTTTAAAGTCTTGACCGGATTCGGTAGCCAGGGGGGAGTTGGGGGGGGGGGAGACCGGAAATTTCAAGAAACGGTTAGAATGGAGGGATCGGAGTGAAACTTGCTGGGAAGAACAAGCATCTGCTCTAGATAAGTCCTTTAGGCCATTGTACTTGATCCGGACACTTATGGGGGGGGGGGGGGGGGTCCCGGAATTCCGGTGATGGTGGTTTTGGGGATTTTCACGATGAAACTTGGCAGGCATATCAGGGACCCAATCAAACTGACTTCAAAATAAAAATTTTGTTGATCAGATAATGGTGGGGGGAGTGGAGGGAGGGGAATCCGAAATTTTCAGTCATGCGTAATTTTGGAATGGGTGATCGGATTCGAGTGAAATTTAAGAATTCAACAGAGGACATTTCTCCGATGATTTTTTTCATATCCGGACCGGATCCGGCAACTATTGGGGGGGGGGGGGAAATACGTGCCCCGTTTAGAATGGAGGGATGGGGATGGAACTTTGTGGGAAGAACAAACAGATGCTCTAGGTAAGTCATTTGCTGAATCGGATTGGCTACGTGCACCGCGGGGGAGCTGGGTGGGGTTGGGGGGGGGGGGGGGGGGTTGGACCGGAAATCTCGAGAAACGGTTAGAATGATGGTATCGGAGTGAAACTTGCTGGGAAGAACAAACATCTGGTCCATGTAAATCTTTTACATAATTTGACTGGATCCGGACACTTGAGGGGGGGGGGGGGAGGAGGGGTATCCCGGAATTCCGTTTTTGGGGGATTTTCACGACGAAACTTGGAAGGCATATCAGGGACCCGGTCAAACTGACTTGGAATAAAAAAAAATCCTCGATATAATAATCTTGGGGGGGGGGGAGTTGAGGGAGGGGAATTCGGAATATTGAGTCATGCGTAGCTTTGGAACGGGTGATCGGATTCGAGTGAAATTTAATAATTGAACAGAGGACATTTTTCTCTTGTGACCTTTTTCATTTCCGGACCGAATCCGGCAATTATCGGGGGGAGGGCGGAAAATACTTGACCCGCTTAGACTGGTGTGATCTGGATCAAACTTCGTGGGAATGACAAACAGATGCTCTGGATTAATCATTTACAGAACAGGATTGGCTCCGGTTATTGTGGGTGGAGTTGGAGGAGGGGGAGGGGGGTCTGGGATTCCGGTGATCGCGCGTTAAGGTACTTCCAGATGTGCTAGGACGATGAAACTTCGCTGGAATATTGGAGACTCAACAACATTTGCTTAGAAATTGCTACTTCCCAAATCCGATTATTCCTTAAAGTACCAATCTTGACCGCAAAGTAAAAAAAATACTTTTAAGCAATATATGCATTTTCGTGATGCCCATCAGCCCATTAGCAGTTTTGCCTCAAGGGTTTTGCTTACAAATGAAGTTCCAGCTCCCTTATAGCGCGCATCTCAACCGCAAAGTCGAAACTTACTCTTGATCAATCAAATCATCTTGACACATGCAAGTGCCATATGAGCTTACAGCTCTTGTTTTACAGTGTATTGCTAGCTGTCATCAACGTAGAGTACTCTTTCGAGCGTGAACTCTCAAATGCTGCAAAACCAATGTGTAATTCCATTTCTGAAAACGAAATAAAACGATTAATAATGAAATAAATTTCTTGCACAATAAATCAAAAATGACATTTAAGTGATAACAGCACATTGCTATGCATACCAATTACTGTAGTAGGAGCGTTGCCGCGATACCCATAGATAACCGCAAGATTGATCCTTTATGTAGCTCCGACAGGTTTAGTATTTTATCAGTTAGTAAATGTGACATTGTGAAACTGTTGTTGGCAACCATTGAGGCTCTCTCAAGGACAGTTTCAACGTTCATTTTGAAAAGAATTGCACTAGAAGCTAGTTCATAGGGGGGGGGGGGGGGGCTTCCTACAGCCCGAGGAAGTTGTTTCCTTTGTATCTTTGATCATAGAATTCCGAAGGCTTTCTGACTCGGGGGGAACAAGGGCTCCTTTTTCGATCATAGTATATTATTTTGACCCGTGGTCAACTCAGCCAAAGGGTTAAGTATCGGAGGTAGTCCACGAGGTTGAAAGTGACCTGATTTCCTCGGTTAGGCCGACCGCGTGTTAACCGTTTTCTTTTAATTGCTTTCTCTTCACTTTAAAGGACATCTGAACAATGAAACCATACTTAACCACATCATGGATAATGTATTTACAGACATATCCACGGAGAACATTCTTCTCCTGAGCGTGACGTTTTCAAAATAGGGATGTTCGTTTCTGGAGGTTTGCACATGCAGACTCCAAGACAAAAAGCGCAATTCATTCAAAAACTTGTACAGCTCTGGCCGGATCGTATCTGAATTTCTTCTAGATATACATTTGGGCTTAACTGGTTAAAAAAATTTCCAGAAGAAGGGTTGATTGGAGACATTTGTTAATTTGTAAAATTGTTCGGTACTGAAAAATAAGGACAGATGCAAAATAGAGCAAAAATCATATGGTAAACACTATTTCGTATTTGGATTGAGTTTTCTGCAGGCAATGTTAACGGAAGTCATACAGATGGATGATACTTGGTACTCTTCATTCAGGTGTCCTTTAACTTTTTATATACCGATCACAATTCCGTCTGTCGGTCTGTCGGTCTGTCGGTCGGTCCGAGTTTTTTGTCCCACATATCCGAGTTAGGGTACTTCCAGATGTGCTAGGACAATGAAACTTGGCAGGCATATCAGGGACCCGACCAAACTAACCTGGAAATAATCAGTTTCCCGATCCGACCATATGGGGGGGAGTGCGGGGCGCTGGAAACTTGCAAATTTAGGGCATTTTGTCACTTTTTTCTGAGTTAGGGTACTTCTAGATGAGCTAGGACAATGAAACTTGGCAGGAATATCAGGGACCTTACCAAACGAACCTGGAAATAATCAGTTTCTCGATCCGACCATATGCGGGGGAGTGGGGGCGCTCGAAACTTGAAAATTTAGGGCATTTTGTCACACTTTTTCGAGTTTGGGTACTTCCAGATGAGCTAGGACAATGAAACTTGGCAGGAATATCAGGGACCTGACCAAAGTAACCTGGAAATAATAATTTTCCCGATCCGACCATATGCGGGGGAGTTGGGGCGCTGGAAACTTGAAAATTTAGGGCATTTTGTCACACTTTTTCGAGTGAGGGTACTTCCAGATGAGCTAGGACAATGAAACTTGGCAGGAATATCAGGGACCCGACCAAACTAACCTGCAAATAATCAGTTTCCCGATCCGACCATGTGCGGGGAAGTGGGGGCGCTGGAAACTTGAAAATTTAGGGCATTTTGTCACACTTTTTCGAGTTAGGGTACTTCCAGTTGTGCTAGGACCATGAAACTTGGCAGGCATATCAGAGACCCGACCAAACAAAATTAGGAATAATCATTTTTCTGATCCGACCATTTGGGGGGGGGGGTGGAGGGCAGGGGAATGTAATGAAACTTCATAACTGAAGAGAATATATATCTGTAATGTCCCGTTTAAAGTCTTGACCGGATTCGGTAGCCAGGGGGGAGTTGGGGGGGGGAGACCGGAAATTTCAAGAAACGGTTAGAATGGAGGGATCGGAGTGAAACTTGCTGGGAAGAACAAGCATCTGCTCTAGATAAGTCCTTTAGACCATTGTACTGGATCCGGACACTTATGGGGGGGGGGGGGGTCCCGGAATTCCGGTGAGGGTGGTTTTTTGGATTTTCACGATGAAACTTGGCAGGCATATCAGGGACCCAATCAAACTGACTTCAAAATAAAAATATTGTCGATCAGATAATGGTGGGGGAGTGGAGGGAGGGGAATCCGCAGGGGAATCCGGGAAATTGAGAAGTGTGTAACTTTCGAACGGATGATCGGATTGTAATGAAACTTCGTAACTGAACAGAATATATATCTGTAATGTCCCGTTTAAAGTCTTGACCGGATTCGGTAGCCAGGGGGGAGTTGGGGGGGGAGACCGGAAATTTCAAGAAACGGTTAGAATGGAGGGATCGGAGTGAAACTTGCTGGGAAGAACAAGCATCTGCTCTAGATAAGTCCTTTAGACCATTGTACTTGATCCGGACACTTATGGGGGGGGGGGGTCCCGGAATTCCGGTGATGGTGGTTTTGGGGATTTTCACGATGAAACTTGGCAGGCATATCAGGGACCCAATCAAACTGACTTCAAAATAAAAATTTTGTCGATCAGATAATGGTGGGGGGAGTGGAGGGAGGGGAATCCGAAATTTTCAGTCATGCGTAATTTTGGAATGGGTGATCGGATTCGAGTGAAATTTAAGAGTTCAACAGAGGACATTTCTCCGATGTTTTTTTTCATATCCGGACCGGATCCGGCAACTATTGGGGGGGCGGAAAATACGTGCCCGTTTAGAATGGAGGGATCGGGATGGAACTTTGTGGGAAGAACAAACAGATGCTCTAGGTAAGTCATTTGCTGAATCGGATTGGCTACGTGCACCGCGGGGGAGCTGGGGGGGGGGGGGGGGGGACCGGAAATCTCGGGAAACGGTTAGAATGATGGTATCGGAGTGAAACTTGCTGGGAAGAACAAACATCTGGTCCATGTAAATCTTTTACATAATTTGACTGGATCCGGACACTTGAGGGGGGGGGGGGAGGAGGGGTATCCCGGAATTCCGTTTTTTGGGGGATTTTCGCGACGAAACTTGGAAGGCATATCAGGGACCCGGTCAAACTGACTTGGAATAAAAAAAAAATCCTCGATATGATAATCTTGGGGGGGGGGGAGTTGAGGGAGGGGAATCCGGAATATTGAGTCATGCGTAACTTTGGAACGGGTGATCGGATTCGAGTGAAATTTAATAATTAAACAGAGGACATTTTTCTCTTGTGACCTTTTTCATTTCCGGACCGAATCCGGCAATTATCGGGGGGAGGGCGGAAAATACTTGACCCGCTTAGACTGGTGTGATCTGGATCGAACTTCGTGGGAATGACAAACAGATGCTCTGGATTAATCATTTACAGAACCGGATTGGCTCCGGTTATTGTGGGTGGAGTTGGAGGAGGGGGAGGGGGGTCTGGGATTCCGGTGATCGCGCGTTAAGGTACTTCCAGATGTTCTAGGACGATGAAACTTCGCTGGAATATTGGAGACTCAACAACATTTGCTTAGAAATTGCTACTTCCCAAATCCGATTATTCCTTAAAGTACCAATCTTGACCGCAAAGTAAAAAAAAATACTTTTAAGCAATATATGTATTTTCGTGATGCCCATCAGCCCATTAGCAGTTTTGCCTCAAGGGTTTTGCTTACAAATGAAGTTCCAGCTCCCTTATATCGCGCATCTCAACCGCAAAGTCGAAACTTACTTTTGATCAATCAAATCATCATGACACCTGCAAGTGCCATATGAGCTTACAGCTCTTGTTTTTTCCTTTTTTCTTGAACCTCTCGCATATTCTGAATGCCGTTCTACGATCTCTGCCTCCCCCGTCTCTTGTCGTGAAGCAACTGATTTGTTTGGGTCTCCCGTGCCGGCGTGCGTCAGAATAAAGTGTATCTCTGATGGGAGAGACTAAAAAGAGGCACGGCACGTAATGGCGCAGTCAGCACGAGTAATAATAAGAGATTAGCAAGTAATAGAAGTAGACAAGTAAATGAGACTTCGTAGCTCCAGAGCCTAAAAGAAGGACGTTACAACATGGTTTCTGCCCCTCACTCCAAAGCCTGAAAGGGCCCTTTTAGTTTTCGTGCCGCTTTCTATTACTCATGCCTCCTACACTATGCCGTGCCTTGCCGTGCCTCCTTTTAGTCGATCCCCTCTCTAATAGTCTCTCCAGTAACTGTTTTTATGGCACTTGCCCTTCGGCCAAGTACCATATAGCGATCGCAATTTCTGTCCGTCCGTCGGTCTGTCGGTCTGTCAGTCCTGGTTTTGCTAGTTCGGGTACTTCCACATAAGCTAGGACGATGAAACTTGGCAGGCATATCAGGGACCCGACCAAACTAACCTGGAAATAATCAGTTTCCCAATCCGACCATATGCGGGGGAGTGCGGGGCGCTGGAAACTTGCAAATTTAGGGCATTTTGTCACTTTTTTCCGAGTTAGGGTACTTCTAGATGAGCTAGGACAATGAAACTTGGCAGGAATATCAGGGACCCGACCAAACGAACCTGGAAATAATCAGTTTCCCGATCCGACCATATGCGGGGGAGTTGGGGCGCTGGAAACTTGAAAATTTAGGGCATTTTGTCACACTTTTTCGAGTGAGGGTACTTCCAGATGAGGTAGGACAATGAAACTTGGCAGGATATCAGGGACCCGACCAAACTAACCTGGAAATAATCAGTTTCCCGATCCGACCATATGCGGGGAAGTGGGGGCGCTGGAAACTTGAAAATTTAGGGCATTTTGTCACACTTTTTCGAGTTAGGGTACTTCCAGTTGTGCTAGGATCTTCAAACTTGGCAGGCCTATCAGAGACCCGACCAAACAAACTTATAAATAATCAGTTTTCTGATCCGACCATTTGGGGGGGGGGGGTGGAGGGCAGGGGAATCCGGGAAATTGAGAAGTGTGTAACTTTCGAACGGATGATCGGATTGTAATGAAACTTCATAACTGAATAGAATATATATCTGTAATGTCCCGTTTAAAGTCTTGACCGGATTTGGTAGCCAGGGGGGAGTTGGGGGGGGGAGACCGGAAATTTCAAGAAACGGTTAGAATGGAGGGATCGGAGTGAACTTGCTGGGAAGAACAAGCATCTGCTTTAGATAAGTCCTTTAGACCATTGTACTGGATCCGAACACTTATGGGGGGGGGGGGTCCCGGAATTCCGGTGATGGTGGTTTGGGGGATTTTCACGATGAAACTTGGCAGGCATATCAGGGACCCAATCAAACTGACTTCAAAATAAAAATTTTGTCGATCAGATAATGGTGGGGGAGTGGAGGGAGGGGAATCCGCAAGGGAATCCGGGAAATTGAGAAGTGTGTAACTTTCGAACGGATGATCGGATTGTAATGAAACTTCAAAACTGAATAGAATATATATTTTTAATGTCCCGTTTAAAGTCTTGACCGGATTCGGTAGCCAGGGGGGAGTTGGGGGGGGGGGAGACCGGAAATTTCAAGAAACGGTTAGAATGGAGGGATCGGAGTGAAACTTGCTGGAAAGAACAAGCATCTGCTCTAGATAAGTCCTTGAGACCATTGAACTGGATCCGGACACTTATGGGGGGGGGGGGTCCCGGAATTCCGGTGATGGTGGTTTTGGGGATTTTCACGATGAAACTTGGCAGGCATATCAGGGACCCAATCAAACTGACTTCAAAATAAAAATTTTGTCGATCAGATAATAGTGGGGGGAGTGGAGGGAGGGGAATCCGGGAAATTGAGAAGTGTGTAACTTTCGAACGGATGATCGGATTGTAATGAAACTTCATAAATGAATAGAAGATATATTTGTAATGTCCCGTTTAAAGTCTTGACCGGATTCGGCAGCCAGGGGGGAGTTGGGGGGGGGGGGGAGACCGGAAATTTCAAGAAACGGTTAGAATGGAGGGATCGGAGTGAAACTTGCTGGGAAGAACAAGCATCTGCTCTAGATAAGTCCTTTAGACCATTGTACTGGATCTGGACACTTATGGGGGGGGGGGCGGTCCCGGAATTCCGGTGATGGTGGTTTTGGGGATTTTCACGATGAAACTTGGCAGGCATATCAGAGACCCAATCAAACTGACTTCAAATAAAAATTTTGTTGATCAGATAATGGTGGGGGTAGTGGAGGGAGGGGAATCCGAAATTTTCAGTCATGCGTAATTTTGGAATGGGTGATCGGATTCGAGTGAAATTTAAGAATTGAACAGAGGACATTTCTCCGATGATTTTTTTCATATCCGGACCGGATCCGGCAACTATTGGGGGGGGGGGGGGGAATACGTGACCCGTTTAGAATGGAGGGACCGGGATGGAACTTTGTGGGAAGAACAAACAGATGCTCTAGGTAAGTCATTTGCTGAATCGGATTGGCTACGTGCACCGCGGGGGAGCTGGGGGGGGGGGACCGGAAATCTCGGGAAACGGTTAGAATGATGGTATCGGAGTGAAACTTGCTGGGAAGAACAAACATCTGGTCCATGTAAATCTTTTACATGATTGACTGGATCCGGAAACTTGAGGGGGGGAGGAGGGGGTTTCCCGGAATTCCGTTTTTTGGGGGATTTTCACGACGAAACTTGGAAGGCATATCTGGGACCCGGTCAAACTGACTTGGAATAAAAAAAAATCCTCGATATGATAATCTTGGGGGGGGAGTTGAGGGAGGGGAATCCGGAATATTGAGTCATGCGTAACTTTGGAACGGGTGATCGGATTCGAGTGAAATTTAATAATTAAACAGAGGACATTTTGCTCTTGTGACCTTTTTCATTTCCGGACCGAATCCGGCAATAACTGGGGGGAGGGCGGAAAATACTTGACCCGCTTAGACTGGTGCGATCTGGATCGAACTTCGTGGGAATTACAAACAGATGCTCTGGATTAATCATTTACAGAACCGGATTGGCTCCGGTTATTGTGGGTGAGTTGGAGGAGGGGGGGGGGGTCTGGGATTCCGGTGATCGCGCGTTAAGGTACTTCCAGATGTGCTAGGACGATGAAACTTCGCTGGAATATTGGAGACTCAACAACATTTGCTTAGAAATTGCTACGTCCTAAATCCGATTATTCCTTAAAGTACCAATCTTGACCGCAAAGTAAAAAAAAATACTTTTAAGCAATATATGCATTTTCGTGATGCCCATCAGCCCATTAGCAGTTTTGCCTCAAGGGTTTTGCTTACAAATGAAGTTCCAGCTCCCTTAGAGCGCGCATCTCAACCGCAAAGTCGAAACTTACTTTTGATCAATCAAATCATCTTGACCCATGCAAGTGCCATATGAGCTTACAGCTCTTGTTCCTGTAAGTCATTTTTGGATTCACTGGTAACTACTCCCTAGTATCGTAACCGTTTTTGGACTCACTACTATAAGTAAAGTAAGTAAGTAATTTATTTGTGACCCGCCATTTTGAAAAAGCGGAGTAAATGAATAAAATAAATAAAACACATAAACACACAGAAAGAGAGATTTAATTGTATCTGGGTTTACCTCACCAATGTGGACTCACCAGAACTTGGTCGGGAGGGAGGATGGAGAAGTCATCGAGAGATGGTGCTACCCTGACACTACTTACAAATGAAATACCAGAAACTAGTGAGCATAAAAAAGAAGCTAGTCCTACTAGGAGTGTGATGAACGCGTCTACTACCTTGCAGTTTTAAGAGGCATATCGCTGTGAAGGTTCCTCTTTCCATAAAAATATTTGTTAATCAGCAGAGCAAGATAATATTATAAGAAATGACCTGAGCAACGAAAATAGTGAATTATCCAGTATTTGAACGCGCTGAACCTATAAACAAGAAAAAATAACGTATATAGACTAAATAATATACTAAATTTGCTTCTTTGAATTGCACAGAACAATTGAAAAATTGCAATTCAATTCAGTTCATTTAAATTTAAACATTCTTTAAACAAAACAACAAACAGAACGCTCCCAAGAAAGGCAGAACCGCATCCTGTGCGGGAGTGCACAACTTTTAATCGCCTATTACAAACGATTACAGAGATTTCTCGTCTTAACCTTCTCATTTCTTTTTCTTTCCCCCCCCCCTCCCACCGAAACCAACCCTCATTCAGTAAATAATAATGAAATATTCACCTTAAATAAAATTCCAAATAATATTCCACATTTATCTAACTATCCAAAAAATAATTTTTTAATCTATTTTTAAACAAAAACTGGTTCTCCGACTCACTGATTCTCTCCGGAAGATGATCCATACCTTTGCACCCGAAGTGCAAATGATATTAAAGAGTCGTCAAGAGTCGTCACTCTTGACGACTCTTTAACTCTTTAATATCATTCACCAACAAACACCATATTTCTTGTCTCGTACTCGTGGTAATGTGCATGATCGACATAAAAATTTCGAAAATACGATGGGCACAATCCGTTTAGACTCTTATACACAAATACTCCAATCTGGTGTTGAGATATCTTTTTTACCGGTAACACACATAACGACTTAAAACAATTAACCGTATCACTACAATTCAGACGTTCACCTAAAAGAACAGGACTAATGCACATAACTAATTAATCGGCATAATGGGAATTATTTGGTACAGTGATCAGAACCTTTATTATTAGCTGCTTGGCTAACTTTTCTCTTTCCTAACCAATCTATATCCCAAGGTACATACGGATTTAGGAGGTCCGTGACAGTCACCATCTAGACTTCATCTTCACCGTCCTTCAACTGCTCTTCAGTTTGATTTTTGCCCAGGTTTGTGCTAGGGAACCTCCCGAGAACTCCACTTGGTTCAAGTTGTAATGCGGTAGAATTGACGTACCTTTGGACTCCTGGTCCTGTACTATGTTTGGTAGCGTGGGGGAGGCCCGTGGGGTCTATCTACTAGGGCGTTATAGAGTCAAACGAACTCGAGTGCGGATATATGTGTAATAGATATTTCGACTTACTTAATACATGGAGTTCATACACTCTTAATCTCACTGTACACTGTTCACTGACTTACGACTGGCTTAAGATCGACTGACTTACGTCTTAGGACTGACTTCCGTAATACATAAATATTGGTCCTTATAAACCTGCTTTTACTTAAATCGTTTCCTCATCTACTCAGATTGTTTCCTCTAACTTAAATTGTTTCCTCTTTTACTTAAATCGTTACCACTCTGTGACAGTGTAAAAACAGCTCTTGAGAGCAGGAAATACTAAAAACACTGCGTGAGGGAATTTCGAGGAGCGCAGAGGCTCCCCTCACTACAAAGTCCTTTCTCTTGCGCATGGAGCTTCGTCTATTGTCCAAAAATAAGAAGGCTACCGTAGATCTCTTCAAGGATAACCATGTCTTCTTCTTCAGGTCGAGCACCAGGGATCTTGGCACACCCTCACCATATTCCCCGCACTTCTTACTGACAACGGCACCATCCGGTGCTCTGCCTCCAATACGTGTGGAACCGTCTCCACCGATTGCACCGTCTTGGTGTGTGATCCTGTTGATGAAGTCTGCTCGAAAAGTCCAGAACGGGGGGACTCGGCGTATAAAAGCTTCGACACTGATAGTTTCCTACTTTGCCCGGAGGTGGAGGGAGCGACGGACTTGGTTGGCGTTTCCGCGGAAATTTTGGAAGAACCGGAGGATATCACGGTGTTGCGTGGTGCTGAAGTTGTACTTGGTGTTACATATACGGGACTGCCTCAGCCGACAGTCGCCTGGTTGAAGGGGGTGAGTACCAAATATTTCTGTAATGATTTCTGGAGTTTGAGGGTGTTGGTGAAAATGAGCAGTCAAGGGTATATGAAGCTGAATCAGAAGAAGTGACTAATTCCTCCTCCAATATACTCATCCGAGCGTTACCTAAAGTCTTCTGTACCATGCTTTATTAAACAGTTTAACTTTTTCTAGCTACGGCATGCCATTTTGAATTGTTTTGTTTATTGATGTAGTATATTTACGAACTTGATTGTTTTATCTAGAAATTTTATATGAGATACGGTATGTAATTTTGACCTGTCTTTTGTTTATTGATGTAGTTTTTTTATGAGCTTGATTATTTTATTTAGAAATTTTAATGTTATCAGATAAGTAATATTGACCTGTCGAGTTGATTGATACTGCTTGAAGGGTATTTATTTGGATTGACATATCCAAAGCTATTTTTATGTATTTAAAGATATTGTAGATTAAACCATCATTTATTTATATTTATTTGTAAGCATCATAATCCGAGCGAAACGGATCTCTCCAAAAGCATGTTATACAATTTTCTGCTGAACTTTAGAATGTATAAATACTGGTAAACTGAAAAACAAAATCAACCTTCGGCGTCCTTTGTGCATTAAAATCCATATTTTCCAGGGTAAAGTCCTTGAAGAAACGGAAAGAGTGAAACTCGAAGCTGAGGATGGAACTAGTCACCTGCGGATATCAAACGCTAACGAAGACGACTGTGGGAAATACATAGTCGTTGTTGCAAACGGCTTCGGCTCAGACTGCCGTTTTTGCTCCGTGAATGTAGAAGGTAATGTAGTAGTAGTGTTATTTTGAAGTAGTAAAATATGTAAGTAAGTAAGTAATTCATTTATAACCCGCCATTTTGAAAAAGCGGAGTAAATGGAAGAAAATAAATAAAACACATAAAGACACAGAAAAAGTCACTTAATTTTCGGTCTTCGGCCAGGAAGCAGTGGATAAGGTTCTGCGCTTGCTGTGCCCTGTTGTCCATAATTTTTTATAGCGACGAGGAAACATCCAAAAGGGCAACAGTTGTATCTTGAATTTTGAACGTCTCTGTCAATGTATGGTTATGACATAATTTCGACAAGTGGAGCAGGTGCTTTGCATATTTAAAATAACATAATCTCATCTTTTTATCTCCTTCTTTCGCAGAACATGAGTGACACCAGAACGAAATATTATAGAAGGAGCGCAGAAGTCGCTGTACAAATTTCCCAAACTTTACTATTATAATATAACTTTTCTCGAGCAGATATGTAGTGTATATCTTCCTATGTCCCACAGGTAATTATATCATGACAATTAGTTTTGTTGAGGTTGATACGATATCGTATCAGCCTCCAGAGAGGATGATACGAAGCCGTATCAACCTCCGCAGAAGTTCATCGAGCACTTTTTCTCAACTACTGAAAAGTAGAATCTGACCTCCAAAAAACAAATAAAAGACATCACTTTCAGACAGAAAAACAAAAAAAAAACACTAAAAATAATAAAGAAAAAAATACTGAAAAATATAAGAGAAAAATGTTCAAAACGGAAAGAAAATGTTGCTTTCCTAGCCAACCACCCTGGGCCATACCTTGTTACAATCACATTCCCAATGAAAATGCAATTTGTCAACTGAAACAACATTACTTCCAGCTTACTTCAACTTATGTTCCTCTACTCTCCAAAAGGGATCTATTCAGCAATACCACATTCTTTTTTCTTTGATGTTGCTGTGATTAAACAGTCCATTAATAAAAACTTCAGTGTTGCCACTTTCTCTGATGGAACCTGTGACTTTTGGCCGGAAAAAAAACAATGACATTCTGGCACCTACGAAACTTGGTCATTTTCACCAACTATCAACGAAAAATCTTGCTTTATCCTCTTCATAATTATACGCCTCAATTCTTATGCTTCATTTTTGTGTTTACTGATTAGGTACCGGTCGCAGAGTTCTTGCTCGCTTTGCCAAAGAAACGAAAATGTATGACAAATCGCAGAATTCTGCAACCGGTGGCAACACCGGTTTAATGTTGATTAATTTTTCTTTCTAAGAGCACGCCTGATTAATGCTATATATCGAGCCCGCCGCTAGATGGCATCTGCTTCGCCACAGATGAAAAATTTGTATTTCCCGAGAAATTTATAGAGGCGAAAGCCTTATTATTGCAATTTTATATATATATATATTGTATGAGTTCTTGTAAGTAGAAACTGGTCGGGGAAGAGGGAGTGGGGGTATAGCGTACCAGACAAAGCAAGTCTTGAGACTCGCTTCGGCTCAGACTGTCGTTTTTGCTCCGTGAATATCGAAGGTAATAATGTTATAGTTCTTGTCCTAAAGTAGAAACTGGTCGGGGAAGAGGGCGTGGCGTACCAGACAAGGCAAGTCTCGAGACTGAGACTGACGAACTTTCGCGCATGAACTTCCGCCTTTAGTTAGAAATGTATCCATCATCTACATGATTCTCAGTCGGGATCTACTAAAAAGAGGCACGGCACGGCATGGCGCAGAATGCACGAGTAATAAAAAGAGATTAGCAAGTAGTTGAAGTAGACGAGTAAGTGAGAGTTCGTAACTCCAGAGCCTAAAAGAAGGCACGTTAGAACATTGTTCCTACCTCTCACTCTGAAGCCTGAAAGAGGCCTTTTAGTTTTGGTGCCTCTTTTTAGTACTCATGCCTCCTATACTATGTCGTGCCGTGCCGTGCCTCTTTTTAGTCGATCCCTTCTCAGTCAACGTGTGCTGGAGAGCTACTGTTGAAACTAAACGGAAGGTGACGGTGATTCAGAGTTTCTGCTGTCACGACTCTTTTAGGAAGGTGATTCCAAGTTCAGTGACACTACTTAGGTAAATTCCGTGCCGTACCCTTCCCGCGCCCCGGGTAGTACCATTGACCATTGTTGCCTTTCTTTTTACCCATGACGCATGTTCCGAAGTCTTTCATATCAGAACTGTGCTCGAAAGCAGGCATCGAAAAAATGTACCCGTTTGGCTTAATTTTACCGAGACATTATAAAGTTACCTTTTCTTTCGTTTAAAAAAATTAAACTTCTGAAGCCGCCTGAAAGCACAATGGGCACTAAATATGCTTTAATTTTTATAACATGCTTCACACATATACATCTCTGACTTCCACTAGATAGCGCTTGTAAAATAAGCCGCTTTCTTGTTATCGCTTGTCATTGACTCTTCAGCGTATCGGCGGAGACGACTTCAGAGCATGGTATTGCAAGGCGCGGAAATTCAAAAACTCTCGGCCATGTACGAAAATCAATCTTTTTGTGGAGCCGAGGGACGGGAGTGCATATGGATGCTAAAATAAACCGTCTCTGTAGCTGGCAGATTGCTCTAGTGTTATCTGATGAAACTTTCTGTTGTTCGTAGTACCGAAGAAAAGTTTTAATTTCTGGATGCAAAGTTACAACACTGCCAAAAATATACAAATATAACCGACCTACAAGCAGCTACTTCCAGAGCTTACGAGGAATCCTCAGTTAACACCGTTAATATGAATATTTGTCAACAATACAAATAGTCCTGCGTATAAAATAACAACGAATAGATAAGAAAAAAGAAACTCCGCATATATTTGTAGAAGCTAGTAAATCGGAGTATGGCAGTCAGCAAAAAACGGCGTAACGATTTATTAGCCAAAATAAGTTGTCTAGGAATCTGCTGATTTCTGATGTAACATTTTATTGTAGGGGGTGATAATGTGGCATCATGATTGTTTGATCCGCCCATTGAACTTTAAGTCTTGAGAGATAGACAGACAGGGCGATCGGTATATTAGAATCCGTCTTGCGACACATAATAACTAAACAAGAGCTAGAAACTCATATGGCACTTGCAAGGGTCGGTCAGAGGATGAAAGTGGGAATTTCCCGTTATGTGGGTTTGTTGTGATTATTTTGTAAGCAAAACCCTTGAGATAAGAATGATCATGGGCCCTGGGAAATCACGAGAATGGATTGTTTGGTAAAAAAGCATTTTATTTTTACACTTGGCGGTGATGATAGCTAATGGCTAAATTATGATGGGCTCATCGGGATCATGAAAATGTGTATTTTGCTCAAAAGTATTTTTCTGTAACCCTTGAGACAAAAATGATCATGGGCCCTTGGGGATCATGAATTTATACTACATTTTTCACTTAGCTGGGATGATACACACTTTAAGGGATTTAGAAATTTATCTGTCAGCAAAACCCTTGAGCAAAAAATTATGATGGGCTCATCGGGATCATGAAAATGTATATTTTGCTCAAAAGTATTTTTTGTACTTTAAGGACCCTTGAGACAAAAATGATCGTGGGCCCTTGGGATCATGAATTTATATTACATTTTTACACTTGGCTGTGATTATCCGCACTTTAAGGGCGCTAGAAATTCATCTGTAAGCAAAGCCCTCGAGGAAAAAATTATGATGGGCTCATCGGGATCATGAAAATGTATATTTTGCTCAAAAGTATTTTTTGTATTTTAAGGACCCTGAGACAAAACTGATCGTGGGCCCTTAGAATTTGTATCGTTTGGTCAGAATAATTTTGTTCTTATCGGTTAAGATGCACACTTTAAGGGTGCCAGAAATTCATTTTAAGCAAAACTGTTGAGGCAAACATTATCATGGGCTGACAGGGATCATGAGAAAGTATAGTTTGCTTAAAAGTATTTTTTGTACTTTGCGGTTAAGATGAAGACTTTAAGGGATGGCTGGATCTGGGAAGTGACAATTTCTGAGTCAATGTTGTCGAGTCTCTAATGCTCCAGCCAAGTTTCATGGTCCTAGCACATCTAGAAGTACCTTCACTCGCTATTACCGGAATCTGGACTTCCCCCTCCAACTCCGCCATCAGTGCCCGAATCCAGTCTGGTTCTTTCACTGGTGTACCTAGGACATGTGTGTGCTTGTTCTTCCCAGCAAGTTTCATCCCGATCGCTCCACTCTCAGCGTTTTGTTTTGACCGGATTCCGGGCGAACTACTTGTCTGACGAGAAAATGGTTTACATATTCGTGTTCAGCAAGTTTCCTTACCCCTTTAATCGAACTATCTCATTAGCTGTTTAAAAATATTTTGTTTGTCCCTTAATTTGAACCCCCGCCCCTAAATATAAGGCTACAGAGCCTGTATACGAACTCGACCTTTCCCTTGACTTGAATAATCCTCACACCAGTATCTCATTCCCTTCGAGAGTTATCATGTCCACAGACAGACACACAGACGGACTGACGGGATGTCATAGGTATCCCTCCACTTACGTTTTGGGATCCCAAAAAGCACAAATTAGTTCCCGTGTCAATTTGTTTAGAAGTTTATTTTTGTTGCCGAGTTCGATGTTTGGATGGCGGATGCTTCCGATAACAGTGATCGGTGGTTTGTCGGGGGGGGGGGGGGGGGGGGCAAGGTATTCACGGACTGACTGGCCATTTTTACCGACTGTTTTCAGAAGTTGACTGTTTTAAAAAAAATGATTGTTTTACCGACTGGCCGACAACATTATGGAGGGGGGAGGGCGACTCTGCTGATGAGAAGATAATTTTTTATCTAAATACGCTTGGCAGAACGGTAGCGTCCCCAAGCCCTTCTAGTTCTGTGATCGGCAGAAATGGGACCTCGTATACACTAAAATTGGCCGCCTGCAGAAATGGGACCTTCGCCGACCGTTGTCTCAGCGCAGCCTTGATAACGAATTGATTGTTGGTTTTTGACGACAGGTTTAAGAAGCAAAAAAGATAATAAGCTTTTTTGGGTCTCAGCCGTGGATGAGTTTAACCACACGTCTTAAGATGTCTTTCTTTGTTTCACGCTTGCATGGGTGACTGAGTGATTCCTAACCGATAGGGAAGATGAAACAAGCACCATCTGAGATTCGATCAGGGTTGCCAAGAGCTCGACTCATAAAAGTGCCAAAATTACTGACAAAAGGGGCTTTTTGACACCTCGAATGTGTCTGTGTATTCCGCTGCACAACGCGCAAAATGCGAATAATTTGTAATAATGAGTTTGTAACAGCATTTTTGAAAACATTTCTTAACTGTTACGTCACAGATTTGTAAGCCTCATTTACAAAAGAATAGGAATATAGAATAGCCTGTGGCTGCTACTAACCGTTCTTTCGCGGGGGAGAATTTAAATTTATTGAAGTTGCAAGCTTTTGAGCAAGGATTGATGGATGGCTTTCTGAAATAGGTAAAGTAACAAAATTTAATCGGAAATGAGCTTTATTTAAGGCTTCAAACTGTTTTGGGGGCGGTAATCCGTCACTTTAGTAAAGTAAATGAAAAAGTGCTTTCCTGACCTAAACAGCGTCAGTAGTAAAAAAAAGTGTCACTTTCAGAGAAAAAGTGTCACGGAGTACCCAGAGGTAAAACTTGTCAAAAAGTATCAAAAGTGTCACACTTGGCAACACTGGATTCGATGATGTATGTGGCGTATGCAGCTGATAGAAACAGCGAACGAACGGTTGATGGAGCGTCTCTACTTAGAGCGTGTTCCAACCTCGTACCAATAGTAACTATTAGTTACTAAATCCGTTCCAACCTCACGAAAAGTTACTACGCTGACCGTTCCAGCCTTCTCGAAATAGTAACTAATAGTCACTATTTGCTTACCACGCTCGGGAGCGTGGTAAGCGTAGTAACCACGAATCTCTGTCACGTGATTGGTCGGATTCACCCGTGGCATGATATTCCGCTGGAAAATAGAAAAATCGTTCCAGCCTTGACGACAAAAAGTCAGAATTTGTGACGTCATGCGTGGTAACTACGGTAAGTAGGATGGAACACGCTCTTAGACGTCACACAAGGGAGGTCTAACTCGTGGTGTTGACAGCTTGTGAGGCAAAAGGACCCGTCGTCCTCATGATGCCATTGCAGCCTACTTTTGAAACCTCCCCATCCATTCTTCAACCCGGAGACCCGAGTTTAATACAGGATATTTTACCCCCTTCCCACTAACGACACCTCTCCGATTTTCGCACTTGCCCTGTTTCGCTATTTTTTGGGACGTATTCGTTTGGACGGCTGTAGAGCTGAACGGGTGATCCCGTCCACGCGAAAATAAGAAAATCGATCGGGCGTTGAACGGTTGAGGAAGATGGGTTCCGTCCACGCGAAAATGCCCATTCAGCTGGATGGGAGCCCACACAATATCCCCGTTCAGCTCAACGCTGTATTGAACGGGAGGCGTCCATCGAGCTGGATGGCCCGCTCACCTGTTCATCCATACACGCGAAAATGACAAAAACATCGACGGCATCCACACGAAAATGTCCGTTGAGCTCAACGGGAGGTCGACGAGACCAGAGCCATCCACGCGAAAACGTCCCCTTTGATTCGTAACATGCTCCTGACGATTGTCTAAGAGAAGCTCGATCATCAGAAAGCCAGCTATGTGATTTTTTTTTCTTGTTTCAACGGGGCTGGACAAAGGCTTAAAACACCCAAAGCCATGTGTACATTCTTGAAAGCAGAGCCTGATTTTAAACATTTAACTATTTTAGAATATTGGAACGTGAACAGTAAATAGTGCGAGGTGCTCTTTAACCGGATTTGCTGCGAATAGACAATTGTAGAGGCGGAAGCCTTTTTGCTGCATATATTTTATTAATATTATTAAGGGATCGACTAAAACGAGGAAGGGAAGGGAACGCGAGAAAAGCAGGAAGGCATACTAAAACCAGGAAGGGCATACTAAAACGAGGAAGGCTGTCGCCAGAATTCAAAACTGGAAAGCCGCACCGTTCCCTTCCTCTGTTTAGTATTCTTTGAGGGGTCGGCAACTTTCCAAATTCAAAGTTCGCCATCCCTTCCTCGTTTTAATATCCTGTAGTATCCGTCGTTTTAGTATCCGTCTGAACTAGAAATGAAAAGGTGAATTACAATTTTGATAGTTGCTGACCCCTCACTGAACTTAATGCCTACCCATGTAAGGATACTAAAACGAGGAAGGGATGGTGAACTTTGAGTTTGAAAAGTTTCCGACCCCTCGAAGAATACTAAACTGAGGAAGGGAACGGTGCAGCGTTCCATTTTTTCGCAGCCTTGTGAATTCCTTCCTCGTTTTAGTATGCCGTTCCTCGTTTTAGTATGCCCTTCCTGGTTTTAGCATGCCTTCCTGCTTTTCTCACGTTCCCTTCCCTTCCTGGTTTTAGTCGATCCCTATTATTAATGACTACTTGCTGGTGTTCTTTGGAAACGGCCAACTGCAGCGTCAGAATAAGCTACGCCATGCCTTCTTGTATGATTTTCCGTCTTAGTGGCATGGGTATACTCGAGACTTGACGTAAAAGCCTCATTTACATAAGAATAGGAATATAGAATAGCCTGTGGCTGCTACTAACCGTTCTTTCGCGGGGGAGAATTTAAATTTATTGAAGTTGCAAGCTTTTGAGCAAGGATTGATGGATGGCTTTCTGAAATAAGTAAAGAAGGGATGATACAGTTGTTATTGAATAACAATGGTCGCTTTGCAACGCATGTGTGCAAAGTAATGATAATAGACGCCTCCGTGCGACGAAGCGAACGCTGCGCCCTTCGGCACTGCTTCATCCATGTTCCAACGTTTTGAGCCTTGTTTACACTGTCAGAAGTTTCATAACAGATTGCGCATAAGACTTTCAAGAATAACACCTTTTCACTTAGAAATAAAGTGTTATAACCAATTAAGTTTACACTATTTCGTGCCTAGATCTCCAACAACACCTTCAATTGGTAAAAATACTAACGGGAACGAAAGAAACTTAACATATAACATCCCAAAGTGTTATCTGTTGAAACCGCGCATCCTGCTGTTGTCGTTATGTAACTTCTGACAGTGTAGTATTTTTTACCTATTGAAGGTGTTGTTGGAGATCTGGGCACGAAATAGTGTAAACTTAATTGGTCAAACTTAATTGGTTAACAGTGTAGTTTGTGAACAACCGGAAAAGGGTCAATAGTACTAATGGTCTGAAGCTGGGGGGTATCCCAACTGCTGGGGAACAAATCCCGGGTACTGTGCTGTTGTAGCACTAGGGTAAACGTCAGGGACATTATAACTTGGAGTAGAAGCCTGAACTTGAATAATAGGTAATTCCGTACTTCAGTTGTTCGGAACTTGTTCTCACAGATCGTCGCGACTCTCTTGTCATTCACGAAAGAGATGATGCTGTTTTTCCGCTTGACAACCTGTCGTTAGTAGTCGCCCTGTGTCCACCGGGCATGCGCCAGATTTAAACTGTGGTTCAACTGTGGTGGAACTTCTGGTTCTGACAGGGTAGTCGCCGACTAGCCGTTTTTTAGTTCGGTTGTCTGTAAGTGTCAGTCTAAATATTCATTGCCTATTGATTT
The DNA here is from genome assembly GCA_030848855.1 of Branchinecta sandiegonensis. Classification (NCBI taxonomy): domain Eukaryota; kingdom Metazoa; phylum Arthropoda; class Branchiopoda; order Anostraca; family Branchinectidae; genus Branchinecta; species Branchinecta sandiegonensis. The sequence continues at coordinate 6,269,702 of JAUPMV010000016.1, read as the reverse complement.
AGAAGCAGTTGGAATGTTCATTTCTTATTTTAGGACCCCCAGCCCCACCAGGTGGCGCTCCAAATATCAGCGAGACTCGGCATGGGTCTGCTACCATTTCCTGGTATGGGTCTATTTATGATGGTGGTTCAGCCGTAACTGGGTATGTGGTGGAAGCACGGAAGGAATTTGACACGGCATGGCATGTAGTAATGAGGTAAGGTTTGAAACTAACTCTGTTGCTTCAGCGGGAGGCTGGGCTACAGAGGTTAAAAGCGTGTGCGCATATAATTATGAAATCTAGATGTTTGTCAGGAGTCTTGAACGATTTTAGAAGATGCTTACTGAGTAGTAGAGTAGAGTTTATTCATGAAAGGTATCTTTCACAGTTCGTGCGCCTAACTTGACATTTACGTCAAATGTAATCACACTAAAATATAAATATATATACAATCAGTCAATTCGTGATTTCAGTAATAAACATAGCACAATACATACAATATTCCATCGGTCTCTACAAAACTCGTCTAAAACAATGTGCACTGTATTATCTCTTGGCAAACAGAACTGCCAAGGAATTACTGAGAACATTCATAGAATCACTTATTACTAAAATTGATTTGTTAAAAACGGAAAATTTAATGTTTTAAATGTAATTTCATTGGAATAAATCAAAAGATAGTTAAAAGGGTCAAAGACTAAAACTAAGAAATTCAGCAACAACTGACTATTTTTACTGGCACAGCTTAACAGAACTTGGAACAAAAAATTACTGTGTTACTTTCGGATCCGTTTAGAATAGCCGTTTTAGTTTTCGAAAATGGTGATTTAATTTAACACTGATGGCAGCATTTCTTTAGTTGCTCTGAACATCAGATAATTCGAACAATTTTGGAATCAGGTGAGGGTGATTTCGTCTGCGATTTTTTTTAATTCTACTTTTGTTGACAACTTACTCGGGTTGGGAATGCGGATTGATAGATGGATTGAAAGATTATTTTGCAAATAGACTTTCCGTTAAAGAACCAAATTTGCGAGTACTCTGTCGACATAAATATTTTAGATATCCGTGTCGGTAAGTACTATAATAGTATAAGTATGCGTTTAAGTTTTTTATTGGTCTATTTTGTACACATGGCCCTTGGGCTTTCAAAATACACTGATCTTTATATCAGTTGTGTGTGCTTTGTAGGTATTTGACAAAGTTTGGGTACCATAGAACTTGCATTGGTTCTGGTGATTTCTGATATTTTGGAAGTGGGCAAGAAGTATGCTATAACTTTTTCGAACAAAATCATTAACCATTCATATCATATTAAGTCCCTCAGGCAGTGTTATAACAAGCACTTCAAATTTGTACTTAAGTATTAAGTACTTCCAAATTTTGTACTTAAGTATCAAGTATTAAGTACCAGACCACAATTGCACTTAAGTAGTACTTGAGTTTTAAGTACAACTCTACTAGCACTATTGCTAGCTCAGTCATATTCAGTCGTATAATCGAAAATAAAAGAAAGTATATTGGCAGTTTGAACAAAGAATTAAATACCACGAAATATATTAGAGCTACGCTTCTTTGAACGTTAGTCAGTTTTGAACAATGCCACTTGTATGCACTTGACGAAAGTCATCTACCAGTCTATCATAGTAACTAATTACGGGCTTCTAGGAATTCCTCAGCGGGTGTTTTCTTCTTTTTCCATTTAGTCCGAACTGCACTGTTCTAGGTCAAGAAACATTAAAAGAAGTGTGCCTTGCTTAAGACTAATGATTTGCCTTTTGGTGGTAATGCTGGTACTGAGAATCTGCTTTTAGTATTTTTGCCAATCCTGAAATCGAACTATTTATGAGTCTTGAAATTCCCTTTTCTGAAAAATCCTTTTCTGTTAAAAATAATCATTCGATCGAAGCGTAATGTACTTGGGAGAGAACGTGAAAGTACTTAAGAATGTATCGGTACTTGAGAGATTCAAGTACCTTGATTTTGTACTTAAGTAGTACTTGAAGTTCAAATACCGTAAGTACTTCCCAACACTGCCCACAGGTAGTTATATTATGAAAATTGTCGCGCAGTAAATAAAGCTGGATTTGACTATCAACCTCTCTGGAAGTTGAAATGAAGTCACATCCACCGCTAATTTTCTTTATGAAGATTTATGATGATATGCATTACACATACCTGTTCGAGAAAAATTATTTTGATTTATCTTAAATTGGTGCTTAGCTCCTTGCTGCGTTCCTGCAGTTTTATCAGGTTAAAATGTTCTACACTTCGGCTATAATGCGCCCCCCTGATTAACTATATGAAAATCCTTATGTAATTTTCCTAAGTGGAGGGCCACTTCCGTCCAGACTGAAGCATCCGCGTTATGTTACCAATGACAGAATATTAAAAAGTTAAGTTTGTTGCTGGAAGCTGCTTACTCAGGTTTAGTCTTTAGATAATTTTGAAATTTGGTTGGTACGTAGGAGGGGGGGGGGGGTACGAATTTAAGCAAGAGGAGAGGCGTGGCTTGTGGCTTGGTAGGGTCTAGATATAAGGGCCTAATTGTACATTCAGACTGGTTGGCCCATTATACCTTTCAAGCTGTTAGATTTGTAACGTAGCTTACTGATGATAATAATGAAGTTTTACTTCTCACAGAACAAAAGAGGAAATAGTGCAATATATGAAGAAATAATATTAAAGGAAATAATAATAAAAAATTACGAAGAAAGAAATCTAAGCAATTGCTGTAGGCTTTCGATAACGAGGCATTTGCGCAGAAAAAAACCACAAAAAAACAACAGTTGTGCCTAAAGAATACAGATGGCAGTTGGACCAGATACGACGTTTGAACTTGGTTTCGACTTATTACGTAAGAATCTCAACTACTTAGGACATTGCGGCCTCAGTGCGCAGGCCAGTTGAAGGTATGGACACACACACAGGCCGATTTTCGCACTCGGATGCGAATTTACTCCCTCGCTCCGTAATCTTTAGCATCCTATGCAGGCTTCCCCATAGTGACGTGAAAATCGCGTGTTTATTTTCTCACGCAAAATCTTGTCGGACTGTGTGTGCACCTAGCTTTAGACTCGGTTCGAAATACACTATATGACTATTGCCAGTGAAACACGCCAGTGATCCTCAGGAAGAACGAAAAAACGTCTCACTAAACGTCTCAACAACTCAATCCTGTGTCAAACAATCACGTCGATCTCCGGGAGCAGCTGTGATACCTGAGGTGATACCGTTTCTGGCTCTTCCGCAAGGTACCCGGCGATGTTGCATCGGCAAGGAAAGTTAGTCATCAAGAGTATTTCGCAACCAACCAGAATTCGATAATGGCTTCAGCCGCGTTCACAAGCATGCCTAGCCAAGCACAATGCCTAGGTACGTGCTCAGGCTTAGCCAGGCAGCGAGTTCTAGAGCCTGGAACTCCGTCCATGGCCCAAAATCTGTGCCTACGCATGGGTGTGAACGGTGATGCTAGGCACGTTCCTAGATATCCGTGCTTGGCTAGGCATGCATGTGAACGGGGCTTTAAGGAAAACGGATGTTGTACTTTACTAACAGTATTTAGCTCGTCCGAGTGTTCGCATCCGAATTCTCCCCGGGTTCTAGACCACAGCTTTAGTTCTTCCTCGTAAAAAAGTTTCAAGCGTTTTACTTCAGCTGAAAGTTGGGACTGTGTGAGCAACCTAAATGATCTCTAACCTCTAAACTTTTCAGGTGCAATTCAACATCAGCCAAGATCACCGACTTGAGACGTCGATCCTTCTACCAGTTTAGGGTTCGGGCCGTCAATAAGCATGGAATGAGTGACCCCTCGATTGAAACTGACCTGGTTTGCCTAGAAGACGCTCCAGCACCGCAGAGAAAAATAAGCTCTGTCAGCATATTCTCTGAAGACGATTGTAAGTGCCGTGGCCATATCAAGCTTAGTTAATAAGTTCACTAATTACAGGATTCGTCCTACCTACATTTCAGACAGTTTTACACTGTAAAAAAAATCTTGCAGTATTTGCTACTGGGATTAGCTTGTCTCTAAAAAAAATAATCTTATCTCATTAGAGATAAGATTAATCCCAGTAGCAAATACTTCAGTTAACTCTAATCCTTACTCGGAGAAACTTTTTACAGTGTACGCGCCTATATACACTGTAAAAAGTCTCTCCTTTATCGAACTTTACTAGTTGTGCGTCACTTATTTCGGACATTTTATTCCTAATTTGGATAATTAATTTCAGAATTCGGAGAGTTATAATCTGATGCAGGAATAAAACGCTAGAATGCAAATTACTGCAAAGTACACAGTAAAAAGTCCCTCCGTATAAAGATTAAAGTTGACTGTAGTATTTGCTACTCAGATTCATCTTATCTCTATTTCGTATTAATCTTATCTGCGTAGAGGTAAGAGAAATCCGAGTAGCAAATACTGCAGTTAACTTTAATCTTTATACGGAAAACCTTTTTTCAGTGTATACTGCATTATTTTGCATTCTAGCATTTTTATTCGGATTATAACTCTCCGAATACGATTTAATTCTCCGAATTAGGCACAAAAATGTCCGAAATCGGTGACGCACAACTACTAAAGTCCGATAAAGGAGAGACTTTTTACAGTGTATATACACTGTAAAAAGTTTCACCGAGAAAGGATTAAAGTTAACTGCAGTATTTTCTTCTGGGATTAATCTTATCTCTACCGGGATAAGATTAGTCCGAATTAGAAATAATCTTATCTTAGTAGAGACAATGTTAATCCCAGTAGCAAATACTGCAAGATTTTTTTTTACAGTGTAGTCGTTACATCCATTCTCATTTCCGAGATTCACCCTGACAGAGCTAGATTGGTTCTTGCATTTTTGGTGCTTGACACTTTTTCGAGTCGGTTCAGGTCCCTCTTATTGCTTCCGAGGAGCTTATTGGTCAGAAAAACCGTTTTTATGCCAGGGAGACCGAATGAGACGAAAAGGAGGATTGAAAATCTGGAAAAAACAACCGGCACAGTTTCCAAAATGTCAAGGATTTTGTTGCTGTATCTACTGCAGTTTGCCTTATTCTAGTTCTGCACTCCAAGTTGACAAATTTCTGAAATCTCCCATTGTCTCATTATTAACACTCTTGACAGAGATAGTAAAAACATTTATCAATGAGGTGGTGAGGAGAACATAGTAATCTTCACTTTCTACCAGAGGCGTTACTATAGCCACAATATTTGGGGTGAGCAAGGTAGCCTATTTACCGACTGGCTGGTCATTTGTACCGACTGTTTTGACGAAAAAACGACTGTCTTGACCTAACGACTGACTGGTCATTTTTACCGACTGTTTTGACGAAAAAACTACTGTTTTGACGAAAAATCGACTGTTTTGACGAAGAATCGACTGATTTTAAGATAAACCCTCCGTTTTTCAGAAAAATTGGCTATTTTTATGAAAAACCGACTGTTTTGAAGAAAAATCGACCGTTCCCAAGAACAAAATCGACTATTTTACGAAAAATTGCGGCGCTTCTCTCTACTTTTTACCGACTGGCCGACAACATTGGGGGGGGGGGGGGCGTCCCCCTCCCCCCATACGTGACGCCCCTGCTTTCTACTCCAGAGATAGTGCAAAACCTCATTTACCCGGGAAGCAGATTGCAGATTTTCTACTCATCAACCTGTGAATTTGTTTTACTATGTCTGTCACAAGTGTTGATAATGAGGCACTAGGGGACTTTCAGAAACTAGTCACCTTGGAAGCTGGAACTGGAATATGACGAATAGGTGTCGTACTGACTATTCGATTCATAGCTCTACACCCACTGAAACTAATATGGTACTTATCTTTCTCAGGCGATGGAGAGATTGCTTTCCCGTACAGGGTAGTCAAGTGCGAGGATGGGGCCAAATTTCCCGAGAGGTATTCCGTACATGACGAGTTGGGAAAAGGACGTTTTGGCATAGTTCACAGGTGGGATTTAAGTAGCTAAGCAACAGAGTAAATAACACTAGGGATTAGCGCCAAGACTTGACAAAATTGACACTCGGGTAGCAGCGATACTAGCACTACTTGCGCCAGGGAACGTCCCTACTGAAATTCATTCAGTCGTTCACCATCGTTGGCGCCGATAGCTTCATATTCTTAGCAGAGCAAAAAAATGATACAGCCTCCATTGTATCTTTGGTGTGTGCAGACCGCCCCTTTGCTTTACTAGAAATCTCTATACCCGCAAGTTTGTCTCGCTTTGAATGCCGCAAACGTAGAGGGCGGCGCTACGAGTATAGCCCGTTTACAAAGCGTGGAAAGCATAGGTCTTGGTGCTACTTTCTAGTGTTATCTTTCTCTGCTATGCAACAGGAATCAAGTACAGGTCTAATGCGAGAAAGCTAGTTAGAGCTCGCGTGTTACAGGTGTGAACCATCTGATTCGATACCTTCGACTCACTTGCTCCTTCCCTCGTTTTTTCGTTGGTTCCTCAAGCGACGTATTTTACATGACCCTGCCTTCTGTGGCTGTTCTTAAAGTTTAACTGAAAAGCCAACTTATTTTAAAGTTGAATTTGAATACACACAATTATTTTGTCTCTGCTAAGGAATTTTTTACTTTTCCATCTTGGGTTCTAGTAGGGACGTTTCGAAGAGGCACTACGAACCCGACAAGACAAAGTGCATCCAGACGCGGAGAATTTGAATTTCTACAAAAGCGTGCATTTCAGTGGATAATAAGCAAAGCTCGTGATATATTCAGTTCCAGATTTTAAGTTCACTTCTGAAGAAAGCCCGCTAATGCTTGTGATGTAAAACAGACTTATTTATCTATTTGACAGCAAATGTTGACCTTTTCCAATCAACTTTATTATCCAAATAGCTTACAGCTAGAAGTGGAATAGATTCGTTTTAATAAAATAAAAAAAAGTTTTGATTGCTAATTATTTCAAGCATGGAGGTACAGCAAATAGAGGTACCACAAATCCGAAAGAAAATGTTCATTCTGTGAAAATCGGTTGTATGAATAGCGGAGCAAAGAAATATAACGCTTTTTTATCGGGTCTTCAAGCCAATTTAAGTGAATGAGTAATGAGCAACTAAAGTGTTCTGTTCGGTTAGGCTCTATTCGTCTGAGCTCTGATTGGATAAACTTAACTGAAAAGCCAGACTGGAATTACGGTGCCTGCGGGCTAAAGCTGCTGCGAGTCCAGCAAATCCGATTCCGAGACAAGTCCGAGTCCTTGAAAAATGCGTCTCGAGACGAGTCCAGAGTCCGAGTCCACAACTCTGCTGCGGGCAATGTGAAGGGTTGCACTTTTATATATATATATATGTCGTTTATTCACCAAAATAGCAAAGATAGCTAGCAAAGGTAAGTCAACATAGCACTTTCAACGGGATATAAAATGGCCAATGACAAATGCCAAATAATACCAGATGAACACGCCTAAGAACTATTAAACGAACCAACAAAGTACGGCACAAACGAGTTAACATATCTTTCAGTTGCATCCGCTGGATAATTTGTTAATTTAGCTTTGTTTGAGTGGGTTTGAGTACGCGTGTTGGGCCTGTTTTTATTTTGTTCAGCATACTCAGGCAACATTGATCTGTGAAGTTCAGAATTTAGACATTTGTGGCCAAAACTTATTGTTAAATGGTGCCTACGTTGCTCAAGGGAAGGGGGACCGAGACTTGAAAGGCTCTCTTCATAACTAAAGTACACTGGGGTTTGGTTCCTTCGCTGTCGCTTTGACACCGAAGTTATCAACTCCTTGAAACTTTTAAAATGGTAGCCTACAGTGCACTAACTTACAAATTACTCACCATTTTCGTTTCTAGAGCGTACAACTTGGAGCTTGGGCAAGCGAGGGCCGCTAAAGTTGTCCGCTGTATTAAGCTGGCAGACCGAGAAAAAGTGAAGGACGAAATCCGAATTATGAATATGTTCCAGCACTCAAAGCTCCTCCAGCTCGAAGCTGCCTTTGAATTCCAGAAAGAAATAATTTTAGTTACTGAATTGTAAGTACCCTTTTCCATAGTTCTTTATTCATATGGGGAATACTAGCCCCCTCCCTCCCCCCGCATCTTGCCGCACCACTGAAGCCGCACCCACTGAAGCGTCGAACTGCAGCATATTCCCGCGTCATTTCTTGAAAGCTACATTTGAATTGAGAATCCTTGCGTGTTCGAAAGTCCGAGTATTGGCACCTTTGTCGCTGGACAATGCGATTTAAGTTAATTTAAGGTGTGTCTACAATTGTGCTGCTTTCACATGTGCTTTACCTTTCCTTTCTTCCCTTTCCGGTAATAAACATCTGTCACGACTCCTTTAAAGGACCTGTCTTACCTATAATACAGACGCAACCTACTTCCGTAATCACTCCATATATTTCTAATCCCGGAGAGCCCAGTTTCGTACGGTAGATTCTAATCCTCCAACAAAACCACGCTGATTTTCTCACTTGCCGTATTTGCTACCTTCGATGTGTATGACGTTGTCGACGGTTGTCCGCGAGAAGTTTTTCAGTCAGAAAAACCGGTTATGTAAATTGTTTCCCTGCTTTCGCTATAAGTCAACGGGTCTCGGAAAAGGCTTAAAACAGCCAAAATCGTGTTTTTTTGTTGTTGAAAGCACAGCCTAGTTTTAAAGTATAAGTTGAAGAGTAATTTGTGCGAGGGTTCCCATAAGTGTTAAGTTTCAAGGGAAAACTTTTGTTATCACCGTTTTCAATGTCAAGTTTTCGCGGAAAGATAGCATTTGAAGAGTCATATTTTCATTATTTTAACAGAAGGATGCGTAAACATGCGTTACCTGTTAGCAATCTACTGACGGTGTAATTACCTCCGTTCTGCCCCAATCTCTAAAGGTCTTCACCTTCCAGATTTTTCTTCCGGATTCCAGACATCCGTTTTCGTCGAGACGGATCTGGAAGGTGAAGCCAGGCCAAAAACGTCTGGAAGTCCGGGGTTTTGGACACCCCAGATTCTGGATGTCTGGAATGTCCCATAGAGGCAACCCGTTCGAGACACAAAAATCTGCAAATGTAGGAAGAAAAAGGAAAGTGATTGACAGTTGTGATTGGGATGCAAGAGATATTTGAAATGTAAAGAGGACGTCAAGAAAAAGTTGAAGAACAGCAAATTTAGCTGTTATCATTGTCATGAAAATCTGGAAGGGTTGGCTTGACTATGCGGAAGCCCCGGACGTCTGGGAATCTGGAAGGTGAAGCCTGGCTTTAAGCGTGGAGACTGACCCGCAAGACTACCCGCAGTACCCAATGGGAACACGAAGGCACCCGAAAGGGTCCGCTGCCGGACGAACTATCCAAAGCGTGCCAGGCCTTATGCTGGAGCCATAAAGATTTAATGGTATTTTACTATTTTTTATGAATAAAACTGAAACTGAAACTAACGGGCCTGAGAAAAAACAAAGATGTTGATATTTACTATTTCTTTGTTATCGATGTAGAATGAGATCAGCATCCCGGAGTTCGGGAGGTGTAGATTAGATTAGATTACGTTTATTACAAACAAATACATACCACATAATCTGCATCACCTGCAGGGAAAGTCCCTGGGGACTTGTTATATAACAGGCGAAAAACAATATTCATGTCTATTTACCAATGAGAAATCAATACTACTAGTGAAAAATAAATACTACTACTAACACTACATTTCTAATTACTAAGACAAATACTAAATCAAGATCCCTACATGTGACCTTTCATGGTGTCATTTTTAATAATGATGTTCTTAGCCCCTTGTGTTCTTATTACTCTTTATACTCTGACCAGCGGTTTATGTCCGACTTGAGAGAATTATAGGGTAGCGTTCGACCGGCGGCAATATTCAACCTTCGAAGGCGTATTCGGGATCGTAGTCTTTCGTCTGGTAGTTCGAGCTGACTTGCTGTATTGATAAATCGGTATCACAAAATTCCTGATTCTTCACAACAACTTTTGCTTGGCTTGTTTCTCATTCGCATCTCAATCTATTCTGCGTCAAAACCGCTCTTCTATTCCTGCTCTCCGTTTCCACAAACTTCCGCTGTTGCACCACAAGGATATTCCTAGAAACCTCAGTACCCAGGAAGCTTTACCAAAATATATGTTTTTTCAGCAGGATATTCAAACCAAAGTCTAAGTTTCCAAGGGGAAATGGATATTCTTTCACGTCTCTATATTTTCTGAACTAAGAATAAAATCGCTTCTGTTAATTAATTATTAATGACCAACCCAATATCACACATTGAATGCGTTCCTGTAGGGGCTGTAGTTAATTTCCACCCCGCCACCGATGTTACCATAGTTGTGTTTTTGCAAATAATCTACAAATACTAAATATCTTGTCAAGCCTGTCAGTTGACGTTTCCTTTCAGAGTGTCTGGCGGCGAATTATTTGAACGCGTTGTAGCTGATGACTTCACACTAACCGAAAAGGATGCCATTTTGTTTATGACGCAAATATGCGAAGGAGTCCAGTACATGCATCAGCAAAACGTAGTCCATCTCGACTTGAAAGTAAGTTTTTTCTTAGCAATATTATTTTCTTTTTTCTGCTACCCTCATTTCCCGATATTTTGCGGACACCTTTCCTTAGGTCAGAGGCGTTACTACCCAAAATGTTTGGGGGGGGGGGGCAAGAAATTTACCGACTGGCTAGTAATGTTACCGACTGTTTTTGCAGAAAAAAAGACTGTTTTCAAGAAAAAAAATACATTTTTGAAAAAAAAATTGACTGATTTTCAGAAAGAGCGACCGTTTTCGCGAAAAAAATCAACTGTTTTGACGAAAAATCGCGGCGCTTCGCGCTGACTCGGTTATTTTTTACCGAATGGCCGACAACGTTGGGTGGGCGTCCCCCCCCCCCCCCAGTCATGGCGCCCCTGCCTTAGGTTTTCCTGAGCCATCAGTGGCGCACAGGGCGTCAACGAAGCCTCTCCATTTCTCACCAAGCTGTGTGGCTGCTGAGATGTCTCTCTACGTCCATAACAGAGCAAAATAACACTAGGGAGTAGCGCCAAGACCTATGCTTTCGATGCTTTGCAAACGGGCCATACTCGTGTAGCACCGCCCATTACAATTGCGGCATTTAAGACGAGCCAAACTTGCGGGTTTAGAAGTAGAGCGGTGCGGACACTTCAAGAAAACAATGGAGGCTGTATAATTTGTTTTCTATGTTCAGAATATGAAGTTATAAGAGCCAGCGCTGCACAGTCAGAAGTTTCACAGTAGACAACAGAAGGATGCGCGGTTTCAACATTCAGTGCGTAACCAGGAGCGTCACGTATGGGGGGAAGGGGAAGTTGCCGGCCAGTCGGTAAAAAATAACCGAGTCGGCGCGAAGCGCCGCAAGTGTTCGTAAAAGCAGCCGTTTTTTTCTTGGGAACAGCTAATTTTTCTTCGGAACAGTCTATTTGTTTTAAACCAGTGGTTTTCTAAAAAAAAATCGGTTTTTCGTAAAAACAGTAGAGTTTTCGTAAAAATAGTAGATTTTTCTTGAAAAACAGTCGGTTTTTCGTCAAAATAGTTGTTGTTTTCTGAAAAACAGCCGTTTTTCCTGCAAAAACAGTCGGTAAAAATGACCAGCTAGTCGGTAAATACCTCCCCCCCCCCAAACATTTTGGCTAGTAACACCTCTGTGCGTAACAGACAACACTTGGGATGTTATCTGTTGTGTTGGAAAACGTTGTACAGGAAATGTTATGCATAACAAGCATTACCAGGAAGAACCAAAAAAAGGACAAAAAGCATTTACTGACTTTTATATTTGTCGTCATGATGTCCGAAAATTCAGCAGATGCTTTTTGGCGATTTTTCGGCTCTTCCTAATGGCAACGCTTGTTATGCATAACATTTTCAAACGCAACAGAGAACATCCGAAGTGTTGTCTGATAACGTATTGTCTGTTGTGAAGCTTCTGACATTGTGGTGAACGACCGAAGGAGTTTCAGTAGGGACGTTCTCTAAAAAAAAGTTTAAAGTTTCAGTTTATTTCTAAAACGTGAAGCGGACAAGCCGAATATTCGTTTAGTCGTCAATAAACATATATATACAGTTTATAGTCAACACTTACGAAATAATTTAAAATAAAGTAATCATCCAATACATTTAATAAAAAGAGTTGAGCTCAGTTACACAATTAAATCGCTAGTGGTGCTAGTATCGCTGCTATATTCTAGTCTGTGTCAATCTTGTCGAGTCTTGGCGCTACTCCCTAGTGTTATTTTGCTCTGGTCCATAAGACTGTCCCTAAATCTGCGTTGCAAAACTTCGTAGTTGTTTTATCTTGATCATGCGCCTGAAGACAAGGCAAACTACTAAATCGACTCATGGGGACGTTTCTCGATCGGGACGTTTTGTCTGGGGACGTTTTAGCCATGAGGATGATACGTCACGGGGACGTTTCACTGAGGATGTTTTTTTTCTCGGGGACGTATTGCAAGTACGCCGGGTCGACCCTTCTTAGGCCTGTATCTTATAATAATATATTTTCAGCCTGAAAATATACTCTGCGTTAGCCCGACATCTCACTCGGTGAAAATCATCGACTTCGGCTTGGCGCGGAAACTGAACCCCGATCAACCCGTCCGAGTTCTTTTCGGAACACCGGAATTTATACCTCCGGAGATTGTTTGCTACGAACCAATCAGCCTGGCATCCGATATGTGGGCCGTTGGCGTCATATGTTACGTCTTGTAAGTACAGTGCTTTCTTTTGTGACAAGTAAAGTTTGGTTCAACTCGACAATTTTGTCATTGGGAGGCCATTATTTTCTGTCGGGGGTGTTGTATTTCTTGTAATTCGTTTCTAGTGGCGGAACTAGTCCATTTTCATGCGGTGGTTAAAAGGCGAAACTCTTGGTAAATTAGATCCACGACAGTACGGCAACATACCGAAGTCGTCGGACCGTCGGCTCGGGAGGTTCCTCTAGCGGGCATGGGGCATCGGGAGCGTTTTTTGTAGTAAGGGTTTCCTCCTTTTGGTGTAAAGATTGGGGTTTTGAGTATTTATTTTGTGTTTATTTGTTTTCCTGCATTAAATTCATGCATTCATTCATTCCACTACCTAATCAGTTTAATTCTTTGTATTTTAAGGAACTTGGATGATACTGAAAAATGGATAAATTTAACCGCAATTGACTTTATAAAGGGTTCGACCTCACTATCCACAAAGTATTAGTAAAAGCTAAAGTAAAAGCTAATTAAACTAAATGTAAGCCCTTTACTTGATTAAAATTATTGTTGTGTTCCTCCGAAAAAGAAAACAAAAAACTAAGTATAGGTGTGTTTTTTCGGAAGAAGGAAAATTTTTGTGAAGTACCACAGATGGACTTGCAAAAAATGCAAAAAATATGCAAAAAATGATATTGCAATAGATGAGGAAAACCGTTGGAAGTATGTAGACGGTTTGAGTACTGTTCGAATCTGTCATCGTTCCCAAATGAGTAGCCTAATGCGAAGCTAATGATCGAAGAGGTGGCGGTTTCCTAAAATCGAAACCTGCTTTCGAAGAAGAAGTACCAGTAAAAATGAAGGCATAGAAAATTAAGTTACTGGGTGTTACGATAACCCCAGATCTAAAATGGGAAGTGCATTGCCAAGACATGCTGAAATTTGGCAATGCGGGATTACAAAATCTAAAACTCCTTTCAAAAATGAAAAGTCCCCAATGTCACCTACGTTTTATACTTCCTTCATTAGACCCACCTTGGAATACAAAGCGCCTGTTTTTTCATTATCGCAGGAACAAAGAGAAAATCTTTCTTTACTCCAGTATCATGTTTACTTCTTTTCTTGCAGACTTTCGGGACTGTCTCCGTTTATGGGTGAAAATGATACTGAGACCTTTGCGAACATCACTCGAGCAGACTTTGACTACGATGAAGAAGCATTTCGACACATTTCGACCGAAGCGAAACAATTTATTTCATCTCTTCTTGTGAAGAAACCAGAGTGAGTCTTAGAGTTCGTACCTCAACGACAAAAACACACTACTCTAGACAAAAACAAACTGCTCTTCATAAGGCACGATTTGTTCGACCCCCCACCCACAGAGACTCAACCGAAAGATTGAGTTGTCCTTGTTGTGCCTTGCTTCATTTCAGACATGAGATCGCCCAGTGTTAAGTGGGTCCTCCACTGGCAATGGTAAGCTGTCGGAGGCAATCGTAACGTGTCGTAAGCGGCCATTTTGGCAGTTTTCAGCCAATGAGAGCACGCCGGGTCCGGACAAGCACGGCTACGGTGGACTTACGATTGCCAGTGGAGGACCTACTTTAATTTTGGCCATCTGCAGCTAGGAATTTTAAACGGTCTGTTCAGAAAACAAAGGCATTATTATTGACGGCTGACAAGACTTCCTCCAAGTCAGGTTGCAGACTTCCCTGAGTAGGCTATTTGCAAAATTTGGCAGGTGCGACAGATTGTGTTGTGTCGTCATTTCGGCTGTTTGGCCGCCTGGATTCGTCCATGCGAGAACATAGTCGTATAGCGAAAAATAACCTTGCCTTAACAACATCTGTTATCAAAGGTTAGCAAGTGAAATATGAAACCCCCTGGTTTGAAATCCCACTGATGCCAGGCGTTATTGACAATTCTTAGCGGAGTTCATAACGTTGGTCTCAATAGTTGGTCTTAAAGCACAACTCTTACTAGAAATGATCTTTTCCCTATCAAATGAATCAGAAAAAAATGTTTTCGGAAAGACCATTACTTTCCACCTAAAACTAGCGATTCTCTTGTTAGCGCTTGTCGACTACATCCGCTCTCCGGCGCTGCGGCTGGGCGCAAAATATTTTAAAACTGAACGTGCCTTGGTTAAAAAGTGAGAAAACTAAGCAAACGAAAGAAGTAATAAACAGAAGATTATCACATCCTTATGTGTGAAAAAGTTGTCATCGGACGCTGAAGATTCAGGCAAACTTTTCGATGAGTGAAGGGAAAACTCGGCAAGGCTGCAAAAGCGCTAAAAATTCATAGTTACGAAACGAAACAATGGAGAAAGGTGGGGATTTTAGAAGCTTATAATTCCATATGGGAGTTAAGTATATTATAAAATGCAGAATAAGCAAGAGGGGTCCTTTAACGGCAAAACCTCTTTTCCGTGTTGTTTCTTGAGATTCGAGCACTCAGAAAGTGATAAAAGCGAGAAAATCCAAACAGGAATTCCGGTAGGCAGGAATCCTGGCCGTGTGTATAGTAAAGGAAAGTTGGCCGAATCCGGATTACCGACTGCGATGCATTGGCGTAGGGGTATCCAGCGAAAAGCTGTTGTGGGTAATAACTTGATGGGGTTCATAGAGAATCAACGGGAAAACGATATGTGACTGAGACGAAACTTATTAATTACAAGTAATCCCTTTTCCAGTTCTCGCTACTCAGCGACCGACTGCTTGAAGCACAAATGGCTGGCACAGGCAGAGAGAAAGATGAAAACGACCAAAATATCAACCGAGAAGCTGAAGCGGTTTATAGTCCGCAGAAAATGGCAGGTTTGTACGCATCATTCTAAGCCCAATCATATGTAAAGCCGGTTGTGTCGTCAGTGTTGTTCATAGTCTTTGCGTTCTAA
Organism: Branchinecta sandiegonensis; assembly: GCA_030848855.1. Lineage (NCBI taxonomy): Eukaryota > Metazoa > Arthropoda > Branchiopoda > Anostraca > Branchinectidae > Branchinecta > Branchinecta sandiegonensis. The sequence goes on along the minus strand of JAUPMV010000016.1, from coordinate 6,254,185 downwards.
TTTTTGTTTTGTCCTAGATTCTCGTTATCTTACAATTCAGAGTTTGTGAAACTCTGAACTGGGGCCCTCTTCTTGAAGCAAAAGCAGTTCTTGTTTTTCTAATCCAGGTCCAGGGTTGGTCACCAAGAACTAGGGTGTACGAGTTACTTCAGGATACTTTGGGTTACATTGGGTTACTTTGGGTTACATTGCATTGGGCTACATTGGGTTACATTAGGTTACATTGGGTTACTTTGAGATACTTTTGGGCTACTTTCCAGGGTGTACAAATTTACTTTTGGTGACCAACCCTGGATCCAGGTCTCATCCCTAACTGCGATCCGTTCTCAAAGTTTTGAATTCAGTACGATGTGTCCGACCATTTATAACTGATTTTAGTTTATACCTGAGTCGCCTCTTTTTTCAGACTTTTATCTCAAATGGCACGCATCTTCATTGGCCCGCAATGAAAAAATCAGTCTGCCTCGGTTTCTCACTGGGGCCAACGAAATATATACTACAAAAATATGCAAAAAATGGTCTATTAATTTTTTTAAGTTGGAAAAGTGTATAAGAGGAGGAGAGTATTTTGATGGGAAAGAAATACTTTCTGGCTCTGCTTTTCCTCAAACCAGTGGACCCCCCCCCCCTCCCCCCTATTAATCTTATACCCACCCGCATGCTTGTTCGTATCTAACCGTTTGTTTTTGTCCTACTTAGAAAACTGGCACTGCGATCCGAGCCCTGGGGCGGATCACGCACCACCTTTCCTCTTCGCGGCGCAATAGCTCCGCCCTCCCCTCCCGTCGCTCCTCCCACCTGGTCAGCCTCCGGGAGGAGATAGATATAAATACGATCGCCACGCTTGCGGCTTTGCAGTCTCGAACGCGAAGCCCCAGTCTACCGCCCAGGATTCCCCTTAGGAAATGCTCATCGGGGGTTTATTCTGAAAGGAGTGATTCCGGGATTAGTGAGTGGTTTGATGCATGTAACCCGAGGATTGAAGAAGAAGCTGTTAACGGTGATTCTCCTTTAGGAAAACGTGTTGCTAAGGCAACGCGGTTGAATAGTTGTGACTCAGCAATCGGAGAGGAAGAATGAACAGCTCTGGTGAGCGAACGCAACCTTTTTTTCCAGTGTTATTGGACAGTGAAAAAAGGTACTAGCCTAGAACATACCAGTTGCTCCTGAACTCTGATTCCAAAGAGAATTCGGTCCACGCCACCAGCCTGCCGTAGTCCGTTTCTGCCCGCTAGCAAGATGGGATTGCCATTATGAGCGTGTTCCACCCTCGTACCAATAGTAACTATTAGTTACTAAATCCGTTCCAACCTCACGAAAAGTTACTACGCTGACCGTTCCAGCCTTCTCGAAATAGTAACTATTTGCTTACCACGCTCGGGAGCGTGGTAAGCGTAGTAACCACGAATCTCTGTCACGTGATTGGTCGGATTCACCTGTGGCATGATATTCTGCTGGAAAATAGAAAAATCGTTCCAGCCTTGACGACAAAAAGGCAGGATTTGTGACGTCATGCGTGGTAACTACGGTAAGTAGGATGGAACACGCTCTATGTATTATACCATTAGCGTGTCATGCTGCCCTTTTGAAACCAGGGTTGCCACATCAAAAATATTTAGAGAGTTGATTTTGGCCCAAAACAGAGAGTGAATTGGGAGTGAAATCTGTTTTCATGAAATGTTCACTTTTGGTCGGAATCGCCTCTGTAAAAATGACACATCTTAATTTTACCTTCATGAAAAAAACTTGAAATAGTTACTTCTGGTCGGAATCCCTGCTGCAAAAATGGCACATTTGGTCATTTTCTGAATTGGAGTGACTGGACAAGAGTGACAAAAACAAAACAGAGTGACAATTCAGACTATCGTGCGACATGTGGCAACCCTGTTTGGAACTAGAGACTATAGTCGCCATATGGCTGATAACCCTTTTATCGCACACCTAGCCATGCGGTAATATTTTTATCGCACACCTAGCCGTGCAGTAACATTTGTATCACACATCTGAAGGTCAGCATGGCATGCTGATATTGTGAAATTATTTACCTAAAATCGTATTCTAGTCAGTTAAGTTCGCCTTGTGAGTAGGGAGACATGTAGTGCCATCTGTAGTCTTGTTTAGGAACTGTGAATACTGGAAAGTAAGTACGAGGTGTGCCTTAACTTAACCCCAAAATTTTGAGCATGATTTGAAACAGTGAAAAAAGCTCATCTATCGCTCAACGTTTGACATTAACCCTATCTCGATCGAATTGTTTGTTACCCGAGAATAGTCCATTTAGCTCTTTGTTTCAATGAAAACTAAATCCCAGTGCGTTTTGTTTTGTGAAGGATTTATGTTTGAAAGTAAGAAATTTTTTTGTATCATGTTGTCTCTGGAAGCGAAGACCCTTTTTCCTCCGTTCGATAGTAGGGGACTCCCACCATAAAAATGGAACGAAACAGGGGACGAATCAAAAAGAAGAGCGTCCAAGATTATATAATTAGTGTTGAGAGTAGTAGTGGATCGAGCGAGCACTCTTTCGTCGAACAAGGTAGTAAGAAATAAACTTACATGCCAGGCAATGTCAAATGTTACACAGAAAACTGTTGGTTAAGTGCCCAAAGACTAATTCTTTGTGTCGTTTTTTTTTGGCTTCACGTCTACTGTTGATTCCCTGCGTAGTTCCATTTTATGTGATATTCGATTTTTATTCATATTTCTCTACCGGCGTCTTCTTCCCCTTAAAGTTTAACTGAAAAGCCAACTTATTTTTTTTTTAATTTAATCGACTGCACCGGATTATTTGGGCTCTGCTAAGGGATTTTGCGATTTCCCACTATCTGCTCTAGTAGGGACGCTCAGAATATAGGAGGGTTTTCGCGAGCTGGAAAGCAAAGTCGGAATAACTTTCCAAGGGTTTTCGCGCTACTTCGGAAAGTTGCCGAACTTTCCAACCCTGTTTTCGCGCGTTGGAAACCGAAGCAGCTTTCCCGGAAAGTGATTCCACAAGGCTAGTGGAAAGCTCCGCGGAAAGTTGAATCTTTGCGGGAATTTCAAAGGTGTGGAGAAAAAACAAGTGTCACTAATAAATTAAAAAAATGGCAATCGTACTTAAGGTGAATTCGATGGAATAGATGAGAATTAAAGAACCTTTCAGTGAACCATATTTATTCGAAAAATTGTGTAATTCAACATTTTCTCGGTGATATCAGCTTTCTATGTGTTTTCGCGATCAGTCCAGCGGGAAAGTGGAGAGTGATTCCAGGAATCACTTTCCCACAGTTTTCGCGATGCGCTTCGCTCTCCGGAAAGTGATTCCGAGAAAAAAACCTTCCTTATCTACGGCCGTCCCACAACGCAAGTTCACTGTGACGCGGGAAGTTTGAATCTGAATAGAAACGCGGCTTTCACTGGATGCGTGAACACTTCTTTTTCTAAAATGGTTTTCGTCAAGCATACAACACAGGTACTAGCGTATAGAGGTACCGTAAATCAGAAAGGGAAATTCTGCTATATGAAAGTTGACTATTAGTGAATAGCGGAGCAACGAACTAACGCATTTTCATCGGGATTTGAAGCCTATTTACGTGAGTAGGTGATGGGTAACTAGAATTAGACTGCCCTATCTCAGTTCTTTTCGGTTGAAATTAAAGTATGATTTAAAGTTTACTTAACATTTAACCAGTCTACAAAAAAATCCTTATTTCGGGATGCCCCTATGCCAAACACTTGGTTTATACAGCATTTCGTATACCCAATGTCAATAGCTGGATACCCGAACCTGATAAGATATTGATGATTCGAGTGCTATTCAGAAATCAACAAATTATATTTCCTTTATGGCAGAGTACCCAAACACAAGTTACCCAACATTTGACATAGGGTATCCGTGTCAGGGACAGGTTATGCCGAACTTCGCGTATACCCAGCGTTTGGCATAGGTTATCCTAAAACTGGTGGGTTTTGTTATAGACTTGTTCTCGTTTGAAACAAGACAAAAACCCTTAATGCAGTAAGTAATTAATCGCATCTGACCAAAAAGATCCCGTGCAGCGCCATACCAATTCTTGGTTTTTGAAATGAGTGCCATTATCCGACAAAATGGTAGGAAATCCGAAAAATGTGGCAATAATTTTCAACTAAACCACGCAAAACTGTCTGGGCTTTGCCATCCACAACACTGACAAGATGCGTATGACGCGTAAAATAATCTAATATGGAGAGGGGTTTAGGTATTACCATTAGCTGTTTTAGGCAGAGGGCCTACTAAATAAATCGTACAGTCGTCGACATATTGAGTGCCAATTCGGCGCTACGAGTTGTATCAGTAAAACTATATCTATATATCTACCTATCAGTGGGCAAGAGTGACCCTAAATGGGGGGAGGATCTTTGGAAGGGGGAGTAGTGATAGGCCCATGAGCTTAACTAAGATTTGAACAACTTATTATAGGCCCTTACTTCCAGCTGTACCTAGCTAGTTCAATCGCCCTTGAACCCTGTAGCGCGCAAGCTACCGAATGTATGGACTAGTCGCAACTAGATCCACGTGAGCAGCATAGTCTACCGGAATATTGTTGGATTCCCTTCCTTGCTTATACAGTACAACACAATACGCTTGATGACTAGCTTTTCTTGCCGATGCGAAATCGCCGTGTACCTAGCGGAAGAGCCGGAAGCGGCACCACAGCTGTCCCCAACGATCGCCGTGATTAGTTGATACAGGATTTGAGTTGTTGAGTTTGAATCGTTAGTGCGACGTTTTCTTGTTCTTCCTGAGGATCACTGGCGTGTTTTGGACTTAGTCATATAGAGTATTAGGGTTTTCAGTTTATTCAGACATAAGTTAATTAATAAATAGCGCAAGAAGATATCACGATTTACTACCATGCACGACCGTAGTATGGGGAGCCATATGCGCCACCGTAATATGGGGAGCCATATGTACGACCGTAGTATCCGTAGCCATAGCTGGGGTTAGAAACGTGAACGTAGGAGGAGGCCCCTGGAGTGTGTGTGGAGTATCCGTATCCGTAGCCCCTGTATCCGTAGTAGTCGCTAGCGGCTGGGACGAGGTCCTCTTCGACAGGGGCGGGTGCAGCCATGGCGTAGGCGAGGAGGCAGAAGAGGGCAAAAAGAGCGATCTGGAAGTCAGAAACAGTTGTCAGTTAAAGTATACGACTTCCAAAGCACGTCCCGATGAAAAATTTATCTCAAAACTGTAGTACGCAGTTGTACGAAAAAGTAGCATGCAGTACTAACTGATGCTGCTACATGCTTCTACGTCAAGGCTACCGTGTTACTGCATACTACTGCATGCTACTATTAGCAAGACTGGATGCTTCTATGGCAATACGATGCTACTGGATACTGCTACATAAGATTGTACTAGTCTGAGGCACATTAAATGATAGTATTCTTTGCTACTAAATAGTATTACATGCAACTTTTTCGTACAACTACGCAGGCTACAAATTTTTTATCGGGGTGGGATTAGTTAATTACTGGGTCGAATTGAAAAGCTAGTTTATCGTTTGATTGTCTAGGCCTGGAGAGATCCTTTCATAAAATTGGGCAATTAGTTAATAAAACTCGTCATTGCGGGGGCAAGGATGGCCTGCCGCTCACCGGCTTTCCAGGCAAAAAAAGCATTGTGCTTTAGCCACATAAAAGGATGAAATGTTACATGCAGTAGTTGGATGCTAGCAGAAAACCCTGATTTAAAAAATGTTTACCCCCTCAAGCAAAGGCTCTAAAGACCAGCCTAGTGTTTAATGCTTTGGACAGACGATCAGGGTTAGCTCATCGCGGACTGGAATTCCTGTCCGGATTTTTGTACCATTCCATACGGAAAAGTTTTCAGCTTCATAATGAAACTGAAGGAAATTCGGCCAGGAAAACCTGATCGTCTGTTCGCTGCATGAAGGACTGAGCTGGCCAGCGTTTGCCAACATAATAATCGACCCAGTCTCAATCTGAACGGAACCTTTTTTTTGCCGAATAGAAGTTACAATCCCGGCGAAATTTTATATCACCCAAGATATGCAGACCCCTAGCCTAGGTGATAGCGTGAAGCCGTAAGGCGGGACTCGATGGGATGCTTTCTGGTCTATTCTACTACCAGTGTTCTAGAGTCGCACTCTTCACCACCCGAAGAGAGGGATCCTGCATGGAGGCAAATGGAGCTCAGGTGAGCAGCTCGTAAACTTGTCTCAGGAATTATAGTTGCGTTATTTTGGATTCACTTCTGTTTCGTCAAAGTTTGTAGTTTGGCTCTTGTTTTGTCTTACTTGCGTTTTATTGAGTTCTTGTTTCCGAAAAGTCAAACTACACCAAACTACGTCTGCGAGGTACTTTGTAGTTTGAGCTCCATAGTTTCAGGTTCGAAACTACAGCCAATGGAATGGACAAATGAAACGGATTGTAAGCAAAACTACGCCAAAACTAAATCCAAAAAAACGCAACTTAAGTGTACAGACCGCGAACCCGGTCTAAACCGCGAGAGCAAAAAGAGCGACGGGGCAAAAACCGTCGATAACATTCGCGGATTTTACCTTGTCACTGTTTTGTTAGGCCTATTAGTTGCAATACGAGTGCTCCGTATCCGCGGGTGAGCAACCCCTAGGCGGAGCTTGAGTAGTTTGTAGTGTAGTGTTGTAGACTGTACAAACGTAAAAAAAAAAGAAACAGCATTTCTTACCTGGATCTTGGCCATTTTGTTGCTAAAGCTTTTGAGTACGAGTTAAGAGAAAACTTGAGCTTGCACTGACTACCATTCGATCGTCCTACTCTTTATATCCTAAACTGAGTTTATTGACACATCGAGAAAAGGGAGGGGCAGTTTGACGAACATAGCGGAAAGAATTGCGAAAAAGACAAACTGGTCGATTTAATGACTGGCTGATTACTTTACGACCACAGAATGATCACGCCGGATTCGTGAGATAAAACAATTGAGCTGTGAAAGTAAGGAAAACAAGTATAGTGGTGTTTAGTCGAGCATAGCCACTGTTTGCAAGACTGTGAGCACAAGGAATCACACTATTCCTGGCGTTCCGAACGAAATAAACTCGGTTCCCGTGTTCATTTTAACTGAATATGCAATTAGTCGTTTTTGCAGTTGCCGTGGTGTTTGATATACGGTTGCTCTGCAAAAACGACAATTGCTGAAATTACGGTTTTCGAAGTCATCCCAAAAGAAAAACTGATATTCAGTCACATCACTAAGTGCCAAACTTCTTTCCCACCAATTTGACAAACATTGATGACAGTGAGATGACTTTTTCAGATACCACGATAACTGGCCAGATACCACGATATCTGCAAAAATGCCTTTGACCGTGGTATCAGATATCGCGATAACTGCAAAAACGACTTTAGACCGTGCTATAAGATACCATGGTATCTACAAAAACGCAACTAATAATTCGATTCCATATCAAAGTTTAATGATGCAAAATTCTATATGACTACGACTTTCGTCCTTAAATTTTAGCGAAATGACATGTATATGGGCGAAAAATTGTCCTTACATATCGAAAATGTAAATATCGATATAAAGATATTTAAAACTGAACTACAAACGCAACGATCAGGATTCCCAGGTCAGATTTTCTGCACTTTAAGCTGACAAAAATCTCAGCTTTTCCGTACGGAATTCTTGATGCTGCCAAAAATAATTGGCATGAATTCCAGTCCGCGAGCACCCAACCCTGATGGTCTGTCCAAGGAATGAAGAAATAAACAGGGGAGCTCGAATGGCCGTAAATACTCTCAGTCCGAAACACGCCTGTGAACCTCAGGAAGAACAAGAAACGTCACCCAAGCGAACCCTCTAAATTGATTCACATCATGTGTAGCCTACACCACACTGTAAAAAAAAATCTTGCAGTATTTGCTACTGGGATCAATCTTGTCTCTAAAAGATAATCTTATCTCTAATTCGGATTAGTCTTATCCCAGTAGGGATAAGATTAATCCCAGTAGCAAATACTGCAGTTAACTTTAATCCTTACTCGGAGAAACTTTTTACAGTGCAACCAAAAATGTTTGTTGCCGTGCCGTTTCTGGCTCTTAGAGCCAGGGCGCGCACAGTCACACGGCGACTCCGGGCGATTCTTGATCGACACGTACAGTTATTCATCAAGATTATTCTGGATCGCCTCGTCCTGAGTTCATAGCTTGTTCAAACGGGACCGAAATCGGCGCGTAAACAGCGGCTGATCTGTTCAGACGACTGATAATGCTGGGTTTACACACTGCCTAAAATCCGAGCGTATTTTGAAATCCGATTACGCATGTATTTGAGCTTGGAAAGATTTCTAGCAATACAGGCGTATTCAGATACAATACGGATCAGTTTCTCAAAGACATCCGTACTGCTAGAGATCTTTTCAAGCCCAAATACGTGCGTAAAATACGCTCGGATTTTACGCAGTGTGTAAATGCACCATCAACTGTCTGGGGTCGTCGAGATAATTAAAAAGAAAAAAACTAATTCCGACTATTCTTTTTTTTGGATGAAAATATATAACAAAATATTTATTTTTATATATATTTGAGTGCAAAACGGATACGTCAGCTGAATTTTTTTAGAGCTATATTTAGGTTTTTCTTGGCAAGGGTCTCTCCAGCGGGGGCGTCACGACTGGGGGGGGGGGGGGGAGGGGGGACGCCCCCCCCCATGCTGTCGGCCATTCGGTAAAAAATAACCGAGTCGGCACGAAGTGCCGCGATTTTTCGTCAAAACAGTTGATTTTTTCATGAAAACAGTCGGTTTTTCTGAAAATTGGTCGATTTTTCGTCAAAATAGGCGTTTTTTTCTGAAAATCAGTGAATTTTTCTGAAAATCAGTCGATTTTTTTCAAAACTGTAATTTTTGATGTTGAAAACAGTCGTTTTTTTCTGCAGAAACAGTCGGTAAAAATAACCAGCAAGTCGGTAAATGCCTCGTCCCCCCCCCAGACATTTTGGCTAGTGACGCCTCTGCTCTCCAGGCTCAAAGCCGCTCAAGTCGGAAAAACAAACTTGTGGGAAAAATTCAGCTGAGGTATCCGTTTTGCACTATCAGACATCATTCGCAGTTAGCTTGGGCTGAAGGAATATTTATAAAATTAAACATCTTGTGAGTGTGTCAAAGACAAATTTAGCTGTCTTGTAAATTGCACAAATTGAATAGTACAGATTTCAGGCAGCTCGACAAAGTTAAGATAAAAAGCAAAAAAAATCTTTTCAGGCATTTTTGTCTTCCATGAGAACACAAAAAAAATGAACATTAAATATGAGAAGTGCAATCATTCAGAGTTTTAGTCACTTTTCAGTGAAGGTTGAATGGACAAATTTTTCGAATTGTTACTTATTTCAAAGAAAAATAACTAAACAAATATCAGACATAAATAGAGCATACACTGTTGAAATTAGAAAACTATGCTACCTTTTTCGGAATCATACCGGAATCATTTAGGAAGTAATCTTGGGATGCTTCATGCGAAAAATCATGCTATGCTCACACTGGTCTGAGAGAATCTGATCAATTTCGTCAAGTCTGACCTAACTCCCCGAATCACAGTCAGTTTACTGTCCCCCGAGTGATAAAAGGTCAAATTCCAAAAGATTTGTTTATCCCGATCGATGACATGAAAATACACGCCTATCTGGAAGATCAGCGGCTGTTTCTTTGCTTTTTTTCAACCGCTAATTACGCGCGTAAATCAGCCGCTGCGAGCCGCTGTTTCAGCCCCGTGGGAACAGGCTATCAGCAACCATCACGTCGTTGTTATTTCCTCGTACTTTGCCTCGTGTCCGTACCCCGTAAAATGTCCTAACGGGATGCTAAGCAGAGAAAATCCGAAATTTCCAATTCACTCCCAAGCTCAACATTTCTGTCGTCCAGCGGATCAGCAGGGTTTTCAGGCCAGACACGTCCTAGACTTTGCTCATACGTTCAGGGAACAAGTCACCTCTAGACGGCTAGAGATCGTTATTTGCTGCCCCTGAACTGGTTGTTCTGACGGGACTTTGTTTTCTTACCGTCCCCCTATCTGGGAATCGGTACTCCACACGCTGTTGTTCAATCAATCAATCAATCATTTATTTCCAAATATCTCTTAAAAATGATAACATAGAATTGTCAATATACTCATGCAGAAATTGGACAAGGTAGTGGACTGTGCTAAATCCTGGGCGGAATCCGCACTGTCTCGGATCAATCTTTGTACCAATCTGCTCCCACGATGTAATTGACATAGGCCTTAGGTCAGTGACTGATTTTGGTGCTTGCTTTTTGGGAATCGGAGTTATTGAAGCAATTTTCAGTCTTTTTGGGAATATCCCTTCCGTCAAGCACTGATTGATCACTGCCGTAAATGGTCTGGCTATTTGCTCTGCACATATCTTTACCAGCTTAGCAGGAATATCTACAGGGAGTGACGATTATCTGTCGTCAAGTCTTGAAAGCGCGTCAAAGACCTCGCCTACTTCCACGACTAGAATTGCAGAGATGGGTGGGAGATCAGGAAGATTTTGAAGGCCTGGATGTTTTCGATTCCCTGTTTGTCGGCGACTCGATGTGTCAGTAGGCTACTTAATTGTCACCGACAAATCGGGGAATCTATGAGCACAGGGCTAATCGTCCCCGGTAACTCAGGGAATCCGCGTGTCCAGAGCTAATCGTCCCGATAGGCTCGGGGATGTGTCTTCTGTTAATGTTGCCACAAAAACAAATTATCGAGTTTTAGATCGGTCCAGCAAATAGCAGATACCAACAGTCTGAAGATACGAGATGAGGAGCTACTGCACTGCGAGATGATCACAGTCGTGCAGGCAGCAGGAGCGTCTTAGCATTCAAGAGGGATAGCAGATGAAAAGAAAGGCAGAATTAAGGGAACCGAAGTGTCAGATGCTAATCGCTTATGTCCCCCATAAGCACATGAATGTTTTATGAGACCAGGGAATTCCTAATGTCCAACGATAAGCGAATGGTGATTTCTGATATCGGGGAATCAATGTGTCAAGAGCTATGTCTCAACTTGACAAATTAATATTTACTTATTGAGGAATATTAGCACTTCGATTCCCCGACCTCAATATACTCACATTTGCGTATCGGGGAACACTAGCTTAGCTCCTGACACATCGAGTACCCCACAAACGGGGAACAATAGGCAGGCATTGCCTATTCTTAGCACGCATTATCTGGGGAAAAGAAATCCGAAGAATGTCTAAACACGGCCCCTTGCGATTCGAAATGCTGCTTTCCAAAAGGAAAGGAATATTTATGCTCCAGTTCGTGCGACTAGTTGGAGTGTAACTCAGCAGTGTCATTAAGGGCCCAAGGTTTGTCCATCCTTGATCGCGATTCAGAGGGTATTCCCCTGCTCCAGCACCGTCATATGATCCTTCTTCAACCTCAATAAAACGCCCATTTTTTTACGCTTCTATGCTAGTTTCCTATGACCCTGACCTAGCGCGCCTCGCCCCTTCGCGAGATGCTGTCGGTTCTACCGCACTCAACCTTCAGTCTAACACTAGCCCTCTCGGCTAGAGGACTAGACTGTGACAGTACCAATTTAGCATGGGAATGCAAAACCGATTTAGACCTAGTAAGCTGGTCATTTCGCTGGGGCAAGTACAAGACTATATAAAACACAGCTTTTATTCAAAAGGTAGAAAAGTATGTACAGTTTAGGCCGCGGGGTTCTTGACAACCAATATTACACTGTCACCTCTGAGGAAGAGCTTGGCAATATACCTATCCTTGTTCACTGGTTGCTTTTTGGCCCCCTTTCCACTTTTGGGGCTTTCTGTCCACATCTCTTTGACTGCCTCTAGAACCATGTTGAAGTGACGGTCGAAAGCTGAAAGAACACAGAAATAAATACTTCGAACATATCAGTCTTCGCACCCTTGTATGTCTTCCTTAAATGCCTTTTCAACGTTGTCCCACCAAGGCAATGGTGTGTTCCCCGTTTAGTAGTTGTTTAGTCAAAAGGCTCCTCGTACTTATTCTGCGTTTTGGATGGACCCCAGCTTTCCTATGGAATCATAAGCTTGAGAAATCTCCGCCCTTTGTGATTGTTTCGTTTGGCAGTGTCTATCGTTCCCCGACCCGGAATTGATATCTCAAATGCTAAAAGTACTCGACCGTTCGAGTACTCTACCACACAAGAGCTAATAGTACTCGACAAGTCGAGGAATCGAACCTCCATGCGTTATTAGTCCTAGACTGGTCGAGTGCTCGTGTCTTGGGAAGCTAAAAGTACCTGACCATACGGAACTTGAAGCCAGAAAGTAACAGGTCGAGTCATTTCTACAATAGGAGATATCTGTCCTCGACCTTACAAACGAAATCCAACCAGCCCAGCCCCCAGCGATTAACAGTACTCGATCATTCATGGCACTTGCAGCTATTAGTACTCGATCTAGGAGGATAGATGGGTCGAGTATTTGACCTCCCAAAAGCTAATCGTACTCGACCTGATATTACCAATAGGAAGTCAAGTACTCAGGGCGGTGACGGCTATTAATACTCGACCTATTGAAGTGAAGGAGGATAGGTAGGTCGAGTACTTGATGCCCTGTCGGCTATTCGTACTCAACCTAGTATAATCACTGAATTTTTTGGCAATAAAATTGTATTGTACCTTGAAGGTAGAATATTGACGCCAACTGAAGGTGGTGCTAGCTATTTGCACTCGACCTAATAAACGGGGAAATGATAGATCGAGTATTTGAAATCCCAGCAGCTGTTTGCACTCGACCTAATGTCAGTAATACCTTGAACAGAAGATCAAAGGGTGATCCTGGCATTCTCACAGATTCGCTTTCCTAAAAGCAAAACAAAAATCCGCCGAGCGCAAGAACAGACGGAAAGTAGTTGGCCTTACAACTTCTCACTTTCCACTCGCGAAGTTGATTCACCCAGGTGCGTCACGACCAGGGGGGGGGGGGGGGCGCCCACCTCCCCCAAAGTTGTCGGTCAGTCGATAAAAAATAACCGAGTCGGCGCGAAGCGCCGCGATTTTTCGCCAAAACCGTTGATTTTTTTCGTTAAAACAGTCGATGTCATAAGTCAAAAATCAGTCGATGTTTCGTCAAAACAGTCGTTCTTTTTTCTGAAAATCAGTCGATTTTTTCGAAACCGTCTTTTTTTCTTGAAACAGTCGTTTTTTCTGCAAAAACAGTCGGTCATAATTACCAGCCAGTCGGTAAATTCCTTGCCCCCCCCCCAAAAAAAAACATTTTGGCTAGTAACGCCTCTGGTTTATTAAGCCGAGTACTAACAGCTAGCACCATCTTCATACTCTACCTCCAATTATTAACTAGGTCGAGTACGAACACACGCTGAGAGCCTCAGACGTCAAATGCTTGACCTATGAATTCCCCCTTTTAAACTTCAAGTAGTAATAGCTACCACCACCTTCACTACCCTCCCATTATTATGAGAGGTCGACCTACCAATCCTCCTTATATGGTTCAAGTATTAGTAGCCGTCACTCCCCTGAATACTTGACCCAACTATCCTCTTTCTCAGATCGAGTACTAGATGCCACTGCTGTGAACACTCGACCTACTTCACCATTAATAGTGTCGAGTAATATTAGTCACTGGGGGGTTGGTAACTCAACCTTACAACTTTATGGGTTTCATTTGTATTGTCTAGGACGGATAGCTCCTATGGTAGAAATTACTCGACCTGTTCCTTCCTGGCTCCAAGATCCATATGGTCAACTATTTTTAGCTTCCCAAGACACGATTCCTCGATCAGTTCAGTACTAATAACGACTGGAGGTTCTATTCCTCGACTGTCGACTACAACTAGTTCCTGTGTAGTAGAATAGTCGACCAGTCGAGTGCATTTAGCATTTGAGGTATCAACTTCCAGGTCTGGAAAGGATAGACACTGCTGTTTCGTTTTGTACCCACATCTTTTTGCACTTGTTCAGCCGAGCCGAGTTTGCCAGCCAAGCAAAGCAAAGTTTGCTGAATACTTCAAGGTCCACCAACATCTCTTTCAAAAATAGAAGCTTCAGATTTTATTTTCATTTAAGCAAGCCAACATATCTGTCTTGTGTCTCATACTCAAGTATCTAAGAAATTTTTTTGCACAAACGTCTCAGATCTAATTCCGTATTAGACGGAAAATTTCTTGATTTTCCAAATATCTAGACTTTTCTATGACCTGTAGCAACCTTCTTCCCCCCCCCCCCCCTAGGAAGGTCTTCTAAAGGACTTCTACATTAGGCTAGTTTACCGTTTAATCATCAGGGTGCAGCTTCAAGAAGAACAAAGGATTCGACGAGATCCCAAAAATTTTATATTTGATAAAGACAATTGGGTCTTGCCTTCGCCCTTCGCAAGACTCCTTGAACATTTTTACTATATCCGATAGTGTAAAACGGATACGTCAGCTGAATTTTATTAGAGCTATGTTTCGGCCCTTCTTGGCAAGGGTACTCTTCAGGCTCAAAGCTGTTCAAATTAAGCCAAATATCTAATAATCTGAGAAAACCAAGTTCGATATGAATTTAGCATGTGTTTTTACCCATGTGTTTGTAATGGTCGATATGAATTTAGCATGTGTTTTTACCCATGTGTTTGTAATGGTCGTCTATTTATGAGATTTATTGACCCAGGCTACCTACAAAAAGTAATATAAGGCTTCCATACAAAACATAATATAAAAATACTACATCTTTCTTCTCATGATAAAAACAATGTAATAATCTTCTGAAACACTTCCACTTTCAAAGTGGTCACTAAAGTCGGGGTTCAGTCCCATCAATTCACTGAGTCTTCGGCCGCGTTAGAATTGCGGTGTTCCTACTTCTTTTCCCTTTTCTCCTTCTACAGGTTTAGCTTCAGGGGCCTTTTTACTGTTCGACCATAGCGCGTGCGTAGCTGCACTGGTGTTTCGCTGGTTCCCAGGGGCTGAGAACCGGTGGTCGTCTGGTTGGGGCTCGGGGTGGCCTGCTGACCTTCCCGCAGCGGCAATGGGGACATGAACTGGTCTGGCTGTGAAGGCGAGGGTGGCGCGTCGATAGCCACTTCGGTTGTTGGTGGTGCTGCTTCGTCGCTTGTGTCGCTGACTCGGCTCGAACCTTTCTGACTTTGATGTGGGCGTGCTGTGAGATGTTTGCGGTTTCTCCTTAGCACAGAGCCTTCGCTGGTCCGCACGTGATAGGATCGTGGCTGTCCTGCATGGGATAGCACAACAGCCTGGCTCCATGGTCCGTCGGGTGCCTTCTGTACATAGACCGCGTCTCCAGGGTTGAGCTGTTTCAGCGATCTGGCTGCTTTGTCATGATACGATTTTTGGCGTTTCTGCATTTCAGTTCTTCGCTGAGTAAATTGTGCAGTCGGAACGACTTTCTTCTTTAGGTGTTGTGAGGTGCACGGCAGGATGGATCTTAATTGGCGCGACATGAGGAGCTGGGCTGGGGATGCGAACCCGTCGACTGGTGTATTCCTATACTCTAATATACCCAGGAAGGGGTCTTCTCCGTTTGCGGTCGCTTTCGTCATGATGTTTTTTGAGATTTGTACCGCCTTCTCGATTAGTCCGTTGGATTTCGGGTATCCAGGGCTGGACGTGGTTAGTGAGATTCCCCACTCCTTGGCAAAACTGGTGAATTCTCCCGAAGTGAACTGAGGCCCGTTGTCAGACATCAGCTGAGAAGGTATGCCGTGTCGGGCGAAGTGGGCTTTGAGTCTCGTGATGACTGCGCTGGTGTTTGTAGGTAGCCTGGGTCAATAAATCTCATAAATAGACGACCATTACATGGTGTCAGAAGTGGTAAGCTCGAATCAATGGACGTCCTTCAGCCATCAATAAACTGGGAGGCCAACTCCCTTTCAGAGGAATGGGACCGTTTTGAAGAACACGCGAAACTGATGTTTGCTGGACCGCTTGCAGGCAAAACAGAAAAAATACAGTGTGCCTACCTACTTATCTGGGCAGGAGCAAAAGGTCGGGAAATATTCAACACCTTCAATGTTGCTGCTGAAGAGTCGAATAAAATCGAACCCTACCTTGCAAAATTCAAAGCATATGCGTCACCACAGAAGAATACAGTTTTTGCACGATACCTGTTCCAGAAGCGAGACCAAAACGATACAGAGAGTGTGGAAAAATACATCACGGACCTAAGAACATTAGTAAAACCATGCTCATACTCAAACCCAGACGAAATGGTTCGTGACCGAATCGTGTGTGGAATCCAGAACCAAAATGTACGTGAGAAGCTCTTGGCTGAAGGCGATGAGCTCACACTGGAGAAAGCAACCTTTATGTGCAGAACCCACGAAGCGACCCAGGCGCAACTCAAGACGTTCAACGGAACGAAGCTGACCCCCATCAAACAAGAGATCGACGCTATATCCCACTACCAAAACCGGAACGGTGGTAGGAACAAGCAAACAGAAGCAAGTGGCTCCAAGAATAAAGCATGCTACTTCTGCGGCGGAACATACTCCCCCTCCCATGTCTGTCCTGCAAGGGGGAAGACCTGCTCCATATGCAAAAAGACCAACCACTTTGCCAGGGTTTGTCGAAGTAAGACGGTCAGTGCAGTCGACGAAGATGCCGCAGAAACGAACTCCGGCGACGAAACTGTTTTTCTTTACTCCATCGAGCAAAGCAAGAACAAAGACGAAGCAGTCATTCCACTGACTATCAACAACCAGTTCCCTGTCCAATTTAAAATCGACACAGGAGCACAGGTCAACATCATCCCAAAGAAGTACTTTGACCTCATCACGCCAAAGCCCACCGTGAAGCCCACCAGACAGCGCCTCACGAGCTATTGTGGAGCACGGATCCCAGTAACAGGAGTCTGTGAGCTATCCTGTAGGTACAAAGACAATAAGAGCAGCACGCAGCAGTTCTACATAGTCGAGACCTCATCTTCCCCAATCATTGGCTACCGCTCTAGCCTCAACCTGGACCTGATTAAGCTGGTCCTAAATATAGATGCAACAGCCTCCAAAGTACCACACCTGAAGGAAAAGTACAAAGAAGTCTTCAGAGGAATTGGAAAACTGGACGGAGAATGCAACATACACCTGAAGGACAACGCTACGCCAACCGTCTACCCAGCCAGACGAGTCCCCGCCGCTATGCAGGATAAGCTCAAGAAAGAGCTCAGTCGCCTAGAAAGCCTAGGTATCATAGAAAAGGTAGTAACCCCGACCGAGTGGGTTAACTCAATGGTAATGGTAGAAAAGAAGGACGGGTCCATAAGACTGTGTATAGATCCAGTTGACCTAAATAAATCCATCAAACGGCCGCACTACCCGATCCCACTTCTGACACCATGTAATGGTCGTCTATTTATGAGATTTATTGACCCAGGCTACCTACAAAAAGTAATCTAAGGCTTCCATACAAAACATAATATTTAAAATACTACATATGCAAGTCATATTTATTTTGAAACAAGACCAAAGGTTTCGATGGGATCCCAAAAATCTAATATTTGATTCAGACAATCGGGTCTTGTCTTCGTCAGATCCAGTCTTGGACAGGCTAATCATCAGAGAAAACCAAGTTCAGATATACCTCTATAAGCCATATCTATTTTGACGATACTGACCGAGACTTCCTGCTTTACTTCTGCCAAGTTTCCGGTTTCGCCCGATTTCCGAGCGAACTACTAGTCCAGCAAAAAAAGAAAATTCAGAAAAAAATCCAGCGTATCTCCTTATCCTTATAAAGAACATCTAATCAACTTTGAATAAAAGTTTGACTTAAACCGGATTCCGGACTAATTATATGTCCGTGTAAAAAAGATCGTCATATACCGACTCGGCCTCTGTTCTTACCCCTTAATCTGTCATCTACTCAAACTTTTGCTTTTAACAAATTTCCGGTTTTGGCTGGATTCCGGGCGAGCTAGTTGTCCGGCAAGAAAATGATTTTCACCATCATGTTCAGCATGTCTTTTTACCCATAAATCGAACATTTAATCAACTTCAAATTAGAATTTTACTTTTAACCAACTTTCCGGTTTTCGCCGAATTCCGGACTAACTACTTGTTTGGCGAGAAAATTGTTTTCACCATCATGTTCAGCATGTCTTCTTACCCCTGAATCGACTATTTAATCAACTTCAAATAAAACTTTTACTTTTAACCAAATTTCCGGTTTTTGCCGGATTCCGGACGAACTTTCCGGGGCGAGAAAATGGTTTTCACTATCGTGCTCAGCATGTCTTCTTACCCCATAATCGACTATCACATTAGCTGTTTAAAAATATTTTGTTTGTCCCTTAATTTGAACCCCCTCCCCCACCCCTAAATGTGGAGCTAAATAGCCCTTCTACGAACTTGACATTACCCTTGACCCAATGAATCCTCACACCAAGTTTCATCAAAATATCTCATTTCCTTCGGGAGTTATCGTGCTCACAGACAGACGGACATTTTTGCGATGTCATAGGTATCCCTCCACTTACGTTTTGGGATCCCAAAAACTAATCAAAACTTCCTGTCTTACTTCTGCCAAATTTCCCGTTTCGGCCGAACTCCGGGCGAAAGAAGCAAGCTAAAAAACAAATTCAGCGTTTCTCCTTACCCCTATACCGAACATCTAATCAACTTTGTCGGGCAAAAGAATCAAGCTAAAAAACAAATTCAGCGTATCTCCTTACCCCTATATCGAAAATCTAATCCAACTTGATATAAAACTTTAACTTGATTGCCATAAACAGATTCAGCATCTCTTCTTACTCCTAAATCAGACATCTAATCAACTTCAAATAAAACTTTTGCTTTTAACAAATTTTCCGGTTTTGGCCGGATTCCCGGGGAACTACCTGTCCAGGTAGAAAATGATTTTCGCATAAACGTTCAGCATGTCTTCTTACCCCTAAATCGAACATCTAATCAACTTCAAATAAAACTTACTTTTAACAAACTTTCGCCTTTTTGCCGGATTCCGGGCGAACTACTTGTCCGGCAAAAAATGCTTTTCATAATCGTGTCCAGCATATCTTCTTACACCTCAATCGACTATCTCATTAGCTGTTTAAAAATATTTTGTTTGCTCCTTAATTTGAACCCCCTCACCCACCCCTGAATGTAGGGCTACAGAGCCCATCTACGAACTGGACCTTTCCTGTGACCCAAAGAATCCTCACACCAAGTTTCATCAAAATATCTCATTCACTTCGAGAGTTTTCGTGCTGACAGACGGACAACTTTTGCAATGTCACAGGTATCCCTCCACTTACGTTTGGGATTCCAAAAAGGTGGAAAAACGTAACTAAGAAGCAACTGCAGCACAAGAAAATAATAGGCCAATGTACTGCAGGTCTAATACCTTTGACACGTCCCAGGAGCTTCTTGTTATTTCTCAGGCTGATAAGGACCTGGCTGTTTGTCCGGACAGCATTTGTAAGAATTGACAGGGGGCCAGTTCTGAACTCCTCTTCTTCGGCTTTCTCAATCTCTTCAAAGGTCATCTCATTCTTGGGTTTGGCAGCCATCCTTCACCTACAACAGAACTGAAACTAT
Organism: Branchinecta sandiegonensis; assembly: GCA_030848855.1. Lineage (NCBI taxonomy): Eukaryota > Metazoa > Arthropoda > Branchiopoda > Anostraca > Branchinectidae > Branchinecta > Branchinecta sandiegonensis. The sequence goes on along the minus strand of JAUPMV010000016.1, from coordinate 6,234,691 downwards.
AGGCCTATTTTGCAAGCTGTGATTTTTACAGTTTATTTCTACTTCTCCTACTAGGGTGTTTGGTGATACCAAAGATAAAAGTAGCAGTATTGGAGTTCAGAGGCAGTTCCCAACCTTACAACTTTTTCTATAAATGTCACATAGGGAGATATCAATTAACACATACTTTTTTCTCTTTGACAAGAAACATTTTTTACTATTTTGATAGGCTATTTTATTTTTATCATGGTATTTTGGTATCATATTGCTGGGATCACAGCAAATGGATCTTGTCATGGAGTCTGCACCAGTACCACCATTTGGCTGGTCTATTATTGCATGAAAGACATTAATGAGACTTCTCCAGCATTTGGCTAAGACCAAATACAACAATAGATACCAATGCCATTGGCCAGGCCAATAGCACTGTTTGCACCTCAGGACAAACATTTGAATAATGCATAAAAGGAAACAAATCAGCTAAAATGCTTCGGCAGCAATACTTCTTGGCAAGTGTCCCTGTCAGGCTGTCGAACTTCCGGTCAACATTGGGGAAGGAAAGAACCTGCAATAAATAACTGAAACTTCTACCGACTATAAACATCCTATTCAGGGAAATTACTTTCAAATACCACTGTAGGGAAAAGACTAGTCATGAGATTTGATTTTTGACATGGCTGCTGTTTTTGCACCTAGATTGGGACAATGGAAAGTTTTTTTTCCGCGTTTTTGATCAACTTCTTTTTTATGTTTTTATAAGCGACTGAAACTTAAATTTTTTCCTATTAATAGACACTTTCCACATTTCTGGTAGGGAGCACTCCTGTATCCATTACTTTTAAATACCACTAGCCTATTGGAAAAAACTAGAGCTGAGATTTAATTTTTGACACAGCTGCTGTTTTTGGTGCTCGATTGAGGTGATGACCGGAAAGTTTCTTCTGCATTCTGATCAGCTTCTGTTTTGTTGTTGATAAGGGACTGAGGTTTAGATTTTCTTCCTTTAATAACCCTGTTCCACTTTACTGGTAGGGAGTAGGCTACTCGCCTGTACCTTGATTTATGCCTGCTCGTTTTTCTCTTTATTTCAACGGCTTCTTGAATAGTTTGATGGAGTCCTGTGCATGTTGCAAGAGTTTGGGCTTTTTCAAAATGTACAGAATGGGATGGATTTTTGAAAAGATGTTCTGCAAGTGCAGATTTGAAAGTGTAGTTATGATGGTGCTAGTCGGAGAGGGTGTGGTCACATCTATAGGCTTACTTGAAGGTTGTCTACGAACTGGGAGACCTCAGCTGAGACTGATGATATTTGGGGTTTCGTGAGAGGACTTATAGATGATTGATTCAGTGAATGGTGTCAGTCCATTTGCTTGGAATTCGGATATCAGTTTTCTTCTTTGTCCTGTCAGATTAGGACATATTTGAGGGGTTCCTCCCACAGGAGGCAGAATCTGCATAGTGGGGTTGCTGACAGCTTACAGTGTTTTTTCTCCTGTTTGGCATCATGGCTGCTGCTCTTAGGCGAAAGTAAGCAACACTGGTTGCTCTTGACTTGAATGGGGATGGTTGTATTGGAGCTAGGTTTTGTAGTATCTTCTGGTTTCTTGTTCTAGCACATATCTAGGTCTAAGGGGTCAGCAGCTTTGCTGGATTGGGTGGATGACATTGAATGAATGAACCGTCTTACCCATAAAGTGTAAAACATAAAACATGGAGTATTATGAAAGAAACAAACGATAAATAACAAAACAATAACAACAAACAAACTAACAAAACAACAACAAACAAACTAACAAAACAACATGAAGAATCAATCAGCATCAACAAGAAAGAATGTCCACAGAGGGTTGTAAGCGTGAATCAAGTTGATGGTCTTTTTCCATAGGTCATCACTTGAAGTCTGAATCCAAGAGGGCATGTCTATTAAATCAAACTCGAACAACGACTTTTCTGTTTTGGTGCCATCTAGAGAGCCAGAGGAGGAATTTACAATATTTGAAATAAGCCAATCTCAGAGTCTGGCGATCTTTTATACGAAACAGATGAGCCATGCCAACTAAAAACAGAAGCAAAGGGGTGCAATGATCCTTGTGGTGCAATACACCAGTGCCAATCTGTGCGACTTTGTCTATGGACTTGTTTCCCTTTAATGCCACAACGGCTTGGTACATCACTTGGTATTTCCATCATGTTTTCAATCCAGTAATCACAATCTCAAACTTTGAATGTCCCTGTGATCTTCACAGTTGTCCAAAAAATGATAGAAATATCTTGAAAGAAATATCTACTTTCCTTCTTTTTTTCTCAATATTTGTCCTTCTGACCTATCTTGATAGTATTTCCCGATTAGTAAAAATACAATAACATCTCCAATACTTGAGCTGAGACATATATCCATCATAGCAGATCTTCTTACTGAAAATTCTGACTTCTTGTTCAAAATAGTCTTATCCCATTGGCTGCTTAAAAGTCTTGACCCTGATTGGCTGGTTTTCATCTTGTTTTATACCTCAACAGCAACATTTTCAGCCTCATCATCAGCATTATGTGCTTCAAATTAAGGTAGCGTTCCAGTGAAGTTATTACAAGTTACGATGATAAGAGGAGGGGCGAGCACCGTATTGTCGTGGTTACCACGCTCTCTGGAACGAAAATAATAACAACGCAGACATACGTCATCACTCTTACGGGAGTTCCTGCAGAACCGATAGTTATTATCTTAGAGTGATAACTAGCTGAAAAATAGAAAACTCGAAAATGTTGTATTTTGTCCTTTCCTTAAAAGGGCACGCATGCCTTACGACAGCAAAGTGTAAAAGACAGACCGAATGAAATAGATGAAAAGTTTCTTTTGTTGCTTTTAGTACAAGAGGTTTTTTGATTTTTCGTAAAAACAGTAGATTTTTTTTTGGAAACTGTCATTTAAAAAAAAAAACAGTCGGTTTCTCGTAAGAATAGTTGATTTTTTCCTCAAAATAGTAATGTTTCTTAAAATCCACCGATTTTGCGTCAACACAGTCGTTTTTTCTCAGTCGTTTTTTTTTCTCTAATATAGCTCGAATAAAATGTAGCTGACTTATCCGTTTTGCACCGTCAAATATTATCACTTATGATGCTCGCGACCATCATAAGTAAATTGTAAAGATCGTAACAGTCGTGGAACAAAAATAATAAGTGGGAGGAGCCAATTTACTTATTACGGCGGGCTCGGGAACGGCAATAATAACAAGAATAGTAACGATTGTAACTAATAATAAGTTACTGGAACACTACCTAAGTATGGCAGCTAATTAAAAACAGACACAAATAGACTGTGATCCTGGATATGCTTGGAACTTCACCTCCACATTTTGGTTGTTCAGTGATTGTAATATCTTTCAGATTTCCAACAAGTCTTTTGCCTCCCAGTATAGTTTGGAGATTCTAGTTTCTTGCAGCAAAAGATCAGCCTTCAACTGAAAACACAAACCTTCTAAGAGGGTACTTCTACAATGCCAAATGAACAAGTAAACTGACACTGAACTGACATCGGGACTGGGAGAGGATGTAATCTACAGTAGAAGTATGCTTATGTGAAAGTTTGTTAACAATGGACTTGGCCATTTTTGTGCACTTGCTGTGTCTTACTTCCAGTTAGCCAAAGTGGGTAATTAAGGGCATGTAAAAACAACTAAATAGGTATTTTGGATCTTCGTTCTAATAATTAGCCCAAAACTGGACTTTTCACATTAAAGTAACTGTTCACATAGGCCTAACAAATTACCTTTATTAAATTCAGGGAAACAATTTTTCGCTCGCCGCCGTATTTAAGCTTTCTTGTTCTTCTTCGCTGTGACGGTTGGTGTCGTGCGGTTGGTGCAATAGAACGAGCTACCTCTATCTCCTATCTTAGACACTGGCGTGAAATTTGAAAGTAACTGCACATGTTTTGTTTTTAATTAAAACTTGGACTTTGAATGGAAGGAACTTTAAATAAGTGGACAAATTATTGGAATGGTATTATTACCTTTTTTTTTATTTCCGGTGATCAAATTACTGCAGATTTAGGCTTGTTTGAACATCTCTATCAACTTTTCCATTCAGTGTTGACTGTTGTGTTGTGGGCAGGTTGTGCTGTTGTGGGTGATCTGGTGCTATCAGAGTGGTATGATCTGCTAATTGTTTAGGAAGGCATGGTGTGCCCCTATAACTAAATTACCTTAATTCACACTTCCAAGCAAATAAAGATGGATCTGTTCAGTCATACACAGGTCATACCCAAATCCTCAATTTTTGGGCATGGTGCCCCAACGTCTGGGCATGGTACCCCTGTGAAATTTGATTAAACTGAGACTGGCTACATACCTAAATAGGGTTGTCTTCCTGTCCTAGATCAAAAGATACCTCATTTTACTTTCTATCCAATCTCATTTTCCAATTTTCAAAACATTAGAGCATTTCTAAGATACTGTATATAGAGTTTTGTGGAGGCCACTTCCTGGTGGGTTTACTCTATCCTTTTCCAGGTAGTTGCCACTAGGTTACTCAATCCTTTTATAGGTTGTCTCCGCTAGGTTACTCAATCCTTCTCAGGTAGGCTAGTCATCCCTAGGTAGAGTGGATGAGGTAAGCTTTTAAATTTTCTTCCTTTAGGAATTATATTTCCTTTCCTTCAAAACTCCTTCAGATTGTTTGCCTTTTATTGTATTTTTTTTTAGTTTAATGAGTTTCGGTAACAATCGTTAACATAGTAAAAAAATATCACTCAAAATAAATACAATAAAAGGCAAACAATCTGAAGGAAATATTTGCTCCAGTGAACAGATTGGAAAGCTTGCCTAAAGCAGCAATTTTCTGAAAATGGATAGGGTAAACCCACTAGAAGAGAAGTGGCCTCCAAAAAACTCTTATGTATCTTGGAAGTGCTCTCACATTTTGAAAATTGAAAAATGAGGTTGGATAGAAAGTAAAATCAGGCCTCTTATGATCTAGGACAGGAAGACAACCCTATTAGGTATGTAACCAGTCTGAGTTTTTAACCAAATTTCACAGGGGTACCATGCCCATGCCCCAAAATTGAGGATTTGTGTATGACTGGATCTGCTATGCTCTGATTATTGTTGGTTTTCTGGTTGGATGGTCTTCATCATAATTCTATTTTTCTAAGGCTGGCAGCCAAGATGGTTTGTCCTGGACAATGGTGTTTTTTCATACTACAGAAGTCAAGCAGAAGTAAATGAAGGCTGCAGAGGCTCTGTTAAGCTGTCAGTTTGTGAGATATCAGGTAATTCTGTTCAACCAGGGATAGGTTATACTGGTCAGATACTGGTAAGAGCACTGTGGTTTGGGGGAATTAATGCTAAAATTAAGGAAAAGCTAGAATTGAGGGATTATCCTCTAATCCTGTCCTGGATTGGAGGATATCCAATCCTGCACCAGTGCAAGCTACACTTGTTCCAGACTGAAATCGCGATTTTACTAAGCCGAGAGTACATGTCTGGGCTGTGTGATGTTGACAGAGGCGATATTTTGATCACCCCAGGAGGGGGAGCTGCATACGAAGAAATCATAAAATCTTTAGAAAAAAAGTGATTGACATCATCATGACAGTCAGTCGCATAAAGTGGATTTTAATAAGATATTTCACCAAACTTTAACCTTATCAGACTGAGCTAATGATCCTGAATTATGCCAATGCCCCCCCCCCCCTAGGTTTTAGATGGATGTCGGCTGGATGTGAACTGATTAACATACTGCATAAATTAGGCTACTCATTGACTGACCTTATGGCTGCTCAAATTTTGATGTTTGCAGTAGCTAGACAACAATATTCGGACCAACAAACTATTCAGGCATGCAGCCCACAGTTTTAATTTATACTTTATTTTCTTCAGTGCATGCAACAGACCCACTGAGGATTGACTTGGTGATTCCTGGAGAGGTTTCTTTATATGTTAGAGCGCCCACACCTCAAGAGCGGCAACAGTGGCTTGTGGCGCTCGGTACGTCAAAGGCGTGTCTTTCAGAGGTAGTTACCAAACAAATTGAAGGTAAGCAGTTCTTGTAACTTCGGATGATTTTGAAGGTGTTGTGAACCTCAGGAGCGATGTTTCACAATCATAGATGACCGTGGTGAGACGCCACTTAGACGCCGAAATAATCGAAAAAACAGTTAACCCGATGAAAAATTTGTAGCCTGCGTAGTAGTATGGTAGTAGTACGAAAACGTTGCATGTAATACTATGTAATAGAAAAGAATACTATCATTTAAAGTGCCTCGGACTGGTCCAATCTTATGTAGTAGTATCCAGTAGCATCCTGTCTTGCCATAGAAGCATCCAGTCTTGCTAATAGTAGCATATAGTAGTATGCAGTAACACGGTAGCCTTGAAGAAGAATCATGTAGTAGCATCGTTAGTACTGCATGTAACTTTTTCGTACTACTTCATAGTACTATTTTGAGCTAAATTTTTCATCGGGAAAGCAGAACTGAAACCCTACACAGTTTCATTTCTCAGTAACAAGCAAGGAGACAATAAACGTTTTTACTGGCTTTGTGATTTGGAAACACATGTTTCATTTTTTAGTAACAAGGAAGGAAACACTGAATCGTTTTTACTTCACTTTTTAAGTTTTACAGACTGTTTGAAACCATTCTTTGGAACTCAGTAGAGGCCATGTCGTTTTAGCTCATGCAAAGTCTTTATTTTCCTTGTCATAGATATCCCATCTAAATGAGTTAGTTATGTGGCTCGATCAACCGCCAATATATGTTATTTTTTTTTTAAATTAAGGAGTGTAGAAGACCAGAGGCAAGACGTTCAGGTGGCTGCTCTTTAATTTGGTGTTAACTGTAGTACCTATGTGTTTCTTGTAGATGGATCGGCCGACATTCTGAGGATCAAGCAAGCGGAGCTACGGATGTATGCGGATCTGCTAACCCAGCAAGCTCATGCCTTGAAAGAAGCAGTGAAAGACAAGGCCAACATTGATGTTCCAGTATGGTTTACACTTTCCCAATCGTTTATTTAGTTGTAGGCTATTTCTATGTGTAAGGCGCAATGCTTATTAACAAGAACTAATAAGGCTGCTGTAGAGTGTTTAACTTGTACAAACCTTCTTCTTCGGTAGAGATTTGGCCGTTTCGGGCAGTGCAATAATGTAGATTCCGAGCTGAAGGTTACTTTAGTACTAACTTATTTCATATAAAACTGACGAAATATAATGACATGAACTACCTTGCCACCGAAGGGTGCAAGATTGAATGGCGAGGGGTTTACAACTTAGTCACCTCATGACATTCCCTCAACCTTAAACAACACTAATAAGAATCTGAAACGCTTCGGATCCTTTTAACCTTTGGTAGCGTGAATGTTCACTTGAACTTGCAAGGTAACAAACAAATATTAGAGTACAAATCACGGCTCTAAACAACAGTTCGGGTGAGACGTATTCGGAACGAATGAAAGTGATTTCACTCCCGCTATCGACTAAAAATGAAACGGAATGACCATTCATAAAACCGTCTAAAGTTTTAGCCATTCGTGCTTTTTTCGAATCTCTTACCGCAATACCATCTAAGAGCTTAGGCACACTGGGCTCAAAAAGCCGCCTATTCGACAAACAACTGAAAATCCGTATGGGACGTGAGATTTGATTGGCTTTGTGGCAGCTTGGGGATAATGAGCGTCAATTAGGGTTCCTGTAACATAATTATACACTCTGTTTTGCTCTAATTGATCTCCTGAATTTAAAACGACAACATTCAGAATTAGTTGTATCTTGTTCTTTTTCTTTTTTATACTTTTGCAATCCAAACAGCCAGGAAATGAGCCAAGTGTGACAAAGCTCTAATGGACGCTGCTGAACGGATGCAAGATCAGTTGACTTGCGGGTCTTTTTCAGAACTTCGCCAGTATTCCAATTCGATTCGGGTCTCACTTTGTTACGTGGACAATCTCCAGATTCTCGGACGTCGTGATTGCTTTCCAAACTGCGTCCGGATTCTGCTGTCTCAAGTGCGTCTCCTAACCTGCAATGTTTGAACAAGAATTTATGAATTGTTCAAAGACCAATTTCTCTATCACGCCGGCCATCATATATTTAAATCGAGGTCGGATTCCGTAATATCAAGCCACTTTCGTGAATAATTCTCTAGCTTTCCGCCGAAATCCTGAAAGCTCATCGACTCGGCTTTAACCAGTTCGCGAAATTTTGAACGATAAGCGTCGGAATTTACGTCATGCTTTCGCTATATGCTCGATTTAACGGCAGAAAAATCTGCTAAATTGACTTGAGACAAGCTTGAAATCGCTTCTAACGCAGAGGCATCAGTTTTACGACTTTCGTTGTATTGTCCTACCCGCAAAGGCGAGGAGTATTTTCGAATGCGGTTGTAAACGAATCCACATATTCTTTTCCGCTCATCTTTTGCAAGCTAGGCTCTTTCGATTTCGAAATAACAGCAAAGCACGTTCCGTCTGGAGTTGTGATAATTGCGTAATTGCGTATCATGTGAATCTTTCATGTAGTCGAATATTTTGTCAAATTTATTAAGTGACGCAGAAATTTGAGCTGCACTATAGTGTCTGCGGCGCTGGTACTGGGCTCATCCGTCTTCTTTTCAGGATTGGTCATACCTGGCAAAACGTCAGAAAACTCCCTTATCTGATTTACCCCTTCATGACTAATCCCAAAACACACTTTACCGGCTGTGCCTCTCAACAAATCATCTGATGAATTATTCCGTAAACGCCCACCGACTTAAAGCGTCTGAACTGTCTTTAATACAGTTCCCGCCTAAAGAACTATTTTGCAAAACAGCTCCAGTATCGCCGAAATCCTCAACCGAATTCATCCGCTTTATACAAGGGACTGAACCAGAAGCAATGTTTCTTTTGATTGAATTTACAATTCTAGGACTTCATTGTCGGAGCCTCGTAGGCAAACTAGGACCCACATGGCGACGCCCTCTCGGCAGCTGTATTGGTAGAGTGGTCGCCTGGTATGCGACGGGTCCTGGGTTCAAATCCGTCTGAGGAGCATTTTTGTCCTTTAAGTTTAAGCACCAGGAGAGGGATTCTAAGTGACCTAGGTGAATCTGCTTGGGGGTCAAGGTGGCTGAGTAGAGAGTTTGTTGGGGTCGGGGACTACTCTCCGATATAAGAGAACTGACTAGGCCTTAATAGTTAGGCATATATTACTATGCCGTACCCGAGAGGCCTATTCGCTTCAATCGCTGGGCTAATGCGATCGGAGGAGCTTGGATTGTAGGAAAGAATGTGAGAAAGGTACTATGTCCATTTTCTGCGGGGCCTAGTCAGCATCCCTGGTCCTCGGCTCAAGTCGGGGACTACTTTCCGATACTAAATTACTGAGAGTTATATATATATACTAAGCTGGGCGCTTTGACCGCATAATTTTAGCTAAACTGGGCGCTCGCACAGGAAACCCAAATGGGGATCTGGCAGTTCGTTCGATAAAGTCAGTAAGGCTAGTTAAGGGCACCAAGAAACTGAGTTGATATCCAGCTTGGACATCGGCGGCTCGGGGGCCTCGAGCGATTGAGAGTTGAAGGAATTGGATTCCCAGTCGTATGTTTCAGGCTTGCCAGATTTACATAAAGAGGTTTCTAGTCGTTTGGATACGACCCGATTCGGCCGCGGTGGGGGGAGTTGGAGGGAGGTACCGGAAATCGTGTGGCACGTCTGGGGATCAATCTAGTGGATTTATTGGACTGAAACTTGGAAGTTAGAACAGTAATTTGCCCCAGATGATCCGAGGCGATGCCGGAAATGCTCTGCCTTAAGTGAAACTACATACCCTACTTCTAGGTCCGAACCTCATTTTTGGATGGGGGTGTATTTTGTGACGTTCTCATCTACTTTTTTGCATCGACTACTCGTAACAAGTGCCATATGAGCTCGTACCTTCTGGACGCAGTACTTTTTTTCGGAAAGGGTCGAATTGAATCTCTGTCATGTACGAATTTCCAGCAAAACTGTTCGGGATTCGTCTTAGTGCGGGATTCGTCGCCTGCGGCGACTTTCCTAGTAGGCTATATTAACAGAAAGGGCGCGTCATTCTTTCGGGTTTTTAGGCTTCGGAATTTCGGGGTTTGGGCCACATAAAACGCTAGGGTTGTTGGGGAAGAAGTAGTATTTTTCCCGAAAAAGATCAGATTGAAAAAAAATTCCCTGCGGCGCTCATTCTCAGTCGGTCTGATATGCAGTCGTTACAAACCGCTGCGGGCCGGGCTATTGCGGAAGCGAATTCTGTTCTTACGAATGGCGTTCACCTTAACCATATAAATACTACCTTTCATCTCCACCAGTCGTGTATTTTAGGGTAGTGACCTCCCATACTCATGCCCTTCAAACCGCCCCTAAGCTCAGGGATGCGACTACTTCAATGCTTTCAGTTATCACGAACTTAACTACTACCTATGCAACGAAAAGCTGAAATGGGCTGCAGGCGCCCTGCCACTCCCCCTCGAGTTTTTGGCTAGCGACGCCCCTGGACGTGCCCCTACATAACCTGCTGCTTTTCCAAGATACCAGGGCTCCCAGACCAAAATAACACCAGGGAGGAGCACCATGACCTATGCTTTCCATGCTTTGCAAACGGACCATACTCGTAGCGCCGCCCACTACGCTTGCGGCATTTAAAGTGAGACAAACTTCCGGGTTTAGAAATTTCTAGTACAGCTAAGGTGCGGACTGCATACAACAAGGAAATAATGGAAGCTGTATCATTTTTTTGCTATCTTTGCAATATGAATTTATCAGAGCCAGTGCTGGTAAACGATTGAATGAGTTTTAGTAGGGACGTTCACTAACGCTGGTGGTGCTAGTGTCGCTGCTATTCGAGTGTGTGACACTTTTTTCAAGTCTTGGTGGTACTCCCTAGTCAGAGCAAAATAACACTAGGAAGTAGCGCCAAGACTTGAAAAATTTGACACACACTCTAAAAGCAGCGTACTAGCACCACTAGCGGCAGAGAACGTCCCTACTGAAACTCATTCAATCGTTTACCAGCACTGGCTCTGATAAACTCATATTGCAAAGATAGCAAAAAAATGATACAGCTTCCATTATTTCCTTGTTGTATGCAGTCCGCATCTCAGCTGTACTAGAAATTTCTAAACCCGGAAGTTTGTCTCACTTTAAATGCCGCAAGCGTAGTGGGCGGCGCTACGAGTATGGTCCGTTTGCAAAGCATTGAAAGCATAGGTCTTGGCGCTCCTCCCTGGTGTTATTTGGCTCTGGGAGCCCTGGTATCTTGGAAAAGCAGCAGATTATGTAGGGCAGATTATGTCCAGGGGCGTCGCTAGCCAAAAACTCGAGGGGGAGTGGCAGGGCGCCTGCAGCCCATTTCAGCTTTTTGTTCCATAGGTAGTAGTTGAGCTGGCTCCGATAACTTCATACTCTGAAAATTCCAAAAAATGATACAGCCTCCATTGTTTTCTTGGTGTGTGCAGACCTCACCTTTGCCTTACTAGAAATTTCTGAACCCGAAAGTTTCTCTCGCTTTAAACGCTGCAATCCTAGTGGATGGCGGTATGAGTATGGCCCGTCTGCAAAGCATGGAAAGCATAGGTATTGGCGCTACTCCCTAGAGTTATTTTGCTCTGGTTGCGCCAAGACTTGAAGAAAGTGACACGCCCTCGAATAGCAGTGGCACTAGCACCACTAGCGAAAGAGAACGTCCCTAATGAAACTCAATCAGTCGTGCACCAGTGTTGGCTTCAACAACTTTATATTCTGAGCACAGCAAAAAAAAGATACAACCTCTCCTGTTACCTCTATGTGCGCAGACCGTACCTTAGCTTTAGTAGAAATTTCTAAGCCCGTAAGTTTGTCTCGCATTAAATGCCGCAAGCGTATGGGCGTCGCAATGAGTATGGCCCATTTGCGAAGCATTGAAAGCATAGGTCTTGGCGCTACTCCCTAGTGTTATTTTGCTCTGAGGGCTGATCCAGATCCGCACGTAACGCAAGCTTTTCATCTAATTTTCGGCTTGCTAAACGATTATGTTCCAGTTCTGGGGAGATTTTCTGGGAACAACATGAGGCTTTTTTAAGATAAAAGGAGGACAGATTCTGAAGCTTTCTACATCTTTGTAAATGGAGTGAGAAAATTTTAATCCTCGTACGCCGCTTTGTACAGTAGAGGTATGCTTATGTGAACGTTTGTTGACAGTGGACTTTGCCATTTTCATGCACTTGCTGTCAGGGCGTCACGACCGAGGGGGGGGGAGGGAGAGAGGGGACGCCCACCCCCAACGTTGTCGGTAAAAAATAACCGAGTCTGCGCGAAGCGCCGCGATTTTTCGCCAAAAAAGTTGATTTTTTTCATTACAGCAGTCGATTTTTCTGAGGTGAGAGCTCATGTCGTGTTCCACCCTACTTACCGCAGTAATTACGCGTGACGTCGCCGCTTCTGGCTTTTTGGCGTCAACGCTGGAACGAATTTTTCTACTTTCGGCAAAATATCGTGCCATGCGTTAATCCCGCCAGTCGTGTCACAAAGATCCTAGTTACCATGCTTATTACTCTCCCGAGCGTGATAAGCAGATAGTTACTATTGCGAGAAGGTTGGAACGGCTAGCTTAGTAACTTTTCACGAGGTTTGAACGAAAATATTAACTGATAGTTACAATCAGTCGATTTTTTCTGCAAAAACAGTCGGTAAAAATTACCAGCCAGTCGGGAAATTCCTTGCCCCCCCCCCCCCCCCCAACATTTTGGCTAGTAACGCCTCTGCTTCCTGTGTCTAAAGCTAACTACCAGTTTGGCAAAGTAGGTGATTAGGGGCATCTGAAAACACATGTACAGGTATTCTGGATCTTCATTTTGCCATTTAGCCCAAAACTGCACTGTTCACATAATCGAACCTCTACTATATATGAAAGCTGGTCAAGGTAAAATAATTTAATTAGTGTGTTTTTCCAGGCGCTGGACGAGAATGCTTCTCTACTTGCGGTTACTTGTGACACGTTTCTCCAGACCTTAGAGGAATGTTCCAGATTCCCCCATACTTCAGTCTCTCCACTGCCGTACCTTGTACCCCACTCACCTGTTGTTGACACGTTCTCCGCCGCCCAGTCAAGAAAGGTGAGAGCTCATGTCGTGTTCCACCCTACTTACCGTAGTAATTACGCGTGACGTCGCCGCTTCTGGCTTTTTGGCGTCAACGCTGGAACGAATTTTAATATCGTGCCATGCGTTAATCCCGCCAGTCGCGTCACAAAGGTCCTAGTTACCATGCTTATTACGCTCCCGAGCGTGATAAGCAGATAGTTACTATTGCGAGAAGGTTGGAACGGTTAGCTTAGTAACTTTCCACGGGGTTTGAACGAAAATATTAACTGATAGTTACTATTGTAAGGGTGGAATATCTCTTACTTTCTGGTTACATGTCAATATTGCAAAAACAAAACCGCAATAGCCAATACATGAAAGTCTTTACACCAAGGGGCAAATCCACCACTGGATTCCTAGTTACTTTGGATCACAGAACGAAAACTGGAGCCCTCTACACTGTCAGAAGTTTTGTTTTCGAACAAAATCCATTTTGGAAGCATTCCCCGTGTTCTCGCTGTTTCTGTACGCGGAGTCCGCGTGGAGTGCCTCGATTCTCGCCGTTCCTTTCGATTCCCGGAGGAGTCCTCGGGAAACGGCGAGAATACGCCTTAAGCCTCCCACCCTTCCTACACCTCGTCCTAGTCCTCCACCTCATTCCAAAAGTTGCTTAACCGATACCCATCCTTTACTTGATTCTCCCCCATAAATCTCTTTTACTATATAATAAGCCTTTTCATTGGCTTTAGATAGATAGATAGATAGATATCGCTTTTATCCTTTTCGAACTATCATACTGAAATCCAAATTTATCGAAATCGTCAAATATACATGTAGACACTCATATATAAATAGGTTAGTGTCATATATAAAAGTAAACACTAAATAAGATTAAAAATTTTAACGAAAAACGGCACAAACGTCTTTTCACACCGTACATGGTCACATTTTACGTGTTGGAGTTTTGGGATCACCACTAATCGGTCGTTCGCGACGAGTCTACTTTACCAATAAGTGATGAAAGCGAGGTCGCCGATTAGTTGGACGAAGTGGGTGTAGAGCTTGTTAGTGATCTTTCCCTGGTACAGTTTTGTCGCTCTTATCCTATCTTTCTGCGCAGGGATCCGAAACAGCGCGACCGACCTCAAGTTTATCCAGTGCCAAAACGTAAGTCTTTTATTGCACCTTTTGTTATCAAAGGAGAGATCTTCCGTATGGCGATAAGCGTCTTTCACTTTACTGAACTTCCTCTGTGTTCTTCTTCTGAAGTTATCTCGGTTATTGGTGATCTGATTTATCTGGCGATATGTTATAATTTATTATTTTTTTTACTGTTTATTCTGGGAAATGAAGAGTGGAGGCTAGAACGATGTCTATGACTTTTTTGCTTTTAACATGTGAGGAGACAGTAAAAGAATGTTAATGTCCATGGATGAAAGCGATCTTAGGTAGCGTAGCCAACTGTAATACTGACAATGGCCCATGACTGTTCAGTCACTGCTTGCGATCCCGACCCGATCTACTTCACAACCCAGTGGGAACTCGGAATCCCCTTTGCTCACTAATCTCATAAGTCGCCGACCGCGCGCGCTTAACTCATCGAAGCAAGATCGTATGATCTTCCGCACTATCAGGCTAAGTACGAAGGGTGCAAAGGGTGAAAGAAGCCGAGGTTACATTGAAGTTTGACATTGATTAAACTGAAAATGCCTTCCAGCCTTTTACTTTAACTGATGGAACGGGGAGCCGTACTTTATGTCCGATGGTACCGGTAGTTCTCACAGAAACCAAAGCATACGAGCTATGACTAACTGCAACTTGTTGTAGTAAATGGAAATCGCTTACGGTAACTTCATCGTACCAGCTCCTGGTCTGGTAGCTTCACGGAATTACGTAATCAGAAGCTAGGACGCCCGTAGGTGATACCGGAAACTATTTAACTGGAGCTTGTGTTCCGGTAGTGTCAAAAATTAAAATTTTTGAACTCACAGACCTATGTCAATGTAGACTGGAGTCTAGGGGTGAATATTTTGAACTCATGGAATACAATTCCCGTGGGCTAGGGTTCCGGTAGTGCCAAAAATTAAAATTAGAAACTCACGGACACTTGTCAATATGGACTTGGGAGTCCGGTAGCAAATTTAAAGTGTAATTATTTTGTGATTAGTAGTTTGCCGACACTGAATTCCCCTCTGGATTGTGGTGGGGGGATTGTTTTCAGCCCTGTTGAGAAATTTATGTATCTTGGAATCCCTTACTCATCTAATACCAGGGATTGGAAACTTATCCTTATTCAACATGTGCAAGATAAAATAAGAAGAGCATTTGGTGCTGTTATTCGTTTACGAGGGATGTATCGCAGAGATGTTCTTGGCTCTGTTTATACGGCGGTTGCACTTCCTCACATTCTCTTTCCGTCTGCTTTCTTTTCTTCTTTCCGTCCTTCTGAACTTTCTGCGTTAAAAGTTACTTATTATAAATTCTCTAAATTCCTTCTTGGCTTCCTGATTTCTGCGAGTAACTCTTTCTTAACTTCGAATTTTAAGTGAAGAATCCTTTGGAAACTTTAAATGGTAAAACCCAGAACTTTCATAAAAAGGCTGACAACATTCTTCTTCATCACAACCTTTTTCCTTTTTTCACAAAAAAACGCCCTGATTAGTTGGTTTATTTTCAGCTTTGTTTTTTTCCATGTACTTCGTTGTATATTTAGTAGGCTAATTTGTCTTTAACGGTCAGCTGTTTATTAGTATGTAAGTGTGTGTGAGTTTGACTGAAATGTTGTTGTTCCTTTTTATACATTACTCTTCAGTTTTGAAGGATTCAAATAAATAATAATAATAATTACGAACTCACGGAACCCAATTTCCATGGGTAGGGTTCCGGTGGTGCGTGAATATACTTATTAATAATTTTAGTCTGTGAGTTGGTATTTGCTTGGACTCCTGAGTTCATGTTGATAAGTGGCCGCGATTTCGTAATTTTAACTTTCGTCATTACCGGAACCCTAGCCCATAGCCATCTATGTCCGTGAGTTGGTCATTTTCAACCAAATAGTGGTTACTACCTACCGGTACCTAGCTTTCAATATATGGGTTCCGGTAGTGGATTTTTTCCCATGTTATTTTCTCTGTTTTCGCCCTTCATCGAGGACCCCTCGGGGAACCGAAGGGAACGGGCCACGCGGACATCGCGTACAGAAATAGCGGATTTTGAGCGAAAAAAAAATATATGTAAATGACGAAATTAGTCTGGATCCACTTTATTTTTGGTTTTGTTTATTCTGATTGTTTTTACATTGCACCAACACCAGCAAAAAATGATTCCCCTCGGAATCTGAAAGGGATGATGGTGATGATAATCGGAGCATTCCCCGTCCGTGGGGACTCGCGAGAATACGGGGAGTGAGTCCCCGGGACAAACAAAAACGCGGGGACTCCTCAAGTAGAGTCCTCGGGGAACGGCGAGAATACACCTTACGTCAGTGAAAATCCCGGCATCCTAGCTCTCATCCAAACTATTCCGTGAGTTCCATATTCCATGTTGACACTACCGGAACAGTCACCTGCGAGTGAAACGGCGAACTGTGACGCAGACGCAGTTCTCGGTCCGAGTTCGCCTGTCATGAATAAATTAACGCCAAAAAATTGAAAGTCTTGGAAAGTGTATTTGGGAATGGATGATTACAACTTGTATGTTTTGACTACAATAGTGGCCTTTTCACTGTCAAATATAACTACCCTTTACTGACTGATTTAGCCGATTTTATTAATGATTTGCCGGGATGTTTACTCTCCGTTTTTATTCACCTGCGTCTTGAAACGGCGAAGGCGTCAGGCGAACTGAGTGTCAAAACGGAAATTAAGCTGCAACGGCGAACTCACAGGGGAACTTTAACAGGCGATCAAAAACGCAACTATTGTCATCCACTTCTCTAGCGACGTGCCCCTTCGCTTGAAAATATCGTAATACTGAGCAGTGGGTATGGATTAGATACAGCTGCCCGACTACTATTAACAAGAATTCTGAAAGCGTCTGACCTAGCATGAACGTACTGTGTGGTCAGTTCAAACGTGACCAAGCTGTAGACGCAGAGAAAATAGCCAACAGTTGCTTTTATTACGAGGATGTAAATACAAGAATAATAACGTACAAAGCAGGATAAAATGTTTCATTGACGTTCATCTTCTTTCATCATGTTCATGTGAGGCTGAAAAAGAAGAAAGAACTTAAAGGACCCCTCGCACTATTTACTCTTCAACTTACAGTATTTTAAAATATTTGAATACTTTAAAACTATGCTGTGCTTTCAACAAATAACCCACGATTTTGGCTGTTTTAAGCCTTTTCCGAGACCCGTTGACTTATAGCGAAAACAGGGAAACAATTTACATAATCGGTTTTTGGGATCCCAAAACGTAAGCGGAGGGATACCTATGACATCGCAAAAATGTCCGTCTGTCTGTAAGCACGATAACTCTCGAAGGGAATGAGATATTTTGATGAAACTTGGTGTGAGGATTCATTGGGTCAAGGGTAAGGTCAAGTTCGTAGATGGGCTCTGTAGCCCTACATTTATGGGTGGGGGTTCATAGATGTTCCTTCATCCCAAGCTGACTGCGAATCATATTTGACGGTGAAAAACGGATAAGTCAGCTACATTTTATTGGAGCTATATTTCGGCCCTTCTTGGCAAGGGTGGCTTGAGCCTGAAGAGGACCCTTGCCAAGGGTCGCTTGAGCCTGAAGAGGACCCTTGCCAAGGGTCGCTTGAGCCTGAAGAGGACCCTTGCCAAGAAAGGCCGAAATATAGCTCCAATAAAATGTACCTAACTTATCCGTTTTGCACCGTCAAATATAGTGGGGGTTCAAATTAAGGGACAAAGAAAATACTTTTAAACAGCTAACGTGATAGTTGATTATGGGGTAAGAAGGCATTCTCAGCACGACAGTGAAAACCATTTTCTCGCCGGACAAGTAGTTCAGCCGGGATCCGGCCAAAACCGGAAAGTTTGTTATAGGCAAAAGTTTGATTCGATGACAGATTAAGGGGTAATAAGAGAGGCTGAGTCTGTATCTAACAATCGTTTTTTACCCGGACAGATAATTAGTCCGGAATCCGGTTGCAACCGGAATTTTTTTAAGTCAAAGTTTTATTGAAAGTTGATTAGATGTTCTTTTAGGGATAAGGAGATACGCTGGATTCGTTTCTGAATTTTCATTTTTTGCTGGACTAGTAGTTCGCTCGGAATACGGGCGAAACCGAAAACTTGGCAGAAGTAAAGCAGGAAGTCTTGGTCAGTATCGTCAAAATAGATATGACTTATAGAGGTATATCTGAACTTGGTTTTCTCTGATGATTAGCCTGGCGAAGACGAGACCCAATTGTCTGAATCAAATGTTAGATTTTTGGGATCCCATCGACACCTTTGCTCTTGTTCTAATCGAAAAACTTGTCTGCACGTCGACAGCGTGATACACATCGAAGACAGCAAAACAGGGCAAGTGAGTAAATCAGCGTGGTTTTGTCAGAGGGTTAGAATGTACCGTACGATTGGGGTCTCCGGGTTTCCAAAAATTTAATACCACATCCAGACAATTGGATCCTGTCTTCTCTAGACTCCTCAAGCATTTTACTACAAAATTTCAGAAACAGATTAATGCAAAATAGCTAATCATCTGAGAAAACCAAGTTCAGATATGTATGTATGTATGGATTCAGCATGTGTGTTTACCCCAATAAGTCGTATTTGTTTTGACGAAACTGATCGAAACTTCCTGCCTTAGCTTACTTCTGCCAAATTTCCGGTTTCTGCCGAATTTGGGAACTACTTGTCCGACAAAATAACAAAGCTCACGAACATCTAATCAACTTCAAATAAAGCTTTAACTCATGACAATTTTCCTGATTCAGCCGGATTCCGGGGTAACTACGCGTCCGGGTAAGAAAAACAATTGTCATATACAGATTCAGCATCTTTTCTTACCCCTAAATCGGAATCTAATCAACTACGAATAAGACTTTTGCTTTTAACACAGTTTCCGGATTTGGCCGGATTCCGAGCGAACTACTTGCTCGGCGAGAAAATGGTCTTAATAATAGTGTTCAGCATGTCTTTCTACCCCTTAATCGGACATCTAATCAACTTCAAATAAAACTTTTTCTATTAACAAACTTTCCGGTTTTGGCCGGACTCCGGGCTAACTACTTGTCCGGCGAAAAAACGGCTTTCATCATCGTGCTCAGCATGTCTTCTTACCCCATAATCAACTATCACATTAGCTGTTTAAAAATATTTTGCTTGCCCCTTAATTTAAACCCCCTCCCCCACCCCTAAATGTGGGGCTACAGCGCCCATCTACGAACTTGACCTTACTATTGACCCAAAGAATTCTCACACCAAGTTGCATCACAATATCTCATTCCCTTCGAGAGTTATCGTGCTGACAGACGGACAACTTTCGCGATGTCATAGGTATCCCTCCACTTGCGTTTTGGGATCCCAAAAACAAGTTCAGCTACGGATTCACCACGTGTGTATTTACCCCTAGGCTATACGTAATATCTACTTTGACGAAACCGATCAAATCTTTCTGCCTTACTTCTGCCAACTTTCCGGTTTCGGCCGGATTCCGGGCGAACTACTTGTTCGGCAAAAACTAAATCCCAAAAACGAATTCAGCGTATCACCTTACCCCTTGACCCAAAGAGTCCTCACACCAAGTTTCATCAGAACATCCCATTCCCTTCGAGAGTTATCGTGCTCACAGACAGACGGACAAACTTTTGCGATGTCAAAGGAATTCCTCCACTTACATTTTGGGATCCGAAAAAGGGTTGAAACAGAGGAAGACGCCTTCATCTCCTACCCGTACAACAGAGCTCGAACAGCGTCGTTAAAAGGTATAAATCCATTCAGCTGGATGGTGACGTCAGCCGTCGATGTATTCACGCGAAATAACCGTCAAGCAGCATGGCAACAAGAACAAATAAGCACAAGAACCTCCGTCTCCCGATCTCTGTATTACGATCATGCGTAATCAAATAGATTCTCGATGCAAACGAGGGGATGGACGCGGAATATCACAATTCGGCGCCTCTACAAACAGCTAAATTGCAGTAGACCCGTAGAAGAAATGACCGATAGTAACAGACTATGGTCGTCTACCATTGTGACGTCACACACGATGCGCTGCAGAGGCGGGTCATGCACACCTGCTACGTTCTTTTCCTCTGATATGCGCAGCCGCGAAGAGGGATGTAGACGAGCGTCAACTCAAAGCTCGTCAAGTAGTTCCAGCTCTGCTCAGTTTTGTCGAAGCATGGGACCAAAGACGGGGGGCTCTACTGGCTTGTTACTACACTACAGTTGATACTACATTTGGTCAGACCTGCGGGCAGCCCCCCCCCCCCCAAATAAATTCCTGGATACGGACCTGGGTGTGACCACCAAGATCAAATGACGATAACAGTTTTACTACGATGAAGGTCTGACTACGTTTCTAGTATTTGTGAACAATGTTGGCTGTTGCTTCGGTTTTTCATAGAGTAAAAGTACACTGGTGTTCACAATAATCATTCCTATCGACTGGTAAAGGTTAGCCCGTTTTCTGCCAAATAAGTAAACTTTTTCTAGTTAACTCTTATCGGATGCCTTACCTCTCAATCAGCGACTGTCTCATCTTTGTAGTGATGTTCTGGGGCTGCGCTTCATTCAGTCTGAAGATGGATTCGATTACTGAGATTTCGGTGGACGTAGTGTCAAAGCCACAGAAAGCTGCCCAGTCGTTGACCACCAAACCAGCTGCTACCACGTCAGATCCTCGGTTTACCGTACCAGCCTGCAATTAATATCTCCATAATTCTTCCTGGTGGTAATTAAGATACGTCTCAACCAAGCCTAGCTCAACAGCTGTGTAACATTTGTTGGCAGCAGACCAACGTAGTTGATACGTCCAGTAAGAGGCGGAGATGGGCGAATCCGAATCCGGATTCAAATCTTCTGCTTGTCAGGCTGGATTCGGAGTAGGATTCCAAAGCCTGAATATTCCAAATCCGCTCCAATTTCTAATCTTTTCCAAATTTTTAGAAGCTGTACTTGACGAGCCCGAAATTCATTCTTGGTTGCCGAGAGGAAACCCATGCAATAACAAACACACTGAAAACCTAGAAATATGGTTTAAATGCCCAATTAACCGTCTCATTTGCCTTAGGCACCAGTGCTTTTTTGTCACCCCTGATTTTGAAACTAAAACCTATGTACATGATTTGATTTTTGGTTAAGGTCGGATTCGAATCCTTAGCATGAAACGGTGGATTCGGATTCGAATCCTTTCATGATAGGATTCGCCCATCCCTGAGAAGAGGTTCTAAACAGACGGGAGATGAATACCATCTCAGGGTCGGTGTTGCCACTGGTCACAGATTTGTCATACATGTTCGTTTCTTCGACAAAGCGAGCAAAAACTCTGCGACCGGTTCCTTACCAGTAAATGCAAAAATGAAGAATAGAAGCTGAGTCGTATTATTAAGAACTTGGTGAAAATGACCTAGATTCGTAGGTGCCAAAATGGCACTGTTTTTTTTTCGGCCAAAAGTCACAGGTTCCATCAGAAAAAGTGGCAACACTGCTCAAGGTGTTTATGATTTATTACAAGTTTGTGGTTTGTCACTTGAAAGAGGATATAGTCTGCGTAGCGGTCGATGGCGATATAAGGTCCCTGTTGATGACAAAACCTCTTGCGGCAAGGGCTTAGGAAGTGTATTCTAAATATTTCATAGCGGCCTCATGAAAGGTCAAAACCCATTTCCTTTCTTGACAGGTTTGCACAATGGTGATACATCTGTCTGGTTACGTGGCTCTCAGTCGCGCGAATATGGCAACTAGAGATGGGCGAATCTTATCCTGAAAGGATTCGAATCCGAATCCACCATTTCATGCTGAGGATTCGAGTCCGGAATCGAATCCGGATTCGAATCCAACCTTAACAAAAATCACCATAATTTAAAAAAAGAATTGACAAAATGCACTGATATCTAAGGTAATCAGATAACGTGATAGATTACTCAGGATGGTTGGTGATAAGAGATAAAAAAGTTGGGTTACCTAAGCCGACTTTGTAAAAATTGGGAAACAAGAACCAGAAGGATGTAGACTAGAAATTTGAGCGGATCCGTCAGATTGAAGGTTTGGAATCCGAGTCCAAATCCAAATCCAGCCTGACTAGCAGAAGATTCGAATCCGGCCAAAAGGAAGAATCCTGGATTCGGATTCGCCCATCTCTAATGAGACCGAAGCTATGCCAGGTTTCTGCCGTTCGCGATTGATATTGGTGCCAGTTTCGGGTACCAGCTAGTCTCGCACCCAAGCTGAAGTCAGTTCAACTTTTGAGGGTACTAGCCAATCAGATTACTTATGGGAATACTGAGAAATATTCTGATTGGCTAATGCTGAACCACGTCAGACCACATCACAATGAGATAAATTCACTTTCGTTTTTCAAGACAGTACGGAGTGGATGTGATGTTATCTATTGGGCTTGGTTCGAAACTAGCCAATCAGAATATGCTTCAATTTTCCCCAAAATAATCTGATTGGCTAGTACCCTCAAAAGTTGAACTGAATTCAGCTTGGGTCCGAGACTAGCTGGTACCCGACACTGCGAAATTGTGTCCGCACAAATCCATTGCGAACGGCAGAAACCTGGCAAAACTTAAGGCCCATTCACAATGGGTTTTAGCTAATTCTCGGTACCAGCCAGTTCCCGAAATCGCTCTGAGACCGAGAATTAGCTGGGTTTCTGCCGTTCGCAATTGATATTGGGGCCAGTTTCGGATACCAGCTAGTCTCGCACCCAAGTTGAAATCAGTTCAACTTTTGAGGGTACTAGCCAATCAGATTATTTTGGGGAAAATTGAGGCATATTCTGATTGGCTAGTTTCGAACCAAGCCCAATAGATAAAATCACATCCCCTCCTTGCTGTCTTGAAAACCGAAAGTGAATTTAGGTCATTGTTCTTCGGTCTGACGTGGTTCAGCATTAGCCAATCGGAACATAACTGCGTATTCCCGTCAGTAATGTGATTGGCTAGTACTCTGAAAAGTTGAACTGATTTCAACTTGGGTGCGAGACTAGCTGGTACCCGAAACTGGATCCAATATCAATTTCTCTAATTCTCGGCCTCAGAGCGATTTCCGGAACTGGCTGGTACCGAGTATTAACTAAAACCCGTTGTGAATGGGCCTTTAGGAAACAAAAAAACCATCATGCTAAAGAAGGATGTCAAGAAGAAGACCTTGCGATTACCAAGCTATGAACAATGTATGATGAACCCTTGATCCCACTAAAGGAGAAGGAGAACTTACAACCAGAGGTACTTGTAGAAGAGAGGACAACTCATCCTGAACAGCAGTTGGAGTCTTGGGGTGCACCATTCCTCCCTGGTTGCTGAATACGCAGTATGAGCCGACTAGAGCTGTGTCAGATAATGTGTGGCGGAAAACTTCAACATTTAAAGTGTCAGCAAGGATTTCTTCTGTTTCCTGAAATTGAAAGATCTGTGTTGTTATTTAATATTTACAAGGCCGGTCAGATAGTTTATAATGCCTGTGCTCAGATTGATGAAACCCATGTTTAACACTCATAGCACTAGCATGATCAATACTCCTTGAAGCTGACTGGGAAACATATATTCAAGCAATGCATAAAACGCAACAAGCCATAATATCGCTGCCAAAGCGTCGCAGCTGACGTATCCGTTTGTGCATTGTCTGAATATACTTAGCATGAAATAGCTGGTAGAGAAGCATACATCAGCAAAGCACGAAAGAACAAGAGCTGCGAGCTCATATGGCACTTGTTACGATTGTAATAATAAGGCTTTCGCCTCTATAATGCAAGAAAGTAGATGAGAACATCACAAAATACCCCTTCAACCCCCTCGGTTCAGATGATGCGCAAATGAATTTTCTACCTTCCAAGTATAGATCCACTCGTTTGATCCCTAGACGTGCAACACTATTTCTGGCATCCCCCACTCCTACTCCCCCTACCGCGGCCGAATCTGGTTCAGACGCATAAATGGATCATCCAAAGCTTCTTCTCGTACCACCTATCAAGTTTAACTCGAATCTGAGCAATTTTCGGGATATTCCGCTCACCCCACCGTGCTCGGATCCGGTCCGGACCCTACAATATGTCGTCTACGGCATATGATATGACCTCTCTACTTTCCAAGTTTCATTCAAATCACTCCACTCGTTTGACACTATGCAAACCACAAGGGGACTCTCCCTTCAACTCCGACCACTGTGGCTCGGACGGCTCGGACACATAAACGTCGCATCTCTGACATCTCTCTTCCCGTCCATCAATTTTGACTCGAGTCGAAGCATATGAACAAATTTCCTCCGGTTCCCGTTTCATCATCCTCGCTACCGTGGCCGGATATTCGGGTTCGGTATGTCTCCTTACCCCTAAATCGACTATCTCTTAGCTTTTAAAAACTATTTTTTTTTCGCCCCTTAATCTGAAACCCCTCCCCTACCCCTAAATGTAGAGATACAGAGCCCATCTTCGAACTTGACCTTTACTTTGACCCAAAGAATCGTGACGCCAAGTCTGAACAAAATATCTCAACCCCTTTGAGAGTTATCGCGCTAACAGATGGACGGGCGGATGAGCAGACGGACGGACGGATGAGCAGACGGACGGACGGATGAGCAGACGGACGGACGGATGAGCAGACGGACGGACGGATGAGCAGTCGGACGGACGGATGAGCAGACGGACAACTTTTACAGACTTTTACGGACATCTTTTTACTTCAACAAATATTGCTAGCCCTTTTTCGATACTCCGATCTTATGGGAGGCAAAAAGGAACTTCCGGTACCGGGAATCAAACCTGGGCCTGCTGGGTGAGTGCTATCCTAACCACTAGTCTACTTATAATTTATTTACTTCTATAAAATTTTCGGTTCCTGCCGGATTCCAGATGAAATAATTATCCAGAGAGACAATTCAGGTCCACATATGGGTTCAGCTGATCTTGCTCCTCTAAGGATATTCCGATCGACTTTAGAATAACTGTACTCATACCAAATTCCTGGTTTTCGCCAGGTTCTGGTCGTCTACTTGTCCGGCGAGAACATGAAGTTCAAATACAGATTCAGGATGGATTCTTCCACCTCTAGATCGACCAACGTTTAGCCTCTAATCCAGTGGTTCCCAACCGGTGGTACGCGTACCCCAAGGGGTACGCGAGACCCTTGCAAGGGGTACGCGAAGGAACCAGAATTGATTTAGTCTATAGCTTCAAAATCACTTATTCATTTTTGATTGCCGAAAGCCTAATATTACCAGCAGAGGCATCACCAGCCAAAATGTATCTCAAGGGGCAAGGTTTTTACTGGCCGACAGGTAATTTTTACCGACTGCTTTTTTTTAAGTAACTGCTTTTACCAAAAATCGCGGCGCTTCGCGCCGACTCTTTTCTTTTTAATCGTCTGGCCGACCTTTTTGGGGGGATGGGTATTGCCAACCCGTGCGTGATTACAAGCCCTGGTGAATTACAAGTTACCTCTGATTACAAGCCCTAGTGAAAGTCAGTGAAATAATATTGATTCAAAAACAGCTAGCCTACTGCCGTAAAATCTGTTCCTGTGTCAAACAATATTGTTTAAAGAAGAATCGAAGACATTATAAGTGATATTGTCATTCAGGTTGCGAATGAAGATAATGAAAAGTTTGCGATGCAGCTTGATGAAAGCATGGAGAACATCAAAACCAAACACAGAAACAAGCTGGCTGTAAAACAAGACCAAAGTTTCGATTGGATCCCAAAAATCTAATATTTGATCCAGACATTCGCGAACGAACTACCATACTTGTCTAGAGAAAAAGAAAGCTCAGAAAATAATTCAGCGTATCCCCTCATCCGTATAAAGAACATCTAATCAACTTCAAGTAAAAGTTTAACTTATAAAATCCGGTTTCAACCGGATTTAGAGCGAACTATATGTCCATTGTCGTATACAGACTCAGCGTCTCTTCTTACCCCTAAATCTGTCGCCTAATCGACTTCAAACAAAACTTTTGCTTTTAACAAATATCCCGGTTTTGGCCTGATTCCGGTCGAACAAGTTGTCCGGGCAGCAAATGTCCGGCGAAGAAATGGTTTTCACCATCGTGTTCAGCATGTCTCCTTACCCCTTAATCGAACATCTAATCAACTTCAAATACAACTTTTACTTTTAACAAACTTTCCGGTTTCGGCCGGATTCCGGGCGAACTACTTGTCCGATGACAAGATGGTTTTCACCATCGTGTTCAGTACGTCTTCTTACCCCAGAATCGACTATCACATTATCTGATTAAAAATATTTCATTTGCCCCTTAATTTAAATCCCCTCCCCCACCCCTAAATGTAGGGCTACATAGCCCATCTACGAACTCGACCTTACTCTTGACCCAAAGAATCCTCACACCAAGTTTCATCAAAATATCTAAATCCCTTCGAGAGTTAAAGTGCGCACAGACGGACGAACGGACGGACAACTTTTGCGATGTCATAGGTATCTCGCCACTTACGTTTTGGGATCCCAAACATATGCCGCGAACAACGTCAAGCCGAGATTTGACAAAATTTTTGCCACAAAGCAGCCTCTCGTGATTGCCTCATTAATTTTGTATATATTTTTAAACCCATGTATGCCTTATCATTTGCGATAATAACTATCGTCGTTTTCACGCTTTGATAAAGGGGGTACGCAATCTTTTCGAACCTTGATTAGGGGTACGCGGTACGGAAAAGGTTGGGAACCACTGCTCTAATCAACTTCAGATAAGACTTTCACTCTCACCAATTTTCCGTTTTCACCGAATTCCGGGCAAACTACTTGTCTGTCGAAAAAGAAAAATTCAGTAACAGACTGAGCATGTCTGTGTAACCCTGTATCAAACTTTTATACAACTTCAGATAAAATTTTAACTCTTACGGAATTTCCGTTTTTTTCGGATTCCGGGCGAACTCTTTGTCGGGTGAGAAATAAGGTGCAGTATTGGATTCCATTTGTCTCCTTACCCCTAAATCGACTCTCACATCACTTTGAAAAACTATTTTCCATCCCCTTAGATACTGGGCTACACGGCCCATTTACGAACTTGACCTTCCCTTCGACCCAATGGAACATCACACCAGGTTTGAACAAAAAAATCTAAACTCCTTTGAGTTATCGTGCTGACAGACGGACAACTTTTACGAAGTCATACTTACGTTTTGGGATCGATGGCCAACCCCCGGCCTCCCCCCTCTGCCGATTCTGCAGAACTCTGAAGGAGACCCTGGACCACATCTTATTCAAGTGCACCCATTGCCAACTCCTCATGGAGAAACATAGAACCCAAGTGTTATCATTTTTCAAGCAGCACCATCTCAACCTCTCGACTGGATCCCTCGTGCAGCCTACTCTCCCCCCTGCTGCCGAAACCTCCCATCATGAAAACCATCATTAACTTCCTGAGGACAACAGATACACTTGAGTCAGTCTAGAACCAAGGCTACGCTGCCCAGCCGCGAAGAGGCTAAATGGACAACTCTGATCCGAAGCCATACCAGAACTGAGAGAGAGGGATCCCAAAAAGTCAAGTAGGTTCTTTTGCTTACTTACCCTGTCCAGGTCAGGGTGGACCAGTGCAACATAATCATTACAAGCTATCACATTTCCTAGAGCAGATAGTCGCTCTTCTACTCGGTGAATTTTGACTGAATCTGGCAACGAATTCCTGAGGTGCTGAAGCTCTTGGTCAGTGGTCGAGTTTGGTACCATCAGTCCATTCTTGTTTCCAACGGTTAATCGTCCAATAATGCGACATCCAGCAACCGATGCGTGGATTACTGGAATCACATCTCCAAGCTCAGATTCAAAGATGCTGCAAATGTATGTTTGTTTTATTATTTCTTAGAGGATGAGTAACATATTTGCAGATTCTTGTCGCTTCTTCCGAGTGCTGCATAAAAATATATAGGGTACAGTGACGACCAGTAATCAGCCCTTGAAACTTACTCTAACACTTTACAATCACTAAGTCAATCAATTCTTATCCGATTCTCAAGAATAGTACACGTGCAGAAGCACGCTTAAATGCTGATCGTGACGAATGGAAAGTTTTCTGTCACAGTGTTGCCATGTAAAATTTTATCACGAAAAATCAGCTTGATGTATGAAGACCAAAAAACTGGCCACCTTGAAAAATGCAATTTATTCAATGTTTCTGACAGTCCTGGGTGTACAAGTAAAAGAAAAGATTTTCTTTATAGTCCATTTGTTTGTTTTGATACATTTTACAGTTTTAAAGTCTGTGGAAATATGGTGGCCGTTTTTTTTTGTCACTGCTGGTTACTGGTCAATGTATCCTACATAATACACAAATTTCAAAAACTACTTTTTTATATTTAACTATAACAAACCATAAGACTCAAATCTCCAGCTTTCTACAATATCTTGGGCTACCACGCATCACTCTCATTTGGCTACTTCTTTCAAAACTATGCTAAACAAAACTTTGGGGTGGGGGGGATCACAAAACAAACTAATGAAAACATCAGAAGATGGAAGGGAGATCAGAGGAATAAAGGATAACCCCTGGGAAAAAGAATAAGCCTAAAAAAATTGTAAAACAACCTCTTCTCTCTGGGACAACGCTAGCTATCTAAACTTTCCACTTACTATTACATGTATTTTTGTTAAGTGCAAGCCAAAGCTTAATGACTAGAGGGAAGCAGTGCTTGGGGGCTTTCCAAGGGACATCAAGGAGAGTAGCCTAATGAGTCGAGGGCAAGACTCTACACTGTCAGAAGTTTCATGACGGATGAATTGAAGGATCCCGATGGGCTAATCTTACACAGTGGTATTCAGTAGCATCCTGCCTTGCTCCACTAGCATCCAGTCTTACTATAGAAGCATCAGTTGATACTGCATGCTACTTTTTCATTCAACTTCATACCACTATTTTGAGATAATTTTTCATCGGGATGTGCAGTTTCAACAGACAACATTGTTGTGATTTTGAAAACTTCATAACCAGCATTGTCAGAAAGACCCGAAAAAGGTTAAAAAGAATCATCTGACTTTACATGAGTGCCATATGGCGATCGTATTGTTTGTCGGTCTGTCCAACTTTTGCAGGTTCGGGCACTTCCACATGAGCTAGGATGACCAAAATTGCCATGTATATTAAGGACACCATCGGGGGGGGGGGGGGAGTTGGCAGAGTTTTCTTGGAATTCTAATGATCCCAATAAACATTTCTAGTTTGTACAGATCAACGCTTCTGAGCAATTTCCTCAGTTCTAATCCCATCTGAACTATCAATTCTCGCATGTACAGGAATTAGTTTATATGATCCTTATTTGACTAAGAAGGTGACTTGCTCTACAAGAGCCATATGAGCTTTCTACTCTTATTTTTTTGTCACCATGATATTGGAAAAGTCGTCAGAGGCTTTTTCTGCAGTTTTTCACCTCTTCCTGGCAGTGCTTTTATGCATAACATTTAATGCATAATGTTTTCAAAATCATAACAGATTACATCCAAAGTTTTGTCTGTTGAAACATCTCATCCTTGTGTTATCTGTTACGAAACGTCTGACAATGTAGACAGTATTCCCCACTACACTTTTACCTAACACAGTTCTAAAAGAAAATAGATGCTAGTATGACAGAAACATGCACATAACAGCCAACATTCTTACACAACAAAAACAGATATTTTGCACTGTCAGAAGATTCATAAATAATTGTGCATAACACTTTCAAGAATAACACCTTTTCACTGAAAAAAAGTGTTATGACCAATTAAGTTTATACTCTTTCGTGCCCAGATCTCCAACAACACCTTCAATAGGTAAAAATACTACACTGTCAGAAGTTAAATAACTACAACAGCAGGATGCGCGGTTTCAACAGATAACACTTTGGGATGTTATATGTTATGTTTCTTTCATTCCCATTAGTATTTTTACCAATTGAAGGTGTTGTTGGAGATCTAGTGTTGGGCGATATTTGATATCGATAATGATATATCGATATATCGGACCAAATATCGACATCGAAACGTAAATATCGATATCAAAAACTATATTTGTTCCTTTGGAATTACTGTAAATAATTCAACATAAATTACATTTATATGTCCGAAATTGGAGCAATGCCGTCTTCGTAATTAAGTTTTGATTTAATCGAAGTTCGAGTTGATGCAAGATGCTTTTTCATGACAGTTTTGCTCTTAAATTTGTGTGAAACGAGACATATGCTATAGCAAAACATGGTGCCGAAATATCGTTATCGATATATCGATTATCGAATATCGGAAGTGAAAATATCAATATATCGATATATCAAAAAATCTGAATATCGCCCAACACTATGGAGATCTTGGCATGAAATAGTGTAAACTTAATTGATTATAACACTTTATTTCTAAGTGAAAAGGTTTTATTTTTTAAAGTGTTATAGGCAATCTGTTATGAAACTTTTGACAGTGTGTATACCACCATCAAACAGGAGTAAGGACAAATAACTTAAAATTCTGAGCAACTAAGTGTTGGTGGCTAATAATGGCCTACCTGTAAAAGTTTTCAGACCCTCCAACTGCAACAAGACAGTATGCATTGGTGAGCTTAGAAAAAACGCCAATGTCATTTTTGTTTTCAAACTGGAGACGGACAGCCATAATAGAATACTATTTCACAAAATCAAGATGAAACACACGTTTTGCCGCTTTTGGCGTTAATTTCTTCGATTTCATCTCTGAAGCGTATTTGCTCTCTAAAATACTGCCGCAATTCTTGTAGCTTGTAGCTAAGGCCGAGAGACATCAAGAAGAAGAAGAAAAACGATTGACCTGAAATTTCTATTTTTGTTCTAGGGACTTTTTTGTCAGCCAAATCTTAGGCTCGGATTTCCGAACATGTCGCAGTCCAGGCGTGTCCAAGTAAGTTAACGGAAGGTATTTACCAACTGGCTGGTCATTTTCACTGACTGTTTTTTTCAGAAAAACAACTGCTTTCTAGAGTTTTAAGAAAAAGCCAATACTTTTAGTCAAACTGACTGTTGTAAGAAAAAATGTACTGTTTTAATAAAAAATCAACTTATTTTTAGAAGAAAATACTGTTTTCTTTAAAAAACCATGAAAACCACACTGCTTTGCACCAATTTGGTTATTTTTGTGAATTGCAGATAACACTGGGGAGCATCCCCTCTTCTCTCTCATTGTTGCCCCTGTGCAGGAGGGGTATCCAACCTCAGACAAGAGCCTCGTTTTGTTACAATAGCGCTGCCGCATCGCTGCTGCAGCACTTCTTTGCTTTTGCACAATATGCATTTTTGGATTCACTTTCTTCGTGGTTGAAGCGGCAGCGCTGCAGCATCTTGCAGGGAAGCACGGACTTGGTCGGTGAGCAAGTCCGCGATTCTCGAGAAGCACTGCCGTCTTCCTCGGAAGTGCTGCAGTGCTAAAACGGATGTAGAAAGAATCAGTCCGGAATCGGCCGAGAAGTGGACTTGCAGCATGCAACAAAAACGAGGCTAAGGTTCATCCCTTCAGTTTCAGAATAATCTATTAGGCTTTAAAAGGAACTAACAAATATGACACATATACTAGATCAAAGCAGTCTAGTACACTAGCCCCTTTTCAGGCACGGTGCTCAAATGTCTAGCACCATGCCTGGATGCTAGACCTTCAAGCACTGTACCTTGGATTTCATGCATAGTGCATGGATTTCAGTATACAGTGCAAGTATGAAAAACACAGTTCTGTCATCACAACTGAGCACCAGCTCGGACAGGGCTGAAATTACTACCATGAATTAGAGAAATTCAAATTTTTCATAACAAAAACAACATTGATCGGCTGATACAAGAAGTGAAAACCTCATTTCCTTTTCTACATAGTCAAGGGTTTTGCATGCAAAGTGTCCTGTGCCTCAGCTTTTTCTACCTAGCAGCCAACCAGAATATTGGCTCTTGGGGCACTCGACATGGAAAATAGATAGGGTGCTTTTAGGTTTTGCATCTCCATCATCAGTCGAGCCCTTTTTTTTTTTTGTGAAAAATTCGATGAGGATTGTCTTTGATTTCTCTAATTATGGTAGTAATTTCCACCCTGTCCGAGCTGGTGCTCAGTTGTGATGACAGAAAATGTGTTTTTCATGCATGCACTGTATACTGAAATCCATGTACCATGCATGAAACCCAAGTTACAGTGCTTGAAGGTCTAGCACCCAGGCATGGTCCTAGACATTTGAGCACCATGCCTGAAAAGGGGCTAGTGTACTAGACTGGATCGAAGCTAATTAAATGGTCTGAATATTGGATAAATAAATATTGCTTCAATATTTCTAGTTAAATATATTTTTCTTTCCAAACAAGATCACCGCAATTTAACCTTAGCTGGAATCCTGTGCCATGACTTACAAAATGATGAAAAAGGTAGAGTTACCAAAGTCAAAAATCCCATTTCAAAGCGGCACTGTCTAGGGAACCGGGAGCCGTACTTTCGGTCCTATGGGCTACGGAACCGGTAGTGCTCACGGAAACCAGATCATATGAGCTACAATTCCGGGATCTGACATCATTGACTAACAGAAACTTGTATGTGCTGGCTCCCGTTCCGGTAGTAAGTGGAAATAGCTCACAGAAATTTCATCGCACCAGCGTCTCGTCCGGTAGTCTCACGGAATTGTGTACTCAGAAGCTAGTTAGCCGGTAGTTGATACCGGAAACTGTATAATTGGAGCTTGTGTTCCGGTAATGTCTACGTGGAATATAGAACTCACGGAATAGTTTGGACGAGAGCTAGGATGCCGGGATTTTCACTGACTTAGAGAAAATAACATGGTAAGAAATTCACTACCGGAACCCATATATTGAGAGCTAAGGTACCGGTAGCAACAACTGTGTGATTGAAAATGACCACCTCACGGACACAGATGGCTATGGACTAGGGTTCCAGTAGTGCCAAAAAAAAAAAAAATTTAACTAACGGTACCATGTCAGTGCAGAAACTGAATATTTTTAACTCACAGAACCCAACTCCTGCAGGCTAGGGTTCTGGTAGCGCCAAAAATTAAAATTACAAACTCATGGAAGTTGGATTCCATGAGCTGTACCGGACCCAAAGTCCATATTAGTCGTATTCTCGCCGTTCCCCGAGGACTCCTCGGGGAATCGAAGGGAACGGCGAGAATAGAGGGAGTCACTCCATGCGGACTCCGTGTACAGAAACAGCGAGAACACGCGGAATGCTTCTAAAATGGATTTTGTTCGAAAAAATAATATGCAGTTGACGAAATTAGTCTGGATCCACTTTATTTTTGGTTTTGTTTATTCTGATTGTTTTTAATTAATTTTACCGGACGAGAAGCTGGTGCGATGAAGTTTCCGTGAGCTATCTCCACTTACTACCGGAACGGGAGCCAGCTCATACGAGTTTCCGTTAGTCAATGACGTCAGATCCCAGAATCGCAGCTCATATGGTTTGGTTTCCGTGAGAACTACCGGTTCCGCAGCCCATGGGACATAAAGTATGGCTCCCGGTTCCCTAGACAGTGCCTTTCAAAGCAGCTTCAAAACTAAGAAAAGGCACAGAATTTGAATATTTTGGACAAATGACTGTTGACAAAAAGTCAGATTTTGTCTCTTCACTGTCAGGATAGCATGTACATTTCATTTTAACATTTTTGCCCCAACATTCGAGGTAGTGTTAAAACGAGGTCAGGTATCCCTAATGTATTTTAATTTGAAGGTTGTTTAACTTTGAATGGTTGCCAAACCCAGGCCAAATCAAAAACCCATACCTGGACTAGCCAGCTCCAGCAACTCTCAAGGAGCCTTGGAGATTATAAAAATTGTCTCTGACAGCGTTTAGGACAAAACCAAACATTTCAAATCAGACACTCTTATTTATTTGTAACAGCGGAATTGCAGCACTTACAAATACAATAGAATAGCCAGAAGTTGCGAGAACCCAAAACTCAATTACCTCTAGCTTTTAGCTGTAATATTATACTGATGGAAAATGGACACTTTATTTATTTGTAACAGCAGAATTACAGCACTTGCAAATAAAATAGAATAGCCAGAAGTTGGGGCTTTTCCCAAAACTAAATTACCGCTAGCTTTTATGTGTAACCTTTTGATGAGACAAAACTCTAATCAAGATTTGGATGGTTTGAAGGAGAAATAGAATGGCAGATCCTTTCTGCACTTTGTGAATTTGTGTCCCGAACAGGACTGTTGTCTTATGTGTGATTTCAGAATCACTCTTTTCGATCATTTTCGTTGTTCTCTGCCAATATTTTTACAAATCTGTTCAGTTTGGTGGTGCAGAGGGCTAGGGCTGTGCATCTTTACCCTGCCAAGCCAAGCTTCTGATCATACTGATTTTGCCAATTTTTGTGTTGAAAAGGGCTAATGTACCAAAGTCACTAACAATAATAAATTTCACACGGGTTCTCGTTTAACTGGCAATGACTTTTGTTTACCCTTCCAAGCCAGAAAGCCTTTATTTACTTAGCAAAAAAAACCTGGGACAGGCGAAGAAAATGTGCAACATTCTGTTATTTCATCCAACCTAATTAATGAAGCGGTAAAGGCAACTCTAGATAAATAAAACAAATATCTGTCTGAATTTCGATATTTTACCTTAAAGCACAACTCTTAGTAGAAATGATCTTTTCCCTACGTTTTCGAAAATACCATTACTTTCCACCTGAAACTAGCGATTCGCTTGTTAACGCTTGCCGATTATATCCAGCCTTCCTGCTCTCCGACGCGGCGGCTGGGCGCAAAAGATTTGAAAACTGAACCTGCCTTGGTTAAAAAGTGTGAAAACTAAGCAAATAAAAGAAGTAATAAATAGAAGACAGTCACATCCTTATATGTGAAAGAGTTGTCAGCGGACGGTGAAGATTCCGGCAAACTTTTCGCTGGGTGATGGAAAATCTCGGCAAGGCCGAAAAAGTGGGGATTTTAGAAGCTTATAATTCCATATGGAAGCTAAGTATATTATAAAAGGCAGAATAAGCAAGAGGGGTCCTTTAAAGATAAGCACAGAATCTCTGAGCAGATGCCAAACCTATGAACCAAGCAAAGTTTGCTAAAATGGTGCTTGATCATTCAACTTCTCCTAACAATAAAAGTATCATATTTGAAAGTCAACAATAATGATTAAACAGACAAAGTATTGCAGCTTGTTCTTTATGCCAGAGACAAAAAAGTATTGCAACTTGTTCTTTATGCCGGAACAGCTGAAAGAGTTGACTGTTAGCTAGTATCAATTTTGTTAGTTTTCCTTTCCATTTGACTGGTTCATAAGCAGTAAAGTTGGGTAAACCAGGTAGTGGAAAATGAGGAGAGATGTTGTGTGAGAACACACATATATTGGAGAGATTGCTAACCTCGAATTTGTTAACAGCAAAACTTGCTAAAAATGTTGAAGTGAAATTATGGCAGTCATGAGAAACAAGAAGCCAAATCTGAATTTTTTAACAGTTGTGAGTCCGTTCTATTCTCATTGTTGCCTTTTCTTTGTTTTGAACCTGCTCAAAAAAGAGTTTTTCTGGTTGTTAACTTTGGTTACTTCTTTTCTGTCTGTAAAATGCTGCAAGGAATTTGGGCTGAATGAGGGGTTGTCTATGAAATTGAAAATCTTATAATTAAAACAGTAAAGACTATTGTTTTAGCTTTAGTCAAGTATTTTTGTTGTGTCTTTTTTAGCCAAGGAGATATCTCTGAAGGGAAGAGTTTTCTGGAAATTTTGAATTTGGTTTAAGTTTGATACTACTGTACTGTGAGCGTGTTCCACCCTTGTACCAATAGTAACTATTAGTTACTATTTCCGTTTCATCCTCACGAAAAGTTACTACGCTGACCGTTCCAACCTTCTCGAAATAGTAACTAATAGTTACTATTTGCTTACCATGCTCGGGAGCGTGGTAAGCGTAGTAACTACGCATCTCTGCAACGTGATTGGTCGGATTCGCCCATGGCATGATATCCTGCTGGAAAATAGAAAAATCGTTCCAGCCTTGACGGAAAAAAGCCAGAATTCGTGACGTCATACGTAGTAACTACGGTAATTGGATGGAACACGCTCTGTAAGTAGCCAAAGCATCTGCATTGACCAGACATAGGCTTGACTGACTGGGTATATCCAGTTTTACATACAGTATCTGCCCATGAGGTTAGCTAATAACTAAACAGATTGTGTCGGACTAACTTGATAATCCTAGCTCATTTACAAAGATGTGACCTTACTGCCAACAGGTATTGCTGACTTGAATAACATCAGTGAAACGTGACCCCATGCTTGAGTGGTTTTTTGTGTATTTCATCAAAAACTAGAACAGATGATAGTTAAGGCTCCTTCTGCGACAAGGCCCTTCATAAGTGGTTCACAGTTGAAGACCTTACATTGTTCCTAAAGGTTAAGAGGTTTCTTTGCTTTCACTCTAGCCTGGCGTTAATATAGGAGAGCATGATGTGTCGATGCTGTTTTGAAGGTTCCTATTCCGGTTGTATTTATTTAACCTGAACATCAGCTGACAAGGCAAACAATACCTCTAAGAAAAGCTAAGAAATTCTTCTTTATTTTAGGTATTTTAAGATTGGACGCATGACTTGACATGTTCTGCAAGAGTACTGAAATAGTGCCTTCTAGTCATTATCTCTCAGTTATTTTCCACAGCCTCCCAACTATTTTCTACAACCTTCCAGTTTGGAGGCATCTGTTGGGGCCCCAATAATGTTATTTTTCTGTTATTTGTTGTTTATTTGTGGCAAAAGCTGAATTGAAAGTTAAAAAAGGAAAAATAATGTGTTTGTTTGTGCTTAGCAATGGGCATCCATGACAAGGATGTGGCATCTGTATGATGCTACTTGGCAAGATCCTTACAAATCAGCGGAGATACTTGTTAAATACCTCACTGGACGGAATAAACCACTATATGCTGGTCATAGTATGTATACATTTTTTACTTATGACAGCTTGGATGTGCTTTGGTTATTCCTTACTTGCTTGCTGTTTCTCCTAGGCTACTAGCTATTGGATAGTGCGAAATTGCGGTATGGGTTCTGGGGTTTAAGGAATGAAGGATTGGGCTTAGTAAGATTCCTGGAGAGGAAATTAGTATGTGATTCAAATTTAACCTACCTTATTCCCTGTTGATTTGCTTGATGTTTTTCCTTAACTTGAGGCTGTTGTAGTATAGTCTAAGCTTCTTTATTTAAAGTTTGACTAATGGTATCTGGGCCAGGCTAGAGCCTTGGTGAAAGGTTTAGCACTTTGCTACTGTCTCTCCACTTAGCTGTTGCATAGAAGACTGTGCTTTGAAGTTTGCGTCAGGACTGGATTTTCCAGTTCATCATCATCGTAAGGGTTGAATGGCGTTACCTGCAAATTACCTGCAAATTTGCAATTGCAGGCGAGTAGGATTTCTCCTAATAAACGCCTTCATGGGTGCTGTCTTGTTCAGGTTTCCAGTTGAATCTCCACTGTTTGCGCGATGAGCCTGTTGGTAGCTAATTTCAGGTTGGAAACCGAATTGATTTTTCCCGAAGTTTACATTCTTAGTCAGATATGGCAGAAGAAGCTATTCAAAAACTTTACTGAGACTACAGGCAACCGTTATGGGACGGTGCGAAGCAGTATCAAAAGGAGATTTCCCTCGTTTTAAAACTGAAGTGACTGTGCCATAAAGGAAGCTGTCGGGTACCAAGAGTAACACAAGGGGCTACATGTAGGAGTAAATACATATAAGAGGGCCTTTTAAACCCAGCTGTGGGCAAGATCACAAACTACTTAAAAAATCCATTTTTTCAGATTTTATTTAGATTTTATTCTAGACGACTGCGGTGATCAAGTGGTAATCATTAACACGAAAAATATTGCCTTGCGTGGAGATGATTGGAAGTACAAAATCTACTTTCACCACACTCAGGGAGCCAAGGGAGCCTCTTACACTCCAGCCTGGGAAATGCACAAGAAGAATCCCACTAATGTGAGTTTTCCCCTAATAGGTCATATTTACTTATCTTACCTTTTGTGTTATTGTTAGTTCCACTATGAGTCTTATAAGCTTAGGAAGTCCTGCCTTTGCCGTTATTTTGCTACTGCTCAGTACTCTATTTGACTGAGTCCGAAAGTAAAACACGCCAGTGATCCTCAGGAAGAAGGAGTAAACGTCTCCGTAACGACTCAAATTCAAACACTCAAATCCTGTGTCAAACAATCAGGGCGATCTTTCCCGATGAAAAATTTGTAGCTGCGTAGTTGTATGGTAGTTGTACGAAAAAGTTGCATGTAATACTATGTAATAGCAAATAATACTATCATTTAATGTGCCTCAGACCGGTCCAATCTTATGTAGTAGTATCCAGTAGCATCTTGTCTTGCCGTAGTAGCATCCAGTCTTGCTAATAGTAGCATGCAGTAGTATGCAGTAACACGGTAGCCTTGAAGTAGAAGCATGTAGTAGCATCAGTTAGTGTTCCATGCTACTTTTTCGTACAACTTCGTACTACTATCTTGAGATAAATTTTTCATCGGGTTGGGAGCAGCTGTGATACCGCTTTTTGCTTTCTTCCGCAGGTACCCGGAGATTCTGCATGGTCAGGGAGAGATATTCATCAAGAGTATTGCAAGAGCTTCAGTTTTCGGTTTTCTGTTTTGAGATCGACTAAAAAGAGGCACGGCACGGCACGACATAGTGTAAGAGGCATGAGTACTAAAAAGAGGCACGAAAAACTAAAAGGGCAATTTAAGGTTTCAGACTGAGGTGCAGGGACAATGTTCTGACGTACCTTCTTGTAGGCTCTGGAGTTAAGAACTCTCACTTGCTTGTCTACTTCTAATGCTTGCTAATCTCTTTCTGTTACCCGTACGTCATACCGTGCCGTGCCGTGCCTCTTTTTAGTCGACCCCTTCTGTTTTCAGTTTGGTGAACCCGTAACACGGGAACTCCAGGTCGAACTGCACAATGGTAACACGAATGGAAGCAACTAGAACCAGAGGCGACACGACTGCCCCCCCCCCCCCCCCAATGCTGTCGGCCAAGTCGGTAAAAAATAACCGAGTCGGCGCGAAGCGCCGCGATTTCTCGTCAAAACAGTTGAATTTTTTCATGAAAACAGTCGTTTTTTTTTCTGAAAATCAGTGGATTTTTCTGAAATCCGTCGATTTTTTTCAAAAATGACATTTTTGTTGTTGAAAACAGTCGTTTTTTCTGCAGGAAAAGTCGGTAAAAATTACCAGCCAGTCGGTAAATGCCTCGTCCCCCCTCCCCCAAACATTTTGGCTAGTAA
The DNA here is from genome assembly GCA_030848855.1 of Branchinecta sandiegonensis. Classification (NCBI taxonomy): domain Eukaryota; kingdom Metazoa; phylum Arthropoda; class Branchiopoda; order Anostraca; family Branchinectidae; genus Branchinecta; species Branchinecta sandiegonensis. Next base: position 6,195,289 of record JAUPMV010000016.1, on the reverse strand, counting down.
CGCCTCTGATTAGAACAGCAGGATTTCTAGCAAGAGTTGTGCTTGAAGGGGAATCCCAGTTTAAGGCGTTTTTTAGCGGTTCTTCTGTTCATCAACAGCGTTTACCAACTAACTACTGTTGGCCGCAAAAACGTCCCTGTTGATCAACATAGGGGAATCTTCGCCAGAACCCTCTTTGAAAAATCTGGCTGATGACTCCACAAATTGACCAAGAACACTTTCAGTTGTTGGTCGTTTTGACCAACAATGTTGGCTACAGAGGTTTATGTTGGTCGCTAGAACGCACTGTTGGTCAACATTGGCTCAATGTTGAACCGCTAAAAAACGCCTTTAAGCTGGCAAGGTATGGACCTTCACGATGTCCGTGTGGCTGGGTTGAACGGGGACGGTCGTGCTGTCTATTTGGCGTGGATCTGTGGGAAAGAGGAGCCACGGTATAGAAGTAAGTACTGTCGAAGCTCAGCATAAACTTCACCGCCGCCGTCCGAATGGCTGGAAAGGGGAGAAAATGGTCCGGGAGTCCGAAAACTAGGAACAATGGTAGCAAAAGGGCAATGTCCAGAAGTGGTATCGAAGCGACGTCCTCTTTGGTGGAAGCCTCGCCTACTAGACTGAATGCTGGAAGGATGCAATCCTCTTGGGAGGCCACTAATCCTTCCCATTCAGCGTTCTACACTGATGGTGACCAACATGGATCGAGTTGCAAAGAGAACTTTAATGCCACTCCGGTAAGTACGTCGTCTGTAAATTTGGACCCTATCCCACCGATTTTTTCTACAAAATTGTTTGTTGTTTCTTATAGATTATGAAGTACGCCATCTACTCAAACCTCAACAAAGATCTCACGCGAAGGAGGGATTTGGCCAGAGTGCACATTTTCCCGGATTCGAATGTGCCGCCTGAGATTCTACGAAATATTTCAAATCAGATACCTCAGTTGAGGCGAGTACCCAAGCGATTACCCGAGTATAGTGAAGAGGAGGTTAGAAATTTCCCCAAGTTGTTCGATTACCCAAAAGAGTACATTTTACGGTAAATTCATATTGTTTAGTTTCATAAATCGTTTCTACCCAGTCATTTACTTTCCAGATCTCAGGGTATAACAGCTATACTGTTTCTTGTTTCCTTGCGCTGAGGACGCTTCAGGGTCGGTCGGTCGAGGAGTAGAACTCCTGCCAAGATTTTCCGCACCATCATAACTTTCTTACGGAAAACTTTATGATGGAAGTGCAGGAAATCGGGCCGGGAAACCTGAAGCGCTTTTCCGTGACGATCCAGATTGACGGTTCACAATCCGGATTCTCCAAAATGCGTTTTCTTCGACAATCCAGATTATGAAAAATCGTTTTCTCTGACAATCCGGACTCGTTCTCGGATCGTCGATTCGGGAATCTTGCAACGGAGCAAGATAGTCGGATTGTCGTTTTGTAATCTAAGGCGTATTCTCGCCGTTCCCCGAGGACTCCTCGGGGAATCGAAGGGAACGGCGAGAATGGAGGGAGTCACTCCACGCGGACTCCGCGTACAGAAACAGCGAGAATACGGGGAATGCTTCTAAAATGGATTTTGTTCGAAAAATGAATATGCAGCTGAAAAAATTAGTCTAGATCCACTTTATTTTTGGTTTTGTTTATTCTGATTCTTTTTAATTAATTTTACATAGCACCTACAACAGCAAAAATTGGTTCCCCTCCGAATTTGAAAGGGAGTCCTTTGTGATGATGGTGATGATAATCGGAGCATTCCCCGTCCGTGGGGACTCGCGAGAATACGGGGAGTGAGTCCCCGGGACAAACAAAAACGCGGGGACTCCTCAAGTGGAGTCCTCGGGGAACGGCGAGAATACGCCTCTAGTCGATTCGCTGTATTATAATCCGGGACTGTCGCGGAAAAACGCCTTACAAAACGGCAATCCGACGATCTTGCTCCGTTGCAAGATTCCCGAATCGACGGTCAAAGAACGAATTCGGATTGTAAAGATAGTCTGTTCGCAGCAAAAGGCTGTTGTAATTACCTTCTACCATAAAGGACACGTCGTACCCAGGGGCGTCACTAGCCTTTTACCTTTGGGGGGGACGTCCGGTTTGTGCCGACGGACTAAAAAATGTGCCGACAAAACACGCCGTTGCCGCTTCGCCAACGACTGTACCAATGCGCCACAGGCGAAACTTTTTAAATCTGCCTTCTTTTTCGGAAAAATTTAGCTGTACCTACCATACAAGTTTTAGCTTTTAACGTGTTCCAGACCCCCACGAATTTCAGTTCTAAAACGCCAACTAAATGAAACACCGTTCTTCCAAATTTTTGTGCAAACTAACTGTAATGCATCAGTTGAGATTATTCCTTTGTTATTTCGTATATTAAAGTTCACATATTCGGGTTTTCATTTTAAGTTTCGCCTAAAAGCGAAGCTTTCAAAGACTTTACCAAGAACAAGTTTAAGGAAGCGCCGCAGGCGAAATTTTTTTAATCTGCCTTATTTCCGGAAAAATTTAGCTTCCTGCCTTACTTCTGCACAAATTTCCGGTGTCGCAGGATTCAGGGTGTACTACTTGTCATGCAAAAAACTGAACCTAAAAACGAATTCAGCATATCTACTTACCCCTCTATCGAACCTCTAATCACCTTCAGATAAGCTTTAACTTTAAAAAAATCAGGTTTTTTCCGATGCGCGTTGTAAGCAGCCGATTAAAAATCATCAAGTCGATCCAGTGGCTGGATGTCTATGTTCAAACAAAGATTGCAGGTTTTTGGTGCTCTCTCTTAGAAGAGGCAAAAGGATTCGGGAAATGCATAGTTGCGTTTTCAGACAACAATCATTTTAACATGGAGTTTCACCCATGTGCAAATACCAGTTTTCATCCCACCGTGTTTACTCTTGAGTCTAACGTCTAAACACGTAACGTAACTTGCTATTCGGGAGAGTTGCGAGTTCTGGATAATCGGTGTTAAACCCGCGCATAACACGGAGACATAAAATGCTTTTAAACATAGACACAATAACATAGTGTTTGACTCTGGCAATTGAAAACGCTTTTTGCTAAATTCAGGGAAAACACAAGTGTCTGAAAACGCAACTCATGATATCATTATTGTAAGTCGCGCACGATTTAAATTCACACACCTGGTGTGTAAAGCATTGTTCAAATAGATGTTATAAGGTGAACACGGCGCATAAGGTGTATTACAGATTCCTCGGGGCGCGCTGTAATAACGTCAATAAGCAGAATAGACCCGCGTTCTATTCTCACTTATGCAGAGCCAATCAGATCGCTTGGTTGGTTCCGCCAGTGGGCCGAGGAAAGGAGCAGCGTCGTCAGGGTTGCCACGGGAAGCACTAAAGTTCTACTTTGTTGGAAGTTGAAGAAACAACTTTTCTTCAAAAGAACACGTTTTGTTCTGTTACGGCTGCTTATTGTTAGTTCGAGGACCAACGCTGTCCATCCTTTAATTTAGTAGCTCTTCACAATATAATGGGCGTCAAACTATACTCGTGTAGTACTAAGAACACTTTTTCTGATCTTTAGAAGCTTGAAAAATTGTATCAGCGTAGCAATACCGAACGCTGCATTGATAAGAACCTTTTTTACGTCCTATTTGAACAGGGTTGTGTATTAAGACGTAAACGTCGCGTATAGCGCTATTCAGCCTATTACGATTTGAACAGCGCTTAAGGAACTTTCTTTTAAAGGCCATAATTTATGTGGTAAGTATAGTTAGATTCTGCCATAAAAAGGAAGATTAAAAGAATTTCGCCTGCGGCGCTTATTTTAATTTGTCCTGGGTACAGGCGTTGGAACCTTTCCTCTTTCGCGGGAGCTCAGAATAGGAAATGTGCGCCGTTGCTACGAAGCGGCAATGGTGCATTTTAATCGATACTTTCGAGTCGTATATTGTGATCCAGAAGTCGTTGAAATTGCCCCCCCCCCCCCCCCCCCCGGCCTGAGTGCATGGGGCCAAACCTGCACGGGCGAAGATTCTCACTAGGTCTACTTGGGTGACACTGTCGTCAGTGCAGATCCTGTACAAGCGTTCCAGATCCTCTCAAAAATTGGTTGAGGACGTTCGATGGTGGGGTTGACGCAGCAGTATCAAGCAATACTGGAATTTAAAGCCAAAGCGTGGAGGCGGACAGCAAGTTGAGAAGAGGCAAAAGCAAAAAAAGGCTACTACTTTTCGAAGATGCAGAGATGCTGCAGCTTGTGCCAGGAGTAAGAGCTGATAGAAGGGTTTTACAAAAAGGTTTAGTTACTTCGATGGAAAAATAAAACTCTACCCAACCTGTGAAAAAAGGTGTTCCATGTTTTGATTAGATAAGTCGTTTTTCCCGACACGTTATGTGAACCATAGCCTATGAAAATGTTGAACAATCCGAACTAGATTTCTACGGTTCAAGCCCGAAATAATTTGGCACCCGTACTGCTATTTCATCAAAGTTGACTTTGTTCTGTTTATTTAACCTGAACAATCAGAACGTTGGAAACCTTGAACCTAACGGATCCACAGACCCTCAGTACAGCCTATACTTAACAAGCGAGAAAAGTATATCAATAAATCGATTTTATTTTTCGGTAGGTTACTCGGAGTAAATATTACGTTGATAAGTCCGAAATATTTTTTTTTCGATTTCTATTTCTATTCTATTTAAAAACCAGTTATTTTTAACTTGACTTTTGGATGATATACAGTTAAGAAATCCTAAGTTAGCTTTCCTTTGAGTAAAAAAGATACACAAGGCTTCTTCTTACTAGAGGCTCATGTTGTAGGTACACCACACCAAAAATCGCAGACCCCTCAAAAATTCAATTAAAAAACGGAATTTCAGCTCAAATTGTTTGGAAATGAATGTGCTTAATTTAAAAAAAAAAAAAGCTCGTTACCCTGAAAAAAATCTGAGTTTTTAGCCTTTCTCTGCGATTGTGTCATCTTTGATAGTCATTATTTGGAAAATATAGTAAATAGAGAATAGGTGGTTCTTTTAATTTCAAGTGAAAAATCTGATTCTAATACAGCTTGATTCGCTCTTTGGATTGATATACGGTGACGTTGCATTTAGACCCGTCTGACTCCTTAATACATGGATTGTGAAAGGTCACTCTGGGTTAAATCTGCCGTTTTTAGTGGAGTGTTCCTTGGAACAATCCACTATTGCGAGCGCTGTAGCAGCTTTCGGTTTCCGGTTTTCACCATATTTTGTCGAGCTCATAACTCGTGAACCAGTGCAAGTATCAAGTTCAAACTTGGTACACTAGTGGGTATTGGAGTCTAGTTGTGCCTTTTGGGGGTCCCGACCCAACCCGGTTCATGGACCAAATGGGCCCAGATTGCCCAGTGAATAATGTTCATAACTTGACCAGAACTGGACATAGGACGATGAAATTCCTTGTAAGTGTTCCTGGGGCTGGGAAATTGCTTTTAAAGTTGCACCTCCCCCACCCACCCCGTTCATGGGCAACTGGGCCCAGATTGCCCAGGAGTAAAGTTCGTTACCCGTGACAGGAATCAACAGGTATCAAATGGAAACTTGGTAGGTTTGTGAGCATTGGGATCTGTTTTTACTTTTTGCAGGTCCCCCCCCCCCTTGGTTCAGGGGCAATTGGGCTCAGATTGCCAATTTTTTAATGTTTAATTTGACAATAATTGGAGATAAGGCAATGAAATTCCTTTGTGCTTTTGGATCAGAGGGGTTGGGGATATATATGTGGAGTTGAACCACCCTCCTGTTCATGGGCAAGTGGGGCCAAGTTGCCCATGAAAAAAGTGTTCGACCCGTGAATGGAATCAAACTCTAAGCTGGTATACTTGAGGAAAAGAGGTATAAATACGCGTTTTGATGGGTCCAGATCCCCCCCCCCCTCCCGTTCTTGGGCAGTTGGGCCCAGATTTCCCATGAGTTAAGTTCGTTTATATACAGGTCGCAAGTCCGCTTGTACATTTGGGGAGATACATCTATGGATGAGGATTAAACAGCAACAGATAAGACGACGCGACGTACATCTTTAATGAACAGTTGGAAACTCGATCTTATGATCGATGATATGCCGTTCTTAATGAATAGTGACAAAGGGTGTATTAGGGTGCTACGATTTGTTTTATTGCACTTGTTATTACCTTGCTAATGGAGAAGAGGTTTAAAGGGTCGGACTGGCTGGCAGTCCATAGTTGGAACTCAAGCTAGTCGTGCAAGATCTTCAAAATTTCTTTGGATTTATACTTGCGGTTTGTTTGCATTTAAAGCTTTTAAACTGGGAACAAATTAGGTAATTTCAATACTTGTTTAGGTATTGTGGATGTGAAACGACTTGGCTCTAAAGCTGCATATATATAATATGCGATAAACATTTTACTTTTACACTCCACGTCTGAGCGCTTGCGCACTTGTTAGCATATATCTCGGAAATGCCTCAACGGCGGAATTGCGCCCTGCGATATTCGTTTTCAGCGAGATTGACTACCCCAGGAGAACTTATCAACATTTTTGTTCCTTGCGTCATGGGTACTAAAAGAAATAAGCGAGATACAAGCCGCGTTCGTTTTCGTCGTTGTCGGTACTAAACGTCGTTTTAATTTTGCCATAGTAGTGTTTTCTTTGGCACGTTAATAGTCGAACTAACTTAATATTTACAGCAGCAGCTATAATAATAAACAAAAATGGATTTTAGTAAAACTGTTTTTAAGCTTAGTTTACAAGTTTAATTTGTTTTGACGAGAATTTTGAAAATTCGCGCCTTCTTCTTCTTTGAATTCGTCAGCACCTGGGTTCCAGGAAGGGACCCTTTCGGCTTCCTTGTGGTTGATCCTTGGTTGGGTTGAGTCGCTGGGTCATGGATAGGTTAGGTTAGGGCAACCTTGGGCCGAGATGAATGGTACTCTCAAGAAATGCAGAGGAATTTGTGGGCGGTGATGATCGGCAGGAACACTGCTCGTTCGCGTCTAGGGGGGAATGATACGCCTAATTACTGAACCGAGACGTTGAAACCGACTTTCCGCCTCCGTTCGTCGTTTTAGGAACGACGAATGAAACGGCGGTTCAACCAAACAAAGAAAATCCCTTATTCTCGGCAGTCCAACGCCGTTAGAGTGTAAACGCTTATAGTAAAACGACGGAACGGTTGAAACGGCGAACCGAACGACGAAAACGAACGCAGCTACAGAATCTGGCGCCCTGACTATAGTGTTGGCCATCCTTTTTGCTGCTAGTCAAAGAAAGCCAGCTCCTGGCAAATAAATGCTAACTGTAATTGCAAACAAATCTAAGGCTGTCAGGGAATGACGTCGTCTAACATTACATTGCCGTTGCAACTTGGTTTGCTGGTTTTCAAATTACTTTAATCTCCCTTGGTCCATGTCTGACAAAACTAGTAAAAAGTGAGTGTCTGGTTTTCCACATGTTCGAGTGTTTCTTGAATCCATTTGAGATGGTAGCTCACATTGGTGTAGACACCTGGCATGCCTATTATTCCGCAACCAATACCCCAGCTGATAATCCCGGCAACGACCAGCTTGTCATTCACGTCCGGACAGAGAAGTGGTCCACCGGAATCGCTCTGCAATAGTAGAGCAGAATTAGGGTACTCTTGCGAATTGGGTATGCTAAAGCTCCGTCAGTCTGACGCGTAGTAACATACGTCACACGCTGCCGTATCTCTTTACCTTACGTCGACCCTTTTCACATCAACAGCGCACCCCTTCAGACAGCGAAAAACTTAATTTCTTTTCAATTTGTCATCGCTTTCATCAATGGAAACCTGCTGTGTTTGTTTTATGAATGCAATGTCTCTCCTAGACAATTGACAAGTCTTTAATCAAGAAAACCTGTTTTTTACGAGTGGTTGCTCTCTCCGCGCCACCGGTGTACACCTCGGCGCGGCACCGGCACGGCGTGCGCCACTAGGTGTACACCGTTTTTGGGAGTGAGCAACCCCTCGGTTCCTCTCTTACGTTACTTTTCTTAATTGGAACAAATTTCGTCTCTGGATTTGCCGAAAATGTTTACTTTAAAGACAACTACGTAAGCGTAATGACGACGTAACGGCCAAGGGTTTTTGGTATGGAAGGAGCATGCGAAAGCTTTTTGAGCTGGAACAGAGCGCTTACAGTGCCACATACATAATTCAGACTCGATTCAATGCGAGTAGTGATGATAAACGCAACAAGCGATTCCGAAGTGGTAATTGAAAAACAAGAGCTGTAAGCTTATATGGCACTTGCATGGGTTAAGATGTTTTGATTGATCAAAAGTAAGTTTCGACTTTGCGGTTGAGATGCGCACTCTAAGGGAGCTACAACTTCATTTGTAAGGAAAACCCTTGCGGCAAGAATGATACTGGGCTGATGGGCAAAAGGAAATACATATATTGCTTAAAAGTATTTTTCTTACTTTGCGGTCAAGATTGGTACTTTAAGGAATAATTGGATTTGGGAAGTAGCCATTTCTAAGCAAATGTTGTTGAATCTCTAATATTCCAGCGAAGTTTCATCTTCCTAACACATCTGAAAGTACCTTAACTCGCGATCACTGGAATCCCAGACCCCCCCCCCCCCCCTCCAACTCCACCCATAATATCCGGAGCCAATCCGGTTCTGTAAATGATTAATCCAGATCATCTGCTTGTGATTCCCACAAAGTTCGATTCCGATCACACCAGTCTAAGCGGGTCAAGTATCCCCCCCCCCACCCGCAATGATTGCCGGATTCGGTCCGGAAATGAAAAAGATCACCAGAGAGAAATGTCCTCTGTTCAGTTATTAAATTTCACTCGAATCCGATCACCCGTTCCAAAGTTACGCATGACTCAATATTCCGGATTCCCCTCCCTCAACCCCCCCCCCCCCCCAAGATTATCATATCGAGGACTTTTTTTTTATTCCAAGTCAGTTTGACCGGGTCCCTGATATGCCTGCCAAGTATCGTCGTGAAAATCCCAAATACCGGAATTCTGGAAAACCCCCTCCCCCCCCCCCCCCCCTCCCTCAAGTGTCCGGATCCAGTCAAATTGTGTGAATGATTTACATGGAGCAGATGTTTGTTCTTCCCAGCAAGTTTCGCATCGTCCCTCCATTATAACCGTTTCTTGAGATTTCCGATCCCCCCCCCACTCCCCCACGGTGGCCGTAGCCAATCCGGTTCAGTAAATGATTGACCTAGAGCATCTGTTTGTTCTTCCCACAAATTTCCATCCCGATCTCCCCATTCTAAGCGGGTCACGTATTCCCCCCCCCCAATATTTGCCGGATCCGGTCCGGATATGAAAAAGATCACCAGAGAAATGTCCTCTGTTCAATTCTTAAATTTCACTCGAATCCGGTCACCCATTCCAAAGTTACGCGTGACTGAATATTCCGGATTCCCCTCCTTCAACTCCCCTCACCATTATCAGATCAACAAAAATTTTATTTTGAAGTCAGTTTGATCGGGTCCCTGATATGCCTGCCATGTTTCATCGTGAAAATCCCCAAAACCGCCGTCACCGGAATTCCGGGACCCCCCCCCCCCCCCTAAGTGTCCGGATCCAGTACAATTGTCTAAACGATTTATCTAGAGCAGATGTATGTTCTTCCCAGCAAGTTTCAGTCCGATCCCTTCATTCTAACCGTTTCTTGAAATTTCCGGTCCCCCCCCCCCTGGCTACCGAATCCGGTCAAGACTTTAGGTTCAGGTTCATTTAATTTCAAACAATAATAACTAATAAATTTGACAAAACTTCATGGCAGAGAGCAGGCTCGATGGCCAGAAGACTAAATTGAAACTAATCATGGTCATACATAACTTATAAAATATAATAACCACCATCCGGTCCCAAGAAAGGGGACATCCAGTGAACAACCTCCTCAATAACAAATAAACAAAAAGACGAGACAGCCAAGAAACCGCCAATACTCGAAAGACTTTAAACGGGGCATCACAGATATATAATCCATTCAGTTGTTAAGTTTCATTACAATCCGATCACCCGTTCGAAAGTTCCATTCCACCCAATTTCCCGGATTCCCCTGCCCTCCACTCCCCCCCCCAAATGGTCGGATCGGAAAACTCATTATTTTTTGTTTGGTCGGGTCCCTGATATGCCTGCCAAGTTTCATGGTCCTAGCACATCTGGAAGTACCCTAGCTCGAAAAAGTGTGACAAAATGCCCTAAATTTTCAAGTTTCCAGCGCCCTCCACTCCCCCGCATATGGTTGGATCGGGAAACTGATTATTTCCAGGTTAGTTTGGTCGGGTCCCTAATATGCCTGCCAAGTTTCATTGTCCTAGCACATCTGGAAGTACCCTAACTCGAAAAAGTGTGACAAAAAACTCGGACAGACTGACAGACGGAATAGTGATCGGTATATGGCACTTGAGCCAGATGCTGCAAGTGCCATAAAAAATGTGTACATAGTTTATAGCAACGTTAGGATGCTATAAAACGTTAGTCTTTGTCCTTTAAATTGCCATCTTTCGGGGCGGGCTGAAAATAACCGGTAGATTGTTTTCGTCGGTTCTGTTACACTTTATTAATCTTCTTACAAAATCAAAAGTATCTGTAATTTTCTGGTTCTTCCTTGACCACATCTGTAATCCAGTCCATGTAGTGAGTGACGTTTGAGTAAACGCCTGGCAAGTCCTTAGTTGCACAGCCAACGCCCCAGCTAACTATTCCAGCGAGAACGTATTTATCGTTTTCGTCGAGACAGACAAGCGGCCCGCCAGAGTCGCCCTGAAACGAATTTTCAGAGTCAGCCTGCCTTCACATCTTGTTAGATCAGTACTATATCACTGACTGGACACGGGCCGTTCTTTGGGACTGTCGGCTAGATCAGTGGTTCTCTAAATTTTCCGTACCGCGTACCCCTAATCAAGGTTCGAAAAGGCTGCGTACCACCTTTCTCAGAACGTAAAAAAGACGTTATTTATTATGATAAACGATAAGGTAAGGTAATGTATACAAAATCAATAAGACATTTGAGGATGCTTTGTAGCTAAAATTTTGTCAGACCTCGGCTCGACGTCATTAACAACAATTTTTTTTACAGTCAGCCTGTTTCGGTGTTTGGTTTTGATATTCTCTGTGCTTTCATTGAGCTGCATCGCAAACATTTTCGTTACCTTAATTCGCAACCTTAATTCGCAACCTGAATGACAATATCACTTGCAATGTCTTCGATTCTTCAAATTACCAGACACAGGCACATATTTTATGGCAGTAGGCTAATCAGAGCCGTCCAACAAAGTAGTCAAAACGAGTCGGCGCGAAGCGCCGCGATTTTTTATAAAAACAGTTTCGGTAAAAATTACCAACCAGTCAGAAAAAATACCTTGCTCCCCAAAAAACATTTTGTCAAGTGGTGCCTCTGCTGGTAATATTAGGCTTTCGGCAAGCAAAATGAATGGGGTGAGTTTTGAAGCTATAGACTAAGCCGATTCTGTCACCTTCGCGTACCCCTTGCAAGGGTCTTACGTACTCCTTTGCGTACGCGTATCACCGGTTGGGAACGACTGGGCTAGACCCCAACTCTGCCCTTCGTCACGTAAGTAGAGTTGTAAAGTTGATCTCCTATGGCCAGGGGCGTCGCAAGGGGTGGGTACAGAACCCCTCTCCTAACTTTCTGAGATTCGGTAAAATTTGGGGCCGGAGGCCCAAAATTTACTAAAATTGTTCAGTATTTTTTCGATCGTTGAACTATTCGGTATATTTCCGGGGATTCGGTAGTTATACAAATCTATTCGGTATAGTGATCGGGAGTTCGGGACAATTGCAAATATTCGGTAGTTATCATGAATTCGATGAGAGAATTTACTGAAATTTTTTTATAATTTTTCGATGCCAGAACTACTCGGTATATTTATGGGGATTCGGTATAATTTTCAGGATTCGGTAGTTACCACGAACCCCGACTTTTGTTCCATTTTCGACGAAATTATACCGAATAAGAATATTATTCGGTGGTCTTTCGATATCAAAATAATTCGGTATATTAGCCTGGATACGGTAGTTATACAGAATCCCGAACATGCTATCGGTCTAAACTTATTCGATATAATAACTGGGATTTGGTAATTTACTCGGTACATTTGCCAGGATTCGAGAGTTACCACGAACCTCGAAACTCGGAAGAGGTCGAGTGAAGCACTGGTCGCAGACAAAAGGACTGGTCTAGTCCTTACTTTTATTTTGGATCCCAAAAAGAAGATCTAATCATAAATGTTTCGAAAATTCCGACTGCGGCGCTTTTCGTTATACTCTCTATTTTGTGGACGGGCGTGTCATTTGACTGGGGCTTTAAGACAGTTTTAGGATTGGGTTTTTCGAAACATTAAAAGCTAGAATCTACATGGAAATAGTTAAAGTTGGCAGGAAAAAGCTAACTTTAAAATATCTCCCTGCGGCGCTCACTTTATGTGATCATAGGCAGTATTGGCTAGACGACAGTAGCCGCTGCCGCCGGAACATCGCTCCATCCGGTTTATGGAACTTCTTAGAGTCCGGTATTTAATCCACGGTAAATGATAGAATTTGTAAGAGAAGCAGTTAAATTTTGGCCTCTAGGAAAAATAAAGGATTTCGAAAATTTTCGCCTGCGGCGCTCGATTTAGTTTATTCTCGGTATAATAGATAGAAGTTGTTACTGCGGCAATTACGTCCGGCAATATATTTTCAAAGTGCGCTTCGCCAAAACGCCGCTTAATAGTTGGCCCTATCGTCTTTCATGCTGCCCTTTAATGTTACTCTTCTTAAGTAATCCTTTCTGTTCCATAATTTAAAGCTCGAATTCTCAGTTTCTAGGATTCGGTAAAAAAATTTGAGAGATTCGGTAAAAACTTGGTTCTGCACCCAAACGAAAATGCACTTGCGACGCCCCTGCCTGTGGTAGCGTTCCAGCAACTTATTATTAGTTACGATCGTTACTATTCTTGTTATTATTGCCGTTCCCGAAATTGGCTCCTCCCACTTATTATTTCGTTCCACGACTGTTACGATCGTTACAATTTACTTATGATGGTCGCGAGCATCATAAGTGACGATAACTATTGGCTCTGCAGGATCTCCCGTAAGAGTGATGACGTATGTCCGCGTTGTTATTATTTTCGTTCCAGAGAGCGTGGTAACCTCCACAATACGGCGCTCGCCCCTCCTCTTATCATCTTAACTTTTAATAACTTCACTGGAACGCTACCTGTGTCTCTTATCACCCATGCTAATGATCAGGGATAAAGGGTAGCCAATTGGCGTAGCAGAGTTTTAGCACCACCGGGATTTTTCGCCTCTGGGTGTTTACCGCCGCTCTCTGGTTTTGACCCATACCCTAACGCGCTGAACCATGTGTAGATACCTGAAGGCTTAGTGGGATTAGTTACCTAGGGCTTTTCGCCACTCTCATAACACATTAAATAATCCAATTTACCTATCTATTCAAAAAGTAAAATCGTACGGTTCTCTTATGGCCTTGCAAGAAATTTTCTTGAACATAAGCAGTTAATTTGTATTTACAGAAACTACAAAAAAGTAAAAACACGATGTAAATTGTATTTTCTTTGCAGCTACTAGTTCCTTTAATTTCCATCTTTATCGGTTAGAAGAGAAGATAGAATTAGTGTTGGGCGACCTTCGATATCGATAACGATATATCGATACATTGGACCAAATATCGATATCGAATATCGAAACGTAAATATCGATATCGAAAACGATATTTGTTGATTCATAATATTGTAAGTAATCCAATATAACCTACATTTAGATATCCGAAATTGGAGCAATATGTTATCCGTAATTAAGTTCTATTTATTCAGAGTTTGAGACAAGGCAAGATGCTATTTAACGACAAGTTTGTTCTTAAATTGACGAAACGTGACGTATCCTATTGCGAAACATGATAAAGAAGTATCGATATATCGAATATCGAAAGTGAAAATATCGATAAATCGAAAAATCCAAATATCGCCCAGCACTAGGCAGAATGCGATAGCATCAAATCGGCAGTTTTTATTTGAATACTTATCCCGTGCTAATCCTTTTTAATTAGTAGCGAGGAGTCGCGCAAAATCCTTCCAAGATCGTTTCGCTAATCCCACCACTTATCTATATTCTGTTTTTGATTTTTTTTTGGCCAAAGCGATGGGCACAACGGTGATTGATTGAAACAATAAGAAAGTAATATTGTGCTTCGCCAGTGGACGTCAGAGCTCCCAAATCGGTTGTCGGTACACGGTCAGAAGTTTCATAACAGGTAACACAAGGATGCGCGGTTTCAACAGATAATGCGTAACAGATGTATCTGTTGTGTTTCAAAATGGTATGCATAATAAGCGTTACCATCAGGAAGAACCGAAAAAAACGCCAGAAAGTATCTGCTGCGTTCTCCGACATCATGGCGATGAATAAGGTCAGTAGATGCTTTTTTGGCTCTTCCTAACAAAGCTTGTTATGCATAACAGTTCATGCATAACATTTCAAACACAACAGATAACATCCGAAGTGTTATCTGTCACGCATTATCTGTTGAAAGCGCGCATCCTAGTGTTATCTGTTATGAAACTTCTGAAAGTGCAGTAATGAGGGTAAATCATCATTGTCTGTAAGGATATCAGGAACAGATAAAAGGGTCTTACGATGTTCACAAAATTTGCACAAGCCTGCTACGGAGTGAAATTAAGCACTGTTGTACGCTGGGATTTAGTCTATAGATACTCTTTAGTTTCACGGGGGTTTTCGTAATTTTGGCTTAGGTTTGTATTGGAAGTGATTTAACTAGTTTCAGTACAGTTTTGTGGGAAGTTTTAGTGAAGATAGGTCAGAGGAAAAATATAAGTTGAGTATACATAAGTGTTTCTATTTTAGTCTAGTAATGTAAATAAATAGTGTTGTAGCTGAGTTCTCGATTCCGTTCAGGCGCAGGATTTGGAACCTGAAAGGTATAGATCGCACATACAGCCATGGTATGCAACAGCATCACCCCACGCGTAAAACATGAGAAAATAGGCCTACGCAGTTAGCTTCTTGTGGTGCCATGTGAAACGTGAAAAACCGAAGTTAGCCCAAAAGCGTATTTGCTTCAAATCCGAGTTGTCAAAAGGAAAATATGAATTTATTGTAGCCAAACTATCAAAAACGCACACTGACAGTTAATATTTGGTAGGTTTGAATTTTATCAAATTCTTTGGCGCCGTTCCGAGCAGTACGTACCTCTACTGTAGGGTACTGCGGCCGAAAACCGAAGTTAGCCCAAAAGCGTATTTGCTTCGAATCCGAGTTGTCAAAAGTATTGTTGGGCGATATTCGATATCGATAACGATATATCGATATCTCGGACAAAATATCGATATCGAATATCAAAAATGTACATATCGATATCGAAAACGATATTTATTCATTTATAATTATTGTAAATAATCCAACATAAGTCAAATTTAAATATCCGAAATTGGAGCCATATGTTCTTCGTAATTTAGTTTTTATCTATTTGAAGTTTGAGTTGATGCAATTTTGCTCTCAAATTTTGGTGAATCGAGACGTAGACTATAGCGAAACATGATACCGAAATATCGATGTCGATTATCGAATATCGAAAGTGAAAATATCGATGTATCTAAAAATCCAAATATCGCCCAACACTAGTCAAAAGTAAAGTAGGAATATACCTGGCAAGCGTCAGTTTCTCCTCCTCCGGCACACATCATGCCATCTAGCAGGAGAATGTCTCCGTAAGGTGTGTATCTTCTTTGGCATTCGTTAGCCTCCATTAATGATACCTTTGCAGCTTGCAGGGATTCTGGCAACTTCAGATCCGTGGCACTTCGGAAGCCCCATCCAGTAACGATACATTCGCCTGGAAGTAGTTGCGTTAATTTCGAACTGCTGGGTTGGGATAGATGCTTTTGTGATTTTTGTGCGTTCGCTGTTGTGAGAATACCCTATCCACTGACATTCAAGAAGGAAGTTGATGAATATTATTCAAGTGACATTTCCTGCTTGTGCAAATTTAGAAGAAGTGTTAACTAAGAATTTTGTAGAGGCTTAAACGGCCTGCCATCCAATTTGCGTATATATTATTATTATATTCCCTGGTTCACATTGATGCGATTTCGCGCAAAATTCTGCGTCATGCGACATACGACTCAAATCATGCGAAAAGCAATGCAGAACTTTGGGTTTTGTCGTAATGTCGGATGTGTTGGAAAATTTCAATATGACTAACTCAGAAACGCGCCAGCGACCATACAGAAGAACAAGAAAGGTCACCAGGCGAATCCCCAAATCATATTTAATGGTGCATTTACTCACTGCGTAAATCCGAGCGTATTTTACGCACGTATTTGGGCTTGAAAAGATCTCTAGCATTACGGACGTATTAGAGAAATCGGTCCGTTTTGTATCTAAATAAGTCCGTATTGCTAGAAGTCTTTTCAAGCTCAAATACGTGCGTAAAATACGCTCGGATTTTACGCAGTGTGTAAACCCAGCATAACAACCGTTTGCTGTCGTGACGTTTCTGGCTCTTCGCTGAGCATGCGGCGATTCTTCATCCGCTCGAAGAGTTAGAGCACAACTCTTACTAGAAATGATGATCAGAAAAAAAGTTTTCGAAAACACCATTACTTTCCACCTGAAACTAGCGATTCTCTTGTTAGCGCCTGTCGAATTTATCCAGCCTTCCTGCTCTCCGACGCGGCGGCTGGGCGCAAAATATTTGAAAACTGAACGTACCTTGGCTAAAAAGTGGGAAAACTAAGCAAATAAAAGAAGTAATAAAAAGAAGATTAGCACATCCTTATGTGTTAAAGAGTTGTCAGCGGACAATGAAGATTCCGGCAAACTTTTCGTTGGGTGACGGGAAAACTCGGCAAGGACGAAAAGCGCTAAAAATTCATAGTTACGAAACGAAACAATGGAGAAAAGTGGGGATTTTAGAAGCTTACAATTCCACATGAGAGCTAAGTATATTATAAAAGGCAGAATAATCAAGAGGGGTCCTTTAGATGGGTCCTCCACTGGCAATCGTAGGTTGTCGGAAGCGATCGTAACATGTCGTAAGCGGCCAGTCGAGAGTTTTCAGCCAATAAGAGCAAGTCGGGTTCGAACGAACACGGTTACGACGGACTTATTATTTTCCAGTGGAGGACCCACTTTATAAATATTCCTTCAGCCCAAGCTGGCTGCAAATCATATTTGATGGTGCAAAACGGATACGTCAGCTTAATTTTATTGGAGTTATATTTCGGCCCTTCTTGGCAAGGGTCCTCTTCAGGCTCAAAACCGCTCAAGTTGGAAAACGAACTTGTGGGAAACAAACTGTTTCCCACCATCACCATCCAATATGACCCACTTTAATTATCAAGAGTATGAAGATATTGTTATAAGAGCCTGTACCTTGTACCTATTGCTGATCAACTCTATGTCCCTAACCGGTTCTCATTTTTGACATTCCAAACTTTCTACTGTATCGTCTATCCACTCCAACGGTGCTAGACTTATTCTTGCATTTTCGTGTTGGGCACTTTTCGAGAAGGTTCAGGCTGCGCTTATCGCGTTCGACGAGCTGATTGGTCTGAAATACCGGTTATGCACGTTTTTCCATGTTTTTTCATCAAAGCTGCGATATGAGGGGGCTGCGGGCGACTGAAAACAGTCGGGACGGGTTTGTAACCTTTAAGAAACCCAGCAGAGTTTCAATGGAGTCACGGATGTTAGAATGTTATATTATTAGGGGAGAGGGGGGCAGGTTCGTTACTTTTTGCTTTTTTGCATAACAAGATTTCATTTTAGGTTCTGTTGATTCCATTTTTGTCTGACTGTTTAGAACAGTAGTTTCCAACCGGTGGTACGCGTACCCAAAGGGGTACGCGAGACCCTTGCAAGGGGTACCCGAAGGTACCAAAATCTGTTTAATCTGTATTTTCAAAACACCTCAGTCATTTTTGATTGCCGAAAGCCTAATATTACCAGCTGGATCACTAGCCAAAAAGTTGTTTGGGGGCAAGATATTTTTACCGAGTGGCTGGTAATTTTTACCTACTGTTTTTCGAAAAAAATAACTGTTTTTACGAAAAACTGCGGCGCTTCGCGCCGACCAGTTTCTTTTTTTCCGACTGGCCGACCACTTAGGGGGAGGGGTGTCCCTAGCCCATACGTGACGCCTCTGAATGCAAGCCCAAGCGAAACTGATGAAATAATATTGATTCCAGAACAGCTAGCCTGTTGCTGTAAAATCTATTCCTGTGTCAAACAATATTGTTCAAAAAGAAGCGAAGGCATTGCTAGTAATATTGTCATTCAGGTCTAGAACAAAGTTAACGAAAATGTCTGCGATGCAGCTTGATGAAAGCACGGATTTGCGGGATGCGTCACATGAAGCTCAGATGATAGTATTTGTCCGTTGCCGAGATTGACAAAAAAGAAAATATTCTGTTTTGCGAAAACCTCCAGCACCGAGGACAGCATGAAAAAAACTATTCGTGTGCCTGTTATTTATCAGTTTGCAGTGACAGGGTAGCACTTATTTTTTTTAACCAACTTTTGGACTTATCAAATTTCACTCGAACCGGGATCCCGCCCGACATATTTTTCACGCTTATGACGGGATTCGAAATCCATTTAGTGGAAACGTGATTTCAAGCTCCCGTAAAATGTGATGGACTGTAAAAAATGTTGCCGTTAATGACATCGAGCCGAGATTTGACGAAAATTTGCTACAACGCAGCCTCAAATGTCTCATTGATTTTGTATATATTTCTACACGTGTATGCCTTTTCATTTATGACATAAATATCGCCTTTTTCACTTTCTGAAAATGGGGGTACGCAACCTTTTCGAACCTTGTTTAGGGGTACGCGGTACGGAAAAGGTTGGGAACCACTGGTCTAGAATATTTCTTAACTGTTATTGTTACTTTGTAGAATCTTGTTACCTGCAACATTTTCTTTGCAAATTCCATTTTCCTAATAGCTACTTCGGACAGGTTCGGACATGGCTGCGGCAGCTCCAGACATCCTTTTTTTTTAATCCAGGAAGGACTTTCAAGAAAGTTGGATACACATTTTTTATTTGCTTCCGTTGCCTCAAATCAGTTTCTTCCGTTTGCTTCCATTTGGTAAAACTCTATAAGTATACCGTCACTTTAACAACATCTGTTATTATCATCCGAATATGCTAAAAAAATATAATAAAATACACAAAATCGGTCTACAACTGACTAATAACTAGACCATATGCTTTCATAAAAATAGTGATTTCAATAGTGAGGTTTGCTGAGCCGAAGTCCGGACCTACCCCTATGACGGACCTGTCCCCCTCTCCCCTAAACTGTATCTGCTGCGACTTGTGTCAGAAACAAATTATAATAGTCAAAAGCTTCTATTTACTTTCTTGTTTATTCTTCACTTTCGGACAAAGTATGGGGGGGGGGGGGTATTACCCCAGCTGCAACAACACCAGAACTTCGCTTACACTTTTTTAGCGTATTTCCTACTGTCAGTTCGTGTACCGAGTGTGTTGGATTTTGCAGGTCCGCTTACTGCTCTGTAAAAAAAAAAATCTTGCAGTATTTGCTACTGGGATTAATCTTGTCTCTGATGAGAGAAGATCATCTCAGATTCGGATTAATCTTATCTCCAGTAGAGATAAGATCAATCCCAGTAGCAAATACTGCAGTTAACTTTAATCCTTACTCGGAGAAACTATTTACAGTGTGGGTCAGTGATCGATCCTTGCGTAGACCAGGTGAATGTATTTACCTCGTGGTAGAAATCCTTTCACTGGAAGTCTTGCTAAATTCTTCTTCTTCATCAGCTTCATCCTAGCGGGGAGAGTTGATTCAGCAATATGTATCAGGGCTATGTCGTTCGCTCTTGTAGTGCTAAAATGTGGAAGAAGGTGTTGGATCTGTTATACTTGAAATGGACCAGAGAGCTACAGATTCGGCCCGCTACAAACAAAGGGTAGCTAAGAAGTGTACACTAAGTACGTCGGACGCGAGTACCCGGGCACACATATTATAACGAATGAATGAATTTTATTTATGGCCCTCAAAATGAAAGCACCAGCAGTAGAAAAATCATAAGAAAAATTAACATCTGAATAATAGAAGCTTAGACAGAATTTCTAATTGGGCCTAATTTTATAGACATTTTAATTTTGTATATTTATTTATATCCCACCGATGCACTTAGAAACAGCGGAATAGAAGCTGCAATATCATATGAATAATACGAGTGTGGACAAAATTCTAATTTCGCCAAAAAGTGTGTGATAAAAATAAAAATAAATACGTTTATCATGGATTTGGTTTAAGTCTGCTATCGACCTATGACCTATGCTCCATTATTGTGACAACTGCTTTGTCTTACGCCAATAATCTTATATTTTGAACCTTGCTTTCATCAACCCTCTCGATAATCTGGGATTTATCAATCGCAATTAAAGCATAAACATCAAAAAGGTATTTGAACAAAACGGATATGAAACAATCGCGGCGGAACCCTTGTCAGACGACAGGCGTGCTCCCCACATGCGGCTCGTGGGAAAGCCGTTTTCCCAGGGACGCCACGCGTGGCAAACTAATAAATAACTACATAAGCGATTGATCTTTTCGGAGCGGATTAGTGTTTATCTAGGGGACAATTTGTTTTACTTGAAGCGGAGCGTGGGAGGCATGTATCTAGAGAAATCGAGATATCTGTAACTAATAAGTATAATACATTCTAAGCATAGGTTATATATAAAAAGATGGTGTGTAATACGCCTGTGTGTTAAAAATTACTCCTCCGTAACGATGGAAATAAAATACCATATTTGAATTGAACAAAGAGATGTGTCATAAACTGATAACTTAAACAATAGATCGTTATCGAGGATACAATTTGTTAGACTAGAATTTAATTACTCGCCAGTACTGATTTGGATTGACAGAAAAATATCTACCGCATTTACTTTATTGTCTTTTTAGTGTTTCTTTCGTATTTTTGCTTTTAATTCTATTCAGTTGCTACTCAGCTGTTTATCCTCTTCTTAGATGAGTGATAAATAAATTGTTATTTTTTATATACTTGCTGGAAAATAGCGATAATGCAAGTTTTGTCGTTTCAAGTTCAAAGCCAACGCGTCTGACAAGTGGCTAAAAATAGCCAAGAACGAATAATCGCAAGAACCTCCGTCTCCTGATCTCTGTAGTACGACCATGCGGAGTCGAAGAGACTCCCGATGCAAACGAGCGGAGGGTAGGAGCTACGCGGAACATCACAATCGTTACCTCTACAAACAGCTCGCAGTAGATCCCCGGAGAAGAAATGTCGAGAGTAACAGACTATTGATTGTCTACCATTGTGACGTCACGTGCGCTGCAGAGTCGGGTCATGCACGCTTCTTTTCCTCTAATATGCAGAGAGGGAAGTATACGGCGTCAACTCGAAGCTCAGCAAGCCTATCCATGTTTTTGCATCGGAAAAAGATAGGTGATATTGGCTTATTTGTTCTTGGTTTAATAAATAACAAATAAGCCAATAGAACCTCCATGTTTTGGTTTCGACTGCAAATGGTTTCTTCCACAGTATTCAAACCCTTTAAAATAGGGGAAGTTTTCGCGTGGATGACTCTGGTCCCGTCGACCTCCCATCGAGCTCGACGGACATTTCCGCGTGAAGATCGACACAAGTTTTGGATTTTGGGTTCCGTCGAGCTCGACGGACATTTCCGCGTGAAAATCGACACAAATTTTGGATTTCAGCTGAAGGGGTATTTTTGTGTGGACGGAACCCATCTTCCTCAGCCGTTCAACGCCCGATCGACTTTCTCATTTTTGCGTGGATGGGGTCACAAGTTCAGCTCTACAGACATCAACGCGAAACCATAGTCAGGGTTGTCATATGTCGCACGAATCGCACGATAGTGTGAATTGTCACTCTATTTCGTTTTTGTCACTCTTGTCCTACGTAGGACATAAAAATCACTCTATTTCAGAAAATGACCAAATGTGTCATTTTTGCAGCAGGGATTCCGACGAGAAGTAACTATTTCAAGTTTTTTTCAGTAAAGTAAAATTAAGATGTGACATTTTTACAAAGGCGATTCCGACCAAAAGGGAACACTTCATGAAAATAGATTTCACTCCCAATTCACTCTCTGTTTCGGGCCAAAAGTCACTCTCTAAATATTTTTGATGTGGCAACCCTGTCCAGAGTTAGTCGCCTTAAAATCTTGGAACCTTCAGCTGTTCGTCCTGGAGGAGTTCATTTGATCTTCTCATAATACTTTCTTTCCCACGAAACACAGCTAATTGAAATTCTTTTCACTGATTCTGTTAATTCAAAACCTTTCAAGAAACGAATGGATGAATCAGAAAATATGAAAGAAGAACGTTTCTTTTGGTGAAAAAACGTTTGATATTGGGGTGCCAAGGGCTCAGTGTCCAAGATTGGATTAAAGGAGTTGATTCAGAAACAGTTGCATTGTTGTAAACTCTAGCCCACGTTTACTGTTCTAGGTCGAACATGAATCCATCTAAATGCTTAGTCAACGGCACGAATTAGATGTTATAAACTAGGCGATCTGATTCGAACTGAGAACCTCTGCGTTGCGACTGAAGTAGATTTAAGAAAACTAAAAAAAGAGTTCGGCCTGTGACAAAAGAACCAGTGATTAATTATGCCGTTCTTAATTAACTCCTTTATAGGACCAAGAACAAATAAGCCAATAGAACCTCCGTCTTTGGTCCCATGCAGCGACTATGGATACCCCGACAAAACTGACCTGAGCTAGAGGTATTTGCTGAAGTTTGAGTTGCTGCCGGTCTACTTCCCTCTTTGCCGCTGCGCATATCAGAGGAATTAGTGCAGGAGCCGCGCTGACCCGCTCTGCAGCGTGGCCAGACTACCAATCGGCGTTTACTTTGGAAATTTCTTCTCCGGGGCTTTACTGTGATGTAGCTGTTTAAGCTGTTTTTACGTAACGCATTGTGATGTTCCGCGTAGCTCCTACCCTCCGCTCGTTTGCATCGGGCAGGTTAGAGCCAGGCTTCACCTTCCAGATTACCAGACGTCCGGGGCCTCCGTATAGTCAAGCCAACCCTTCCAGATTTTCATGATAATGATGACAGCTAAATTTGCTGTTCTTCAACATTTCCTAGATGTCCCCTGTAAAGGGGTTACATTTTAAATATCTCTTGCATCCCAGTCACAACTGTCAACCACTTTCCCTTTCTTCCCCCATTTGCATATTTGTAGTGTCTCTCGAACGGGTTGCCTCTTTGGCGCCTTCCAGACATCCGGAATCTGGGGTGTCCAATACCCCAGACGTTTTTGGCCTGGCTTCACCTTCGAGATGCCTCTCGACCAAAACGGCTGTCTGGAATCCGGAAGAAAATCTGGAAGGTGAAGCCTTGCTTATAGGCAACTATTCGACTCCGCATGGTCTTCTTACAGAGATACAGGGAGACGAAGATCCTGGTGCTTGTTCAGTCTTGAAAAGGACTGAGATTTGCTTCCTGTTTTCTTTTAGCTCCACTACAGGCTAAATTTATTCCCGGTATGTCTTGTATCAGGCTGCATGTTTCATTCAGTTGATCATAAATGAGCTTGCATCTCAGGCAAAATAAAGCAAAGGGATAGACAGGGGACCTAATTCAACATTTTAGGAGGGTTTTCGCGAGCTGGAAAGCAAAGTCGGAATCACTTTCCAATGGTTTTCGCGCCACTTCGGAAAGTTGCCGAACTTTCCAACCCGGTTTTCGCGCTTTGAAAACCGAATCAGCTTTCCCGGAAAGTGATTCCACGAGGTTAGTGGAAAGCTCTGCGGAAAGTTGAATCTTTTGGCGGGAATTTCAGAGGTATGGAGACAAAACAGTGCAAGTGTCACTAATAAATTAAAAAAATGGCAATCGTAATTAAGGTGACTTCGGTGTAATATATGAGAATTAAAGAACCATTCAGTGAACCATGTTGATTCGAAAAAGTTTGTAATTCAACATTTTCTCGGCGATATCAGCTTTCCGTGCGTTTTCGCGATCAGTTCAGCAGGAAAGTGGTGATTCCAGGAATCACTTTCCCACAGTTTTCGCGATGCGCTTCGCTCATCGGAAAGTGATTCCGAGATCTCGCGAAAACCCTCCTTTTGAATACACTGTCAAGGGTTAGACTCCTGTACCCTCGCATGAAGTAAGTGCCATTAATGGCTTTAAGACCGGGTGGTTGGGGAGGCTAAATCAAGGGTGTATTTGAGGATTTTGTCTATATTTGAAGGACCAGTGAAAGTCACTTCATTTATCTCTGGAGTGTTTAGTGGTTGTTTCTTTTTAAGTGCTTTCATTGCAGAAGAGGAGGGTTGATCGTGAAGAAGATTTTTTGTCCGTGGAAAGCGTATCAGTTGCTGAATAACGTATCTTAGTAGTCTGTGCAATATTTGAAATACTGTTACATCGTAAAATAGGTTTAGCCTATGCCTCTAGAACCGGTGAAGAATGACCTATACCTCGACCTACTTATTTCGGATAGTCTTTCGTTAGACAAGTTCAAGTTTCAAGCATCAAGTTTTTATTTTTCAACATTCACAAATAAATAAATAAAAAAACAATACTTTCGGGCTGGAGAAAAAAACCTATGAGGGTTTGCATTCGCGCGAAAGTCCACATAACTACTTATCTATATATATAAAAAAAATTAATAATAATAATTTATAGAGTCGAAAGCCTTTTTCATGCAGTTGAACTAAAAGTTAAAGCATTGTGTCTCGTGTCTCGACCGAAGTCTCGTTGAAAGTTGAACAGAACGCTCATGTCGCTAGATGTATCATTTATAGATCCGGGCCGAATGTAGGCACGTAGAGGAGTTGGAGGAGGGGATTCCCGACATTTCATGCATAACTCTCGAACAAGTGATCTGAATCCGGGAGAAATTGGATAATTGGCTAGAGCGCATGTCCTAGATGATCCATTTACAACTCTGGACCGGATCCGGCCGGTGTGGATGGAGTTGGGCTGAGTTCCGGAAATCTGGTGGCACGCGATCGATTCGGAGCTTGTGGTCGGCAGAACGGTCGTAAGCCTTAGATATACCACTTAAAAGATCCGGGCCAGAGCAAAATAACAATAGGGAGTAGCGCCAAGACCTATCCTTTCTATGCATCGGAAACGGCCCTTACTCGGAGCACCGCTCGCTACGCTCGGTATATTAAAAGCGAGACAAAATTGCGGGCTTAGAAAATTTCTGGTGGAGCCAGAGTGGAGCCAAGATGCGGTCTGTATACATAGAGGAAACACCTTGTACCTTATTTCTGCTGTGTTCGGAATTTGAAGTTTCGGTCCTATGGGAACCAGCGCTGGTGGCTGGTGTACAACTGACTGAGTTCAGTTGAGACATTCTCTATCACTAGTGGTGCTAGTGTCGCTGCTGTTCGAATGTGCGTCAATTTTTTCAAGTCTTGTTTTTTAAAGTCTTGGCTAAAGTCCAGGCCCGGTATCCAGGAATTTATTTCGGGGGGGGGGGGGGGGGGGTTGCCCGCGGATCGGACAAAGAAGACATATATCAGAGAAAATTGATTAATTTGTATGTTTCGAGGGGGGGGGTTGAACCCCCCCCCCCTGGATAGGGCCCTGCCCAGTTTTATTGCTCTGATACGGGCACGACGGGCGGGGAACTCGGATATTTTGTAGCATGAAAAAATCCCTGAACAGTGATCTGATCAGGATGGAACTTGGTAGTTTGCCAATGCATATGTCCTACGATAAGTCTGGACCGTTTCTGGCATCTCTAGGGAGAGTTACTTGAAGTGGGGTCCCGAAAAGGTTGGAGGTATAGGGACACATTTTGGTGGAATACGTCAGCTTTCAGCTTTTGTTTTCAGTTGAGTTGTTACCAGCTACCAGAGGCGTTACTAGCCAAGTTTTTTTTTTTTGGGGGGGGGGGCAAGGTATTTACCGACTGGCTGGTCATTTTTAACGACTGCTTTTTGCAGAAAAACGGCTGTTTTGACGAAAAATCGACTGATTTTAAGTAAAACCGTAAATCGACTATTTTTACGAAAAATCGACTGTTTCCAAGAAAAAAAACGACTATTTTTACAAAAATAGTATTTTTTTTCATCGATTGAGCGACAACATTCGGGGGGGGGGGGCGTCCCCCACTCCCCCCCCCCCCCCCATACGTGACGACCCCTGCTAGTGACCACCATGAGAGATTGAGAGAGAAGTATTTTTCCCAGTACAGCTAAAGACTTATAGACAGTTCTAGATCACTTCAGTTCGTCTACCTATTCCAAGCATTTCTGCATACTTACGTCTCATAGTCACCCGGTATGATTCGGTCTACTTCAAAGACGGGAACCCCACTTGCTTTGATGTCAGTGACGCCTAGGACGATCTTGAGTTGGTCCACTGAGCTAGAAAATGTTTATCATGAGCCGTGGCGAATTTCATTGAATTCTCGATAAGAATTGGTAAGATAAGATATGTAATCAGTTTGTACTTTTGTAGTAATGGCGACAAGCTAAAAGCTTAACGCCAAATGTAATATTATGATTTGATATGATATGATACTTATTTGCCTTGAAAGCCCAAAGGCCAAAACAAACAACAATAAATAATTAGAAGTGAATACAAAAATAAACGGTCACACTACTATTTCACACTAAACCCCACTCAAACACTTTTCCCTGTGAAGACTAGCCACTCTGAGGAACCTCGCCAGGTTTCTTATACGAAGAAAATCCCTACTCCGCACAATATTTAACATCCACTTCCTCCCATGAATCCCTCCCTTAAAAATGTCCTCCCTCAGATCCTCAATTTCATCACAACCACACATAAAATGAATTAGATCCTCGTCTCCCTCACCGCACATTCGACAAAAGTAAGGACCAGAATTCTCCCTAACACTTCCCACAAGCTAAAACCTTAGCGCCAAATATAATAATAAATAATAAAATAAATAATTAGAATAGAATGATCAAGTCAGCTTCGACACGGTTCTCCCCGTTTTGATGAGAAGAACTGTGCAAGCCTTTGTACTCTATAACCAGGCCCGTATCCCGGAATTTATTTGGGGGGGGGGGGGGGGTTGCCCGCGGGTCGGACCAAAAAGCACAAAAAAGACATAGATCAGATTTTAAAGCCTAAAAAAACGATTACATTTTTGGGTGTCGGGGAGTCCCCCTACCCCCCCCCCCCCTTGGATACGGCCTTGTCTATAGCCGGTTATTACACGTCACGTAGCCTATGCTCGTTAGTTTCCCATGGAGCAATGGGATAGCTTTGTCAGTGGCATCCTTAGAGTTTAGCTGAAGAGCCAACTTAATTTTTTTTTTATCATTTAATTGAGGACACTAAATTGTGTGGATTGTGTAATGGATCGTCCTCGGAACGCAAAGTTCTACTATGACGCGGAAAATTTGAATTTCAAGACAAACGCGGCTTTTCAGTGGCCATTGCTGAGCTTTGTGATAGCTGCTCACTGTTTGAACACACATTTCTCATGAATCTTTTTTGTCAAGCATGCAACACAGGTAGAAGCGCATAGAGGTAACACAAATCCGATAGGGAAAGCCCACTGTCTGAAAATCGATCGTGAACAGCGGAGCAACAAACAACGCATTTTCATCGGGTCTACAAGCCTATTGAAGTGAATAAGTGATGGGTAACTAGATTGTCCTATCTCGGCCCTTTTCCAGTTAAAGTAGCTTCGCTTCACACATGCACAGTAGGCCTAGTGAACAAAGCGAAACTGACTATGAGCGTGTTCCATCCTACTTACCGTAGTTACCACGCATAACGTCAGAAATTCTGCCCTTTTGTCGTCAAGGCTGGAACGACTTTTCTATTTTCCAGCGGAATATCATAACACCGGTGAATTTGACCAATCACATGACAGAGATTCGTGGTTACTACGCTTACTACGCTCTCGAGCGTGGTAAGCAAATAGTTACTATTAGTTACTATTTTGACAAGGCTGGAACGGTCAGCGTAGTAACTTTTCGTGAGGTTGGAACGGATTTAGTAACTAATAGTTACTATTGGTAAGAGGGTGGAACACGCTCTATATCTCCAGTGATTCTGAACCTGCTTCCTCCTCGGAGTGTCCTGTGACGTCAGACGACAAAACGGAAGTTCGTACCACTACCCCGCTTTCTCGAAAAGTAAAAGTTTTATTTGTATTTGATAAGATGTTCGATTTGCGGGTAAGAAGACATGCTGAATACTGATAACAATCATCTTCTCACCGGACGTATAGTTCGCTCACAATCCATCTGAAACTGGGAACTTTGTTAAAAGTAAAGTTTTATCTGAAGTTGATTAGAGGTTCGATGTAGGTGTAAGGAGATTTGCTGAATTCGTTTTTGAGCTTTAGTTTTTGCCGGACAAGTACTTCACCCGGAATCCGGCCGAAACCGGGAATTTGGCAGAAGTAAGGCAGGAAGTTTGATCAATTTCGTCAAAGTAGATATGAAGTACAGGCTTAAACACACATGCTGAATCCATATCTGAACTTGGTTTTCTCAGATGATTAGCCATTGGCCTTAATCTGTTTCCAAATTCTAATAGTGAAAATGTTCAAGGAGTCTGGCTAAGACCTGATATCGACAAGACGCAGTTGTCTGGATCAAATATTATTTTTTTGGGATCCCACCGAAACCTTTGGTCTTGTTGTCGGTGAGGTGAGGTGAAGTTAGGTTGGGATAGTCTGTAGTGGCATCCCTGGCACAATCGGCTTCGTGGCGAACACGGTCCCGTACCGTCTGGCTTTGGTTGTCTGTAGTGGCACTCCTGGTTGTTCGTGTTTGCTCGGATTCTGTGGAATATTGTCCTTTCTTTGGAATGAACACTACAAGCACACAGAGGCGTTACTAGCCAAAATGTTTTTTTTTTGGGGGGGGGGGGCAAGGTATTTACCGACTGGCTGGTCATTTTTACCGACTGATTTTTGCAGATAAAAAGGACTATTATTGAGAAAACGACTGTGTTGACGACAAATGGGCTGATTTTAAGAAAAACTTTATTCTTAAGAAAAAAATCGACTATTTTTGCAAGAAACCGACTGTTTTAATAAAAAATCGACTTCCAAGAAAAAAATCGACTGTTTTTTGCGCCGATTCGGCTATTTTTTCCTGACTGGCCGGCAATATCCCTAGTCGTGACGCCCCCGCAAGCACAAATTATCAGCTTTTCCTTGGCCTTCGTCTGTTCATAGTATCTGCGCACGCGCAAGCTGCCCAATCTCCGTGCACCGGAGGCCAAACTATTTCTCACGCTCGGGAATCATGATATTTAAATTACACCTGTCTCATTGCACCTTGTTTGGGGGAGCTTTTGCTTGTTCTCGAATTGCGGAAGGTTCCCACAAAAGTTACTAGAAACGAGGGGTTGGAGATTGCCCTTAGATGGTTTAGAGAATTGTGTGACGAGTGTGGTTAAGACTTTATGACATGGGAGTCGGTGAGGGTGTTAGATGGGAAATACAGAAGTAGGAAGTGTTTTTGTGGAAAGGAAGTATGCGACAGTCCCATGCCTGGTACCTTAGTAGTTTTGTCCCTTCTTTTTTCAGTTTTTGACAGTGGATTTACAGGTGATTCCTGTTGTTTTCTTCTGGGTTTTAAGTTCATCTTATATATTGGTTATTTTTATCATGATTGTTCTTAATTGTACATGATACTCTGACACTAAGATTAAGTGATATTAATCATTGTAGTTTTTTATTTGACGAGTTATGTGATCTGTGAGCAAATGCCCTTTTATGGGTCATAATGGGGTATGTTATTAAGCAGTTTTCTCCATATATAATAATTTTAGTGCATGTATTGTTGACGTAAAATCAACTAGTCGGCTTACCGCCGTTTCAAGATATTAATGAATACACTGGATTCAAGAAAAACGTTGCAAACTCTCAGGGAACTCCACTGTGTCATTACTATTATTGACTTCGCTTTAAAATGCATCGGTGTTAATACTGGAGGATCAGACCACCTGCTGGCTGTTTCTGCTCATTGTTTGGATAAACCATCAGGGTCGGGTGCGGTCAGGTGTTACCGGAGTGGAATTTTTGTTACCATTTCTTGAAATCCTTAACTTTATAATATAAGCGCAGAAAACGGCATAAGATGTCGAGTGGTGACTTCACGGGGAATCCTAGCCTTTAGGATGGCAGTATTTGAAAAATAGCAATATTCGCCCCATGAAATTAGCAATTTTCTCGTTGCGCTTGTCGACTCTGTCCGGACTTCCCTTCTTTCAAGTGGAGGTTGGTCGCAAAATACTTGAGCAAAATACAACGACAGCCTATTGACCTACCAAGTCTTCTATTAAGAAAAAACGCAATTTAAGCTTCTCGTGCACATATTTGTGTAAGGCTTGTCGGCGAACCATGATTCCGTTCGTGCTTCGTGACTGACAAACTCGGTTCAGTCCGAAAGCGATAATTTTCGTAGTTGCGAAACGGAATAAGGACGGGAAGGGGGGTAGTGACAACAGGAAAGACGTGATAAGGAAGAAGGGTCCTTTAAACAAAAAAACAATTAAATAAGCCTATAACTAACCTACCTGGAAAGCACAAGAAGGTGTGATTGACTTGGGTTACTAGCTACTAATATTAAAAAAAAAAGAATACCTCGCAATGTTTACTGTTTATGTTCCTATGTCCAAATCTAGTTAAATACTAAGTAAGTAAGCAAGTAATTTATTTCCGACCCGCCATTTCAAAAGCGGATGATGTAAAATAAAATAAAATAAACACTGTACAACTAGGCTCTGTTTTTAATAAATTATACACGGCTTTGGGTGTTATAACCCTTTTACGAGGCCTGTTGACTTCTAGCAAGAAAATGGCAAAACTAAGATAACCGGTTTACGCATCCACAAGTATGATACCGAACACTCGTCGAGAGCATGATATGCATGGAAAATAGCGAAACGCGGCAAGTGTGAAAATCAGTGAGGTGTCGTTAGCGCGTTAGAATGTAACATATGAAATTCGGGTCTCCGGGCTTAAGAATTAATGGATGTAATTACGGAAGTAGGTTGCATTGGCATTGCAGGTACGACGGGTCCTTTAAAGTTTAACTGAAAAGCCAATTTATTTTTATCTGTTCGATTTGAATACAATGAATTAATGAATTATTTTGACTCATGTAAGGGATTTTTGTTTTTTACGTCGCGTAGTCTAGTAGTGACGTTTGGAATCTCCGCTGGTTGCACGACAAATAACTTTAAGGCGAGTCGCGGAAAATTTGAATATCTGCTAAAGCGTGTGTTTCAATGGCTAACAAAGCGAAGATTTTGAAATGTTCGATTCCAGATTGCAGAATCACATCTGAAGATAGCCCTCTGTTCCGTGCTTCCTGGTCACTTTCACTTCCCATGTTACTTTTCACCTTCCTGGCTTGAAGAATGTAAGTCCGCCATGAATTACGGCAATTGGCTGCCGCTGTAGTTGCTAAACATTTCAAACATAGAGCTACGTCCGTATAGAGGTACAACAGTTAAGGAAGAGAAATGTCAGCTAAAATTCAAGAATCGTGGATAACAAAGTAACGAAGTGACGCGTTTTTGTCGGTTCTTCTAGCCTAATTAAGTAAAAATATGATGGGTAATCAGACTGTCGTATCTTAGCCCTATTCTGATAACCTGTAAGGAATGTGCGAATGACTCTCTTGGAATTAATGTTGATTAGCGGAATTACGCCGAAGCTGTTGTGCTGCACTAGAAGATGGAAAGTCGTTACTTCTCGGCATGTGATTACGAAGCTGGGATGAACAGTTCACTGAGCGTGCTACAAGGGTATCAGGCCCGTATCCAGGAAATTTATTTCAGGGGGGGGGGGGTCGCCTTCGGGGGGGGGGGGCCTGCGGGTCGGACAAAAAAATACAAAAAAGACATAGATCAGAGGGAAAAGCCTGTAAAATTATGATTTTTTATGTTTCGGGGGGGGGGGCAGCCCCTAACCTCCCCCCCCCCCTGGATACGGCCTTGAATGATATCCACAGAAGTGGTAATATAATTTGAGACATAAACAGCAGTGAAGAAGGAGGCAAGGAGTAGTATAAACTTCGTAACGCACGTGGCCGTCCAGTGACCTACATCGCTCCAAAATTCGAATTGAGGCAACTTCATGGACCGCTTCTCTGCGACCACCCCAACCTGTTCCATCTCGGAGACAATATCTTCCGACTTTCCCGGCAGAAGCCGCCAACTCCTGGCACACTTTCCCAGAAAATTTTGATCAACGAGGGAACATCTGCACCCCTTATCCCGGGCGCGTGGGAACCACTGTCGACAATGGGTCACACGGACCCGGCAAGGATAACTACTCCCGGCCGCCTGCAACCGTGTGTCAGTCGCGCTCCAGCTCTTGTGCTACAAACAAGTTGGAACTTCCAACGCAGAACTTGTTGATACAGTGATATACAGTTGTGAATACAGACATAGTTCTTGGGCGTTTTGTCGTCAAGTCTGTTTGAGAGGAAACTGACTCGGGTTGGTTGTGACTCAGTGTAGACAAGAAGCAAAGTTTTGGGACTTCACGTTGATGCAATTGGAAATGAGTCTCAAGCGCCAACACCCCGATAGCGACTGTGATGAAGACTATTCTGAGAAAAGCCTATGTTCATCTCCTACTGGCGATGCGCCAGGCCACGGTATGACCAGAAAGCGCCGACGAGGGATCATCGAAAAACGCCGAAGAGACAGGATCAACCATAGCCTCTCCGAGCTGCGCCGCTTGGTGCCAACGGCGTGCGAAAAGCAAGGCTCAGCAAAGCTTGAAAAAGCCGAGATTTTGCAAATGACTGTCGACCATCTCAAGACGCTCCATGCAAAGGGAGCAATGTCTTTTGACCCCCAAAGGGTCGCTATGGACTACCACAGTGTTGGGTTCCGCGAGTGTATGGCGGAAGTGGCACGCTATCTTGTGACAGTGGAGGGCTTGGACGTGCAAGATCCCTTAAGGTTGCGGACCATGTCGCACCTTCAGCATTTCTCCGCCCAACGTGAGCTTGCGCAGAGACAGGCGCAGTGGAGCTTCCCACAGACTTATGCAGCCTCAGCTCCCGTGCAGTCAACCGCCCATATGTCAGGATACC
The DNA here is from genome assembly GCA_030848855.1 of Branchinecta sandiegonensis. Classification (NCBI taxonomy): domain Eukaryota; kingdom Metazoa; phylum Arthropoda; class Branchiopoda; order Anostraca; family Branchinectidae; genus Branchinecta; species Branchinecta sandiegonensis. Next base: position 6,162,257 of record JAUPMV010000016.1, on the reverse strand, counting down.
AGTTCCCAACGCTATCTAGTGATCAACATTTCAGTGTACCAGCAATGCCTTCGGAAGATCAGTTGAACGGAAACTTTGGTGTACAAGCATCCGCTCGTGTTTTATGCGGTCAGATTCCAGGTGTTCCGAACCATTCCCAGAGCTCGGCTATGCAGTATCCCTACCCAAACGTGAACAACCCGGCCCTTGGTACCAGTTTTAGCCAGTACCAGCCAGCTTCAAGTAGCGCCTCTCAAGTGAAACCGTACAGGCCCTGGGGTACGGAACTAGCGTATTGAGTGTGTGTTATAACGGCGTTATATACATTCCAGTGTCAACGATTCTAGTCCCTGTACAGAGTGTGATAGATGTATGGAAAGCGATCTCTTTTTCCCGTTTGATTAAACTGTTTCCAAACTAGATAATGTTTTTCCTTCTTGAGGCTAGGGCACCTCCCTTCCAGGGGCGTAATTTCGTCAAAATCCGAGGGGGGGGGGGGGGGGGGGAGTTGGAGCCGATTTTCCCAAGTCAATTGAAAATGAGCAGTTTTATTTCAAGAAGAAAAACGTATTAAAAACAAAGAGATATTTTACTAATCGACCAAGGCGAAACGACGCTTTTTCAAATTCGCGAAACTGTCCACTGCGCGATTGATCTCAAGCTTCTTCGCTTTTCAGGTTGGGTTGTCTGACATAGACGTGCGAAGATATGTTTTTACGTGTTTCATACACGAAAAGAATCGTTCGTTCGATGCAGTCGACACAGGAAGCGACAAAATTAGGTCAAACGCCTCAAGGATCGAACGGCATGCTTTAGGGTTCTTCGAAAGAAGTGATCGAGCATGCGATGCGTTCTGTGGTTCGAGCCGTTTGAGTCCGTGTTCCGTGTTCCAATCTTACCATAAAGACAAGGGGGGCAGTTGCCCCCCCCCCCCCCCCCTGCTCCCTTCCCGTGATTATTCCCAGTATATCCCAAGATCTACTGCTTTTTCGACCAAGCAGCCGAGCTAGAGGCTTGACACCGAAAACTCTTCTTGCATCCGCTTCTGCTCCGTCCCGACTATGGTAGCGTTCCAGCTACTTAATATTAGTTACGATCGTTACTCTTCTTGTTATTATTGCCGTTCCAGAGCCCGCCGTAATAAGTAAATTGGCTCCTCCCACTTATTATGTTCGTTCCACGACTGTTGCGATCGTTACAATTTACGCTGGTCGATGGTCGCGAGCATCACAAGTGATAATAAGTATGGTTCTGCAGGAACAGTAATGACGTATGTTCGCGTTGTTATTATTTTCGTTCCAGAGAGCGTGATAACCACCACAAAACGGCGCTCGCCCCTCCTCTTATCATCGTAACGTGTAATAACTTCACTGGAACGCTACCTTTGTCCATTTGGTTAAACAAAATTAGAAAACCGTGATTTTCGTGTTTTTTTCTTGATCAGCTAGTTATCCCTCTAAGATAATGTGCGAGGGATAAATGTAGTTTCGGATATTTCCGAAACCCCGAAAAAAAAAAAATGAAAATCATGGTTTTCTATTTCTTTTGTAATGAATGGTCAGCTTGGCTTCAAACCTTAGGTCCATATGGTTCAACTAGGGTGCGTCAGCTATGCTGTGTTTTTTTCCCTTTGATGTTGAAGGTTGCAAAATGTATCTCGTGAGTACCGTTTCCACGAAAAAAGCAGCTGTTAAATCCGTGAACTCTTTGAACTATAACATGCCTATTTAAAAGTACTTCTTCCCAAGTATTCATTCTTTTTGAGAGCCATCTGTGAATATGAAGAATGTTTTTCCCGCGGTTTAGTGAAAACTTGACCGCTAGATGACGAGCGGACTTTTTTCGGACGGCGTATTTTCAAATTCCAGAACACCTGGCATTCATAGTGCGATTTTAACGTGCGATAAAACGTTGATGGTACGGGCAAACGACCAGGACTTCGAAATTTTGGGCTCCATCATCAATTTCCTACAGAAATTTTGAGTGTATAGTGAAACTGGAAAATATCAAGAGGGAAAAGTCTTGGTCGTGTGTCCGCACCAAAAATATCATCGCATAATCTGGGGATCCTGGTCTAGTACACTGATAACACGTGACTTCTATTCCCGGACAGGGTTGCCACATCAAATATTTAGAGAGTGACTTTTGGCCTAAAACAGAGAGTGAATTGGGAATGAAATTTGTTTTCATGAAATGTTCACTTTTGGTCGGAATCGCCTCTGTAAAAATGAAACATCTTAATTTTACTTTCATGAAAAAAAAATTGGAAATAGTCACTTCTGGTCGGAATCCCTGCTGCAAAAATGACACATTTGGTCATTTTCTGAAATAGAGTGATTTTATGTCCTACCAGGGACCCATAAATTTCCTGTAATGACTCGCCATTCAGGGGGCTTGTCAATACGAGATTTCTGATGCGCTCTTGACCGAGCGTCAGATAGTTCGAGAAACACTCACGGGGATAAAATACCCGACTTTCCAGATAGACAAAATTTTTCGCAGCTGTTGTGCTGTACTAGGAACATTTCTCTGTAATGGAAGAGTCTCCTGGATCTTTTGTCCTAGCTTAGGTACCTGGTGGTATGCTGAATAGTCCCAGCAAATTTTGTCTATCTGAGCAAGAACGCCGATTCGACCCAAGCGGAATTTTTGGAAACTAGGTGAGGCTCGGGCAACATAGCAACATAGAAGCATAGGAAATGACAAGCCCCCTGAATGGCGAGTCATTACAGGAAATGTATGGGTCCCTGGTCCTACGTAGGACAAGAGTGACAAAAACAAAATAGAGTGACAAGTCACACTATCGTGCGACATGTGTCAACCCTGTTCTCGGATGATCCGTAACTTACCGCAGAAAATTCTTCACGCAGTGAGCAGCTGTGAGCACCCATTGGTCGGCGATCAACGCCCCTCCGCAAAAATGCATTCGCTTGTTCTCGATCTTCTTTTGAAGAGACACCTGCCAAGGCGCGAAACCTGGAGTGGGGGAAGCAAATTAGACGAGAAAACGGTGAATATGTCTCAAAAGAATGTCGGACAAAAAATTTCGCGTTGTGGAAGAATGTATCATGCCCATCGGATTTTCGTCTCAAGGGCCATAGATTGATCCGTTGTATTTATTTTGCATTAATCCATTCTTACTTAAATTATTGTCCTCTTGTGTATTTCAATACGTTTCGATCGAATAATTACCATTGGTAAGGCAGCAGAATAAAGCCCTAAGAATTCTTAAGCTTTTTCTACCCGTCTCCTGATTCTTGGCCTAATAAGTCACCAACGAATAGTCTTCCTCTATTTTTGAATATATTGCCCCTCGATTCTTTCGTCATTTTCCATTCTATTTTATTCAAGAAAAAACATCACTCTAATTGCCTACGTGAACATTTTTATGAACCCGATTTATTTATAACTTGTGAGTTGATGTTCTTATAGTTTGCAGTAGAAGAAAATGTCCGCCATTTGGCCTCGAGCCTTCTCTCTCATCCAGTAGTGACGTTCCGAATACCTACGGCCGTCCCCACAGTCCCCACACCTGAACACAAATGTTTCGTAAATCTTTCTTCAAGCATAGTCTACAACAAAGGTAGAAGAGCATAGAGGTACCACACACCCGACAGGGAAAGTCCACTATTTGAAAATTGATTATTCGTGAATGCGGAGTAACGACATAACGCATTTTCATCGGGTCTTTAAGTGAATAAGCACTGGGTAACTAGATTAACCTATCTCAGCCCTTTTCGGTTAAACTTTAAGGAATTACAATGCTTTGGCAGGGGAAAGGCTAGTTGAACAAGACCAAAGGTTTCGATGGGATCCCAAAAATATTCGATCCAGACAATTGGGTCTTGTCTTCGCCAGAATCCTTGAACTATTGCTTTCTATTGCAATTTGGAAACAGATTAACTTAGCAAATAGCTGGACATCTGAGACAACCAAGTTCAGATATACCTCTAGAAGCCATTCTATTTTGACGATACTGATCGATACTTGATGCTTTACTTCTTCCAAATTTTCGGTTTCGGACAAATTCCGAGCAAACTACTTGAGAATGATTTTTCACCATCGTGTCAGCATGTCTTCTTACCCCATAATCGACTATCACATTAGCCGTTCAAAAATATTTTGTTTGCCCCTCAATTAGGACCCCCTCCCCCACCCCTGAATGTAGGGCGACAGAGCCCATCTACGAGCTTGACCTTACCCTTGACCCAAAGAACCCTCACACCAAGTTTCATCAAAATATCATTTCCTTCGAGAGTTATCATGCTCACAGACGGACGGACGGACAACTTTTGCGATGTCATAGGTATCCCTCCCCTTATGTTTTGGGATCCCAAAAAGAGAGGCTAGTCGGACTGATTATCCGCTCTTTACTGAGAAATAAAATTATGTGAACTGTAGGTTTTAAGCTCCACCCTTACCTTCCGTTCTTTCTGGTATTCCGAAGTGAACTTCTGCCCAATCTATAAGGGAGTTAGAAACCTTTTTGTTGATTTTTGGGATTCCAAAACGCAAGTGGGGAATATCTATGACATCGCAAAAGTTGTCCGTCTGTTAGCACGATAACTCTCGAAGGGAATGAGATATTTTGATGAAACTTGGTGTAAGGATTCTTGGGTCAACGGTAGCGTCAAGTTCGTAGATGGGCTTTGTAGCCCTGCATTTAGGGGTGGGGTTTCAAATTAAAGGGTAAACGAAATATTTTTAAACGGCTAATGTGATAGTCGGTTATGGGGTAAGAAGACATGCTGAACACGATGGTGAAAAGTCATTTCTCGCCGGACAAGTAGTTCGTCCGGAATCCGGGAAAAACCGGAAAGCTGGTTAAAAGTAAAAGTTTCATTTGAAGGTGATTTAATGTTCGATTTAGGAGTAAGAAGACATGCTGAAAAATTACGTGAAAAGCATTTTCTACCCGGACAACTAGTTCGCCCGAAATCCGGCCGAAACCGGAAAATTTGTGAAAAGCAAAAGTTTAATTTGGAATTGATTAGATGACAGACTTAAAGGTAAGAAGAGACGCTGAGTCTGTATATGACACTTATTTTATACTCGGACATATAGTCGTCGGAATCCGGTTGTGACCGGAATTTCTTTTATAAGTTAAAGTTTTATTTGAAGTTGATTAGATGTTTTATTGAGATAAGGATATAAACTGAATTCGTTTCTGAATTTTCTGTTTTTACTGGACAATTAGTTCGCTCGGAATTCGGCCGAAACCGAAATTTGGCAGAAGTAAAGCAGGAAGTTTCGGTCAGTACCGTCAAAATAGATAGGGCTTATAGAGGTATATCTGAACTTGGTTTTCTCTGATGATTAGCCTGGCGAAGACAAAACCTAATTGTCTGGATCAAATATTAGATTTTTGGGATTCCAGCAAAACCTTTGGTCTTGTTTTTTTAGGGCCATTCCTGTGTTTGTTCATTTCCAAGTTGAAAGTGTTTACGTCGCTCGAGTTATATTTCCAGTACAATTATTATTTAAATCATTAGTGCTTCACTGTACTCCTCGAGCCGTTCTACCCATTATTCCGAGATTTCGGGCTAGCTATGTCATCAACCAATCAGTTAATTATTTATAATAAAACTCGTAGGCAATTATTGGCCTTATCCCAGTTCAGCGCTCCAAGTGGGCTAGTTTCTGTTCGTCCCTCTCTATTCAGCACTTGTGTAGGGGTAATGAAAAGTCGGACCCATAAGGTAGTGAGTAACTTTCATCTTCTATTAGTGAGACATTTGCAAAACCTCGATTACCTGTGAAGCAGATTGCAGATTTTCTACTCATCAACCTGTGAATTTATTTTTCTATCTGCGTGTTCCCCGAGGACTCCTCGGGGAGTCGAAGGGAACGGCGAGAATAGAGGGAGTCACTCCACGCGGACTCCGCGTACAGAAACAGCGAGAACACGGGGAATGCTACCAAAATGGATTTTGTTGGAAAAGAAATCATGCAGTTGACGAAATTGGTCTGGATCCACTTTATTTTTGGTTTTGTTTGTTCTGATTGTTTTTAATTAATTTTACATTGCACCAAGTAAGTAAGTAAGTATTCATTCGTGAGTAAACCAAACAAGGTAGTTCACTCTATATACTAAACTAAAACTACATGACATCAAAAAGAAAACACTAATCATAAAGTCTCGAATGAAGAAAAATGATTACACAACCAATGATCACCAACTACGAAATTTCTAATCTCCTAATTCTTAAAAAAAAAAAACAATAACAAGGTTTCTAACATACTTATTACTCAGTACTAAATTCAAACTAAAAGGGAAGCTAAGACCTAGTTCAGATAAACACAAAGACAAAGACATGCATAATATAAAGGACATTCAAATAAAAGATGGCTGCAAGTTTCAGGAATTGCAAAAATTGATTCTCCTGCGAATCTGAAAGGGAGTCCTTTTTGATGATGGTCATGATAATCGGAGCATTCCCCGTCCGTGGGGACTCGTGAGAATACGGGGAGTGAGTACCCGGGACAAAAAAAACGCGGGGACTCCTCGAGTGGAGTCCTCGGGGAACGGCGAGAATACGCCTTATGTCTATGATAAGTGGGGATGGTGAGGCATAGGGGTATTAACAGAAACTAGTCCGGTTGGAAGCGCTGAACTGGAATACGGCAAACTGGTTTCTCGTCTTTTTGCAACAGTCGGAAACATATGAAAACATATATATGTACAATTACAAATTAAAAGTGTCATAACGGTCTTAGTGTACAAACTATTGTCGGATATTTTAAGAACTAACGGCTTTAAATACAAGGTTTTTTGTCTAATTTTGGTTCTCCCAGCTGGAATATGGCAAATTGTTTCTCGTCTTTTTGTGAACATATATGAAAACATATTACAAATTTAATTACAAAAACAATGTACAATTACAAATTAAAAGTGTCATAACGGTCTTAATGTACAAACTATCGTCGAATATTTTAAAAAGTAACGACTTTAAATACTACGTTTCTTTCCTAATGTTGGTTCTTCCCTCTAATGGTGCTACGCTAATTTTTGCATTTACCGTGCTTGGCTCTTTTTGAGGCAGAACACGCTCCCACCAGGCTCCCACTTATTGATTTCAAGGAGACGATTGGTCAGAAATAAAGGCTATGCATGGTTTTCAGTAGGGGAGGGGGGGGGGGGGCTCGAAGCTATAAACACCCGGCACGGTTTTGTAATCTTTGAGCGACCCAGCGAAGTTTCCTAGGAATCCCAACATATGTATATCTATATATGTACATATTATCAAGATTGAACCTCTGTCTTTGGTACCATACAGCGACTATGAATACCCCGGCAGAACTGAGCGGACCTAGAGGTATTTACTGTAGCTTTTTACCCGTCTACTCTACTTCCGTCTTCGCCGTAGCTCATCGCAGAGAAAGATGCAGGAGGCGTACTCCGCCCGCTGACCCGCTCTCGAGCGCGCCCAAAGAACCAATCAGCATTGTCTTCTACTTTTCCTCAAGGTGGTTTCACAGCCATATATCTAATTGTAGAGGTAACGAAACGTGAATGTGGTGCGAAGCTACTTACCTCCGCTCGTTCACAGCGGAAATGGTACGGGGAAATACTCGACTCCGCATAGTCATGCTCTGTAAAAAGTTTCTCCGAGTAAGGATTAAAGTTAACTGCAGTATTTGCTACTCGGATTAATCTTATCTCTACTGAGATAAGACCAATCCGAATTAGAGATAAGATTGTCTTTTTAGAGACAAGATTAATCCCAGTAGCAAATACTGCAAGAGATAGGGAGACAGAGTTTCTATCTGATTATTTGTTCTTGATGTTATATAATGGATCATATAGAGCGTATTCCACCCTTTTAAGAATAGTAACTATTAGTTACTATTTCCGTTCCAACCTCACGAAAAGTTACTACGCTGACCGTTCCAACCTTCTCGAAATAGTAACTAATGGTAACTATTTGCTTACCATGCTCGGGAGCGGAGTAACTACGCATCTCTGTAACGTGATTGGTCGGAGACGCCCGTGGCACGATATTTTGCTGGAAAATAGAAAATTCGTTCCAGCCTTGACGGCAAAAAGTCAGAATTCATGACGTCATACGTAGTAACTACGGTAAGTAGGGTGGAACACGCTCATAATGGCCATAAACTGTATCTACAGTGACTTGTTAACTAAGAACTGGCACTTACTTATAGGCATAGCAATCCCTTTAACAATCCTGTCCTCTGCGAGGAAACCATCGTCGACGTGGTATTTCAGCAACTCTGCTTTCGGCACTCGGTGCGACCCCTCACAAACAATCATTAACCCGACTAAATTCCATAATATGAATTTCATCTCAGTAACCGAATACTCAGTACAAGAGGAGAATTTGTTGAGTATCAAACTATCTAGAAGTGCCAGGTGGTTGGAAAATGGGCAATTCATCTGCCAGACAAGGCGAGTAATGACGCGTCATACATGTGGCATTTTTCTTCATAAGCCAGATACGTATCTGTATTACTTATTCCTTCGTCCGAAGATGATTGCCAATCTCGGTTGATGGCACGCATTGACTGGACGAGATTTTATTTCGGCAAAATATTTCGGCCTTTCTTGCAAGTTTCGTATCTTCAGCTACAGCTACGCTTAGCACCTTGCGAGGAGCTTGGCTTTAAGCCAAATTATCACCATCATCAGTTCGAGTGCGACTGCTTCCGTAGCCACAGTCGTGTCAGAAAGAGTGTATGGTAAATATTTTTATCGGTTCCCCTTTTACAGGTCGAGCTTATGCTTTTTTTTTTTTTCAAGTTCAAGTTCACTTTGGGATCCCAAAACGTCTGTGGCGGGATACCTATGAATTTTTAAAGTCTGACCGTCCGTCTGTTAGCACGAGGACTATCGAAAGGGTTGAAATATTATGTTCAAATTTGGTGCGGGTCAAATCTCGGGTCAAATTCCGTCAAAACATAACGTCATAACATAACAATCTACAAGTATAAAATTTTTTAAAACGGGCCCCGTAGCCATATATTTAGAAAGTGGGAGGAAGTTTCAGTATTAGGTATGAGAAACGTATATTTTCAAGCTTGTTTGATAGCCGATCTAGGAGTAATGAAGCGTTTACAAGTACAGGAAAACTTGAACAGAAGACAAGATTATGTTTACACGCAGAGGAAAAAAAAAATAATTCTTCAAACCAGAAAATCTGACATAAATAAATTAACTAGCCAATAAAAAAATGTTTTGAGAGAATTTATGACATCAGCACTGATGATTGCTGCTCTCAAAAGCTAGCTAGACTTTTTTTAGTACTTTTTAACAGCGCCGCCGAAAAGATTCCTTTCAAGTAGACCGGAATTCCTTTCATCATGAAAGGATTCCCGTCCCGCTAGACTTTTTTTCTAGTCGTCTTCACGAACGGAATCCTTTCGAGTCAACCGGAATTCCTTTCTACTCGACGGGATTTCTTGTCCGTGTAAACGCTACATAAGAAGACATGCTGCGCCTGAACTTTGTTTTCTCACCGGACAAGTAGTTCGCTTCGAATCCAGCGAAAACCGGAAATTTGGTACACGTTAAAAATCACTACTCTGAAGTCGATTAGCGCGTCGGTATCTGGGTAAGGGCCCTCGATCTTATATGCAATAATATATTTTGAACCCATGTCTCAACTGTATTTTTCCACTGCACAAGTAGACTGAGCAGAATCCGGTGACAAACGGAAATTAGGTAAAAGTAAAAGCTTGGTCTGAAGTCGATCAGCATATTCATTTGGGTGTGAGAATACATCCTGAATCCAGACATGACCTTGATTTCTTTCAATTTTTTCGCCGGAAAAATAGTTTGAGCGGAATCCGGCCCAAAACCGGAAATTCCATACAAGTAAAAAAATAAATCGATAAACATGGTTGGTATATACCTAGCCGAAAAAGATACGATGAATCGGGAACAGGCCAGTATCCAGGAATTTATTTCGGGGGGGGGGGGGGGTGCCTGCGGTCGGACAAAAAAGTACAAAAAAGACATAGATCAGAGGGAAAAGCCTATAAAAACGGTGATTTTTGTATGTTTCGGGAGGGGGGTTTCAACCCCCTACCCCCCCCCCCCTGGATACGGCCTTGATCGGGAAATGCTATTTTTTCTCGTCTCAGATGGATAATCCGGTCAGAAAATGCAGGTTCTGCAGGAGAATGGAGAATTTCTTAATTTGACAAAGACTTATCACGCTGTGTAGTGGGAAGTCTGCCACGGATGGACTTACGGTGTGTGGCCTGTAATATGTTTGGCCAGTTCAGTCTATTTGTTTGAGTGTGGTCACAATCGGATGTTTCTGAATAAACCTGATTGTCTGATATTCTTTTAGTAGGCTACGTATTGAAGTATTGCCAACTGGATCTGGTTAAGTGGTCTTTTAGTAAGTAAGTAAGTAAAGTATTTTTTACCCGTATTTTTCACTTAGAACAAAACGGAGTAAAGAAGAAAAATAAAGAAAAAGAAAAAAGAAGAGAAATTTAAAGCAGAACACAAATATACAGACACATGACATTTACATAACAGTTACACTATCAAGAACTATAAAAGTGTCGAAGTCAGGGGTGGTTCCATTTCCCCTGGAAATTTGAAATTTCCCGATTCACTGCGATACTAGGGTCCGCAATCTGGTGTTTTTCAATCATGTAGGTGTTCCTCGTCCACAAGGGACAACGCAGCAGAAACTTTGCAAACCTGAAGTAAAGGGACCGGAGCTTATGTTTTTGAGTCTCGGTTAACAAATTCCAAACGGCGCGATATACAGAACATGCTGCAGGGCGACAGCGTTTTTAGTGTGATTGTCAAATATTTATAGGCCGAACAGTTGCAAAACCCGATTGTCTGAATCAGAAAGATCAACAAATATTCGTCCCTGGGATCCCGTCGGAACCGTTGTTTTGTTTAATGGGAATTCGGTAAAGGCCAAGTGACCGTATCACCCTGTAACTTAGGGTGTTCCAGACTTCTACCGGGAACAGCTACGACTTTGTCTCTGATTACCGGGAAAACTGGACAGGGCTGGAACGGAGATGGTAACTTGCTAGGACGATGAAACTTGGCAAGCACGTCAGGGGCCCGACAGGATTAACTTGGAAACAATCATTTCCCGGATCCGACCATCGTGGGGGAGTGGAAGGAGGGAGAATCCGGAATCTTGAGGCATTTATAACTTTTGAACGAGCAATCGAATCTTAATGAAACTGATATTTGGAAAGACCTCGTGTCTCAGACGAGCCACTTCAAATCCGAACCGGATCCGGTGACTCTGGGGGGAACCGGAAATATTGGGAAACGCTTAGAGTGGAGGGATCGGGATGAAACTTGGTGGGAAGAACAAGCACAAGTCCTAGATACTTCATTGACATAACCGGACCGCGTTCAGGCACTGTGGGGGGAATTCTGATGATCCAGCGAGTTCGGTACTTTCCGATGTACTAGGCTGATGAAACTCGGCAGGAACATGAGGGATCCGAATTGACCGACTTGAGAATAGTCGTTTGCACGATCCGAACATCGACGGAGGAGTAGAGTGATGGGGAATCCGGAATCCAGTGGAATTTATAACTTTTGAACGGACGATCGGATTTGAATGAAACTTAGCAAGTAGAAAGAACTATTGTCTCAGATGTTCCATGTCAAATCCGGACCGTATCCGACACTTTAAGGGGGGGGGGGGGGGTTGGAAGGGGGTACTGGAATTTTTGTAAAACGCTTTAGCATGGAGGGATCGCGATGGAATTTGGGGGGAAGAACAAGCATAAGCATTAGATACCTTCTTGACAGAACCAGATCATCTCGGCGCTCTTTGGGGGGAGTTGGAGGGGGTTTCCCGGAAATCCGCTGATCGCGAGTTAGGATACGTCCAGATGTGCTAAGAATGATAAAACTTGGCCGGAATATTAGTAACCCGACAAAATAGAGTTAAGGACCCGACACAATGCCCTAGGAAGACTTCCGACCATTTTTGGGGGAGCTGAGGCCAGCTGAGGGCCCCTCCCTCAATTCCGGAAATTAATTGGGTGATAACAACTGATGACCTAGATATGCAAAACATGTGTCTGAACCCCATGCGGCCATGGTCGGGGGAGTTGGGGGGGGGGGGGGGTCGGAAACTTTGTGACATGCACAAAAACCAAACGGATGGGCCGAAAGGAATGCAAGTTGGACAGTACCAAGCTTATGCGGCCTAGATTTGTCATTTGGCGTCCGAACCGGATCCGACCAAGGTAGGAGGAGGATGCAGCGGGAACGGAAAATTTGCAGATAAGATCCAGTTCGAGTTAAACTTGATGGACGGGAAGAGGAGATGTTAGAGATGTGAAGTTTATGTGTCCGAGTCGTATTCGGCCACAGTGGGGGGGGGGGATGGAGGGGGAGTCCCGGAAATGTTAGCGAGGTGCAGCGCGAAGCGCTGCGCCGAGGGCGTCTAAGTCCCCAGCCAAACTAACTAACCACACCCAAACCGCCTGGTGCTATAACCACATTTCTAAGTTTTCATGTTCATTTCCCAATATGGCTAGGGGTTCCTTTCAGTTACCAGGAATGAATTTTGGCATCGGTTAAGGCAGAGAATGTTTTTTCTTGCGAAAGCCAAATAATCTCAAAACAATAAATACTTGTTAAAATGGTTTCCCTGGGTGGGATGTCGGGCCGAAACCTTAAAGGGGCCAGGGTGAAAGGTTATTACCCTGTCAAAATTTACGTGAGTGTACTAAATAGCTAACCATGGGTTATGACTAAATATACACAATTATTAAAGGGCAGAATTACCGGACACACGTCGTTGTTTGTAGAATGTGGTCCTTAATGGTCATCATATGTGCTTTAAGAAGTGAAAATCAGTTTCTAGGCTCAGTCTGGAGTCATCAGGTAAATACTACAAAACGTAGCGGCACCATCCCAAGATAATTACGTATGGGATCTCCAATAAATGTAGTGGTTAGCCTAGGAAAACCTCTGGTTTCGGTGCCTAACATCAACCTGAAGTTTATGTGTCCGAGTCGTATTCGGCCACAGCGGGGGGGGGGGGGGGGCTGGAGGGGGAGTCCCGGAAATGTTGGGGCTCGCATAATGAAACTTGGAAAGTAGAGAGATTGTATGCCGTAGATGACATATTTTAGGGTCCGGACCGGATCCGAGCAAGGTGGGGAGGGGTGCCGAAATTTACGGAAAAATGCTAAGAGTTAATTTCTCGTTCATCACACCAACTACTCGTAACAAGTGCCATATGAGCTCTTAGCTCTTGTTTTTTTTAATGCACGGTCAAATACTTTCGTTCCATTGTCGTCAAGATCCGGCAAACCTGTTTTCCTTGTTTTGTTTGTGGGTCGTTTGTCTGTTGTACTGACAAACTGCCCTTTTTGGTTGACCTGGCTGCACATCGATGATTGAAAAAATACTTATGCGCAAACTCGGATCCTTATTTCTTTTCTTGGTCGATTTTCGGTGCGGTCCTAATCTCGAAGATTAAATGACGGAATGCAGTGCAATAACGATCGCTATACTCCAGTATTGAGCATGTCTTTTAACGTGAAAACTACTTCTTTTGCTGTAAACTCGGAGCAAATCTACTTTGTGCCAACTTTATTGTGGTTGGTGGAAAGATCTGTGATTTCACAGGTAGCCTTACTTTTATTTGGGGTCACAAAATGGCGTTCTGCTCATCAGCGTGTCCACACAATTTCGCCTGCGGCGCATTTCGTAGTATTCTATATTTGGAAGAACAGTATTTCATTTAGTTGGCGCATTGAGATTCTTGGGGGTTTGGGAGATATTAAAAGCTGGAACCTGTGTGGTATTATAACTAAGTTGGATATTCCTTCAGCCTAAGTACTGCGAATACTGCGAATCATATTTGACGGTGCAAAACGGATAAGTCAGCTACATTTTATTAGAGCTATATTTTGGCCCTTCTTGGCAAGGGTCCACTTCAGTCTCAAGCTTGAAAATGAACTTGTGAAAAAACGATTTAAGATTCTTCCTAAGAATCTGATACTATGATTATGACACGGCTGCTATTTTTGCTGTTCGATTGATTGATTTGAGCCTGAAGAGGACCCTTGCTAAGAAGTGCTAAAATATAGCTCTAATAAAATGAAGCTGACTTATACGTTTTCCACCGTCAAACATGATTAGCAGTCAGCTTGGGCTGAAGGAATATCTATCACCAAAGTACGGAACTTCAAATCGCCCAAACATGCCGCCGACAAGTATCCATCAGGGGCGTCACGACTGGGGGGGGGGGACGCTCCCCTCCCCCAATGCTGCCGGCCAGTCGGTAAAAAATAACCGAGTCGGCGCGAAGCGCCGCGATTTTTCGTCAAAACAGTTGATTTTTTTCACGAAAACAGTCGGTTTTCTGAAAATCAGTCGATTTTCTGTCAAAACAGTCTATTTTTTCTTGAAGTCGGTTTTATCTGCAAAAGCAGTCGGTAAAATTTACCAGCCAGTCGGTAAATGCCTTGTCCCCCCCCCCAAACATTTTGGCTAGTAACTCCTCTGGTATCCATCTTAGCTGGAAAGAAGAAGAAGAGACAGGTGACTCCTAAACCACAATGCAGAAGATTCTCTACCCCTTCGACGATCCAATCGAACAGCAAAAACAGCAGCCGTGTTCAGAATGAAATCGCAGCATCAGCTTTAACTCGAACCAATTTTTAGAGAAGAAGTTAACAATATCAGATATTTAAGGAAGAATCTTAAATCGTTTTTTCACAAGTTCATTTTCCAGCTTAAGCCTAGAGAAGACCCTTGCCAAGAAGGGCTGAAATATAGCTCTAGTAAAATGTAGCTGACTTATCCGTTTTTCACCGTCAAATATTATAACTAATTTCTTCCGGAAAAGGCAGATTACAAATTTCGCCTGCGGTACTTAGTTTTACTTGTTCTGGGTACAGCTGTTGGAAGCTACGGCGTGTTTTGTCGGCAAATTTCTGAGTCCGTCGGCACAAAGTGGACGTCCCCCCCCCCCCCCAAAAAAAAGGTAGAAGGCTAATGACGCCCATGTCCATCGCACATCATCTTAGAGGAATAACTAGCTGAACAAGAAAAAAAAACCCGAAAATCACGTTTTTTCTATTTATTTGAAACTCCTCTTCCATCATCTACTGGAAATAAAAGAAACATACTGAGGTAGACGACGATGAGCTGCGTTCTTTGTCACCGGAATACTGATCGATGGTCTTTCGTTCTTTCGTTTTCGTTTTTCCTATAAGGCGTTTTCGGATTCAGTTATGTAATTATCCGTTTTGGGACTCACCGGATTCCGTTTTTTCCTCACGGTGCGGATCAACCAGAACCTGCACTGTAAAAAGTTTCTCCGAATAAGGATGCAGTATTTGCTACTGGGATTAATCTTATCTCATATTGGGATAATATTAATCCGAATTAGGGATAATCTTATCTCAATAAAGACAAGATTAATCCCAGTAGCAAATACTGCAAGATTTTTTTTTACAGTGTGGACGGGTGGCAGGTTACAGTGAGAAGTGACAGGGAGCTGGTTAACCAAAAACCTCGTTTTAGAGGAAACACCAGACACTAGTGAGTAAAAAAAAGACAAAAAAAAACAATCGTCGGCACTGCTTATAGAAGGATTTATTTTTACTCTTCAACGTTTCTACAAAAACATAAATCAACAATCGCAACACAGTCCCACGTGAGAAAGACGCCAAACGCGTGCAAAGTTCAATAAATAAACCACCGACTAGGACTAATGTTTCTTTTAAATTTTTCAGGTGATCCCATATTTTTCTGGTGTTTCAGTCTGAACCCCAACGCTATAAAGGACTTAGCTACGGAATGGAACAAAGGGGAAATACCGAGATTATGGCCGGATACAGGTCAGATCTCTACCCCCCCCCCTTTTTTTTAAAGAAAAATCGGATTACAGTTTTATGAAACTGGAAACGACCAAGTCCCGATTCTAACGTATGAAGCACTTGACAGACTTTTTTCTGGTTGAAGAAAAAAATTGAAAGTTTCTTCATTTGCATATCATACAAAATTCCGTGCAATTTTCTCAAAAAAATTGCCACGTGGAAATTTAGCTTGAATCTGGCTGGCTGAACTAGACAATGTGCGCAGATATTTAATATGATGGATAGATAATATACTACGCCAAAAAATAAATATATCACAATTTCTACAACGGACTACACTGTTTCTAGCCTTTAAAGCGTAACCAACATTTTACAGGCCAGCGCGCCTATGACACACGTTTGACGATTATTTCTGCACACTATCAATTTGCGAGGCCGTAAAAATGGAGATCTCAACCTGAAAGCAAAAGCACAAACAGTAACTAAAACTCTTGTTTCCGTTCTGGATATTTTTGCAATCTCCGTTCCCAGTTTCACACCTGACCCACTGGGACCAAGAACCAACAATCCTTTCGCGAGAACTTCCATCTCACCATGTAGCGATCTTGCAATTACCGTGTTCTCTCGGCGCAATACTGTACCATCCGTAACACCTACATTGATCAACCCGGACCAAGGACCAATAATTCCTGTAGGGAGAACTTCCATATCCCCGTACGTAACCATGCAGCGGCCGTGCAACTCCAGACTTCTCTGAGCGCCAATTCTGTACTACCAGGTAGACTTTTACTCTTGGATCCATGCTACGTTCGTAGATAATACAAAGGGCCCATGACCTTTTGTTCATAGGCATCCATGAGAGCCTTCGTTTAGCATGGTTACTCAGCAGTCTTCTTACCCTGTCTTTAACGTCCGCCAGATGGTGAAGCAACTACGAGGGAACGGAGATGGCGCACTGAGCACTGCGTTCTGAACTGACAGAAAATGCATTTATATCAAACAAAATCGGTGGCTTTCAGCTTCTTATGATGCAGTAGGCCGTGACTCTGATATAAGGGGTAAAGCGATACTCCACCAAAGGATAGATGGCGGAAGGTCATTGCGGGTAACTACGTTATGGACGACTTGTTACGGGTTCTTGGTTATACCCATATCACAATGCATGTTTCACATAAACTATTATTATTAGTATTACTGATCGGACAGTCGCTGGCTCGAGTCACAACCCGCCCACGATTACCGGAAAATAGTCGGGAATTTTCGCACGCCACAAGGGTTGAAGACGTGAGATTCTTCTACAGGGTTATTGATTCTTGCTCCTAGCAGATACACGAAGCGACAGCGTCATCTGAGGCATGTATGAGAAGAAGTGTGTACAGAACGAAACTGGTCAAGGATCGACGCGGGGACGGTTAATCCATACGTGATGGATGCAGTAGAATTACTTAATTTAGGGCGTTATTTTACTTTTGGGCGGTGAAGATGAACCCAATACTACGTGGATAAGAAAGGCACCGCCTGAACCCAGATTAAGTCCAAAGATGCATATTCCTACTGGTTTTGATTTGCCTTCGGCATGTCGACATTTCTAAGAACTAGCGGGAATCAGTTTCGCTGGTTCCCCAACCTTGGCGAACCTTTGGTTCAGACAGCTAAGAAGTGGCGTAATTCGCGCGAACCGATTTTCTCCTTGAAATACAGTAGATTACAGTATGCTTGTTTGATAGCTGTTTACGCTTTAAAGTTTAATTGAAAAGGACCGAGATAGGACAATCTAGTTAAGCCATGACTTATTCACTTAAAGAGGCTCCAAGACCCGATGAAAATGCGTTACTTGGTTGCTCCGCTATTCAGGAATAATTTATTTTCATACAGTGGAATTCCGCTGTCGGATTTGAGGTACCTCTATGCGCTTGTACCTGCGTTGTATGCTTGACGAAAACGGTTTACGAAAAATGAGTGTTCACGCAGTTAGCTACCTTCCCCGAGCTGACCACTGGCCACTGAAAAGCCGAGTTTGTATTGAGATCCAGATTTTTCGCATCATAGTAGTAGTGCGTTGGGATATTCTGAGCTAGAGCAATCATACTAGAGCAAATAGTGAAAATAAAAAAAATCTTCAGTTAAACTTTAATAGTGCAGTTGGAGGCTAAAGGGTAAAGTAAAGACCCAAGACACCAATTTAGGAGCCTCGGCAAGATAGTTTGACTAGTAAGTAAGTAATTTGTTTCTGACCCGCCATTTTAGTTTACTTCTGCCACAGCAAGTGGATGAAAATGGCACTATTCAAGGTTAGCCAACGTTCAAAGAAGCATACCTCTACTGCACTTAAGATTATTTTAGTCTATGCTTCCAATTGAGCTCCACGGTGCGTCACTACTGCAAAATACCTTCAAGCCGACAAAGATGTGATAAAGATACGTAGGAAGAAGGTTTTGGCGGAGAAAGTCGACCCGCCCATTAAACTCATCTGATAATACTCTATATACACTATACAAAGTTTCTCCGAGTAAGGATTAAAGCTAACTGCAAAATTTGCTACTGGAATTAATCTTATCTCTACTGAGATAAGATTTATCCGAATTAGACATAAGATTATCTCTTTAGAGACAAGATTAATCCTAGTAGCAAATACTGCAAGATTTTGTTTTATAGTGTATGACTCAAAACACGCCAGTGAACCTCGGAAAGAACGAGAAACGTCACCCAAACGAATACTCAAACTTGATTCAAACCCAATGCCAACCAATCAACAACGTTTGTATCGCGCCAGTGACGCTTCTGGCTCTTCGCTAGGCGCACGTCGATCCTTCCGACTCCAAGAGTATTCCACACCGAAGTTTCCAGCCGCCTGAACCAAGGGTACGACACGGGACCACGGCTTACTTAGAGGTTGCGTTCCAGAACTTAACGATTGTTAACAAATTGTTAACAGTTGTTAACTTTTTGCGTTCCAAGTTTCTGATTTGCTCCGCCCACCTACAATTTCCGTTCCATAGCTTAACAATTGTTAACTATTTTGTAACGATGGTTGGTGAGCAACGTTGGGAAAAGTTAACAGTTGTAGAATTGGAAAAAGTTAACGATCGTTAAAGCTGTAGCTCAGCCCCGAAGTAAAGTTAACGATTGTTAACAACTGTTAAGTTTCTGGAACGTAACCAGAATGAAGTATAAAATAACAAGTGAAGGCCTTAATTCGAGAAGTAGCCCACAACACGATACCCAACACAGACACCATGCGTAGAAAACGTGAAAGCAGAGTACAGAACAATGACTTGTTTAACCAGATAAAGCACACAGATTACCACTTAAAGCACTTGGGCATTCTCTTAAATGAACACTGACTTTTGGTTTTCACTTCGACACTGACAGTTTCTCTCTACGGACCCTGAGATCGCGCTGTCCGTTCAACGATCTTGCTGATTAATCAGCAACTATCACATTCTTACAAAACAAATTAACTATTGAAAATACTAGTTGTTCTTTAAGAGCTTGCCTTACAACATCAACACGCATATAACATAGTTGATTACACAGTGGTCGGCCACAGACTACATCGCTTAGTTATTTAGTACGCGGTGTAAAAGTTTCAAGCTACAGCAAGTATGGGATTTTCCAAAATACGGATTTCTTTGTCAGTAGCGAAGATGACGTCAGGGGTTAATGGGACAGAGTCCAGCCCGGTACCAGAAGAAGAAGAAGAAACTGGAAAAGAGAAGGAGATAGAAAAGAAAGAGACGACCAAATCATGCAAACTCTCAGAAGCGACAAGAAACCTGCAGATTTTTCGCATGACAGAAAATAAATAGCAAAAACACGGCATGAAACGCAAAGAGAAACGAAAGCAGAAGCCGGAAGAAGCAAACGAAAAAAGGCACTTTTCCGGCTCTTCTACGCAGAGTAAAGAAAAAATTGACAACAAGCAAACAAACTGCAGGACCCAGCTTGTAGGTGGTCACATAGCTAGGCTTAGAATTCTCCGTATTTCCCGCGCGATCAGTGAGATTTTATTACGATTTCCAAGAAAGACAAGGCTAAACTAATGCATTGTTCAAATAGGTGTATTACGGCGTTTAAGGTTTATTAAAGATTCCTCTTTGCATCGGAGCGCGCTGTAATAAGGTGAATAAGGAGAAAAGACTCGCGTTCTATTCTCGCTTATGCACGGCCAATCAGATCGCTTGGTTGGTTCCGCCAGCGGGCCGAAGAAAGGAGCGGCGTCGTCAGTGTTGCCACGGGAAGCACTAAAGTTCTACTTTGTTGGAAGCTGAAGAAACAGCTTTTCTTCAAAAGAACACGTTTTGTTCTGTTTCGACTGCTTATTGTTAGTTCGAGGACCAATGCTGTCCGTCCGTAGATTTAATAGCTCTTTACAATATACTGGGCGTCAAATTGTACTCGTGTACTTCAAGTAGTACTAAGAGCACTTTTTCTGATCTCGAGAAACACAAACAATTTTATCCGCGTGGCAACACCGAACAGTGCATTGATAGGAAACATTTGGGTTCCTATTCGAACAGGCGTGGGTATTAAGACGTAAATGACACGTATAGCGCTATTCAGCTTATTACACCTATTTGGACAATGCTCAAAGATATCCCCTCATAAGGCGTATTCTCGCCGTTCCCCGAGGACTCCACTTGAGGAGTCCCCGCGTTTTTGTTTGTCCCGGGGACTCATTCCCCGTATTCTCGCGAGTCCCCACGGACGGGGAATGCTCCGATTATCATCACCATCACCAAAAAGGACTCCCTTTCAAATTCGGAGGGGAATCAATTTTTGCTGTTGTAGGTGCTATGTAAAATTAATTAAAAAGAATCAGAATAAACAAAACCAAAAATAAAGTGGATCTAGACTAATTTTTTCAGCTGCATATTCATTTTTCGAACAAAATCCATTTTAGAAGCATTCCCCGTATTCTCGCTGTTTCTGTACGCGGAGTCCGCGTGGAGTGACTCCCTCTATTCTCGCCGTTCCCTTCGATTCCCCGAGGAGTCCTCGGGGAACGGCGAGAATACGCCTATAGAGGGAAGACTGAACATACCATTTAAAAAGTTAGTAGCATTCATCTGACCGGTATTTTGCTGGCACTATAATGACTCATTCCGACCAAAACCGTGAATGTAGCTAGAAAGATGCTTCTACAAAGACACGACTCTCTCCCCACCCTGGAAGTACGCTACTGATCATGAGTAATCTTGAAAAATTTGCTGACGAATGTAGTCTGCGATCGGTTCCTGCAACTGACGCGCAGGGTTGCCATATCGAAAAAAATTAGAGTGATTTTTCGTCAAGAACAGAGAGTGAATTCGGAGTGAAATTTTATTGTCATGAAAAAATGTGAAATGATGACTTTTCCTCTGAACCAATGCTGCAAAAATGACAGATCTTAGTTTTGTTTCGATAGAAAAAAAGTGAAATAGTCACTTTTGGTCGGAATCACTGCTGGAAAAATATTCCGAAATAGAGTGAATTTTGTGTCCTACGCAGGACAAGAGTGACAAAAACAAAAAAGTGTGATAATTC
Source organism: Branchinecta sandiegonensis (assembly GCA_030848855.1). Lineage (NCBI taxonomy): Eukaryota > Metazoa > Arthropoda > Branchiopoda > Anostraca > Branchinectidae > Branchinecta > Branchinecta sandiegonensis. Next base: position 6,140,951 of record JAUPMV010000016.1, on the reverse strand, counting down.
ACACTATCGTGCGACATGTGGCAACCCTGATGACGCGTCCCTACTAAATATCTATTTAACCAACGAGATGAGTTATAAGCGTGAACATGCAAAACAATGGCTTCGAAAAGAAGATGAGGATACAGCGAGAAGCGATGACTAGTGTTGGGCGATATTTGGATTTTTCGATACATCGATATATCGATATTTTCACTTTCGATAATCGATATTTCTTTACCGTGTTTCGCTATGGGATACGTGTCGTTTCGCCAAAATTTAAGAACAAAATTGTCGTCAAATAGCATATTGCATCATCTCAAACTCCGTATAAATAAGAAACTGAATTACGTAAAACATATTGCTCCAATTTCGGATAAATAAATGTAGGTTATGTTGGATTATTTACAATAACTATGAATGAACAAACATCGTTTTCGATATCGACATTTACGTTTCGATATTTGATATCGATGCTTGCTCCGATATATGGATGAATCGTTATCGATATCGAATATCGCCCAACACTACACTGTCAGAAGTTTCATAACAGATTGCGCATAACACTTTCAAGAATAACACCTTTTCACTTAGAAATAAAGTGTTATGACCAATTAAGTTTACACTATTTCGTGCCTAGATCTCCAACAACACCTTCAATTGGTAAAAATACTAACAGGAACGAAAGAAACATAACATATAACATCCCAAAGTGTTATCTGTTGAAACCGCGCATCCTGCTGTTGTCGTTATGTAACTTCTGACAGTGTAGTATTTTTACCTATTGAAGGTGTTGTTGGAGATCTAGGCACGAAATAGTATAAACTTAATTGGTCATAACACTTTATTTCTAAGTGAAAAGGTGTTATTCTTGAAAGTGTTATGCGCAATCTGTTATGAAACTTCTGACAGTGTAGCAATGCCATTGCTCAACCGGGCGGTAAAGTAATGGAGCGGTAATACTTTTGGTGGCACTGCATCAACTATCGTTATGGCGCATCACTGGTATCATTATGTTGCAAATTTCAGATTCCAATAGCGAACGCATAAAAGAGAAACGCAAGCAACAGACGACACGAAAACAAAGAAGCGCTGGCACATGACTGCAGGCTAATGATCATTGGCGTAATCCGATTTACCTTCTGATGTACTGCTGGGAAGCCTCTTGCGGGCAAGTTTGATAGCTAAAAGAAAATAAATGTCAGATGGCGTTGACATCTGGTTGAGGAAGCAGACATTTTCTTTACGTCTGGAATCCGGCCAATACCGGAAATTTGCTAAAAATAAGGTTTTATTTGAAGATGATTAGAGGTTTGAACAGGGGTAGCTTAAGGAGACACGCTAGATCCAAATCCTGCGTAACGGAGTGTCACCTTGGGTGGTTTTAGTATTACGCCAATGGTATAAGTTGTCACGAATAAGGATTTCTTGGAAGGGTACATTTTCGGATCCTAGCGTCATATTAAATAGAGGTTTAAGGCAGGGTAGTGTGCTTTCGCCTAGTATTTTTAACATTACAGTAGCTTCTTGTTTTAATGGTATTGGTACTTCTTTTGTTTGTGGTAAAGGTTTTATTGCTTCGTGGATCGCTTATGCCGATGACCTGTTGCTTATAAGTCGATCTTTGCAGGCTCTTCAACAGAACCTTGATTTATTTTTGATTGTTTAAAGCAACATGGTTTAAATATCCGACCAGAGAAATCCCAGCTCATTATTTTTGGCACTAAGCCGTCGGAAATTGTACATAATAATTTTTGTATGGTGGTTGGTGGTCTAGTCCTAAAACCCATTGATTCTATGAGATATCTTGGCGTCCTTTATGGTACAACTCTGTCTCTTACTAGGACTCTTCTTGTTAAGGATGTGGGTTCAAGGATTGCGGCTAGTTTTGGTGCTGTAGTTTCACTACGTGATTATTTTTCTAGAAAAAATCTAGCTCGGATTTTTAACACGGTTGCTTCGCCTCAGACTCTTTTAGTTTCCCCTTTCCTTAAATATTTTACGTCGGGTAATATGGCTAGTATTAAGCCTTCTTTTTTTTATTACGGAACATTTTTATGCCGGTTTTCGAAGTATGAGATTTATGATTTCGAAGTATGGTTTAAAAGATCCTATTGAAGTTATGCAGCGTAAGCGTTTGCGGTTTCTTTAAAAATGTAAGATGTTTATCCATAACCTGTGTGAGGCTATCAGTTCCACTGAACCTGATTGATTGATGTATAGTGTTTAATCGTGTTATGGTTTATTTACTTTATATATTTTATACTCGTCGTATACGGCGGATACAAATAAATGAAATGAAATGAAATATGCAAATTATTTTCTCCCCGGACATACGGTACGCCCGGAATCCGGCTAATTCGGAAAATTTGTTAAGACTAAAGGTTTTACTTGAAGTTGATTAAAGGTTCGATACAGAGATTACGAGACATGTTGATCCGTATAAGCAAAGTATTTTCCCTCCGAACATACAGTTCGCCCGGAATTCGGCCAAAACCGGAAAATTTGTTGAAAGTAAAAGTTTTATCTAAAGTTGATTAGAGGTTCGATGTAAGTATAAAATAGCGTGCACACACAGTCCGAATTCCGCAGTCCGGTGCGAATTTCCATCTCCGCTCCGGAATTTTGACGCATCGCATGCGGATTCGGTCCGATAATTTCCTGCCGATTTGAGTAGAAAATATTCTACTTTTACCGGAGCGAATTTTAAACGCATGCGAAATTGTGACCTGCGAATTGAAAAATTAGAAGCTGTGTTTGAAATTTCAACTGTTTATACGACCTATTTAATGTCAGCTGCATTCATTCATTCGGCAATCAATCAGCATCATCTGACTGTAGGCTAAGCAGTGGATTTTTCAAACCTGGGGCCAAGTTTCACGTCTGAATTTCGTTTTATCTGAAAAACCTGTCGGGCATCGTGACGCGAATTTCGTATGCGCGTTTTCGCGTGCGGAATCTTACCGGACTGTGTGTGCACTTAGCTTAAGAGACATCCTGAATCCATGTACGAACATTATTTTCTCGCCTTGTTCGCCCGGAATCCGACAAAAAACAGAAAATTTGCTAAAAGTAAGTTTTGTCTGAAGTTGAGCCGTAATTTGGCCGTATTTTTCAATAGAACACCACTAAGATAACATTTATGTTAATTTTCAAACGGTTGATTAGTGATAAATAATAAAAAGTTTAAGGAGTCTGAAAAATACCAGATCTCTAAAAGCCTCAATTGTCTGGATAAAAAAGTCCAATAAACATTAAATAATCCGGATCCCATCGAAACCTTTGGTTTTAACGAAAGAAATAGAAAAGTTTTTTCTTGATCAGCCCTCTAAGACGATGTCAAGCAAAAGAAAAAAAAAATCAAAATCCTCAAATCAAAAAATCCTCAGCGAAAAATACAAAACTAAATCATAAGATCCAACACAATACCAACAGAAAAACGATGCGGAACCAACGACATACAAATGCAAATAAAATAACGAATATTAAAATGTGCGTGTTAGAAGTGTATATGTAAAAATCTGTGATTATTTTACAATTCTGAGCTCTGTATCTATTTACAATTTACCAACTATTTTTACATTTATTCCCTGAGTTTTCTTTTTCTTTCGTAATGAATGGTCAGCTTGGCTTAAAACCTTACCTTTGGTCTTGCTAAATAAGGTTGTTAGTATATTCAAGTTTAATGGGATTAGCAAATTTAAGCAATGTTAGTTACTTAGCTATGTTAATTACTTCGAGAAATTTGATAAATCTGTGAAATGTTTAAATTAGTCTTCGCAGGAGTGGTGGGAATTTTTTTTTCTTATTAGTAGATAACCAGACGTTGCAGATATAAGTAAAATAAACCTAGTTCAGCCTTTAATCGTTTGACATTGGGACTTGAAAGCACGTCAATAGCCTACAGCTGGACAAAAACGAAAAAAGAATTTAACGTTGAGAGGTCGGCTATAGAATTTTCGAATCTCGAGACAGAACTATTGGCGTTTCGTAGCTACTATGACACGGTAAACTACTTGAAACCATACTGCAGACCTTTCTTAATTGATTATGATTTTAGAGCAAAATTTAACTGGAAATGCGATCTTGATCATTTTAAGCTTTTATCACAAAAGGCTCACCAATTGATCGGTTTTTACATCTTCAGTCATAACCAACCAATAGGATGCGACGTACCAGATTCTGGTGAGAACATCCAGAATTCCCAGATTTTTTCTCTGGCGAGAAAAAAATCATCTGGGCAGCGAGAACTTACCTTTAGATATTGGATGTTGGGGTTTACGGGCGATTAGACATTAGCGATTACTGCAGAGTTTGCGTATGTTTGATAAAAAAGTAAAATAAAATTTGCTTTTCGGACGTGTAAAGGACTCGTTCTCGGGGACAGAAAGAAAGTATATTACGATATCAGCCCCAAGACACAAAGTATTTTCGCCGATTGAGTTTATTAATAAACAAACATTATACAACTTATCAGGATGGATGGAGCGTACAACAGACACAACGAAAAAATGGCAAAAAAGTTACATCTTTGTTACACAAAAGACTTTCTCAGCTCCTTTTTGGGATCCCAAAACGTAAGTGACGGGATACTTATGATGTTGTAAAAGTTGTCCGTCCGCACGATAACTCTCGAAGGGGTTCAGATTATTCAAACTTAGCATGAGTACTCTATGGGTCAAAGTACATTCAAGTTAGAGGATGGGCTCTGTAGCCCCTACATTTAGGGGTAGGGGACGGGTTTCAAATTAAGGGGCAAAAAATATTTTTAAAAGCTAATGAGATTTAGGGCTAAGGAGACATGCTGAATCCGAATATGAGAATTATTTTCTCGAGAGACAAGTGGTTCACCCGGAATCCAGCAAAAAACGAAAAATTTGTGAAAAGTACAAGTTTAGTCTGAAGTTGACTAGAGGTTCGATTTAGGGTTAAGAAGACATGCTGAACCCGAATATGAACTTTATTTTCTTGCCGTGCAAGTGGTACACCCGGAATCCGGCAAAGCCGAAAAATTTTTGAAAAGTTAATTTAATCTGAAGTTTTGAATATTTGAATATGAATTTTGAATATGATATTTGAATATGAATATGAAAATTATTTTCTCGCCGGACAAGTAGTTCACCAGGAATCCGGCAAAAACCAGAAAATTTGTGAAAAGTAGAAGTTGAATCTGAAGTTTGTTTGAGGTTTGGTTTAGGGGTTAGGAGACATGCTGATTCCGAATATGAAAATTATTTTCATACCGGACAAGTAGTTGGTCCGGAATCCGGCCACAACCAAAAATTTAGCGTGAAGTTTTAAAACCCAATGATATAGTCGATCTAGCGTGAGGAGACATGCTGCTGCAGCTTTCGAACATACTAAAGATTGATTAGAGATTCGGTCTCGGTGTAAGGAGATATGCTGACTTCAATTTTGAAATTTGTTTTCTTGACGGATAAGCTGGCAAAATTTGCCAAAACCCGGAAATTTGGATCGAAAGATTCGCCTCTCAATGTCACCAGCTCTTTTGCTCCGCATGCAGTTCGCCGTGAGTAGCCTACTGCTAAAAGGAGGAATTGGGTCAAGTGGTCAAGCTGGTCTGAAGGCGATTAGAGATGAGATGCTGGAGTAAACATGCCTGCTGAATCCATATCTGAACTTGGGTGTAGTTTATAGCAAAACCTTGTCTGGATCAAGCAGTCCAATAAATATTCAATATTTGGGATCGCATCGAAACCTTTGGTCTTGTTTTAAGAGGAGCGTAGCATCTTTTCTTATTTGATCTCATATTAACTTCAAAGTTTCTGGGCTACAACCATATTTGTCTAATTATTAAAGAAAAGAAAAACGAAGGTCGTTTATTGATTCACACTTTCGTGGTAACAAAACCAACGGTAGAACGTATCTTAGCAGAATGCCCAAGATATAAGAATTCCCGGTCTACAGCTTTGGTACTTGACCTTCAAACCTTAGATAAAGACAAAGATTGACGAGTGCAGGCATTATGAAAATTTGTTTTCTCTTCGCGCTTACTGCAAGACTGTAACTGAGGGATTTTTCTGACAGGGTTACTAACATCATCGAATCATGGAGAAGTTTTTTGTCTTTGAACCAACTGTCAAGCTAAAAGAAATAAGTGAACATCTTCTGCCATCATTCAACCGCCTTCCTGCACATTGCGAAATGCGCCAGCTAATGCAGTAAATTTGTTGTTCTTTTCGTGTTTCATTGTGTATTTCTTGCTTTGCGTTTATTTATCTTTTGCTGTCACTGTAGATTTTGTGTACCCTCTGTATTTATTGTTAAGCGCTCATTTACCTTTTTTTCTGTATGTACTGTGCAAATGCCTTAGGACTAGGCTGCACGTAATAAATTCATTCATTCATTTAACCTAAAGCAAGAGATCGTGCTAGGCTGGACCCTTGACTGAGAGTTGATGTGGCAGTTTTGGGGAGACAGCCGAGCACACAGACAGCCGACAAGACAAGACAAAACCAAGACTAGTAGATATTGTCAGGCACATTAGTTTTTACCACTTCACGTTTCCTACTCTTTGAAATATTTCAACGATTTCTAATCTTTCAATTTTCTTTTACATTTCTTATCTGCCGACTAGAAAAATATACCAGGGTAATACTTCCGCAAAAGGTGATGGACTTTCGCAATGGTAGGCTATTAGTGCAACACAATACAACACGGCTAGTAAAACACACATACCAGACGCCCTAAGCAAACGCTAATGTACAAACCTAGTAAGTCGGAATTACGTTCTGAAGTTGAGCTTGTGATCTAACGACGACTGCACAAAAGAAGAAAAGAAGTAAGAAAAAGTCAAAGAAAGCCATGCATGTAACTGAACAGTAAAGTAATCCCGACACGGGAAGAAGGTAAAATAGCAAGTGGATTTTCCTTTCGGCCTCAGAATTTTGGCAAAGATTGTTTCGCAGCTTAAAAAACGTGGACATGACAGTCCTAGCCAATCGACAAATTCTGCTGACACAAACCTGACAGTATCAGAGAAGATTTCAGGCAATTTTGTCCAATAATTTCGAGCAAGAACAGAGATGCTGATAATTCAAAATCAGAACCATTATGATACAAACAGAATGTGGTTTAAAGAGGAAGTTCCTCGCATCTTCGCTTCGTATAACATAAAGCCGCTTTCACACTGACGTGTCGTTACGATGCGCTGCGTATGCGCTTAACTTGCGCTACGTACAGGTTGCGTAGCGTATCTTTCACACCTGTGCGACAAGCTTTCTTGCAGGATGTGTATTTACATTTTCCTTTCTCGGTTTCTTATGTTGAATTCTCGTTTCATTAGTAAGTTTTTCTTCATCGTTAGTAGGTTTTCTCCAGTTTGTCTTCAAAACTTCCAAATTTTATATTTTTCACTGAAAAATCTGATGCGTTTGCGTCGACGCAACGCAAAAATAGAACTCGGTTCTGTCCTTGCGTTGTGTTTTATTTGTCTGCGTAAGCTCTGCGTTGCGTCACTGCAAGCGCGACGCAGAGGGTGCGTAACTCAGTGTGAAAGCGGCTTAAAAGAGCGTCGTTTGGTTGAACAAGAGTGAGAAATTCGCGATTCTGCTGGTGATGAATTTGCAAGAAGCCCTAGCGCGTAAAAACTCTATACCTTTACTCCCGCATTGAGACTAGTTCAGACGTCTCTCACTGGAAATAAGTCGCATATGTCTAATTCTTTAAAGGACCCCTAGCACTATTTACTCTTCAAATATTTATTTATTTATTTAAATAAATATTTGAATACTATGAAACTATGCTGTGCTTTCAACAAATAACCCATAGTTTTGGCTGTTTTAAGCTTTTTCCGAGACCCGTTGAAATGTAGCAAAAACAGGGAAACAACTGACATAACCGTTTTTTCTGATGGAAAAACTTCTCGCAGACAACCGTCTGCGTGATACACATCGAAGGTAGCAAAACACGGCAAGTGAGATAATCAGCCTGGTTTTGTCAGAGGGGTTAGAATGTACCGTACGAAACTGGGGTCTCCGTGTTTAGAAATGTATGGAGTGATTATGGAAGAAGGTTGCATTAGTACTACAGGTAAGACAGGCCCTTTAACGTCTTACTAAAAAGGCAGTTTATTTTACATCTTGTGAATACACTGAAGTATTTTGACTCGTCTAAGGGATCTTGTATTTTTAATCCGGGGCTCTAGTAATAACGTTCAGAATATGCGCTGCTTGAACGACAACCCCAAATTCACCCAGACGCGGAGAATTCGAATTTCAACAAAAGCCGGCATTTCCATGTGAAATTCACGGATGAAAAAGTAGGAAAGTGGAGGATGATAAGATGTGTCTTTCTGTTATATGACTGTTATTTTTCGGCAATGGCTAACCTAAGGAGGGTTTTCGCGAGATCTCGGAATCACGTTCCGGCGAGTGAAGCGCATCGCGAAAACTGTGAAAATTGTGGGAAGCGATTCCTGGAATAACTTTCCACTTTCCCGCTGGACTGATCCCAAAAACGCATGGAAAGCTGAAATCGCCGGGAAAATGTTAAATTGAAAATTATTTCAAATAAATATGATTCACTTAACGGTTCTTTTTTTCTTCTTTTTTTTTAATCCCGCGTAGCTTCTTTTTCCATTTTTTCCTGTTTTAGGTTGAACTAAAACAGTGGCTATGTCTCCACCTCCAACTCAGTGACGTTAATACCAAAAATACCTAACAGTGTATCCTACTTTAACGTCACTTACACTTTCATCACAATAAATAAATTTTATTTTCACATTTTCCAAAAACTAAAAAAAAGATTCTCAGATTCTTGATTCTCATATATTTCATCAAAACCACCCTCATAACGCTTGCCATTTTTCTTTATTTATTAGTGATACTTGCACTGTTTTTTCCCATACCTTTAAAATTCCCGCCGAAATATTCAACTTTCCGCGGAGCTTTCCACTATAGGCATATTCTCGCCGTTCCCCGAGGACTCCTCAGGGAATCGAAGGGAACGGCGAGACTAGAGGGAGTCCCTCCCCGCGTGCAGAAACAGCGAGAACACGGGGAATGCTTCCAAAATGGATTTTGTTCGAAAAAAAAAATATGCAGTTGAAGAAATTAGTCTGGATCCATTTTATTTTTGGTTTTCTTTATTCTGACTGTTTTTAATTAATTTTACATTGTACCAACACCAGCAAAACTGATTCCACTCCGAATCTGAAAGGGAGTCCTTTTTGATGATGGTGATGATAATCAGGAGCATTCCTTGGGGACTCGCGAGAATACGGGGAGCGAGTCCCCGGGACAAACAAAAACGCGGGGACTCCTCAAGTGGAGTCCTCGGGGAACGGCGAGAATACGCCTTATCCTCGTGGAATCACTTTCCGGGAAAGCTGCTTCGGTTTCCGAAGCGCGAAAACCGGTTTGGAAAGTTGGACAACTTTCCAAAGTAGCGCGAAAACCACTGGAAAGTGATTCCGACCAGCTCGCGAAAACCCTCCTCTATTAAGTTGCTGAATATTTCACGATCAAACAGATTTACCACAAATCCGAAAGAATAAGTTCATTCGATGAAATCGGTTACCTGTGGATAGAGGACAAACGAGGTAATGCATTATATCCGGTTCTCAGGCCTATTTTGAAAGTTTAAAGTTTAACCGACGAGGTGTGAGATCCGACAGTCTAGTTACACATCACTTAAGACGTATTCTCGCCGAGTGTACGTTGTTTTTTCTTGTTGTAGTTTTTTTTTCTTTTTCATTTTTTGTACTCTGTCACTAGGGCTAGACGCCGTCCCTCTTGATGGGTAATAAATTGATTGATTGATTGATTATCTCTGTGTGATAGACGCTGATAAGAGGCGAGGGTCGAAACAGAGACTAATCCGCTTGGAGCGCTGAACTGGTACAAGGCAAATTATCAACCAGTGCACTTACCGAATCCGTGACCTTGTAGGAACAGTCTCATCGCTTCAACAATCTTCGCCGGCATCTCTTCAAGGAGCATCCCGCAGTCCTGAATCTGGAAAGAAACCGATCTCAGACAAAATCCAATAATCACGAAATTCGCGCTGTCCCGGGGCAAGACCAGGAGACATGAGGCGAGAGACTCAGTTATCAAAGCAAGTCAAATAGCAGGAGCAAACAGTAATCAATGTAAAGCCGCGTTCACATGCATGCCTAGCCAAATATGCCTAGGCACGTGCCCAAGCTAAACCAGGCACCGAGTTCTAGAACCTGGAACTCCGTCCCTGGCCCAAAATCTGTGCCTAGGCATGGATATGACCGGTGATGCTAGGCACGTGCCTAGGCATCGGTGCTTGGGTAGGCATGCTTGAGAACGGGGCTTAATAGTCAGCGCGAGTAATAAGACCGTTTACGGTCGAAACTGGGAAGAAAAGACGCTGAAAACGTAAGATAGTCGAGCTGAAAAAATCGACTCCGCCATTTTGAAACGTATCTTTGGACCAATCACAGACCAGAGTCGCTGACTTAGCTAGTTTTGTTTACCCATGAGTGGTGAGTTTTTGTCTGGTAGAGAAATTGAGTTTGTCCCGGAATTCCGTTATTTAGGCTACATACTTACCGACTCCCGGTGTGATGATTTACACCTGAAGAAGTCGGTAGAAAGCCTTTTTAAAAGAGCTAATCCAGAGCTAATCTACTGATCTAGAAGTTCGGGGCCTGAATAGTGAAGCAGTAAAGATACGCCTGTTTAACTGTTACTGCAATCAGTTCTTGGCAGTTGCGCTGGTTTCCCAGTACAAATCTGTGTCCCTTAATTCTGCTAAAGTAGGATTCAACAAAGTGTTTCGGCGGTTTTTCCGACTGCCCACCATCTGCAGTGTCTCTGGTGAAATGGTCTCAAGGCGATGTCCCGAATTTGATGAGATAAATAGTAAGGCTAGGTCAAGCCTATTTTTGAGACTCTACAAGTCGGGTAATATGCTAGTTAAACATGCAATTGACCCACTCTTCTCAAACCTGAAGATTAACCAAGCACTGCTCGATGGCTGGGATGTTGTTGTTTACCCCTGTTATTTCTATCTTTATTTCCTTTTTGTAGTGTATGTTTATGGCAAAAGTTGAATATTGTATATATCTATCTATCTATCTATGTATAGTGGTAATATTTCTTGAATTTCTTTATTCCAAGTGTGACCAGGATGAACGTAAAGAGTGGGTAATAACCAAACTAACGTACCAAATTACGTACAGATGTGACTGAACGTGGCCCGGGCATAACGCTTGCGGATAGCTTGCCACTGACTAGAAGACGTTAGTTGCGTTTTTGCAGAAACCATGGTAACTGGATCCGCATTTTTTCGTTTTTGCACTTACTGGTATCTGATACTGCGATTGCTTTGCAAAAAGGACAATTGCCGGACCGGCGATTTTAGAAGTCACCCCAAAAGAAATACTTAAATCACTCACATCACGTGTGCCAATTTCCCACCAATTTGACACAAACCTAGGCTCTTGCATGGCGATGAAAAGTGAGATTACTTGTCCAGATATCACGGTAACTCTTCCGATATTCAATCAGACACAACGGTAACTGCAAAAACGACTTTAGATTGTGGTATCAGATACGTAACTGCAAAAATTACATAAGACCGTAGTATCAGACAATGGTATCTGCAGAGCGATACTGTTCTCTTAGTACAGACACAGGAGACAGAGATCAGACGCTTAGGTCCAGGCTTCAGGTTTGTTTATTTTGAACTCTGTTTTTTCCATTTTATTTCTTTATAGATTTAAGGCGTATTCTCGCCGTTCGCCGAGGACTCCTCGGGGAATCGAAGGGAACGGCGAGAATAGAGGGAGTCACTCCACGCGGACTCCGCGTACAGAAACAGCGAGAATACGGGGAATGCTTCTAAAACGGATTTTGTTCGAAAAATGAATATGCAGCTGAAAAAATTAGTCTAGATCCACTTTATTTTGGGTTTTGTTTATTCTAATTCTTTTTAATTAATTTTACATACCACCTACAACAGCAAAAATTGATTCCCCTCCGAATTTGAAAGGGAGTCCTTTTTGATGATGGTGATGATAATCAGAGCATTCCTCGTCCGTGGGGACTCGCGAGAATACGGGGAGTGAGTCCCCGGGACAAACAAAAACGCGGGGACTCCTCAAGTGGAGTCCTAGGGGAACGGCGAGAATACGCCTTTAGTAGGCTATTTATCTTTAACGGTCAGCTGTTCATTATTATGTAAGTGCGTGTGAGTCTGATTGACATGTTGTAGTTCCTTTTTATGCACTACTCTTCAGTTTTGAAGGATTCAATTAAATATTAATAATAATAATGGTAACTGCAAAACGCAACCGCTGTATTGGTACAGGCACAGGAGACAGAGATCAGACAGTCCAGGCTTCATCTTCGGAATTTTTCTTTTGTATTCCAGGCATCCTTTTCCGTCGAGATGGATCCTGCTAGTGTTCGTGTGTGCTATTTTAAATACTGTAAATTCTTGCTTGGATACCCTTTATTTGCTAGAAATACACCTCTAATTAATTCCCTTTCAGTTAAAGATCCTGCCCTGGCAATTCAGCAGAAATTTGGTAATTTTGTAGCTAAAGCTAATAATATTCGGATTCTGAAGAATCTGTTTCCGTTTTTCGATAAAAGCTAATAGTTAAGTAAGTACAGTGTTTTGTTTAAAGTACGTCAATTGTTATTTATCGTTTTAAAACTTAGATGTTCCTACGGCCCAAGCTGACTGCGAATCATATTTGACGGTGCAAAACGGATAAGTCAGCTACATTTTATTCGAGCAATATTCCTTATATAAGGAAGAATCTTAAATTGTTTTTCCACAAGTTTATTTTCCAGCTTGAGCGGCTTGAGCCTGAAGAGGACCCTTGCCAAGAAGGGCCGAATTGCACCGTCAAATATGTTTTAAAACTTATTTGTGACGGTGTTTTTTAAATTTATTTTAGTACTCCTCATTATATATTCTTTGAGGGAAATAAATAAATGAATGAATGAATGAAGGTTAAAAGGGCCAAAAACTTCTGGAAGTCCAGGGTGTTGGACACTCCAGATTCTGGAGTCTGCAAGGTGTCATAGAGGCGTCACATTAGAGAGACCAAATAAACTTGAATGGGATGGGAGAAAAACGGAGGGTGATTGACAGTTGTAATTGAGAGACATAATATATTTGAAGGGGACATCTAAAAAACGCGTAGGAATATAAAAATTCGCCATCAGCATTGCCATGAAAAATAGGGAAGGGTTGGCTTGACAGTGCGGAATCGTCAAATAGGCTTTTACCTTTGTCTGATGCTTAGAGATTCGAATCCAGTAGAGGTATGTTTATATGTGAACAGTTACTTTAATGTGAACAGTGCAGTTTTGGGCTAAATGGTAGAATGAAGACCCAAAATACCTATTCAGGTGTTTTCAGATGCCCTTAATTACCTATTTTGGCTAACTGGTAGTTAGCTATGGACACAGCGAGTGCATGAAAATGGCAAAGTCCAATGTCAACAAACGTTCACATCAGCATACCTCTACTGTACAAGTTCGTACCCTCTTCTGAACTCGAGAAATCGCATTAGGACAGTTCTTATACTTCTCATGAATAAACACTTGTTCGCGGTGCACCGACAATTACCGATGAACGAAGTGCTTCAGGCAACACTTTGGATGTTATCTACAAGTGTTATACAATCTGAGACCTTTTTCTGTTATTTGTTCGCCAAAATTCGCACTGAAAATCATATTGAGTGTGTTTTACTTAGGGAAATAGTTGTTTAGTATTTTCATTCGTGCCTTTACCGTCTTTGTTTTGTATTACTTATATGTTGTGCCTAACATGCAGGTCACAATAAATAAAAAAAAAAATAAAACGTCCTGTCTGCGTCTGATGATATTGTGCATGTTCTTGTGTGCGACGTTATGAAACTTCCCGACTGCTCTCGGCGGAATTTCGAGGAGAAGGTACATGCTCGTATTCCAGAAACCGGAAAAGGGCCCTGCTAACTTTAAACTTATACCGGATGACCTGCCCCCCCGCCCCCCGAAGCTGTTTCGAATGAAACTGTGCACGGCTTCTCGTAAGAAAATGCTTGAGCACCCTATCCATAGGTATATTCTTCCGCGACCATTCGATACTGCTCGCGAACGACCTGCAAGAGCGGCCGCAGTGGTGATCCCGTAAAATGTGAACATGTACGGTATGAAAAGACGTTTGTAACGTCTTTCGTTAGAATTTTTAATCTTATTTAGTGTTTACTTTTATATATGATGTTGATATATTTATATTGAGATATCAAATATGAGTGTTTACATGTATATATGACGATGTCGACAAACTCAGATTTCACCATGATAGTTCGAAAAGAATAAAAGCGATTTCTATCTATCGATCTATCTAATAATCGCCTATCACACACTGCAACCTACTTTCATCCAGGTTGAGTTGGTTGGGTCCAACCTTCCATTGAAAGTCACGGTATCGTCCACATGGGGACTATAGGCTCCTGTAACATTCAGGACTGGGGCTGCAATGTGGCGGACTTTCTCTTTCTTCAACTGGTCCAGCTCCCGAACGATTCCAAGGTCCGTCCGTTGGACGTATGAGTCAATAAAGAGGGCCAGGTTCGAAGCGTTGAGGTGTTGCTCGAAGAACTCCTTATAGACGTGGACAAGATCGTGCTGGCGCTCTTCATACATCTGGAATGGAAGACGAACGATGATATAAATATAGATGGCTGAGTAACTACAGTAACAAATTAACAAGCGCTGTCATGTGATGTCTGGCATCACATGCGCATCGTGCCATTTGCCCACCCTAGCCAAGTAGCAGGCAACTACATACGCGACTGAAAATAATTCAGTGTATTCAAGTCCAAGATATAGAAATAAATTGGCTTTTCAGTTAAACTTTTAAATGCTATAATATTTGAAGCTGCAAATTTGAAACCGTGCAGTCTCAGATGGCGGATGTATGTCCCACCTAGTAGCCTATCCAAACGGGGTTGAAGTTCAGGATAAACATGTGTACCCAGCCCATCATCAAAGGAGTTGATTCAGAACCATTTGCACTGTACATTGTGGTAAACTCGAATCGCCGTTCCCCGAGGACTCCACTTGAGGAGTCCCTGTGTTTTTGTTTGTCCCGGGGACTCGCTCCCCGTATTCTCGAGAGTCCCCACGGACGGTCAAAACCAAAAATAAAGTGGACCCTGACTAATTTCGTCAACTGCATATTTTTGTTTTTCGAACAAAATCCATTTTGGAAGCATTCCCCGGTGTTTCAGGATCCGGAGTCCGCGTGGAGTGACTCCCTCTATTCTCGCCGTTCCCTTCGATTCCCCGAGGAGTCCTCGGGGAACGGCGAGAATACGCCTTTGGTTGAAGTACACGGGAAAACAATTTCACGGGAGAGACCATTCCGTGCTCAGAAATATCGACTGCGAATAAATGTATGAAAAATGTAATGAATAAATGTAAATGAATAAATGTAATAAATGTAATGAAAAAATATGAAAGCTCCGATAAGATCCCTGCGGTTGGAACGGCACGCTACATAAGGCATGGGAGAGATCGGGTCACACTTCTGCTCCTCAAGTCGGACATTCTATTATATTCTATTCCTGGTTGTGCTTACCCTTCCAAAGTGGTGCCACATCAAGTAGTCAATCGTGCCTTGTCCAATACCCTTCGACTTCAAATGTCGTGAGTTGAGTTTCTGGTATCCCCACTCGATCCAACCGGCGGTTGTAGAAACGGTGTTGACCAAAATGAGCGCATCTACCTGCAGAAGTTGAACAATTAAGTCGCTTTCGCATTGACGCGTCGCTGCGATGCGCTGCGTATGCGTTCATCTTGCGCTGCGAACAGGTTGCGTAGCATATCTTTCAATCAATCAATCAATCGTTGTAATTTGCCAGAATATTTTACGAAATAGCAGTGGCATTGTCAAGACATAGTTAAAAAAAAAAAAAAAAACACACTTAAAATGAGCACACACACGAAAACAAGTCGAACATTATCTGGCATTGTAGTGCTGAACAAAGTAGAGGACAAAAGATGAATTGTATCGCTCGCTGGAGTTTGCAGGTGGTTGCTTTAGGGTGACTTTTGAGGCTGCTTTACTTCTTGTCACGGGACCATCTACCGTAGGCGCCGTTAAGTCGGGAAGGATCTGCCTGTGCCTTTCGGAAGCAAGACACTGGTTCCCAAACCTCATAACTGCTTCATGCCTTCGTTCGGATAGACCGGCTCGTGTGACAAGCTTTCACGCTGGAAGTTTATTTACGTTTCCCTTTCTTGGTTTCTTATGCTGGAAATTCTCGTTTCTTTCATCATTACTAAGTTTTTCTTCATCGTTAGCAGGTTTTCTCGAGTTTGTCTTCAGAAACTTCCATTTTTCACTGAAAAATCTGATGTTATGCTTCGACGCAATGCAAGAATAGCATTTGGTTCTATTCTATTTTGTAACTTGTGGAGTATCTCTTTCTCTAATTACTGTCCGTTGTTGTGACATTAGCGCGCCAAATTTAAAGTAGTAGCGTTCCAGAACGAGCCGGTAATGCTGAACTGTGGTAACTGAGCCTTTCCGAAATGGGAATATGTTTAGCTATAGAGAGATTGCAGCCTACCCGACGAAAACGGTAGAAAAGGAGTAATTTAACATTGCGAGGTATAGGACTTCCAAATTTGAGAGGGATTTATCCATGTTTGATAAGTATTCTGAGCCTGTAAATTGGTGGAAACAGCTCGCTGGCTCTTTCTAATTGTACAATTAAGCACTTGGTTCTATTCTTGCATAACGTTTTATTTGTCTGCGTAAGATATGCGTTGCGTCACCGCAAACGAGAGGCAGAGGTTACGTAGATCAGTGTGAAAGCCTCAACGCGCAAGTGTGAAAGCGGCTTCACGATCGACGGTCTGAGGTGGTGGGTGGGCGACCTAAAACTTTTTCTGCATTTTTCCGGCCGCTGCAGTTAAAGAGGGCGAGCTGTAAAGCAAAGCCCGAATGACTTTCCGCTGGTTTTCGAGCTGATGCAGAAAGTTGCCGAGCTATCCATATCGCTTGTCGCGCTCCGGAAACGAGCCAGCCTTCCCGGAAAGAGTTGAAAGGTTTGGGGGAGTTTTCGCAAGATTCCGGAATTACTTCAGCGAGCGAAACGCATCGCCGAAACCAACGGATGCCCTTACGTAAAAACGTAGTATTCTACAAGGTGGCAAATAACCATTCTATATGGCGACTGTAGTGGTTCGCGAGCAATGTTCACAAGCCCCTCGGTAGCTCAGTCGTAGAGCGCTGGTAATGAAGGCCGAAGGTCTCAGGTTCAAATCTGACCCGAGGAGCTTTTTTTGTTTTGTTTTTTCAGGTACCTATTGGGTCTCGCTATCCAGTTTGGATTTTACATCTAGCGCAAAACCCATAGTAGCCTAGAATTCCACTAAATTTAATCTAAGACGAAAGGATGTGGATGATCAAAAGAGATCCTATCAGCGACTATAAGATACAATATGTTTAAGTCACATTGTAACTTTCATGCATTTCTCATGCTTGTGTGAGGACGCTTATACTCTTTCCCGGAAAACCATCGTAAAATACAGCAAAACCGGATATTTCATATGGTGGTGATCCATTCTTTTTCCGGGAAGAATGGCAGAGTATCGATTGAAGAGATTCAACATGTTCATTCTAACGCAGCTTTACAAGTTCTTGCTGCTCAACTCTAGTTCTTGTAATTATCTGAACCGAAGAAAAATCGAGTCGAGTGAACACTTCAATGAGCGAACGTCGCTTTGCACAAGGCCGATTGAACAGACTATCCTTTGATTGCCTACGTTTATCTAAAACTTGCATATTATGGCTTGACCATTCACTGGGAAACATTTTAGCCTCGTAATTATCTGAATCGAAGGAACATCGAGTGGGAACACTCGATGAAAACATTCGATTAGAAGAAACACTTCAACGAGCGAACGTGGGATGACCTTGTAATACTCTACATGCCTAAGTCCAAAACACGCGAGTGATCCTCGGGAAGAATGAGAAAACGTCTCACTAACGACTCAAACACAACAACTCAAATCCTGTGTCAGTCAATCACGGCGATCGCTGGGGACAGCTGTGGTGCCGCTTCCGGCTCTTCCGCTCGGTACACGGAGATTTTACATCGGCAAGGAGAGTTAGTCATCAAGAGTATTCACTTAGCATAAGGCCCATTGAACAGACTATTCTTTGATTGGCTACGCTTATCTAAAACTTGCATATTATGGCTTGACCATTCTCTGGGAAACATTTTAGCCTCGTAATTATCTGAATCGAAGGAACATCGAGTGGGAACACTCGATTAGAAGAAACACTTCCGAGTGATCCTCAGGAAGAATGAGAAAACGTCTCACTAACGACTCAAACACAACAACTCAAATCCTGTGTCAGTCAATCACGGCGATCGCTGGGGACAGCTGTGGTGCCGCTTCCGGCTCTTCCGCTCGGTACACGGCGGTTTAACATCGGCAAGGAGAGTTAGTCATCAGGAGTATTCACTTAGCATAAGGCCTATTGAACAGACTATTCTTTGATTGGCTACGCTTATCTAAAACTTGCATAGTATGGCTTAACCCTTCTCCTGGAAACGTTTTAACCGACTCAGAGCACCACTCTCTGAAGTTGTATGGTATGGTCAAAGAGACATGGGGAGAAGAATTATATTTTAAGTTGGGATTGGGGGGGGGGGGCAGAATTGCGGTGGATGGTGAGTCTTAGGGCGGGCGCTCTTACGGTGGGGATGCGAAGAGAATATATTGGTAGAGATAGGAAAGGTACTGGTCCTTATTTTTGTCCAATGTGTGGTATTGATGGAGAGGATGCGATACATTTGATGTGTTATTGTGAGGAGCTGAAAGAATTAAGAAAGAAAGTGTTTGGTCGGGAGGCTTGGGAGGAAAGGGATTTGGTTTTAAGTATAGAAGTAAGTGTTTTGGTGAGCTCCGAAGGCTGGGTAGATTCCTGAAGCTAGCTACGACCCACCGTGAACTATTTTTATAGAAGTTGATTTTTGGTTTGTTTTCGGAGTGTATGATATTTTGTTTTTTGTTATTGTGTTATGTTTCCCGCCACGGCCCTTGGGCTTTATTGGGAATAAATTCATTCATTCATTCCTTATTCAAGACGACGTATACAATATACGTCAAGACGTATTAACAATCCTGATAAATCCTCATGTGTCTCAGTATAAAGCGGGCTTGGAACGTAACATATGCAATTTGAGTCTCCAAGCTTAAGAATTAATGAATGCAATTACAGAAATAGGTTGCATACAGCGGGCTTAGAACATAACATATGAAATCTGGGCCTCCGAGCTTAAGAACTCCTGAATGCAATTACGGAAGTAGGTTGCATTGCCATTATAGGCAGGACGGGTCCTTTAAAAAGTTTTTCATCTGAGTTTTTGGCCCTTCGGCCAAGTGCCATATAGTGATCGCAATTTCTGTCCGTCCGTCGGTTTGTCTGTCTGTCGGTCGGTCTGTCTGTCTGTCTGTCTGTCGGTCGGTCCGGGTTTTGCTAGTTCGGGCACTTCTACATAAGCTAGGACGATGAAACTTGGCAGGCATATCAGGGACCCCAAATGATTAAGTTGGAAATAGTCATTTCCCCGATCCAACCATCGTTGGGAGAATGGAGGGAGGGAGAATCCGGAATCTTGAGGAATTTATAACTTTTGAACGGGTGAAAGGATAGCAATGAAGTTTGATATTTGGAGAGATCTTGTGCCTCAGACGACCCACTGAAAATCCGAACCGGATCCGGTGACTTTGGGGGGAGCTGGAGGGGGGAACCGGAAATCTTGGGAAACGCTTAGAGTGGAGGGATCGGGAAGAAACTTGGTGGTAAGAACAAGCACAAGTCCTAGATACATCATTGACATAACCGGACCGGATTCGGACCGGAACTTTGGAATGGGTGATCGGACGTGCATGAAACTTGGTAAGTATTAACATCAAGTGTCTTGGATATTCAGCTTCAAGTCTGGACCGGATCTGATCACTGGGAGGGGGGAGCTGGAGGGGCACCGGAAATCTCGTGAATCGCTTAAAGTCGAGGCATCGGAGTTGGACTTGGTTGGAAGAGCATGCGTAAACCCTAGATGCATTCCTGACAAAACAGGACCGGGTCGTGTCACGGTGGGGGAAGTGGAGGGGGTTTCCCGGAATTCCGGTGATCTCGAGCTAGGGTGCTTCCAGATGTGCTAGGACCATGAAACTTGGCAGCCCAATTAGGGGCTCTAACATATTGACTTTAAAACAATTCCTTCCCCGATCCGACCATCGTGGGGGGAGTAGAGGGATGGGGAATCCGGAATCAGGTGGCATTAATAACTTAGGAACGGGTAATCGGACGTGCATGAAACTTGACAAGTGTCAAGAACTAGTGTCTCAAATGTTCAGTTTCAAGTCTGGTGTGGGTCTGATCACGGGGGGGGGGGGGGGGGGTAGCTGCAGGAGGACAATCTGACAAACATGCTAACTGTTCCGACAAGTGCCTCTTGTTTTACCATGCTCAGTCTGAGAGAAAATTCCTGAAGTCTTTGGCTAGCATTTTACATCTTGTTATGCTAATCTGAGCGCCACTTAACAGAGCCCAATAGATTCTCAGTGTCAAAGATACGGCAACCATAACAATCGAACACAATCTCCTTGAGTTCTTTCGCGCAACAAACGCTTTGACCAAACAAGAAAATGGGAATATTGATCGATGTTACCGTCATGTTGACCTTCAGAATCTACAAGTCTTCCAATTTCCCAACAGACCCAGCAGAGAACAAGGAAGATATTGAAAAAGAAAATTAACTGAAAACAGAAGGCTAACTGAAACAGATAGGGATGTGTGCTCTTCCGAATTGTTCAATACTATCTGATGGAATTTCGTTCCTTAGGCAAAGAGCAGAAAATATTGAAAAAGAAGGATAGAAACCTATTTGATAGATAACAGAGGGTTGTGTGCTTAGTATCTTCCAATTTCTGAGACAAAACCGTTAGTGATGGGCAGGGGCGTCCCGATCCTTTTTTCATTGGGGGGGGGGGGGGGGGGGCTTTTTCTAAAAAGTCATAATGTAAAAAGTTGCATATTATGTACAACAAGAGCTAAGAGTTCATATGGCACTTGTTACGAGTAGGTGATGCAAGAAGGTAGATGAGAGCGTCACATAAAAACCCTTCAACCCCCCTAGGTTTGAACCGAGAAGTAGAATATCTACTTTCACTCGAGTCTGAGCACATCTGGCATCGCCTCGGACCATCTAGAGCAAAAAAAGAGATCCACTCGTTTGATCCCTAGACGTGCCACGCTACTTGCGGTACCTCCTCCAACTCCCCCAACCGCGGCCGAATCTGGCTTGGACACATAAATGGATCATCTAAAGCATCTTCTCTAAACCACATATCAAGTTTCATTCGAATCTGAGCATTTTTCTTGCCAGACAAGTACAACGTCCAGGATCCGACCATAACTGGAAATACGTCAGACGAAAAGTGTTTCTCAAGTCGATTAGATATTCGATATAGAGGTAAGAATGCATGGTGTATCCAAATCTGAAATTTGTTTTAGCGCCGGACCACTTCCGGCCAGTTTTTGAAGTTTTTTGGCTTTTGCCAATTCTATGGCATTTTTTCTGTAAAAAACAACAGAATTGGGCAACTTGCTGATACCAACCAATAAAAGTAAAAATTTGATGATAAATCGCCACCAACGGCAACCCTGATTCTCCATAGTCGACTATAATTTCTTAAGAGTTATTTAGAGGCGAAAGCCTTTTCTCTTGCTTTGTATTATTATTATTATTCTTATTATTATTATACATTACTGAAAGTCCTAACCTTTGGTGGATGGTTGATAGCGAATCGGGCAAGAACGTTGCCACCAACGCCAACTCCCAAACCGCAGATCGAGCTCAGTCCGAAGTGCGCCATGACGTCAATCAGCTGCTCGGATAGTTCATCCATCGTCGGGTACACAAATCTGGAAGAGGAGAGAACCCTAAGTATTTCCACTTCAGAACTTGGCTGCTTTTTTCCCTTTTTCTTTTGTTTTATTTTCCTCTTTTCTTGTGTCTTTTTCGGTTGTGTTTCATTCCCTTTAATCTTTAAAGGACCTGTCTTACCCATAATACTAATGCAACCAACCTCCATAATCATTCCATATATTCTAAACCCGGAGACCCCAATTTCGCACGGTACATTCTAACACCCTCTAACAAAACCACGCTGATTTTCTCACTTGCCGTGTTTTACTACCTTCGATGTGTATCACGCTGTCGACGGTTGTCTGCGAGAAGTTTTTCCATCAGGAAAACCGGTTATTCAAATTGTTTCCCTGTTTTCGCTACAAGTCAGCGGGGCTACAAGTCAGCGGGTCTCGAAAAAGACTTAAAACAGCCAAAACCGTGGATTATTTGTTGAAAGCACAGCATCGTTTCAAAGTATTCTTAAATTTTAAAATACTGCAAGTTGAAGAGTAAATAGTGCGAGGGGTCCTTTAAGTTGTAGTTTAGCTAGACGTACACAAGATTATTTTCCTTCTAGGCCAATAGACCAAGTTGTCCAGTGTTGTAGCATTTTAGTACATAAATAAATACTTGAATATCGAATCCCATGTTGCCGGCATCAAAAGAAGATTCAAAGGGTAAGTCGTACAAACTAGACGCTACTCCCGTAATGTAATTATTCATTATTTATCACAAAACTGGAAGCGATGGAAGATCTGATTCTCCTCACGAGCAGCTGGAGGATAAGGATGACGTAGAGCGCAAGATAGTGTACACTGCCTTGCATCCTTGAGACAAATTTTCTCTCAACCCGAGCGTACTAACAAAAACTCAGATGAAAAAATTCTTAAAGGACCCGTCATGCCTATTAATGCCAACGCAACCTACTTCCGTAATTGCATTCATTTATTCTTAAGCCCAGAGACCCAAATTGCATATGTTCCGTTCTAAACCCGCTAACAATACCTCACAGATCTTTTCACTTGCTACGATTCACGGGTGGTTCCCAAAATCACCTCGATCTTATTGCCCACTCTCACAATGGCCAAGCTCAGAACGAGGGGTTGCTCACTCCCGAAATGGTTGTACAGTGGTGCCCAGCGGTGCCGGTGCCCAGCGGTGCCCAGAGAGGGTGTACAGTGGTGCCCAGCGAGTGAGCAACCCCTCGGCTCAGAATGTCCACGGTTCAAAATGCCCACGACTCAAAACTCAAAATCGAAATCGTCCAAAATGCCGACAGTTCACAATACCCACAGGGAAGACTAAAATTGCCGTGTGATAACATACAACGATATTATGCAGGGACAGGATTACCAAGGAAAAGGTATTTAGTTTGTCTGTTCAGAACTCGTCAGAGCAAACGTCTTACAAAAATCCAAGATCAGAATGCATGCTACATTTCGGAACCCCGAAACGTTACTGACAGGGTACATATGAATTTGTAGTATGTCCGTCCGTCTGTCTGTTAGGAAGATAACACTCAGATAGGTGCACATATTTTGATCAAATTTGATGTGTAAGGCTTTTGATCATAGTACAGATGCAGTTCATTGCCTACCATTTTGAGTTATGGGCATTATGAGTCGGTGTAATTCATAGTGGGCATTTTGAGGCATTTTGGACATTTTGTTAACTGGTCTACTGAGTCCAGTATTCAACGGCGCAGGTTAGTCGCAACCGGTGTTGACTAAACTTTAGCAGATTATCTACGGGTCGTGACGTCAGACAAAAGTCTATATTTTCCATTTACTAACGGAACTGATTGTCCCTAGAACGGTTTAGAAGTGTAAACGCGTCCGGCACCTCGCTCGCCGCTCGGCTCTATATATTATACAGATACAAATATATATTCTGCAAATTTAATCAAATTTTGCTATTTCTTTCATGACGTCATGAAAACGTCACGGGCCGCAGGTAATTGGCTAAAGTTTAGCCAAAATCCTTTTCGAAGTCCTTCCCTGTTAGAGGTTGCGTTCCAAAGAAGTTAGACTACTAACCCTCTCTGGAACGAAAATAATGACAGCGCAGACAGACGTCACCATTCTTACAGGAATTCCTGGTGAATAGATAGTTATTATCACTTATGATGCTCCCGATCATCATAACCAAATTATAACTATCGTAACTCTAGTGGGGCGAAAAGGTATAGAATAAACTTTGGCCGATTATCTACGGTCCGTGACGTTTTCATGACGTCATGAAAGAAATGGGAAAATTCGATTAAATTGCTGTTGCAGAATATATACTTTTATCTCTATATATAGAGCCGTGCGGCCAGCGAGGCGCCGGACGCGTTTACACTTATAAACCGTTCTAGGGACAATCAGTTCCGTTAGTAAATAGAAAATATACTTTTCGTGTGACGTCACGACCCGTAGATAATTGGCTAAAGTGAGGTCAACACCAGCGAAAATGGCAAGAGGGAGGAGCCGCCGGACGGTGGAAAGAAAATAATATCGCAACGATCGTAACTGATAACTCGGTGTGCTAACGAAAGATTGGAAAGTTACTAGACTGACTACTGCTGCAGGTAATTCAGAATAAAATACGACACCCCAAGAAAATAGCAAGAATACCGTGACGGGTGCTGACTGCAATTTCCTCGCATGATGAGACTTGCCCCCCCCCCTCCTAAGAAAAAACAAATACCATAGCAACAAGACAATACTGATGAGACAACGACGTCCTGTTTTGAAATCACGCGAGTTGACAGGCATTTACGGACACTAATTGTGCAGTTGAGGGATGTTCACTATGGCAACGGTTTATGGTTTACCCAACAAATATTTGACTAAGCACTGGTAACACCGAACATTAGCAGCGCCATGGCAAGACTTCGAGCTTGGTCACACTTGGCTCATTTCCTGGCTTTTTGGACTGCAAAAGTAGAACAAGACCAAAGGTTTCGATGGGATCCCAAAAATCTAATATCTGATCCAGACAATTGGGTCTTGTCTTCGCCAGATCCAGTCTTTGCCAGGCTAATCATCAGAGAAAAACAAGTTCAGATATACCTCTATAAGCCATATCTATTTTGACGATACTGACCGAAACTTCCTACTTACTTCTGCCAAATTTCCGGTTTCGCCCGAATTCCGAGCGAACTACTAGTCCAGCAAAAAAAAAAGAAAATTCAGAAACGAATCTAGCGGATCTCCTTATCCCTATAAAGAACATCTAATCAACTTAAAATAAAACTTTGACTAAAAAAAAAAAATCTGGTTAAAACCGGATTCCGGACTAATTATATGTCCGGGTAAAAAATTATTGTCATATACAGACTCCGCGTCTCTTCTTACCCCTAAATCTGTCATCTAATCAACTTCAGATAAAACTTTCGCTTTTAACAAACCTTCCGGTTCTGCCCGGATTCCTGGCCAGCTAGTTGTCCGGTGAGAAAATGGTCTTCACCATCGTGTTCAGTATGTCTTCTTACCCTTGAATCGAACATTTAATCAAAATGAAACTTTTACTTTTAACCAAATTTCCGTCTTCTTACCCCTAAATCGAACATTTAGTCAACTTCAAATGAAACTTTTACTTTTATCCAACTTTCCGGTTTGTGCCGGATTCCGGACGAACTGCTTGTCCTACAAGAAAATGGTTTTCACCATCGTACTCAGCATGTTTTGTTACCCCATAATCGACTATCACATTAGCTGTTTAAAAATATTTCGTTTGTCCCTTAATTTGAAACCCCTCCCCCACCCTCAAATATAGGGCTACAGAGCCCATCTTCGAACTTGACCTGTACTTTGACCAAAGGATCCTCCCACCAAGTTTCATCAAAATATCTCAATCCCTTCGAGAGTTATCGTGCGGACAGACGGACTAGACAGACGGACAATTTTTGCGATGTCATAGGTATCCCTCCACTTACGTTTTGGGATTCCAAAAAAGAAAAAGAACAAGATACAAGTAATTTTGAATGTTGTCGTTTTAAATTCAGGAGATCAATTAGATCAAAACAGCATGTATAACTGTGTTACAGGAACCCTAATTGACCCCTAATTGCAGTCTGCTCACTATCCCCAAGCTGCCACAAAGCACATCAAAGCTCGGGTCCCCTAGGGAATTTCAGTTGTTTGTCGAATAGGCGGCTTTTTGAGGCCAGTGTGACCAAGCTCTTCGCTCCCAAAAATAAGGGCAAAAGTGAAATTTTCGAGCTTTTAAGACGAGCTAAAAATAGGAAAAAAAAGGGTAAGACGAGCCGAAGACAAAACAAATCCTGGAGCTATTCCACACCTTTGGGCGAGCGAGTCCGCGCAGTAATAGCAAGATAACCCTTACAAGCAGACACAAACTATCATTTTTGCAAGAATAAATAAGGGAAGAATTGAGAACTCACATAATCCCGATGTCAGCATCCTAGATCTCTTTTCGTCCGATATTATTTACTGGGGGTGGAGCCTGGGTGGAGCTTCGCGTGTTGCCTCTTGCAGTATTAAATGTTACCTCCAGAGCAAAAGTGATGAAGCAGTCAGAAAAGGCGGGAAGTTCAAACAGTGCAGATTCTGAGGATTATATAAATGGAAACTCCTTTTCAATCTCGGGTCAGATTTGCATTATGAAGCTTATGTTGTCACCACCCTTCACAAAGACGGTGAAGCCCAAGGGAATGCGGCATTTGATGACTCAGGGGAGCAATTAAGCAACTTGAACGCTGAAGCACAGATCTAACATGCATGCATTTAGTTCAGATTCAATAGGACTGGTGTGAACATTAGTAATTTTATTTTGGTCTTCTCAGGACTGTAAAGAATCGCTTCTAGAAAAGGTATTAAGCTTGGACATTATTTAACTGTCGAAATGTACTCAATGAGTTACTATGTTTTGTTTTTAAGTTGTACTCTACACGAAATTTAGTTCATATCATTTTCTCGTGTAGTTGCGAAAAACAGTATAAAGTCCTAATTTTAATTAACGATTGCTGAGTGTAGGATATCTTTCAAGACGTATCAGTTTGTGATAACAACTTATTATTCTTGTTCAAAAAGGTATATCATTATCTCGGATAGTTGCACTTTACATCTGCCCACATTTGTCATTGTCTATGCCTTTTCGTAATGTTTTTTTTTTTATTATCATGATTTTACATCATTCAAGTTGGAATTTGGGCATAGCTGGCGAATTGTACTCAAAGAGTTGTTATGTTTTGTTTTTAAGTTGTACTCTGTACACAAAATTCAGTTCATAACATTTCTCGGTTAGTTGCGAAAAACGTTGGCTTGAAGTATTTCCCAATTTAAGATTTTAATTTATTACTGAAAATGATAATTGCACGGTACCATTCAAAACGTCTACATTTGAGATAACCATTTATTATTTTTGGTCAAAATGTATATCATTATCTCGGGTAGTTGGCTAAATGTTTCACTATCTATCCTATTGACAGTCTTTTTTTTTCATCACTAAGAATCTGCCATAGAGATTGCATGAATGTTTGGAAGCGTGTCCCTTCCTTCTTTAAACTTATAGTGTTCAGTCCAAATCGGTCCTTTTCTGCCTTTATTTTCGTCATCCTTGAATGTAGAATTGCACGACTTCTATCATCTCACTGTACTTTAGCCCCTTGTCTCGTCTTTTAAACTAGTGGTAGCAGCGATTTGTTGAAAGAAGAAGGGCAAAATGTCG
Source organism: Branchinecta sandiegonensis (assembly GCA_030848855.1). NCBI lineage: Eukaryota > Metazoa > Arthropoda > Branchiopoda > Anostraca > Branchinectidae > Branchinecta > Branchinecta sandiegonensis. Next base: position 6,113,368 of record JAUPMV010000016.1, on the reverse strand, counting down.
GCCTCTTTCTGTTTAATTTGAATTTGGCGCACTTCCTTGACGCGAAGCATGGCGATCAGAAGAAATAGCGCCAATATTTACTCTGTGGTCTGGACACGCGCCGAATAGGCTCCACCCCCGGTACTTGAGGATCGGGCAGAAAACAACGTCCCATGATTCTAGTCTTCTCAATTCTTCCCTTATTTATTCTTGATTTTTGTTCAATATCTCGAGGTCTGATGAAAAGCCTTGACTTTAAGCGAACGTGCAGACGATTTTTACGCTTTCAACTGTGTGTTAGGATACGGGTATCGGGAATGCCAAGTCCCTTCAAAACTTCGAATTAAACTCTGCCAGCGTAATTTCACAAGAAAGGGCACTTTTCAAATGCAAAAATAATCCTAAATAGGATTTTCTATTAAAAGTAAAACTACACTGTAAAAAGTTTCTCCGAGTAAGGATTAAACTTAACTGCAGTATTTGCTACTGGGATTATCTTATCTCTACTAAGATCAGATTAATCCGAATCAGAGATGAGATTATCTTTTTAGAGGCAAGATTAATCCCAGTAGCAAACACTGCAAGGTTTTTTTTACAGTGTATTTACACTCTGTTCCATTTAGCACAATCTGGTCAGTTTAAACGGAGCCTTCCTTGACCGCTCACCCCCAAAACGCAGTCAGTAAAGAGCACGGGCCTAAACCCTGACTGCAATATAGTTAATTGGAGGCATTTCTAACCGTTCAAAGAAGGAGGAAAGTTTTCCATATGATGCTCAGTCTTCGGAAAAGGAGTCGACCAAGAGCCGGCTACAATGGCATGGTAGCACGAATGGGACGGCGGATTCCAAAGACCCCAATGTAAAAGCCCCAATACTTTCAGCCAGCATCCGAACAAAAAACGCTCTAAACAACACACAACGATCAGCTCTGTTGCGCAGTCAAAAGCGGAACCTTTTCGCGTGAAGAGCGACTTTAAAGTTTAACTGAAAAAGGCAGAGATGGGACAGTCTTGTTACCCCTTACTTATTTGATTAAAGAGGCTTGAAAACCCGATGAAAATGTGTTACTTCGTTGCTTCGCTATACACGAATAATCAGTTTTCAAATAGTGGATTTTCCCTGTCAGATTCGTGGTACTACCTGTGCCGTATGGTTGACGAAAAAGATTTATGAAATTTTTTTGTTCAGGCACTAAGCAGTCTTCACCAACCTTATTACAGCCCACTGAAAAGCCACGTTTGTGTTCAGATTCAAATATTCTGCGTCATAGTAGAAATTGCGCTGTGGGGACAGCAGTAGATATTCTGAACCTCACTACTAGAGCAGATAGTGGAAAATAAAAAAAAATCTCTTAGGAGATCCGAATAACTCAATGTGTTCAGTTAAATGATGCAAAAATAAGTTTGCTTTTCAGTTAAACTTTAAGAGGTAATTTAATTATGATTTTTAACTTAAAAATAAATATGTTTTTTTGAGAAAAACCCGTGATTCACTGACTCCTCAGGACAAAAAGAGATGACGAACCGACAGATTTCTTCCTAATAAGCATTTACCTGTTCCCACTGCACACCCATACAAATGCACGGACACGCACGCTAGGTAGTGCACTCGGCGTAAAGCCAACTTCGGGACAACAATTCTACACGAAAATCGGTGTTTAAAAAATTTGCAATAATTTCCGATAACCGCTGGCCAGTGCCGGCCGAGTCAGCTCCTATACTGTGGATCACGCGGACTGCGTTTCTGTGTTAACACTCTGTATTCGTCTTATTCAAGTTCAAGAGGACGTCAAATTTCGAATTGCGTTTTCTGACTACAGTATTGTAACGTTTGCTGACTTTGAACAGTGTCATTTTATATAAGTTAATCTGGTCAGTTTCCTCATATGCCTTCCAAGTTTTTGTCCTAGCTTATGTGGAAGCGTTTCAGGAAATTTCCGGTGCCCCCCTCCAGCTCCCCCCCCCCCCCCACAGGTATCGAATCTGGTCCGGATTTGAAACTGAATATCTGAAATACTTGTTCTTGACACATGTCAAGTTTCATGCATGTCCGATTACCCTTTCCAAAGTTATGCATGTTAGTAGTTTCCAGATTTCCCATCCCTCCACTCCCCCCCACTATGGCCGGATCTGGAAAGTGATTATTTCCAAATTAATCTGGTCGGTTCCCTGACAGGCCTGCCAAGTTTCATTGTCCTTGCTTATGTGAAAGCATCTCACGAGATTTGTTTAAATTTAAGTTTAGTAAGCATTTGTTCTGACCACTTGGTCTTACTTTAATCTATAAACTGTACCTGTCCCCGCATTCGGCTCTCAATACAACCACGCGTAGCCCTAATGGTAGAGCGCTGGACATAAACCAAAGAGGTCATTGGATCGATTCTGTCTTTGGACATCGCTCTTTTGCTCCCCTTTTCTTGCAAAAGAATAGTAATTGATGCGTGAGTGTTTTTTGTAAGCAGAATGTTGTTGTATAGGTGTGAACCGTTATGAATGGCATGTATAATAATATAAAAATAGTGTTACCACATTACGTAGAATAGAGAAGACTGCCACCTGCGGCCAACAAACCCTTTGGGGCTTTCTTAGCAGGTGCTGTAAAATGTTTTGTATACATTTGTAAAATAAAATCTAATCTAATCTAATCTAATCTAATCTTTTGCTACCGTTGTTCCTGGTTTCCGGACTCCCGGATCCGGGGAAAGTCGGATTGCGGAAGTGATTATTTGTAAGTTAATCTGGTCGGGTCCCTGATATGCCTGCGAAGTTTCATCGTCCTAGCTTGTGTGGAAGTGCCCGAACTAGCAAACCTGGACCGACCGCCCGACCGACGGACGGACAGAAATTGCGATCACTATATGGCACTTGACCATAAAAACCCGAAGGCCATATACTGGTTAAACAAAAAATAAAAAACTAAGAAACATCACTTCTCAACTCGGGTGCTTTTTGCACAAAATTACCAAAAGAAACAATCACCCTTTGGTGACGTAGAACGTAAGATACCAAGAAGCTGCCCACCATTCCCAGAAAACAATGAACCCCTGAAGTGCGAAGGCTCCTGGCACCTGAAAAGAAAATGATCCAGACCATCCCCATCAAGGTGGCAAAGAGGACAACTCGCACCTGAATCCAACACTTCAAAAACTTAAAAGGTATTCCTAAATTGAAATAAAATTCACTACCGAAAGACTCTTTAACTTGCCTGTCATAAGCTAAACTCGGTGACTCATCTAATGCAGACCACCATTTTTGAATTTCTTGCTCATATAAACGTGTCTTAAAACTTCGGTAAAAATCGGAAGGATCATTTGTCGGACCTAGGCCTTCATTCCAAACAAAAGAAAAACCTGTTGTGTTCAATATATTTTTAATTATGTAAGGCCATGATGATTTTTTACCCATTTGAACCATTTAATCATAACCTTCTTTTTAATCATAACCTTCTTTTTAATCATAACCTTCATTGTGTCAGGCATAGACTCTTCTGCTCGGGATTTACCCCGTCTTGGTGAAAAAATACTAGATCGACTTAACATTGAAATGGGACTGAGTCTTGACAAATCTGTTATCAAGAGTGCAAAACGTTTGGGAGCTGCTTCTGAAACTAAGACTCCGATTGAACTTACCTTTTTTGCTGAGGCATCTGCGGTCGAGATACTGCGCAGTCGCAAGAATCTGAAGGGTTCCCGAATCTATGTGAACGAGGCTTTGACCAAGGAAAGGCAAGAAATTTACAAGCTTGCGCGCAATAAATTTGATTCGAAAAATGTATGGACTTTGCGAGGTGTGATTTATGTCAAATGCGGTTCGCAAAACATTCCGTGTAGATCGATTTCTGACGTAATTCAGATACGTAATGTGTCAAATGAGCCCGTGGCTTAAATACAAAAAGTGGCGATTTTGTTTCGTTTTTCTTTCTTTATGGATCGTTTTCAGTCTTTTCTTGATTCCCGTCTGAAACTGGATGTTATTCTAAATACAGCAACTGGCAGTGATAAAGATATGCCTTATGTGAAAAACCTACCCGAGTGTGAATTTTCTTCGGATGGCATTCTAACCGATAATTCTAACAAGTGTAAATTTCCGATCCGATCGCTACATGTGAATGCGCAAGGGTTGCAAAGTGCATTCAATGAACTTAAGTTCTTGCTTACATCTAGTCCTAAGGACATTGTCGGAGTTTGCGAAACTTTTTTGTCTGCTAATACACCTCTTACAATGTTAGATCTGCCTCGGATGAAGTGTATTTCACGTACAAGGTGTCAAAATATGAGAGGAGGGCAGATATTGTATATTCGTGATGACTGGTCTTTTAGAGTTCTTAGTGATTTTTCTGTTTTTGATGAAGGGTTATGTGAAACTATTTTTGTTGAAGTTAGCCCCTTGGGCTGTAACCCATTTATTTTTGGGTCTGTATATAGACCTCCGTCTGGCAATCCTAAAAATTTTTTTGAAGTTTTTGAACCGCTGTTGAAAAACCTGGAAGCATCTAGGAAACCGGTCATAATCTCTGGTGATTTCAACTTTGATCTGCTGAATCTCGATGTTGGCAATAATAAGGATTTTCTAAGTATGATGTTGTGTTCTAGTCTTCTTCCAAGTATATCTCTGCCAACTCGAGTTACAGCTAATACAGCTACACTATTGGATAACATATTTTATTCTCCTGATTTAGTTCATGCAACAGAATCGTCAGTAATTTTGTCTGACATGTCAGATCATTTTCCGGTGAGTGTTCTTCTGGATTTGAAAAATAGTAATAAACAACTTCGTGATTCAACAATGAATAATTCTAAAAAACGATATGAATGGATTGATTATAAAATCCTTCGGCAGTTGACTGAGGATCATGATTGGAGTTCGGTTTATGATTCAGATGACGCAAATGCTGCATTTTCGAATTTTATTGATCAAATGATTCGACTGCGGGATAAGGCTTCCTCGACACGAGTTTTGCATGGAAAATTTGCGCAGAGATTTGACCCGTGGATTTCAGAAGGTATTTTGGTATCACTAAAACATAAAAATAAAAAGTTTAAGAATTATTTAAAACTGCAGACACCTGAGTCTTTTGAAGAATATAAAGTTTACAGGAATAAGCTAAATTCAATTATAAGACATGGGAAGAGAAAATTTTATAAAGATAAATTCTTGGAATATAAATCTGATATGAGAAAGACGTGGCAAATGATAAATGAAAAAATACGTCCTCATAGTCGTAAGAGTACTAGTGTTGATTGCCTGGAAATAAATGGGGAAAAAATTACTGAGCCTAAAGATATTTTAAACGCTTTTGGAGATTATTTTAGTAATATTGGTTCTAGACTTGCATCGACTATGAGTACGCAGCTGAATTCCCCTTTTATTCCAGTTAATGGGCAACATGCGGAAAGTTCGTTTACTTTTTCTGAGATTGCGCCACAGGAGATAAAAAAAACTGTTGTGAAGCTTAAACAGAGTTTTTCTGCGGATGAATTTGGTTTTTCAGCACAAATTGTTAAACACATAGCGTCGAGCATTTCACCTTTATTGGCACATATTTTCAATCTGTCACTTACACATGGGATTTTTCCTGAGCTACTAAAAAAAGCAAATGTTATAGCATTACCTAAAGCAGGTAGTTCAATTGATCCTGCAGATTATAGAGGTATCTCTCTGCTTTCGGTTTTTAGTAAAATTTTGGAAAAAATTGCAAACAATCAATTAAAAAAATACTTATTTGATAATAAGATTTTACACACTTCTCAATATGGTTTTATAAAGGGAAAGTCAACTGAACTGGCAATTCATGAGCTTTTATTGAATATAAATGATTCATTAGATGGTGGTCAACATGCTTTGGCGATTTTCCTTGATGTTGCCAAGGCGTTTGACACCGTAAATCATTCTTTGCTTCTTGCAAAACTTAAGTCTTACGGATTTTCAACACAAGCTGTTAATTTTTTTGCATCTTATCTTTCTGGGAGACGACTAGAATGTGTTGATAAATCCCGTGATCTTCGTTCAGATACTTTCCAGATTAACTACGGAGTACCTCAGGGCTCTGTCCTTGGGCCTATTCTATTTCTTCTTTTTTTAAATGATTTACCGGAAGTTTTGCCTCTTTGTAAAATTATAATGTTTGCTGATGATGTAGTAATTTTTTCTTCTCACCGGGACCTAGCAGTTCTTTTCCAGAACCTTGAAAGCACGTTACTAGCTGTATCTGATTGGTACTCAAGGAATTTACTAGCTCTTAACGAGAAAAAATGCCAATATATGTTATTTTCGCGTACTGGATCAGTCAGTTCAGATAGCTTCTCTCTTTTGTTAAATGGTCTTGAATTAAAAAGGGTTGATCAGTTTAAATACCTTGGTGTAATTTTAGATGAAAATTTGTCGTTTCATAAACATGTGAAAACACTATCGTTAAAAATTTCCCGAAATATTGGTATGCTATCACGTCTTCGTTATTTTTTTCCTAAAAATATTCTAAAATCAATTTATTATTCTTTTGTCCACCCATATTTTCTTTATTGTATTTCTGTTTGGGCTTCTACCTTTTCATCTGTATTTAAACCTCTCCAAATACTCCAGAATAAAGCAATGAGGATTCTTTTTAATGTTGAATATAGATCTTCAGTTAGACACCTATATGGGACTTCAGGAATATATTCCTTGGATCAACTTCATACAATTTCTATTTCTAATATTTGCCATGATTATCTATACAATAGTTTACCTTCAAATTTCTCTGGTATTTTTCCAACTAATTCCCAATTTCATAATTATCCAACCACTCATCGTTCAGATTTTTCGTGCGAATTTCGCCCTACGTCAAGAGCGAGTTTCAGCATCCGTCACACTGGGCCAAAAATCTGGAACTCAATTCCAGTATCAGTGCGAGAATGTAGCAATAAGCGACAGTTTCTAAAATTACTGAAAAAAAAATTTACGACGCGTAGTTGAGCAATTTCTTTTGTTTTTGTTCTCTTTTTGTTGATGTTAAAATGTAGTTAGAAGACGGCTTTTTATTTTATTTTCGTTGTGCAACATTGTCAGTGCTAAAGTATGCCACCAGGCATGTGCACTGGTCCGTGATTTTTATCTATGTTTGTTGTAATTAAATAAAACTATAAACTATAAACTAAACTATAAACGAGCCGGTCATTAGGTAGTTCAATTATCCTTAGCCAAAATCTTATCATTTGCAGGATTCTCGTCTTTCTTAAAGCACAACTCTTACTACAAATGATCTTTTCCCTATGAAATGAATCAGAAAAAAATGTTTTTGACAATACCATTACTTTCGACTGAAAACCAGTGATTCTCTTGTTAGCGCTTGTCGATTACCTCCAGCCTTCCTGCTCTCCGACGCGGCGGCTGGGCGCAAAACATTTGAAAACTGATCGTGCCTTGGTTAAAAAGTGGGAAAACTAAGCAAATAAAAGAAGTAACAAACAGAAGATTATCACATCCTTATGTGCGAAAGAGTTGTCAGCGGACGTTGAAGATTCCGGCAAACTTTTCGTTGGGTAACGGGAAAACTCGGCAAGGCCGAAAAAGCGCTAAAAAATTCGTAGTTACGAAACGAAACAATGGAGAAAGGTCGGGATTTTAGAAGCTTATATTTCCTTATAGGAGCTAAGTATATTATAAAAGGCAGAATAAGCAAGAGAAAAAATACCAAACTCACCCCTCGTTACTAAAGTATGCGTGGTTATATGGAGGCCAAAAACCCTTTTAAAATATTGCAGCTGGAGCGTTTCCAGCTGTTTTGCTTGTTCATGACCCCATAATTCAGCACCATAATGTAATGCAAGAACATACTACTGTGTCTGTACCTCAGATGGTGACGCCACGAACAAAGTCTTTGAGAACCAAAGGATACTTGGCATGCGTAGCAGCATGGTGTGAGTCATGAACATTTCATAAATGTCATAAGATAGTTGTTCCTGCCACAATACATGGTACTGGCGCTCAGAAAAGTCGGAAACTACATAGGTTCTTCACAAAAATCACGGCATCGTGACGTGAGCCTTATGGAATCCGCAGAGGTGGTGGAATCTGGCAAGACATTGGAGAGGAGCCAGCGTCTTGCGGTTTGATTAGGGTGTGCCCATAAATATCAACATTTTCGGGAAAAAAAAATACTGAACTCCGATAATCACAGGGGCATACTGCCGGATTTCATAGAGCAGGAAGACGCAAGGGTCACAAGAAGAGCGGTTAAACTTGCTAGTAAACCCCAGCTGAAGCTCCCTCCATATCAATCATCTGAGCGATATCGGAAATCATTTGCGCCTTGCTCTGTTTGACTATATTGTTGATATTTATCAGTTGTGACGTGATCAAGTTTATGGTTGTTTTATTAATAGTGATTTCAGCGTGTTGTTTTTATACGTAGTCATAAGTATTTGACCCGACGATCGAATATTATGTAACACAAACAAATTGTATATAATATTAGTAATACTTTATTATGGACCAAATTAAGAAACCAAAATTGTATTTTGCATGCAGATTATGTAAAGTAATAGTATAGTATGTACTTGTATGTTAGTGAATTTGTATTGACATTTTCCTATGCTATTTTTCGGAATGAAGAATTTTTAAATGAATAAAGTGAACTGAATTAAAAAGTCGCCTTTCGACTTCGAGACTGAACTACAGTACAGTCATTGTACTTCGAGGTTCTTGGCTTAAAAGTAAAACAAAAACCCAGATGTTTAAAGGAGCCATTAAAGAACTACTTTGACTCACCACTATTTGGGTTCTACCATGGAAGTGGATCAGGGGCGTCACGTATGTGGGGACGGGGGCACGCCCCCCCCCCACCCAATATTGCCGGCCAGTCGATTTTTCGTGAAACACTCGATTTTTTTTCTTGGAAACAGTAGATTTTTCTTCAAAACAGTCGGTTTTTCGTAAAAACAGTCTTTTTTTTCTTAAAAACAGTCGGTTTTCCCCCAAACCAGTCGATTTTTCTTCAAAACAGTCGTTTTTTCTCAAAACAGTCGTTTTTTTGCAAAAACAGTCGAAAAAAAATACCAGCCAGTCGGTAAATACCTCCCCCCCCCCTCAAACATTTCGGTTAGTAACGCCTCTGAGTGGATGAACATATCAGCATCCAAAGTTATCTAACGTCCAAGGAGGCATACCTCCGATGTAAGCAATTTTGCCTTTTTACGCATACAATGTTTTTTGTGCGACTTTTCCTTGTATGCTCCTGAAACGTTTTCTGTTCGACTTCTCAACTCCGGGTTCTCAAGTTTTTTTCTGGCTTTTCTTTGGCTTATGACGGACGCCTTCTATTTTTTGGTCTGACGGAAAACCTTTATAAAATTCAGATCTCGTAAAATGGTCCGAAGACTTTCCATTAAGACTTCCCGCAAGAACAGTGGAGGAATCGATTTCCTTTGTAACAGGCTGCCTTTTCCCATTCTTTCTAGCATGTTGGATACAACCACCTAGTCCATCAGCAGACACAGAGAGCGATACCGAAACCTGTCTGTTTATCCTGCGGACAGACGACCAGGTTTTCGCATTCTTTTAAACATGTTGGATACAACCACTTAGTTTATCAGCAGACACAGAGAGCGATACCGAAACCTGTCTGTTTATCCTGCGGACAGACGACCAGGTTTTCGCATTCTTTCAAACATGTTGGATACAACCACCTAGTTTCTCAGCAGACACAGAGAGCGATACCGAAACCTGTCTGTTTATCCTGCGGACAGACGACCAGGTTTTCGCATTCTTTCAAACATGTTGGATACAACCACCTAGTTTATCAGCAGACACAGAGAGCGATACCGAAACCTGTCCGTTCATCCTGCGGACAGACAACCAAGTTTTCCCGGCCGGATTTCTTAACTATCATCATAATGGTGAAAAAATCCCAAGTTTTCCGTACAGAATGATGAGAGTACCGAAAATCCTGGCAAGAATTCTAGCCAGGCACAGCCCGTCCCTGATACTGTGTTTGCACCATTACAGAAATTCCAACCACCTTTACGAGAGCCGGATCCACCTAGGGAACACGAGCGCAAGCAAGAGGTATTCAAAAGTGCTGCAGGGTCTTTCGGCCCTGAGCTTACGCTGCTTATCTGACTTATCCCCTGGAGAAGCGCTGAGGATCGGGTGCTCGCAGACTCGGATCCCTGCGAGGATTTCGCACCATGATGAATTCCATATGGAACAGTTGAGATTTTTTCAACATGATGAAGAAATAGCAGAAAATCCAGCCGGGAAATCCTGATTGTCTGTTCGCACTGTCCCGGATACACAACTCGGTTTCTCGTCGCACTGTGAAAATTCCCTTCCCAAGCCGCAAACAGTAGCTGACACTATCCGACGATTATTTGAACTGAGGGATCCCAGGATCCTAGCAGCATCTTTTAAATTCTTTGTGCGCCAAATCCCTGAGCAACCCATTCCCCAACAAGAACCCAGATGCACTCGAAACGATAGATGATCAAGCTTGATGACCAAGTTTAGCTGCCATGCTGGAAAAAGCACCAAGGAAGCTTGCAGACTGAGAGGAAACGGAAGTAGCGATACCAAGCCCCAACACCTTTGCGACACGGCGCAGCAAGCAACCGAGAGCACCATCCCAAGAGCGACTTCAGCATAACTGCAGGTGTATCCATCTTTACTAGCCGACTCTCACTCTATTCCGGGTATCCGTTAAAGCTCTGTAGTTTAGGATTAATAAGAAAAGCCACCTTCGCAATGCGGAGGAAATATTTGGGGAATAAACTAGGACGTATTGGTCCCTATTTTTGCCCGATGTGTGGTAGTGAGAATGAGAATTTGTTGCATCTGATGTGTGAATGCCGTGAGCTAGATGACCTGCAGGTTGAGATTTTTGGGAATGTAATTAAAATGAATGATGAGATGAAGTATGGATGATGAACGTTATTGGAAGTAAGTGTTTTCAAGATGTGAAGAGGCTGGTAAGGTTCCTAAAGGTAGCTTTAGCCCACAGAGAAAATTTCTTTTAGTTTAGTTCTATTTTTTCGTTTAAGTGTTCTCATTTTTGTTACAATTTTTGCCATGGCCTCAGGCTTTTTGTGCAATAAATTCTATTCTATTCGATTACTTTGATATTTAGTATTAGCTTTCAAGTTAAGCCTTTGCATCCTGAAGAAATGAGCGGCTATAGAAGTGGTTGGTAGTCCAGGAGACCGAAGCTGTCTGGAGGACAGCCAAATCTTCAAAGGTCGAGCATCTTGAAGAAATGCAGCGGCCATAAAAGAGGTTGGTAGTCCAGGACACCGAAGACAGCCAAATCTTCAAAGGTCAAGCATCTTGAAGAAATGCAGCGGCCATAGGAGAGGTTGGTAGTCTAGGACACCGAAGACAGCCAAATCTTCAAAGGTCGAGCATCTTGAAGAAATGCAGCGGCCATAAAAGAGGTTGGTAGTCCAGGACACCGAAGACAGCCAAATCTTCAAAGGTCGAGCATCTTGAAGAAATGCAGCGGCCATAAAAGCGGTTGGTAGTCCAGGACACCGAAGACAGCCAAATCTTCAAAAGTCGAGCATCATGAAGAAATGCAGCGGCCATAAAAGAGGTTGGTAGTCCAGGACACCGAAGACAGCCAAATCTTCAAAGGTCGAGCATCTTGAAGAAATGCAGCGGCCATAGAAGAGGTTGGTAGTCTAGGACACCGAAGACAGCCAAATCTTCAAAGGTCGAGCATCTTGAAGAAATGCAGCGGCCATAAAAGAGGTTGGTAGTCCAGGACACCGAAGACAGCCAAATCTTCAAAGGTCGAGCATCTTGAAGAAATGCAGCGGCCATAAAAGCGGTTGGTAGTCCAGGACACCGAAGACAGCCAAATCTTCAAAAGTCGAGCATCTTGAAGAAATGCAGCGGCCATAAAAGAGGTTGGTATTCCAGGACACCGACGACAGCCAAATCTTCAAAGGTCGAGCATCTTGAAGAAATGCAGCGGCCATAGAAGAGGTTGGTAGTCCAGGAGACCGAAACTGTCTCAAAGGTCGAACATCTTGAAGAAATGCAGCGACCATAGAAGAGGTTGGTAGTCCAGGACACCGAAACAGCCAAATCTTCAAAGGTCGAGCATCCTGAAGAAATGCATCGGCCATAAAAGCGGTTGGGAGTCCAGGAGACCGAAGCTGTCTAGAGGACAGCCAAATCAAAAGGTCGAGCATCTTGAAGAAATGCAGCGGCCATAGAAGAGGTTGGTAGTCCAGGACACCGAAGACAGCCAAGTCTTCAAAGGTCGAGCATCTTGAAGAAATGCAGCGGCCATAGAAGAGGTTGGTAGTCCAGGACGCCGAAGACAACCAAATCTTCAAAGGTCGAGCATCTTGAAGAAATTCAGCGGCCATAGAAGCGGTTGGTAGTCCAGGAGACCGAAGCTGTCTGGAGGACAGCTAAATCTTCAAAGGTCGAACACCTTGAAGAAATGCAGCGGCCATAAAAGAGGTTGGTAGTCCAGGACAACGAAGACAGCCAAATCCTCAAAGGTCGAGCATCTTGAAGAAATGCAGCGGCCATAAAAGAGGTTGGTAGTCCAGGACACCAAAGACAGCCAAATCTTCAAAGGTCGAGCATCTTGAAGAAATGCAGCGGCCATAAAAGAGGTTGGTTGTCCAGGACACCGAAGACAGCCAACTCTTCAAACGTCGAGCACCTTGAAGAAATGCAGCGGCCATAAAAGAGGTTGGTAGTCCAGGACACCGAAGACAGCCAAATCTTCAAAGGTCGAGCATCTTGAAGAAATGCAGCGGCCATAGAAGAGATTGGTAGTCCAGGACGCCGAAGACAGCCAAATCTTCAAAGGTCGAGCATCTTGAAGAAATGCAGCGGCCATAGAAGAAGTTGGTAGTCCAGGAGACCGAAGCTGTCCGGAGGACAGCTAAATCTTCAAAGGTCGAACACCTTGAAGAAATGCAGCGGCCATAAAAGAGGTTGGTAGTCCAGGACACCGAAGACAGCCAACTCTTCAAACGTCGAGCACCTTGAAGAAATGCAGCGGCCATAAAAGAGGTTGGTAGTCCAGGACACCGATGACAACCAACTCTTCAAAGGTCGAGCATCTTGAAGAAATGCAGCGGCCATAGAAGAGGTTGGTAGTCCAGGACACCAAAGACAGCCAAATCTTCAAAGGTCAAGCATCTTGAAGAAGTGCAGCGGCAATAGAAGAGGTTGGTAGTCCAGGAGACGGGGACCGAAGCTGTCCGGGGCACAGCCAAATCTTCAAGGTCGCGAGTCTTCTCGGCTTACACCGTCGCAAAAGCAAGAGCTTTGTTTATACTGATGATACAGATGGTGCTTATTCGCTTTAAAAACAACAGTTTCAAGGGCCATGATTTTCTTCTTTCCTATTTGGTTACGATTCCCAAGATCATACCACCTTCGTTATGCTGCGATCCTGCAATGTTCAAATCCCTGTCTGGTTCGCCGCACACTACCTGGTCTGGTTCGGAGTTCCTTTAGCCTGAAAGCTAAACGTCACTTCTTACCAATAACAGCCTCTAGAGCTTCCAATCCCTTGGATAACGTGACAGGCGTATATTAAGAAAACAGAAATCGATCATATTTTATCTGATTCAGGCAGAAGCAGCTTTAACCAAAACGCCACCTGCTTGGGATGCTCTAGCTAGTCAAGAAATGATGACGCGAAAACCCCTTGTGCAGCTTATTACACCGATATTTGACGTCAGCTACATTTTATTACACTGTTAAAGGTTTCTCGAGTAAGGATCAAAGTTAACTGCACTATTTGCTACTGGGATTAATCTCATCTCTACTGAGATAAGATTAATCCGAATTAGAGATAAGATTATCTTTTTAGAGACAAGATTAATCCCAGTAGCAAATACTGCAAGATTTTTTTTAGAGTGTAGAACTATATTTCGGCCCTTCTTGACACGGGTCCTCTTCAGGCTCAAGCCGCTCAAACTGGAGAAAGAACTTGCGAAAAAAAAATTCATACAGCTCTAATCAAATTCAGACGACGTATCGATTTTGCACTGTCAAATATGATTCGCAGTCAGCTTGGGCTGAAGGAAAATCTATTACATCGATTTGGACAATGTTTTAGAGAACGACACAGATACATCCATGGCCTAGGAGTTTGGACAACTTACCCTTCTGGAAGAGTTTCAGCGCCTTCTTCTTGCCCCGGCGCATTAACGTGGTAGACACAGAAGTTAGACATGAGATTTCGGGTTTCGCTGAAGTTGAAGAATGCTTGGAAGTTAGCCACATCTGTAAACAGGAATCTTTTACTGTGATGTTTTAGCTTTCCAGTATCCGGCCAGCGCTGTACAAGATTTGAATGAATTGTGCTTTTTGTCTTGGAGTCCGCATGTGCAAACCTCCAGAAACGAACACCCCTATTTTGAAAACGTCACGCTCAGGAAAAGAATGCTCTCCGTTGCATAGGACCAAAGACGGAGGTTCTATTGATTGTTTGTTGTTTCCTACAGGAAACAAGAAATTTGGATTTCGAAAATTCTCGCCTGCGGCACTCGATTTAATTTTCTATTGGCTATAAAAGATAGAAGCCGTTACTGCAATCGTATCCGGCAATATATTCTCCAAGTGGGCTTCGCCAGACCACCGCCTAATAGTTGGCTTATCGCCTTTCATGCTGCTCTTTAATGTTACTCTTCCTACCTAATCCTTTCTGTTCCATAATTCAAAGCTCGAATTCTCAGTTTCTAGGATTCGGTAAAATTTTGATTCTGCCCCTCCCCCACCCACACCCAACGAAAATGCACTTGCGAAGCCCCTGCTTTTTCCACAGGTAATCGGTTTCATTGAATGAACTTATTCTTTCGGGTTCGGGTTCTGTCAGATTCCTTGCAAGACATTTCTTGACATCATTTTCCTACTTTCTACAGTTGTAAATTTTGGAAATGCAGGCCTTTGTTGAAATTCAAATTCCCCGCGTCTGGGTGAATTTTGGGTTGTCGCCAGCAGCACAAGAGCCCCCTGTGAAAAATACAAAATCCCTCAGATGTGTCAACACATATCACTGTAATCAAATAAGCTCATTACTTATAGAGCTTGCTCCATCCTACTTACCGTAATTACTACGTCTGACCAAGAACAAATAACGAGATAGAACTGCTGTCTCCCTATCTCGGTCATACAAACATGCTGAGTCGAGTAAGATACGGCCGACTCCCGACGCAAGCGAGCAGAGGTTATTCGCTTCGCGCCACATCACGTTTCATTACCTCTACAAATAGCTATATCGCTGTTAAGTCGCTAAAGAGGAAATCTAGCAGTCATAGCTGATTGGTTCTATGGACGCGCTCCAGAGCGGGTCGGCACGCGGAGTACGCCTCCTGCTGGCCTCCTTCAATATTTCTTGTGCGATAAGCAACGGTGAAGACGTAAGAGGAGTAAACGCAGGGTTGCCACATGTCGCACGATAGAGTGAATTGTCACTCTATTTTTTTTTTTGTCACTCTTGTCCTACGTAGGACATAAAATTCACTCTATTTATTTAAATGTCCAGATTTGTCGCACAATAGTGGGATAATTCCAGAAAATACAAAAATAAACGCGGAATTCAACTCAATGCAAGTAATTTTAAGGCATTCCACTCTGTCTGTACTACATAAAGAGTTAGTTTTTGCTTTCGGTGGGAGTGAAGAAGGGGACTTTTTGGGAATATTTTCGTGCTAGTCATGCTCGGAGGATTCTGAACCGATTGAGATTCCGCCATTTTTGCAGTAGTGATACCGAACAAGAATGACCTTTTCGCGTTTTTTCATGAAAATAGAATTTCACTCCCAATTCACTCTCTGTCTCAGCCAAAAGTCACTCTCTAAATTTTTTTGATGTGGCAACCCTGAGTAAACGGGTATCAACATCAGATCGAAGCTAGAGTAAATACCTCTAGGTCCGCTCAATCACTGCATGCGACTGAAGACATAAGTTATATCTGATTATTTGTTCTTGGTCTGAGGTCAGAAATTTTGGCTTCTTGGCGTCAGGGCTGGAACGCATTTATCTATTTTTGCTAAAATATCACTCTACGAGGATCACTCCAATATCATTGCACGTTACAGAGATCCGCAGTTACCACGCTTACTATGCTCCCGAGCAATGTAAGCAAATAGTTACTACTAGCAAGCTACAGTTTCGAGAAAGTTGGAACGGCCAGCGTAATAACTTTTTGTGAGGTTGGAACGGAAATAGTAACTAGTGGTTACCATTGTCAGAAGGGTGGAAAACGCTCGTAAGGCGTATTCTCGCCGTTCCCCGAGGACTCCACTTGAGGAGTCCCCACGTTTTTGTTTATCCCGGGGACTCACTCCCCGTATTCTCGCAAGTCCCCACGGAGGGGGAAAGCTCCGATTACCATCACCATCATCAAAAAGGACTCCCTTTCAGATTTGGAGGGGAATAAATTTTTGCTAGTGTTGGTGCAATATAAAATTAATTAAAAACAATAAGAATAAACAAAACCAAAAATAAAGCGGATCCAGACTAATTTCGTCATTTGCATATTTTTTTTTCGAACGAAATCCATTTTGAAAGCATTCCCCGTGTTCTCGCTGTTTCTGTACACGGAGTACGCGTTCTCGCCGTTCTCTTCTATTTACTGAGGAGTCCTCGGGGAACGGCGAGAATACGCCTATAATCTTACTCAACTTATCATTATGGATACGGCCAACTGTCGCAGAAAGTTTCGTTTACTGGACCAGTCGTTTCGGAAGCTGTATCCCGACAAACTTGACACTTCTATCTCCTAAGAGGAAATCCTATCTCCTATCGGAAAATTGCCCCAGCTCCTCTAGTCCCTTAATACTAATGGTAGTTCGTGAGCTTGTAACGTCTTGTAAAACGAGAATGCTTCGTAAGGGCGAGATCGTTACGGCAGAAACAAGGTCATGCCCCTGAGCCGGTATTAGGAGAAATATCTTCCTATTCTGCTTGTTCTTCAGCTTGGGTTTCCTCTGAAGAACACAAACTGCCAGGTACAGAAATGGAATGATACCATTCGCTGCGAACGGCAAATCACGAGATTATACCGATTATAATGAAAGCCTGTTAGGAAAGAATGGTAGACCGATGGTTCGTTTTGGACCCCTCCCCTGTTTTTTTTCTTTTTTCTTTCTTTCTCGTTCCTTGTTTCCTTTATTTTTCTCTCTTTTTCATTTAAAAATGAAATCATTGGTTAATTTTTCGTCTCCTTCCACTTTCTTTATATAGAGTATTCAGTTCGTTGATCCTGTTTGTTGTTTAACTAATGTCGGTTATTTCCCTGCCCTAGCCAAGCACTCCTTTTGTGCTTTCCTGGTAGGAATGTTAATTGTGTATTTTGTTTTCGTCTTTAAATATATTCGAATGAAACTGAAATTTTTTATGGATTTTAACTATCGTAAAGGCTGCAGCACACCAAGGGGCTTGATCTTATCGTGGCGAGTCGTCAACCCCTCACCACTGACAAGGTGGTAGTATTAATGGCGTTTTTGGTGGTTCAACACTGAGCCAATATTGGTCAACAGTGCGTTCTAGCGACCAACAATATGTTGGTCAATTCGACTAATAACTGAACGTGTTGTTGAACAGTTCAACTTGTGCAGTAATCTGCCATATTTTTCAAATAGAACGTTTGGCGAATGTTCACCTCTGTTGATTATTCAGGGACATTTTGGCGGTCAACAGTGGTTTGTTGGTCAACACTGTTGACGAACAGAAGAACTGCAAAAAAAACGCCTTAAACTTGTTAGCCACCTAAGGGCGATTCTGGCGGCCTGGAAAGCTCCACTAGCTTATCCGCAATGTGTTCTTGCGACTGCGGCTACAACTCGCTTCGCTTATCGAAGCTGATTTCGCACTCCACTAGTTTCGGAAAGTGTCGTGAAAAGTGAATGCACTCAGATTTCAGATTTTCTTTTTCTTTTTCAGATTATTTCTTTACAAAAAAATAATATAATTCCTGGAACAAACTGCACGTCCGCCTAAAAAAAATCCATGCGGCCTATGGGAGCGAACATACAAGTAAGGAGCTCTACGCGGAAACTCCGTACGCGGAAAGCGAATTCGGCAAGCCAGAAAGAAGCTGTAAAGGCACTACGACTTTCCGTTCGTTCTGGCGCTCGGCGGATTCTCGCTTTATTTTTTGGAAAGCGAATCTGTGAGATCGCCCAATACAGTTCGATCGATTGTTCATGGTTAGAGTCCCGCTCACAGAATTCAAGCCGTGACGGTTACAGCACAACGTTTCCTACACATGGAAATAATAATCTCTTTTACTGGCACCTAGCCTGGTGTACACCAGCGTCCAGCGTGCCCAAGAACCGTCAAGTCAATTAGATGCTAACTGAACCGAAAGGGCGACATGCACCTGACTAAACTGGATTTGGGAAAAGGGATTTCCCGGCACTTTGGATACTTTGTATCTTTTTTCTTATAAGCAGTGAACTAAAAGACAAAAATGCTACTCGGCCGGGATTTGAACCCAGGACCCTCTGCATATTTAACTACTTGTAAAATGTTTCCATCTCAAGGGCGTCTTCCCCATTGAAAATTATATATATGGTTTATTTGGTTTTCACCATGAGACCCCGCCTTGTGGGTCTGGTATGTCTACGTAGTGGCTCCGACAATGGAGTCCTAGACTTCTAAATTATATTTGAAAACACTGTTTCTGGTTTGCTGGTCACGTCCACCAGAATTTGTTGGTGTATGTTTTTGTATGTTTCGGGGGGGGGGGGGGGGGGGTAGGTACAAGCCCCTTGTGTAAAGTGCCATCTATGTATTATTTGTCTCTCTTCTGGTTCGGTTCGAAATCCCCACCCCTCCCACACATGAAAAAGAAGACGATCACTCTGATTTGACAGAGAAGTCAACAGGAGCTAATCAGTTGAGGCTTGAAAAGAACAACTTACGATTGAGCCCAAGGTCATGGTAGGTCAGCAGTGCGGGCTTATTCCTCTGTCCCTGAACAGCAACAAGCAGCGTCCCTCGGGAGGTGGTAACTCTCTCCTCCTGGTAGACTCCTTCGCGTTTCTCTAACGACTTAACGTTCGGTGTGACAGTTGCAACGGCTTTCAGTTCGACGTCATCGTGATGATCCGCCGATACTCCCCTTGAGAAAGAACACCAATCGATGAGTTTCGAAAATTATGGGTAGAAGTAGCTCCAGCCCGATGGAAAATTTGTAGCCTGCGTAGTTGTACGATAGTCGTACGGAAAAGTTGCATGTATTGATATATACTATCATTTAATGTGCCTCAGACTAGGCCAACTTTAAGCAGTAGTATCCAGTCGCATCCTGCCTTGCTATAATAGCATCCAATCTTGCTAATAGTAGCATGCAGTAGAATGCAGTAACACGGAAACCTTGACATAGAAGCATGTAGTAGCATCAGTTCGTACTGCATGCTACTTTTTCGTACAACTTCATACTACTATTCTCAGATAGATTTTTCACCGGGAAGCTGAATGCGAATCGTATTTGATGGCGCTACATGTAAGAAGTCGGCTGGTATTCATTCTAAAGACATTTCGGCCCTTCTAGGCTAGGGTCCTAATCAGGCTCAAGCTCCAGCGACCCCTTGCCAAGGAGGGTAGAAATATCGCCAGATTAATATTTGATAGTGCAAAACGGATACGTCAGCTGAATTTTATTGAGCTTAAATATTCCTTCAGCCCAAGCTGACTGCGAATCATGTTTGAAAGTGCAAAACGGATACGTCAGCTGAATGTTTTTGGAGCTATATTTCGGCCCTTCTTGGCAAGGGTCCTCTTCAGGCTCAAAGCCGCTCAAGTTGGAGGATCCTTGCCAAAAAGGGCCGAAATATAGCTCAATAAATATTTCATAGTGCAAATCGGACACGTCAGCTCAATTTTATCTCAAGTTTTTATCTCAAAACCATTTTATTTTATCTCTATATGTTTTATTATATTATCTCAAAACTTGTGGGAAAACGTTAAATCTCAGCTGACTTTCCGGTTTAGCGTCACCGAATCAACAGAAGGGGCAGTTTATTCTGTTTCAGTTTATTTATTAAAAACAAAAAGTTCTACACTGTAGACTAATCCCCCCTAAGTGAACACTATCACTAACGGGCAGGCTTGAAAATGCTTGCACGATTTCAAACTCTTGACAAAGCAGTTGCATTAATTATTGTATGTTCTAATGTAGTGGTCCCAACCTTTTCCGTACCGCGCACCCTAATCAAGGTTTGAAAAGGTTGCGTACTCCCTTTTCCAGAACTTGAAAAACATATATTTATTGTCATAAATGATGAGGCATACATGGGTAGGAAAATACAAAAATTGAATTCCAAATCAATGAGACACATTTGAGGCTGCTTTGCAGCAAAAATTTGTTCAAATCTTGATTCGAAGTCATTAACGGCAATATTTGTTATAGTCAGCCTGTCTCTACCAGTTTGAGATCACGATAGCACCAAATGAATTTTGGATCCAGTTATAAGTTTTACCCCATTACGGCAAACTAATAAATACCAGTCATGGCGATAGTTCTTCTCGTGCTGTCCTCGACAGGAGGTTTTCGCAAAACGGAACATTTTCTCTTATGTCAGGAAAATCTCGATAACGGACAAAGACTATAATCAGTGCGTCATGTGACACATCGGTGCTTTCACTGTGTCGCAAACATTTTCGTTGGATTAATTCGCGACTTGAATGACAATATCACTAGCAATGTCTTTGATTCTTCATGAAACAATATTGTTTGACACGGGAATAGCTTTTATGGCAGTAGGCTAGCTGTTTTGGAATCAATATGATATAATCAAGTTTCACTAGGGGCTTGTAATCAGAGGCGTAACGTACGGGTTGCCCCCCCCCCCTCCTCTCAAAGTGTTCGGCCAGTCGGTAAAAGAGAGACGAGTCGGCGCGAAGCGCCGCGATTTTTCTTAAAAACAGTTAGTTTTTTCGAAAAATAGTCCCCAAATTTTTTGGTAAGTGATGCCTCTGCTGGTAATATTAGGCTTTCGACAATCAAAAACCAGCGAGATGAGATTTTGAAGCTACACGCTAAATCAATTTTAGTACCTTTTGGTACGCGTACCACCGATTGGGAACGCCTGTTCTAATGCCCTTGTCGGTGAGGTATTTTCAACGACAAGTTTTAAAATAAACACAACACAAGGCTTGGAATTACACAGACTGTCATGCCAGTAAGCAACAAAAGAAGACGCGTCCCAATAAGCAATCGCAAATTCATTTAGAGGCCCAATCGCTCTCTCATTTTTTTTAATATACCAGATGGTTTTTTCTGTCACTGTATAATGGGGGACAAATAAACATTTCAACACATTAATATAAATAATATCTGCTTTTCATTCTGAATGACCAGGGGTGCAGTTTTGACCTTTTCGTGAACACTAAACAAAGAGTCTACTTGCTACATACCGACAAAATGCTCACAGATAACTATGCAAAAAAAAGACAAACCAAAAGATCAGCCAAATCTCCGAAAGTAACGAGCTAGCACCTGCACACACAATTACTTGAGAGATAATAAGATGTGAGAATACTAAAAAGAAGAGAAAAAATCAAAGTATGGTAAGATGGGATAGAACCAGGTTGAACTTACAGCAGGCACGTCCTATCGTCTTGTTGTGGCGAGTCTAAGATCAAATAAGTCCCATTCACATTTGTTCCCTGAAAGTCCACCATTTCAACTTCCACTATTTTCTAGACTGTCTTTAGACGACATTTCCCGAAAACGCAAAAGTAGAATCGATTTGAAGCCGTATATGAAGCCCGGTACAAATTTCGTGGCCTAAAGTCCCTTGGAAATGATGAGAAATTGCCACAGACACGACTCGTATGAACTTGTACTACATCCCAGCCCGCGATTTCTGCTTTTTATGGCACTTGCTCTTCGGCCAAGTGCCATATAGCGATCGCAATTTCTGTCCGACTGTCGGTCTGTCGTTCGGTCCGGGTTTTGCTGGTTTCGGCACTTCCACATATGACATAAGCTAGGACGATAAATCTTGGCAGGCGTATCAGAGACCCGAAAAGATCAAGTTGGAAATAGTCACTTCCCCGATCCGAGCATCTTGCGGGAGTGGAGGGAGGGGGAATCCGGAATCTTGAGGTATTTATAACTTTTGATATAAATATCAAAATATCAAGATCGGATCTTAATGAAACCTGATATTTGGAAAGACCGCGGGTCTTAGACGACCCAATTAAAATCCGGACCGGATCCGGTGACTTTGGGTGGGGTAGCGGGAGGGGGGAGCCGGACATCTTGGGAAACGCTTAGAGTGGAGGGATCTGGATGAAACTTTGTGGGAAGAACAAGCAAAAGTCCCAGATACATCGTCGACATCACAGGATCAGATTCGGGCACTGTGGGGGAGTTGGGAGGGGCATCCTGATGTGCTAAGACGATGACACTTGGAACGATGGACACTCGGATCAGGGACCCGAACAGACTGACTTAAGGATAGTAGGTCCACCGATCCGACCACCATGGGGGGAGTGGAGGGATGGGGAAACGGAATCTAGTGACATGCATAACTTTTGAATGGGTGATCGGAACTCAATGAAACTTGGCAAGTGGGAAGAGTTGTCATCTCAGATCTTCCAAGCAAAGTCCTAATCAGATCCGATACTTGTGGGTGGAGGGGAGGGGCACCGTAAATCTCGTGAAACGCTCAGAGTCGAGGGATTGGGATAGAACTTGGTGGGAAGGACAAGCTTTGGCCCTAGATATGTAAACTGACAGAACCAGACGGTATTTAGGTTCTGTGGGGGAGTTGGAGGGTGTTGCCCGAAATTCCGGTGATCGCCAGTTAGGATAGTTCTAGATGTTTTAAGGACAATGAAACAAACACAAAAACCAAACGGACGGACAGAATGGGATGCAATTTGGACAGTACCGATTTCCTGCGACCTTGATGTGTTATTTTGCGTTCGGACCGGATCCGGCCAAGGTAGGGGGGGGGGGTGAAGCGGGAACCGGAAATTTGCAGATAGGCTATGTTCCGATTCCAGTCAAACTTGGGGGACGGGGAGATGAGAAGTCAGAGATGCGACGAATATGTTTCCGAGTCGCATTCAGCCACAGTGGGGGGAGCTGGAAGGAGAGTCCCGGAAATGTTTTGGCTCGCATAAGGGTCAAACAAGTGGAGTGATTTGAGTTAAACTTGGAATGTAGGTATATCGTATGCCCTAGATCAGCGGTTCCCAACCGTTTCCGTGCCGCGTACACTAATTGAGGTTCAAAAAAGTTGCTTACCCCTTTTTGAAGAATTATTGTTCTAGGCTACTCTTCTACTAAGATCTGTCAAGCTCAAAACGCCAAAGAGACGGCATGGGATTAATGCGTAAAAATATATACAAGTAAATGGGATACTTGAGGCTGCAACGTTGTCAAATTTCATTGTCGTCCGCAAACTGGTCAAGGGTCGGAAAAACACTTGCGCTGTCTCTGAACCTTCGTTTTTCAAAATTCAGACATACCTTCGCGTGCCCCTTACGAGGGTCTAGCGTACCCCTTTGGGTACGCGTACCCCCGGTTGGGAACCACTGCCCTAGATGACATATTCTAGGGTTCGAATCGGGTCCAACCACGGTGGGGGGGGGGGGAGAGTTACCGGAAGTTCCGAAAAAGCTCGAGTGAAAGATAGGTGATAAGAACCAGATTCGACGGCGGTAGGCGGAGTTGGAAGGGGGTACCGGAAAGCGTGGGACACGTCTAGGGACCTAACGAGCGGATCTATTGGGTTGACATTTGGAAGGTAGAAAAGTCATTTGCCCCAGATGATCCGAGGCGATGTCAGTTTGCCTGTTCCAGTTATAGGTCCGAATCGCATTTTTGGATGGCGGGGTATTTCTTGACGTTCTCATCTACTTTCTTGTACCATCTAATCGTAACAAGTACCATATGAGCTCGTAGCTCTTGATTATTACTGACTTTCCTTTAGCCCAAGCTGACTGCAAATCATATTTGATGGTGACGGGTTTTCGAGCTTGAGCCTGAAGAGGACCCTTGCCAAGAAGGGCCGAAATATATTTTTTTTTTATAAAATAAGCAAAAAAAGATTGCTGCAGCTTATGGTTCCACTGTGGCGAATAAGTGCGTTTCAACCGTCTTATTCTCGCCACGATTTTCAACTCGGTGGCCCTGCCTCACATTTTAGACATCGCACCTTTCTGGCGAATGTTAACTAATAGTGATAAAAAATAAATTCGCTCTATTTATTTTCGTTTCTGAAAATTCCTGCTCCGCCTCCCTCCTTGGACCCGAAATAGTAAAATCTTCACTACTTACAACATCACTGACCCACTTGAAGCAAGTTGGACAACTTACACAAAATTAAAACAATAAGATTAACCATCAATGGGAGAACATTCTTCTACAGTAGGATAGTTTTATAGATAGTGTAATGTTGTCGTAGTCTCTAGGTTATGACTGGTTTCCTCTTGTTATAGTGTTTCCTCGTTACAGTGTTCCCTTCTTCTTTTCTTTCTTTATTCATACTCCGTCTATGCCATTTGCTTTTTAATGGGTGAAAAATAAAATTAGTAATTATTATTATTATTATTATAACTCTGATAAAATGTAGCTGATTTATCCGTTTTGCACCGTCAAATATATTAATGAATTACTGATTATCACACTGCATTTCTTCTCTTTTTCTCTGTTTTGTTTACTCCATCTAGGACGTCTAGGGCCAATTTTGATGGAAAACATTTTTTGTTTAGCACAGACTAATTGCTAGTCGGTTACAGGAACCAACTAGTCATCGAACAGATAAACGAGAAGTTTGGTTTATTCCTACGGGTACAAGGCTTCCCAGGAGACTCTTAAAGGACCTTATAATACTAACACAACCTACTTCCATAATCACTCCATATATTTCTAAACCCGGAGACCCCAATTTCGTACGGTACATTTTAACCCCTCTAACAAAACCACGCTGATTTTCTCACTTGCCGTGTTTTGCTAACTTCGATGTGTATCACGCTGTCGGCAGTTGTCTGCGAGAAGTTTTTCCGTCAGCAAAACCGGTTATGTAAATTGTTTCCCTGTTTTCGCTACAAGAACGGGTGTCGGAAAAGGCTTAAAACAGACAAGACCGTGGGTTATCTGTTGAAAGCACGGCATAGTTCTAAAATATTCAAATATGTTAAAAGACTGCAAGTTTAAAGACTGCGAGGGGTCCTTTAACGATCGGGAAGTAACGATCAAACTAGCGAAGAGACATATGTCCTGTTATGCAGTAAAGAAAAGGTAACAAAAAAACACCAAAAAGGCAATGCCGAAAAACATTTATAGTAGAAGTGGACGGAGAGAAAACAGAAGAAGAGAGAGATATAAAACATGCGAAGACGAGGGGCATATTACCTCAGAAGAGCAGTTTCTTCGGCTGTTCCAGTAGGCATGCTAAGAGAAAAAATTGAGAGGAAAGGGCCACGAATTCGAGAATAAAGCAGCCTTAGTTTTAACATGACTATCTAGCCTAGTTCATTCCTGTCATCACAATAATTAACACAATACTGCTGAATGATTTGAAGAATGAAAGAGTGACATGCTCAATGTTTGTGCCCTCATTTGTGAAGCTGTTTAATGCCGGGTCTACAGTTCAATTTCCGATAGTATATGTTAACTGTACTACTGTACATGATATAATTTATTTTTAAAGAGGGCCTCAAAATACGCTGCTCCTACTGAAAGACAAACTCCTCTCTGCATACCATAATACCAGCAACGTTTCCACCCCCCCCCCCCACACACAGAAAAAGAAACGCACAAACATTCACTTCCTTCAGTTTGCAACGTTTGCTTCCTTTGCTGGCAACCTGCATGCAAATCGTACATTCTTGCTTAGCTTTATAAGTTCCTGGTCCCTTTCTAGGTTCTTTTTTGCTTACATACAGCTTGAAAGATGACCTACGACCAGGTTTGGATCCAGGAATCTATTTCGGGGAGGGGGGGGGGGGGCTGCCTGCAAGAAGACCAAAAAGGAAAGAAATTATCAGGATCTCCTAGCAAGTTAGGATTTAAAAGTGTAAGAATCAGTAAAAAAGAGAAAAATACAAGAAATCCTACAATATCCTTAACAAACAGAAATAGATCGAAAGTTAAAACCTATATAAACAAAAAATTATGTTTCGGGGGGGGGGGGGGGTCGGACCCCCTGGATACGGCCGTTTTAAGATGAATTGGGTGTGTGATTAGTTGTGAAAGAAGGACCTCGACGTGACATAGCAACATATTTCTCTTAGGGTTCAGGGACCTGCTTCATGTTTGACACTAAGGCTACCAAACCCACAGGATTTACTGAAAAGGCGATAAAAAATACTCGATTTTTGCTTCAAACCAGCTCCTCTTTAAGAAACATTAAAATTAAAATAAAAAATAAACAATAGGACTGAAAAGAAACGCACATACATTTCCTTCCGTTTGGTACCCGCAAAAAGCCAACCCCTTTACTCGCCACCTGGATGCGATTCGGCAAAACTGGGATTCTTAATTTCGCTCCATGAGCATAATCAAATCAATAATTGTATTAACCAATCAATCAATAATTGTATTAACCCATAT
This sequence comes from Branchinecta sandiegonensis, assembly GCA_030848855.1. Taxonomy (NCBI): domain Eukaryota; kingdom Metazoa; phylum Arthropoda; class Branchiopoda; order Anostraca; family Branchinectidae; genus Branchinecta; species Branchinecta sandiegonensis. The sequence continues at coordinate 6,086,862 of JAUPMV010000016.1, read as the reverse complement.
ATAAATGGCAAAGAACGTGCCCATGCGGCAGTGGTTCCCAACCCTTTCCGTACCGCATACCCTAATCGAGGTTCAAAAAGGTTGCGTACCCCTTTGTGAAGAATGTTTGTTATACTATTTTTTTACAAAAATATGGCCTTGCGACCTTGCACCTCCAACCAAAACTACAGGGAAACAGTTAAATTTTGGAATTTGAGTCTTAAGGTATGATCATTTGACTGAGTGAGACGAGATTTTAAATCTACAACCTAAATTAGTTTTGGAACCTTCGCGTACCCCTTTGACAGGGTCTCGCGTACCCCTTCGGGTATGCGTACCACCGTTTGGGAACCACTGCCATACGGAGTATATGAAAAGAAATAAAGGGAAGAAAAAGAAAAGATCCGACTAAATTAAACGAAATGACTATACAGACGCACTATAATACGGATGGCACCTGTCTAGAGAAGAGTCAATGAATCATCGTAGGCTAGCTAGCAATGTTAGATCTTTCGGTTTCAAATACAAGCATTATAAGTGGGAAAGGGATTGAATATGAATTTGTAATGTAGGTTATAATTCAAATATTGAAGTTTGAATTTGAGATTTTGAAAAGTAGATTGTTTGTAGATATCGCGGTTGCGTGTTTGTTGGAGATAGTTTGTGGCAATTGAGTACGGTTGGAGTGTATATGTATAGTGGTGATGGATTACGCGTTTGTGGATAGGAGAAAAAAGAGTATAAAAATTACTGAAGAAAATAAGATTTAGTAAAAGTTATAGGAGAAATGATTAAAAGATAAAATTTGAATTTGTAATTTGAAATTTATAAAAGAGTTTAATAATAGAAATAAAGAATATAGTTTTGAAGTATAGATTTGTAGTTTTTGTTATGGAAAGAGTAGGTGACGTTAAAGATTTTAAGGAAATGTTAACGTCACTGAGTGGAGGAGGAGTCGTAGCCCAAAAATTCGAAGAAAGGCTTATTTTATGGAAAAGATGCTACGCGGGATTTAAAAAAAAAAAAAATAAATAAAAAAATAAGTTAATCCTTGCGACTATTTTTAATGTCTTCTTTCATTTTAATTTCTCCGCTTGCTCGAAACTGGTTGCTATGTAGTGCCTGTGTGGTGGTGGCCAGAAGAGAGGGCCTGGTTTTTGTCGAGAAGAAGCTGAAGACGCGGCTCACCCCCCCCCCCCCTCTTTATTCAAGGTAACTTTGGTGTGTAGTGTAGCACTGACGAGCACCTTTTTTGGTCAGATAGAAGGAGGTGGTCACTTCATGGGTTCCATTTTAGTACTGATTATATTTTCAAAGAGCGAAATCAATTTGTATCTTTTATTTGTATCTGAATGACTCGCCATTCAGGGGGCTCGTCATTTCCTATGCTTCTATGTTGCTATGTTGCCCAAGCATCACCTAGTTTCCAAAAATCCCGCTTGGGTCGAATCGGCGTTCTTGCTCAGACAGATATAGATAGTCATCTTCAGTCAGGACTATTCAGCATGCCACCAGGTACCTAAGCTTGGTCAAAAGATCCAGGATACTCTTCCATTACAGAGAAATATTCCTAGTTCAGCACAACAGCTGCGAAAAATTTTGTCTATCTACAGTCGGGTATTTTATCCGAGATTTTATCCCCCCTGGGTATTTCTCGAACTATCTGACGCTCGGTCAAGATCGGATCAGAAATCTCTTATTGACAAGCCCCCTGAATGGCGAGTCATTACAGGAAATTTATGGGTCCCTGGCCGAAGTGGTAATTAAATTCTAAAACAAAATTTAAGCTTGCTAAATTATCAAAAAGGGGGCCCCGCGACTCTGTTAACTGCCTACGGACCCTGTATCTGAATGTCCCGGCCTGATTGGTGCTGATAACATCCTCAAGTTTGGCATCTAGGACAAAACGAATTCGTCATACTGCAGTTCAGCGCTTCTAAACGGACAAGTTTCTGGAGGTGACAGAGTGTGTCTAAAGGATCCACCAGTTAATGAATAAGAATCAATTAATGAATTTTCAAAGTGTAAATAAGGTAAGCCCTGAGTACTTTTATGATTTTTTTTAACACTAACTCGTTTTATCACCCTTGTTTTACCCGACATTCGGAGGATTTAGCTCACGAGAGAAGAAATACAACAAGGGCAGGATTTGTTCTCAGGAACATAGGTGTGAGCGTCTGGAATGACCTTCCAGAATCGGTCAGAGCGGCTGTAAGTTTGGCATCATTCAAGAGAATGGTTAAATCCCATTCTTTGAAAAGGAAAGAAATGTGATAAGAGGAAAGGGTATTTATTTAGTGTTATTTATTTATTTATTTTTTACCCCACCCCAAGGGGGGGGGGGGGGTAATGAAGGAACGATATAGCGGATTCATGGTGGTTAGAATTGCGGCCACAATCAGGATTCTTTTGTCTCAAAAGTGGCCGTTAATGGTAAATTGTTCGTTTAATTTATATGTTTATTGATGAAATTAAAAAAAAATGTCTGTAAAATGTCTGAATAGAAAATCTGCAATCTGATCCTCGAGAAATGGAATTTTTGCACTGTCTTAGGAGCAAACTGAAAGCTGTTATGGTTACCTCATTAACTGATGAATCAATATGTTTCTATCTCTCTGTCACAAGTGTTGATAATGAGAAAATGGAGGACTTTCAGTTACTACACTATCTGAAGTTTCATAACAGACAACACAAGGATTCGCGGTTTCAACAGACAACATGCAACAGACAACACTTTGGATATTATCTGTTGCCACGACAAACGTTATTCATGAAGAGCGTGTTCAACCCTCGTACCAATAGTAACTATTAGTTACTAAATCCGTTCCAACCTCACGAAAAGTTACTACGCTGACCGTTCCAGCCTTGTCGAAATAGTAACTAATAGTAACTATTTGCTTACCACGGTCGGGAGCATGGTAAGCGTAGTAACCACGAATCTCTGTCACGTGATTGGTCAGATTCACCCGTGTCATGATATTCCGCTGGAAAATACAAAAGTCGTTCCAGCCTTGACGACAAAAGGGCAGAATTTGTGACATTATGCGTGGTAACTACGGTAAGTAGGATGGAACACGCTCGAAATGTCTGCATAACAAGCATTACCAGGAAGAGCCAAAAAATCGCCAAAAAAGCATCTGCTGATTTTCCGATATCATGACGACAAACATAGAAGTCAGCAGGTGGTTTTTGGTCGTTTTTCGGCTCTTCCTGGCAATGCTTGTTATGCACAAAATTTCACGCATGACGTTTGTCGCGACAGCAAATAACATCCCAAGTGTTGTCTGTTGAAACAGCGCATCCTTGTGTTGTCTGTTATGAAACTTCTGACAGTATAATCTGCTTGCTTGGAGCGCTGAACTGGCATACGGCGAATTAATCCGACAACTTCTACGTGTCACAGCAAATTGCAGGGAATGCCAGATGCAAATTATCTCAGTGGTGACATCTAATGTTTTCCTTTTACCCCTGTCAATTAGAACAGGCCCCAAAGGATTGAGGAAAACTTAGTACTTCGGTCCCAGGCGAACAAACGGAATCGGCCGTTTGTCTCCCAAAAGAACAGAAACAGAAGAACACTCTCACGCCGACTGGTGCTAATATATTCAGCATACCACTGACAAGACAATCGGTAGACTATAGGACTTAAAAAGAAAGGAAAAGAAAGAAAATGTGTGATTACTTTGCCTGGCACATGCAGCCTCGGCTAAGTCCCATATACCGATCACTTTTCCGTCAGTCGGTCCACTCTTTGCGAGTTAAAGGACCCCTCTTGCTTATTCTGTCTTTTACAATGTACCTAGTCCCCTTATGGAATTATAACCTTCTAAAATCCCCACCTTCTTCCACTGTTCCTACGAGTTTTTAGCGCTTTTTTGGCCATGCCGAGTTTTGCCTGTTACACAACGCAAAGTTTGCCAGAATCTTCAACGTCCGCTGACAACTATACGGCGTCCCCACCGAGGATTTACTGCGAGTGTATATTTCGTTTATTCGACTGGTACCGGAGTACTGCTGTCCCGTCTGGCATTTTGGGCTGACGCATGAGCAGTCGGGCTCGTTGGAGAGGATTCAATATCGAGCCCTTTTAATTGCTGCTAATCCCCTTTTTTTTAACTCTTACTCTAATTAGTTTTTTAAAGTTTTAGTTAGTTTTTTTTCTAAAGTAGAGTTTTTTTAACTCTAATTTAACTCTTCTTAATATGTTTCATTTAAAAACCCTTTCCCAACGCCGCGAAACACTGTCATTTAACCTTGGAAAACAAAAGACCCAACCCTACGCCCCATCCTGCCCCCTGATTTCGCCGCAGTTCAAGTCAGGCCTGGCAGAGCAGCTTCCCAGCCGATTATGGTAATACAACCGGTCACATGCTCTCATGCTCGGTATCAGCGTAGCTTCGTGCCCTCATTCGTGAGCCGGCTCAATTCTGAAGCAGTTTTAAACATGCGTCTAAAATTTTCCTTTGTTTTTTAAATTTTTACTAACTTTTATTGCTGTCTGAGAATCTTGTTTTGTTGTTGTTGTTGTTGTATTTATTCACTTTACGTTTGACGTCATCATTGTTGTTGTGTTTGACGTCATTTTATCTTGATACAGTTATTTTTTTTTTACAAAAAAAACGAGAATTCGGCTAGTCCGTGAATGGTTTGGAAATAAACTGAACTGAATTGAACAACTCTTTCCAACACAAGGATATGACAGTCTTCTGTTTTTGACTTCATTTATTTGATTAGTTTCCCACTTTTTAAACACAGCGCTTTCAGTTTTCAGATATAGCATTTTTCTCCCGTTCGCTCAAGAAGAGTTCCGTTCCGTTGTCACCAGTTCATCGCTTCACGCGGATTAATCTCTTTTTCTTCACCTTTCTATCAACATCAATCATACAGAGATCTTCAGTAACCGAGCTGTTCCTCTATGGAACAGCTTGTCCGAACCAACTGTCACCAGCGAAACACCCGAAGGTTTCAAAAAGCGACTCGACGAGGACTGGCGCAGGCAGTCCTGGAGAAAGGACTGGTGCGCCCCGGAAGCAGCAACCAGAACATAGCACCATCGTCATCCGCAAGCTACTCATCGGGATACAACATCCTTATTGCTTGCAAGTGCAATTTAAGGTAATAAGTACAACAGGTACATAACTTAATTAACAGAAATATAACCTTTTAGCTTTTAAACCGAGGTGTAGTGTGAAACTCTCATACTCACGGAGGTTCACAAATGTTTTCGCTTCAAAGAAATGTAATCAAACACACATCTTAGCAGTTTTAGTTAAACATTGATGATGGTGGTGACGACTGGGGGGATTGAAAAGAACTAAACGACACGGCGGATCTGAACCATATGGAGGCTCAGAAGAAATGCGCGAATACGGTTTCCCGAGTCAACGCGGGAATTTAAGCAGTTTGAAAGCGTTAGTAAAGTAGAAGAAGAATGACTGATCATTCCCTTTCTGCTTTGAGCTACCGTTTTCTTCGTCCGTTTTCCTGGTTGTTTACCAACTATTTCTTTATTAGAAAAGAAAGAGAATGCATTGTGAAAAGGGGGATATATTTCGATTTTTACTGGGGAGGGGGCTAACATGCAACATGCATATGCGTTAGGTAAATCATTAAAAGAAATAAGCCATTAAACTGAAGCTAATAAGGTCTCTCAAGTTTAAAGCTTTGCTTGCCTGGCATTCTAAGATAAGTGGCCAGTATTTTGATTCTATTACAGACAGTAATGTCTTACGAGCGGCATCCAAATCTGCATTTCATTTCGAAGCGGATAAAGCGCGTTGGGAGCCTTCACCTGATTTAGTCATTCTATCTCCAGATCAATAATCTTAAAAAATCATCTTAAGACTAAGTTATAAGACCAAGGCTTTCTTACGCTTGCAGGCGAGTGTCAAGCTAAGTGACAAAAAGATAATCATGAAGAAAGCAACGTCATGCGGTCAATTTAAGCCGTTATTACTGTGATGATCTATCTGCCCCACTGCCCCCCCCCCCCAAAAAAAAACGGCTTTAAATGTTGTTTTGCCAAATGTTGGCAAAATTCCACCTATTTCCCTCCTTGCTAAGGCCATATTAACTAATTACCTTAGGCTAGAGTTTAATTAATTAAAAACAAATTTCAATCTTTTAAGCGTCATTTCCTTGTGCCACTGGCATGTCTGTCGCTTTTATGCAATTTGAGTTTCACAGTTGTCAATAAAATTGTGCCTTACCTTAATCCTTTTCTTGTCCCTTTTCTCCAGTGATATTCTGACCCTGACATTTGTAATTAGTTGTTCTGTTTTATCTTTTCTACAGCCTTTTCTGCCTGGTGTCGTTAGAGTAGTAACAGACTGAATAACAGATGACCTGAGCAAAAGTAAGGACAGGCTAAGGAATAAAACGCGAACGTAATGGCTTCTTGACCGAAATTTACGATACGAAGATATTGTTTCAAATCAATAGCCTACCTCCGACTGAGCTGGGGCCAGTAGCGTATATTAGGGGGGGGGGCGACAGGGGCGATCCCCCCCCCCAGAATTCTTGAAAAAAGGGTTTTTAATTGGAAAAACGTGTGCGAAATACGGGCGACAGGGGTGATCTTCATCCGAAATTCTCGGAAAAGGAGTTTTTTTACGGGAAAAACGTACGCAAAAATAAAAATTGAGAAGCTAAATCGAAATTATTTACAGTATGGTTCAGTAACTGATCTTAGAAACAGTTTTTGAGTCGTAGTGTGCATGATTACAAGATTAAAAGGTGTTTTTTGAACCTAGAGGTATTTTTAGTGTTAAAAACGGTCAAAATATGAAAAAAGACTGAAAAATTTTCGGCCAGCCGGCCGATAAGGGGCTGGCCTTCGGCCGCATATTTTCAATGAGCTGTCGCCCCTCCCGAAACAAATCGGAATACACGCTACTGGTCGGGGCAACCTATTTTCACGAGGGAAGAACTACGAAAACATTGATACTTGAAAAACTGATACTGAATTTACTGTCACCAACCGTAGAAGCACAATGAAAGCACCACTAGAGCACAGAGAACTGTTATCAACGATGTGGACTGAGAAATATATCTTAGCCTAAACCTCATCTGAATTATTTACCTTCTGATTGGTCCTCGCTCGATAAACGACTCTTTTTCTAACGTATCAGTTGGGGTAGGGGCACTCCCAATTATAAGCTTTTTCAGAGAGTTGACCACCCCACCTGGTGCAGGGTTGCCGGTTGGAACGGTAGTACTCCTGTATACGTCGTCTCCAAAACTTGAATATACTCCATTTTCACCCATGATTTAAAAGCAAAGCGTCGCAGCAAAATCTACAAAAAATGCAACTTAAGAAAAAGTGCGCAAGGGAGTGAAGGGGAAGACAAACAGTGGCGCATTTAGAATTTCGTGGGTAGGACATCATATGGTGGCGGTTTCTGCATGCACGATCTAGTTCCCACGGTTGATTTCAGGTTATGGAGATACAGCAGCGGGAGCAAAGACCAGAAAACAGAAAAAAAGGCAGTGAGAGGACCGAAAAATACTGGTGCGTTGGGAATTTCGGACTGGGAGCGAGGCAGACCGACCAAACGTGGTAAGTTTACGAGAAGGTAACAATTTCTCAGCTCATCCGAGCTAACTCACGGCGTTGGTGTGATACGCACCGCTTAGTAACCGATCTTCTAACAGTCGGCAATCTCAGTTGTAGTTCACAAGTACAAATTTCGGCCGCAGCCGAATGTTTTCTGGCATTATTTGAATGTTTTCTGGCATTATTTTTTTTTTTTTTTTATCAAGGACAAGGTATGCTTGTCCACTTTGTGACAAGGAGGAAGAAAACTTGGACCATTTCCTCCGTAGATGCCCGAAACTTTCTGATTTAAGGAAAATTTTTCTAGAGGGTGTGATTTTATCACTTCTTGAAATTTTGAGAAATACTAACCCTACCGTTATTACTTGAGTGGGCGTGTACATAGATTAATCTTTAGAGTTAAGAAGGAGTCTGATTGTTTAAGTTATATCTTTGTTTTTGTTTGTTTGTGTATATGGCCCGTGGGCTTTTGAAATACACTGATCTATCTATCGATCTATCTATAACCATTCATAAACTCACACCCCAATGCTGTCATCAATACAGGTTTGGCTGTAGGCTCCAAAGGCTTGAACAAAAGCGGCAAGCATGTTACCTGCCCGAACATGAAGCAGTACATGCTAAGCGTCCCACCTCGGGTACACCAGCCGAAGCATTACTGATTTCAAAATAGGCTCCCGATTTAATATTCAAGAAGGGACTATTTACTGCTTGTTACTCTTACAATCTGCTTAGATACCACCGGCCGAAGACCGAGAAAATCTAAGGATATACTAATGTCTGTGATCCCCAAAGCGACTTTAGTCTTACAAGTAGCTTACTCCATTAGCTTACGACTCTGTAATGTGGGGTCGCTCATTTAGGACAGATGAAAGCTTTACGGGGCGGCACCTCTTCACACGCGTTCATTCTGTTTTGTCAATAAATTCTCTCTCTTTCTATAATTTGCTGACGGGGGGAGGGGGGGGGGGGGTAACATGCAAAGGGATTGATGGAAATCCAGAAGAAAGTCAATCTGTAGTAAGCCTAGCCATGCAAAGTAGACTAGACGAATAATACAAAAAAAAGTCACGTAAACTGCAGCTAATAAGGACTCATGCATGTTCAAGCTTCGATTCCTACAGGGCGTTTCTGTTGGTTTCACGGATTCGCTTTCCGAAAATCAAAACACAAATTTGTTATCCGCAAGAACGGAAAGCATTTCCTGCTGTAGCCTACAACTTTTCGAATAAAAAGTCAAGAAACAACAAGACCAAATGTTTCGATGGGATCCCTACAATTTAACACTTACTAGACTTCTTGACCCAGACAATCGAATCTTGTCCATTTCCGAGTCTTCACCAGACCCTTTAACATTTTGCTACTTATTCATAACCCACCGCTGACTATGTACAAACAATAATGTTGCCGTTTTGGAGTGTTTGGCAACTTACGGCCAAACAACTAATCAGATGAGAAACCAAGTTCAGATATGGATTTAGTCAGGATGTTTACTCCAATATCTCACCCTAATCGACTTCAGAAAGGTCCTTTACTTTGACAAAATTTTTCGTATTTTAGTAGCATTCCCGGCGAACTGCATGCAGAGCGAAGAAGCTAGTGACATTCAGAGGAGAACCTTTCATTCGAAATTTCCGGGTTCTCGCAAATTTTGCCAGCTTATCTGCCAAGGAAATAAAAGTTCAAAATTCAATTCAGCATGCCTCCTTACCCCGATACCGAACCTGTAATCGACTTCAGAAACAACTTTGAGCTTCAATCAAATTTCCAGTTTCGGCCGAATTCCGGGTGAATCATTTGTCCGGCAAGAACACTAGGTTCAGATATGGATTCAGCGGGCCTCCTTACCCCTTACACGACTATCTCATTAGCTTACGAAATATATTTTTTTTACCCTTAACACGAAACACCCTCCTCCGCCTCTAAATATCAAAAGGACCTATCTACAACATGGCCTGTACTTTGTCAGTGATTCCTCATACGAAGTTTGAATAACATAATCTCGACACCTTCGACCCCCCGACACGACAAACTTCACAGACTTCCATGATTAAACCCAAAGATTACGTACAAGAAACGTTACTCCCTCTGGCTATCTTCCGACGCTTAGAGCTTTCGCCTGTATGGATAAAGATGGCATAGCCAGATGTTTTTTCGAGAATTTGGTCGATACATTTTATTAAATTGTTCACCAGATAGTTCTGCCTTTTTGACCCATTAAATACCAGTCTGGAATTTCAAGATAATTAAACTGATCGCGTACACTTTTTGTTTATCTTTATTATGTTCGAAAGTTGCAAAAGCATGTCTCCTCCATCTATATTGACTTTATCATTGAGTTTTAAAATTTCATGTTAAACTTCCGGATTCCGGGCGAACTACTTGTCCGGCGAAAAAAAAAATAGTTTTCTTATTCGTATTCAGCATTTCCTCTTCCACTGAATCTGACATCCAATCAACTTCAGATTCAACTTTTACTTTTTACGAATTTTCCGGTTTTTGCCGGATTCCGGGTGAACCACCTGTCCGGCGAGAAAATAATTTTCATATTCGGATTCAGCGTGTCTCCTTGCCCCTAAATTCACTATAAAAAACATATTTTTGTCGCCCCTTAATTTGAATCCCCTCTCCCACCCTAAATGTTGAGCTACACAGCCCATCTACGAACTCGACCTTTCCCTTGACCCAAAGAATCCTCAGACCAAGTTTCATCAAAATATCTCATTCCCTTCGAGAGCTATCGTGCTCACAGACGGACGGGCAAACGGACAGACAAATTTTGCGATGTCACAGGTATCCCTCCACTTACGTTTTGGGATCCCAAAAACGAGACTTTCGGGTTACACATTTACACACACGCCAATTAACAGGAAAATCACAGAATTGTATAGACACACGTTTCAAACATTTTTCTGGTCATTTTGCGGTTTGTCGAGTCCGCGTCGTTCCCTCTGTTGTTGTTGTGTTAGAGTACATAATTTAGTTTTCTTATTCTAAAGACAGTTGCCGGAAGTGCAGCCGAACATTCGAAGTTATTTTTATCCCTCGCAAAAACATCTTTGACGGATAATTAGCTGACCTACAAAAAATCTAAAAAAAACTCGTTTTTGTTTCCTGTAATATGCTATACACTTTCAGAAATCGCTTCCAAGAAAGTGATTCCAGAGGGCAAAAGCTATGCGAAATTTTTGGAGACTTTATAAAGCAGCGCGAAACCCAACGTAAAGGTATTCCTTTTCACTTCCAAGCAAAAGCCCCCTGAACTCTCCATGTAAGATTTATTTTCCATGAAACGCAATGAGAACCAGATTCGAGCAGAATTTCCCGTCGTCAGCAACAAACCGGAATTCCACCTTACTATATGCCAACCAAATGTCAGCGTTATTGTTCTCTAGTAATGTGGTCAAACGCCTGGGAAATCATATCTTTGTTGCAATACCCAACATTCGAACACTAACGACTAGACGAGGCAATAGTACTAATAGTAGTACAGTACTAGTACTAGTACAATAGTACCAGCAATGTGTCCCTTTAATAAACCCAGCACGTTATCTCTAATGAAATTTAATCTTGAGCATACGATACCAACAAGAGAAAACAAGTTACGGTATGAATAACGCAATTACGGGGGAAAATGGCGCAATTCAACTACCGCGCGCTGTGCCACTGATGAAACAGACAACGATACAAAATTTAAAGATACAATATTCCTGATGACTAATTTTCCGTACCGATGACGAATCGCCGTGTGCCTGGCGAAGAGGCAAAAACTTCATCACAACAAACGTTGTTGATTGGTTACATAGGGTTTGAGTCAATTTTGAGGATCGTTTGGTTAACGTTTCTCGTTCTTCCCTAGGATCACTGACCGACTTAGTAATATAGAGTATTCGTGTGGGGTAGTATGTAATGATATTGTTTTTTTTTGTTTGTTTTTTACGATTTGTAACGTCAATGAGTGGACTCGTGACCACTTACTATCTTCCAATCGATAGTAAGGAAAGAGAGAAAAATATTGCTACATGGGAGTAAAATTTGTAGTAGCCTACAATTAACTGGGCACTGGACACTAACTGTACACCTAATTTGGGAGCGAACAATTCAATTCAATTCAGTTTATTTTCAAAAACTCGCTCACGGACGAAGCCGAACATTGAATTTCTTCTGTTATGTATAACTTAGCAATTAAAAACAACTATAACTAATGTTATTCATTTGGTTAATGTGAAGGACATCCCAAGGACATCATGTTGAAGCTCTTTTCTCGGATAGGCTACACTGTAAAAAGTTTCTCCGAATAAGGATGCAGTATTTGCTACTGGGATTAATCTTATCCCTATCGGGATAAAATTAATCCGAATTCGGGATAATCTTATCTCAATAAAGACAAGATCAATCCCAGTAGCAAATACTGCAATATTTTTTTTCGTTGGATTGTATCTACCAAGTCTGCTAAAGCCCTGTTATGATCGACCAAACTGAACTTCAGGAAATAGTCAAAGCACCGGCTGCATATCCAGTGCTGACCCACCTTAATAGCTGCGTCGATTCTTATTACGGGAACTAAGCTAAACCGGAAACCAGAACCGTCTCGCTGAGTCCCATGCGCAATTCCGGATTATTCTGGTATCGGCGTCGGATTTTCTGAGACAGCGAATTTTCGGACAAGCTAGCGAAATTCAAATTGGCCAGAACAAGTTTCCTACAGTCGACTTCATATTTGATACCCTAACGCCGTTGTTCAAAATTTTAGAAGTCTACTCCTAAAGTAGAAGTATGTTCCTTTACGGCGATATTTTAAATGACTTATACGACTTCGTAAAAGTTGTCCGTCTGCCCGTCCGTCCGTAAGCACGATAACTCTCGAGGGGATGAGATACTGTAATGAAACTTGGTGTGAGGATTCATTTGCGTCAAAGGACAGGTCGAGTTCAATTTGTAGCCCAACATTTCTGTAGCCACAATCTGTAGCCCAACATTTAGGGGTGGGAGTTCAATTTAAGTGACGAACAAAATTTTTGAACAGCTAATATGACAGTCGACATGCTGAACACGTATATGAAAACTATTTTTTCGTCGGACAAATCGTTCGCCCAGAATCCGGCCAAAACTGCAAGGTTTTTAAAAGTAAAAGTTTTATTTGATACTGATTAAAATCCATTCCAGGGGCCATGCTGAATCCGTATACGACAACAATTTCTACCCGGACACACAGTTCATCCGGAATCCGGCCGAAACCGGAAAATTTTAAAAGTTTTATCTGTAGCTGATTAAAAGTTCGATGTGGTGGTAAAGAGGCATGCTGAATCCGTGTATGAAAATTAGTTTTTCGCCGGATAAACTGTTCGCCCGAAATCCGGTCAAACCGGAAATATATATATAAGTAACAGTCTTATCTGAAGTTGATTACAGGTTCGATGTAGGGATAAGGAGACATGCTAAATTCGTTTCTGAGCTTTGTTTTTTGTCGGAGAAGTAGTTTGCCCGGAATCCGACCGAAACCGGAAATTTGGAAGAAGTAAGGAAGGAAGTTTTGATAAATTTCGTCAAAGTAGGTATGGAATATAGGGGTAACACACACATGCTGAATCCATAGCCAATATGTTCTTAGTTTTCTCAGATGATCAAAGCCATTGGCCTTATCTGGTTTTAAATTTTGCTAGTAAAAATGTTTAAGGAGTCTGGCGAAGACCGGATATCTACAAGACCCAATTGTATGAATCACATATTAAATTTGTTTTGATCGCATCGAAACTTTTGGTCTTGTTGGCTAACCAACAGAATACAAACATGAAATACCAAAACAGATGCTCTTATTTCCCACTTCAGTCCAGACTGCAACATAAAAACTTGCGTTGCGCTTCCGTAATGTCTTACGTTACCTCGACTACCGGGGTCCTATTGAAGTGAAACCCTTCAGACTTGCGTACGTGTAAATTGCGGAATCTCTTTTTCCTTCTCAGTTTTTCACCGCTTTCATCGAAGACTACTTATGATGTTTTCGTTCAGAAATCCAGGGTCCAGTTCATGGTTATTTATTTTCATCGTCATCTTCCAACGGTGCTTGCGTTTACGTGTCTCAAGTTGAACAGATTTCTGCTCTGCATTTAAGCGATGTTACGGAGAACTACGTAGAATTTACGTGGACGCAACGGTCGTAAGTCTTGGTGTGAAAGGAGAGTAAGATATTCTTCACAGACCGAAAGGGCCTTAAGGAACTACTCTGATTCATACATACATGGAGGGGCGTCACGACTGCCCCCCCCCATCTTGTCGGCCAATCGGTAAAAATAACCGAGTCGGCGCGAAAAGCCGCGATTTTTCGTCAAAACAGTTGATTATTTTTATGAAAACAGACGGTTTTTCTGAAAATCAGTCGACTTTTTTTCACAACTGTCATTTTTTTCCTTGAAAACAGTCTTTCTTTCTGCATGACATGACTTCTATCACAGCAAGAGATCCACGTTGTTACTATGAGCTGGAAACCAAGGAAAACATAACTCAAACATAGGAACAAGAGCTACGAGCTCATATGGCACTTGTTACGAGCAGGTGGTGTGAGAAGCGCGAAAATAAATCTAAGCATGTTTCCGGAAATTCCGGTACCCCTCCCCACCGTGCGCGGATCCGGTCCGGACCCTAAAATATGCATCTAACGCATACGATCTCTCTACTTTCCAAGTTTCATTCAAATCACTCCACTCGTTTAACCCCTATGCGAGCCACAACACTTCCGGGACTCCCCCTCCAACTCCCCCCACTGCGGCCGAATGCGACTCGGACACATAAACTTCGCAACTCTAACATCTCCTCTTCCCGCCCATCAAGTTTAACTCGAACCGGAGCATATCTTCAAATTTCCGGTTCCCGCTTCATCCTCCCCCTACTTTGGTCGGATTCGGCTCGGATGCCAAATGACAAATCTACGCCGCATAACCTTGGTACTGTCCAACTTGTATCCCATTCGGCACATCCGTTTGGTTTCTGTTCATGTCACATAGTCCTCGGACCCCCCCCCCCCCCAACTCCCCCACAGTGACCGGATCCCGTCCGTTTATGTCATTCGCGTATCTAGAACTTGTGCTTGTTCTTCCCGCCAAGTTTCATCCCGAACCCTCTACTCTAAGCGTTTCCCAAGATTTCCGGTTCCCCCTCCAACTCCCCCCGATGTCACCGGATCCGCTCCATATTTAAAATGGGGCGTCTGAGACACGAGTCTTTCTATACATCAAGTTTCGTTAATTCCGATCACCCGTTCGTAAGTTAAAAATACCTCAATTTTCCGGATTCCCTCTTCCTCCACTCCCCCCAGATGATATATAGGATCGGGGAAACGACTATTCTCAAGTCAATCTGTTCGGGTCCCTGACACGCCTGCCAAGTTTCATCGTCCTAGCACAGCAGGAAGTACCGAACCCGCGGGATCACTAGAAATTCGGATCCCCCCCCCCCTCCTACTCCCCCACAGTGAGTGGATCCGGTCCGGTTATGTCAATCACGTATCTAGGACTCTTGCTTGTTCTTTCCACCAAGTTTCATCCCAGTCTCTCCACTCTAAGCGTTTTCCAAGATATCCGGTTCCCCCCTCCAACTCCCCCAATGTCACCGGATCTGGTCCGGGTTTAAAATGAGACGTCTGAGACACGAGGTCTTTCTATGTATCAAGTTTCATTAACATCTGATCACCAGGTCGCAAGTAAAAAATACCTAATTTTTTCGGATCCCCCGTCCCTCCACTCCCCCCCCCCCAGATGCTCGGATCGGGGAAGTGACTACTTCCAACTTAATCATTTGGGGTCCTTGATATGCCTGCCAAGTTTCATCGTCCTAGCTTATGTGGAAGTGCCCGAACTAGCAAAACTGGACAGACCGACGAACAGACCGACCGACGGACGGACAGAAATTGCGATCGCTATATGGCACTTGGCCGAAAGGCAAGTGCCATAAAAACTCAGGCTGGAACTTGCATTCATTGTAGAATAAACAAAAAGACGAATATACATCTTGTTAACGATTCCTCAGCACTAACAAGACAACGATTAGAGGCATTCCACACGTTGAGTGTTGACCTGCATGCTGTTTTGAGAAAGACCTGCCTGAAGAAGATGCCCAGGTTCCTACGATTGACAGATTATAAATCAGAAGAACGAGATGACAAGTGTTATAATGAGTGGTATTCTCATCAACTGAAATTATGAGGATTGAAGCAATGTACCATTTGTGGCCTGACGTTCGGCCAGAGTTTTCGGTCTACCTCATAATTAGAATAATTATTACAGCGAGGAGATAAGGATGATACCGTAGCTAACTAAACCTCTACCGTACTGTAGGGTAGTCAATCCCTACTGGCTACAGCTCTGGCCTATACAGCTCTAAAAATAAATACGGATGCCTACCTGATCGAACCGTTCCGCAGCAGAACTAGGCAACTACAATAACCTGCAGCAGCTGACCAGTCACACACTATTTAAAGCTGCTGAAAACAATTTCCCCCTCCTGTGATCTAGAAATCAGACGGTTCAATACTGGCAGAAAAGGAGAATCGCAATGCTGGGAACCGTCGACGCAGGTACAAATACGAGATCGTAGTCGAGGCATGACCAGAATAAGAAATACCCAAACTGATGCAAGTGGGTTGGACACTTCGGAACCAACGGTAATGGGAAATGGCAAATGACTATGAGAGCGACCGGTCTGACATTCACGATGGATACCGCACCCCCGGGCAATGATGTACACCTTTTCCTTCGATCGTCAGGCGACAACGGAAACAGGATAACGAAAGTTATGATTGTTAAAGCTTAACTGAAAAGCCAACTTGTTTTTGTGTCATTGAACAGAATACATTGAATTATTTGGATTCTGCTAAGGGATTTTTTTATTTTCCACTATCTACTCTACTTATGACGTTCAGAATATCTGCGGCCGTTCCCACAACGTCAATTCTACTATGACCCGGGTAATTTAATCTCAACACAAACGTGGCTTTTCAGCGGGTGGTGGTGAGATTGGTGAAGATTGCTTAGTGCCTGAACAAACAAAAAATCATAAATCTTTCTCGTAAGGCATACAACAAAAATACAAGCGCATAGAGGGACAATAAATCTCACGGAAATTCCACTATTTGAAAATCGATTATTCCTGAATAGCGGAAGAACGAAGTAACGCATTTTCAGCGGATCTTCAAGCCAATTTAAGTGAAAAGTGATGGGTAACTACATCGCCCTATTCCAGCCCTTTTCGGTTAAACTTTAAAGATCAATCGATGGACAAGCCTTTCTCGAAGCCTGGTAACCGATCTGTCTCATACATACTTCACAAACCCCGGCACACACACAAAAAATATAGTTACGTCCACATTACCAACCAAGCGCTTGAAATCAAAATGATAGTGGTGTTTTGACGGACTGCGGCTCTTTATTTACTACTGATCCGCCAAGAAAACCAAGTTCACAGACAGATTCAGCACGTTCCAAAACGGATTCAGCATGTCTCTTCAACCCTATATCGGACCTCTAACCAATTTCAGAAATAAATTTGACCAAATTTCCGGTTAGAGCCGGATTTCGAGCGAACTACTGGTTCGGCAAGAAAACGAAGTTCAGATACATGTTCAGCTATTACTTTTACAAAATTTCCTGTTATTGCCGGACTCCGGACGAACTACATGTATGGCAGTGTCTGGCCAATGTGGTTTACGAAATTATCTTCGGCAGGAAAACAAAGTTGGGATACGGATTCTCCCCTAGCCTACCACTAAATCGACTATTTTATTCGGTTTTAAAATATGTTTTCTGCCCTAATTAAAACCCTCTCCACCACCCTTAAATATAGGGCTACAGAGCCCATCTACAATTTGACATGTACTTTATAAATATTCTTTGAGCCCAAGCTGACTTTGAAACATTTATTCAAACAATGTTTACAGCGGATACGTCAGCTACGATTCTTCATCAGCGATATTTCGGCCCTTCTTGGCAAGGGTCCTCGTCAGGCTGTAATTGCAGGTTTGTTTCCTTCCCCGACGTTGACCCAGAGGATTGACAGCCTGACCAGGACCCTTGCCAAGAAGGGCCGAAATATCGCTGATGAAGAATCGTAGCTGACGTATCCGTTGTAAACATTGTTTGAATAGACATGTACTTTAATTCGACGAACCCTATGTACTTTAATCCGACGAACCCTTACATCAAGTTCTGAACAAAATACCTAACCCCTTCGGAAGTTATCGTGCTAACAGACGCAACAATATTACGCAGTCAGAGGTTCCGTCACTAACGTTTTCGGATCCAAAAAACTAAGCCCAATGACAGCGCTAATACAAGGAAATGACGATAAAGGAAGATGGAGACTAGGCGGGCTGGTTTCTTACGAAGAAGTAATAGAGAAGGTGTTCATTCCTAGTTAGAAAAGGGTATTTTCAGGAAAAGGTATTTTACCACTTATGCATGCACGACATGACCACCCTGTAGCCTACTACAAATCAACTAATTTAGGCTTTAGCTTTCAAACAAACAAAAAATTCTTGGAGACGACAGGTGACAGTTCGTCACGAGCCGGGGAGCCGGGGACCGACCCAGTTCCGGTACACTCAAACGAAATAAGTCACCCCTCGGAAAGACGCTGCATTGAACTGAGTAGCAAGGGGAGACTCTGCTCCAGACTTCCGACGAATTAGTACGCGAAGCGGTGTTAGAAGGACCCTTCGGCGAAACCGTCACCACCATAACCACTAAGCAAGAGGGAACCTCTCTGCCCCAAACTCCTTTGCACACTATCACTACCCTGCCACTAGAAAGACCACTTCAGACAAGCCTCTTGGTGGTAGGGCTTGTTCTTCTTTCTTAGACAAAACTCAAGAGTATGTACGACTTATCAAGTAACCAATTGCACCAATATAAAGTAACTAGTCCTCGTTAACAACTACTCCCAAATCAACTTGACCCAGATAAAGACAAAGAAAAAACAAAGTCAACCAGTCCTGATTTCCCCAATAAGAAACCTCACTTATAAGGAGGTTTTAATCTGGATACCCCAGATGTTGGAGAAGTAGTGGGGTGTGGGCAGTCAGAAAGTTATCTTGGATACGAGCTTAGTTTTCGGAATCATGATAGTCAATCTTCTGTCACATCACACAAAGGATCAACGAAGAAACCAACGAAAATGGGGTTTGTAAAGGCCAACGAATATACTGAAATAAAAGGCGAATAGTCCTTCGCCAGTCCCGGGCGAGAAGAGTCGTAATTGTTATTCGCAGGTATTGGTGAATGGCTCGCTGTCTTTGTCTTTATTTTAGGCTATCGATTCTTCCAATTTTGTTTTAATTTTCGTTTTTTTATTGTTTTTCTGCTTTGGTTGTTGATCATCCTCGTTTTTTATTTCGTTTTTTATTTTAGTTCCTTTTATTTCAGTATATTCGTTGGCCTTTACAAACACCACTTCCGTTGGTTTCTTCGTTGATTTTTTGTGATATGTCAGGCCAATGTGGTTTACAAATTATCTTCTGTCACATCAGACTCCCTGATTGTGTGAGCTTAAACAGACCTAAGTCTTGGCTTGATATAAGAGTCTATAATTTCCTATGGGCCAAATGCAGATTCCAAGGGTCACTCTGTGGCCCTAAATTCTATAACAAGCTTACATAGGACTCATGTATACCTACTCTGAACCAGCTCTATTCTTAAAGGAACCTCGCACTATTTACTCTTCAACTTGCAGTATTTTAAAATATTTGAATACTTTTAAACTATGCTGTGCTTTCAACAAATAACCCACAGTTTTGGCTGTTTTAAGCCTTTTCCGAGACCCGTTGACTTGTAGCGAAAACAGGGAAACAATTTACATAACCGTTTTTTCTGATGGAAAAACTCCTCAAAGACAACCGTCGACAGCGTGATACACATCGAAGGCAGCAAACACGGCAAGGGAGAAAATCAGCGTGGTTTTGTTAGAGGGGTTAGAATGTACCGTGCGAAATTTGGGTCTCCGAGTTTAGAAATATACGGAGCGACTATGGAAGTAGGTTGCATTAGTATTAAAGGTATGACAGGTCATTTAATCATAGGGTAGATGTATCTTCCAGCTTAAAGCGTGCTGTCTCAAGCAATCAAAACTTATTTAAAAACAATGCCTTCCAAATATTATACCACGCTAAATTTAGCAGATTGTAAGAATTTGTCAGAAGTAGTCTATGATGATGATGATGAAATTTTATTTACCGCACTTAAGAAGAGGAAAATAGCGCAGTACAGACAAATAAAAGGAAAAAAATACACTAAGTTTTTCAATAATGTAGCAAATGCACAAGATAAAAAAAAAAAACATTAAAAAAAAAGAAAAGGGACTAATCGGGTCTAAAAAATCTTCTCCTCGATGGAATGCGGAGAAATGGCCAAGGGCAGAAAAGTGAAGGTCCTTGGCAATTGACGATAACTTTGCACTAGGGTCAGAGGGCAAAAAAGTTGCAGTTATACGGAAATTCCTATAACGTCGAGGAAGGTACAAGAGAAATTTACAATTTTTGAAATAATAAGTCCTGATACATTTTTAATCATTTCGTCTCAAAATACCAAAAATTCTGGAACGGTTGCAGACAGTGGGAGAAAGAAAACTATGTATGAAGTGCGAAACCTCCAACAGAACACACACTCTGGCAGTGTTCGTGTAGCCTACAACAGAGGTAGGATTCCTTTAACACTTTTCAACGCCTTGGTTTCATATTTTGTTCTTAAAATATTCCACTGTAAAATCCGGATCAAGACATTATTGGCACCTTAAATTTCATCTAAGTAGCAACCTTAGCTTCTACCTGACTCCTGCTGCCATGAAGAACAAGACCAAAGGTTCCGATGAGGTCGCAGAAATTGCATATTTGATGCAGACAGTTACGATCTTTGTGCCGACCGGTTCTGTACAAAACTCAAGTTCAGCTATACCAATATAAGCCATATCTATTTTGACGATACTGATCGAAACTTCCTGCTTTACTTCTGCTAAATTTCCGATTTCGGCCGAATTCCGAACGAACTACCATAGGCTACTTGTCCAGAAAAAAAAGAAAGTTCAGAAACGAATTCAGCGTATCTCCTTATCCGTATAAAGAACATCTAATCAACTTCAAGTAAAACTTTAACTTATAAAATAAATCCGTTACAACCGGATTCCGGACGAATTATATTTCCGGGTAGAAAATGATTGTCATATACAGACTCAGCATGTCTTCCTACCCCCAAATCGAATATCTAATCAACTTCAAATAAAACTTTTACTTTTAACAGACTTTCCGGTTATGGCCGGATTCCGGGCTAACTACTTGTCCGGCGAAAAAAATTATTTTCACCATCGTGTTCAGCATGTCTGCTTACTCCTAATCGAACATCTAATCAACTCCAAATAAAACTTTCACTTTTAACAAACTTTCCGGTTTTGGACGGATTCTGGGCGAACTTCTTGTCCGATGACAAAATGGTTTTCACCATCGTGTCAGCGTGTCTTCTTACCCCATAACCGGCTATCACATTAGCTGTTTGAAAATATTTTGTTTGCCCCTTAATTTAAACCCCCTCCCCACCCTTAAATGTAGGGCTACAAAGCCCATCTACGAACTTGACCTTACCCTTGACCCAAAGAACCCTTACACCAAGTTTCATCAAAATATCTCATTCCCTTCGAGAGTTATCGTGCGTTCTCACAGACAGACGAACATTTTTGCGATGTCATAGATATCCCTCCACTTACGTTTTGGGATCCCAAAATGAACACTCCTGCAGAACTAACAAGACCAAAGGTTTCGATGGGATCCCAAAAATTCAATATTTCATCCAGACAATTGGGTCTTGTCTTTGCCAGACTCTTTGAACATTTTACTATTAAAATTCAGAAACATATCAAGGCCAAATTGCTAATCATATGAGAAAACCAAGTTCAGATATGAATAAAGCTTGTGTGTTAACCCCTATAAGGCATATCTATTTTGACGAAAATTTCCTGCCTTACTTCTGCCAATTTTCCGGTTTCGACCGAATTCCCGCACTACTTATCCGGCGAAAAAAGAAAGCTAAAAAACGAACTCAGCGTATCTTCTTTCAACTTCAAACAAAAATTTAACTTATGACAAATTTTCCGATTCCAGCCGAATTCTGGGTGAACTATATTTCCGATAAAAAAAAAATATTGTCACATACGGATTCAGCATCTCTTCTCACCCCGTATATCGAATCACCTACAAATAAAACTTTTACTTTTAAAAAAATTTCCGGTTTTGGCCGGATTCCGGGCGAACTACTTGTCCAGGTAGAAAATGGTTTTCAAATAAATGTTCAGCATGTCTTCTTACTCCTAAATTGAACATCTAATCAACATCAAATAAAACTTTTACTTTTAACAAACTTTCCGGTTTTTGCCGGATTCCGGACGAATTACTTGTCCGGCGAGAAAATGTTTTTCATCATCGTGTTCAGCATGTCTTCTTACCCCATAATCGACTATCAAGTTAGCTGTTTAAAAAAACATTTTGTTTGCCCCTTAATTTGAACCCCTTTCCCCACCCCTAAATGTAGGGCTACAGAGCCCATCTACGAACTTGACCTTACCCTTGACTCAAAGAATCCTCACACCAAGTTTCATCAAAATATCTCATTCCCTTCGAGAGTTATCGTGTTCACAGACGGACAGACAGATGGATGGATGGACAGACTGACAAATTTTGCCATTTCATCGGTTCCAATTACGTTTTGGGATCCCAAAGACCATTACAGTCACTTAGTACAGTCTAGGAGCAATTCTGTCTGAGACAATTGCTTGCAACTGTCGGCTATAGCTTGCAAGACTACTGGCGGATCATCAGACCACTACTATAACAGATCTCTGTGCTAACAGTAAGCTGCTACAGTTACACTTAGAGGCTGGTCACACTAGGCTCAAAACGGCCCAGAACTCAGCACTGAAGTGTCTACACTAGGTCCGAGAAAAGGCAGATTTATGGGGTTGATAAACTAAAAAAAAAGGAAGAAGATGCACCTAATTTTACCCAAATCTATGTGTTTTTGTTTTGAATTCAGGAGATCAAATAGCACGAAGTTTTATGATTGTCGAAGCAAAGCCAAAACAAAAATAAGACAAAAAACACTTTGTGACTGATGCGATTTGAGAACCAGAAGCTTTACATTTTTTTTTCCAAAAATAACTTAGGATAATCCTAGGAAAAACCACAGTTCCATTTTTGCAGATACCATGCTCTAAAGTTGTTTTGGCAGTTACCGTGGTATCTGGTACCACGGTCAAAAGGCATTTTTGTAGTTACAGATAGATATAGTTTTACTGATACAACTCGTAGCGCCGAATTGGCACTAAATATGTCGACCATTACGTTTAATTGTATCTGGCCAGTCACAGTGGTAACTTATATTGTGGTATCTGAAAAATTTACCTCACTTTCATCACCACTAACACAAGAGCCTAGTTCTTTGTCAAATTGGTGGGAAAGAAGTTATGTTACTCTAGATTTCAGCGGATATCAGTCTTTCTTATCGGATAATTTCTAAAAGTGCCAATCCGGCAATTGTCATTTCTTCAGAGCAACCATAGTATCAAATACCATGGTAACTGCAAAAACTGCTAATTGCAGATAAAGTTACTGTGGTAACAGATACCATGGTATCTTCAAAACGCAACTCATATCATCCCTGCCCAGCCAAAATTTTGCAAACGAAAGATTTCGAAAAATATTTTATTGGATTTCTTTAACAGGAAAAACTCGTCTTCTGGTCTAATTGTTGTATGTCAAGTTTGTTGTATCTGCCTTTGCGACAGTCTTAAAATGCATTTTTTCTCTCGCCTGATCAATTCTGGAAAGTGCTGATACAACCTTTTGGCTGTCCTATGACAATATGAGAGTTCACACTGACTGGTCCTCTACTGGTCCTTGACCAATCTAGAACACTAACCTGTTTCCTACGTGGGGAGCTAGTCCTGATTCAGCTGTCTAGCATCTTCCTGAATATGAAGCTCAGGCCAAAATGATGTGTCACCCTAACTCCGATGAGCATCTCAAAACGGAAGTGAGGGGATACCTACAGTCTACCACAAATCCCTGATTTTTGGATACCCTATGCCAAACACTGGGTATATCTAATGTTTGGTATAGCCTATGCCTAACCCTGGATACCCAATGCAAAAACGCTGGATACCTGTTGATAACCTAACCCTGACCTACATCAGTATAACTGAGTTCTCATTGGTTGATTTTTTAGCTTCAATCAAATCATCAATATTTTACTGGGTTACAGTATCCAGCACCTGGCATAGTGTATCCAGCGTTAGGCATAGGGTATGCCAAACGCTAGACATATCCAGCGTTTGGCATAGGGTATCCAAAAATCAGGGGTTTGTGGTTGACTGGATACCTATGATTTAATAAAAGTTGTCCACCTGTTAGCACAGTAACTCTCAAAGGGGTTAAGATTGTTTCTTCAAACTAACTAACAGTACTTAACAGACTGACAACAACTGACAATCACACTCCCTTTCACAAATCTACACAGAAGAGTACAGTATTCGTTTTTGGCCAAAAAATATGCTCTGTTTCTCGATTCTGTGCCATTTTGAGCCTACTGTGACAAGGCTCTTAGATTAACACACAACCAAACATTTCCTTACCTTCTGCCAACAATTTTTGCTTCGACAAACTGAAGGAACACTAAAGCAACTAATAAGCAACAGTCAACTCGCGGAGTACAGAGTGGTTGACACGAGGAAAACAATACTAACTACTAAACGAAGAAGCATCCGTTTATTCCGTTCCTGTCATTATCCCGACTGGAAGATAATAAAGCCAGAGGCGTATTCTCGCCCTTCTCCGAGGACTCTTCAGGGAAACAAAAGGGAGCGGCTAGAATAGAGGGAGTCACTCCACGCGGACTCCGCCTACAGAAACAGCGAGAACACGGG
Source organism: Branchinecta sandiegonensis (assembly GCA_030848855.1). NCBI lineage: Eukaryota > Metazoa > Arthropoda > Branchiopoda > Anostraca > Branchinectidae > Branchinecta > Branchinecta sandiegonensis. Next base: position 6,062,381 of record JAUPMV010000016.1, on the reverse strand, counting down.
GAACGCTTCTAAAATGGATTTTGTTCGAAAAAAAATATGCAGTTGACGAAATAAGTTTGGATCCGCTTTGTGTTTTGTTTATTCTGATTGCTTTTAATTAATTTTACAGTGCACCAACACCAGCAAAAATTCATTCCCCTCCGAATCTTAAAGGGAGTCCTTTTTGATGAACGGTGATGATAATCGGAACATTCCCATCCGTGGGGACTCGCGAGGAGTGAGTTCCCGGGACAAGCAAAAATGGGGGGCTCCTCAAGTGGAGTCCTCGGGGAACGGCGAGAATACGCCTTTTCTTCCGGATTCCGGACAGCCGTTTTCGTCGAGACGGGTCTGGAAGGTGAAATTAGAGGCGTATTCTCTCCGAATCTGAAAGGGAGTCCTTTTTTATGATGGTGATGATATAATCGGAGCATTCCCCGTCCGTGGGGACTCGCGAGAATACGGAGAGTGAGTCCCCGGGACAAACAAAAACGCGGGGACTCCTCAAGTAGAGTCCTCGGGGAACGGCGAGAATACGCCTTAGGCCAAAAACTTCTGGAAGTACGGGGTGTTGGACTTGGACACCCCAGATTCCGGATGTCGGAAGGTACCATAGAGCCAGCCCATTCAAGAGACAGAACAAATATGCAAATGGAGGAAGAAAAGAGAAAGTGACTGGTAGTTGTGACTGGGAGGCAAGAGATATTTGAAATGCGAAGCCTGCGAAGGGGTCATCTAGGAAAGGCTGAAGAATAGCAAAATTAGTGTCATCATTATCATGAAAATCTGGAAGGGTTGGCTTGTAGTTAGGTTGGCGTCTGGTAATCCGGAAGGTGAAGCCTAGCTTTTAAACAGATTCTACTCGTTCATACCCGAATTCCCAATTTGCGCCGATTTTAGCCGTCAGAAGCGCAAGAAACAGGTTTAGTTTTACCCCAGTCTTTTCACCAATTTTCTTATTTATTGTATTTACATTCGAATAGAATGCATTTTAATCAGATTTTGGGATCTCAAAATGTAAGTGGAGGGATACCTATGACATCGCAAAAGTTGACCGTCTGTCTGTGAGCACGATGACTCTCGATGGAAATGAGATATTTTGATGAAACTTGGTGTGAGGATTCTTTGTGTCAAGGCTAAGGTCAAGTTCGTAGATTGGCTCAGTAGCCCTACACTTAGGGGTTGGGGCAGGGTTGGGGAAGGGGTTTCAAATTAAGGGGCAAACAAATATTGTTTAAAAGTCATTGAGATAGTTGATTTTGGGTAAGGAGACATGCTGAATCCGAATATGAAAGTTATTTCTTGCCGGACAAGTAGTTCACCCGGAATCCGGCAAAAACCGGACACAAAATTTGTCGACCAATTTTCGGCTATAGCAGTCCCTACCCCTTTATTCTCAAACTAGTATAGCTCTGCGCGCGTGGATGACGACACTCATTTGTTTATTCTATGGACGTCGGAGAGATCTGCAATCGAAGGTCGAAGGGGTTGATACATAATGTTCAAACAAGGAAATATGTTGTTCAAGCGAGGATGTTGTTCAATGAGCATTCACTGGTAAAGTACAAGTTAAGTTCGTATATGGGTCCTTTAGTCCTATCTTTAGAGGCAGAGGAGGGGTTTCGAATTTACGTTAAATACGGTAATAAGCTGAATCCGCTGAATCCATATCTGAGCTTAGTTTTCTTGCTGGACTAATGGTTCATCACGCATTCGACTGAAACTGGAAATTTGGTTGAAGCTCAAAAGTTGTTTCTGAAATCGATTAAAGATTCGGGATCGGGGCAAGGAGACACGCTGAATCCATTTTTGAACTTTATTTTAACAATAAAAATCTTCAAGGAATCTGACGAAGACTGAATGGCGAAGACATGACCCAATTGCTTGAATCAAATGTTAGATTTTTGGGATCCCATTGAAACCTTTGGTCTTGTTCTTCCAGAAATTCTCACGAGTTTAGTTTAGTTTAGTAAATAATTTAGGAATGGTGCGGACAAAGTGACTTCTCATTCGTGGCTGTAGCTTTAAAAAACTTGTAAACCTGTCACTTCCCTATCCTGAGTTGGCACTTGGCTTGGCAGACGTTTATAATCCTATCTTTGTCTAATATAAGGTTATTCCAGGAGAGTAAGTATTATATGCTGTCTTCTCGAGGCTTATGGTAGACTGATGACTAGCCCACAGTTATTCTTTGAGCAGCTTTAGACTTGTTGTCAAGTTCATCAGAAACAAAAGTACAGGAGGGGTACCTGATCTGATCTTGTTTTTACAGGCATTAGGTCACAACGATCAAAGTAAAAACAGTCGCTTTTTCCGAAAAACAGTCGATCTTTCTGAAAGACAGTTGGTTGTTAGTGAAAATAGTCAATTTTTCACATCACTCCAAGAAATCCACCACTTAAAAAGAAAAAAAAGCCATGTTCTGCTCCAAAAGTCAGTAGCAAAACCATTTGTGTCAGCCTCTGACAAAATCCGCCAGTTTGACCTTAAATCTGCCAATGTGGCAACACTGTCCACGACTTACAGAGCGTGTTCCGCCCTGCTAACAATAGTTACTATTTCTGTTCCATCCTCACGAAAAGTTACTATGCTGACGATTCCAACCTTCTCGAAATATAACTAATAGTTACTGTTTGCTTACAATGCTCGGGAGCGCAGTAACTATGCATCTCTGTAATGTGATTGGTCCTAGTCACCTTTGGCATGACATCCTGCTGGAAAATAGAAAAGTCGTTCCAGCCTTGACTGCAAAAAGTCAGAATTTGTGACATCATGCGTAGTAACTACAGTAAGTAGGGTGGAACATGCTCACAGAATGATGAAAAAGGTAGAGTTACCAAAGTTAATACCCAGAAAATCCCTTTTCAAAGCAGCTTCAAAACTAAGAAAAGGCACAGAATTTGAATATTTTTGGACACATGACTGCTGAAGAAAGTCATATTTTGCCTCTTGACTGTCAGGACAGCATTTAGCCTATATTTAATTTTTAAATTGTCGTGGCAACATTCGAGGTAGTGTAAAAACGAGGTTAGGTCCCCTCCTGTACATCTTATTAGTAAATTAGGTCGAGTGTGATTAGCTTATGGGACGTCAAATACTCGACCCATCTATCCTCCTTTTTCAGATCGAGTACTGATAGCTGCCACAGCCATAAATACTTGACCTACTTAAAAATGTATATGCTCAAGTAGGCTACTATTAGTCCCTGGGCAGCTGGTTACTTGACCTTACAATTTTCGGATTTCATTTGTATGGGCGAGGAAAGATAGCTCCTATGGTAGTAATTACTCTACTTGTTCCTTCCTGACTCTAAATCCCATATAGTCAAATAACTTTAGCTTCCCAAGACATGAGTACTTGAACGGTCTAATACTAATAGCGAGTGGAGGCTCGATTCCTTGACTGGTCGAGTGGGTTACTAATAGATGCCATGACCCTTGTTACTTGACTGGTCAGGTACTATTAGCTCCTATGTCACAGTATACTCCACGGGTCAAGCACTTTTAGCAATTGAGGTATCAGTTCCAGGTGCTGGAACAATAGACACTGCCGTGTAAGTTTGTGAGTAAGAAGAACAAGCACAGTATGTTGTATGTTTCTTTCCTGTCCAATTTTTTTTTCTGGAATGGAAAGAATTTGTTTCCTTGTAGATGATCACTGATGTCCAGCTTGCCATTTTTTCTAACGTGTTGGGAGTCAGCCTGTTCCTGCTAGTTGTTTTGTACCACTACATCTCAGTAAACAACTCAAAATAAGGTATGAAGCAACTCGCATGTGGAGATTATTCTTCGACTACCATGATTATGTTCAGTTGGGGAAATTCCGATTCCGATGTGAATGTCATGCTTTCTTTCAGATTGCTCACTTCAAGGTGTTCTTTGAGACATGTTCTTTGAGACTGTTAATTCAGAGACTCTGAAAGATTATAGGAATATTAAAGAGTCGGTTGGTTTTGAATTTTATTTTAAGTTACGTTTACCGGCTGAAAACCTGCGTTTGTGGTTCCAGATCCGAGCGAACAGTCTCCCTCTTAAGAGTAGGGTTAAATTATTTGAAAGAAATTCCCGAAACCCGAAGTCATGTTATACTTGCTCGTTATGTGGTTTGGAAGAGGAGAATCTGTCCCACTTCCTGTCAAGATGCAAGGGGCTCTCGGATTTGAGAGTAAGATTTTTTGGTGAAGATGGGTTGCTCTTTCCTGGTATCCTAAAGTCATCTTCACGGTCAGCGATAATGGCAGTTACAGGTTTTGTCAAAGAAGCGTTAAAGAGATGTAAATAGTTATTGGTGGTGGGAGTTTAAAGCGTTTTACATGTGAGTTTATATAACCGCTCTCTCGAAGTGTTTAAAAATGTATGATTTTGTGTATGGCCTAACGGCTAAATTAAAGTATCTATCTATCTATAGCTAATCTTCCCTTTCACGTAATCGTGATTGCAAAGGGTTCTTTTCAATACATAGTTTTGTTCGAATTTTAATCCAGTGGGGCGAATTCGAAACCCTGGCGTATTTTCTCTGATGTGGCTTTATTACGTTTCTTCTCATCGTCACTGACCTGCAAAATTGCGAGCGTCTCCCGGGAAGATGATGAGATAAATCTTCAGGAGTTAGCCTCCTTATGTTATAACGCCTCCTTATGTTATGGATAGTCGATCAGAGTCGGGTCCTTCCGGACTGCCAATTCCGTACGTAACTTTCCGTCCGTACCGTCACATTTTTGACGTTATGATGGAAGTGCCGAAAATCCGCCTGTGAAAACCTGATCATGTATCTGCAGCATTACAGGTAATACTTTGCCCATATCTCACACGCTTTGATAGTCCCCTGTGTTGGCAATTACTGTTGCTGAATTGACTGAACTTGAAGGCTGGTATAAGCCTTCATTAGCGAAACCTGCAGAGGGGATTCTTAGTTTTAATGTAGGAATCAGTAATTGAGGGGGGCAAGGTATCTACCGGCTGGCTTGTACTTTTTACCGACTGTTTTTGCAGACAAACAACTGTTTTTAAGAAAAAAACGAGCCTTGACGAAAATCGGCTGTTTTTAAGAAAAATATTTTTACGAAAAACCGACTATTTTGAAGAAAAATCGACTGTTTTCCGAAAAATTGTCTATCTTCGCACCGACTCGGCTATTTTTTTACCGACTGGCTGACAACTTTGTGAGGCCCCCCCCCCCCCACCCCCCGTACGTGACGCCCCCGGTTGAGAGGATACCCCAGTTGGACCAGATTGAAGCGGTGTGTTACAATTGTTGATCAAATGTTTAATTTCAGGTGTTACCTACAAGCATCGGTGGTTTGGACAGGTGTGAGATGTCCCGATTTTGTTTCTGTTTTCTACTGGGAGTATTTTTAATTTAATAAAGGTGGTTTAACTTTACTTTCTTTAATTTGTATCCGATCTCCATATAAAAAAAAATGGCGTAATATAGGTTGTTACCAACCAGAAAGTACGGCCTTACCAGCCATTTCCATACATAAAATAAAAAAGAGGTTCATAAATTGCACTGACGAAACTGGACTTAGGCGGACTTCGGGAAATTCAGATATTTTCTGAAGTCTGTTATCACTTTCACAAACAAAGAAACAAAAGAAAGAGTCTAAGACCCACTTCATTCCAAGCAGTAAAAGAGAGCTGTAAACGTCAAAATCAAAGGCCTGTATGAGGCAAGCTGAAAACCAACGAAGGACTGCCATTACCACTTTCGGAACAAGATGAGTACCACCTAAGGCCAACGGTTATTGGACCATCGCTTGCGATTTCGGAGTCATGTAACGGCATGATTGCAATATTCTACATCAGTGGGTATCCTTCTGTCCCGTAAGATGACTCGCTCTAAGAGTCCAACAGAACCGATTGCGTTCCGCCTATGAATGAGGCGTATCTTTGCGAGGACTGGAGGTTACATCGCTGTGAGATGCGATGACTTATTGGGATTCTACACGTCCTAGTAGCGTAGACTTTACCAGATGAAAACGGATTTGAGTCGTTCTCAGCAAGTAGATCAACAAGTTGCAAGTTTTTGACTAAAAAGAAAATCGGCCGTTACGCCACTATGGAAGTGAGACCCGACTGGTCTCGAAGAAAATTGCAATCCCGCAGAACACGGAGTGACGTGTCCTAGGAAATCGCAAATGATGGTTAAATCTTGCGTCCTTAGTACATCGACTACCCCATGTGAAATTTGCTAACTTTGTGTTAAAGACTGAATTAAAGGTGCTTCCCACCCCCTTCCCCCTAGAGCACAGCAAGTCCATGTGGGACAATCACCGCCGCTCAAGGCGCTTAAAAACAGTTAAGCACTCCTGATGCTTAGTGCAGAACAACAGCAAAACTGCGAGAACTTGGCATTGAAGCTGGATCTTTTTTTCAATCAGGGCCTAATTATCTTTCTTTGTTGCTTCCGTCCCCTCGGTAGTTTCGGATGGATGATCTTCGTATGAAAATAGAACTTTGAGATCTCCTTTAACTGCAGCTACGAGAAGCGGTGTGCCCAGGCAAGCTGGAACCAAATACAGCAATGCTGGCTGCGCATGCTTGAAAACATGCATGACGAAAATGGTGGTAAGGAGGCCACCGATGTACGCAAGGAATGTGGCGTTGAAGTACGTGTTACGGCCTCTGCTCAAACTGAAACAAAAAACAGAAGTAAGTACAGTCGGACTTGTATGAGCTCCATAAGGCTGGTGTTTCTCTATACAGTATTGTGCTAAGTTGCTAGACTGTCAGAAGTTTCATAACAGATAACACGAGGATGCGCGGTTTCAACAGATAACCCTTCGGATGTTATCTGTTGTGTTTGAAAACGTTATGCATGAAACGTTATGCATAACAAGCTTTATTAGGAAGGTCCAAAAAAGCATCTACTGACTTTATTCCTTATCGTCATGATGTCGGAAAACTCAGCAGGTACTTTTTGGCTTTTTTTTTGTTCTTAGTGATGGTAACGCTTATTATGCATAACATTTTGAAACACAACAGATGAAGAGATGAATTCCACCCTACTTACCGTAGTTACTACGCATGACGTCACGGATTCTGGTTTTTTGTCGTCAACGATTTTTCTATTTTCCAGCAAGATATCATGCCACGGGCGAATCCGACCAATCACGTTGCAGAGATGCGTAGTTACCACGCTCCCGAGCATGGTAAGCAAATAGTAACTACTAGTTACTATTCCGAGAAGGTTGGAACGGTCAGCGTAGTAACTTTTCGTGAGGATGGAACGGAAATAGTAACTATTGTTAGAAGGGTTGAACACGCTCGAATTGTCATTTTTTACTCATTATCTTTTGAAACCGCGCATCCTCGTGTTATCTGTTATGAAACTTCTGACAGTGTAGGACTCGTCTTGTCGGAGGAGTAATTGCATTGAGGTAAATGGAACCGTCGGCGCTCTGAAAGCACTACCATGCTATGGTTGGCAAGTAAAGTAAGAGCGAGTTTACGACTCGAAGCGTTATCAATTGCTTGAAAGACATCTAAAGGCCGATTCACAAGGGGTTTTACACAATGCTCGGTAACAACCAGTTCTGAAAATTATCCTGATACCCAATTTTCATTCGGGATCTGCCATTCCCAATGGAGAGTGACCTACGCGCCATACGCGCCATCACCAGCTGAGCCTGAAACCGGAGATCAAAGGAATTCAACTTTCAAGGGTACTAGCCAATCAGATGCAGAAAGTGCTGATTGACCACGTCAGACCTAACAATGACCTTGTTTCCCTTTCGGTTTTCTGTGGATTTGATCTTGTCTACTGGGATTTGTTCGAAACTAGCCAATCAGAATATTCCAAAAATAAATTTGATTAGCTAGTACCTTCAAAAGTTGAACTGATTCCAACTTGGATCCGATGCTAGCTTGTACTCGAAAGTGGCACTAGTATTCATTACGAACGACAGAAACCCAGCAAAGCATCGGTCTCGGGAGCGACATTCACAACTATAGCTGGTACCAAGAATTTGCTAGAACTCATTGTGAATGGAGATTAAGAGTAACGAAATCGGAGGCTGATTAATCGCGATTCAGACAAACGTAACGCTAACTTCTTGGAGGAGTCCGTGCTGTGGTGGGATGAGAGTAAATAGTTGCGTTTATGCAGATACCATGGTATCTGATACCACGGTCAAAAGGCGTTTTTGCAGTTATCGTGGTACAATAGGGTATGTTTATTTGAACAGCTACCTTAATATGAACAGTGGAGTTTTCGGCTAAATGGTAGGATGAAAATCCAAAATACCTGTTCAGGTGTTTTAGGCCCTTAATTACCTACTTTGGCTAACTGATAGTTGACTTTAGTCAAAGCAAGTGCATGAAAATGGCAAAGCCCAAAGTCAACAAACGTTCACGTAAGCATACCTCTACTGTATCTGGCCAGTTATCGTGGTATCTGATATTCGGATACCACGGTCCGACCGTGGTAACTGACCGTAGCATCTGAAAAAGTCATTTCACTTTCATCATCACCAACAATAGAGCCTAGGATTTTGTCAAATTGGTCGGAAAGAAGTTTGGCAGTTAGTGATGTGACTGGAAATCCGTTTTTCTTCTGGGACGACTTTAAAAAGCGCAACTTCGGCAATTGTCGTTTTTGCAGAGCAACCATAGTATCAGATACCGCCGTAACGCAAATGACTAAATGCAGATCCAGTTACCGTGGTACCAGATACCATAGTATCTGCAAAAACGCAACTAATGATTAGCAGACCAGCAAGTCCCCTTTCTCATATTGGTGAGTAAGCAGGCAAAACAGTATCAAATGAGTTATTCCAAACGAAACTACGTTTAAACTGACTTACCTGTTGTCGAATCTTAGCAGAAGAGCAATGAAAATGCCTGGGATTACGATGTCACCCAAGCCCAGCATTGCAAAATTGCTGGCAGAAAGACCATTTTCGATGATATCTTGAGGGAAGATCACTGAAAAAGATTAAAATAAGTGCATGTCAAATTGAAAGCAGTAGCCGCGTTTTTTGTCACCTATCTACCAAGGCCTTAGGCGTATTCTCGCCGTTCCCCGAGGACTCCTCGGGGAATCAAAGGGAACGGCGAGAATAGAGGGAGTCACTCCACGCGGACTCCGCGTACAGAAACAGCGAGAATACGGGGAATGCTTTTAAAATGGATTTTGTTCGAAAAATGAATATGCAGCTGAAAAATTGAGTCTAGATCCACTTTATTATTGGTTATGTTTATTCTGAGTCTTTTTAATTAATTTTACATAGCACCTACAACAGCAAAAAGTGATTCCCCTCCGAATTTGAAAGGGAGTCCTTTTTGATGATGGTGATGTTAATCGGAGCATTCCCCGTCCGTGGGGACTCCCGAGAATACTGGGGGTGAGTCACCGAGACAAACAAAAACGCGGGGACTCCTCAAGTGGAGTCCTCGGGGAACGGCGAGAATACGCCTCTTGGTTCATTTTCTCGTTCTTCGAACCAAGCGCTTCCTCACTGCTCTTTTGACCGTTTTTGGACCAAGGCCTTTGTCCTATCTGCCCAGGCCTGCGGAGAAAGGAGATTGGCAACTCCAAGAGGCATATTCTCGCCGTCCTCCGAGGACTCCACTTGAGGAGTCCCCGCGTTTTTGTTTGTCTCGGGGACTCACCCCCAGTATTCTGGGGAGTCCCCACGGACGGGGAATGCTCCGATTAACATCACCATCCCTGCCAAAACGTCGGTGCAACTCTCGTCTTTTATCTTAAGCCGCATTTTAGTTGGTTTCACCCACGTCTTTCGCCAGAAGCTGCATTTTATTTGGACATGCCTTTCGTCTTACGCCGTATTTTATTTGGTTCTTCTCTCGTATTTTGTCTTCAGTCGGATTTTCTGTGAATCTACTCAAAATTTCTCATTCCCTATCTTTAGAAGCTTCCTTCCACTTCTACGAAAGGGCTCAACAAATATTTTCTCCAGTCAGCCAATGCAGGGCGCCCATTCCATGATCCTAAGGATAAACTAAAATTAATTTTCTGCATGTTCATCCGCCCACTAGTAGAATATGCATGTCCTGTTTGGCATTTCGCTCTTACAAAAGAAGAAAGTGATAAAATTGAACGGGTTCAGAAGAGGTCTCTACAAATCATCTACGGAGGTTCCCCACTGCCTTACTCTTTTTATCTAAAAGAATACAAACTTGACCCCCTTTTTGTCCGTCGAGAGAAACTGTGCCTAAAATTTGGCTCAACCCTCCTCCTCCACCCCATCTACAAGAACTTCCTCCCGCCTCCCTTTGTCCCCCTCAGATCCCGACTCCCCAGAGAGGCGGCTGCGAAAGTTCCAAAACTGACACCGGTTTACTCCAGGTCACAGCGTTATTCTCGAAGCTTTGTGCCGAGTTTTGTTCGTACTTTTAACAATTCGTAACTTGTGCGTTTTATCCTATTCTTTTTGTGTTTCTCGTTGACAAATCTTTCTTGTATTAACTGTTTGACTAAAAGATACCATATTTGGGCTATGCCTATGAGAGACTGTATCTTGTTTACATTAAATGATTTGATTTGATTTGATTTGATCTTTCCAGATCAAACTACTTAAGTAAACAGGACTGAATAAATGACGCGTGGTTAAGATGACAGGGACTCTTCAAGGAGATAGTCGTCCAATACTGTTTTATTTATTTGTATGTTCGCTCCAACATGCCGCATGGCTTTTTCATGCGGACATGCAGTTTGTTGCAGGAAGCAGGTTGTTTTTTGTTAAAGACCTAGTCCAAACATTCTGTTTACCTTTTCTTAGTGACCGCATGCCATGGGTTTGTTTAGATTTGAACTCGATTGCCGAATTGCTGTTTTGACTCGAGAAAAAAACCACGCACAACGTCTTCTTTTCTAGATGGCGGAATTTTCCAGGATTGATTAGCAAAGAATTATAAGACCCAACTGATAATTTTTGTATGCCTTCAGAGGTACCACACTGGTCTTGGTTTTATAGTTTATTTGTACTGTAATAAACAGTTGGAGCATTAGAAGGAAATTATTATTTTGACCCTTGGCTCCCTACGTGCCATAACAGCTGTCCGGGATAATCGGCTGAGATTTAGTCCAGACAGAGTTATTTCAAACCTAGGAAATTTGTTGTTTTTTTTTAATTTGCTCATTGTTTTACGGTGTTTTTAGGGGTTTTGAACATTCATAGTGACAGTAGGGATGGTTAGCATTATGTGTGTGGTAGAAAGACCATTTTTTGTGGCCCGCTTTAATAAACAATATGAGTTTCGCCACCAGTAACAATGTTACTTTCTCATGTACAGCCTTTCGCTGCGAACGTCTGTTGTGAGATTTTATCGCAGTTCCTGGTAATACAGGTAGGTATTTGACAGTGCAAAACGGATACGTCAGCTAAATTCAGCTAAATCCAGGAAGCAGGTTATTTTTTATTAATAAACAATCTGAATGTATAGTGACATTCGCCACCAGTAACAATTTTACCTTCTCATGTACTGCCTTTCGCCGCGAACGTCTGTTGTGAGATTTTATCGCAGTTCCTGGTAATACAAGTAGGTATATGACAGTGCAAAACGGATACGTCAGCTAAATTTGATTAGAGCTAGCTATATTTCGGCCCTTCTTGGCAAGGGTCCTGTTCAGGCTCAAGCCGCTCAAACTGGAGAATGAACTTATGACAAAAAAAAATCATACAGCTCTAATAAAATTTAGACATGTATCCGTTTTGCACTGTCAAACATGATTCGCAGTCAGCTTGGGCTGAAGGAATATTTAATATAGGTAGGGTACCTTCAGCCTACTTTCAGTGTATTTGCAGTTTGGGAGAAATGGAAATGAAAAGGTCAATCATCTCTCGCGGCGAACTGAAATGCTGCAACCTATATAGCCAAGGCGGGAGTTTCGCTTGATAAGTACTTCACCAACTTTTAAAGTACAACCGAAAACCTATATTTTACAGTGTTTCATTTTTTATCTTTAACACGCAGTGCCGCCGCCAGTCCGCCTAGTTCTTTTCTAACCAGTTGTTCTCGCGCCACTGCATTAGTTGTGTTTTCGCTGATACCATGGTATCTGTTACCACGGTCTAAAGTCGTTTTTGCAGTTATCGTTGTATCTGATACCACAGTCAAAAGGCGTTTTTGCAGTTATCGTGGTATCTGGCCAGTTATCGTGGTATCAGATATTCAGATACTACGGTCCGACCGTGGTAACTGGTCGTGGTATCTGAAAAGTCATCTCACTTTCATTAAATTTTGTCACATTGGTAAGAAAGAAGTTTAGCACTTAGTGATGTAACTGGATATCTGTTTTTCTTTTGGGATGACTTCGAAAAGTGCAATTTCGGCAATAGTCGTTTTTGCAGAGCACCGTGTATCAGATACCACGATAACTGCAAAAACGACTAATTGCAGATCCAGTTACCGTGGTAACAGATACCATGGTATCAGCAAAAACGCAACTATTGCCAATCCGCTAAATGCAGGAGGTTCGTCGTGAGACGATGTGACCGCCGTTACAAACTGCGAAGAAACGCATTTCGGCTTTCAGCTGGGATTGTAGGATATGTGTCAAGCTATCTGGTCGCCAAACACTGAGAACATGCCTGATGGGACCCTCGGTTAACCTTTAAAGCAGAACTGAAACCTGATACTATTTCATTGTTTTCCTTCTCAAGAACAAGCACTATCACCAGCAACCGCATTAATTTCCCATTTTCTCCCGGCGAATTCAGACTGGAAACAAGAATTAATAAGGGAAGAATTGAGAACTCACTTAACCCCGATGTCAGCATCCTAGATCTCTTTTCGTCCGATCTTATTTACCGGGGGTGGAGCTTCGCGTGTTGCCTCTTGCAGTATTAAATGTTACCTCCAGAGCACAAGTGATGAAGCAAAAGGCAGGAAGTTCAGACAGTGCAGATTCTGAGGATTATATAAATGGAAACTCCTTTTCAATCTCTGGTCAGATTTGCATTATGAAGCTTATGTTGTCACCACCCTTCACAAAGACAGTGAAGCCCAAGGGAATGCGGCATTTGATGAACAATTAAGCAACTTGAACGCTGAAGCATAGATCTAACACACATGCATTTAGTTCAGATTCAATAGGACTGGTGTGAACAATAGTAATTTTATTTTGGTCTTCTCAGGACTGTAAAGAATCGCTTCTAGAAAAGGTATTAAGCTTGGACAATATTTAGCTGTCGAAATGTACTCAATGAGTTACTATGTTTTGTTTTCAACTTGTACTCTACACGAAATTTAGTTCATATCGTTTTCCCGTGTAGTTGCGAAAAACAGTTTGAAGTCATAATTTTAAATTAATGATTGCTGAGTGTAGGATATCTTTCAAGACATATCAGTTTGTGATAACAACTTATTATTCTTGGTCAAAAAGGTATATCATTATCTCGGATAGTTGCACTTTACATCTGCCCAAATTTGTCATTGTCTATGCTTTTTCGTAATCGTTTTTTTTTTCATTAACATGTTGTTACATCATTCAAGTTGGAATTTGGGCATAGCTGGCGAACTGTACTCAAAGAGGTGTTATATTTTGTTTTTAAGTTGTACTCTGTACACAAAATTCAGTTCATAACATTTCTCGGTTATTTACGAAAAACAGTTGGCTTGAAGTATTTCCTAATTTTAAATTTTAATTGATTACTGAAAATGATAATTGCACGGTACCATTCAAAACGTCTACATTTGAGATAACCATTTATTATTTTTGGTCAAAATGTATATCATTATCTCGGGTAGTTGGCTAAATGTTTCACTATCTATCCTATTGACAGTCTTTTTTTTCATCACTAAGAATCTGCGATAGAGATTGCATGAATGTTTGGAAGCGTGTCCCTTCCTTCTTTAAACTTGTTCAGTCCAAATCGGTCCTTTTCTGTCTTTATTTTCGTCATCCTTGAATGTAGAATTGCACGACTTCTATCATCTCACTATACTTTAGCCCCTTGTCTCGTCTTTTAAACTAGTGGCAGAAGCGATTTGTTGGAGGGAGAAGGGCAAAATGTCGACCTCTTTCTGTTTAATTTGAATTCGGCACACTTCCTTGACGCGAAGCACGGCGATCAGAAGAAATAGCGCCAATATTTACTCTGTGGTCTGGACAGGCGCCGAATAGGCTCCACCCCCGGTACTTGAGGATCGGGCAGAAAACAACGTCCAATGATTCAAGTCTTCTCAATTCTTCCCTTATTTATTCTTGCTGGAAAGCAGCACTTGAATGCCTGTGGCGAGAAATAGGAAGAATAATCTCTTGAACCTTTAAAAGTTTAGAAGCTTTAGTAGAGGGGAACATGTGTGCGGTTGAAAAAAAAGTATATTTTAAAGGACACCTGAACAATGAAACCATATTTGAACACACCATGGAGAATGCATTTACAGACATGGCCACGGAGAGCATTCCTCTCCTGAGCGTGACGTTTTCAAAATAGGGATGTTCGTTTCTGGAGGTTTGCACATGCAGACTCCTAGACAAAAAGCGCAATTCATTAAAATCTTGTACAGCGCTGGCCGGATCGTATTGGAATTTCTTCAGATATACGTTTGGGCTTAACTGGTTAAAAAATATTCCAGAAGTGGTTGGAGACATTTGATCATTTCTAAAATTGTTCGGTACTGAAATAAGAACAGATGCAAAATGGAGCAAAAATCATAGCTTGGAAACACTATTTCATATTTGGATTGGGTTTTCTGCAGGCAATGTTAACGGAAGTCATACAGATAGGGATGATACTTGGTCTCTTCATTCAGGTGTCCTTTAAGCTTCATACTTACATTTTATGGGAGCTTCGAACGATTTGGCGACAGTGACCATGACATTGGTTCCGAAGACCCAGAAAATATCATACACGAACAAGCCACATAACAAGATGCAACCAGTTACGACAGAGTTCAGGTGGAGCAGTTCTACGCCGTTTACAGCGAAGGCGAGTCCAAATAGGTTGTTGGCGATCCAGTGCTAAAATAAAGAGACATAAGTAGTGCAAAGCCAGAAACAATCACACCAATAACCTACTAAAGCCCAGAATAACTAAAGCTTGTCTTTGCAACAAGAGGTAAGAAAGTTACCACACATTTACTGCCCAGGATCTTAACGTCTCTGCTCTAGACCATTTTTGCACTTACCATCTAGGGAGAGGAATATTTTAGGCCAAACTCGTCCTTTTTTCTTCTTCAATTTTTTTTTTTCATCTTTCTCGTTTGCTTCTTTTTTATTTGCTTTTATTTCATACTACAACGTTTCCTTTTTTGTTCAATGGGTAACAAAAAAATTCGTCAGAAGTATTCCTTCGGCCCAAGCTGACTGCGAGCAGGGGCGTCACCATGGGGGGGGGGGGGGCTCCTTTCCCCCTAAAGGTCCTGAGAAAGTACTTTCTTCGGGCAAGCCCGGCGAAAGTTCACTAGTTTGTCGACACCATGATAAAACAAAGAAGAAGTCAAACTTTGTTGAAGGATGCCTATAATAGTAACGCAACCTACTTCCATAATCAGTCCGTATATTTCTAAACCCGGAGACCCCAATTTCGTACGGTACATTCTAACCCCTCTAACAAAACCACGCTGATTTTCTCACTTGCCGTGTTTTGCTACCTTTGATGTGTATCACGCTGTCGACGGTTGTCTGATAGAAGCTTTTCCATCAGAAAACTGGTTTTGTAAATTTCTTCCTGGAAAAGGCTTAAAACAGCCAAAAGTGTGGGTTATTTGTTGAAAGCACAGCCGGAATAACGCTGTGTCCCAATCCCAGGTTCCCGCGCAATTATGCCACAGCTTACACAAGATTGCCACCGGTAGCACAATTGTACTCTTTTTAGTACATTTTCAAAGTAGTGAGATGGTAGTATATTTGAAAAAAGTAGTACTTTTGCAGTATAAAGGACCTGTCTTACCTATGATACAAACGCAACCTGCTTCCATATTCACTCCATATATTTCTAAACCCGGAGACCCCGATTTCGTACGGTATATTCTAACCCCTCTAACAAAACCACGCTGATTTTCTCACTTGCTGTAATTTGCTACCTTCGATGTGTATCACGCTGCCAACGGTTGTCTGCGAGAACTTTTTCCATCAGAAAAAACGGTTATGTTTATCGTTTCCCTGTTTTCGCTATAAGGCAACGGGTCTCGGAAACGACTTAAAATAGCCAAAACCGTGGGTTATTTCTTGAAATCACAGCATAGTTTTGAAGCATTCAAATATTTTAAAATATTGTAAGTTGAAGAGTAAATAGTGCGAGGGGTCCTTTAAGAAAGGTAGTACGATACTTAAAATAAATAAAAAAAAATCCCCAAATACTTGACAGTAGACTACAAAATGGATACGTCGGGTGAATTTTTCAGAGGTATATTTTGGCCTTTCTTGGCAAGGGCCTCTTCAGACTCAAGCCGTTCAAGCTCGAAAATGGAAGTTCATTTCCAGCTTTAGCCGCAGTCAGCTAATCTGGTAACTGGTTACAGAGCTCTGTGGCAAAAGGCTATCAGTACATTCTCTAGGTGTGTCTTATAAATTCTTGACAATGCTACCGCTTTTCTCCAGACTCGTCTTCGGCTCTCAGAAGCCATATCTCGGCTGCCATCTCTCGGCTGCCATAAAATACAACATTACGCATCTGTACACTTAATTAAATACATTTTTTATCCCTTGTCTCCTTAATTGCAATAGGCAAATCTACAAGAACAGACAAGAAGAGGAGAAAGAAGGATGATTTCGTTTTCTTTTGTCACAAACGATAAATGGAAAAAAGTAGTTTCGTCACTACAGGTCGAAAACGCAAAGTAGACGAGCCATCCAAACGCATATAACATGTCTAAAACAATATGTGTATTTCTACAGATTTTACCTCAGGTAAGAAAAACAAGAGCTGCAAGCTCATATGTCACTTGCATGGGTCAAGATGATTTGATTGATCAAAAATAAGTTTCGACTTTGCGGTTGAGATGCGCGCTCTAAGGGAGCTGGAACTTCATTTGTAAGCAAAAACCTTGAGGCAAAACTGCTAATGGGCTGATGGGCATCACGAAAATGTATATATTGCTTAAAGTATTTTTTTTACTTTGCGGTCAAGATTGGTACTTTAAGGAATAATCGGATTTGGGAAGTAGCAATTTCTAAGCAAATTATTTTATTTTATTTATTTATTTTTATAACCCGCTGAAAAGACAGAATAGCGGAGTACAAACAATGAAAAAGAACACAAAACACTAAAATACACTAGAATTCACTCTAGAAGAAGGGACAAGCCGTGATGTGCGGGGAAGCTGAGATGGGACGTTGTGGACAATTTTTTACTTATGGCCGAAAGTTTCAGCGATATATCCGGAAGCTTGTAACGCGAAATCAGATGTCTGTTTTTATACCAGGGAGGTAGGAAAAGGAGGAATTTTGCGTATCGGTCATAACAAGAACGGAGGGAATGAAGATCTTTTTTCTTTAAAACTGAAGAGAGGCCAGAAAGAAAAAGATAGAATGGTCAGTAAAACTGCTGTAAAGTTTACTAAGGGCTTTTTTATTGTATTTCCCACGATTAGCAACGATTTTCGAGTATGATACTTGAATCTTTCTTTTTGCATCATTAACCGATTGAGACCGGAACGATTTGAGGCTGTTAGTAATGTGGATGCCCAACCACCGAAGAGATGTGACAAAGGGGATAGTCTTAGTTGGGAGAATAAGCGGCTCTTGGTTAGTTGAATTGAAAGATAAGTATTCGCATTTATTAACGTTCAGAGCCAGACCGATCCGGTCGAAAGCAGCTGAAACAAAAGAAACTGACTTCTTTAATCCGGTCTTGCTTCGACTTATCAGCAGAATATCATCGGCATAAGCAATATAAGAGATATTAATGGAATTAATAATACAAGTGGTAGGTATAGAAGACAGGATGTTAGAGATGCACATTTTAAAATGGATGGTGAGAGAACCGCGCCCTGTCGAACGCCACGTTTTATCGGGATTCTAAAATCGGATATCTATCCATCCACTTTAGTGTGCAGAAAAGAGTTTGTATACCAATAACGTAATAAAAAAATAATAGAAATATTTATGCCATGTGAAAAAAGCGAGAAAAGGGCTTGGGTATGTACAATGCTATCAAAAGCTTTCGACAGGTCCAAAGCACAAATATGCAGTTCCAAGCCTTTTTTAGTTGCCTCAACCAGGAGAGACGTCTCCAGTTGAGTCTCCAATATTCCAGCGAAGTTTCATCGTCCTAGCACATCTGGAAGTACCTTAACGCGCGATCACCGGAATCCCAGACCCCCCCCCCCTCCTCCAACTCCACCCACAATAACCGGAGCCAATCCGGTTCTGTAAATGATTAATCCAGAGCATCTGTTTGTCATTCCCACGAAGTTCGATCCAGATCACACCAGTCTAAGCGGGTCAAGTATTTTCCGCCCTCCCCCCAATAATTGCCGGATTCGGTCCGGAAATGAAAAAGGTCACCAGAGAAAAATGTCGACTGTTTAATTATTAAATTTCACTCGAATCCGATCACTCGTTCCAAAGTTACGCATGACTCAATATTCCGGATTCCCCTCCCTCAACTCCCCCCCCCAAGATTATCATATCGAGGATTTTTTTTTATTCCAAGTCAGTTTGAATGGGTCCCTGATATGCCTTCCAAGTTTCGTCGTGAAAATCCCCCAAAAACGTAATTCCGGGAAACCATCTCCTCCCCCCCCCCTAAAGTGTCCGGATCCAGTCAAATTATGTAAAAGATTTACATGGACCAGATGTTTGTTCTTCCCAGCAAGTTTCACTCCGATACCATCATTCTAACCGTTTCTCGAGATTTCCGGTCCACCCCCCCCCCCCAGCTCCCCCGCGGTGCACTTAGCCAATCCGATTCAGCAAATGACTTACCTAGAGCATCTGTTTGTTCTTCCCACAAAGTTCCATCCCGATCCCTCCATTCTAAACGGGTCACGTATTTTCCGCCCCCCCCCCCCAATAGTTGCCAGATATGAAAAAAATCATCGGAGAAATGTCCTCTGTTCAATTCTTAAATTTCACTCGAATCCGATCACCCATTCCAAAATTACGCATGACTGAAAATTTCGGATTCCCCTCCCTCACTCCCCCCCACCATTATCTGATCGACAAAAATTTTATTTTGAAGTCAGTTTGATTGGGTCCCTGATAAGCCTGCCAAGTTTCATTGTGAAAATCCCCAAAACCACCATCACCGGAATTCCGGGACCCCCCCCCCCCCCCCATAAGTGTCCGGATCCAGTACAATGGTCTAAAGGACTTATCTAGAGCAGATGCTTGTTCTTCCCAGCAAGTTTCACTCCGACACCTCCATTCTAACCGTTTCTTGAAATTTCCGGTCTCCCCCCCCCCAACTCCTCCCTGGCTACCGAATCCGGTCAAGACTTTAAACGGGACATTACAGATATATATTCTATTCAGTTATGAAGTTTCATTACAATCCGATCATCCGTTCGAAAGTTACACACTTCTCAATTTCCCAGATTCCCCTGCGGATTCCCCTTCCTCCACTCCCCCCACCATTATCTGATCGACAAAATTTTTATTTTGAAGTTAGTTTGATTGGGTCCCTGATATCCTGCCAAGTGTCATCGTGAAAATCCCCAAAACCACCATCACCGAAATTCCGGGACCCCCCCCCCCCCCCCCTATAAGTGTCCGGATCCAGTACAATGGTCTAAAGGACTTATCTAGAGCAGATGCTTGTTCTTCCCAGCAAGTTTCACTCCGATCCCTCCATTCTAACCGTTTCTTGAAATTTCCGGTCTGCCCCCCCCCAACTCCCCCCTGGCTACCGAATCCGGTCAAGACTTTAAACGGGACATTACAGATATATATTCTATTCAGTTATGAAGTTTCATTACAATCCGATCATCCGTTCGAAAGTTACACACTTCTCAATTTCCCGGATTCCCCTACCCTCCACCCCCCCCCCCAAAATGGTCGGATCCGAAAACTGATTATTTCTAAGTTTGTTTGGTCGGGTCTCTGATATGCCTGCCAAGTTTCATGGTCCTAGCACAACTGGAAGTACCCTAACTCGAAAAAGTGTGACAAAATGCCCTAAATTTTCAAGTTTCCAGCGCCCCCAATTCCCCGCATATGGTCGGATCGGGAAACTGATTATTTCCAGGTTAGTTTGGTCGGGTCCCTGATATTCCTGCCAAGTTTCATTGTCCTAGCTCATCTGGAAGTACCCTCACTCGAAAAAGTGTGACAAAATGCCCTAAATTTTCAAGTTTCAAGCGCCCCAACTCCCCCGCATATGGTCGGATCGGGAAACTTATTATTTCCAGGTTACTTTGGTCAGGTCCCTGATATTCCTGCCAAGTTTCATTGTCCTAGCTCATCTGGAAGTACCCTAACTCGAAAAAGTGTGACAAAATGCCCTAAATTTTCAAGTTTCGAGCGCCCCCACTCCCCCGCATACGGTTGGATCGGGAAACTGATTATTTCCAGGTTCGTTTGGTCGGGTCCCTGATATTCCTGCCAAGTTTCATTGTCCTAGCTCATCTAGAAGTACCCTAACTCGGAAAAAAGTGACAAAATGCCCTAAATTTTCAAGTTTCCAGCGCCCCGCACTCCCCCGCATATGGTCGGATCGGGAAACTGATTATTTCCATGTTAGTTTGGTCGGGTCCTTTATATGCCTGCCAAGTTTCATTTTCCTAGCACATCTGGAAGTACCCTAACTCGGATAAGTGGGACAAAAAACTCGGACCGACCGACAGACCGACAGACGGAATTGTGATCGGTATATGGCACTTGAGCCAGAGGCTGCAAGAGCCATAAAAACAGTTTTGACGAAGGTTCGATTCAGGCCATATTTGTAGGGTCCAGCTAAAGTTGTCTACAGTGGTGGCAGTTGAAAAATATGCGTGACGCGCTTATATACGCGCAAAATTTTTTATACTTTTTTGCTAATACTTTAGCTAAGTAAATACTTTTACTAAGCAAAATACTTTTTTGCTACTTGGCTTGCGGTAGTAGATTTTAGTCAAGTGCAACCCTGCTTACACATGGGGAAGAATGTTGCTAGAAGCTCTTGGGAGTGACAATGAACAAATTAGTTGCGTTTTTGTTTAGAATTCTCCTCGCGATTCTCCTCCGAATTCTCCTATTTCGCGTTTTTGGACTATTCAGATGAAGTGAATTCTACTTTTCTTGCGTTTTTGTCATAATCGAGAACGGGGAAAGCCTCGCGATTCTGCAGAATCGAGAATTTGCTCCGATGGTGAATTGTCGATTCTCCTCTCTCCGTTCTCCTCCCTGACTGGTCAACAGAGTTCGGGTGTTCAATATGCATATACACGTATACCGGGTTGCGGACGAGCTGCAAAATTAGTGTTTTTGTCAAAAGCGAGAATGGAGGAAGTCAGAAGAGCAAAAAAGGTAATTTGTACGAGAATCGAGAATTCAGAAGCGAGAATTCGGAACAGAGAATTCGGATCAAAAACGCAACTATTGCTATGCACCCACCTTTTTGAGCAGGTACCAGACTCCAACAACTGAAGATATGACCAGACAAACAAGATCATGTGTTGTAAACTTCTGGTCGATAAGTGCTGTTTTCTTGTCTCCCGACTGAAACTCAACCAGTAGTAGATGATATTCTCTCAGTGGCACAATTCCGGTTAGAATCTTCGTTAAAGAAGGGCTGTAAAATATGACCAATGACTTTCGCTACCTTACCTTATTATGAAGCTGGGATTTTAGTGTCCACGTTCATCCCTAGATGGCGCAATGTGGTAGGCGGCGTTAAAGCATTGTCCAAATAGGTGTAATAAGCGACCCGATGAAAAATTTGTAGCCTGTGTAGTAGTATGGTAGTAGTACGAAAACGTTGCATGTAATACTATGTAATAGCAAAGAATACTATCATTTAATGTGCCTCCGACTGGTCCAATCTTATGTAGTAGTATCTAGTGGCATCCTGTCTTTCCATAGTAGCATCCAGTCTTTTTAATAGTAGCATATAGTAGTATGCAGTAACACGGTAGCCTTGAAGTAGAAGCATGTAGTAGCATCGTTAGTACTGCATGCAACTTTTTCGTACTACTTCATGGTACTATTTTGAGATAAATTTTTCATCGGGTGAATTAGCGCTATACGCGATGCTTACGCTGTAATACACACGCCTGTTGAGATAGGAACTCAATAGGTTCTTATCGATAAACCGTTCGGCGTTGCCACGCTGATACAATTTTTCGAGCTTCTAGAGATCAGAAAAGTGTTCTTAAGTACACGAACACAATTTAATGCCCTTTATATTGTAAAAATTTAACGGATGGACAGGCATTGATCCTCGAACCAACAATAAGCAGTCGTAACAGAACAAAACGTGTTCTTTTGAAGAAAAGTTGTTTCTTCAGCTTCCAACAAAGTAGAACTTTAATTTATTCAAACAATGTTTACAACGGATACGTCAGCTAGGATTCTTCATCAGCTATTTAAAGAATATTTAGAACTTTAATGCCTAACGTGGCAACCCTGACGGTGCTGCTCCTCTCCGCGGCCTGCTGGCGGAACCAACCAAGCGACCTGATTGGCTCTGCATAAGAGAAAATAGAGCCTGGCTCTATTCTCCTTATTCGCCTTGTTACAGCGCGCCCCGAGGAAAAGAGGAATCTGTAATAAGCCTTATACGCCGTAATACACCTTACAACACCTATTTGGACAATGCTTAAAACGGACCTGGGCGATACCACGTAGGCTAACCCAAAGCAGAAAATAAGGCGGCCGACCTTTTGATGGATAAAGTGGCCACGGCTACCGCACTCGTTATGATTCATCGAACTTCCTTGTTGAAACGGTACAAACCAAACCTTAGCTTATTGTCTTCGGCCCGTGACGTTTTCACGACGTCATGAAAGATAAATATTCCTTCAGCCCAAGCTGACTGCGAATCATATTTGATAGTTCAAAACTGAAGAGACCCTTGCCAAGAAGGGCCGAAATATAGCTCCAATAAAATTCAGCTGACACTTTGCACTATCAAATGTGTCATGAAAGAAATAGGGAAATTCGATTAAAGTAATGTGCGAGCCAGCGAGACGCCGGACGCGTTGACACTTATAAGCCGTTCTAGGGACAATCAGTTCCGTTAGTAAATGGAAAATATTGACTTTTCGTGTGACGTCACGAGCTGTAGATAATCGGCTGAAGTTTACTCAACACCGTTGAAACGTGGTTTTCAAATTCTCGTCGAGGGGGCACGTCGCAGTCGCAGTAAATACCTTTGAAAAAGCCCCTAAATCTTTTAAAATGCTCCGTTACAGGAAATCCGTTCCGCAACCATTTAGAAGCATCCTTCAAAGTTTCACTTTCTGGGATGTTTTCGCCAAGCCTTAACAATCATATCTTGTATTTAAACGCCAGGAGACAAAATTCTCTTCTCTACTGGTACAAACTTAAAGGACACCTGAATGAAGAGTACCAAGTATCATCCCTATCTGTATGACTTCCGTTAACATTGCCTGCAGAAAACCCGATCCAAATAGGAAATAGTGTTTCCAAGCTAGGATTTTTGCTCCATTTTGCATCTGTATTTATTTCAGTACCGAACAATTTTAGAAATGCAAATGTCTCCAATCAACCATTCTTCTGGAATCTTTTTTAACCTGTTAAGCCCAAACGTAATCTAGAAGAAATTCCAATACGATCCGGCCAGCGCTGTACAAGATTTGAATGAATTGCGCGTTTTGTCTTGGAGTCTGCATGTGCAAACCTCCAGAAACGAACATCCCTATTTTGAAAACGTCACGTTCAGGAGAAGAATGCTCTCCATGGCCATGTCTGTAAATGCATTCTCCATGGTGTGTTTAAGTATGGTTTCATTGTTCAGGTGTCCTTTAAATCAGATGATTTCACGCAATTAAATTTGTTTGTGATTCATCTTAACAAAAGTAGGGCGAGACGCCCCAATGATGGAGTAAAAAACAGAAAAAAAGAAACAAACTATAAATACTCTACACGACTAAGTCCAAAACACGCCAGTGATCCTCAGGAAGAAGGAGTGAACGTGTCCGTAACGACTCAAACTCAACGACTCAAATCCTGTGTCAAACAATCACGGCGATCTTTGGGAGCAGCTGTGACACCGCTTCTTGCTTTCTTCCGCAGGTACCCTGAGATTCTGCATCGGCAGTGAGAGATAGTCATCAAGAGTATTAACGAAAACACAAGAACCTACAAAGGAACTATAAAGAAAGACACTGAAGAATCAAAACTGGGGAGCCGAAAAAGGGAGAGGAGGAAACTCGTAAAAGTGAAGAGTAAAACTAACCTCAGAAGATGAGTCATAGCCAAGACTCCGAGAATAAAGAAGTATCCAGTAAGCAGCAAGTTGATATATTCTTTTGAGAAAATCTGAAAAAAATGGCAAAGATCAATATCGACCAAACTGTACAATGATATATAGGAGGCTAGTAAAATGGTGTTTTAAAGCCAACTACAGTTCACTGGACATATTCACTGGATACAATTAATACACGCCATCGTAATTTACAACTGCAGGACCCACGGATAAATGCCAAAATCAACACTGGGTTGACATTTCACAGAACAGGCTGATCCAGCCACATGATTGGTTAGTGGATAAGTTCAACAAGAGCTACGAGCTCGCATGGCACTTGTTGCGAATAGGCGATGCAAGAAAGTAGATGAAAACGTCACAAAATAGATATTCCTTCAGTCCAAAGCTGACTGCGAATCAGATTTGACGTTGCAAAACGGATCCGTCAAATATGATTCGCTGTCAACTTGGGCTGAAGGAATATCTATCACCGAAGTACGGAACTTCAAATCGCCCATACTTGCCGCCGACAAGTATCCATCTTAGCTGGAAAGAAGAGAAGAGACAGGTGACTTTGAACCAAAATGCAGAAGAATCTCTACCCTTTCGACGACCCAATCGAACAGCAACAACAGCAGCCGTGTCCAGAATGAAATCACAGCTCCAGCTTTAACTCCAACCAATTTTTTAGAGAAGAAGTTCACAAAGTCAGATATTTAATGAAGAATCTTTAATTGTTTTTGGGATCCCAAAACTAAGGGGAGGGATACCTATGACATCGCAAAAGTTGTCCGTCTGTCCGTCCGTCTGTAAGCACGATAACTCATCGGACAAGTAGTTCGCCCCGAATCCGGCCAAAACCGGAAAGTCTGTAAAAAGTAAAAGTTTTATTTGAAGTTGATTAGATGTTTGATTTAGGGGTAGGAAGACATGCTGAACACGATGGTGAAACCCATTTTCTCGACAGATACGTAGTTACAGTTCGGACATACAGTTCGACCGGAATCCAGCTGGAGCCGGAAAATTTGTTATAAGTTAAATTTTTATTTGAAGTTGATCAGATGCTCATTATAGGGGAAAGAAGATACCCTGAGTTCGTTTTTGAGCTTTCTTTTTTCTCCGGACAAGTAGCTCCGGAGTTCGGCCGAAACCGGGAAATTGGCAGAAGTGGCAGGTAGTTTTCGTCAAAACAGGTATGACTTATAGGGGTAAACACACATGCTGAATCCATATCTGAACTTGGTTTTCTCAGATGATTAGCAATTTGGCCTTAATCTGTTTCTGAATTTTAATAGTAAAAATGTTCAAGGAGTCTGGATGTTCAAGGATCTGAACTTGGTTTTCTCAGATGATTAGCAATTTGGCCTTAATCTGTTTCTGAATTTTAATAGTAAAAATGTTCAAGGAGTCTTTTTGGGATCCCATCGAAACCTTTGGTCTTGTTACACAAGTTTATTTTCCAGCTTGAGCGGCCTGAGCCTGAAGAGGACCCTTGCCAGGAAGGGCCGAAAAATAGCTCTAACAAAAGTAGCTGACATATCCGTTTTGCACCGGCAAATATGTCAAAAATACCCCCTTCTACTCCCTAGGTTCGGACCTAGAAGTTGGTTATCTAGTTTCACTCAAGTCTGAGCATTACTGGCATCGCCTCGGATGATCTAGAGCAAATGAATTTTCTACCTTCTGAGTTTGGATCCACTGGTTTGATCCCTAGTCATGACACACTATTTCCGGTACCCCCCTCCATCTCCCCCTACCACGGCCGAATCTAGTTTGGAGACATAAATGGATCATCCAAAGCTTTTTCTCTTACCTGTCAAGTTTCACGCGAATCTGAGCATTTTTTTGAAAATTCCGGTCATAG
The DNA here is from genome assembly GCA_030848855.1 of Branchinecta sandiegonensis. Lineage (NCBI taxonomy): Eukaryota > Metazoa > Arthropoda > Branchiopoda > Anostraca > Branchinectidae > Branchinecta > Branchinecta sandiegonensis. The sequence continues at coordinate 6,036,279 of JAUPMV010000016.1, read as the reverse complement.
CCACCCACCGTGGTCGGATCTGGTCCAGATCAGTCAACCACAAACCCCTGATTTTGAGACACCCTATGCCAAACGCTGGATATGTCTAGCGTTTGGTATACCCTATGCATAACGCTAGATACACTATGCCAGGTGCCAGATACTGTAACACAGTAAAATATTGATGATTTGAGTGAAGCTAAAAAATCAACCAATCAGAACTCCTTTATATAGAGGTAGGTCAGGGTTAGGTTACCAACAGGTATCCAGCGTTTGGCATAGGGTATCCAGCGTTAGGCATAGGCTATGCCAAATGCTAGATATACCCAGCGTTTGGCATAGGGTATCCAAAAATTAGGGATTTGTGGTAGACTGGTCCAGACCCTAAAATATGTCATCTATGGATATGGCCTCTCTACTTTCCAAGTTTCAGTCAAATCACTTCACTTGTTTGACCACTAATGCAAGCCACAAAATTTCCGGGACTCCCCCTCCAACTCCCCCACTGTGGCCGAATATGACTCGGACACGTAAACCTCGCATAACTGACATCTTCTATTCCCGTCCAGCAAGTTTGACTCTAAACGAAGCCTATCTGCCCGTTTCCGGTTCAATTGCCAAAGGGCAAGTGCCATAAAAATCATATGAATGCCAAGAAATCAAATGCCAAAACATTCAGTGGAGTTTGTCAATTCAACAAAACTTCCTTCCAACAAAAACATCAGAGAAATTAAATATTAGCCTAAAGGTAGAGAACTTAAATCTAAACATACCTTGAAAAAGATGAAAATTCCAAACAGTGCACAACTGGCAATAAGTGGGAACATGGCTGCATCCTTTGTGGTCATTGTGTCAGGTTTCTCACCACATTCCTGCAAGATTTTTTCAGGGTAAGTGGAATAATTATTGTTTACTTTGAATGTCAATGAAGATATAATAAGTAGATATAATAAAAGAAAACCAGCTCGGACAGGGCTGAAATTACTACCATGAATTAGAGAAATCAAAGACAATCCTTTATATATATTTCACAACAAAAAGAAAAGGGCTCGGCTGATGACAGATGTGAAAAACCTCATTTCCTTTTCTACATAGTCAAGGGTTTTGCATGCAAAGTGTCCTGTGCCTCAGCTTTTTCTATCGAGCAGCCAACCAGAATATTGGCTCTTGGGGAATAGATAAGGAAAATACTTGGAAAATAGATAGGGTGCTGTTAGGTTTTTCATCTCCATCATCAGTAGAGCCCTTTTGTTTTTGTTGTGAAAAATATATAAAGGATTGTCTTTGATTTCTCTAATTCATAGTAGTAATTTCAGCCCTGTCCCAGCCGGTGCTCAGTTGTGATGACAGAAACTGTGTTTTTCCTGTATGCACTGTATACTGAAATCCATGCACCATACATGAAATCCAAGCTACAGTGCTTGAACGTCTAGCACCCAGGCATGGTGCTAGACGTTTGAGCACCGTGCCTGAAATGGGGCTAGTGTACTAGACTGATTATTAGGTTGGAGTTTGTCACCACTGAACCAATTGATCAGCAAGGGCCTTAGTGGGAATTAGAGATAATTGCTGCTCAGCATTGGTAACCAGTCTTGCTATATTATTAGGTTGGGGATTTGTCGCCACTGAGCCAATTGATCAGCAAGGGCCTTAGTGGGAATTTGAGATATTTGCTGCTCAGCATTGGTAACCAGTCCTTTTACTCTCCATTAAAAGAAAAAATGGTTAACCAAGGCTTTTCTCATCACATAGATCTACTGTATACAACTGTCCTTAGGCTACAATAGGTAACAACATGAGAAAGGGTTTATTTTTGGTATCAACCTTATCATAAGACTCTTGCAAGGTGGCATGTAAAGGACAGTAGACCCGGCTATAAAGCAGTTCACCGGCCCCCAGTTCACTGTGTTTTTGATGTATGCATTGTATACTGAAATCCATGCACCATACATGAAATCCAAGGTACAGTGCTTGAACGTCTAGCACTGTGGCATGGTGCTAGACATATGAGCACCATGCCTTAAAAGGGGCTAGTGTACTAGACTGCTAATAATACAGCAAAACAGGCTGAAACTTTGAATGGCTAGCAGAAGCCCTCTCTGCAATAGGCTTCAAAGATGATTTAAAAAACATACGTAGGCAAGAAAAGATCTGAACTAATTCCAAACCCACCTCTAGCCTTTCTTTTTGGTGTTTGTGATGCTTGACAGATCGGAAGGCTCCAACAACAATCGGGAACAGTGCCATAAACAAAAGACTTCCATATGCAAGAGCAAGACCCTCTGGTGTACTGGGTGGTCTTCCTGATGTAGCATTCTGGACTACTTCTTCAGTGTCGGACATGTTCCTGGTTCAAGCAACAGCACAAAAGAAAGCAGAAATGAAGGAAAGGAACCAGGCAAACACCAGCACAGCAGGCTAGCCAGTGTTTTCACGTAAGCATAAAAAACTGAAAAGTACCAAAACAGATTGACGTTTACTGCATAGTAACCTGATAGTAACACTATTAAGTATTTCATTCGCTTTACACAGTGGTTGTCCCTAATGCAAGAATAACGGCAGCCTTCAGGCTAGTCAACAAGAAAGTATTTGTCTACATTATTGCGTAGAAACTAAGGCTGAACTAAGTAGGTGGGGTGGCAATAACGGGCTAAGGACCTAACGGACTAATTTAGCTGAGCCTAGCTTAGCTAGCATGCCTTTTTTTCGTTAGCTGTGTAGCCAGTGTGTAGCAAATGTGACATTGTATTTGTAAGGGTTGAGAGGGAATGCCAAAGAAAGATGAAGGTTTCTTGGAAACTCAAAGAATCAGAATCAATGGATTTTGGATGGATGGAATCAATGGATTCAGATCAAGGAAATGGATTTTTTTCTAGGTCAGAAGTTGATATGTCGGAAAAGACATAAATTTGTTGATCTAAGGAATAACTTGTAGAAGTGAAAACACTGCCTCCGCCTGCCGACGTGTTGGTTTTGTATTCTGCTTCTTCTTCTCCGAAATAGCTGACGAGCCAACCTTACTCATCTAGCGTTTACACCTGCGACAGCGCGACAAAAAAAACGCTAGGTGTCTCGACAATCGTCTAGGCAGTTCTGCAAGCTCATTTTATTTTTGGGACATAGTGGCAGGGGCGTCACTATGGGGGGGGGGGGAGGGGGGGGGATTCCCCCCCAAAAGGTCTTGAGAAAGTACTTTCGTCGGGCGAAGCCCGGTGAAAGTCCACTTGTTTGCCAGCGCGAAGGGTTCGCGTCGACAAACACAAAAGAAATGAAATTTTGTATGCTTTTGTCAGGCGTCGGTCGACTCGTCGGCACATCGGGTTCTTTTTATGCACAAGAAATGAAATCCTGCAAACACTCCTCGTCGGCACATCGTTTTTTTTATACATAAGGAATCCAGAAGAAATAAATTTTGTATGTTTTTGTCGGGCGTCGGTCAACTCGTCGGCACATCGGGTTCTTTTTATACGCAGGAAATGAAATCCTGCAAACATTTGTCGGTCAAAAGATTGAAGAAATCGAATTCTGCATGCTTTTGTCGTGCCTCGGTATTCTCGTTGGCACATCGGATTGTTTTTAGAAATAAGGAATCCAGAAGAAATACATTTTTTATGCTTTTGTCGGGCGATGGATGACTCGTCTGCACATCGGGTTCTACTTAGACGTAAGAAATCAAATTCTGCAAACTTTGTCGGGCGCAGCCGGGAAGTTCAAGTCTCGTCGGTACATCGGCTTCTATTTACACGTAAAAAATAAAGTTCTTACAGTCTTGTCGGGCAAAACACAGGAGAAATCGAATTCTGAATTCTTTTGTCGGGCGTCGTTATTCTTGTCGGCACATCAGGTCTTTTTGGGATCCCAAAACGTAAGTTGAGGGATACCTATGACATCGCAAAAGTTGTCCGTCTGTCCGTCCGTCCGTCCGTCTGAAAGCACGATAACTCTCGAAGGGAATGAGATATTTTGATGAAACTTGGTCTGAGGATTTGTTGGGCTAATTGTAAACAGCTAATGTGATACTCGATTATGGGGTAAGAAGTCATGCTGAACACGATGGTGAAAACCATTTTGTAATCGGACAAGTAGTTCGCCCGAAATCCGGCCAAAACCGGAAAGTTTGTTAAAAAGTAAAAGTTTTATTTGAAGTTGATTAGATGTTCGATTTAGAGGTAAGAAGAAATGCTGAAGACGATGGTGAAAACCATTTTCTCGACGGACAAGTAGTTCGCCCGGAATCCGGCCCAAACCGGAAAGTTTGTTAAAATTAAAAGTTTTATTTGGAGTTGATCAGATGTCCGATTTAGGGCAAGAAGACATGCTGAAGTTTTATGTGAAAACAATTTTCTACCCGGACATGTAGTTCGCCCGGAATCCGGCCAAAACCGGAAAATTGTTAGAAGTTAAAGTTTTATTTCTAGCTGACTAGATAACCGCTTTAGGGGTAAGAAGAGACGCTGAATCCGTGTGTGACAATCATATTTTACCCGGACATATAGTTCGACCGGAATCCGTCTGGAGTCGGAAAATTTGTTATAAGTTAAATTTTTATTTGAAGTTGATTAGATGCTCATTATTGGGGAAGAAGATACCCTAAGTTCGTTCTTGAGTTTTCTTTTTTCGCCGGACAAGTAGTTCTAGAGTTCGGCCGAAACCGGCAAATTGGCAGAAGTGACAGGAACTTTTCGTCAAAACAGATATGACTTATACGGGTAAACACACATGCTGAATCCATATCTGAACTTGGTTTTCTCAGATGATTAGCTATTTGGCCTTAATCTGTTTCTGAATTTTAATTGTAAGAATGTTCAAGGATTCTGGCGATGACTGGATCTGGTTAAGACAAGACCCAGTTGTCTGGATCAGATATTGAATTTTTGGGATCCCATCGAAAAGTTTGGTCTTGTTAGCGAAAGCTGAGACGAAAAGCCAAATATGTGAATTTAAATATATGAATTTACATCAAAGTAGCATTACAGTTAGTTTTACACAAACTTTCTACCTGCGGCGCATTTTGTAGTATTCTCTATTTGGAAGAATGGTGTATAATTTATTCTTCGTTTTAGAATAGAAATTCTTGGGGTTTGAAACACGCTAAAAGCCGGAAATTGTATGGTACTATAGCGAAATTTTTCCGGAAAATGGCAGATTTAAAAAATTTCGCCTGCGGCGCTTGGTTTAACTTGTCTTGGTACAGTCGTCGGAAGCTTCGCTTTTTAGCGAAAGCTAACATGAAAAGCCGAATGTGTGAACTTTAATCTACTAAATTATACCAAAGGAATAATCTCAACTGATGCATTACAGCTAGCTTACACAAAATTTCGCCTGCGGCGCATTTTGTAACATTCTTTATTTGGAAGAACGGTGTTTCATTTAGCTGGCGTTTTAGATTGAAATTCGTGGGGGTCTGAAACACGTTAAGAGCTAGAACTTCTATGGTAGGTAAAGTTAAATTTTTCAAAAAAAAAGGCAGATTAAAAAAATTTCGCCTGCGGCGCTTAGTTTAACTTGTTCTTGGTACAGTCATTGGAAGGAGGGGGCCCGAAGCGGCAACGGCTTGTTTTGTCGGCACATTTTTTAGTCCGTCGGCACAAACCGGACGTCCCCCTCCCCCAAAGGTAAAAGGCTAGTGACGCCCCTGCATAGTGGGCGGAGCCACAACCATGAGACACGTCACTGCGCTAGTGCGCGGGTCACTTCGCAGTAGTAAACTTGGAGTCGCTTAAAGTTTCTTTGAAAAGCCAACTTGTTTTTGTGTAATTTAAATGAATACCATAAATTATTTGGATTCTGCAAAGGGAATTTTTTATTTTCCGCTATCTGCTCTAGTACGTCCTTCATAAAATCCGATGATGAATTGCCGCCAAATGCGCTGGAGGAACAATAACAATCACACGTGAGATCTGGGGATAAGTTCTCTGACGGGTGAAAAAGCGATTAGGCTTTCGCCTCATATCGAGTCGCACATTAGCCCCGTTGAAAAGTCAGCCAGCACTGAGCACTTAAGTCGGAAGCCATGATCAACTTGATGACGCTTGACAGAACAGAGTTGGGTAAAGCAAAAAGAGGAAGAGGCATTTTAAACAGTTTTAAACATGGTTAGGCCTAAGAGGAATTGAAAATAGCAAAAAAAAACTGGATAAACGTACACCAAGAAGTAATGTCTCATTGTTTTCTTTACGATAGCGCACCTAGCGGCCAAACATTAACTAATCTGAGAGGAATTTTATGAGGTCGTGTTATAAAATCTTCGGCCGTCCCCACATCGTAAATTCTACCATGACGCGGGAAACTTTAATCTCAACACAAACGCGGCGTTTCAGTGAGCAGTGGTGAGATTGCTGAAAATTGCTTAGTGCCTGAACAAACAAGACCAAAGGTGTCGATGGGATCCCAAATATCTAATATTTGATCCAAACAATTGGGTCTTGTCTTCGCCAGATCCATTCTTCGCCAGGCTAATCATCAGAGAAAACCAAGGTCAGATATACCTCTATAAGCCATATCTATTTTGACGATACTGACCGAAACTTCCTGCTTTACTTCTGCCAAATTTCCGGTTTCGCCCGAAATCTGAGCGAACTACTAGTCCAGCAAAAAAAAGAAAATTCAGAAACGAATCCAGCGGATCTCTTTATCCCTATAAAGAACATCTAACCAACTTTAAATAAAACTCTGACTGAAAAAAAAATTCCGGTTACAACCGGATTCCGGACTAATTATATGTCCGGGTAAAAAATGATTGTCATATACAGACTCGGCGTCTATTCTTACCCCTAAATCTGTCAATTTCAATTTCAATTTCGTTTATTCATTAAAAACCTTGAAACGGCGGTAAGCCGACTAGTTGATTTTACGTCAACAATGTATACACTAAAGTTATAATATTTAAACTGAATTATATATATAGAGAGAGCTAAATCGCATATCACACTATGACCCATAACGGGCCATTTGTCTGTCAGGTTACGTAACTTGTCAATAAATTACAATGATTAATATCACTTAATCTTAGTGTCAAAATTCATAATATTTACAATTAACAACAATTACGCTAAAATAACTAAATTAACAACAATTACGCCAAAATAACCAACATATAAACGACCTTAAAATCTAAGGGAAAGATTCGGAATCAACTGTAAATCCATTGTTAAAGAACTTGACAAAAAAAGGGACAAAACTATTTAGGTACCGGGTGTGGGAACATGCAACCGGTTGTAGCCTTGGTACTGGCCGAGCCACTGACCGCGGAAGTCGGATACGTGTCGTCTCGTATTCTGGTGGCAGGATTTTTCTTAGGATTGGGTTGGCCAGAATACTTGTACCAAACTTAAGGGATATATTTAGGCGACGGGTTGCCAGAGTTTCTAATCGGAAATCATTGAGAAGGGAGGAATAGGGAACTTTTGGAGATTTAGACACAACTAGAAGGGCTCTGTACTGGATCTTCTCAAGCCGGTCCGATTGCTCCTGTGTAAGTCCAAAATGCCACACAGGGCTGCAGTACTCTAGGGAAGATCGGATGAATGAAAAGTAAACATGCAGTAGGTGTTCGGGTGGTACCCCATGGCGGGATAAAAGTTTCAGGGACGCTATGGCCATATTCGCTTTTTTGAGCATAGCCTCAATTTGTTTATCCCATCTGAGGTCTGATGTAAGGTATACTCCAAGGAGTTTTATCTCCTTTACCCGGCAGGACTCTGGAAGTTCTGGGAAGAAGGCAGGGCTGCTTTTGAGGAATGAAATGGTCAGAACAACTGACTTCTCGAGGTTGACTATCATTTTATCAACTGCTGCTTCCTCACAGATGTCACTCATTAGTGCTGCCGCACCACTTTGAATGTTTTTGTAGCAGCATTCCGTGACGGACAGGTCGTCTACGTATTTGCAACGATCTGGTATGGTATTTGCCAGATCGTTTATCATTACTAGGAACAATAGTGGTCCCAGCAGAGTTCCCTGCGGAACCCCGCAAAATATGGGTAAAGGGTCTGAGTAACACGTCTGAGTGTCCTCTAACCAACTTCAGATAAAACTTTCGCTTTCAACAAACTTTCCAGTTTTTTATTTATTATTTTTTATTTTTAAGGCCAATATGGGCCACAATATAACAAAAACACACTCAACAAACAAACAAATGTAAATACCAGGTCACTTACGTGACTCCCGTCAAAAGCCCCGCGTACAACTCACGAGTCCACGCAAGCCATACAGGCAGAGAAAGCCGCATCTGAGGCCCACAAAGGATCCTAAGAAGTGGGCTAGGGGATCGGAGGATCCTGGTTTGAAGGGAAAGAATTGACCGCCTCCGAAGTTCACCAAAAGATGGAAGCCCTTCACCAACAAACATTCCCGATGCACTACAATTCCAAGGAAGACCGTGAAGCCACCGGAACGAATTATTATACATAACCCGAAAAGAATTCTCACATTTCACACTGACATTACACGCAAGAGGAAGGCAGTAAAGTGGCGTGCAGTAAGCCCTGAAAAGAAAACTCTTTACCGGGGCCTCGCAGCTACCAAACCTCCTTATCAGTATATTTGCTCTAATAGATAGAGACCTCATAAGCGAAGAAACATGCGCTTCAGCAGTCATCGAAGATGAAAACGTGAAACCCAAGTATTTGAAATGCTGGACAACTTGAATCTTTGATCTAGATAGTCCAACATCTGGGATAATCTTCAAATGAAGACCACGTGGAATGAATGCCATACACAGCGTTTTCTTCGTGTTGAAGACGACATCATGCATCAAAGCAAATTCGTCACAAACAGCCAGTAGCTTATTCAGTGCTGCTACTGTTGGGGCAAGAACGGCTAGGTCGTCAGCATAACTAAGGTTGTTGAAACACAGCCCTTGTATGAAGCAGCCAACTCCAGTTCTAGCCAACAGCAAATTCAAATCATCAACATACAGGTTATACAATAACGGAGACAGCACACCTCCTTGGCGAACCCCATTCAACACTACGAATGGCTGGCTAATTACACCACTCCACTTCACTCGGAACTGCTGTGTCTGGAATCAAGCAGCTAGGGTTCCAGTTACCCTAGGGTCAATACCCCTCGAGACCATCTTATTCAGAAGCTTCTCGTGCTTAACCCTGTCGAACGCGGCCTTGGCGTCAATAAAACACACAAACACCGGACTAGAAAACATCCAGAAGTACTGGATCACTGCCTGTAAAATAAAAACACAAAAATCGGTTGACGATTTTTCTTTAAACCCAAACTGGTAATGTAAAGAACGAAGCTGGGGTTCAAGAATAGTATACAAACACTTCTCGAACACCTTTGACACGACTGCAGCCAGTGCAATTGGTCGGTAGTTCGAAACTGCAGACATATCACCGGAGCTCGTCTTTGGCCGGATACCTGGCGAACTAGTTGTCCGGCGAGAAAATGGCTTTCACCACCGTGTCCATCATGTCTTTTTACCCTTACATCGAACATTTAATCAACTTCAAATGAAACTTTTACTTTTAACCAACTTTCCGGTCTTTACCGGATTCCAGACGAACTACTTGTCCGGCAAGAAAATGGTTTTCACCATCGTGTTTAGCATGCCTCTTTACCCCTAAATCAAACATTTAATCAACTTCAAATGAAACTTTTACTTTTACCCAACTTTCCGGTTTTCGCCGGATCCCGGACGAACTGCTTGTCCGACAAGAAAATGCTTTTCACCATCGTGCTCAGCATGTCTTCTTACCTCATAACCGGCTATTATATTAGCTGTTTAAAAATAATTTATTTGTCCCTTAATTTGAACCCCCACCCTCAAATATAGGGCTACAGAGCCCATCTTCGAACTTGGCCTGTACTTTGACCCAAAGAATCCTCCCACCAAGTTTCATCAGAATTTCTCAATCACCTCGAGAGTTATCGTGCGGACAGACGGGCAACTTTTGCGATGTCATAGGTTCCCTCCACTTACGTTTTGGGATCCAAAAAAAAATCATAAATCTTTCTTGTAACATCTGATACGATAGTTCTTTCCACTTGCCAAGTTTCATTCAAATCATATCACACGTTCAAAAGTCATGCGTGCCACTAGATTCCGGATTCGGTCCGGATTTGAAGTGGGTCATCTGAGACATGAGATCTTCCCAAATATCAAGTTCTATTAAGATCCAATCACCCGTTCAAAAGTTAGAAATTCCTCAGTTTTCCGGATTCCCCCTCCCTCCACTCCCCCACTATGGTCGGATCGGGGAAGTGACTGTTTCTAAGTTAATCTTTTCGGGTCCCTAATACGCCTGCCAAGTTTCATCGTCCTAGCTTATGTGGAAGTGCCCGAACTAGCAAAACCGCGACCGACAGCCCGAGGGACCAACAGACCGGCGGACCGTCAGAAATTGCGATCGCTATATGGCACTTGGCCAAAGGGGAAGTGCCATAAGATTTGACTGTTTCCAAGAAAAAAATCGTCTGTTTTTGCGAAGAATCACAGAGTTTCGCGCCGACTCGGTTATTTTTTACCGACTGGTCGACAACATTAGGGCTTCTCCCCCTCCCCCCCTCCACACATACGTGACGCCCCTGGTTAGCATGATAACTCTCGAAGGAGTTGAGATATTTTCAGACTTTGATATAAGGATTATTTGGGAGGAGGCTTCAAAATTTGGGGCGAAATTATTTTTTTAAAAGGTATTGAAATAGGGAAATTAGGAATAGCGAAACATGCTGAATATACATACATATGTGAAACTTATTTTCTGTCCAGGAAGTAGTTCGTTTGAAACCTGGTCAAAACCGAAAACTGGAGAAGTAAGTTTCATCTGAAGTTTGATTGGAGGATTGATCTGCATGGTCGACTTTTTATGATTCGGAAAAAAATACTATTTGTTCTTGCCTTGATCAGAATCGCTGGCGGGAGTTTATGAATGAAATTCACCTTATTATCTGATGTTCCTTTCGGTGAAAAGTATGACCTAATGGATCTCGATGAGGGCTAAAAACAAGAGCTGTAAGCTCATATGGCACTTGCATGTGTCAAGATGATTTGATTGATCAAAAGTAAGTTTCGACTTTGCGGTTGAGATGCGCGCTATAAGGGAGCTGGAACTTCATTTGTAAGCAAAATCCTTGAGGCAAAACTGCTAATGGGCTGATGGGCATCACGAAAATGCATATATTGCTTAAAAGTATTTTTTTTTACTTTGCGGTCAAGATTGGTACTTTAAGGAATAATCGGATTTGGGAAGTAGCAATTTCTAAGCAAATGTTGTTGAGTCTCCAATATTCCAGCGAAGTTTCATCGTCCTAGCACATCTGGAAGTACCTTAACGCGCGATCACCGGAATCCCAGACCCCCTCCCCCTCCTCCAACTCCACCCACAATAACCGGAGCCAATCCGGTTCTGTAAATGATTAATCCAGAGCATCTGTTTGTCATTCCCACGAAGTTCGATCCAGATCACACCAGTCTAAGCGGGTCAAGTATTTTCCGCCCTCCCCCCAATAATTGCCGGATTCGGTCCGGAAATGAAAAAGGTCACAAGAGAAAAATGTCCTCTATTTAATTATTAAATTTCACTCGAATCCAATCACCCGGTCCAAAGTTACGCATGACTCAATATTCCGGATTCCCCTCCCTCAACTCCCCCCCCCCCCCAAGATTATCATATCGAGGATTTTTTTTTTTATTCAAAGTCAGTTTGACCGGGTCCCCGATATGCCTTCCAAGTTTCGTCGTGAAAATCCCCCAAAAAACGGAATTCCGGGATACCCCCTCCTCCCCCCCCCCTCAAGTGTCCGGATCCAGTCAAATTATGTAAAAGATTTACATGGACCAGATGTTTGTTCTTCCCAGCAAGTTTCACTCCGATACCATCATTCTAACCGTTTCTCGAGATTTCCGGTCCACCCCCCCCCCCAGCTCCCCCGCGGTGCACGTAGCCAATCCGATTCAGCAAATGACTTACCTAGAGCATCTGTTTGTTCTTCCCACAAAGTTCCATCCCGATCCCTCCATTCTAAACGGGTCACGTATTCACCCCCCCCCCAACAGTTGCCGGATCCGGTCTGGATATGAAAAAAAAATCATCGGAGAAATGTCCTCTGTTGAATTCTTAAATTTCACTCGAATCCGATCACCGATTCCAAAATTACGCATGACTGAAAATTTCGGATTCCCCTCCCTCCACTCCCCCCACCATTATCTGATCGACAAAATTTTTATTTTGAAGTCAGTTTGATTGGGTCCCTGATATGCCTGCCAAGTTTCATCGTGAAAATCCCGAAAACCACCATCACCGGAGTTCCGGGACCCCCCCCCCCCCCCCGCCATAAGTGTCCGGATCCAGTACAATGGTCTAAAGGACTTATCTAGAGCAGATGCTTGTTCTTCCCAGCAAGTTTCACTCCGATCCCTCGATTCTAACCGTTTCTTGAAATTTCCGGTCCCCCCCCAACTCCCCCCTGGCAACCGAATCCGGTCAAGACTTTAAACGGGACATTACAGATATATATTCTGTTCAGTTATGAAGTTTCATTACAATCCGATCATCCGTTCGAAAGTTACACACTTCTCAATTTCCCGGATTCCCCTCCCTCCACTCCCCCATCATTATCTGATCGATAAATTTTTTATTTTGAAGTCAGTTTGATTGGGTCCCTGATATGCCTGCCAAGTTTCATCGTGAAAATCCCCCAAACCACCATCACCGGAATTCCGGGACCCCCCCCCCATAAGTGTCCGGATCCAGTACAATGGTCTAAAAGACTTATCTAGAGCAGATGCTTCTTCTTCCCAGCAAGTTTCACTCCGATCCCTCCATTCTAACCGTTTCTTGAAATTTCCGGTCTCCCCCCCCCAACTCCCCCCTGGCTGCCGAATCCGGTCAAGACTTTAAACGGGACATTACAGATATATATTCTCTTCAGTTATGAAGTTTCATTACAATCCGATCATCCGTTCGAAAGTTACACACTTCTCAGTTTCCCGGATCTGATCCGGGGTCTGATAGTCGTTTAGTTAGCACGGGCCAGTGCACTAACCAACTGAGCTATCGGGGTCCTCATCCGATCCGCAAAGTTTCCGTTTTGTGATGCAATTCTTGGCAAAGAGCTGCAAAACCTCTCACCTCCAGACAACAAATACGGGGAAAGTTAAGAGGTGCGATGGAGTTGCACCCCGAGTTTTTGGTTGTTGTTGTAGTTGTGGTTGTATTTATTGTCTGGAGGCAGCTCCGATGGGAGAGGAAACTCAAAGAGTTTTTTCCCACCGTCGCTCACTACTATCAAAATTGTTAGCAGCGAGGTTCGATCTCATGATACAACAGCGGGCAATTTGCGTTAGGTAGACGCTAGCCAACTGATCTATCGGAGCTAGTGGTAATTTTTTGTTGAAAGTTTTAAGATGAGAAAACGGGAGACAATTAGGCTACGAAATTAATGGTGGGTACTGGTTATGAATGATACAGGTAATTATTGCGCGTAGAAACTGGATCTGAGAGTCGGAGCACATTGAACGTTTTATGAAGAGAATACCAGAGAAAATTATGCTTTGCGTCACGAATCGATGTTTGTCTGAATTCACCCACCACCCCAAGGGGCCTGGGTGAGGGGTTGGACACTGGTGTACCACAGTTCCAGGAAGAGGAGGTCTACTGGGTGGTGAGGGGGTATTCACTTGGACAAAGGTGTACTGGTTGGCGAGGGGTTACTCACTTTTACAAAGGTGTACTGGTTGGCGAGGGGTTACTCACTCGGACAAAGGTGTACTGGTTGGCGAGGGGTTACTCACTCGGACAAAGGTGTACTGGCTGGCGAGGGGTTACTCACTCGGACAAAGGTGTACTGGTTGGCGAGGGGTTACTCACTTGGACAAAGGTGTACTGGTTGGCGAGGGGTTACTCAGGTACTGGTTATGAATGACGCAGGTAATTAATGCGTATATGAAGAGTTTTCAATCTTATGAAAGCAATATACTACACTTTGGGTAATTTCTCTTGATTTATTATGGAATTATTTTTACAATATTTATAACCATTCAAACGGACTTGTTTCATGTATTTTTCGCGAGGAAAAAATCTAAACGTTTTACGCATTTCTGCTTCACGCTGAATAACCTCTTCAACCGTTAATTGACCACATTTTAGCATTGATACCAATTCAGTGTAAAAATTATACGTGGTTTTGTATTCAGCTTTTCTATCTGCAATGTTTAAATGTTTTTCAATTATTTCGATAATAACGGAACCCAAACTTAAAGACGCTAAAGGTAGTATAAGAAACGCACTTAATCCTGCTGCTGAAAAGGCAAATTTGGATAAAAGTAGACCGGTACTCACATTATTGTAATATTTATAGCTTCGGCGATATACAAACATTTTCTTTTCCAAATCTTCCATTTATAATAAAACTAAATTGTTTCAAAAATTACTTCTTTAGGTTTGCCTCCAAATTCAGGAACACGTACACCATCTCGTAAACAATACTGCAGATAGCATGATCAGTCGGATGTAATCCAGACGGTGCATACTACGTGAACGCAAAACACTTCTGCCACCTGCGCAACTCCACATATTTTACTGGTCAGAGGCAATCTAGATCGCGTATGCTCCGAGAAATACAAACAAATCAGCCGTCTCGGTAACTGTGCTCTCTGTGCATTGTCCAGTCGGAGAAAATGAGATAGCCTTTGCTCCATGAAACACGTACTGAAACCAGTGAATTTCTTTACGGCTGAGAAAACGCAGTCGGGAGAAATTCATTAATAAAAATATTCCCCTAATAAATGATGGAAACTGCAGAGGTTATTCAACGTTGTAAAACCATTATATCAAACAACGAATCGGTTATACGAAGTTTTACCGAAATACAAAATTAATGAACTTCGTACATATGCAAAAATTAACAATATCAAAACAAATGGTGAAACGAAAAAGGAAATAACTAATAAGATAATAAAGCAACTTAATAGGAATATTTTGCTTGCGGAAGATACAATTAATATTCGGCGCAGAAATGAAAGGATTCGGAACAAAAATAGACCATCAAATTATACACCAGAGCCAGCATTAAGGAAGATTTTAGAACATGAGATAAAAGAAAATAATATTGCTATTGGAAATATAAAAAAGAGGAGAAACGGATAATAGAAAAGCATACAAGTGAATTAAAAAGGTTTCTAAAAAACAAAGGCCTACCCACTCGTGGGAACAGAGATGAAGTTATAGAACGCATTAAGGAATACTATGGTAGGATAATTAATAAGCAGAAACAAACTATGGATAAAACTAGAGGTATCCTGAGAGATCAAACAGAAAGAGGTGATAAAAATAGACACAAACTAATCGATTTATCTACTCTCTTTATAAATAAGAAACAAATCAAAGAAGAAACATCGATTCCCAATTATTTGTTTAAAACAGAAGAAGAACAACACCCCACTATTGTAAGAGAAAATGAAAACATTTACACAGTAAACGTATCGATTGAAAGCAACGGTAGAGACGAAAATACTCTCATTAGTTTTGTTTTTGAGGATTTGCAACGAAGAATGAATGAAATATACCAGTACAGAGTTCAGTTTGTGACCAAGGTTATTTTCTATCGACAAGAGAATGATGAGGAAGTAGAAGTATTTTACAACAGTACTTCTTGGGTTTTAAACAAAAATAGTGTCCTTACTCGTAGCCATTTAGATGACAACAACAGGAGACTTAGTTCTTTGAGTAATACCCCTCGATCTGGATTGCAATTTAGGCGATATGATGCAATCGACTATAGGATGACTCGAATCGAATCCTACATGGGAGGAACGTTTAAAACACTGCCAGATTTCGTAAAAATTAAAAAAGCTTGCCTGAATATTGAAAATAAGGATCAAAAATGCTTTCTTTGGTCAATCTTAGCACGTTTATACCCAGCTAAAGATCATGCAGAAAGAACTTCGAAATATAAACAATATGAGAACGAATTTGATTTCAAAGGGGTTACCAACTACCCGATGGATACCAAAGATATCTACAAATTTGAAAATAAATACAATATCAAGATTTGTTTATTCCAATTGGATAAAGAGAAAATAATCAGAAGTCATATACTAAAAAGTACTATCAATGGGAAAACAGCAAAACATATCATTCATTTACTGTATTTCGATAATCACTATGTACTAATAATGGATCTCAGCAGATTAATTGGTAGTCAAATCTCTAAAAATAAAACAAAGACATACCTATGCACTTATTGCGGAAGGCATTTTTCGAAACAAGAACACTTTGAAAAACATGAATTGAAAAAGAACTGTGAAGATCCTGATATTATAATGCCTCCTGAAGGTTCAAAAATACAATTTAAAAATGTTTCGAAACAGATGAAAGTACCGTACTGTATAATAGCAGACTTTGAGTCTTATAATGAAGAATACAATCAAGTCCACGGAAAGAAAACAATCAAAGTGGCTGAACAGAAAGCGTTTGCATACGGAATTCAGGTGTGCTGTTCTTTTGATTCAAAGCAGAATAAATACTATGATTATTTTGGTGAAGACGCTGCAAAACATTTTGTGAAAACCATTACAGAAGTGTCCACAGAAATTGCACACAAGTATGAAAACAGACAAAGAAATCACACTTATACCGACGAAGAAATTAAAGAAAAATGGAAGACACTAAAGAACAAGACTTGCCATATCTGTAACACAGAAATTACTGAAAATCCCCACTTTGATCACGACCATATGACAGGAAAGGATAGAGGTTTCACACACGCTGAATGTAACATGAAATACAGGATTCCCAAGCATATCCCTGTAGTCCTACACAACTTATCCAAGTATGACTCCCATCTATTTGTGAAAGAATTAGTACCTGATAACAGGATTTTTGAAAGTGCTGAAAGTTTCATTTCATTTTCGAAATCAATAAGTATTCCAAGACAGGATAAGGAAATAAAATATGAAATCAGATTTATAGATTCTATTCGATTCATGGCTTCATCACTGGACAAACTATCAGCAAATTTAGCGAAATGTGACTGTAAAGTATCATGTAATCATCTGAGAGAGAATTTCAAGTACACATCTGACAGTTTCAGAAACGATGCTGAATTTAAAGAAATAATTAAAAAGGGGGTGTATCCTTATGAATTTGTGGATAGTTTCAGTAAAATGGATTGTCCAAAGTTACCACCCATAGAAAGCTTTTATTCTAGGTTAACGGGGAAAGGTATTGAAAAAGCTGATTATAAAAGAGCGGTGTCTATCTGGGAACAGTTTAACTGTGAAACGTTACTGGATTATACCAAGTTGTACCTAAAAAGTGACGTTTTAATACTATCAGATGTTGTAGAGAATTTCAGAAATGTATGTATACATAATTATGACCTGGATCCACTTCATTACTTCTCAGCTCCAGGATTAGCGTGGGATGCTTTCCTAAAACATTCGAAAGTAGAACTACCGTTATTCTCAAAGGAAGACATGTATACATTCATTGAAAAGGGGATAAGAGGTGGTGTATCGCAATGTATAAAAAGATACGTTAAAGCAAATAATAAATATATGAGTAATTATAATAAGAATAATCCATCTAATTATTTGATATATTTGGATAAAAATAATTTATATGGGTGGGCAATGTCACAAAAATTACCAGCGAATGATTTCCAATTCATTTCCATACCAGAAGCTTTGAAAGAGAGAAATGAAAACAGTTCACTCGAGTATTATAACCATCTAAAAAATCATGTTAACTCGGTGATACAATTACCGAATGTAGGTGCTTTATATGAAGTAGATTTGGAATATCCAAAAGAACTACACGAATTACACAAAGATTTACCATTAGCACCCGAACATTTCAATGGCAAACTATGTACGACCTTACTGGATAAAAACAACTACGTAGTTCACCACAGGAACCTAGAAATCTATTTACAAAAAGGTCTGAAACTGAAAAAAGTAC
The DNA here is from genome assembly GCA_030848855.1 of Branchinecta sandiegonensis. NCBI lineage: Eukaryota > Metazoa > Arthropoda > Branchiopoda > Anostraca > Branchinectidae > Branchinecta > Branchinecta sandiegonensis. The sequence continues at coordinate 6,018,379 of JAUPMV010000016.1, read as the reverse complement.
ATAGAATACTAGGATTCACTGAAAGTGCTTACTTAAAGGGATACATAGACCACAACACAGCACTTACAACTAAAGGTACAAATGATTTTGAAAAGGACTTTTTTAAGCTGATGAATAACGCTTGCTTTGGAAAAACCATGGAGAACCAAAGGAAACGAGCTGATATGGAAATAATAACTGACGATAAAACTAGAGAAAAAATAATAAAGAAACCCAACTTAAAATCGGAGATTATTTTCAGTGAAAACTTTTCTGTGGCAAGAATGTCAAAGGAAAAGATCAAATTAGACAAACCCATGTTCATCGGTTTTGCTGTACTGGAACTATCCAAACTATTGATGTATGAATTCCATTATGATTATATGAAACCTAAATATGGGGATAAAATAGATTTATGTTATATGGATACTGATTCTTTCATCTATGACATACAAACCGAGGATTTCTATCAAGATATTAAACCGGATTTGAATGAGAGGTTCGATACATCTGATTATGCGAAAGATAATCCATACGGGTTTCCTAATGTAAACAAGAAAGTGATAGGAATGATGAAAGATGAATTAGCAGGACAAGTGATGACAGAGTTTGTTGGGTTGCGGTCGAAAGTATATGCTTATTTAAAGGACAACCAAGACCTATCAAAAGCTAGCAAAAAACTAAAAGGAATAAAAACAAACATAGTGAAAGACAAAATTACGATTCAAAACTACAAGGATGTTCTGTTTGGAAACGTTGGAAACCTTTCAGTAACCCAGTACAACTTAAGGTCATACAAACACAATATGTTTCTAGAAGAACAGAATAAAAAAGCCCTAGATCCTAAGGATGATAAAAGGATTGTATCCAGTGATAAATTCACAACTTTTCCATTAGGTTACAAACAAGTACCTACTTAAAAATTTCAAGTACCTAGTTATAAAATTCAAGTACCTAGTTAAAAAATTCAAGTATATAGTTAAAAAAGTCAAGTACCTAGTTAAAAAAGTCAAGTACCTAGTGAAAAAATTCAAGTACCTAGTTGGTAAATCTTATAATAAAAAATTCCTCATAAGTAAATGAATGAAAAGGCTCCAATCAAAGTATATTATTTTAGCGAAAAGAACACTTATCAGAATAAGCACGACCTTGCACCTCAGTGGCCATTTAGATTATTAATTTGTGGAAGTTCAGGAACAGGGAAAACCAATTTACTCTTGAATTTAATTTATGAATACATCTGTTTCAACCGAATATACTTGTATGCAAAAGATCTTGAAGAAGATAAATATAAAGAACTTATAGACAATTTAACCACCTTGGAATCAAAATGTAAAACGAATATTTTAACCGCAAGTAATGACCTTAATGATATTATCGATGTTGATGACCTAGACCCCAAGTATCAGAACTTGATTATCTTTGACGATTTTGTAACTGAAAAAGACCAGAAGAAAATAGAAGATTTATTCATAAGAGGAAGAAAGAAAAATGCTTCAATTGTTTATTTATCACAGAGCTATCATAAAACCCCAAAGGTGGTAAGACTTCAATGTAATTATTTCGCATTCTTTCAGTGTTCTAATCCAAAAGAAGTAAAATTAATAAGACAAAGCCATGTATCCAGTATAGACAATGAAAAATTTCTCAAACAATTCGAGGCTGCAACCAAGGGCTACGGTTTTTTCTTCATAGATTTAAAAACAAAAGATAAAACCCTGAAGTACAGAAAAAACTTTGAAAAATTTACCGGATAATTTATTTCTATAATAAATGAATAAATTTGGTAGTGTTGGAAAAAAGGTTAGTAACGAATCGAAAGTTACTGACGAAAATGGTAACATTAACCTACAGGATAGGCGAATTGTTAATTTAGGTGATGCCAAAGCAGATCAGGATGCGATTAGCTTAAGATCTATGACTATTATTTTGAATCAGTTTAAAGAACAAATAACTGTAGAACAAGTGCAAACCGATCAATATTTTAGTGAAGATATCAACAGATTAACTGCTGTAGATGATTCTCCTGATAATTCGTTGGTAAGGAATAAAGATAAAGGTTTATTTGTAAAACAAACAATTCAATGAAAAAGAAATTGATGCTGGGGATAAAGTGATAACGAATGTTCAAGATCCTAGAAACAAAAATGATGCTGTTAATTTAGGAACGTTAGTTACGTATCTTTTAGATTTTGACAAAAAGCTCGAAAACCAACAAATCCTTAGCAAAAGTAATGAAACAAAGATTGGTGACCTTAGCAAAAGTATTGACAAAAAGCTTTTTGACCTTAGGAAAAGTATTGACAAAAAGCTCGAAAACCAACATAAAATGCACAGTAATGTTATTACAAATGATTTGGACCAAGATCTGCATATCAATGGTATTGAAAGAGCAGTCGTAAACATTTTAAAAAGGCTTTTAGAGCAAAAACCTGTTGATCAAGATTTTGTTAAGAAAACAGAAGACTTCATGAAGACTAAACTAAAGAAATAAAATTTATATGCTAAATTATTTTTCTAATAAATGGTTGAAACAATGGAGTATACAGTTTATTTGTCAAAGCTTCAGAAAGGAAAGCTGAAGAAATGCTTTGGCGCTAAACAAAAATGTCAGATACGTGTTAGTCATAGTAGACAGAATGAACGAGAACCAGTCAAGTTACTTTTAAGTAAACGACAAATTGATAAAATTGAAACATGTAAAATGAATAATAAGGGCTGTGATATTGATGTATCATACAAACAGATGAAAGAAGCGATTCAAAAGGGTGGATTACTTCCTTTCTTAATACCGTTAGCTGTAGCCCTTGGTAAGGCAGCTTTAACAAGCGGAGCTGCTGCTTTGGGTACATTCGCTGGTAAGAAATTGGTGGATAACATAACCAACACAGGTGGAGCGCTTACACTTCCTGGAACACAAAAAGTTGTGGGACGTGGAAGGCCTAAGAAGGAAACCGATGATGTCAACACAGGTGGTGCGCTTACACTTCCTGGAACACAAAAAGTTGTAGGTCATGGTGTACGGGGAAGGCCTAGGAAGTCAAAAAACGGGGAAGCCAAAAAAGAAGCAAAAGTAAAGTAGGACCTCTAACCAATTTTGATATTATGGATGCATTAGGGGATATACCACATTTTAGAGGTGTTTTCTCTATAGATACGTTACCTAAACAAATAAACGATTCGGAATGTGGTGTAGTTAATTATGATAAACTCGGAATGCCTGGAACTCACTGGGTGGCGTACTGTAATCTACCTGATAATCCTTATGTAGAATTTTTTGATTCTTTCGGCATACCCCCAGGAAAAGAAATAATTAAATATCTAAAAACTTCAAAGAAAAAAATAGCTTATGAAAATCTTGCCGTTCAGAATATAGATGAATTAAACTGTGGATTGCATTGTATTTCCTACATTAAGCGCAGTTCTTAGTTTATTCATCTCTCGTCTTTTTGTTTATAAAAATTGTTTTCTAATAAATGGAGATTTATTGTATGAAATGTAAAAAGAAAACTGACACTGAATCAATGTTTAAAGCAGTGTCACAGAAAAATAATGTTCCAATGCTGAAAGGTAATTGTGTTATCTGTGGTTCAATGAAAAATCGCTTTTTAAAAAAAACCTCAACGCAGAAACAGATATTTTAAAGACGTATTATTCTCATTATTCAGGTGTTGATGATATTTACAGAAAATTAAAAGAAAATGGTGTGAGTGTTTCCAAGGATGAAATAAAAAATGTGTTGCAAAATGAGAATGTGTATACGTTACACAAACCTTCTTATCACAATTTTGAAAGGAGGCGAGTGTATGTTCACCATGTAGACGAGCAATGGCAAGCTGATTTAGTTGACATGCAGAAATATAAAAAAGCGAATGATAAAACAAATTACATCTTAACTGTAATTGATTGCTTTAGTAAATATGCTTGGTGTATCCCTCTGAAAGACATAACGGGTGCTGAAATAATAAAAGCATTCAGTGTTATATTTAAAGAAAGAATTCCTAAAAAACTACAAACTGATAAAGGTAAAGAATTTGTAATGAGAAATGTTCAAACTTTTTTGAAAAATAACGACATACATTGGTTTGCATCTGAAAGTGAATTGAAAGCGCAAATCGTTGAACGATTCAATAGAACGTTGAAAGAAAAGTTATGGAAATATTTTACTCACAATAACACTACTAAATGGATTGATATTTTACCTTTATTTGTTAGAAATTATAATAACTCTTATCATCGTTCAATACAAATGAAACCAGTAGATGCTAGTAAAAAGGTAAATCAGAAAAAGGTTTACAATGTTTTGTTTCCTCCAGCAGATGACTACACAATCACAGGAAATTACAATGTAGGAGATTTAGTTAGAATTAAAAAAGAAAAAAGTATTTTTGATAAAGGTTATTTACCTAACTACACGAATGAAGTATTCCAGATAGCAACCGTTAGACCTACCACCCCCATTACTTATGAAATATCTGACAATAGTGGGGAATTAATTCAAGGAGGGTTTTATGAAAAAGAACTTTCAAAATTTATTATGAAATAAAATTACTAGTATATAAATGGATTCAAGACGCTTGAGTGATATGTTGTCGGAAATAGTGAAGAACAGAGAAATCCAAAGAAAACAAGTTCAACAATACGAGATGGAGAAAGCAGGGTTTCGGGAATATGCTTCAGAATTAAACGCTCCAGTTGTTACGGCACAAAAAGAAAACACTGAAGCGATCATTAAGAAATTACAGAAGAGTGATGAAAATTCAAGCAGACGGTTTCAAAGATTAGGTGAAACATTTAAGACTGCTTCAGAGGTATCGAGTCGAGTGCCAACTCCTGGTTTAGAACCAACTCCCGCTTTAGGACCATTATCCATTTCAATGGATAAAGGTATTACCCAAGAGTTTTTAAATCAAATTAATTCAAAACATGCAGAATCCTGGGATGACAATGATCCTTATTTTAAAATACCTATGTATTACATTAGTAATCCTATGGATATAGAGGAGGCTATGAATCATTTAACAACTATAAGTAAAAGTTATGGTGGGACAAAGAGTAAAGGTTACTCTAACCATGATCAAATTATTGAATTTATAAGAGTTTACAAGGATAGGTTAAGAACCATTCAAAATAATTGGGGATTAGTCAAACAGCAAGGAACTGGAATATTTATGAATTGTGATGAAATGATTAAAAAATTGTACACTTTGATAGGTAGTAGAGTGAACGGGAATACATCTGATGAGGTGAGGAATGAAGCTATTGATATTTTGGATTCGTTAATGCGAAATAAATTCTTAAACAAGAGAGAATACAATTCAATATATAAAAAATATTTCTAATAAATGGTGTTGTTAAACATTGAAGGTAATGAAAGTATCATTGATATAACATTTAGTCAACCGATTGAACTGAATCGTAATTGGGATTATGAAATAGGTTTGAATCAGTGTACTTTGTGGTATTCGTGGCATAATATAAGTGATAAATTTGGGAATAATACATTTCAATACAGGAAAGATGAAGAGGGGGGTATGGGTGAATGTTACTATTCCTAACGGGATGTATAACGATGATTGTTTGAATTATTTTTTGTGTCAGTATTTTGATACACCAAAAGATAAATGTCCTATTGTAATCTCATCCAATCCAGCATCTATGAGATTTGTCATAGTATTACAAGAAAAATATGTGTTTAGATTTAATAGTGACTTGTGTCAGATTTTAGGCTTTGAGAAGGATATTGAGATTTCTAAGAAAATCAATGAAGGTACAAAGCTTCCAAATATAACAAGAAGTGTCGATAAAATTCAAATTCACTGCTCTCTTGTAAACAGTTCTATCGTAAACAAAAGTAAATCAGATGTCATTTGGACATTTGTTCCGAATACTGAACCGGGTTGCCAAATTGTTGAGAATCCTAGACAATTAATATATCTTCCTATCAACACAAAAGACTTTATTTACTCGTTGAGAATGACAATAACTGATCAGCTTGGAAGACCGATTGATCTGAATGGTGATAACGTAGGATACGTACTGCATTTAAGAAAAGCTTAAAGGATTATTGAAATAAAATTATTTACTTATAAATGTTGTTAAATAATAAGCGATTACTTTACAATAAGCAGTACGGAAGTGGAATCGGTAGTATATTCAAAAACATTGCTAATTCCCAGTTATTCCAGACGTCGGCAAAACAAATTAGAGATGGAGCATTGTCAATGTATAATAATATTATAAAACCGAGATTTGAGTTGCTGAAAAACAGAGCAATAGAATATGGGAAAGATTTGATTGATGTCAACAAGAAGGAACTGATTGATGTGATTGGAAATAAGAAGTCAATGAAGGATCTTATAGGTAAAAATAAAAGGATTTTAAATCAAAGGAGTCAAGATTTGATCAAAACGTTAATGACTGGGAATGGGTTAAAGATTTTGAAATGATTTTTATCGAATAATTTCTTTCTTATATAAATGGCAGTAAATAAAATTATTAGTCCGCAATGGAACATATTTGATGAGCCACTTGTGGATGATACAGTGGTCAAGTATGAATTTAAAGAAATTCGAGAAACAGATGTGAATGTATCCAATAAGTCAGAGTTTGAATTTGTAACAAAGAAATTAGATTCCTGGTTCTATCCAAGTGAAAGTTATCTTGAGGTAGGCGTAAGGATAGTAAAAGCTGACGGAACTAATATAGCTGCAACTGATGTCGCTACGTTGACGAATAATGGATTTAATTTATTTAGTACCGCCGAGTATGTCATAAACGATACACCAGTTGAAAAAATTAATCATGTTGGTATTACAACTACCGTTACAAAGTTGATTGAATACTCCGATGATTACTCTAGAAGTGCTGCTAGAAACCATTTTTGGTACAAGGATTATAATCAAGGAACTGATATCAACCCTACAACTAGTTCATTTACCGTACCTGCAGGTGGGGTACTAACAGCAGGAAATGTGAATGTCACTTTTAAGCCTAATCCTAATTATAATAAAGGGTTTGAAAAGAGATATAATAGAACTAAAGACAGCAAATTAGTTAATATGTATTTACCATTATCAGAGATGTTTGGATTCTTGAAAGGAAACAAACGATTTTTTAGAGGTGCATCACACAGAATATGTCTAAGAAGAAATGATGATAATAATATGATTGTAAAAAATGGAAATACTAATTTTAAAGTCGTCATTGAGTATTTATCCTGGAAAATTCCTGTTATAGCTCCTAGTATTGAAATGATGAGTCAATTGGAAAAGGGTTTGGCAAAGGATAAAAAGTATAATTTGATGTGGGAAGCTTGTAATACTTATAAAAGTGATGTTAGTCAGAATAAGGAACACACCTGGAAAGTTGTGTCTGAGAGAAATAGTCCTACGAAAATCGTTGTGATGTTACAGAAAAATGAAAAGCATAACAACCAAAAAAAGAATAATATGGTGTTTGATCATATGAATTTGACGGATATAGAGGTTAGAATTAACGGGGATAAATACCCAGAAGAACCCCTCAAATGCGACTTTAGTGAGGAAAAATGCACATACTCGAATCTTTACAACAGATACATACACATGGGTTATAAGCAATTAGCGTTTGATACTGGTAGTGTAGTCAATATCGAAGAATTTAAAGAAGTATATCCACTATTTTGTTTCGATGTTTCTAAACACGAGTCAAATATTTATAATGGAACCACTGCTGATATTGAAATTAGTATAACTTTAAATGATCCTCAACCCGTACCATACAATATTTACTGTGTTCTATATTATGAAAGAAAAGCTACATTGGATATCATTAATAAAAATATGTATGTGAGTTTGTGATTTGGATTTTTATTAAAGAAAATCAGCCGCTAATAAATGGAGGTCTTGAATACAATCAAAACAAACAAGTATAATGAGACAATCAAGAAAGAACAGTTGGTATTAGGCTTGAAATATACCATCGTTAAAATGAGAATAGCTAAGACAAAATATGGTGACAAGTTAGTTGTAGTTATCAATCATAACAAGAAGATGTGTGATTTGTTTATACCACAGAGATACAATTCGATTGCTAATGAGTTACTTCTAAAGAACAATATTATTTTGCAGCCTATTTTGCGTGTAAATAAGAACTCGGAACAATATGTTGACTTGGAACTGTTTACTCAGTAATTGGGGGGTATTTGGATAAAAAATTGAAAAAAGCAAAAAAAAAGTAGTAGTAGTTTATATGTAGTATAAAGGTTAATATTTCCTATTTCTTGGGCCCTTTTTTCGGGAAAAAAGAAAATACAAATATCTATAAAAAGGGTGAAATTTCGGAAAAAAGCATGTTAAAATTTAAGAAATCGATGTTAAAATGGGGTTTTGAAATTTGGGGGAGGGTGGGGTAGAACCCGGTTTATATAACTACTATTTACAGAACCGGATTGGCTCCGGTTATTGTGGGTGGAGTTGGAGGAGGGGGAGGGGGGTCTGGGATTCCGGTGATCGCGCGTTAAGGTACTTCCAGATGTGCTAGGACGATGAAACTTCGCTGGAATATTGGAGACTCAACAACATTTGCTTAGAAATTGCTACTTCCCAAATCCGATTATTCCTTAAAGTACCAATCTTGACCGCAAAGTAAAAAAAAATACTTTTAAGCAATATATGCATTTTCGTGATGCCCATCAGCCCATTAGCAGTTTTGCCTCAAGGGTTTTGCTTACAAATGAAGTTCCAGCTCCCTTATAGCGCGAATCTCAACCGCAAAGTCGAAACTTACTTTTGATCAATCAAATCATCTTGACACATGCAAGTGCCATATGAGCTTACAGCTCTTGTTGTTTGTCCCGGGGACTCATTCTCCGTATTCTCGCGAGTCCCCACGGACGGGTAATGCTCTGATTATCATCACCATCATCAAAAAGGACTCCCTTTCAGATTCGGAGGGGAATCAGTTTTTGCTGTTGTTGGTGCAATGTACAATTAATTATCAGAATAAACAAAACCAAAAATAAAGTGGATCCAGACTAATTTCGTCAACCGTATAATTTTTTTTCGAACAAAATCCATTTTGGAAGCATTCCCCGTGTTCTCGCTGTTTCTGTACGCGGAGTCCGCGTGGAGTGTCTCCCTCTATTCTCGCCGTTCCCTTCAATTCCCCGAGGAGTCCTCGGGGAACGGCCTCTAACTGGCTCTAACGGATCTCGATCGATAAGAGATCTGCAGGGATCATATTGCAAGTTGACGGGTTCCGGAATCTGTCAGACCCGATTATTTGTGTCACAGTCCAAAAAATATTCTCCCTTCGGGTCCCATCTAACGTCGAAACTTCAGTTCTGTGAGAACTGGCGGACACTGGCGACTGATTTTTGAAGGTTTTGCTATGAGTTTCAACACTAGGTAACGCTAGCATAATTCCGTCATCGCCAATGGATCCGTTGGTAGAAGAAGTCGAGGTATTTAATTTAGTCTCCAAAGTTTCAAATTCCTCACATGTGAAAAGAAAAAATTTAAGATTTAAGTTTATCTTCCTACGTGTTACAGTACAGTAGAGGTATGCTTATTTTAACACTTATCTAACTTTTCAGTACCATGGTTTTGTTACTTGCTTTAGTACTGTAAACAGTCAAATGGAAAGGAAAAATGACAAACTGGATACAGGCAGATACAGGACAGGAGGGGTATCAAACCCCAGACAAGATTTCAATTTTCCAGAGAAGTCTTTGCTTCCGAATAATCTATCTGGCTTAAAAAGGAACCACAAATATGACAAACATCTTAGATTGAAGCTAATTGAATGGTTTACATATTGGATACATAATACTACATAAATATTGCTTCAATATTTCTGGTTACACGTATGGAAATTATCACTGTAAATCTGATGCAAGGAATGAAATAATTTCAAGACTGAAACATGGTGGATGAGAAAAGCTGTAAACTTAGTATTTTGTATTTGCTTTCAGTTAAAGTTAATATGTTGGGGGGGCTACTTAGTTCTAACCTTACCTCTATTGACTTACAAAATGATAAAAAAGCTATAGTTACCAAAGTCAATAGCCAGAAAATCCCTTTTCAAAGCAGCTTCAAAACAAAGAAAAAGCACAGAATTTGAACATTTTTGGACATATGACTAAAATATCCAAATTCTGTGCCTTTTCTTTTTTTTGAAGCTACTTTAAAAAGGGATTTTCTGGCTATTGACTTTGGTAACTACCTTTTTCTTCATTTTGTAAGTCAGTCGAGGTAAGGTTAGAACAAAGTAGCCCCCCCAACATATTAACTTTAACTGAAAGCAAATACAAAATACTAAGTTTACAGCTTTTCTCATCCACCATGTTTCAGTCTTGAAATTATTTCATTCCTTGCATCAGATTTACAGTGATAATTTCCATAGGTAAACCAATAAGAAAAAGAGTCACTAACATATTTGAGAGTGCAAAACCAATGCATCAACAGAATTTTATTAGAGCTAATTTTCTTATATATTTTTTTTTTCACAATTTCGTTCTGCAGTTTGAGCAGCTTGAGCCTGAAAAGTACCCTTGTCAAGAATTGCCGAAATATAGCTCGAGTAAAATACAACAGACAAATCAGTTTTGCACTTTCAAATATGATTCGCAGTCAGCTTGGGCTGAAGAGATAGAGACACTAACCCCTGTCAGTTACTGCATTTCAGCTCATAATGCCTATCTGGGATATTCATCAGAGCTAGGAAGACATATGAATGCAGTGTTAGCATGAATATCCTATTAAAGAAGATCCTAGTCAGCAGTGTAAGGCCTAGCTACCCTGCTAGGAAAAAGATACTGTTCTAGACTGGGGTATGGTAGCCTATTGTGACCCTCCAGCCACTGGGCTATGATTTTTCTACCTTTTTGCTTTGATTAAGGTCAAAATTACCTCTCTTCCTTAGTGGAAATAATACAAAAGGGTTGGCATGATTAGATGATCCTGTATCCTGGTGCCACTCTTTGGAATAAGGGGTACACATACAAATCAGCGCCATGTCCACGGATGCTAGCGTGCCCCAGCATTTGAGCATGGTTAGAAAAAAGGACTAGACTTGCCCAGGGGCTTTGTACCTCAGTACAGTTAATACAGCAATAAACAGCACTTGTTCACCAGAGAGCCTATATTTCCTCCCGTATTACATTGGCTGATCTATAGTTAGCATGTAAAGCCAAACTTCCACATGCAAAGGTGAAAACCAGCAGAGTAGAAATTTCACTCCTCAGTTGATTTCTAATTTAGACTTCCATTCTAGGACCAGGATGAAAAGATACTTCGCATCAGAAGATGACAAAAAAGCAAACGAGGTCAAAGTACATGACCTGACAGATGTTAGTGATGTCAAGCGAGCAGCTCACATTCATAGACAGAAACACAGCTATTTGAAAACAAGAAAACATCATCCAAAGAGGGAGCAAAATGACCCTTTTCCAGGCCCTGCTCCAATCTCTGAAGAGAGCCTAAAAAGACACAAAAGAGATGGAGAGGCTGTGAATGTTAAACGAATCAAGCATAATGCAAAAAGACAGCAAATTAAGAAGCGAGAAGAGCTGTATAAGTATTCGCATGAGATTGCTGCAAGGTCAGAGCTTCTTCTCCCGGAACAGTCTGGATTCCTTGAGCCAGAAGACGAGCTTGAGGACACTGCAGAAGTAACACAAACCCAGATAAGGAATGCTGTTGATATCACTAGTGCATCCAAGCAGTTTGACCTCCAGTTAGATCTTGGTCCATACAGAGCAAAATTTTTGAAAAATGGTCGTCACATGTTAGTAGGAGGAAAGCGTGGGCATGTTGCTGCCTTTGACTTTGCAACAAAACACCTTCAGTGTGAATTTAATGTTTTGGAATCAGTCCATGATGTGGCATGGCTTCATAATGAAAGCATGTTTGCAGCAGCCCAGAAAGAGTGGACTTATATATACGACAACAGGGGAATTGAACTTCACTGCCTGAAGGGTCTGCACCGGGTTCTCCGTCTTGAGTTTTTGCCTTATCATTTTCTTCTCTGTGCAGCCAGTGATAATGGCTTTCTCAGTTGGCTAGATGTCTCACAGGGAAAGATGGTGACCCAGTTCTTCTCGAAGCAGGGAAGGATAGACATTCTAACACAGAATCCGTATAATGCAGTTCTCTGTACTGGGCACTCTAAAGGGATTGTTGCCATGTGGACCCCAAATGTGAAGGAACCAGTTGCAAAGATGCTGTGCCATGGAACTCCAGTCACAGGTTTGTCTCACTCCGTAGCCAAGGGTGTAGTAGCTAAATTAATAGCGTTTTTGCAGATACCGTGGTATCAAATACCACGGTCGAAAGTCGTTTTCGCAGTTACCGTATCTGATTATTTACTGGTATCTGAAACCACAGTCAAAAGGCGTTTTTGCAGTTATTTTGGTAGCTGGCCAGTTATTGTGGTATCTGATCTTCAGATACCATGGTCGGACCGTGATAACTGATTGTGGTATCTGAAAATTCATCCCAAGAAATCTAGTTTTCTGTCGAATTGGTGGGAAGAAGTTACGTCACTCTAAATATAAGTGGATATCAGTATTTCTTTTGGGATGATTTCTGAAAGGTCAAATCCGGCAATTGTCGTTTTTGGGTTTTTGCAAAAACGACTAATTGCAGATCCAGTTACCAGCATGGTAACAGATACCATGGTATCTGCAAAAACGCAACTTTTGACAGCAAAGTTGTTTGTATTTAGGCTACCCTTAGTCTCTCCCCTATTCAAACCAGACGAGTTTTTCCTTGGTCGATTGTGTGGCCTGCAAGTGTGTTGTGGATACCCCGCGACCGCTAATATTTTTATGGCTCGCTTTGCTTTATGGCTCCAACTCTCAACAGGGTTTGGTTGTGTGGCTCCATTTTGCAGGAAATTCAGATTTAGTGGCAAGCAATGATAAAATTATCTACTTTCTAAGAGATAGACATACACCCCAGAATCCGTTTAGTTCAGATGGCAAGCCTGAAGTTTTTTTGTAGAGCTTTTATCTGGATGTTTTCTTATCTTCAGACACTTTAAATTACCACCGAAAATCAAACAAAACGACCTTTTCGCGAGGTTCGAGTTATGGGGTGATTGTGTGGCACTCAATTCTGTTTCCGTCAAAAGGACTCGGAAATGCGTGGCACATAATAAATATGCCGTGTAAAAACGCCTTAGGTTTTCCTGACTGATCGGCAGAAGCCCTATAGCCGAGGAGGCTTTCGCTTGGCTGTGAAAACTTCAGCCGAGGCCTTGCATAAAAAAGGGATTTGTCATCTGACTTAACTGGGGACTGCCGATTATGATGCTGTATTGTTGGCAGTCCCACTACGGGGCGGGGGGGGGGGGGGGGCATTTGAATTTATTTATTTAGAGAATTGTCGCACTCAAGGTAAACTGGCAAACACTTCTTGTTTTGAAAATGTAACTGGCATTCTCTTTTAGCCATTAGCGTCGACCCTCGGGGTAACTACTTGGCGACGGCTGCTGTCGATTCGTCCATGAAAATATGGGACATTCGGAACTTCAAATGTCTCCAGTCCTACCGAATGAACAGCGCTGCCAGCAATTTGGCTTTCAGCCAGCGCGAGCTCCTCGCAGTTAGCATTGGCAACACGGTAGAAATCTACCGGGACTCCTGTCGGAATCCGGCCGAATCGCCGTATCTGAGACACAAAGTTGGGTCGGAAGTAAGCAACCTCGAGTTCTGCCCCTATGAAGACGTATTGGGAGTGGGACATAGAAAGGGGTTCACGAGTATGCTGGTGCCTGGTGCAGGAGAGCCGAACTTCGATGCGTTTGAAAGCAATCCGTTCCAGACAAAGTCCCAGAGGAGAGAGGCAGAAGTCAAGCAGTTGCTCGAGAAGGTTCAGCCAGAGCTTATTACGCTTGATCCAGGTGAGACTTAGGCCCCTCTTAACACTACAGAAACACTTGGCGAGTCCCAATGTGATTGCTACCCCCAACTTCTTCTGAAACATCGACCTGTTGGAAAAAATAATATTTAGGCCCAGTTACGAGCTTTAAGAGTAGACAGATCAGTGTTATTAAGCCTATTCGCTTTTGAAGGTCACATTTTCGTGGCTTAAAAAAAGTAAGTAAGTATATTTATGACCTGCAAAATGTTTTACAGCAAAAGGAAGTGGAGTAAAGATAATACAAAAATTAAAAGGACAAAGACAACAGAAGAATAACTTACGAAACATAAAATAGGCCTACAACTGTCAGCAAAAAAAAGTCTAATCAGTCGGTGATGCGGCAACAGACGAAGACAAGATTTCCGACGGAAATAAGTGTGCAATTCTTGCAGCCGTGACGAAATGTCGGTAGCTCCGTGAGATTTAATGATCTTAGAATTACTATGGGACCGCGGAAGATACATAAGAAACTTACAGTAACGGAAATAATCAATCCTTATCCTGGATAGACTCCTACTGTAGTAACTCTTACTATAGTTACTATTAGATATAGAAATGATCTAAAAAATCAGATGGTTCAAAAATATCGTTTGTCGAAAATACCAACACCGAAGCGGAGGTTGCGCGCAAAATATTTGAAAACTTCGAGTTCCATGGTTAAAAAATTGGGAAAAGACGAGCAAGAGAAGGACTACACAAAAATTAGAACCCTACCAAGTACCAGTTTACCAAACCTAAAAACTAATTTTTGTAGCTTCTCATGCCTATATTTTTAAAGAGTTGTCAGCGTACCGTGAAGCTGTCGGCGAAGTTTGCGTATTTTCCCTGGCAAACTCGGCTCGTTGAAAACGCGCCGAAAGGTCTCGTAGGTGCAAAACTGGGCGAAGAGCGGAGATATCTGCAGCATTTAGTTCCATAGGGGAGCTAGATCTGACCTTAGACCTTAGCTGCTCCTGCACCACCAAAGGTGCTTAGGGCCGTCTCACACGAGCAGTTGCCAGACATCTTCCCATTCAGGCTGGATAGAGACGTTGGTTTTGTGGAGATCCGACTGGTTGGTGCGACGAAGGGTCTGCTTCGGTCCCACCCTCCCTCCGATCCCTCTCGAGTCTGGTGGTTCATATCCTGACTGCATGACCCAGATGTAAGGGAGCTAGGGTAATGTAAAAGGCAGAACGAGTGTGAATCCTATACATTTCGTTCCCCTTTCCGTCAAAATCCGCAGGGTTAATTAGTTGATATTTTATATAAATAGTTTCCGAAAATTTGCATTCATCCTTGTTGCGTTTCCTAGCAGTGACTAAATAGTAACCTGGTCTCAATGATCTTCTTTTTGTGCATGGTAACATAGTTCTAAGTTCATTCTTGAAGTTATAATAAAAGGAAAGATGTAGGCGTATACGTTAGAGCAGGGATACGAATGGTTATGTAGAGGTATAATAGGCTTCAGAATAAATAAAATCTGAGGTTTTCAGTCTGATTAAAGTTTAACCGAAAAGGTCTGGGATAGGACAATCTAGTTACCCATCACTTATTCACTTGAATTGGTTTGAAGACCCGCTGAAAATATGTTACTTCGTTCTTCCGCTATTCACGAATAGTCGATTATCAAATAGTGGAATTTCCGTGTGATTTGCGGTACCTGTATGCGCTTGTATTTTTGTTGTATGTCTTACCAGAAAGATTTATGATTTGTTTTTGTTCAGGCGCCGAGCAATCTTCACCAATCTCACCACTGCCCACTGAAAAGCCGCGTTTGTGTTGAGATTAAAATTTCTTGCGTCATAGTAGAATTTACGCTGTGGGGACGGCCGCAGATGTTCTGAACGCGAAAACTAGAGCAGATAGTGGAAAATAAAAAAAATCCCTTTGCAGAATCCAAATAATTCAGTGTATTCAGTTAAATGACAGAGAAATGAGTTTGCTTTTCAGTTAAACTTGAAGGATGCCATTAAATATGAAGTACTTAATAACACAAGACAAGACCAATTTTTCGTAGTCAGTTGCATTGAAAAGAGAGTCACTTGAGACAGAAAGAAACTTCCGTGAACAAAGAAAAGTCCTGGCTGGAGTTCCCAAAAACTTGAAACTTTCGTAGCTTGCTGAAAACGATAAAAATTTGAAAATCCTAGAGAATTTCGATAAAAAGCTGGACCCAACGCTTTTGGACATAAAACACTTACAACTAAGCTGTCCCATATAAGCCATTCTTATTCCCCTCCCACTTTTAACGCCAGTGCTGTGTAGTAGCGTCATGAATTACTTAGCAGTTTGCTTAGTGCATATCCAAGTGGGAAGGTCCTTTTCCTAAGACTTGAAAGTACTAATTTCCCTCTTCGTTGAAGTTCAGAAAGTTTTCCCTGCAGTCCCATTCGCACCGAAATTCAAACCGGATTTTTCAGAAATTTCCAAGAGGAAGAGTTGGTTTGGGACTGACTCTTCCAGGTTTTTCCAGAATCATCTTAAAGTTTTTCGAAGTGTTGAAAAAACAAAGCAGCCTGCCTTTTGTTGCTAGAATAGTTTTTCATTCGGAAAGAAATTGAGTCTCAGCCAGTTGTGTGATTTCTGTTTTGGCCGGCAATCGTATAGGGCCGGCATAATTGGCCGGTGATTATTGCCTGTAGTCAGAGCCTTAGACATGCTACTCGCGTTTCCGAGAACTAATCCGATGAAAAATTTATCTCAAAATCGTAGTATGGAGTTGTACGAAAAAGCAGCATGCAGTACTAACTAACTGATGCTAACTATCTCCAGACAGGATGCTACTAGATAGTATTCTTTACTATTACATATCAATACAAACTTTTTCGTACAACTTTCATACAACTACGCAGGCTACAAATTTTTCATCGGCAAATGGAAGAAGGGCAGTGGAAGAAGGGCAGTCCCTTATCAGAAGTCGTACTGCATTTAGTGCTAGCCTTCTTCCTGGCTTCAGTTTATAATTGAAGCACAACTCTTACTAGAAGTGATCTTTTCACGATAAAATGGTTCAGAAATATCCTTTCTTTTTAAATACCAATACTTGCCCCTTGAAACAAGCGATTTTTGTGTCGACTCACTGTTCGCAAAGTGGTTATCCAATATGCATGTATGTACGTATGTATGTATATATTTGTTGCCCATCATAAATGTAAGAAAACAACGCTGATGGAGTAATAAAGAAAGGAAAAGAAACGAATAACCTCTGACAAATACAAACAGAACAGACGAGAAGAAAAGCAAAAATAAGGGCGATCTCATACAGGGACAGACACGGTCAACGAAGGACCATTTCGAAGGTGCTTACACCAGTAAGCTGCTTCCGATGTCTCTCGTTTCTCTTTTGCACCGCGGAAACTGGACTAGCAACTCCGTATCGCGAGGATAGGAGCTGTTGTTATGGTCCATTTACACACTGCGTAAAATCCAAGCGTATTTTGAACCGAGCGTATTTTACGCACGTTTTGAGCTTGAAAACATTTCAAGCAATACAGACGTATTTGAGAAATCGGTCCGTTTGTATCTAAATACGTCCGAATTGCTAGAAATCTTTTCAAGCTCAAAACGTGCGTAAAATACGCTCGGATTTCAAAATACGCTCGGATTTCAAAATACGCTCGGATTTTACGCAGTGTGTAAACTCACCATTAGTCGAGAGAGGCAGCCGTGGCAAATATTTCGCATACTTGTAGAAACACTTCCGTATGTCCTCAGTACCCGAAACATTAAAAAGAGACCAAAATGGTCTGGGTCTGGGAAAATGGTCAAAAGCAAAAGGAAAAGATTCCAAAACAGAAGATAGACCTGTTGGTACACCAAGTCTTCCGGAATGAAATACAAAATTTCGAAGCCGCTGCGGACCTTCACGCTTTTGGCGAAGTTTGAGCCGCTTGACTGGCAAACTCAGCGCTAAAAAGTTGTAGGCGCAGAACAAAAAATGGGGGCATTTCTGAAGCTTAGAACTTCATGGGGTAGCTAGGGATAATGTAAAAGGTAGAGCAAGTATTGAATATCATAGACAAAAATGTACTAAAAAAAATCCGATTGGAAATAAGAAAGACTAATAAGGAATCTGTGATAAACCTTATACGACGTAATACACCTTATAACACCTAATTGAACAATGCATAACAATCACACCGTAGATCGTGATATAAGTTAAATGAAGGCTTGTGGTTCATACCGAGTCGCGTATTAAGCATTGTTCAAATAGATAACATTGTAAGGTGTATTACGGCGCATAAGGCGTATTCCTGTTTTCCTCGGAGCGCGCTGTAATAAGTGAATAAGGAGAATAGACTAGCGTTCTATTATCGCTATTATCGTCGTCAGTGTTGCCACGGGAAGCACTAAAGTTCTACATTGTTGGAAGCTGAAGAAACAATTTTTCTTCAAAAGAACACGAGTTGGGTAGAGCACACACCGCTCATAACATGATCTCATCTTTTTAATCTTCTTCTTTCGCAGAACATGAGTGACGCCATATTAATATATATTGATATATATATAATATTTTTATTACAGGCCAGCTTGGTCAAGTGGATGAGATGACATTGGAGGAGAAATTGGACGCTCGAACCAAGGTCCTCTTTGTCAAGCCGCCAAAGGTGGAGCTGAAGGAGAATAATGGGATTGGCTCGGCCAAACAGGCTCATATCAAACGTCAACTGACGGATGAGACTAGGAGGCGTTTCATTCGCGAAACGGCTGGAGAGAAGAAGAAACTTATGGATGAAATTACCGAGAAAAGCGATGAAACTGAAGCAACAACCGCGGAATATGATCCTTTAAGTAGGTTTAAAAAAATGAAACGTAAGTGATTTTCCAGTAAAGGTTTACTTTGGGAAACTCTTGGTCTTTGGTAGCAAAGGAAACGTTGGGCGAAGTGGAACGTGTTTCCGTAGTTTCCACGATCTCTCACTCGAAGTCCTTGATTTTAAAAACTTACCCGAGTAAGAGATATTTTCGTAATCTCAACCAGTCCATCTCTTCCCAACACGACTTCAGTTTCAGTTCAGTCAGGACACGACACGGCTTCAAGTTGACTGGCTGGCGATTTTCCAAAGACATTAGTTGCGCTTTTGCAGATACTATGGTATCTGTTACCACGGTAACTGGATCTGCAATTAGTCGTTTTTGCAGTTACCGTGGTATCTGATATACGGTTGCTCTGCAAAAACGTGACGATTGCCGAAATTGCGCTTTTTGAAGTCATCCCAAAAGAACAACTGATAACCAAACTTCTTTCCCCCCAATTTGACACAAACTGATAAAATTGAGATGACTTTTTCAGATAATACAATCAGTTACCACGGTCGTACTGTGGTATCTGAATATCAGATACCACGATAACTGCAAAAACGACTTAAGACCGTTTTATCAGATACCATGGTAGCTACAAACACGCAACTGTTGGTAGATGGTGTTCCGAAAACAGAGTGGTGAACTGCTAGAAGGCCGTGACTCTGTGAACGCCCTTCAAAAATTCGCTGGACAACCTGTTCGCTGACAGAATTCACGGCGAAAAGTTTTTTAGACGTACGCTACACTGTAAAAAGTTTTTCCGAGTAAGGATTAAAGTTAACTGCAGTATTTGATACTGGGATTAATCTTATCTCTACTGGGATAAGATTAATCCGAATTAGAGATAACCTTGTCTCAGTAGAGACAAGATTATTCCCAGTAGCAAATACTGCAAGTTTTTTTTTTACAGTGTATAGACGCCAATGGCCTATTTTTCTGCATTATATTATTGTCATATACGCATTTGTGGGATATTCATCCGGCAGGGTGAGAGTCGAAATACGCCTTGGGAGAGTGATGAGAATGATGGATTCGAGGCGGGTTTCGGGGTCTGTCTGATCGTAGTTCCAGTAGTCAGAATACACTGTAAAAAGTTTCTCCGAGAAAGAATTAAAGTTAACTGCAGTATTTGCTACTGGGATTAATCTTATCTCTACTGGGATAAGATTAGTCTGAATTAGAAATGATCTTGTCTCAGTAGAGACAATATTAAAGGATTGATTGAATGGCGCAAAACAAGGGGGGGGGGGGGGGGGAATTATAAGATGGCAGGGGTGATTTTTGCAAACATCACCGTCCAAACAATACAACAACGGATGCATCAGTTACGATGCCTTTGCAGCCTCTGCGTTGTACTAAACACTTCAGTTGCTCTATCGCTTGTCTTTTCCTTCCGCCAAGTCGGGTAATCGTCTGCATGCCTGGGCTGTAATAATAATTAATAATATTTATTTGTGACTCACTGTACAGATTTAAAGCACAACTCTTACTAGAAATGATCTTTCCCCCATAAAACAGATCAGAAAAAAACGATTTTCGAAAACACCTTTACTTTCCACCTGAAATTAGCGATTTTCTTGTCAGAGCTTGTCGACTCTATCCAGCCTTCCTGCTCTCCGATGCGGCGGCTGAGCGCAAAACGTTTGAAAACTGAACGCGCCGTGGTTAAAAAGTTGTAAAACTAAGCAAATAAAAGAAGTCAAAAAGAGAAGATTATCGTATCCTTATATGTGAAAGAGTTGTTGGCGGGACATTTAAGATTCCGGCAAACTTTGCGTTGTCTGACGGGCAAAACTTGGCACAGCCGAAAAAGCGCTAAAAGTTCTTAGGCGCAAGACGAAACAATGGAGAAAGGTGGGAATTTCGGAAGCTAATACTTCCACAAGGGAGCTAGGTATATTAGAAAAGGTAGAATAAGTAAGAGGGGTCCTTTAAAGGACCTGTCTTACCTATAATACTAACGCAACCTACTTCCATAATCACTCCATATATTTCTAAACCCGGAGACCCCAATTTCGTATGGTACTTTCTAACCCTTCTAACTAAACCACGCTGATTTTCTCACTTGCTGTGTTTTGCTACCTTCGATATGTATCGCACTGTCGACGGTTGTCTATGAGAAGTTTTTCCAGTCGCCAAAACCGGTTATGTGAATTTTTTCCTGTTTCCGCTATAAGTCAACTGGTCTCGGAAAAGGCTTAAAGAGCCAAAACCGTTGGTTATTTGTTGAAAGCACAGCCTAGTTTTAAAGTATTCAAATATTTTAAAATACTGTAAGTTGAATAGTAAATAGTGCGAGAGGTCCTTTAAGATAGTGGAGTAATCAAAGAAAAGAAATAAAGAGAGTACAAAATATCACACACGACAGAAAAGCACTCAATGAAAAAGCCGGGTGAGGCCGTGGTACGCACCTAGGCGAAAACACGCGTCAGCACCAATACTGGTCTGCAGATTTTCCAGCGAACATACAAGGTCACTAGCTCCGGAACGATCTATAAGAGGAGGGTTTTCGCGAGCTGGAAAGCAAAGTCGGAATGAATGAATTTATTACATGCAGCCTAGTAATAAGGCATTTGCACAGTACACACAAAAATAAAAGGTAAGAACGCTTGACAAGAAATACAGGGGTACACAAAATCTATAACAACAGCAAAAGATAAACGAACGCAAAACAAGAAACACAACGAAACACGAAAAGAACAATAAATTTTCTGCAGTAGCAGGCGCATTGGACAACGGGCAGGAAGGCGGTTGGAAACTTCTCCATGATTCGGTGATTGCACATGCGACGAGGAAGCTACAGAAGAAAACGGAGATATTTGAAAAAAACATGACCGCATTCGACTGGTGTCTTTCACCACTTGTGGAATCACATACCAATGGTTTTTGCACTACTTCGGAAAGTTGCCGAACTTTCCAACCGGGTTTTCGCGCTTTGGAAACCGAAGCAACTTTCCTGGAAAGTGATTCCACGAGGTTAGTGGAAAGCTCCGCGGAAAGTTGAATGTTTCGGCGGGAATTTCAAAGGTGTGGAGAAAAAACAGTGCAAGTATCCCTAATAAAATAAAAAAGAAGCCAACAGTTATTAAGGTGACTTCGACGGAACACATGAGCGTTAAGCGAACCATATTTATTCGAAAAAGTTCGCAATTCGACATTTTCCCGGCGATATCAGCTTTTCATGCGTTTTCGCGATATGTCCAGCGGGAAAATGGAAAGTTTTTCAGGAATCGCTTTCCCACAGGTTTTGCGATGCTCTTCGCTCGTCGGAAACTGATTCCGAGGTCTCGCGAAAACCCTCTAAGGCGTGTATTTCAGACCGACCTGGGTAAGTACTCGAACCGATCTCGCGTCGGCACGATCTCACAATGAAATTCGGACTAAAGCTTACCTCGGAAATGCACCGTGAGATCCTGCCACCCGAAGATGAAAAAAGAATGGATACTCGCCCAACATGGAGTATCTCAAGGGCAGCTAAGAAAGCTCAGCTAATGAACCCGCCCGCTCATAGCAGTGAACGCTATTTGAACTCATTTGTGCCTTATTTTATCCGCGATTTTAATGGGAATTAACCAAATTGTAATTTGACAATCCGGTGCATTTTGTAATCAGAATTTTGGGAATAAATGAATTGTAAGTGCAAAAGGAAGTTGCAATAACGAAAATAATCCACCCTCATTCCGTACTTCGTAGATAAATATTCCTTGACGACAAGCTGGCTTGGAAACATACATTCAAACAATACATTACACGGATACGTCAGCTACGATGCTTTGGCAGCTGCTGCCGTGTACAAGCGCATACGGTCATAGCGCCATGTACAAGCGCTAGAGGGCAAAATAACACTAGGTAGTAGCGCCAATGCTTGAAAAAGTGACACACCCTCGTATAGCAGCGACACTAGCGATAGCGAACGTCTCTACTGAAACTTAATCTGTCCTGCACCAGCGCTGGCTCCAATAACTTCATATTCTGAACATTGCAAAAAAAGATTCAACCTCCCCTTTTACCTCGATGTGTGCAGACCGCATCTTAGCTTTACTAGAAAAGTATAAATCCGCAAGTTTATCCCGCTTTAAATACCGCAAACGTAGTGGGCGGCGCTTTGAGTATGGCCCGCTTGCGAAGCAAGGAAAGCATAAGTTTTGACGCTTTTATTCAAACAATGTTTACAACGGATCCGTCAGCTACGATTCTTCATCAGCGATATTTCGGCCCTTCTTGGCAAGGGTCCTCGTCAGGCTGTCAATCCTCTGGGTCAACGTCGGCGAAGGAAACAAACCTGTAATAAATAACTAAGCTTCTACCGACTATAAATATCTTATTAAAGTAAACTACCTTCAAATACCACTGTAATGAGAAAACTAGTCCTGAGATTTAACTTTTGACACGGACGCTGTTTTTGCTGCACGATTGGGGCGATGACAGGAAAGGGTTTTGACGCTACTCCCTAGTATTATTTTGCTCTGAAGCGCTACGATGACGTATCCGTTTTATCAAGAGCAAGCAAGCACCAGAACCTCCGTATCCCTGTCCCTGTAATACGACCATGCGGGGTCGAATAAATCCCTGTACCCTGCCCGATGCAAACGAGTGGAAGGTAGGAGCTACGCCGAACATCACAATTTGTTACCTCTACAAACAGCTATATCGCTGTAAAGCCCCAAAGAAGAAATACTCTTGATGACTTACCTCTCCTTGCCGATGCAAAATCGCCGGGTACCTAGCGGAAGAGCCAGAAGTGGTATCACCTCGGGTATCACAGCTGCTCCCAAAGATCGCCGTGATTGTTTGACACAGGATTTGAGTTGTTGAGTTTGAGTCGTTACGGAGACGTTTACTCCTTCTTCCTGAGGAGCACTGGCGTGTTTTGGACTTAGTCATACAGAGTATGTCCAAAGTAAAAGCCGATTGGTTATCTGGAAGCTCTGCTGAGTGGGTCAGCGTTCCTCCTGCGCTAATACCTCTGATATGCGCAACGGCGAAGAGGGAAGTAGTCGGGCAGCAACTCACGTCGCTGCATGGGACCAAAAACAGATGTTCTGTTGGCTTATTTGTTCTTGATTTTATGTATCTTTTGAATGTATTTTTCCCAGTCAGCTTGGGCTCAAGGAGTATTCAAACTCGAGTCCACATAATTTGCTGCTAACATAAAAGTGAATGGTCCACTTCATGATATGGGTTGTATCGATTCAGCCTCGAATGAATTATTCAATTGCTCAGATTACATATCCTAGTTTGGCCGATACACCTGTGTTATACCATTTCTTCTTAAATATTGGCTGATTTTTAGGTAGGAATGACGTAAAATCTAAAAAGAAATCATTGATAGAAATAGATAGCCCACTACCGAATTCATAGCTTCTATTGTTACTTTTAACTCGTACTAAAACTTTTTCGGCGATCTCCCTGTTTTGGTCTATTTTGAGCTTGTCCATGTGGGCGCTTTCGAGTCGACTAAGTGATCCTGGGGGCAGCATGGACAGGGGTGATCTGACCAATGCAGATACTAGAGTGCTTCCGATTTAACTCCTTTATCTTCAGTATAATTTCTTGTGGGCAACAATACTCTATATGACTAAGTCCAAAACACGCCAGTGCTCCTCAGGAAGAAGGAGTAAACGTCTCCGTAACGACTCAAACTCAACGACTCAAATCCTGTGTCAAACAATCACGGCGATCTTTGGGAGCAGCTGTGACACTGCTTCTGCCTTTCTTCAGCTAGGTACCCGGAGAGGCCGGAGATTTTGCATCGGCAAGGAAAGATAGTCATCAAGAGTATTCCTCAGTTGAAAACAAGTGGAGTAAAAATAAATAAAACTATACTCAGAACAAAAGCATGCTACGTCACGAACAGGGGAGTGCGGCGTGATCGTAAAATTCGCCGAACATAGCGAAATACTCTTGATGACTCACTCTTCTTGCCGATGCAAAATCGCCCCTTACCTAGCGGAAGAGCCGGAAACGGTATCAAAGAAGCTCCCAAGCATTGCCGGGATTGGTTAACACAGGATTGAGTTGTTGAGTTTGAGTCGTTAGTGCCACGTTTTCTCGTTCTTCCCGAGGATCATTGGCGTGTTTTGGACTTTGTGAGATAGAGTATTAGACCCGGTATGAACTATGCTTTATTTAACACTGCTGCATTACCGACGAAAGTGCTTTACTGACGTTATTGATGGTTTCTGTCACGAAAGGAGGTGAGCCCGATGAAAAGTTTGTAGCCTGCGTAGTTGTATGGTAGTTGTATGAAAAAGTTGCATGTAATACTATGTAATAGCAAAGAATACTATCGTTTAATGTGCCTCAGACTGGTCCAATCTTATGTAGTAGCATCCAGTCTTGCTAATAGTAGCATGCAGTATCACGGTAGCCTTGAAGTAGAAGCATGTAGTAGCATCAGTTAGTACTGCATGCTACTTTTTCGTACAACTTCGTACTACTATCTGGAGATAAATTTTTCATCGGGATACACTGTAAAAAGTTTTATCGTATAAAGATTAAAGTTAACTGCAGTATTTGCTACTCGGATTACTCTTATCTCTACACAGTTAAGATTAA
Organism: Branchinecta sandiegonensis; assembly: GCA_030848855.1. Classification (NCBI taxonomy): domain Eukaryota; kingdom Metazoa; phylum Arthropoda; class Branchiopoda; order Anostraca; family Branchinectidae; genus Branchinecta; species Branchinecta sandiegonensis. Next base: position 5,993,150 of record JAUPMV010000016.1, on the reverse strand, counting down.
TACCGAATTAGAGATAAGACGAATCTGAGTAGCAAATACTGTAGTTAACTTCAATCTTTATACGGAGGGACTTTTTACAGTGTACAGCAGTATTTTGCATTCAAGCATTTTTATCTTGCATCGGATTATAATCCTCCGAATTCGGATTTTAATTCTCCGAATTAGGAACAAAAATGTCCGAAATCGGTGACGCATTACAACTACACTGTAAAAAGTTTCTCCGAATAACTATTAAAGTTAACTGCAGTATTGGCTACTGGGATTAATCTTATCTCTACTGAGATAAAATTAATTCGAATTAGAGATAATATTATCTTTTTAGAGACAAGCTAAATCTCAGTAGCAAATACTGCAAATTTTTTTTTTACAGTGTAGTAAAGTCCGATAAAGGAGAGACTTTCTACAGTGTATGCTTTATATAACATTGCTGCATTATCGACAAAAGTGCTTTACTAACGTTATTGATGGTTTCCGTCACGGAAGGTGGTGAGAGCCTTCTTGGCAACTCTCAGTGCCCTTCAGACTGAGCTTGATAGAACGACGTATCAGCAGCGTTGCCACATTTCGTACGATAGAGTTTCACGTTTTTTCAAGGACACTAAATTAAGATTTTTAATTTTTGCAGCATTGATTCTGACCAAAAGTGACCGTTTTCGATTGTTGAATGAAAACAAAATATCTCTCCCAAACCACTCTCTGTTTTCGAACCATGGTCACTCTCTAGTGTTTTTCGATGTGGCAACCCTGCGTATCAGAGCTTGCGTCCTGACAAGAATTACTGAGGAAATGCATACGCTGTCAGAAGTTTGATACCCAAGGATGCTTTCACCAGATATGAGACAATACCCGATCAGTTGACGTTACAGAATAACTGTTACTTTTCGCAAAAAATAACGTCACAAACCATGTTCAGTGTTAGACTTTTCAAAGACATGCTTGCATGTATATTTGATCTATTGACCCACCAAATGCACACGGTGACAGTGGAATAAAAGGAGAAACAAAACAAGTAAAAATCAACATAAAGCATGACAGTTTAGACTAAATTGCTAACTGGGCCCAACAAATTCATTGTAGATGATGGACTGGATGAATAGATGTTTTTAGTAGAAACACCAACGCCCCATCCAATGACTGAATAACATCTTGCACACCGGACTTCTAAACTAACTTACGGTTAGGCCTACGACATCAACGAGGGAGATGAGTCATTTTGTGGGAGAGTGTGAGGAACTGAATGGGTTGAGACAAGAGTTGTTTGGAGTGAGTGTGTGTGGGACTGATTGGATAATTGAGAGAATGAGAGAGAAAAGTTTCCCGGCTATTCGTCAGTTTGGAAGGTTCCTCCGGATAGGGTTAGCACACAGGGAAAATTGTATATCCCTGTAGTGGCTGTAGCAGAAAATATTGGTACAGAGTGCATGTACATGTATATTTTTTGTTTTGTTGTTTTTGTGCGATGGCCCTTGTTGGCTTTTATGCATTAAATATCTATCTATCTATCTATACTAAAAATTTAACACTTAAAGGCTTCTTAAGTTTCTCCGTCTTCGGTCTTTGTGCTCATTTTGTGGGTTATAAATACAAATTTTTACGGTTTATAAATAAAATCATTATCATCATCATTTCTAATTGTTCAATAGATAGGTTTTGTGTGTTATCTAGTATCTGTTGAAATTCAGCATCCTTGTGTAAACGTTATGCAAATTCTGGCAGTGTGAAAGGTGACTAGAAATTCGGAGACATTTTTCAAATCTCACCTTATACAATGTATCACCATAAACGATATACATCAGTATACACCCGTTTTTTTTTCTCGCTAAATAACAAGCAAGCTCGTGAAAGTAGGATCTCTCTCGAGTCCCATTCGTCAAGAGTCGAAACACCGCAGAAAAAATCTGATGAGTTTTTTTTGTCATCATGATATCGGAAAAGTCAGCAAATGCTTTTTCAGCTGTTTTTCGAATCTTCCTTGCGACATATATATATTATATTTGACATGTCACCGTATTTATATATAAACATGCTACATGTTCATGGAAAAGAGAAACAAGCTGCAGATCCTGTTAGGATTATTGTGGCCATTTGGGGACGCAGTAGATGCGTTTCTCTTTGAAATTAGTTTACTTTGATCAGTGCAGTTTTGGGCTAGATAGTAAAAATGGAGCCCTAGACACCCATCCAGGAGATAAGGCCTTAATTAGCTTTTTTTACTGACTGGAGTTGATTTTTGTCACAGTTAGTGGATGAAAATGGCACTATTAAAACTTAACCGAATAAAGAAGCATAAACCTCTACTGCACTGTCAGAAGTTTCATAACAGAAACACAAGGAAGCACAGTGTAATGAGTTTCTAGCAGTCATGATTTTCAAACGTTATGCATTGAAACGTTATGCATATTAGGATAGTCGAAACACTGCAGAAAAAATCTGATGATTTTTTTGGTCATCATGATATCGGAAAAGTCAGCAAATGCTTTCGGCTGTTTTTCGTCCCTTCCTAGCAACGCCTGTTATGCATAACATTTGCAAAATCGTAACAGATTACATCCCAAGTGTTGTCCGTTGAATCCTTGTATTATCTTATTTGATAGTGCAAAAAACGAACGTGTGGGAAAACACAATTTGAGAACAAAACAAAAACACTTTTGCCACAAGTTCACTTTACCAACTTGAGCGGCTTTGAGCCTAAAGAGGACCCTTGCCAAGAAGGGACGAAATATAGCTCTAATAAAATTCAGCTGACGTATCCGTTTTGCACTATCAAATATGATTCGCAGTCAGCTTGGGCTGAAGGAATATTTATCTTGTGTTATCTGTTATGAAACTTCTGATAGTACAGCAGAGGTTTGCTTCTTTTAACGTTAATTCACTTTTTACAGTGCCAAATTATCCACTTGCTCTGACCTTCAACTACCAGTCAGTAAAAGTAGCTAAGAACGGCCTCATAAATAACACCTGGACGGGTGTCCTGAGTCTTCATTTTGTACTATTTAGCTCAAAACTGCAAATATACTGCATGTAAAAAAAAAAGTTTTCAATCCCGTGACATGGTGAAGTGAACTATTTAGGCGAACTTGCCCCGCGCGTAATCACTACTTCCGGTTTTAGTGGAGTGTTCCTTGGAGAAATCCACGCTGCAGCGGCTTTCAGTTTTCACAGTTTTTGTGGGGCTGATAACTTGGGAACCAGTGCATGTATCAAGTTGAAACTTGGTACATGTATTGTGGTCTAGTTGTGCCTTTTGGGGGTACAACTCTCCCATCCACCCGTTTCAGGGGCAATTGGGCCCAGATTGCCCATTGAGTGGAGTTCATAACCAGTGAACAATGACAGATATCACTGTAAGATTTGCGATTTATGTTACAAGCGCCTCGTTCGCCCAGCTGTTAGAATGTTTGGGGTTGAAGCCGAAGATCGTAGGCTCAGATCCAACCCGGGGGGTATTTTGTCTGTCCTTTCAGTTCACTACCTATAAACAGTGGCGAAACTATCCCCTTTTCATGGGGAGGGGGGGGGGGGCAAGCCCAGATTTTACCGACAAAATTTGACGATTTACTGACAAAAAAGGCCCGTGTTTCGCGCGAACGCATCTTACAACCGTTGTAATAATAAGTTGTAACGCCAACGGCGCATCTTCCGCGCGGACGCATCTTAAAACCGTTGTAATAATAAGTTGTAACATACCAATTGAGATGGTTTTATAATGAAAGTTAACGAATTCGCCATTAACTTCCTGGCACCAATGGTCATTGCATGGAACCAGGAACATATTATGCAGTCAATACTCTTGCAAACCAGAAAAATAGTGATAGACACTGCAAGAGATTGCTTCACTGTTTGAAGATTCATTCGGCTGTCTTTTTCGCTGGTAAACTAAGCGGCTTTTGGGGGTCCAAAGCGTCGGGGTTCGTAATATGAATTCGTAAAAAATTGTCTGTCCGTCTGTTACCATGATAACTATCAAAGGGGTTGAGATATTTTGTTGAAATTTGGTTTGCCGTTATGATTGTGCTGTGGGGGGGGGGGGGATTAGAGGTGGGTCCTGGATATTTTCTTAAACGCTTCCAAATCGGACCAAAATAAACTTGGCGATACTGTGCCCATGTGACTTAGTTCTGTTCTTCAGATATCCTGGCCTGATCCAACTTCAGTGGGCCGAGTTGGTGAGGGCAGAGGCGTTACTAGCCAAACAATTTTTTTGGGGGGTGGGCAAGGTATTTACCGACTGGCTGGTCATTTTTGCCGACTGTTCTTGCAGATATAAAAAACTGTTTTGACGAAACACCGACTGATTTTTCAGGAAAACCGACTGTTCAGGAAAACCACTTGTTTCGAAGAAAAATTGGCAGTTTCCAACGAAGACTGAGGCGCTTCGCCCCGACTCGGTTATTTTTTACCGACTGGCCGGCTACTTTTGGGGGGAGGCGTCCTCCCTACCCCCCCCCCCCTTACGTGACGTGACGTGACGGGAATTTGAAGCTCAGAAGTCACTGAAAAGACCAACCCAAAAGGGCCCTTTTTGGGTGGGGACAGAGAAATCACTCAAGAACAATTCAAGGAAACAAGTTTGCCGGTGTGGTTGGTTTACCGTCAAGGGACAGAAAGGAACGAAGAAGTATTTGATTGGTGCATTTTCGGATTTACAGACGAGAATATTCCAGTCAGCTCATAAATAATTCTTCGCACTGACGACAGTTTACAAATACTGAGTTTACCGACAAGATTTGTCATCCATTCCGGATCTAAACAGACCGAGAAAGAGAGTTCCCATTTTACCGACAAAATTTTTCCCAGTCATTTTATCGGAAAAAGAAAAATAACCGACATCAGGATCTAGATCCGATCATCGGCTTGATTTCCCGACAAGGCTTTGTTGGTATCATCACCGCACCGACAAAAAAACTCTGATTTCCAGACAAGAAGCTTCCGGATTACCGACAGAGCTTCTATCGGTATCATCTGGAATTTATGTGGAAAGTGTTTTATCAGAGCTCTTGCCGGTATTGAAAACGGAATCAGCGCACCGTCTCCGCACCGATAAACGCTGCCGATTTCCAAACAAGAAGTTTTCTGATTTACCTAAAGAGCTCTTGTCGGTACTGAAAACGGAATCCGTGCACCGACAGACGTTGCCGATTTCCTTACAACAAGTTTCATGATTTAGGTCAGAGCTGTCGTCCGTATCAGAAAAGAAATGAGGAAAGTGTTTGTCAGAGCTCTTATCCGTATACCGAAAACCGAATCTGCCTTCCGTCTCGCACCGAGAAACGCTGCCGATTTCCCAACAAGAAGTTTCCTGGCTTACCGACAGAGCTTTTGTTGGTATCAGAACCGACAAACGCTGCCGATTTACCGACAGGATTTTTCGTGGGGGGGGGGGGGCAGCTGCCTCCCCCCCCCCCCCCTAGTTTCACCACTGCCTATAAACATGTTACCTTAGTCTAATCCTCCTCAACTTCGGGGGGGGGGGGTAGCTATCTCTCTTCGTAATAACTCGTTAGCCTAATGTGCATAGCATTCATTATTAGTGAGAACGGAATAACGACAATTACACGACTCAGCTGTAATAGCAGCGCTAACGAACACCGAGCATGATTGAATATGTATCGATGTTTCCACGTCATTTATAATAATTAGAATAACTGCTGCATCACTCGCTAACTAAGAAGAAAACAGTGGTCTCAAAGTACTTTTGTAACAGTAGTGACGTTTTTGTTGTTGTTAATAGACATCTCGGCTAATTCTTTCGTCATTTTCTTTTTTTCTTTTATTGACTCGTGCACGCGTGATTGTCGCACTCGCATCTCCAAAACAATTCGGTTTGTGTAGCCTGGTTCACAATAGCTGCGTTTTTTGTAACGGGAGTTCTCGCTCAGGTCTCCGGTTATTCTTTTTTTTTATTTTTTTTTGCCACTTAGTATCTTTTCGGTTCTTCCTGTCCAATATGATTTGGCCAGGTGACTACGCTTCCACTTTCCCTCGCTGACGCCAACGGTCCTAACATCTCATATTTTGAATTATTTTTTTTTTTTGCGCCTGACTTTTGCGCGGACTAACCAGAACCTGCTCAGGAGCCCGGCTATTGGTGGGTTTACACACTGCGTAAAATCCGAGTGTATTTTGAAATCCGAGCATATCTTACGCACGTTTTGAGCTTGAAAACATTTCTAGCAATACGAACGTACTTGAGAAATCGATCCGTTTTGTATCTAAATACGTCCGTATTGCTAGAAATCTTTTCAAGCTCAAAACGTGCGTAACATACGCTCGGATTTCGAATACGCTCGGATTTTACGCAGTGTGTAAATGCACCATTTACCGAGAAGTTAGTAACTTCTCTTCAAAATTTAACGGGGTTTCGGGCAAAGCCCAGAATTTAGGCCGTTTCGCACTCACCGGTGACTACCCACCGGTGAACCAAAAAACGCGTTACAAGAGAAGAACCGGACCAGTGACAAACCAGAGACAGCCCGGAGTGCAACGAACGCAGCTAATATATGGCGAAAAGGCAGGATAACAGGACTTAAGTCCGGTATTCACCTTCCGGAATCTGGGTTCCCAGATTTTCCGAGATTTTTTTTTATTTCTTCTGCGATACTTAAAAAATCCGGAAATCTGGAAGTTCAAATCCTTTTTCCGGATTATTTGATATACTTTTGGATCTTTATATTCCAGATGCAATTTACAGAAGATGTCAAAGAATAATCTGGAAGCCCAGATTCCGGAAGTTCCGGGAGGTGAAGACCGGACTTTAGTTATTCCTGCAATCCTGGCGGGCTGAAGGTATACTGAACAAATTGGCATGAACGACCACTGCATATGCAGATGTCGTATTACTCACCGGTACTGTCTCTGGTGTTTTGTCACTGGTCCGGTTCTTCTCTTGTAACGCGTTTTTTGGTTCACCGGTGGGTAGTCACCGGTACTTACTACCGGTACCAGAGGTAGTCATACCGGTAATATTGCACACAGTTTTCGTGAATAATTATAGAGGTTTCAGATCCAACTGCCAGGTTTTTTTTTTTAAAGTCACCTGATCGGCTTGTTAGCACGCGTACAATACTGGACTCTCCTTCACTTTACGAGACAATCACTCCTAAATTGAGTTGCTTTCCTTTCGTATTCCGCCTTTCAAAACCGCGAGTCAGGCTTACTCACTACTTACTTACATCACTAGGGATCGGACTGGGAGATAAAGGGGTCCTTTGAAAGCTGTACTTACAGTTCTTTCTTCTTTTTTTTTTTTTAACTGCAAGTTCTATGTTGGTACCGAAATACTAATTTTCTAGCCTAGAGGCGTATTCTCGTCGTTCCCCGAGGACTCCTTTTGTGGAGTCCTCGCGTTTTTGTTTGTCCCAGGGACTGATTCCCCGCATTCTCGCGAGTCCTCAAGGGGGAATGCTCCGATTAACATCACCATCATCAAGAAGGACTCCCTTTCAGATTCGGAGGGGAATCACCTTTTGCTAGTGTTGGCGCAACGTAAAATTAATTAAAGCAATTAGATTAAACAAAACCCAAAATACAGTGGATCCATACTAATTTGGTCCGCTGCATATTTTTTTAGAATAAAATCCATTTAGGAAGCATTCCCCGCGTTCTCGTTGTTTTTGGTACGCGGAGTCCATGCGGAGTGACTTAAATTCCGCTATTCACGCCGTTCCCCTTGATTCCCCGAGGAGTCCTCGGGGAAACGGCGAGAAAACGCCTTAGGCGTTATGGTGTCACCGCAGTTTGCTGATCTAGTTAATTCGAAGAGCCCCATGTTTGGAAAGGTGTGTTTTGATGGTTGGTTTTGGGTTGAGTGCCTATGGTTATTCATTTCTGGAAATGCATGTCCTACACCCAGACATCCAAGGGCACTCAAAGAAGCTGTTCAACGGTCTTTTAAAACCAGGACCAGAAAAGGTTTCTTCACCAACAGAGTGGTCAATCCATGGAATGAACTGTCCGAAGCAACAGGCTCAGCCCGCCTTTCTGAAGCATCCAAGAAGACATTGGACAAAGAGCGGGACCCTAAAGACTGCCATCCTGCTCATACCTACTACAAGGAACCACCTACTCAACTCGGGAGCGAATTCCGACAGATCTTTAGATCTTAGGCGTATTCTCGCCGTTCCCCGAGACTCCTCGTGTAATCGAAGGGAACGGCGAGAATAGAGGGAGTTAATCCACAAGGACTCCGTGTGCACAAACAGCGAGAACACGGGGAATGCTTCCAAAATGGATTTTTCTCGAAAAAAAATATGCAGTTGACGAAATTAGTCTAGATCCATTTTATTGTCGGTTTTGTTAATTCTGATTGTTTTTAAATTAATTTTACATTGCATTAACACCAGCAAAAAATGATTCCCCTCCGAATCTGAAAGATAGTCCTTTTTGATGATGGTGATGATAATCGGAGCATTCCCCGTCCGTGGGGACTCGCGAGAATACGGGGAGTGAGTCCCCGGGACAAACAAAAACGCGGGGACTCCTCAAGTGGAGTCCTTGGCGAGAATATGAACGGCAAGAATATGCATCTTAATTCGCTCCGAAGAGCAAATTAAGGTAATATGCTAATTATGATGGGAAATAAAACACATTCATTCAATAATCGCTACTAAGTTGATTGGACTGTTGGAATCCGGGCAATTAGCTGAGAGCCACATTTCTATGTTAATCCTCTCAGGGGCTGGGATAGACCTGGCTGAAGCTGGAATAGGAAGCACGAATTAACTAACAATGATCATTCAGCAATATCTAATCCTGAGCGATCGGCCATGAATCTACTGTTTCACAGGATTTTTGCCCGAATGTCTGGACCGGCAAGAGAGTGATTCCTGACAATTCGATTCCTCAGATGCAATTGTTCAGGAAGTTGCGTTTTGCCTACTTTTGTATTTCGAGTTGAGCCAACTTTTGGCTTCGCATCAGCATCTAGGTGGCAACACTGTTCACTTTGAAGCACATAAGAAGTTTCTAGGAAATACACAGGGCACCATTTGGGGAGGGGGCATAGGTCCCCTGCATTTCAGAATCCTCTTCAGTGATGATAGTTTGTGTCCACTAAATAGGTTCCAAAAGGTAAAATGGAAAGCAATTACTTCACTTTAAGGTATATTTTAAATCACCCCGAAAAGAGTAATTAAATTGTGAGACTGTATAATAGACCTGCGAATGGGGCCCAAAATCGATCTTGCCCCCTACCCCCTAAATGTTTACTAGAATGGCTGCACTAGAAGTAGGCTATGGGCATGGTTTGGGAAAAAGTAGTTTCCACACTGGACTCGGGTTCAGCCTGTCAAATCGAAACTGTCTCCAGGAATTTATGTATCCAGTACAGCCGGCGGATGACGGGGAGGGGAATACCAGAGCGATGTCTTGAAGTGTCTTAACATTTTTGTATTCACTACTCTACCATAGTAGTTATAAAAACCGGATTCTAGCTCACCCGCCCCCCAATTTCAAAACCCCATTTTAACATCAATTTCTTAAATTTTAACATTTTTTTTTCCAAATTATCCCCCTTTTTCAAGATATTTTAATTTTCTTACTTCTCAAATAAAGGACCCAAGAAATAGGAGATATTACCCTTTACTACATATAAACTACTACAAATACTACTTTTTTGCATTTTTAATTTTTTTTCAAAATATGATACCACCCTATTACTGAGTAAACAGTTCTATATCAACATATTTACCCTCATAATAGGCTGCAAAACCAGATTGTTCTTTAGAAGCAACTCGCTAGCAATTGCATTGTATCTCTGTGGAATAAACAAATCACAGGCTTTGTTATTATGATTAATAACGACAACCAACTTATCACCATATTTTGTCTTAGCAATTCTCATTTTAACAATAGCATATTTCAATCCTAGAACTAGTTCTTCTTTCCTGATTGTCTCATTGTATTTATTCATTCTGATTGTAGACAAGACTTCCTTCATGGACTCCATTTATTAGCGGCTGAATTTCTTTAATAAAAATCCAAACTCACAAACTCACATCCATATTTTTATTAATAATATCAAGTGTAGCTTTTCTTTCATAATATATAACACAGTAAATATTATATGGTATGGGTTGATGATCTTTTAATGTTATACTTATTTCAGTATCAGCAGTTATTCCATTATAAATATTTGACTCGTGTTTGGAAACATCGAAACAGAATAGTGGATATACTTCTTTAAATTCTTCTATATTGACTACACTACCAGTATCAAACGCTAATTGTTTATAACCCAATTGTATGTCTCTGTTGTACAGATTAGAGTACGTGCATTTCTCATCACTAAAGTCGCATTTGAGGGGTTCTTCTGGATATTTATCCCCGTTAATTCTAACCTCTATGTCAGTCAAATTCATATGATTAAACACCATATTAATCTTTTTTTGGCTGTTATGCTTTTTCATTTTTCTGTAACATCACAACGATTTTCGTAGGACTATTTCTCTCAGACACAACTTTCCAGGTTTGTTCCTTATTCTGACTAACATCACTTTTATAAGTATTACAAGCTTCCCACATCAGATTATACTTTTTATCCTTTGCCAAACCTTTTTCCAATTAACTCATCATTTCAATACTAGGAGCTATGACAGGAATTTTCCAGGATAAATACTCAATGACTACTTTACAATTAGTATCCCCATTTCTTACAATCATGTTATTATCATCATTTCTTCTTAGACAAATTCTATGCGATGCACCTCTAAAAAATTGTTTGTTTCCTTTCAAGAATCCGAACAACTCTGATAATGGTAAATACATATTTACTAATTTGCTGTTTTTAGCTCTGTTATATCTCTTCTCAAACCCTTTATTATAATTTCGATTGGGTTTAGAACTGACAACCACAGTTCCTGCTAGTGCTCCACCTGCAGGTACGGTAAATGAACTACTTATAGGGTTGATATCGGTTCCCTGATTATAATCCTTATACCAGAAATGATTTCTAGCTGCACTTCTAGAATAATCATCGGAATATTCAATCAACTTTGTAACGGTAGTTGCAATACCAACATGATTAATTTTTTCAACAGGAGCATCGTTTATTACATCCTCAGCGGTAATAAATAAATTGAATCCATTATTAGTTAACGTAGCGGCATCGGTTGCATCTATGTTAGCTCCATTCTCTTTAACTATTCTTACACCCACTTCAAGATAACTTTCACTTGGATAGAAGCAGGAATCCAATTTCTTCGTTACGAATTCAAAATCTGATCTATTGGATACATTCACATCTGTTTCTCGAATTTCTTTAAACTCATATTTGACCACTGTATCATCCACAAGCGGTTCATCAAATATGTTCCATTGCGGACTGATAACTTTATTTACTGCCATTTGTATAAGAAAGAAATTAATAAATAAAACTTATTTCAGAATCTTTAACCCGTTTCCAGTCATTAACGTTTTGATCAAGTCTTGACTTCTTTGGTTTAAAATTCTTTTATTTGTTCCCAGAAGATCCTTCATCGATTTTTTGTTTCCAATTACATCAATGAGTTCTTTCCTGTTTACATCAATCAGATCTTTCCCGTATTCTATTGCTCTATTTTTCAACAACTCAAATCTCGGTTTAATAATTTTGTTATACATTGACATAGCTCCATCTTTTAATTGTTTTGCTGACGTTTGAAATAACTGAGAATTAGCAATGTTTTTGAATATACTACCGATTCCACTTCCATACTGCTTTTTATAAAGTAATCGCTTATTATTAATCAACATTAATAGGTAAATAATTTTATTTCACTAATCCTTTAAGCTTTTCTCAAATGCAAAACATATCCAACGTTATCACCATTCAAATCGATAGGTCTTCCCAACTGATCAGTAATTGTCATTCTCAAGGAGTAAATAAAGTCTTTTGTGTTAATAGGAAGGTAGATTAATTGTCTAGGATTTTCAACAATTTGACAACCTGGTTCTGTATTCGGAACAAATGTCCAAATGACGTCTGATTTACTTTTGTTTACGATAGAACTGTTTACAAGAGAGCAGTGAATTTGAATTTTATCAACGCTTCTTGTTATATTCGGAAGCTTTGTACCTTCATTGATTTTCTTAGAAATCTCACTATCCTTCTCAAAGCCTAAAATCTGACACAAGTCACTATTAAATCTAAACACATAATTTTCTTGTAATATGATGACAAATCTCATGGATGCTGGATTGGATGAAATTACAATAGGACATTTATCTTTTGGTGTATCAAAATACTGACACAAAAAATAATTCAAACAATCATCGTTATACATCCCATTAGGAATAGTAACATTCATCCATCCCCCCTCATCATCTTTCCTATATTTAAATGTATTATTTCCAAATTTATCACTTATATTATGCCACGAATACCACAAAGTACACTGATTCAAACCTATTTCATAATCCCAATTACGATTCAGTTCGATTGGTTGACTAAAAGTTATATCAATGATACTTTCATTACCTTCAATGTTTAACAACACCATTTATTAGAAATATTTTTTATATATTAAATTGTAAACTCTCTTCGTAAAAAATTTATTTCGCATTAACGAATCCAAAATATCAATAGCTTCATTCCTCACCTCATCAGATGTATTTCCATTTACTCTACTACCTATCAAAGTGTATAACTTTGAAATCATTTCATCACAATTCATAAATATTCCAGTTCCTTGTTGTTTGACTAATCTCAAATTTTTTTGAATGGCTCTTAACCTATCCTTGTCTTCTTGTATAAATTTAATAATTTGATCATGGCTAGAGTAACCTTTACCACCATAACTTTGACTTATATTTGTTAAATGATCCAGAGCCTCCTCTATATCCGTAGGATGACTAATGTAATACATAGGCATTTTAAAATAATGATCATTGCCACCCCGCGATACATGTTTTGAATTAATCTGATTTAACAACTCTGGATTAATATCTTTATTCATATCAATGGATGGTGGTCCTAAAGCGGTAGTTGGTTCTAAAGCAGGAGTTGGCGCTCGACTCGATACCTCTGAAGCAGTCTTAAATGTTTCACCTAATCTTTGAAACCGTCTGCTTGAATTTTCATCACTCTTCTGTAATTTCTAATGATCGCTTCAGTGTTTTCTTTTTGTGCCATAACAACTGGAGCGTTAAATTCTGAAGCCATTTCCTGAAATCCTGCTTTCTCCATCTCATATTCTTGAACCTTTCTTCTCTGAATTTCTCTGTTCTTCAATATACCCGATAACATATCACTCAAGCGTCTTGAATCCATTTATATACAAGTAATTTTATTTCATAATAAATTTTGAAAGTTCTTTTTCATAAAACCCTCCTTGAATTAATTCCCCACTTTTGTCAGATATTTCATAAGTAATGGGAATGGTAGGTCTAACGGTTGCTATCTGGAATACTTCATTCGTATAATTCGGTAAATATCCTTTATCAAAAATACTTTTTTCTTTTTTAATTCTGACTAAATCCCCTACTTTTTAATTTGCTGTGATTTTGTAACCACCTGCTGGAGGAAACAAAGCATTGTAAACCTTTTTCTGATTTACCTTTTTACTAGCATCTATTGGTTTCATTTTTATTGAACGATGATAAGTGTTATTATAATTCCTAACAAATAAAGGTAAAATATCAATCCATTTAGTAGTGTTATTGTGAGTAAAATATTTCCATAACTTTTCTTTCAGCGTTCTATTGAATCTTTCAACGATTTGCGCTTTCAATTCACTTTCAGATGCAAACCAGTGTATGTCGTTATTTTTAAAAAATGTTTGAACATTTCTCATTAAAAATTCTTTACCTTTATCAGTTTGTAGTTTCTTAAGAATTCTTTCTTTAAAGATATGACTGAATGCGTCTATTATTTCAGCACCCGTTCTATCTTTCAAAGGGATACACCAAGCGTATTTACTAAATCAATCAATAACAGTCAAGATGTAATTTGTTTTATCATTCGCTTTTTTAAATTTCTGGAGGTCAACTAAATCAGCTTGCCATTGCTCGTCAACATGGTGAACATAGACTCGCCTCCTTTCAAAATTGTGATAGGAAGGTTTGTGTAACGTATACACATTCTCATTTTGCAAAACATGTTTAATGTTATTTTTAGTAACGTTCACTCCATTTTCTTTTAATTTCCTGTAAATATCATCAACACCTGAATAATTTGAATAATACGTATTTAAAATATCTTTTTCTGCGTTGAGGTTTTTTTTAAAAGCAGATTTTTCCTCGATCCGCAAATAACACAATTACATTATTTTTCTGTGACACTGCCTCAAACATTGATTCTGTGTTAGTTTTCTTTTTACATTTCATACAATAAATCTCCATTTATTAGAAAACAATTTTTATAAACGAAAAGCTACCAACTGAAATCCTTCTTTTTGCGCTGGATGTAGGAAATACAATGAAGTCCACAGATTAAGTCATCTATATTTTGAACAGCAAGATTTTCGTAAACTATTTTTTTCTTTGAAGTTTTTAGATATTTAATTATTTCTTTTCCTGGTGGAATACCGAAAGAATCGAAAAATTTGACATAGGGTTGATTAGGTAGATTACAATAGGCAACCCAGTGAGTTCCAGGCATTCCGAGTTTATCATAATTAATGAAACCACATTCTATACTGTGTATCTGTTTGGGTAGCGTATCTATAGAGAAAACACCTCTAAAATGTGGTATACTCTCTAAAGTATCCATAATATCAAAATTGGTTAGAGGTCCTACTTTACTTTTGCTTCTTTTTTTATGTCTCCGTTTTTTGACTTCCTAGGCCTTCCACGTACCCCATGACCGACAACTTTTTGTGTTCCAGGAAGTGTAAGCGCACCACCTGTGTTGACATCATCGGTTTCCATCTTAGGCCTTCCACGTACCCCATTACCTACAACTTTTTGTGTTCCAGGAAGTTTAAGCGCCCCACCTGTGTTGGTTATGTTTGTGTTCCAGGAAGTTTAAGCGCCCCACCTGTGTTGGTTATGTTATCCACCAATTTCTTACCAGCGAATGTACCCAAAGCAGCAGCTCCGCTTGTTAAAGCTGCCTTTCCAAGGGTAATTGCCAACGGTATTAGGAAAGGAAGTAATCCACCCTTTTGAATCGCTTCTTTCATCTGTTTGTGTGATACATCAATATCACAGCCCTTATTATTCATTTTACATGTTTCAATTTTATCAATTTGTCGTTTACTTAAAAGTAACTTTACTGGTTCTCGTTCATTCTGTCTACTACGACTAACACGTATCTGACATTTTTGTTTAGCACCAAAGCATTTCTTCAGCTTTCCTTTCTGAAGCTTTGACAAATAAACTGTATACTCCATTGTTTCAATCATTTATTAGAAAAATAATTTATCATATAAACTTCTTATTTACCAGCCATCATTTTTTCTATTCTGGAAACGAATGGTTTGTCAACAGGTTTTAGCTCTAGAAGCCTTTTTAAAATATTTACTACTGCTCTTTCAATATTATCGATATGGGTTTGTTGGTCAGCAATTTTTGTTTCAACTATTTTGTTATGGGTATGTTGACCAAGAAGCTTTTTGTCATACTCTAAAAGATTCATAGTTAACGTTGCTAAATTAACAGCATCATTTTTTTTTTTAGGGTTTTGAACATTTGTTATCAACTTGTTTTCAGCGCTAATTTCTTTATCATTAACTCGAATTATTTCTTTTACAAATAACCCTTTATCTTTAATCATTACCAATAAGTTATCAAGAGAATCATGTACAGCAGTTAATCTGTTTATATCTTCGCTAAAATACTGGTTTATCCCCACTTGTTCTGCGGTAATTTCTTCTTTAAATTGGTTCAAAATAATAGTCATAGATCTGAAACTAATAGCGTCCTGGTCTGCTTACGCGTCCCCTAAATTAATAATTCTCTTATCTTGTAGGTTAATATTACCGTTGTCATCAGTAACTCTCTTTTCATTCGATTCGTTACTAACCTTTTTTCCAACACTACCAGATTTATTCATTTATAGTAGAAACAAATTATCCAGTAAATTTTTCAAAGTTTTTTCTGTACTTCAGGGTTTTATCCTCGAATTGTTTCAGAAAGTTCTCATTGTCTATATTAGATACATGATTTTGCCTGATTAGTTTTATTTCTTTTGGATTAGAACACTGAAAAAATGCAAAATAATTACATTGAAGTCTTACCACCTTTGGGGTTTTATGATAGCTCTTTGACAAATAAACAATTGAGGCATTTTTCTTTCTTCCTCTGATGAATAAATCTTCTATTTTCTTCTGGTCTTTTTCAGTAACAAAATCGTCAAAGATAATCAAGTTTTGATAATTGGGGTCTAGGTCGTCAACATCAATAATATCATTAATGTCATTACTTACTGATAAAATATTCGCTTTAAATTTCGATTCCAAGGTGGTTAAATTGGCTATGAGATCTTTGTATTTATCTTCTTCAAGATCTTTTGCATACAAGTATATTCGTTTGAAACAGATATATTCATAAATTAAATTCAAGAGTAGATTGGTTTTCCCTGTTCCTGAACTTCCACAAATTAATAACCTAAATGGCCACTGAGGTGCAAGGTCGTGCTTGTTCTGATAGTTATTCTTTTCGCTAAAATCATATACTTCGATTGGTGCCTTTCCATTCATTTATTTTGGAAGAATTTTTCATTATAAGATTTACCGAAGTAGGTAATTGAATTTTTGAAGTAGGTACTTGAATTTTTATGGCACTTGCAGCCTCTGGCTCAAGTGCCATATACCGATCACAATTCCGTCTGTCGGTCTGTCGGTCGGTCCGAGTTTTTTGTCCCACATATCCGAGTTAGGGTACTTCCAGATGTGCTAGGACAATGAAACTTGGCAGGCATATCAGGGACCCGACCAAACTAACCTGGAAATAATCAGTTTCCCGATCCGACCATATGGGGGGGGAGTGCGGGGCGCTGGAAACTTGCAAATTTAGGGCATTTTGTCACTTTTTTCTGAGTTAGGGTACTTCTAGATGAGCTAGGACAATGAAACCTGGCAGGAATATCAGGGACCCGACCAAACGAACCTGGAAATAATCAGTTTCCCGATCCGACCATATGCAGGGGAGTGGGGGCGCTCGAAACTTGAAAATTTAGGGCATTTTGTCACATTTTTTCGAGTTAGGGTACTTCCAGATGAGCTAGGACAATGAAACTTGGCAGGAATATCAGGGACCTGACCAAAGTAACCTGGAAATAATAAGTTTCCCGATCCGACCATATGCGGGGGAGTTGGGGCGCTGGAAACTTGATAATTTAGGGCATTTTGTCACACTTTTTCGAGTGAGGGTACTTCCAGATGAGCTAGGACCATGAAACTTGGCAGGCATATCAGAGACCCGACCAAACAAAATTAGGAATAATCATTTTTCTGATCCGACCATTTTTTTGGGGGGTGGGGGTGGAGGGCAGGGGAATCCGGGAAACTGAGAAGTGTGTAACTTTCGAACGGATGATCGGATTGTAATGAAACTTCATAACTGAAGAGAATATATATCTGTAATGTCCCGTTTAAAGTCTTGACCGGATTCGGTAGCCAGGGGGGAGTTGGGAGGGGGGAGACCGGAAATTTCAAGAAACGGTTAGAATGGAGGGATCGGAGTGAAACTTGCTGGGAAGAACAAGCGTCTGCTCTAGATAAGTCCTTTAGACCATTGTACTGGATCCGGACACTTATGGGGGGGGGGTCCCGGAATTCCGGTGATGGTGGTTTTTTGGATTTTCACGATGAAACTTGGCAGGCATATCAGGGACCCAATCAAACTGACTTCAAAATAAAAATATTGTCGATCAGATAATGGTGGGGGAGTGGAGGGAGGGGAATCCGCAGGGGAATCCGGGAAATTGAGAAGTGTGTAACTTTCGAACGGATGATCGGATTGTAATGAAACTTCATAACTGAACAGAATATAGATCTGTAATGTCCCGTTTAAAGTCTTGACCGGATTTGGTAGCCAGGGGGGAGTTGGGGGGGGGGAGACCGGAAATTTCAAGAAACGGTTAGAATGGAGGGATCGGAGTGAAACTTGCTGGGAAGAACAAGCATCTGCTCTAGATAAGTCCTTTAGACCGTTGTACTTGATCCGGACACTTATGGGGGGGGGCCGGAATTCCGGTGATGGTGGTTTTGGGGATTTTCACGATGAAACTTGGCAGGCATATCAGGGACCCAATCAAACTGACTTCAAAATAAAATTTTGTCGATCAGATAATGGTGGGGGGAGTGGAGGGAGGGGAATCCAAAATTTTCAGTCATGCGTAATTTTGGAATGGGTGATCGGATTCGAGTGAAATTTAAGAATTCAACAGAGGACATTTCTCTGATGATTTTTTTCATATCCGGACCGGATCCGGCAACTATTGGGGGGGGGGGGGCGGAAAATACGTGCCCCGTTTAGAATGGAGGGATCGGGATGGAACTTTGTGGGAAGAACAAACAGATGCTCTAGGTAAGTCATTTGCTGAATCGGATTGGCTACGTGACCGCGGGGGAGCTGGGTGGGGTGGGGGGGAGAGGGGGGGGGGGGGGGTGGACCGGAAATCTCGAGAAACGGTTAGAATGATGGTATCGGAGTGAAACTTGCTGGGAAGAACAAACATCTGGTCCATGTAAATCTTTTACATAATTTGACTGGATCCGGACACTTGAGGGGGGGGGGAGGGGTATCCCGGAATTCCGTTTTTTTGGGGGATTTTCACGACGAAACTTGGAAGGCATATCAGGGACCCGGTCAAACCGGAATAAAAAAAAATCCTCGATATGATAATCTTTGGGGGGGGGGGGGGTTGAGGGAGGGGAATCCGAAATATTGAGTCATGTTTAACTTTGGAACGGGTGATCGGATTCGAGTGAAATTTAATAATTAGACAGAGGACATTTTTCTCTTGTGACCTTTTTCATTTCCGGACCGAATCCAGCAATTATCGGGGGGAGGGCGGAAAATACTTGACCCGCTTAGACTGGTGTGATCTGGATCGAACTTCGTGGGAATGACAAACAGATGCTCTGGATTAATCATTTACAGAACCGGATTGGCTCCGGTTATTGTGGGTAGAGTTGGAGGAGGGGGAGGGGGAGGGGGGTCTGGGATTCCGGTGATCGCGCGTTAAGGTACTTCCAGATGTGCTAGGACGATGAAACTTCGCTGGAATATTGGAGACTCAACAACATTTGCTTAGAAATTGCTACTTCCCAAATCCGATTATTCCTTAAAGTACCAATCTTGACCGCAAAGTAAAAAAAATACTTTTAAGCAATATATGCATTTTCGTCGATGCCCATCAGCCCATTAGCAGTTTTGCCTCAAGGGTTTTGCTTACAAATGAAGTTCCAGCTCCCTTAGAGCGCGCATCTCAACCGCAAAGTCGAAACTTACTTTTGATCAATAAAATCATCTTGACACATGCAAGTGCCATATGAGCTTACAGCTCTTGTTGAAGTAGGTACTTGAATTTTTTGAAGTAGGTACTTGAATTTTTGAAGTAGGTACTTGAATCGTTGCAGTAGGGACTTGAATTTTTTGAAGTAGGTACTTCAATTTAATGTTTATAACCTAGAGGTAAAGTTGTAATATTATCGCTTGTTACTATCCTTTTATCATCCTTAGGATCTAACGCTTTTTTATTCTGTTCTTCTAGAAACATATTGTGCTTGTATGATCTTAAGTTATACTGGGTTACAGAAAGGTTTTCAGTTTTACCAAACAGTACATCCTTATAGTTTTGAATAAAATTTTAGCTTTAACTATATTCGTTTTTATTCCTTTCAGTTTTTGCTAGCTTTTGAAGGGTCTTGGTTGTCCTTTACATAAGCATATACTTTTGATCGTAATCCAACACATTCTGTCATAATTGGTCCTGCTAATTCATCTTTCATCATTCCTATCACTTTCTTATTTACATTAGGAAACCCGTATGGATTATCTTTCGTATAATCAGATGTATCGAATCTCTCATTCAAATCTTGTTTGATATCTTCATAGAAATCTTCGGTTCTAATGTCGTATATGAAAGAATCAGTATCCATATAACACAAATCAATTTTTTCTCTATATTTAGGCTTCATATAATCATAATGGAATTCATACATCAATAACTTGGATAGTTCTAATCCAGCAAAGCTGATTTACATTGGTTTGTCTAATTTTATCTTTTCCTTTGATATTCTTGCCACTGAAAAGTTTTCACTAAAAATAATTTCAGATTTAAAGTTGGGTTTCTTTGTTATTTTTTATCTTGTTTTATCGTCAGTTATTATTTCCAAATCTGCTCGTTTCCTCACAGTTTCCATAGTTTTTCCAAAACAAGCATTATTCATAAGCTTAAAGAAATCCTTTTCAAAGTCATTTGTACCTTTAGTTCTAAGGGTTGTGTTGTGATCTATATATCCCTTTAAGTAAGCACTTTCAGTGAATCCTAGTATGCTATGTTCTTTTTTCAATATCAAACCCTTTTGTAAATAGAATTCTAGATTCCTGTGGTGAACTACGTAATTGTGCTTATCTAATAATGTGGTACATAGCTTACCATTAAAATGTTCGGGTGCTAATGGTAAATCTTTGTGTAAGTGGATAAGTTCTTTCGGGTATTCAAAATCTACTTCATATATAGCACCCACATTCTGTAACTTAATCAACGACTTAATATAATTTTTTAGATGGCTGTAATACTCGAGTGATTCGTATTCATTCCTTTCTTTCAAATAATCTGGTACTGGAATGAACTGGAAATCATTCGCTGGTAAATTCTGCGACATCGCCCACCCATATAAATTATTTTTATCTACATATATTAAACAATTAGATGGATTATTCTTATTATAATTACTCATATATTTATTATTTGCTTTTGCGTATCTCTTTATACATTGCGATACACCACCTCTTATCCCCTTTTCAATGAATGTATACATGTCTTCCTTCGAGAATAACGGTAATTCTACTTTCGAATGTTTAAGGAAAGCATCCCATGTTAATCCAGGAGCTGAGAAGTAATGAAGTGGATCCAGATCATAATTATGTATACAAACATTTCTGAAATTCTCTACCACATCCGACAATATTAAAACATCACTTTTCAGGTATAACTTGGTATAATCAAGTAATGTTTCACAATTAAATTGCTTCAGAATAGACACCGCTCTTTTAGAATCAGTTTTGTCAATACCTTTTCCCGTTAACCTAGAGTAAAAGCTTTCTATTGGTGGTAAGTTTGTACAATCCATTTTACTGAAACTGTCTACGAATTCATACGGATAAACCCCTTTTTTAATTATTTCTTTGAATTCTTCATTGTTTTTGAAACTATTCGATGTATACTTGAAATTCTCTCTAAGATGATTACAGGATTCTTTGCAATCGCATTTAGCTAAATTTGCTGATAGCTTGTCCAACGATGAAGCCATGAATCCAATGAATTTATTGTTTGTTTGTTTCGCTGGACGTGTCAACGGGTGGCGTTGGGGACCGGGTGCTGACGGGGGAATACGCATATTTCCATTTTTATGAACGGCATGTAGTGAAGTATTAATGTTGTTATTTAAAGAAGTCTTTCCATCCCGTGCATTACGAATTTGTCTTCTCAGCCGGGCTCTGGACATTTTGTTATTTAGTATGTTATTAAGAAGAACCTGAACCAGAACCTGAATGGAATCTATGAATCTGATTTCATATTTTATTTCCGTATCCTGTCTTGGGATACTTATTAATTTCGAGAATGAGATGAAACTTTCTGCACTTTCAAATATTCCGTTATCAGGTATCAACTCTTTCACAAATAGATGAGAATCATATTTTGATAAATTTTGCACCACTACAGGGATATGCTTGGGAATCCTGTATTTCATATTACATTCAGCATGAGCAAAACCCCAATTTTTTCCAGTCATGTGATCGTGATCAAAGTGGGGATTTTCAGTAATTTCCGTCTTACAGACATGGCAGGTCTTATCCATTAGTGTGTTCCATTTTTCTGCAATTTCTACATCGGTATAAGTGTGTTTTCTCTGCCTGTTTTCATATTTGTTTGCAATTTCTGTGGATACTTTTGTAATGGTTTTAACAAAATGTTTTGCAGCGTCTTCACCGAAATAATCGTAGTATTTGTTCTGGTTTGTATCAAAGGAACAGCATACCTGAGCAAAAGGTTTCTGTTCAGCTACTTTTATTGATTTTTTCTCATGTATCTGATTGTATTCTTCGTTATAAGACTCAAAGTCTGCTATTATACAATAAGGTACTTTCATCTGTTTCGAAATATTTTTATAGTGTATACTTGAGTCTTCAGGAGGCATTATAATATCAGGATCTTCGCAATTAATATTACTTTCATGTTTTTCAAATTGTTCTTGTTTCGAAAAATGCCTTCCACAAAAAGTGCAGAGGTATGTCTTTGTATTAATTTTAGAGATTTGAGTACCGACTAATCTGCTCAGATCTTTCACAAATACATAGTGATTATCGAAATAAAATAAATGAATGACATGTTTTGCTGTTTTCCCATTGAGTGTACTATTTAGTATATGACTTCTGATTATTTTCTCTTTATCAATTTGAAATAAGCAAATCTTTATGTTGTATTTATTTTCAAATTTATGGATGTCTTTTGTATCCATCTGGAAGTTGGTAACCCCTTTGAAATCGAATTCGTTCTCATATTGTTTATATTTCGAAGTTCTCTCAGCGTTGTCCTTGGCTGGGTATAAATGTGCTAAGATACACCAAAGAAAGCATTTTTGATCTAAATTTTTTATATTTATGCACGCTTTTTTATTTTTTACGAAATCTGGCAGTGTTTTAAGCGTTCCTCCCATGTAAGATTCTATTCGTGTCATCCTATAATCAATTCCTTCATACCGACTAAATTGTAGCCCAGATCGAGGGGTATTACTTAAAGAACCAAGTCTCTTGTTATTATCATCCAAATGATTATGAGTAAGTATGCTATTTTTATTTAAAATCCAAGAAGTACTGTTGTAAAATACTACTACTTCTTCATCATTCTCCTGTCTATAGAATATAACACGAGTTACAAACTGAACTCTATATTGATTTATTTCATTCATTCTTCGCTGTAAATCATTAAAAACAAAAGCAATAAGAGTATGTTTTTCTCTTCCATTGCTTTCAATAGAAACGTTTACGGTATACAAATTTTCATTTTCCCTAGAAATAGTAGGCTGCTGTTCTTCTTCCGTTTTGAATAAATAATTAGGAATGGTAGTTTCTTCTTTAATCCGTTTCTTATTTATAAAGAGAGTTTATAAATCGATTACTTTCTGTTTTTTCCTATCACTTCTTTCTGTTTGATCTCTTATGATATTTCTTTTTTTCCTTACGGAATCTTTATGTTTTTTAATAATGTTATTATAGTATCCTTTAACGCTTTGTATTACTTCATCTCGGTTTCCACAGGTGGATAGATTTTTGTTTTTTTTAGAAATCTTTTTAACTCACTTGTATCTTTTTCTTTTATCTTTTTCTTCTCTTGTTTTATTTTTTTAATAGCGATATATTTTCTATTATCTCATCTTCCAGAATGGTTCGTAATTTAGGTTCTGGTTTGTAGTCGGATGGTCTGTTCTTATTATGGATTCTTTCGTTACTGAGTCGAATATTAATTGTATCTTCAGCTAGCAAAATATTCTCATTAAGATGGTTTATTATACTATTTGTTGTTTCATGTTTCTTAACTCCATTTGTTTTGATTTTATTAATTTTCGCATATGTCCGCAGTTCATTAATTCGGTATTGCGGTAAACTTCGTATAACCGATTCGTTGTTTGATATAATGGTTTTACAACGCTGAATAACCTCTGCAGTTTTCATCATTTAACAGGGGGATATTTTTATTAATGAATTTCTCCTGTCTGCGTTTTCTCAGCCGTAAAGAAAATCACTGGCTTCAATATGTGTTTCACGGAGCAAGCGCTGTCTAAATTGCCTCTGACCAGTCAAGCAAGAGTCAGTAGAGTTTCCTAGATGGCGGATGTGTTTTGCGTTTCACAGAGCAAGCGCTGTCTAGATTGTCTCCGACCGATCAAGAAAGAGCAAGTAGAGTTTCGCAGGTGGCGCTTGTGTTCCGAATCGCGAAGCTTTCATTCAGTCAAATAATTTTTGAAACAATTTTATTATGTTATAGATGAAAGAATTGGAAAAGAAATTATTCGTTTACCGTAGAAGTTATAAATATCACAATACTGTTAGCAATTGTCTTCTTTTATCCGAATTCCTCTTTTCGGCAGCAAGAATGTCTGCGTTTCTAGTCCTACCTTTAGCTTCTTTAAGTTTGGGTGCTGTTCTCATCGAAATAATCGAAAAAATCTAAACATTGCAGAAAGAAAAGCAGAGTATAAAACCGCTTATAATTTTTACACTGAACTGTTATCATTGTTAAAATGTGCGCAATTAAAGGTTGAAGAGGTTATTCAGCGTGAAACCGAAATGCGTAAAACCTTTCGATTTTTTCCTCGCGAAAAATACATGAAACAGGTTCGCTTAAACGGTTATAAATATTGTAAGAATGAATCTATAAGAAAACAAGAAAATTTACCAAAAATATAACATTTTTGCAAAACCTCCCACCCCAGACTCTGAAGATTGAAGATGTTTATTTGTCGTCTTATTTTTTTTTTTTGGTGAGTCTGGGGTGCCCCGTAAGGAGGAAACCCTCTGAGTTTTTTTTTTTTTGTTCGCCATCGCTCACTATCAACGGATTGCTGGTAGCGGGATTCGATCTCACGACATCGTTGATGCAATGATTACTAAGCTTGCAATGACTTAGACCATTATGCCAACGGGGCCTGTAATCTCTCCGGGACCAACTGTTTTGTGATGTGAATGCTAATGCGCAAAGAGATTTTCTATTTTTTGCTTGCCCAAAGAGCTTTATCCGCACTAGAGATAGAACTGTTGGGTACATTGAGGTGATTTTATTTTGATGATGTGATGAATAGCGATCTGGATTTTTATTAAAGAATTTCAGCCGCTAATAAATGGAGTCCATGAAGGAAGTCTTGTCTACAATCAGAATGAAAAAATACAATGAGACAATCAGGAAAGAAGAACTAGTTCTAGGATTGAAATATGCCATTGTTAAAATGAGAATTGCTAAGACAAAATATGGTGATAAGTTGGTTGTCGTTATTAATCATAATAACAAAGCCTGTGATTTGTTTATTCCACAGAGATACAATGCAACTGGTAGCGAGTTGCTTC
Source organism: Branchinecta sandiegonensis (assembly GCA_030848855.1). Taxonomy (NCBI): domain Eukaryota; kingdom Metazoa; phylum Arthropoda; class Branchiopoda; order Anostraca; family Branchinectidae; genus Branchinecta; species Branchinecta sandiegonensis. The sequence goes on along the minus strand of JAUPMV010000016.1, from coordinate 5,967,938 downwards.
TACAGAACAATCTGGTTTTGCAGCCTATTATGAGGGTAAATAAGAACTCTGACCAATATGTTGATATAGAACTGTTTACTCAGTAATATGGTGGTACCATATTTTGATAAAAAATGAAAAATGCAAAAAAGTAGTATTTGTATTAGTTTAAGGGTAATATTTCCTATTTCTTGGGTCCTTTATTTGAGAAGTAAGAAGTAATAAAAATATCTTTAAAAAGGGGGATAATTTGGAAAAAAGGATGTTAAAATTTAAGAAATTGATGTTAAAATGGGGTTTTGAAATTGGGGGGCGGGTGAGCTAGAATCCGATTTATATAACTGCTTACCATTATCTGTAGGCTACGGTTATGTAGCGTAAAATTAAACTTGAACTAGAGCTTTTATCGCCCACCTTTTACAACGAAAGAAGGGGTACACCCCTACTTTTACTCCTATTGTCCCAAGGATGGTACGAAAGGTAGAGTTCCAGTGACTTATTGTTAGTTACGATTCTTGTTTTTATTTCCGTTCCAGAGCCCGCGGTAATAAGTAAACTGGCTCCTCCCTCTTATTATTTTCGTTCCAAGATTGTTGCGATAGTTACAATTTACTTATGATAGTCGCGAGCATCATAAGAGTGACGATAACTATCGGTTCTGCAGGAACTCCCGTCAGAGTGATGACGTAGGTCTGCGTTGTTATTATTTTCGATCTAGAGAGCGTTATAACTACCACAACACGGCGCTCGCCCCTTCTCTTATCATCATGACTTGTAATAACTCTCTGGAACGCTATCCAAGAAGAGCAGTTGCTGAGTCGTGGCATCTAGTGTAAGCATCAGCAACACGAATCACGTTCTAAAAGTTAAACTGAATAGCTTATTTTTATATTTTTGACTCGAACAAACGGAGTTTTTAACGCTGCTAAGCAATTTAAAAAAAAAATTCACCCTGGGATCTAGTAGTGACTTTCAAAATATGCACTGCTGGCCTGACAAGACAAAGTTCACCCTGACTTGGAGAATTTGAATTTGGACTAAAGCGTGCATTTCAATTGCTATTGAAGCGAAGCTCGTGAATTGTTCAGTCCCAGATTGTAAGGTCACTTCTGAAGAAAGCAAGCTATTGCCTGTGATCCAAAAAAACATTTATTTTTCGGCAAATGTTTAGTGCTGTGCTGTTGTTGTTAAATATTACGCCGTACAAGCACATACAGGTACCCCAAATCCGAAAGAAAAAGTTGATTTGATATAAATAGATTATAACTTTTCCCGAACTGGTATGCAATGCATATCTTCTAGATCTTCTTATGTCCCACAGGAAGTTATATCATGACTATTGCTTTTGTGGTGATTGTTACGACCTCGTATCATCTTCCAGAGAGGCTGATACGAAGCCGTACCAGCCTCCGTAGATGTTCATCGAGCACTGAAAATGAAAATGTTTCTCAACTGAAACAACATCCTTCTATTCCTTGATTTCCAGAAGCTAGTTATTCAGCATTGATCACTGACGCTGATCTCGAATTTTTCTCGTTTTCTCAAGAACCAACGCGTGGTTTTGTTATTGTTTACTTTTTACTTCCACGACCCCTATAAGTAGTCATTTTAGTAGATCTATAGTAACGCTAGATGGCATCCGAATCGCCCGAAAAGTAATAGACTGTATTGGGAAGTGCTTGGATCCCAACAGTAGTCATTTTAGTAGGTCTATAGTAGGCTTGGGTTGCTACTTTACTAAAACAAAATTCCCTACCCCATTATCAAAAAAGTACAACAAAAGAAGAATAAGTCCTACCAGTAAAAATATTCTGTTCGAAAAAGTTATGATAGTCAACATACCTCCATCTCGGTTCATATCAGAATAACAACCTTGACGGCCATTTAAACCTACCTCGCCTTCGGCTCAGAGAGATTATTTTCAATGACCGTCTCGGTGTTATTTTCCGATGTCAACCTCGATGGTTGAAGTTGACCTTTAATAACTTTTCTCGAACAGGTATGCAATGTATATCATCCTATGACCCACGGTCAGTTATCTTACGACAATCTTCACACAGAAAGTTAGCGGTAAATATGAGAGGGTGATATAAGTCATATCAGCCTCCAGAGAGGATGATATAGGTCATATCAGCCTTCAGAGAGGATGATATAGGTCATATCAGCCTCCAGAGAGGATTATATAGGTTATATCAGCCTCCAGAGAGGATGATATAACTCATATCAGCCTCCAGAGAGGATGATATGGCTCAATCAGCCTCCAGAGAGGATGATATGAAGTCATATCAGCCTCCAGAGAGGATGATATGAAGTCATATCAGACTCCAGGGATGATTTCTGTTCGAAAAAGTTATAACAGTTAACACACCTCCATCTCGTTTGATATCGGAATGACACCTCGATGGCCATTTACAAATTTCAACCTCGTCTTCGGCTCGGATAGGTTATTTTCAATGAACGTCTCGGTGTTATTTTCCGATACCAACCTCGATGTCTGAAGTTAAATGGAGCAACGAAGTAACGCATTTTAAGCCTATTTAAGTGAATAAGTGATTGGTAGTTAGACTGTCATGTCTCAGCCCTATTCGGTTAGACTTCAGTGATTTTCGTCAACTCTCCCATCGCAAAAGATGAAAGTCCACCCGGAAAACCTGCTCATCTCTCTGTACCATTACGTGGAGACTGTGGTAGAGCGCGCCATAAATTGGAAAGCCCACTTCTAAATTAAGTTCCGGCATGCGACAAAGGGCTTCAGAACGGAGATACGAAGTTGAGCGGAGAGCTCTTTTAGAATTCCGTAAGAGGAGAAAAGCGCCATAAATTATGCCAGCTAATTTCCAGACAGACGGTAGAGTTGTAGATCAAAGATAACCCATGACTTGAGAGAGCTTTAATGATAAACTTCAAAGACGTTAACTAGAGATTTTCTGAGGTACAAAAACCAATCGCTAACTGAGGGAGGGGGGGGGGGGGTAACTAGATGAAATACTGAACAATACAAAGTTAGGGAGGTAATTTTGTACGAATTATACGACACGCATCCCACATCAAAGGAATGGTTTTGTTTATTCAGATGCCAATCACAACAAAAGTTTATGGGATCAAAAACGACAGTAGGGACACATATTTCATCGCAAATTTGTCTGTCCGTCTGTCTGTTAGCAGTTGCACTGTCAGAAGTTTCATAACAGATAACACGAGGATGCGCGGTATCAACAGATAATGCGTAACAGATAACACTTCGGATGTTATCTGCTGTGTTTGAAAATGTTATGCATGAACTGTTATGCATATATAACAAGCTTTGTTAGGAAGAGCCAAAAAAGCTACTGACTTTATTCTTTATCGTCATGATGTCGGAAAACTCAGCAGATTACTTTTTGGCGGTTTCTCGGCTCTTCCTGATGGTAACGCTTATAATGCATAACATTTTGAAACACAACAGATAACATCCGAAGTGTTATCTGATACGCATTATCTTTTGAAACCGCGCATCCTCGTGTTACCTTTTATGAAACTTCTTACAGTGTGAGCTTAAGGAAGAATATTCATTAGGTCTACAGTAACTTAAAGTTCAAGGATCGTAGCATTCGGTGCTAGAGGTTGGGCTTGCAAATTAAGGACGCAACCGAGTCATAAGAAGGCCAACTTTTAGTAGAAGCGAATTACTGCATTTATACTTCTATTACTTATGGATAAAAGAACATGGTACAACATAAAATGTTTTCAGTTTTCACTTCGGATTGCCAACTCCACCGCGATCCGATGAAAGCGGGAAATGAGCGTTTTGCTACGATTAAGAGATTTGGGCGACAGGAACATAGGAGTAGATTTATGGAACAGGGAAATACCGTTAATGTGTCATTAGAGTAGAGAAAGATTACGGATGAAGTCTTGTTGCTGTTGTTTTTTTATTTTTGATATTTTTTTATTATTATTTGTTGCCAAGGCCCTCGGGCTGCGTAGCAATCAGCAAATCTATCCATCCAAATCTATGGGGACAATGAAACGGTAAAGATTTATAAGTAAATCGACGACTCCGATGTTGCTTGTACCGTTGCTCCTCTCGACGTCCCTATAGTTATTCAATCCATTCCCACTGATATTTGGAATTAAAAAAAAAAAATTATTCCATAAAGCACACTTTGACCGATGCGTTGCGTTGATTGTATTTTGGTTAAAGTTTAGGTAGACTTCATTGAGGATAGCGTAGGCTAATTGGTTTTTCTTTATTTTTTTTTATTTTTTATTTTTTTTTAAATGAAGTAGAGTTTTTATGAAAGTATATGGTCTAGTTATTAGTCTGTAGACCGATTGTGTGAATTTTATTATATTTTCTTTACTCGCCAGCTTTGGCGGATACAAATAAATGAATTGAATTGAATTGAACTTGATTTTTTGAACTTCCTACGTCAGTTTAATCCACTCTCATGACAGTACACTTTTGAATTTTCCGCCTTTGGCTCAATTCGGCGCGGATCACACTCCTGCGTATTAGATATTCCTTCAGTCCAAGCTGACTGCGAGCAGTCTGCCGATCCTCAGTAAAAATAAACTTTTCGATAGGAGGAAAGCTGGCACGGGGAGACTTACCTTTGCCCTCTTTGCAAGTTGCATGAGGAGGATTTGAACCACTTCCTCTTAGAGTGCCAAGAGCTTTCGCATTTGAGATTAACATTCGCTGGTGGTGGGTTGCTATTGCTTCCCCGTATCCTGAAATCTACGAACCCCAAATTTATCGTAGATGTTTGTAAATATGTGACTGAAATATGTAGTCTCAGGAATGAAAGTTTAGCTCAGTTTACGTAGCATAGTAGTTCCAGAGGTGTAATAGTTTATTTGTGAAGTGCAACGTGTATTAAACCTTGTTTGGCCTTTTGGCTCAATAAACAAGAGTTACATTATATTATAATATTTGACGATGCAAAACGGATGTCAGCTACATTTTATTACAGCTATATTTCGTATTTGATTCCATGAAAATCATCAAGTTCAGGTGAATTTGACAAATTTTGACTGGCGAAATTTTGACTGGCGGGTCCTGAAGAGGACCCTTGCCAAGAAAGGCCGAAAAATAGCTCCAATAAAATTCAGCTGACGTATACCTTTTCCACCATCAAAAATGATTCGCAGTCAGCTTGGGCTGAAGGAATATTTATGCTATATTTCGGCCCTTCCTGGCAAGGGTCCTCTTCAGGCTCAAGCTGGAAAATGAATTATTGCTGCACCTGTTGCTGTGCTTCCATGTTTCCGTGCTTCTCATCAAAACTAAGGGGACCGAGCGAGGCTGAAAACTGCACGACTGTGTTTGTAATTTCTGAGAAAACCGGCAGAGTTTCAAAGGGGTCATGAACGTTAAAACATTGGAAATTTTATTGTGTCTACTACGACTTGCGCTTTAAGGAACTACTTTGACTCGCCAAAAGTTCGATAGTTCACTCACTAACTTTAATCACGGGAGGAGGACTGATATTGTACCATCGAAAATTAACCAGTAGTTGCGTTTTCGCAGATACCATGGTGTAAAGTCGTTTCCGCAGTTACCATGGTGTCTAATACCACGGTCAAAAGGCGTTTTTGCAGTAATGGCCAGTCACCGTGTTAACTGATATTTAAATACCACGGTCAACCATGGTAACTAATCGTGGTATCTGAAAAATTCATCTCACTTTCATCATCACTAATATAAGAGTATAGTTTTTTGTCAAATTGGTGGGAAAGAAGTTATGTCACTCTAGATGTCAGTGGATATCAGTATTTCTTTTTGGACGATTTCTAAAACCGCAAATCTGGCAACTGTCGTTTTTACAGAGCAACCGTGGTATCAGATACCACGGTAACTGCAAAAACGATTAACTGCATATCCACACTCTCAGAAGTTTCATAACAGATAACACGAGGATGCTCGGTCGCAACAGATAATGTGTAACAGATGACACTTCGGATGCTATCTGCTGTGTTTGAAAACGTTATGCATGAAACGTTATGAATAAGAAGCTTTGTTAGGAAGAGCCAAAACATTATTTACTGACTTTATTCCTTATCGTCATGATGTCGGAAAAGTCAGCAGAAATTTTTTGGTGCTTTTTCGGTTCTTCCTGATGGTAACGCTTATTGCGCATAACATTTTGAAACACAACAGATAACATCCCAAGTGTTATCTGTTAGTTGAAACCGCGCATCCTCATGTTATCTCTTATGAAACTTCTGACAGTGCAGTTACTGTGGTAACAGATACCATGGTATTTGCAAAAACGCAACTAATGTCCAAAGAAGCATCTTTCCACAGGGTACAAGCTAGAACTAGAAGTAGGACAGCGGTGTTGGCGAGCATGATCGGTTTTGAAATATACAGGGACGAATATAAATACTAATGTCCTTTTAGCTTTTCGAATACGAGCATTCAGCGTGTGCAAATGGTTGCGTTTTTTGTCTCAACTCTCCTCGGGATTTTCCTCCCAATTCTCCTATTTCGTGTTTGTTGACAGTGAGATGAATCCAATTCTGCTTTTCTTCCGTTTTTGTCAGAATCGAGAACGGCGAAAGCTTCGCAATTCCGCAGAATCGAGAAGTTGCTTTGTCACTTCTCGGTTCTCGTTCTCAGTTCTCCTTCCTTACTGGTCACCAAACACGGCGTATAGGCTAGTCTGAAATATGATTGGGGTCGGCTCCGCCTTAAATCCACGCTCTCACATATGACGGATATTTTTTCGGCGTCGGATGAAGCTTCTGATATTTTGTCTCACGAGGCTTGGATATACTCTTGATGACTATTTCTCCCTGCCGATGCAGAATCTCCGGGTACCTGCGAAAGAAAGCAAGAAGCGGTGTCACAGCTGCTCCAAAAGATCGCCGTGATTGTTTGACACAGGATTTGAGTCGTTGAGTTTGAGTCGTTCCGGACACGTTTACTCCTTCTTCCTGAGGATCACTGGCGTGTTTTGGACTTAGTCATATAGAGTATTCCTGACACAAGAGCTGCAAAGATTCTTAAATCGTCGTCACTGCCGTCCGTTTGGACCTCACCGGTGGCGCCACAGGCGCATCTTTTTTCCCACGAAACAGCAACCCAAATGTGTCCCTAAATTGCTTGCTCATACAGCAGTAAAGCACAAAATTAATTGCACTGTTGACCAACGCCAAAATGTCCATTAAGTCTCCGAGACTGTTATAGCAATTTCTGAAAAAAGCCTCGCCTAGTAATGCGCTTAGGAGTGATAGAATTCCCTGTGGGAACTCTGTTATAATGAAGAGAAGCACCACGGACACCAGCATTCCCGTGGTCCTGTCTTTCTGGTTTTCGTTGGCTTTCAACGATTTCCTTCGTTTTTTGGCGTCGAGGATCGCCTGAAAGATGATAACATGATGTGATGATGATGATGATGACATTTTATTATTGCACTTAAAGGACGCCTGAATGAAGAGTACCAAGTACCATCCCTATCTGTATGACTTCCGTTAACATTGCCTGCAGAAAACCCCAATCCAAATACGAACTAGTGTTTCCAACCTATGACTTTTGCTCCATTTTGCATCTGTCCTTATTTCAGTACCGAACAATTTTAGAAATGAACAAATGCCTCCAATCAACCCTTCTTCTGGAATATTTTTTAACCAGTTAAACCCAAACGTATATCTAGAAGAAATTTCAATACGATCCGGCCAGCGCTGTACAAGATTTGAATGAATTGCGCTTTTTGTCTTGGAGTCTGCATGTGCAAACCTCCAGAAACGAACATCCCTATTTTGAAAACGTCAGACTCAGGAGAAGAATGATCTCCCTGGCCATGTCTGTAAATGCATTCTCCATGGTGTGTTAAAGTATGGTTTCATTGTTCAGGTGTCCTTTAAGAAGAGGAAGATAGCGCAGTACAGACAAATAAAATGAAAATAAGGCTGAGCTTTCAGTAATGTAGTAAACGCACTAGATCAAAAAATAAACATTAAAATGTGCTTTGACAAGATAAGTAGTCCTTCAGCTCAAGCTGACTGTATCAGGCGGTATATTGGGAGGGCAAAGGTCGGTCCGGTCCTTACTCATGTCCGATTTTTGAATTTGAAACGTTTATTGTGTGAATGCCAAAAGTTGAGTGAACTTAGGTTATAAATTTTTTGAGTAAATGAAGGAGGGGTGGATGAAGGATGGATGTGTAGGATCATGGGAAATAGTTGTTTTATGAGTATTAAACAGTTGGCGAGGTTCCTCAGGGTAGCCCTAGTCCATAGGGATAGAAGGTATATTTTTTGTTTGTTTTTTCCTGTATTTGCCATGGCATTTGGCTCTTAGTGTAAAAAAAAATTATTTTATCTTATCTGATTGCGCTAGGCGGATCAGTCAGCTGAGATTTATGCTGGTGAAATTTCGGCATTTCTTGGCAAGTGTCCTCTTCAGGCCGTAGCCAGAAAACAGAGCCTGCGATCGGCCGACCTATCGTCGGCCCTAGCGCTTTCAAATATGCTATGCCAATGCTCGTCCCTTTATAGATGAAAGGGCCTAATCGTTTATGAACGAAAACAGAATCTTCGGCCGTTGGGGTTCTAACGGTCGGCGGTAACCCCTTCCTCCCCGCTCCAGGGTCAAGATTCGGATTATATATCAGTTTATTCTGAGCTGAACAAAAATGTTTATTCAGGGGAAAACCTTACAGAAATTAATATTATGTCCTCACCAGAGCTTGGTATTTAAAGACGGTCTCAACATACGCGTTTCTGCTTAAACGCACCTTTGAAGTTTGACTGAAAAGAAAAATTATTCTTGTATCTTTTGGCTGAACACACTGCACTATTTCAATTGTGTTAAGGTATTTTTTTTATTTTCATTATTTGCTGTCTAGTATGACGTTCAGAATATCCTCTGTACTCAAACCGCAAAATTCGACTGTGACGCCGAAAATTCGAATCTCAATACAAACGCGGCATTTCAGTGGGCAGTGATCAGCTCGCGGAAGGTATTAGCTCACTACGTGAACACTTGTTTTTCGTAAATCGTTTTCGTCAAGCATTCAACACAGGTACAAGCGCATAGAGGTACCACAAATCCGACAGAGAAATTCTACTACATCAAATCGTGGATATAGGAGCAACGAAGTAAGACATTTTCATCAGGTCTTCAAGCCTCTTTAAGTGAATCAGTGATGGTTAACTAGTTTGTCCTATCTCAGCCTCTTTCAGTTAAACTTTAATCTTTATTTCCTGACCAGGGGCGTCACGACAGGGGGGGGAGGAGGGGAGACGCCCTCCCCCCCCAATGCTGTCGGCCAGTCGGTAAAAAATAACTGAGTCGGCGCGAAGCACAGCGATTTTTCGTCAAAACAGTTGATTTTTTTCATGAAAACAGTCGGTTTCTCTGAAAATTGGTCAATTTTTCGTCAAAATAGTCTTTTTTTCTGAAAATCAGTGGATTTTTCTGAAAATAAGTCGATTTTTTTCAAAACTGTCATTTATTGTTGTTGAAAACAGTCGTTTTTTCTGCAGAAACAGTCGGTAAAAATTACCAGCCAGTCGGTAAATCGCTCGTCCCCCCCCCCAAACATTTTGGCTAGTGACGCCTCTGTTCCTGACACCTGTAAATTTTTTCCTCTGCCAAAGTAGCACACTAGTATAATAAAAGTGCAAGTATGTTCATTTCCTTCGTTGTTCCTTAGAGAGTCTATAGCCCCATTGCTCAGCGCTTGTCACTCCTTTCGAACGATTGAGTGATGTCGGGATTCCTAAATTCCCTCTAAAAACAGTAAAAATCATCCGTAAAATAATCAGCAACAGCATATTTGCGACTTCTACAGAAACAGTTAATGCTTGCTACAATCTTGGTTGTCTTCTTTCATTTTTGTTTTCTGTCTTTTTCTGTCTTCAAACGGGTTGCGACAGAGGACAGGAATGTTTGGCACCTGAAATCTTATCTCGCCCTGACGGTGATGCACAGCAGAGGGTGGGTTCGAGTGAAGCTAGTGCTTCAGATCGGTTTGCAGTCCATGGTTTGTATACGAACTTTCGTGCGGACGGAACGAACGAGTCCTCACGGTGTAAAAAGACAGACGCAGCCCATAGGAAACGCGGACTATATTCGAGCACAGTGCAAGAGTCTGTCTTCTCATTGTGAAAGTCCCTTGTTTGATTACACAAAGACGACATATGTTGGCGTCTGCGCCGACTATATTACAGGAATCTCGACTGTAAGAGCAGCACGAGAGACGCCGAATAGACGATTACTTGAAGTTTAACTTAAAAGCCAAATTATTTGTGCATCATTTAACTGAATATATTGCATTATTTGGATTGTGTTTAGGGATTTTTTATTTATTTTTCACTATTTGCTCTGGTATAACCTTCAGAATGTCTACGTCCGTCCTCACAACACAAAAATCTACAATGACGCGTAAAATTTGAATCTCAATACAAACGCGCTTTTCAATGGTCCGTGATCAGCTTGCGGAAAGTAGCTCACTGCGTGTGACTTTTTTTTTCGTGAATCGTTTTCGCAAAGCATGCAACACAGGTACAAGCGCATACAGGTACCACAAATCCAACAGAAATTCCACTATATCAAAACTGATTATTCGTGAATAGCGGAGAACGAAATAACCCATTTTCGTCGGGCCTTCAAGATTCTCTTCAAGTGAATAAATGATACTGGAGTATCCTATCTTAGCCCTTTTCGGTTAAACTTTAAAGGACCCGCCATGTTTATAATGCCAATGCAACCTACTTCCATAATTGTATTCATTAATTCTTAAGCCCGGAGACCCATATTTCACATGTTACATTATAAGCCGGCTAACGATACTTCACTAATCTTTGCACTTGCCACGATTCACTATTTACATGCGCATTAAAATCCAGACGAGTGTTCGCTCACCATGCTATTGACGCGTAAAACTGGTTATCTGAATTTTGAGAAGTTTTTGCTAGAATCTTTTAAAAGCCTAGCCTAGTTTTAGAGTATTCAAATAGCTTCGAATACTGGAACAACAGTAAACAGTGCGAGGTGTGTTTTAAGAAGTTACGCGAAAAGAGTCGACATGACATTTCGTCCGCAAAATTCGGCACTATGCTGGCCATATGAAGCGCTCACACAGAATAGAAAAAAAACGACAACCTTCATTTTTATTTTATTTTTATTTTATTTATTTTTTTTTTGGGGGGGGGGGGGTAATAGCTGAGCTAACTCGCTGTACGTCGGCAAGGGCACTCGCATTATCACCACAGGTAGGAGATGAGGAAAAGCGATAGCCTTCAGGTTTGGGGGGGGGGGGGGTCGCTTCGAATATCTGAGCTAATTGGTGGTCCGTCGCTAAGCGCAGTCACATTATTAACAAAAACCTAAGACGAGGTGCCGTGAATTACCTGTCTAAACGAGGGCGGTGACGACCAAACTCGTTAATAGTAAGAAGAGTGACATGTGACAGACCGTTTGTCTATCATATCGTTCTGGCCCCCTAGCGCTTACCAACGCGCGGACGAGGAATTGTTTGGGAGAGGGGGATGTTTTGCTGGGAAATGGTAGAGCAATTTGTTCCTAAGCACATTAAAATTATCGACAAAGTTTAGACGAGGTGCAATGAATTACTTGCCTTAAAGAGGGCGGAGACGATTAAATTAGTCAATTATAAGAAGACAGACATACGTGACGAACTCCGCTTGTTAGTACGAGCATTCTCTCCATCCAGCGCTTACCAACGCTCCCTTAATGGAACAATAGAAGTTATTCAAAGAGCATCCCAAAATACACTCTTTCTGCTTAAAACTGACTCCTCTCTACATGTCGTATCGTGAGCTTTTTCCAGTCTTATCCCACAGTTAAACTCAAAACTAATTTCAGCATTTCCTTTTCACCATCCCTAATATCTGTTTTTTCGAAAATCAACGACACCAGCAACTTCCAGCAACCCAAGTCCCTTTCTGAAGTGAGTGATGATAATCGGAGCATTTCCGTCAAATCAGATCAAATCAAAATCTCCTCTATTTCAAAAGATGAGTATTATATAGTTTTTCGCCGGCTCTTTATTTTTTTTTTAAGCGAGTCCCTGGGACAAACAAAATGCGGAGACTCAGCTGTGGGAGTCCCCGGGGAAAGGTTGGAATACCACTTTAGTCTGTCCACTTTAGTCTTTCCACTCTAGTCTGTCCACTTTAGTCTTTCCACTTCAATGTGTCCACTTTAGTCTGTCCACTTTAGTCTGCCCACTTTAGTCTGTCCACTTTTAGTCTGTCCACTTTAGTCTTTCCTCTTTATTCTGTCCACTTCAGTGTGTACATCTTCGTCCCCCCTAGCTTTTTGCAATGTTTATTCCGATGATCTTCTGCATTCCGCGTTGTTAAAATGCCGATATAAAGCTTTTCTTTCCTCCCGAAATTTTCCGTAGGTTGGTTTAGAAATTCACTCTGGCGCAGGGAGAACTCGAGCTTCTTCATCCCCCTCTTTCCACGTGGAAAGTTGACGGTATGGACAATTTCAAGGTAGATTTCGAAAAATTACAACAAAAATTCATAATTTATTATTGCAAAATTTAAAATTAGCCTACGACAAGACTTTCCATTCTTCAACGAACTTTCATGCCCGAGCCCCACTACGGACAAACCTGTTCGTAAATCGGTTTAAAGATGTTTTTAAGACCGTTTTTTAGCAGTTTTAAGACCTTCCTCTCTCATCCGTTCACAAAATCTTGGGATGGAATAATCCATCTCCCGTTTTCATTTTGTTGTGAACAGCCAGTAAGAGAGGAACGTCCTGAAAACCGGCCTAAACACTTCTAAAAACCGATTTACGAATAGCATTTATTGAGTTGAACAATAACCGATAAGTTAGTCTTTTTAGTGTTTTTTTCTTTCTTGACAGGACTATAAAGTGATAGTGTTATATCACTTTTTTATGACGAAAAGGTCAAATTCGGCGGTAACGCTGTGACAGCTGCTTTTGAAAAAGAAAATTCTACTCTATTCTAGGTGTGTATGCACTTCGCTTTCCATGAAACAGACATAAGGCAACGTCAGTCGTCAAACGGTTCGCCCGACTCCGTAAACATTTTTACTATTAAAATTTAGAAACAGACTAAGGCCAATGGTAATCATTTGCGAAGACCAAGTTCAGGATTCAGCATGTGTTACCCCTATAGCCTACGTCATATCTATTTTGACGAAACTGATCAAAACTTCCTTCCCTACTTCTGCCGAATTTCCATTTTCGGCGGGATTCCGTGCAAACTACTTGTCTGGCAAAAAAAAATAAAGCTACAAAACGAATTCAGCATGTCTCCTTACCCCTACATCGAACCTCTAATCAGCTTCAGATACAAATTTTACTTTTAATCAAATTTTCAGCCGGATTCCGAGCGAACTACATGCCCAGTGAGAAAATGATTGTCATATAAGGATTCAGCATGTCTTCTTATCCGTAAATCAAATATCTAGTCAAATTCAAATTAAACTATTACTTTTTAACAAATTTTCCGTTTTTTGCCGGATTCTGGGCGAACTACTTGTCCAGAGAGACAACAATTTTCATATTGAGATTCAGCATATCCCGTAATCGAACCTCTAATCAACTTCAGGTTAAACTTTTACTTTTCACGGATTTTCCGATTTTTTGCCGGATTCCGGGTGAACTACTTGTCAGGCGAGAAAATAATTTTCATATTCGGATTCAGCATGTCTCCTTACCCCTAAACCGACTATCTCATTAGCTTTTAAAATATTTTTCGCCACTTAATCTGAAACTCCTCCCCCACACCTAAATATAGAGGCCCGTCTACGAACCTGACCTGTACTTTGACCCAAAGGATCCTCACACCAAGTATAGATAAAATATCTCAATCCCTTCGAGAGTTGTTGAGCGTGTCCGAAAGCTTTCAGGACTGTAAATGCTGCATTTAATGCTGCATTTTTATTTTTATTTTCGTCCGAAAGCTCTTACCTTATATGCAGCATTAAATGCAGCATTTACAGCACTAAAAGCTTTCGGACATGTTCTTTATTTCTTCTCTGACACTTCTAATTCCGAAATTTAGCCTTAATCGCCAGCTCCCCAGTTTCTTCTTGAAAATTCAGCGTAAAATTTAGCATCTTCGCTGAATTTTTCGATGAATTTTATGCTGAATTAATGCTGCATTAACTGAGCGAAAATTTAAGTCCGAAAGCGAAATGCTGCATAAAATGCTGAATTAATTCAGCATTTTCGTTCGTTTCCGAGCTTTCGGACACGCTCATCGTGCTAACAGACGGACGGACGGACAACTTTACCAAGTCATAGGTATCCCTCACTTACGTTTTGGGATCCCAATTCGGTTGTTTAAGAAGTTTGTAACTCTATCCGTACCGCCTATGGGCTCATCGTCCCCAACCATGGTGGCTATATAATCGTAAAGCTTTGGGAAATTTGTACAGCAGTTTTTGCGCTCCTTCTATTCTATTTCTTTCTGGTGTTACTCCTATTCTGGGGAAGAAGGATTTCAAAAAGATGAGATTGCGTTATCTTAAACATGCGAATCACCTGCTCCATTTGTCAAGATCATGACATAACCATACGTTAACGAAGAAATTCAAAATTCAAGATGTAAGTGTTCACTTTTGGTGTTTCCTCGTCGCTTTACAAAATCATAGACAGCTGGGCCCAACCAGCGAATGACGTTATCCACTGCTTCCTGGCCGAAGATTGAAAATTATAAAAATAAAAACGAAACGAACGAAAATGTGGTTTGTAAAGGCCAACGAATATACTGAAATAAAAGGTGAATATTTCGGGAGGACAACCCCATCCCTTTTTCAGCGCAGACAGAAAATTTCGAGGAAAAATGCCAAAACGAGGATGAAGATCAACAACCAAGAAAACCAAAACAAAGCATAAAACCAACAAGAAACCGAAAACTAAAACAAAATTGGAAGAATTTAAAGCCTAAAATAACGACAGCGAGCCACTCACCAATACCTGCGAATAACTATCACGACTGTTCTCGCTCGGTCTAGCGAGTGAAACTATGTGTCTTTTTTGTTTATTTGATTTATTTTCTTTCACTTACTCCGATTTTTGGGATCCCAAAACGTAAGGGGAGGGATACCTATAATGACACCGCAAAAGTTGTCCGTCCGTCCGTCCGTCTGTAAGCACGATAACTCTCGAAGGGAACGAGATATTTTGATTAAATTTGGTGTGAGGATTGTTTGGGTCAAGAGTAAGGTAGAGTTCGTAGATGGGCTTTGTGGCCCTATATTTAGGGGTGGGGGAGGGGGTTTAAATTAAGGGGCAAGCAAAATTTTTTAAACAGCTAATGGGACAGTCGATTATGGGGTAAGAAGACATGCTGAGCACGATGGTGGAAACCATTTTCTTGCCGGACAAGTAGTTCGCCCGGAATCCGACCAAAACCGGAAAGTTTGTCAAAAGTAAAAGTTTTATTTGAAGTTAATTATATGTTCGGTTTAGGGGTAGGAAGACATGCTGAACACGATGGTGAAAATCATTTTCTCGCCGGGCAAGTAGTTCGCCCGGAATCCGGCCAAAACCGGAAAATTGTTAAAAGTATTTGTAGTTGATTAGATACCCGATTTAGGGGTAAGAAGAGAAGCTGAATCCGTGTATGACAGTCATTTTGTACCCGGACATATAGTTCGCCCGGAACGCCGCTGGAACCGGAAAATTTGTTTTAAGTTACATTTTAATTTGAAGTTGATTAGATGTTCGATATAGGGGAAAGAAGATACGCAGATTTCGATTTTAGCTTCTTTTTTTTTGCCCGACAGGTAGTTCCGGAATTCGGCCGAAACCGGGAAATTCGCAGAAGTAAGGCAGGAAGTTCTCATCAAATTAAATATGACTTATGGGGTAATATCTGTGGTCATACACAAACATGCTGAATCCATATCTGAACTTGGTTTTCTCAGATGATTAGCTTTTTGGCCTCAATCTGTTTCTGAATTTTAATGGTAAAAATGTCCAAGGAGTCTGGCGAAGACTGGATCTGGCGTAGGCAAGACCTAATTGTCTGGATCAAACATTGAATTTTTGGGATCCCATCGAAACCTTTCGTCTTGTTAACAATTGGCGGGCTACAAATAAATTACTTAGTGACAACAGGTTATTGTTACAGTCCAGGACAGCACCATAGAAACCTGGTGAAAGTCTCTCTCTAAGCTTTTTTTCTTCAACTAGGAAACCCGATCTGACAAAAAAGACCAACTTACTAGAACAGTAGCACAAAAAAACATTTCCTGTCAGATTTTCTTAAACTAATCGAAGTTCGGTTTCCATTAGCAAGACAGAAATTCATTTTCGTACATGTTTCAAAGACAAAGGGTTGTTTGCGAGAGAATCAGGTTAAAGCGTACTGCGCTATTAATTAGAGTTACGAAATAAAAGAAAACGTCCGACGGAGAAGGAATGCAAAAATACCACTAAAGAAAGAAATTAACTTAGCTAGATGAAAAAGGAAATACCACAGCAATATAGGGAGACAAAGAAAGTATTCCGATACTCGGAGAAGAAGTAGGGAAATCGACCAAGGATCCGGCCTCCTTCTAATCACCCCCCCCCTCCTCCTGTCGCGTTTCGACATAAAAATACGACGATAGAAAATTACACTTTATTGGTCAAATTAGCACAAAAAGAATCGTGTAACAAATAGTCGGATTTAAATAAATTCAAACGATCTTTTTATTCTGCCCTGGAGGTCGTTAAATGAGGGGTGACATGGGTGGGTTCACGAAACCTCGCCATAGGGTTAATTATAGTTTTTGAAAAATTCAAGAGCCAATGATGTATTGTTCGTACCTGTTCACAAGGGCTTCAACGTTTCGCGGCGACTTGAAAAGTTGCAGCCAATCAAATGTGCCCACCAGAGGTTCGCAAAGAGTTCTGTCCCTTCTTAAATTCGTATAACGAAGCGTAATTTGAGCTGTTAGTTATATTTATAAAGTTATCTATGATTTTTGTATATACATAGGCCTATTATGATTTACGTGTGTGTTCATGGGTTGTATCTCTAACGATACAAACAATTCGACACCAAATTCTATGCAGAGTTTCAGCCTTCGTTCATGTAAGGGGTGCAATTTCGAATTTATATAGTAACTCTTCATGGGGCTTCTCGGCCACCTTTGACGCTATGATTTTTTTTTTTTTTCAAGTCGGGCGGTCTGTTCGACCGTAAGGCCAAAATGCCAAACTCCGTATTCTAAATTTGGTGTCCGAACGAACGTGCTCCACTCTAAATTTGGTGTTCGAACGAAAGTGTTTCGATTCAGCATGTCTCCTTATCCCAATACCGAAT
This sequence comes from Branchinecta sandiegonensis, assembly GCA_030848855.1. Lineage (NCBI taxonomy): Eukaryota > Metazoa > Arthropoda > Branchiopoda > Anostraca > Branchinectidae > Branchinecta > Branchinecta sandiegonensis. Next base: position 5,950,701 of record JAUPMV010000016.1, on the reverse strand, counting down.
CTCTAATCGACTTCAGAAACAACTTTGAGCTGCAACCAAATATCGAGTTTGGGCCGAATTCCTGGTGAATCATTTGTCCGGCAAGAAAAATAAGTTCCGATATGGATTCAGTGAGCAGGGGCGTCGCTAGCCAAAGCTCGAGGGGGGGGGGGGGGGGACAGGGCGCCTACCGGCGCCCTGTCGCCTATTTAGCTTTTCACACATGTAATAATAAAACATGCGATTCCTTGCAAGCGTTCAATTCTGAAGAAGCCTAGTCGTATCTGCGAGCTCAGGGGCGGTCTGAAGGGCTTGGGCGTGGGAAGTGACAACCTCAAAATATACGACAGATTTCCAGCAAGGCTCAAGAGTCATACCAGTTTGAAACAATATCCAAGAAACACAGCATCGCATGCTCGAAACTGTGCGAATTAACAGAAACTTAAGGTGAACGTCATGTGTAATAACAGGAATTCGCTAACGCAATAATCCGCCCCACAGCAGTTCCTATGATTGTATATCAGACAGAATGAAAATAAGCGCCGCAGGCGAAGTTTTTTAAGTAGGCTATGACTTCTTTCGGTTAAAACATTATTTCCGACACTAAAATCTAGATTTTAAGGTGACCAAATCCCGAAACTCCAAGTCTAAAACACGAACGAATGACGCGAGCTTCCAGTAAATAGAGCCTATTACAAAAGGCGCCGCCGGTAAATTTTTTGTGTGAAATCTTGTATGATCAGGATACGTCTTTTCGGATCCAAAATGAAATTAAGGGCCACTTAGCACGGATCTGCCCGTCTGTCTTTGTTAAAATGAGAATGGCTAAAGAAGTACTGATCATCCAGAAAAAAGACGCGAAACAGAGAGACTTGTTCTGAGTTTCCAGTTAAAAAACAAAATATAAATCCAATGACATATTGCAACAATCAGGCCCAACATTACACCGTCGCTCACTGCTCACGAAGACGATCTATTTTCAAACTAAAAATTCTTAAAATTGTAAGAATTTGCCTCCAGCAAAATCTGCCTGATTTTTACGTGAACTCAGACATGTTGGTACATAATAGGTCGTGTTAAAATTGTCAATCTGGCAAGCTCGAAACATGCGGCTGAGAATCATATTCCTGAAGTCTCAAACGCTTGAGAACTCAGAACCGCCTAGATCCGAGGTGGATGTCAATTCAGTTTCTTGGTAACCCTGAAATAGCCTTACTAACTTTTTCTTCGGGCGCACTGCCAGCCCCCCACTGAGCTTTCCTGGGTGAGCGCCCGTTTAGCTGCACTTTTGTGTTCGGGCGCTCTGCGAGCGTCCAGTTTAACTATTTTTTGGGGTCGGGGGCTCTGCGAGCGCCCAGACTAGCTTTTTTTCTTTCTTCGAGGGGGGGGGGGGTGGTACCACTCCCCACACCCCCCTTAGCGACGCCCCTGTCAGTGAGCCTTCTTACTCCTTAAACGAATATCTCATTAGCTTATAAAACATATTTGTTTTTTACCCTTAATTCGAAACTTAATGAAACAAAAATAGGGCTAAAGGACCCATCTGCAGACTTGGCCTGTACTTTGCCGGTCAGCCGGTCAGCCAGTTGCCGGTCACTAAAATGTGAATCAAATACGAGGTAAAAGCCTCTTCAGTCCTTTGTTCGAATCTGTATTTATTTCTTCGATAAAGCTCTAGGTTAAGCCTAGAGGTCAGTTGCGCCCTTTGATGCAGAAACGCCGTTCGGTCTTTGTCACGACGATATGGAACTGATGATGGTGATGATCTTGCAGGATTCTCATCCGCGAGCACCCGACCCTGATCGTCTATCCATGGCATATAGCAATACTCTTTATGACTATCTCTCCCTACCGATGCAGAATCTCCGGGTTCCTACGGAAGAAAGGAAGAAGCGGTTTCACAGCTGCTCCCAAAGATCGCCGTGATTGTTTGACAAAGGATTTGAGTCGTTAACTTTGAGTTGTTACGGACACGTTTACTCCTTCTTCATGAAGATCACTGGCGTGTTTTGGACTTGGTCACATAGAAGAATATTTTTTGTCCGCCGACTCGGATGATAGATGGCATTTGCCTAAGAAAAACTGAAGACTGCGGGCATTTCACTGGCTCCTCTAAAATGTGGATCAAATATAGGTAAAAACTTACTTTTATCAGGTATCCACTAAGAAATGTAAGGGCTATGCAGGGAATGATCTTGATACAGACTCCGTAAAACCAGAAGTTCAACTGTTCGAATATTTTATTGTTCGATTTAGCAATATGGCTAGGGCCGACAGCCCATATTGATTCATTGCCTGAAATAAAAGAAAAACTTGGAGAAAAAAAAAACTTACTTAACTCGTGGAACCCGTTTTAACTTTCGAAAGGGTGGTCGGATCCGGAGGAAACTTGACAATTGACAAGAGGACGTGTTTCCGATCTGACGTTAGGCTGCACTTTCATAATCCCCAAGGGGTCATGACCATTTGTACCTTAAAGGACCCCTCTTGCTTATTCTGCCTTTTATAACATACTTAGCTCCCATATGGAATTATAAGCTTCTAAAATCCCCACCTTTCTGCATTGGTTCGTTTCGTAACTACGAATTTTTAGCGCTTTTTCGGCCTTGCCGAGTTTTCCCGTCACCCAACGAAAAGTTTACCGGAATCTTCATTGTCCGCTGACAACTCTTTCACACATAAGGATGCGATAATCTTCTGTTTATTACTTCTCTTATTTGCTTAGTTTTCCCACTTTTTACCCAAGGCATGTTCAGTTTTCAAATCAATAAGGACAACCAAGAACAATCAAGCAAAAAACTAAAAGGAATAAAAATGAACATAGTGAAAGATAAAATTACGATTCAAAACTATAAGGATGTACTGTTTGGTAAAATTGAAAACCTATCTGTAACCCAGTATAACTTAAGATCATACAAGCACAATATGTTTCTAGAAGAACAGAATAAAAAAGCGTTAGACCCTAAGGATGATAAAAGGATAGTAACAATCGATAAATACACAACTTTACCTTTAGGTTATAAACATTAAATTCAAGTCCCTACTTAAAAACTTCAAGTCCCTACTTAAAAACTTCAAGTCCCTACTTCAAAAATTCAAGTCCCTACTTCAAAAATTCAAGTACCTACTTAAAAACTTCAAGTCCCTACTTCAAAATTCAAGTACCTACTTAAAAAAGCAAGTACCTACTTAAAAACTTCAAGTACCTACTTCAGTAAATCTTCTAATGAAAAATTCTTCCTAAATAAATGAATGAAAAGGCACCAATAAAAGTGTATGATTTTAGCGAAAAGAGCAACTATCAGAACAAACACGAACTTGCACCTCAGTGGCCATTTAGATTATTAATTTGTGGAAGTTCAGGAACAGGGAAAACCAATTTACTCTTGAATTTAATTTATGAATACATCTGTTTCAACCGAATATACTTGTATGCAAAAGATCTTGAAGAAGATAAATATAAAGATCTCATAGCCAATTTAAACACTTTGGAATCAAAATGTAAAACGAATATTTTAACCGTAAGTAACGACCTTAATGATATTATCGATGTTGACGACCTAGACCCCAATTATCAGAACTTGATTATATTTGACGATTTTGTCACTGAAAAAGACCAGAAGAAAATAGAAGATTTATTCATAAGAGGAAGAAAGAAAAATGCTTCAATTGTTTATTTATCACAGAGCTATCATAAAACACCAAAGGTGGTAAGACTTCAGTGTAATTATTTTGCATTTTTTCAATGTTCTAATCCAAAAGAAGTAAAATTAATAAGACAAAGCCATGTATCTAGTATAGACAATGAAAAATTTCTCAAACAATTCGAGACTGCAACCAAGGGCTACGGCTTTTTCTTCATAGATTTAAAAACGAAAGATAAAACCTTGAAGCACAGGAAAAACTTTGAAAAATTTACCGGATAATTAATTTCTATAATAAATGAATAAATTCGGTAGTGTTGGAAAAAAGGTTGGTAATGAATCGAAAGTTACTGATGAAAATGGTAACATTAACCTACAAGATAGACGAATTATTAATTTAGGTGATGCGAAAACGGATAAGGATGCTATTAGCTTAAGATCTATGACTGTGATTTTGAATCAATTTAAACAACAAATAACTGCAGGACAAGTGCAAACCAATCAATATTTTAGCGAAGATATCAACAGATTAACTGCGGTAGATGATTCTCCTGATAATGCATTGGTAAGGATCAAAGATAAAGGGTTATTTGTAAAACAAACAATTCGAGTTAGTGAAAAAGAAATTGATGCTGGGGATAAAGTAATCACAAATGTTCAAGACCCTAGAAACAAAAATGATGCTGTTAATTTAGGAACGTTAATTACATATCTTTTAGATTTGGAAAAAAAGCTCGAAACCCAACAAACCCTTAGCAATACTATTCTAACAAAAATTTCTGACCAAGAAACCCACATCAATAATATTGAAAGAGCAATCGTAAACATTTTAAAAAGGCTTCTAGAGCAAAAACCTGTTGACAAACCATTCATTTCCAGATTAGAAAAAATGATGGCTGGTAAATAAGAATTTATATGATAAATTTATTTTCAAATAAATGGTTGAAACAATTGAGTATACAGTTTATTTATCGAAGCTTCAGAAAGGCAAACTGAAGAAATGTTTTGATGCTAAACAAAAATGTCAAATACGTGTTAGTCTTAGTAGACAGAATGAACGAGAACCAGTAAAGCTACTTTTAAGTAAAAGACAAATTGATAAAATTGAAACATGTAAAATTAATAATAAGGGTTGTGATATTGATGTATCATACAAACAGATGAAAGAAGCGATTCAAAAAGGTGGATTACTTCCATTCTTAATACCGTTAGCAATTACCCTTGGTAAGGCAGCTTTAACAAGTGGTGCTGCTGCTTTGGGTACATTTGCTGGTAAGAAAATAGTGGATAAAATAGCAAACACAGGCGGTGCGCTTAAACTTCCTGGAACACAAAAAGTTACCGGTAATGGTGTGCGTGGTAGACCTAAGAAGGAAAAGGATGATGTCAACACAGGTGGAGCGCTTACACTTCCTGGAACACAAAGAGTGGTTGGTCATGGGGTACGTGGAAGGCCTAGGAAGTCAAAAAACGGGGACATCAAAAAAGAAGCAAAAGTAAAGTAGGACCTCTAACCAATTTTGATATTTGAAATGAAAAAGGTCACAAGAGAAAAATGTCCTCTGTTTAATTATTAAATTTCACTCGAATCCCATCACCCGTTCCAAAGTTACGCATGACTCAATATTCCGGATTCCCCTCCCTCAACTCCCCCCCCCCCCCAAGATTATCATATCGAGGATTTTTTTTTTTATTCCAAGTCAGTTTGACCGGGTCCCTGATATGCCTTCCAAGTTTCGTCGTGAAAATCCCCCAAAAAACGGAATTCCGGGATACCCCTTCCTCCCCCCCCCCCTCAAGTGTCCGGATCCAGTCAAATTATGTAAAAGATTTACATGGACCAGATGTTTGTTCTTCCCAGCAAGTTTCACTCCGATACCATCATTCTAACCGTTTCTCGAGATTTCCGGTCCACCCCCCCACCCCCCCAGCTCCCCCGCGGTGCACGTAGCCAATCCGATTCAGCAAATGACTTACCTAGAGCATCTGTTTGTTCTTCCCACAAAGTTCCATCCCGATCCCTCCATTCTAAACGGGTCACGTATTTTCCGCCCCCCCCCCAATAGTTGCCGGATCCGGTCCGGATATGCAAAAAATCATCGGAGAAATGTCCTCTGTTGAATTCTTAAATTTCACTCGAATCCGATCATCCATTTCAAAATTACGCATGACTGAAAATTTCGGATTCCCCTCCCTCCACTCCCCCCACCATTATCTGATCGACAAAATTTTTATTTTGAAGTCAGTTTGATTGGGTCCCTGATATGCCTGCCAAGTTTCATCGTGAAAATCCCCAAAGCCACCATCACCGGAATTCCGGGACCCCCCCCCCATAAGTGTCCGGATCCAGTACAATGGTCTAAAGGACTTATCTAGAGCAGATGCTTGTTCTTCCCAGCAAGTTTCATTCCGATCCCTCCATTCTAACCGTTTCTTGAAATTTCCGGTCTCCCACCCCCAACTCCCCCCTGGCTACCGAATCCGGTCAAGACTTTAAACGGGACATTACAGATATATATTCTCTTCAGTTATGAAGTTTCATTACAATCCGATCATCCGTTCGAAAGTTACACACTTCTCAGTTTCCCGGATTCCCCTGCCCTCCACCACCCCCCAAAATGGTCGGATCAGAAAACTGATTATTCCTAATTTTGTTTGGTCGGGTCTCTAATATGCCTGCCAAGTTTCATGGTCCTAGCACAACTGGAAGTACCCTTACTCGAAAAAGTGTGACAAAATGCCCTAAATTTTCAAGTTTCCAGCGCCCCAACTCCCCCGCATATGGTCGGATCGGGAAACTTATTATTTCCAGGTTACTTTGGTCAGGTCCCTGATATTCCTGCCAAGTTTCATTGTCCTAGCTCATCTGGAAGTACCCTAACTCGAAAAAGTGTGACAAAATGCCCTAAATTTTCAAGTTTCCAGCGCCCCGCACTCCCCCGCATATGGTCGGATCGGGAAACTGATTATTTCCAGGTTAGTTTGGTCGGGTCCCTGATATGCCTGCCAAGTTTCATTGTCCTAGCACATCTGGAAGTACCCTAACTCGGATATGTGGGACAAAAAACTCGGACCGACCGACCGACCGACAGACCGACAGACGGAATTGTGATCGGTATATGGCACTTGAGCCAGAGGCTACAAGTGCCATAAAAATTTGACGATCAGATAATGGTGGGGGGAGTGGAGGGAGGGGAATTCGAAATTTTCAGTCATGCGTAATTTTGGAATGGGTGATCGGATTCGAGTAAAATTTAAGAATTCAACAGAGGACATTTCTCCGATGATTTTTTTCATATCCGGACCGGATCCGGCAACTATTGGGGGGGGGGGGAAATAGGTGACCCGTTTAGAATGGAGGGATCGGGATGGAACTTTGTTGGAAGAACAAACAGATGCTCTAGGTAAGTCATTTACTGAATCGGATTGGCTACGGGCACCGTGGGGGAGCTGGGGGGGGGGGGGGGGGGGTGGACCGGAAATCTCGAGAAACGGTTAGAATGATGGTATCGGAGTGAAACTTGCTGGGAAGAACAAACATCTGATCCATGTAAATCTTTTATATAATTTGACTGGATCCGGACACTTGAGGGGGGGGGAGGGGGTTTCCCGGAATTCCGTTTTTTGGGGGATCTTCACGACGAAACTTGGAAGGCATATCAGGGACCCGGTCAAACTGACTTGGAATAAAAAAAAATCCTCGATATGATAATCTTGAGGGGGGGGTGAGGGAGGGGAATCCGGAATATTGAGTCATGCGTAACTTTGGAACGGGTGATCGGATTCGAGTGAAATTTAATAATTAAACAGAGGACATTTTTCTCTGGTGATCTTTTTCAGTTCCGGACCGAATGCGGCAATTATTGGGGGGAGGGCGGAAAATACTTGACCGCTTAGACTGGTGTGATCTGGATCGAACTTCGTGGGAATGACAAACAGATGCTCTGGATTAATCATTTTCAGAACCGGATTGGCTCCGGGTATTGTGGGTGGAGTCGGGGGAGGGGGGGGTCTGGGATTCCGGTGATCGCGCGTTAAGGTACTTCCAGATGTGCTAGGACGATGCAACTTCGCTGCAATATTGGATACTCAACAACATTTGCTTAGAAATTGCTACTTCCCAAATCCGATTATTCCTTAAAGTACCAATCTTGACCGCAAAGTAAAAAAAATACTTTTAAGCAATTTATGCATTTTCATGATGTCCATCAGCCCACTAGCATTTTTGCCTCAAGGATTTTGCTTACAAACAAAGTTCCAGCTCCCTTAGAGTGCACATCTCAACCGCAAAGTCGAAACTTACTTTTGATCAATCAAATCATCTTAACACATACAAGTGCCATATGAGCTTACAGCTCTTGTTCTTTGTTGTGTGATCTTTTTCTGTGTTTTTTTCTTCTTTCTTTTTTATATGCTCCATCATTTTCTCTTTCCTGTACGATGGGTGTAAAATAAACAATACTTTACATTACTTTGTATTACATTTACATTGCGTTACATACTCTTAAAGGTACAAAGGTATTATTATTAAATGAGTTGATGAGTGATTGTTATTATTTCTTATTTTAGTGCTCTTTTGTGTTATGTTTTGTTTTTAGTTAATTTTTAGTTAGGAAATGAGTTTTATGTACCCGCCCAATTGCAAGTTGCTTTTTTGTACCTTTCTTGGGGCGGGTACTGGCATCATAGTTAAATGTATTTTGGTCGTAAGAAATAAAGTGAACTGAACTGAAAAAGGTTGAGTTGCTGTCTGAGTATATATAAATACTCCATCATTTTCTCTTTCCTGTACGATTGGTGAAAAATAAACATTACTTTACATTACTTTGCATTACATTTACATTACATTACATACTCTCAAAGGCTTGCAGGCAAGGTTGCTGCCAGAGTTGCTGTATATACGGAACAAAGAGACGATACACACTACAAGTTTTCAAAGTACTCAACTCGAACTGTCTCCCCTCTTTATTCGCAACCGATCAGCAAATACAGACAAGGAGTCACTCTCGAAAACTACAGCGGAAGTTTAGCTCGGGTTAGAGAGCAATTCTCGAAGTGAGGAATACTCTTGATGACTAACTCTCCTTGCCGATGCAAAATCGCCATGTGCCTAGCGGAAGAGCCGGAAGCGGCACCACGCTGTCCCCAGCGATCACCGTGATTGGTTGACAGAGTATGTGAGTTGTTGAGTTTGAGTCGTTATGGAGACGTTCACTGGCGGGTTTCGGACTTAGTCATACAGAGTATTCCCCTGCTCTGTTACAAGACATCGTCACCAGCAAAAAATCCCAATCCTTCAATAAGCGGCTGGACAGGGACTGGAATCGCAGCCCTGGAGCAATGATTGCACTCCCTCTTCGGCAACCCGAAAGTAAAGCACTGTTCAAATAAGTGCAAATAAGCTGTACTACGGCGTTTACAGTTTCGTCTTTTCCTCGGGTCGCGCAGTAATACGCTGCATAAGGAGAATAGACCTTGGTTCTATTTAATTTTATGCAGCGTCAATCAGACTGCTTGGTTGGGTTCTGCCAGCGAGCCCGAGGAAACAAAGAGCTTCGCCAGGGTTGCCATAGGCAGCACCAAAGTTCTACTTGTTGGAAGTTGAAGTAACAACTTTTCTTAGAAAGAATACGTTCAGTTCTATAATTTATTTATTTTATTTATTTATTTCAAAATATAGCCAACTGCGGCTGCTAATGACTGTTCACTGTTAGTTGGATGATCAGCAACCTCCAAACGTCAATCTCGCACTTTTTACAACACAATGGTCGTGGAATTATACTTCTAGTAGTTTTTCAATAAAAATTTGGAAGCTCGAAAAATGTTACCAGTGTGGCAACACTAAATGTCGCGTGAATAAGAACCTTTTACTTTCAATTTGAACAAGGGCGTGGGATAAGGCGCAAATACCACATATAGCGACACACAGTTTAGTACACTTATTTGAAGAATGCTTAACCATCACCACCAACGCAGGCTACTCGTAGTGATCTACATCTTTTTTGCTTGTCGGCAAAATTGGGATTTTGCTCGTCAGCAAATCAGAAATTTTTATTCGGCCAATCGAAATTTTTTTATACCAAAGACATCAACTTCTGTAGAATTTCGTCGGGCGAAGTCGAAAGTTCAAGTCTCTTCGCTCAAATTGAGATTATTGCTACACATAGGAAATCAAATCAAATTTGTCGTGCGCTGACGTGATTCTCCTCTTCAAATCGTGATTTTTTTTTTTACACAAGAAACTTGACAGCACAATTCAAGGTAATTCAGGGAAATTCTTACCCGTACACTCTCAACCCTACTCACAGATAGCCGCGTTTTCAACCGATCTCATTCAGAGCAACGGCCCTTCGCTTGGAAGGGTCGAAAAAATCAAGGGAATACCAGAATCTCAGAGCTAGTGTTGGTCAATAATCGATCTCGATAACGATATATCGATATATCGGACCAAATATCGATTTCGAATATCGAAGAGTAAATTTCGAAATCGATATTTGTTCATTTATATATCTCCGAAAACTGGATCAATATGTTCTTCATAATTCAGTTTTTATTTATTTGAAGTTTGAGTTTATGCAAGGTGCTTTCTTACGACAATTTTGGTCTTAAATTTTGGCGAGACGATACGTATATTATAGCGAAACATGGTACCGAAATATCGATATCGATTATCGAAAGTGAAAATATCAATGTATCGAAATCCAAATATCGCCCATCACTACTCGGAGCACTTACTATGGGTTCTGTACTCCTGTACCGCAAATGCAATATATGTTGGTGCGCAGATTATCACAGCCCCCAAAAACGCAATCACAATGGCGATTTTGGCTCGCGCCGCGTTGTTCCATAACGGCTGATTTGTCGGTTGAGAAACCGCTAAAAACCTCCAGATGGCCAAAGTCACAGTGAGCCAAATCGAAATTGTGTGGCACACCTACGAAAAAAGAGAGCAAATCAACACTCGATTTCGTCAAGTAAAGATATTAATCACTATGACCTTCTGGGATTATTCCCCTGTAATATGTACCCCAATTGCACTGTTTTGTTGCTTTGTCACACTATCGAACGAGGGCAAAACTCAACCAAGAATTTCAAAAGTCTCTTAAGGCGTATTCTCGCCGTTCCCCGAGGACTCCAATTGAGGAGTCCGCGCGTTTTTGTTTGTCCCGGGACTCACTCCCCGTATTCTCGCGAGTCCCCTCGAACGAGGAATGCTCCGAGTATCATCACCATCATCAAAGATGACTCCCTTTCAGATTCGGAGGGGAATCAATTTTTGCTGGTGTTGGTGCAATGTAAAATTAATTCAAAACAATCAGAATAAAGAAAGCCAAAATTAAAGTTGATTCAGACTAATTTCGTCAACTGCTTATTTTTTTTCGAACAAAATCCAGTTTGGAAGCATTCCCTGTGTTCTGGCTGTTTCTGTATGCGGAGTCCGCGTGGAGTGACTCCCTCTATTCTCGCCGTTCCCTTCGATTCCCCGAGGAGTCCTCGGGAGTCCTCGGGGAACGGCGAGAATACGCCTTTAGTATGTGAGGATTGGCTGCCAACCGGTCAGTACGTTCTTGCTCTATTTGAAACTAAAATGGGGCTTGTTTCCAAGTAATGTTTGTGGTGCAGATAATTAGTCTTAAATGGTCGTTGAAAAAGGGAAGAACGACTAGCTGTGCAACCGCATTTTGCGAACAGAATTCAGCTGGAGGTCCGAGGGGTTTTTAGTGCTCCCGGTAATCAGTGTGCACCCTTTCCTGGCAGCACCGGCCACTGGGTGTACACCAAAATCGCGAGAATATAATATGAATATACCCAATGAAAAATTTATCTCAAAATAGTACTATGAAGTAGTACGAAAAGTAGCATGCAGTACTAATGATGCTACTACATGCTTCTACGTCAAGGCTACCGTGTTACTGCATACTACTATATGCTACTATTAGCAAGACTGGATACTCCTATGGCAAGACAGGATGCTACTACATACTACTAAATAAGATTGGACCGGTCTAAGGCACATTAAATGATAGTATTCTTTGCTATTACATAGTATTACATGCAACTTTTTCGTACTACTACCATACTACTACGCAGGCTACAAATTTTTCATCGGGTATTACTTTTTATTTGTATACGGACCATAGTTCATGAGTATGGTTAGAGTCTTGTTTAAAGCTCCTCAGAATGGGCTGGCCTATAATGCCTAGTGTGTGATTGGTGTCTGATAGCCTAGTTTGAGTTCGGTCTGCAAACCATGGTGTGAATTGACCACAGATGAACCCACACAATGAACTCGTGAAGTTGTGCATGTGTAGTAGGCTATCCGGATATCGATGACTGTATACTTCGACATTTAACATATTTTGTCCGACTTATTGTACCCCTCGCCATAACATCAGGTTGAGAGTGCAGTCTTTACGATACAGTCGTCGTAACAGGGCAACCCCAGACCCTCGGAGGCAGAGGCGTTACTAGCTACTAGCCAAAAAAAAATTTTTTTTTTTGGGGGGGAGCAAGGTTCTTACCGACTGGCCAGTCATTTTTACCGACGGTTTTTGCAGAAAAACGACTGTTTTGACGAAAAATCGACTGATTGTGTGGCACACCTACGAAAAAAGAGAGCAAATCAACACTCGATTTCGTCAAGTAAAGATATTAATCACTATGACCTTCTGGGATTATTCCCCTGTAATATGTACCCCAATTGCACTGTTTTGTTGCTTTGTCACACTATCGAACGAGGGCAAAACTCAACCAAGAATTTCAAAAGTCTCTTAAGGCGTATTCTCGCCGTTCCCCGAGGACTCCACTTGAGGAGTCCCCGCGTTTTTGTTTGTCCCGGGACTCACTCCCCGTATTCTCGCGAGTCCCCTCGAACGAGGAATGCTCCGAGTATCATCACCATCATCAAAGATGACTCCCTTTCAGATTCGGAGGGGAATCAATTTTTGCTGGTGTTGGTGCAATGTAAAATTAATTCAAAACAATCAGAATAAAGAAAGCCAAAATTAAAGTTGATTCAGACTAATTTCGTCAACTGCTTATTTTTTTTCGAACAAAATCCAGTTTGGAAGCATTCCCTGTGTTCTGGCTGTTTCTGTATGCGGAGTCCGCGTGGAGTGACTCCCTCTATTCTCGCCGTTCCCTTCGATTCCCCGAGGAGTCCTCGGGGAACGGCGAGAATACGCCTTTAGTATGTGAGGATTGGCTGCCAACCGGTCAGTACGTTCTTGCTCTATTTGAAACTAAAATGGGGCTTGTTTCCAAGTAATGTTTGTGGTGCAGATAATTAGTCTTAAATGGTCGTTGAAAAAGGGAAGAACGACTAGCTGTGCAACCGCATTTTGCGAACAGAATTCAGCTGGAGGTCCGAGGGGTTTTTAGTGCTCCCGGTAATCAGTGTGCACCCTTTCCTGGCAGCACCGGCCACTGGGTGTACACCAAAATCGCGAGAATATAATATGAATATACCCAATGAAAAATTTATCTCAAAATAGTACTATGAAGTAGTACGAAAAGTAGCATGCAGTACTAATGATGCTACTACATGCTTCTACTTCAAGGCTACCGTGTTACTGCATACTACTATATGCTACTATTAGCAAGACTGGATACTCCTATGGCAAGACAGGATGCTACTACATACTACTAAATAAGATTGGACCGGTCTAAGGCACATTAAATGATAGTATTCTTTGCTATTACATAGTATTACATGCAACTTTTTCGTACTACTACCATACTACTACGCAGGCTACAAATTTTTCATCGGGTATTACTTTTTATTTGTATACGGACCATAGTTCATGAGTATGGTTAGAGTCTTGTTTAAAGCTCCTCAGAATGGGCTGGCCTATAATGCCTAGTGTGTGATTGGTGTCTGATAGCCTAGTTTGAGTTCGGTCTGCAAACCATGGTGTGAATTGACCACAGATGAACCCACACAATGAACTCGTGAAGTTGTGCATGTGTAGTAGGCTATCCGGATATCGATGACTGTATACTTCGACATTTAACATATTTTGTCCGACTTATTGTACCCCTCGCCATAACATCAGGTTGAGAGTGCAGTATTTACGATACAGTCGTCGTAACAGGGCAACCCCAGACCCTAGGAGGCAGAGGCGTTACTAGCTACTAGCCAAAATATTTTTTTTTTGGGGGGGGGAGCAAGGTTCTTACCGACTGGCCGGTCATTTTTACCGACGGTTTTTGCAGAAAAACGACTGTTTTGACGAAAAATCGACTGATTTTGAGAAAAATCCGACTGTTTTTAAGAAAAATTTACAGTTTTTACGCAAAATGACGACACTTCGCGCCCATACATGGCGCCCCTGCTCGGAGGTCCGGTCTTACGGAATAATTAAGTCTATGGAGATTTAACTGTCTCGGAGTATCTCGTTCGCAGAGTGCTTACGAATAATTCAGGCATTCTCGGATGCATGACATCCGAGGAGGCTACCAGAAAAATGATGGGCCCGAACGTGCTCTGTATGCCAAGCTTCAACTGCAGGTCCGGTCTAATGGAACAAAGCTAACGTTTAACTAAAAAGCCGACTTATTTCTATCTCTATTTATTTAAACTAAGATACGACCAACAAGGGTCAAACAAATGACAAAATAAGTAACAAACACTGCATAAATATAAACTACAAATAAAATAAAACAAGATTTCAGCACATCAGCCTGGAGAGCACCCACAATAAAGTAGTGTACCTCACGACAGCCAAATTGGCAAACTGAGCTGCATTTGGGAGCTCGCCATCACCAGAAGGAGGGGATTCTCAGCGTACAGATTCGTGTCTGAAGTGACAGGGCAGATGCCCGCCTCACTTCACCAAAAGATAGAAGACCTTCACCAATAAAGATGCTTTTTTTATTTCATTTTCTTAATTTTTTTATTTATTTGTGACCCGCTTTTTGCGTGACAGCGGAGTATGAATAAAATACAAAAAATAAAATATGTAATGTAACTAAACATGACAACATTCTTTTCATATAGATAAAAAAAACACTAAATAGACTTAAAATTTGTACACATTGACAAGCACATTAGTCGGGTTCAGGAATGAAAAACTGGCTAATAATTTCATGAGTTGAGAGGGCAGGATGTTTGTGGAGGGAAATAGATTTGAATGCGAACGAAAAAGTGTATTGATACTATCCTGAACATTAAAATTCGAAGCCAATTTACGACTACGAAAAGATTTTGGAAGATACATCAGAAATTTAAATTTCAATTCTGTATCATTTGACCGAATACACTGCATTATTTGGGTTGTGTTAAGGGATTTTTTTATTTTTCACTATTTGCTCTAGTATGACGTTCAGAATGCCTACAGTCGTCCTCACAACGCAAAATTCTACCATGACGCGGAAAATTTGAATCTCAATACAAACGCGGATTTTCAGTGGTCAGTGATTTTTTGCGGAAGGTAGCTCACTGCGTGAAGATTTATTTTTCGTAAATCGTTTTCGTCAGGCATAGCCTACAACGCAGATACAAGCGCATAGAGGTACCACAAATCTGACAGGGAACTTACACTATGTGACAATCCATTATTCGTGAATAGCGGAGCAACGAAGTAACAGATTTCATCGGGTCTTCAAGCCTCTTTAAGTGAAGAAGTGATGGGTAACTAGATTGTCCAATCTCGGCCCTTTTCGGTTAAACTTTAAGCGGTCTCAGAAATGCACCCGGAAATTGCTTCTGAACAGTCAAGATGGAAGAGTAAGGGCCAGGGATTTGTCGATTCACCTCCCCGCCTTAGCGTTTGAAGTTATTATCTTTAGGCAAGGCCGTATACAGGGTGGGAGGTGGTGCCCTCCCCCCCTCAGAAACATAAAACGTTTTTTTGTATAGGATGGAAACTGCAAAACGGATACGTCCGCTGCATTTTATTAAAGCTATATTTCGTCCCTCCTTGGCAAGGGTCCTCTTCTTGCTCAAGCCGCTCAAGTGGAAAATGAACTTCAAATGACTGTGAATCATGTTTGACACTGCGAAACGGATGGTCAGCTTCATTTTATTAGAGCTATATTTCGGCCCTTTTTGGGAAGGGTTCTATTCAGGCCCGAGCCGCGGTACTGAAACTCGCGGGACAGTTGCGGTGGGGGAGGCACCATGAGTTTATTCAAACAATGTTTACAACGGGTACGTCAGCTACGATTCTTCATCAGCGATATTTCGGCCCTTTTTGGCAAGGGTCCTCGTCAGGCTGTCAATCCTCTGGTTCAACTTCGGGGAAGGAAACAAACCTGTAATCCTTCCCCTTGTTTGTTTCCTTCCCCGAAGTTGAACCAGAGGATTGACAGCCTGACGAGGACCCTTGCCAAAAAGGGCCGAAATATCGCTGATGAAGAATCGTAGCTGACGTACCCGTTGTAAACATTGTTTGAATAAATGTTTCAAAGTCAGCTTGGGCTCAAAGAATATTTATCTACACCATGGGTGTTCATACCATCATATAAAGGGTGGTATATTATCGGTGGACATTGATTACCGGGAGCACTAATAAACCCTCGAGACCTCCAGTTGAATTCTGCTCGAAGAATACGGTTGCACATCTTGGCTTTCTTCCCTTTTTTAATGACCATTTAACGCTAACTACCATCACTATAAACATTACTTAGAAACAAGCCCCATCTTAATTTCAAATAGCGAAATGGTAAGCTTGGACTGAAGGAACTTTTTTTTTTGTAGGCTTTAACCTCTGATCTATGCTCTTGCTTTACTGTTAGGTAAAGACCCCCCCCCCCCCCAAAGAAAAGAAATTCCAGGATACATTTTGTTTCTAAGATACACCTCTACAAAACAAGACCGTTCAGATTTATCTCCGTCAGACTAAGTTGACGGATATCTCCTAGACACAAGCAAATTGTGATATCTCATACATGAAATAAGATATGTTCCCTGGGGCACGAAAGGTGATCTATCCGACGAAACAAGCAACAAAGAAGATGATGAGGAGAAGATTGGATCACTTTTTCATCTGGAAGGGGTAACATTGTTCAAACATTCCAATAGTCTTTTTTGGGTAGAAAACACAGAAATCTCAGACGATGAGTTGAGGAAGATCATTAGTTCGGCTACGCCCAGAGGCGTTGCTATCCAAAATGTTTGGGGGGGGGGGGGGAGGGCAAGGAATTTACCGACTGGCTGGTAATTTTTAGCGACTGTTTTTGCAGAAAAAACGACTGTTTTCAATAAAAAAATTAGAGTTTCGAAAAAAATCGACTGATTTTCAGAAAAAAAAATCAACTGTTTCGGGCGAAAAATCGCGGCGCTTCGCGCCTAATCGGTTATTTTTTACCGACTGGCCGATAACATTGGGGGGGGGGGGCGTCCCCCCCCCGGTCGTGACGCCCCTGCCTACACCTAATGGTTGTTCATGAATAATTACGCTGCTATAGCCATCTAGACTCTAAATTTGAAGCAGTTTAAAAAACACTGAACTTTCACAGAACTTTGTTCTTTTGTCATAGAGAAAAGAGGACTAGCTGAGACTAAAATGAAGTCAAGACTTTGTTTATGTTTCACACGAAAAAAGATTCACTATCATGCGCTGTTGGATACGCTACTAATCGAAGAACATATCATGCAGTAAATAGTCTAGCGAACCAGAAAAGTCATCATGGACACTGCACTACTTAAAGGTTTACCCGCCTTTCTTTTTAACCTGCAAACTTAAAGGACCCCTCGCATTATTTACTCTCAAACTTACAGTATTTTAAAATAGTCGAATACTTTAAAACTATGCTGTGCTTTCAACAAATAACCCACGGTTTTGGCTGTTTTAAGCCTTTTCCGAGACCCGTTGATTTGTAGAGAAAACAGAGAAACAATTTATATAACCGGTTTTTCTGATGGAAAAACTCCTCGCAGACAACCGTCGGCAGCATGATCCACATCGAAGGTAGCAAAAGACGGCAAGTGAGAGAATCAGCTTGGTTTTGTTAGAGGGGTTAGAATGCATCGTACGAAATTGGGGTCTCCGGGTTTAGAAATATATGGAGTGATTATGGAAGTATGTTGCATTAGTATTATAGGTAAAACAGGTCCTTTAAAGCCAGGGTTCACCTCCCACATACCCGACGCTTCCACCCAGTCAAACCAGCCCTTCCGGATCTTCCGGATAATGATGATAGCTAATTATGTTTCAGATATATTTTGCCTACCAATCAAACTGTCTTATTCTTTACTCGTTTTTCTCTAGCCCCATTCATTTGCATATTTATTGTGTCTCGCAATTGTGTTGCATCTATGACATCTTGCAGATTCCTGGATCTGGGGTGTCCAACACCCAGACCAAGATGTTTTTTGCCTGGCTTCACTTTGCGGACCCAGCTCAACCGAAACGGATGTCTGGAATCCGGGAGAACAAGACCAAAGGTTTCGACGGGATCCTAAATATTTAATATTTGGTCCAGACAATTGCGTCTTGTCTTCGCCAGAATCCTTGAACATATTTGCTATTAAAATTTGGAAATAGATTAATAAGCAAATAGCTACTGTCATCTGAGACAACCAAGTTCAGATATACTCATAAGCCATATCTATTTTGACGATACTGATTGATTCCTGCTTACTTCTTCTGAATTTCCGGTTTCGGCCGAATTCCGAGCGAACTTTTTGTCCAGCAAAAAAAGACAGTTCAGAAACGAATTCAGCGTATATCCTTATCCCTATTAAGAACATCTAATCAACTTCATATAAAACTTTAACTTAGAACAAAATTTCCGGTTTCAGCCGGATTCCGGATGAACTACATCTCCGGGTAAAAAATTATTGTCATATACGGATTCAGCGTCTCTGCTTACCCCTAAATCTGTCATCTCATCAACTTAAAATAAAACTTTTGCTTTTAACACATTGTCGGATTTGCAGGGATTCCGGGCTAGTTGTCCGGGTAGAAAATAATTTTCGCATAAGTGTTCAGCATGAGTAGAGTAGAGTAGAGAAGAGTAGATTTTTAATTCTAAAAAGTAACTTTCACAGCGTGGACGCCGAATTTGACTTCTACGTCCAAACATAACTAAACACTCGAATCAATTTGTCATTTCAATAATAATTGCAACAAAATTCATAAACAAATTCATCAGTCGATGCAAAACTTATCTACCACAATTTACACAATAGACTCATTCGGCAAACATTTTGCCAAAAACTTCTAAAACAAATAAAAATCTCTTTAATGAAATAATTTAATTTTTTTCCAAATTCAATCAAAATCAATTTTTTAATCATTATGTCAAAAGTAATTTCACTGAAATACATATATAAAACAAAATAAAACATACTAAAAGGGTCAAAAGCTAAAACTAACAATTCAACGAAGATAGTGATTATGTTTACTGGCTGTTGTACAATTCAACAAAACTTGGAACAAAACTCCTTCGGTACCTTTCACGTTTTGTGGGGACTGGATTTAATTTGGGTACTTTCTGAGCCTTGTCGCGCTGTGGTCTGTTCATGTCTTCTCATCCCTAAATCGAACATCTAATCAACTTCAAATAAAACTTTGGCTATTAACAAACTTTCCGGTTTTCTCCGGGTTCCGGACAAACTACTTGTCCGGCGAGAAAATGGTTTTCATCATCGTGTTCTTACCCCATAATGACTATCGCATTAGCTGTTTATAAATATTTTGTTTGCCCCTTAATTTGAAACCCCAGCCAGCCCCAGCCCTAAATAATCAGCTACAGAGCCCATCTACGAATTCGACCTTACCCTTGACCCAAAGAACCCTCACACCAAGTTTCATCAAAATATCTCATTCCCGTAGAGAGTGATCGTGCTCAAAGACGGACGGACAGACGGACAAATTTTGCTATGTCATAGGTGTCCGTCCACTTACGTTTTGGGATCCCAAAAACTGGAAGGTGAAGCCTGGTTTTAGCGACTATTTCTATCTCACTTGCAGATTTCGGTTCTATATAACAATCGTAAAGTCTGTCTGCTATCGCTCTGTCCAACTTTTTCTAGTTCGGGTACTTCCACATAAGCTAAGACGACAGAGCTGGGAAGGCATTTGACCCGATCCGATACTCTAGAAAACTTTCCTTTCCGGGATCCGCCCGATGAAAAATTTATCTCAAAATAGTAGTACGAAGCTGTACGGAAAACTAGCATGCAGTACTAACTGATGTTAGTACATGCTTCTACTTCAAGGCTACCGTGTTACTGCATACTGCTGCATGCTACTGTTAGCAAGACTGGATGCTACTATGGCAAGACAGGATGCTACTGGATACTACTACTTAAGATTGGACCAGTCTGAGGCACATTAAATGATAGCATTCTTTGCTATTACATAGTATTACATGCAAATTTTTCGTACAACTACCATACAACTAAGCAGGCTACAAATCTTTCATCGGGCGATCATCCATGAGGGATCTGGGAAGGGAAATCCGATCTGAACATCGGCGGGTAGCAAAGAGGCCCATAAGGGTCCGAGCCACATCCGATAACGGTGGGGGGGGGGGGGGGGGGGCAAGAGAGAGTGGTCCAAGAATTTCGAAATATCGAGTGAAAACTGATGGGTGGTAGGAAGGAATGCTCTAGATGGGACACCTTTTTGTGGCACTCTTATGACACAAAAGACGGAGGGATTGGGACGAATCTTGGAAAAGTTGGAAGATACAAAGGAAATGGATCGGAGATGTTCCATTGTGACATCCGAGCATGGTTCCGAACTCGACGGGGGGAGTTGGAGGGTGCCGAAATGGAATGAGGGAAGGATTTTTCAGATTAAGTAAGTAATTTATTTCTGACCCGCCATTTGAAAAGCGAAGTATGTAAAATAAAATAAAAGAATTAGATAAAACACAACAAACACAATATACAATTTGTCATTCATCGGCTAGAAAAGAATGAAGAGTGGCATGTGCCCTGTTGTCCACGATTTTAGGCAGAGCCGAAGAAATTTCCAAAAGTGTGACGCTTGCATCCTTTACTTCGAAACGCTCCGTTAGTATGTGGCTGTGGTATAACTTTGGCAAATAAAGCAGGTGCTTTGCATACTTAAAATAGCATCTTCTCATCTTCTGCAACTCCTTCCGTAGAACATGTGCGACACCAGAGCGGCATAAAATGGATGGAGCACAAAAAGGCTATATAAATTTCCTAAAGCTTTCCGATTGTACCGCCCACGGTTCCGGACGATGCGTCCATAAGAGGTGCGGACAGATGTACATACGTCGAAGAGCAAGTTTTTGAAAGTGTAGAGTTGAAAGTAATGCCAAACCATCGTATAGAGTTGGTTGAGATGATGATAAATGAACCAAGAGAGATTGAAGCATTGGATGTATTTGAACAGTTTGACGAAGGGTTGAAAAGCATGTACTCGCATTTTGAGGGGTTAACTTCAAGGCCTATTTTGAGAAGTTCAGATGACATCTCACTGATGTTTTTGGTTTATGTGGATCGACTGCGGCTTCCTATGAGCAATTCATCCGCATAAGCGATGTAGCTCAGGTCATGGTCTTTGTAAAAGAGTGTCGCACCGACAAACTGTTTCTCAATTTACCAAAGGACTTTTTGCGTTATCGGCCCCCAGTTTCACCATTGTTAGTTAGTGACGTGACCTGACATCTTAAAACTAGCGTCGAAAGTCAAAGGTCTTTCGCCTAGGTGGCGAAATGGTCAACCTTTGCAACAAAACACGCCAACTGGGGATTTACTGGGAAAAAAAATTGGGAAGATTGGATGTCACAGACTGTATCCTCGAAACTTTAGGAAAATACGAGCTGGCGCGTGACTTGAAACAGAGAATATGGAGAATTACTGAAATGCTGGTAGACAGTCTGCCAGTCGGGGATGGATATATTGGGAATGGGAGGTAGAATCCGGTCCTTACTTCTGTCGGATGTGCGGAAGATTGGACGAGAGTGGGGTGCAGATGTTTAGCGATTGAACAGTGCTGAGAGAATGGAGGAAAGAGTCGTGAAGGATGAGAGTTTGCAAGCTTGGGACTCGTACTAGAGGGGGAGGGGTACGTATTACCCACACTACGACTGTACTCGACGGTACAGTTTTCGGCCAAATAGTGAAATAACTGGACAAAAGTGTTGATGGGGTTCAAATGGGAAATACACGTTCGACACATTCGTATCAAATCATTACAGATTTCCGGTCTTTGCCGGATCTCGTATATTATATATTATATATTTTTTTCCTCCGAAGGTTTCGTCCTTACCATGCCCGGCGCTATGTCATCAATTGCAGGTTTGTCCGAGATCTCCAAGCCACGTTATAGTATTGTATGCCTCTTCACTTTTATAACAGACAATTAGATAAGTAGGCTAAAGGTTATGCCTCGCCATGTCGATTTAACTAATAATTTTTGCCAGAAAGAATATCAAATAATTAGGTTTATTCGTAAATTTCTAGCTTCCGAACGGGGAACAAACGATATTTCTCGATCCATCATGTCTTTATCCGCTACGTCGACCTTCAAATCAATTTTGCCGCAAATCCATCTACTAGGCCTTAATCTCGACCCCGGTTCATGCACTATCCTTTTGTCTTACTTTTTTATTCAAGAAAATACTCTTATACTTTTATTCCATACCAAAATTAACATACAGTCTTAAACGACTAATTAACCTTTTCAGCAGCTTTTCAGTAACCAGAATAAACCCATGGGGCGAATAAACCCGAAGATCCAAAACTTCGCGAAATTTGCTTCGAGCCAAAGTTAAAATCTGGTAACTCCAAGCAGAGGCGTTACTAGCCAAAATGTTTGGAGAGGGGGGGGGGGGGGGGCAAGGTATTTACCGGCTATTATTGAGGAAAGACGACCGTGTTGACAAAAATCGGCTGATTTTAAGAAAAACTACTATTTTTAAGAAATGGTCGATTATTTTTACGAGAAACCGACTGTTTTTCAAACAACTCGACTGTTTCCAAGAAAAAAACCAACTGTTCGCGCCGACTCGGCTATTTTTATTTAGGGAGGCATCCCCCCCCCCTCCCCCCTAGTCGTGACGACCCTGACTCCAAGTGGCGTACAGCGAACCTCCATGTCTCCCGTCTGGCGCTCTGCCTATTAGCAAGGGCGCGACTTAAGCTGAGCTTCACCCTACTTACCATAGTCACTACGCATGACGTCACGAATTCTGGCTTTTTGCTGTTAAGGCTGGAACGATTTTTCTATTTGCCAGCAAAATATCATGCCGCGGGCTAATCCGACTAATCACGTCACAGAGATGCGTAGTTACCACGCTTACTACGCTCCCGAGCATGGTAAGCTAATACTTACTATTTCGAGAAGGTTGGAACGCTCAGCGTAGTAACTCTTCACGAGGTTGGAACGAAAATAGTAACTAATAGTTACTATTGTTAGTAAGGTGGAATACGCTCATAATGCAAATGGCTATTTTTCGCAGATTACTGCCAATGACAAGTAGTTACTATTTCTCTGTCAGCGTACTAACTTTTCACGAGGTTGGAGCGAAGATGGTAACTAATAGTAACTATTGTTAGAAGGGTGGAACACGCTCATAATGCAAATGTCAATTTTCGGCAGATTACTGCCAAACAACTGGTCCACTGAGATAAAGTCAGACACGGATTTGCACGTATTTTTCCCCTAAGCCAAAGAACTAATCGACTTCAAATTACCTTTCAGTTATACCAAATTCCATTTTTGGTCGGATTCCGGGAGAACTAATTGTCCGGCAAGAAAATAAGCTTAGTCCAGGGATATATTCAACAAAAAAAACAAGAGCTGGAAGCTCATGTGGCCCTTGCAAGGCTGGGTCAGATGGAAGTGATAATCAATTTTTTTTTTCACATTTTGGTTAAGATGCGCACTTTAAGGGTGCTGAAAATTAATTTCTAAGAAAAACCCTTGAGGCAAAAAGGATCATGTACTCATGGCGATCGTTAAAAAGTAAATTTTGCCTAAAAGTATTTTTTGTATTTTGCGGTTAAGATGAGTTCTTTAAGGAATGGTCAGATCGGAGACGTGACAATGTCTAACCCAATGATGTCAAGTTTCTAATGCTCCAGCAAAGTTTTATCGTCCTAGCACATCTGGAAGTACCTTAACTCACGATCACCGTAATTCCGGACACCCCCTACACCCCCCCCCCTCGGTACCCGAATCCGGTCCTATTCTGTCACTGATGCACCTAGGACTTGTGCCTGTACTTCCTACCAAGTTTCATCCCGATCGCTCCACTATAAATGTGTCACAAGATTTCCGGTTCTCCCCTCCGACCCCCCCCCCCCCCCCCTAGCTCATCGGATCCGGTCTGGACTTGAAATGGGACATCTCAGACATGAGATCTTTCAATATATCAAGTTTCATTAAGATCCGATAACCCGTTCGAAAGTTATGCATGGCACTAATTTCCGGATTCCGCCGTCTCCCCCTCCCCCACGATGGTCGGATCGGGCAAGTGACTGTTTCCAAGTTAATCTGGTCGGGTCCCTGATATGCCTGCCAAGTTTTTTAGTCCTAGCCCACCTGGAAGTACATTAACTACGGATCGCCGGAATTCCGAACCCCCCCCCACCCAACTCCCCCAACAGTGTCCGAATCCGGTCCAGTTCTGTCAGTTGTTTATCTAGAGCTTGTGCTTGTTCTTCCCACCAAGTTTCATCCCCATCGCTCCACTCTGAGAGTTTCACACGATTTCCAGTTCCCCCCTCCAACTCCCCCCCCCCAGATTAATCGGATCCGGTCCGGACTTGATATGAGACACCTGAGACACGAGGACTTTCCAGATATCAAGTTTCATTAAGATCCGATCACCCATTCAAAAGCCCCTATTTTCTGGATTCCGCCATAGTTTGGTCGGGTCCCTAATATGCCTGCCAAGTTTCATCGTCCTAGAACTTCTGGAAGTACCCTAACTCGAGAAGAGTGGACCGACCGACCGAAAAGTGATCGGTACATGGCACTTGAGCGGAGCTGCAAGTGGCATAAATAGCAAAATTTTCGCATGCAAACCGGTTAAGGTTCGCGTAGCGCAGTATCTCCTGATACTCCGCCCTCGGCCGGGAGTGCGATGCGTGGTTGGTTGGGGGCAAATCACCCGACGCTTCCCGTGCTTTTCCCTAGATTTCTCTAGGTATCCGTTTGAAGCTGGGTGGACTTTTGGCTTGCCTTACGGGGAAACGCCACTAACCCTCGCCCCAAACCAAACGGTAGGCACCACCGAGACTCGAACAAGCGACCCTTCGCTTGGGAGTCCAGCGCGCTAACCCATTCGGCCACGGATTGACGGACTTTCCACGGACTGCCTTTGATTATAAACTCCCTCCCCCTTCCCTAAATACTGGATTAAGGCCCACATACGAACTTAATCTGCACTTTGCTTAAGAATAAAATAATAATAATATTTTTTTTTTCGATGGGGTGGCTTCCCTTGGGGTAAGGTGCAGGAAGGTAATTGGTTAGTTTTTCTGTTTTTTGAGAGGCAAGGTTGTGTCTGGGAGTAGGAACAGTGACCACTCTGCGTATTATGTCTAAAATGTAAAGATTGTGGTTCTCGACGTCCAGGAATGGACTGAGTGTTTTTTGGTTATGTGTGATTTATTTTGTATTTGTTAATAAATCCATAGAACTTGAACTTTGACTCAAAGGATCCTCTCATCAACTATTAATTAAATATCTCATAGTTTGACTCTCTTGAGGGATTTGAGTTTTCCCAACAGGTTGTTGTATAAACGTTGGGAATAAAGAGCGAGTTCCACCCTACTTACCGTAGTTACTACGTATGACGTCACGAATTCTGGATTTTTGCCGTCAAGGCTGGAACAATTTTTCTATTTTCCAGCAGAATATCATGCCACGGGCGAATCCGACAAATCACGTTACAGAGATGCGCAGTTACCGCGCTTACTACGCTCTCGAGCATGGTAAGCAAATACTTACTATTTCGAGGAGGTTGGAACGCTCAGCGTAGTAACTTTTCACGAGGTTGGGATGAAAATAGTAACTAATAGCTACCATTGTTAGTAAGGTGGAATACGCTCATAGAGAGACTCCCGACAAGAGCGGCTCCTCAATTAAATCGCCAAATTTAAACAAGAGAACAAAGGTGAACTTAACCAAATATCAGACGCTGTAAATATCAAACGTTGCATATATCAGACTGACAATGTGCATTTTTGGATTCTTCTTATTTCTGTATACATTTTCTGGGAATAGTTGCTAAATATTCAAGGATAGAGATATCAGTGCATCGAGGTACCACAGACCCACAAGGGAAAATTCACAATATGAAATCAAATTCGTGAATAGCGGAATAACAAAGTACCGCATTTTTATAGTCTTCAATCCTATTTAAGTAAATAAGTGATGGATTAATCAGATTGTCGTCTCAGTAATTTAAGGTTAAATTTTAAGGAATATTCAGGATATGAAATCGAATTCGTGAATAGCGGAATAACAAAGTAACGCATTTTATGGTCTTCAATCCTATTTAAGTAAATAAGTGATGGATTAATCAGATTGTCATATCTCAGCCCTTTTACGTTAAAGTTTAAGGAAAATTCACACATGAAATCGAATTTGTGTATAGCGGAATAACAAAGTACCGAATTTTATAATCTTCAATCCTATTTAAAGGACACCTGAATGAAGAGTACCAAGTATCATCCCTATCTGTATGAGTTCCGCTAACATTGCCTGCAGAAAACCCAATCTAAGTACGAAATAGTGTTTCCAAGCTATGATTTTTGCTCCATTTTGCATCTGTCCTTATTTCAGTACCGAACAATTTTAGAAATGAACAAATGTCTCACCTTCTTCTGGAATATTTTTTAACCAAGTAAGCCCAAACGTATATCCAGAAGAAATTCCAATACAATCCGGCCAGCGCTGTACAAGATTTGAATGAATTGCGCTTTTTGTCTTGGAGTCTGCATGTGCAAACCTCCAGAAACAAACATCCCTATTTGGAAACGTCACGCTCAAGAGAAGAATGCTATCCGTGGCCATGGCTGTAAATGCATTCTCCATGGTGTGTTCAAGTATGGTTTCATTGTTCAGGTGTCCTTTAAGTAAATAAGTAATGGGTTAATCAGATTGTCATATCTCAGCCCTTTTAGGTTAAACTTTAAGGAATCTGTGCCTTCCATGACTTCATAGTAAGTAGACGAAAGCTAAATAATATACAAATAATATATATATAATATATAAATAATATAAATAATATATAATATACATAAATAAGCTAAATAACCTACATAATAGCATGCCTTCAGTACTCCCGGTCAGTATAATAGTAACATAGGAAACCATCTAAAGTTTGCTGATGACCTCACACTTCCACTTCTGCGTGAGATTCGAGGAAATGAAGATCGAATGCTCCATGACATGATCGCCAAACTCCATCAGCAATGCTCGGATGTCAAATTAGAAGTCAGCAATTCCAAAAGTCACGTCCAAGTATTACAAACAGGCGAGTCGGAATCGTCGATGAAAACTGAAAATTCTGTAAAAATTCTTGGCATCATTCTGGATGATAATCTCCAATGGAAAAGTGAAGTGGAAAAATAGTGAAAAATAGCTGTGCTACCCTTCGTTCATTTTCATACCTGAAGCGGTTTGGGGTTCCACGCCATGAACTAGTGACACTTTATACAAATTATGTAAGGCCCATTTCAGAGTACGGCTGCCAAATTTCAGGATGCCGAAATCGAACGACTGCAGAAGAGAGCCTGCAGAATAATACTTGGTCACAATTACACACCTTACAACGAAAGCCTTCAAATCCTCGATATCGAAAAACTGTCTGAAAGAAGACATGAACTTATCATGCGTTTTGGCCACCAAATTTTGAATTCTCAGCACCACAGGACCATCCTTCCGGACTTCGTTACACACTCTCATGGACCTAACACGCGAAGCAAGGACGACCCAAAACCCAAGCTTGTTCCCCCACCTACAAAATCTTCAGAAAGATACCTTAATTCATTCGTTCCGTATTTTACTAAACATTTTAACTGTTCATGATTCATGTTCGTTTCTTATTTATTGTTTGTTAGTTTGTGTTTAATTTGTATTGTTAGCGAGTGTTTATTTTTCCAATTCCTGCCCGCGTTAGCCTAGTGCTATTAGGGTTGAAAATAAAATTGATTGATTGATTGATATGAGCCCGTCAGTATTAAGAACCGCCTATTTAATGCAGAAACTGGAGTTGGTCCAGAAACGGGCAACCAGGATCATCCTGAGTAATAGAGACATTTCTTACCATGATGCCCTCGCAACCCTTGAACTCCAAAGTCTGGAGCTCCGGTTGGGTGACCTTATCCTGAGGGTTGGCAATATGCTGCTGGCTAACCCTGCTCACCGTG
This sequence comes from Branchinecta sandiegonensis, assembly GCA_030848855.1. Lineage (NCBI taxonomy): Eukaryota > Metazoa > Arthropoda > Branchiopoda > Anostraca > Branchinectidae > Branchinecta > Branchinecta sandiegonensis. Next base: position 5,922,765 of record JAUPMV010000016.1, on the reverse strand, counting down.
ACATTTGACCCCCAGAAGCCCCGACAGTTAGCCGCACGACACAGAAACTAAAACTTGTGCCTGTGCGTGCTCGGACAAAACGCTACCAGAACTCTTTCGTGCCCTTTTTTACGTCCTTACATAATAGTGAACAATAACATGTTTTGTAGTACGACATAAAATTAGCCACTGAGCTACGATTGTTGTGTAAATAAACCTTCCTCTCTCTCTCTCCCTTTACGACCTTTACCGTAGTGACGGTGTTCCTTTGAAGGTGTCTTTACGCAGCAAATAGCCTGCCTTTGTCTTCTAGAACTCCTGTCGCGTGGCGAAAATCATAGAATTCCGGAAATAAAGCTCCATTCCGGAAGGAACTTCCAGTTACCCAGTAGCGACTCATCTACTGTGAATTTTCGCTTGGACAGATCCGGTGTAACAGACCGAAGATAATTGGGATTTGCAGTACTGCATATGCTAAGGAGGAATTGGGGTCCAAGAGCACAAATCTATGACGTCCACACACCGATACTGCCGACCTTGCCCTAAGGAGGTTAGGCTGGGTTCAAATGGCAGGAATCCCTCGAGCGACACGGGGTGGGTAGGGGTCTCAGTAACACCATGGCCCCTGCCTCCGGCCTTATCCCTCCGAAGGGAATCCTGTTTGCGCGACCTCAAAGTGGCGTAGGGGTGATCCTCTCACGTGATCTCTTAGCCTGATGGGTTAGCTAGAGCTAGATTAGCTAGAGAGTTATCGTGCTGACAGACGGACGGACGGACAGACAGACAGACGGACAATAAACATTCTTTGAGCCCAAGCTGACTTTGAAACATTTATTCAAACAATGTTACAATGTAACAACGGATACGTCAGCTACGATTCTTCATCCGCGATATTTCGGCCCTTCTTGGCAAGGGTCCTCGTCAGGCTGTCAATCCTCTGGGTCAACGTCGGGGAAGGAAACAAACCTGTAAACCTGTGTTGACCCAGAGGATTGACAGCCTGACGAGGACCCTTGCCAAGAAGGGCCGAAATATCGCGGATGAAGAATCGTAGCTGACGTTGTAAACATTGTTTGAACAGACGTACAATATCTATTGTGATAAGACTATATATCTCTATTGTGATAAGATTAATCCGCATTAGAGATTATCTTATCTCAGGAGGGACAAATACTGCAAGATTTTTTTTTTACAGGGTATGGGGTTAAATATATTCCTAAGAAAATTCTAAGGAAGAAGTCCACAAAGTTTAAGCTATTCCAGGGCAGTCCCGGCAGGCAATACGTCATGCTTGACGACTCCTTCAACAAGACCAAAGGTTTCGATGGGATACCAACAATGTAATATTTGATCCAGACAATGGGTCTTGTAGATATCCGGTCTTCGCCAGACTCCTTGAACATTTTACTTTTAAAGGACCCCTCTTGCTTATTCTGCCTTTTATAATATACCTGGCTCCCTTGTACAGTCAGAAGCTTCTAAAATCCCCACCTTTCTCCATTGTTTCGTTTTGGGCCTACGAACTATTAGCGATTTTTTGGATGTGCCGAGTTTTGCCCGTCACACAACGCAAAGTTTGCCAGAACCTTCAATGTCCGTTGACGAATCTTTCACATACAAGGATATGAGAATCTTCTGTTTTTGACGTCTTTTATTTGCTTAGTTTTCCAACTTTTTAGCCACGGAGCGTTCGGTTTTTAAACGTTTTGCGCCCAGCCGCCGCGTCGGAGAGCAGGAGGGCTGGATAGAGTCGACAAGCTCTAACAAGAAAATCGCTATTTTCAGGCGGAAAGTAATAGTATTTCCGAAAACATTTTTTCTGATCCGTTTCATGGGGTAAAGATCCTTTCTAGTAAACGTTGTGCTTTGGGATTTAGAAACAGAAGAAGGCCAATGGCTGATCATCTGAGAAAACCAAGTTCAGATATGGATTCAGCATGGGTGTATTTACCCCTAGGCTATACGTCATATCTACTCTGACGAAACTGATCAAATCTTCCTGCCATACTTCTGCAAAATATCCGGTTTCGACTGGATTCCGGGCGAACTACTTGTCTTGCAAAAACTAAAGCTTAAAAACGAATTCAGCGCATGTTCTTACCACTATATCGAACATCGAATCAACTTCAGATAAAACTTTAACTTTTAACAACTTTTCCGGTTTCAGCCGGATTTCGGGCGAACTCTATGTCCGGGTAGAAAATGATTGTTAAAAGCGGATTCAGCATGTCATCTTACACCTAAATCGGACACCTAATCAACTTCAGACAAAACTTTTACTTTTAACAAATTTACCGGTTTCGACCGGAATCCGCGCGAACTAATTATTATTGTTCGACGATAAAATGACTTTCATATAAATGTTCAGCATGCCTTCTTACCACTAAATCGAACATCTAATAAACTTTAAATAAAACTTTGGCTTTTAACAAACTTTCCGGTTTTGGCCGTATTCCGAGCGAACTACTTGTTCGGCGAGAAAATGGTTTTCATATCCATGCTCAGCCTGTCTTCTTACCCCTAAACCGACGTTACTGTCTCATTATGTGTTAAAAAAAATTTGTTCGCCCCTTAATTTGACCCCCCCCCCCCCCACTCCTAAATGTTGAGCTACAGAGCCCATCTACGAACTCAATCTCTCCTTTGACCTAAAGAGTCCTCACACCAAGTTTCATCAAAATATCTCATTCCATTCGAGAGTTATCGTGCTGACAGACGGACGGACAGACAGACAGACGAACAACTTTTACGAAATAATAGGTATCCCTCCACTTACGTTTTGGGATTCCGCCATGACGACCAACGCTACGGCATCGTCGGCATCCCCGGTAGGTGATGCGTCGGAGGTTTCGGCACCCCCTTCGAAAAGTCCGCCAAGGACGGAATTCGGCTAAGGAACAACAACTCTTCGATACGAGGTAAGGCTCGCAGCCGCTGTACTGATTCACATACAAGTAAGTAAGTATTCTTAAAGGACCCCTCGCACTATTTACTCTTCAATTTCAGCAGTATTTTAGAATACTTTAAAACTATGCTGTGCTTTCAACAAATAACCCACGGTTTGGGCTGTTTTAAGCCTTTTCCGAGACCCGTTGAATTGTAGCAAAAACAGGGAAACAATTTACATAACCGGTTTTGCTGATAGAAAAACTTCTCGCAGACAACAGTCGACAGCGTGATACACGTCGAAGGTAGCAAAACACGGCAAGTGAGAAAACCAGCGTGGTTTTGTTGAGGGGTTAGAATGTACCGTGCGAAATTGAGGTCTCCGGGTTTAGAAATATATCAAGTGATTATGGAAGTAGGTTGCATTAGTATTATAGGTAAGACAGGTCCTTTAAAGCGTTCACGGCATATTCTGCGTTTTTCAGCTGTTTTGAATTTGTCGTTTATGCAATCTTCCGCTTGCTCATAAAAAGAAATACATTCCCGAGTAAATCACGTGGAGGGCTCATAACGTCGTTCCGCGAGATTCTTGGCGCTACTTCTGTTGCGCGGTGAAGGAAACGTCCTTCGTTTTGTTTTGATTTGGTTCGGGAGGTCAGTGACCTCAAGGTTCTAAAATTGGCGGCCCGAACGGTCAGAATTATTTCATTTTCGTTCAGAATGATTGGAACTAGATAAAATGAAACACGGCAAGAAAAGCCATGGGTCTTGTGACGTTATTTTTTATTTTTATAACCCGCTAAACTAAAATGAAACATCGAGAAAAAACAATGAAAAACAAAACTGAACAAGACACTAAAACCTCATACACTGATTAAAGAAGAAATGACAGACCGTGATGCACGGGGAAGCTATGATGGGAGGTTGTAGATTTTTTTTTTCCGAAGAGTAGAGTTTTTAAGGTTTTTCAGGTATCTGCTTTTTGTATCAAGGGGGTAGGAAAGGAGGAATTTTGCATATAAGTAATAAGAACGGAGAGAATGGAACCTTTTTTCCGCGATTTTTAATATAAAATTTTTTCCCGTGATTATCGACGATCTTGGAATAAGATAGCTGACTCTTTCTTTTTCCATCATTGTTAGGGACCGGAAAGATCTGAGGCTGTTAGCCATGTGAATGCCGAACCACCGCAAAATTGGTTAAATGAACTGAAAAGTTGAGAAAGCTCACATTTGTTCAAATTCAAAGCCAGGCCGATCCAATCGAGAGAAAGAGAGAGCGAAACAGAGAAAATAGTTGTGATGGGTCGTACATCAATATTTGCACGTGTCGTTAATAAAGCTTGTCTGGCAACGTCGTCCACATTGTGCAAGTAGGAAACATTGCGAGACAAGGGAGCTGTAATGTTAAATAAGAGTAGTCTACCAAAATGTCATAAATTGTGATACGTGTGCATTGTACAGAAATATAAAATCTATATCAAATGTGTTTTGAATAAAATTTGGTATTTCGCAGAAAAAGAAAAAAGCAACTGAACAAAAGTACCAGACTTCTTTATACCGGTCTTGCTCCAAACATCATCAGCATAAGTAGGATACTGCAGTTTAGAAATACAAGCAGCCTAGCAAATGCGAATATGGCACTTGTAACTGAATGTCGTAGGTAAGGGCTCTGTCAGATTGATTGGGTCCCTGGTATGCCTGCCAAGTTGGGATCGACTAAAACCAGGAAGGGAAGGGAACGCGAGAAAAGCAGGAAGACATACTAAACCCAGGAAGGGCATACTAAAACAAGAAAGGCTGTCACCAGAATTCGCCGCACCATTCCGCACTCTATTTAGTATTCTTTGAGCGGTCGGCAACTTTTCAAGTTCAAAGTTCACCCCCCTTCCTCGTTTTAGTATCCTGGCATGGGTAGGCATTAAGTTCAGCGAGGATTTTTAGTCTCCTACCGTCGGAAAGAGAAATGAAAAGGTGAATTAGAATTTGTATAGTTGCCGATCCCTCACTGAACTTAATGCCAACCCATGTCAGGATACTAAAACGAGGAAGGGATGGTGAACTTTGTACTTGAAAAGTTGCCGACCCCTCAAAGAATACTAAATAGAGGAAGGGAACGGTGCGGCGAATTCTGGCGACAGACTTCCTCGTTTTAGTATGCCTTTCCTGGTTTTAGTATGCATTCCTGCTTTTCTCGCGTTCCCTTCCCTTCCTGGTTTTAGTCGATCCCTGCCAAGTTTCGTCTTGAAAAACGCCATCACAGGCTTGGTCGGGTCTCTGATATGCCTGCCGAGTTTCGTCGTCCTAGCACATCTGGAAGTACCCTAACTCGAACAAGTGGGACAAAAAACAGACCGACAGACGGAATTGCGATCGGTATATGGCACTTGAGCCAGAGGCTGCAAGTGCCATAAAAATCGGAGTTGAAGAACCGCGCCCTGTCGAATGCCACGCTTCATCGGGATTCTAATAAACTCTTTCCATTCACTCTAGTGCGCAGAAAAGAATTTTTGTACCAATGGCATAATAGAGAGATGAAGAAAGTAGAAATAACAATTCCATGTGAAAAGAGCGAGAAAAGGGATTGGGATGTACAATGTTGTTCGAGGCTTTGAAAGACCCGAAGCGCAAATATGCAGCTCCAATTCCTTTTTAGTTGCCTAGCTAGTAGAAGAGACCAAAGAATTCGACCACAGCAGACGTGCCTTATGGCGGAAGGGGCACCTCTCGGCGTGGGTTGTGCTCTTATGTTTTGTTTTTGTTCGGTTTTTATGTGTTTGACTCGTTTTCATGTAACAATAATCATTTTGAATGCTTTTCATTGATTCTGATTTTTGATAGTTTTTTTTATTGTAATATATAAAGGTGAAAAATTATGGTAAATGTTAAGTTATGAATAGATAGTAAAGCTAATTGAATTTTAAAGTAAAAATGGAAAGAGTAAGTGCCACACTTGTGTCACTGAGTGGAGGAGGAGGAAGAAAAAAAGAGAAAACATGTAAAAAAAAAAAAAGTTTGATGAATATGCTGACAGCTAGAACTTTTTTCGAATCTCAACTTGCTTGGTGTACAGAAGGGGCTGGGGAGTGGGCAACCACTCGACCTCAGCAAGGTATTTGCTTCTATATTATAACAGTTGGTCAAAGAGTCAGGGGGTTTGACCGTCTTTAGGAAAAATATTTTGCTTAACCACTATATATAGTGATGGGTAGAAAAGAACTTCTTTGAAAATGGAAAGTTCGATATTACGTAAAGGTGGAATGTTTCACAAGGAGCTTTTACCATGGCAAATGCAACTGAAATGAATTTTTAACTGAATTTAGAGGTCTAGGACTCCAATGTCGGAGACTCAGTAGACAAACCAGATCCAAATTATTATCGTGAGGTACAAAATTATTTTTTTCTGAGTTTCAGTTTTAATATACCATGTCAAAGCGGTGACCTGTGCTTAGGCTCTGGAAATTGTTTGGCAAGGACCCTTGCCAAGAAGGGCCGAAATATAGCTCTAATAAAATGTAGCTGACTTATCCGTTTTGCATCGTCAAATATGATTCGCAGTCAGCTTATCTAATTGTCAAAGTTCAATGGGCGGGATCAAACAATCACGACGTCAAATAGGCACACCCTAGAATACAATGTTACATCAGATATCAGCAGATTCCTAGACAACTTATTTCAATAATATATCTTTACGGCAATTTTTGATGACTCCAATTTACTAGCTGCAACAAATATAAGCGGAGTTTCTTTTTGGGATCCCAAAACGTAAGTGGAGGGATACCTATGACATCGCAAAAGTTGTCCGTCCGTCCGTCTGTCCGTCCGTCCGTCTGTCTGTCCGTCCGTCCGTCTGTAAGCACGATAACTCTCGAAGGGAACGAGATATTTGATGAAACATGATGTGAGGATTGTTTGGGTCAAGAGTAAGGTCGAGTTCGTAGATGGGCTTTGTAGCCCTATATTTAGGGGTGGGGGTTTAAATTAAGGGACAAGCAAAATATTTTTAAACAGCTAATGGGACAGTCAATTATGGGGTAAGAAGACATGCTGAACACGATGGTCGAAGTCATTTTCTCACCGGACACGTAGTTCGCCCGGAATCCGGCCAAAACCGGAAAGTTTGTTAAAAGTCAAAGTTTTATTTGAAGTTGATTGGATGTTCGATTTAGGGGCAAGAAGACATGCTGAACACGATGGTGAAAACCATTTTTTCGCCGGACAAGTAGTAAGCCCGGGATCTGGCCAAAACCGGAAAATCTGTTAAAAGTCAAAGTTTTATTTGAAGTTAATTATATGTTCGGTTTAAGGGTAGGAAGACATGCTGAACACGATGGTGAAAATGATTTTCTCGCCGGGCAAGTAGTTCGCCCGGAATCCAACCAAAACCGGAAATTGTTAAAAGTATTTGCAGTTGATGAGATATCCTATTTAGGGGTAAGAAGAGATGCTGAATCCGTGTATGACAGTCATTTTGTACCCGGACATATGGTTCGCCCGGAATCCGGCTGGAACCGGAAAATTTGTTTTAGGTTAAATTTTAATTTGAAGTTGATTAGATGTTCGATATAGGGGAAAGAAGATACGCAGAATTCGATTTTAGCTTCTTTTTTTTTGCCCGACAGGTAGTTCCGGAATTCATCCGAAACCGGGAAATTCGCAGAAGTAAGGCAGGAAGTTTTCGTCAAAACAAATATGACTTATAGGGGTAAACACAAACATGTTGAATCCATATCTGAACTTGGTTTGATCAGATGATTAGCTTTTTGGGCTTAATATGTCTCTGAATTTTAATAGTAAAAATGTTCAAGGAGTCTGGCGAAGACTGGATCTGGCGTAGACAAGACCCAATTGTCTAGATCAAGTATTGAATTTTTGGGATCCCATCGAAACCTTTGGTCTTGTTTCTTATCCATTCGTTGTTATTAGATACTCCGGATTATTGTATTATTGACAAATAATCATATTAACAGTGTGAACTAAAATTCCTTGTAAACTCTGGAATCAGCTGCAAAGAAGTCTTTAATATTTGTACCTTTTTGGCAGTTTTGTAACTTTACATCCAGAAAACAAAACTTTTTTTCGGTACCACAAACAACAGAAGTTTCATAAGACAACACTAGAGAAATCTGCCAGCTACAGAGACGGTTTATTTTAGCAGCCATGGCACTCTCATCACCAGCTATACAAAATGATGATTTTCGTACTTGGCGGAAAGTTTTTAAATTTCCGCGCCTTGCAATACCATGCTCTGAAATCGTCTCAGCCGAGACACAAAAGAGGTAAAGACAAGCGATAACGGGAAAACGACTTATTTTTGAAGCGCTCTCTAGTGGAAGTCGGAAATTTGTATGTGTGATGCATTTTCTGAAAATTAAAGCACAGCTAGTGTCCATTGTGCTTTAGTTACTAGGCTACAAGCTTTATTTAAACTTACATTTAGCCTACAGATAAATTTTATGCATTCTCGGATTGTTATGAATTGTTCCGAACAGTAGTTCCTAACACATTATTCAAATAGGTGTTACAAGGTGTATTACGGTTATAAGGTTTATTACAGATTCCTCTTTTCCTCGGAGCGCGCTGTAATAAGGTGAATAAGGAGAATGGACTCGCGTTCTATTCCCGCTTACGCAGGGCCAATCAGATCGCTTGGTTGGTTCCGCCAGCGGACCGAGGAAGGAGCACGTCAGGGTTGCCACGGGAAGCACTAAAGTTCTACTTTGTTGGAAGTTGAAGAAACAACTTTTCTTCAAAAGACCAGGTTTTGTTCTGTTACGACTGCTTATTGTTAGTGCGAGGACCAACGCTTTCCATCCGTAGATTTAATAGCTTTTTTCAATATTTTGGGCGTCAACTTGTACTCGTACACTTCAAGTAGTACTAAGACACATTTTCTGATCAATAGAAACTCGAAAAACTGTATCAGCGTGGCAACACCGAACGCTGCACTGATAAGAACCTTTTGCGTTCCTATTTGAACATGCGTGTGAATTAAGACGTCAACGTCGCGTATAGCGCTATTCACCTTATTACACATATTTGAACAATGCTTAAAGCACAACTCTTACTAGAAATGATATTTTCACTCTGAAATGAATCAGAAAAAATGTTCTTGAAAATACCAGTACTTTCTACCCAAAACTAGCGATTCTCTTGTTAGCGCTTGTCGACTGTATCCAGCCTTCCTGCTCTCCGACGCGGCGGCTGGGCGCAAAACGTTTGAAAACTGAACGTGCCTTGGTTAAAAAGTGGGAAAACTAATGAAATAAAATAAGTAATAAACAGAAGATTATCACATCCTTATGTGTGAAAGAGTTATCAGAAGATGTTGAAGATTCCGGCAAACTTTTCGTTGGGTGATGGGAAACTCGGCAATTCCGAAAAAGCGCTAAAAATTCGTAGTTACGAAACGAAACAAAGGAGAAAGGTGGGGATTTTAGAAGCTTATAACTCCACATGGGAGCTAAGTATATTATAAAAGGCAGAATACCCGATGAAAAATTTATCTCAAAATAGTACTATGAAGTAGTACGAAAAAGTTGCATGCAGTACTAACGATGCTACTACATGCTCCTACTTAAAGGCTACCGTGTTACTGCATACTACTACATGGTACTATTAGCAAGACTGGATGTTACTATGGCAAGACAGGATGCTACTGGATACTACTACATAAGACTGGATCAGTCTGAGGCACATTAAATGATAGTATTCTTTGCTATTACATAGTATTACATGCAAAGTTTTCGTACTACTACCATACTACTTAGCAGGCTACAAATTTTCCATCGGGTAGGCAAGAGGGGTCCTTTAAGACGGTGAAACAGCGTACGTTTTCAGCCCAACTACGGGTAAACGTACGAAGTACAGTACAAAATTTGTACCTTCATACTTCTTCCAATCCTACCGACGATTCACGTGAAAGAACTTTGTCAAGCAGAACAATCACTTAAGATTACCTGAGTAAAGTTGGCGTGGAATAAGACAAACACCGCCCATCCAAACGTATGTTTTTCTCTTCCAGATCTATCATCAAGATAGACATGAACCGAATAAGGCACGTACTCCGCCATGACCAGAGCGTCTGCTACAGCCAATCCCGTGAGGATTATGTTCGTGGGTGAAATCATACTTTTTCTTGTGAGCACAATAATGATGATGAAGTTAGCCACAAGTCCGAAGGAACAAACTAAGAGACTCAGCCATCCGTGTACTTTGATATAGCCGGAGTGGAACTGCTGCATCCCCGCACCGCAATATTCCAAATTATCGTCCATCTTCCTAGAAGAAGAAGAATAGGAATTAACCAGAAGAATTAACGGTTGCGAGTAGAAGAAGAAGACGAAGTAGGATGCTTTATGATTATCAAATCTTCAAGGTTCCCATGGCCCTGAGCCGGAAGAAGATTATGAGCAGGCCTGTATCCAGGAATTTATTTCGGGGGGGGGGGGGGGGCGCTTTCGGGGGGGGGGTGGCCTTTCGGGGGGGGGGTGCCTGCGGGTCGGACAAAAAGACATAGATCAGAGGGAAAAGCCTGTAAAGATGATTATTTTTGTAAGTTTCGGGGGGGGGGGCAACCCCCTAACCCCCCTGGATACGGCCTTGAACTAGAGGATCAAATGGAATGCTTAAGGTCAAAGGAGTTGCACCCTTTTGCAGCTCCTGGAACCATGAACTAGAAGAAGAGGAAGATTATGAGGATTAAGTAGAAGATCACACGAAAGGCTTGAAGGTCAAAGCGGCTCCTGCAGCTCCTGGGTTCATAAACTAAGAATAACAAGATAGTGATGTTTAGTTTTTTAGCTTAGTTTAATACTGTTTATTATGGAAACCATCTTTTACATGCTAAACTACATGAACACACCTTTTGTAACCCTCCTACAATCCTTTGGACATGTAGCTAATACTTCTGACTGCAGAAAAGCCCAAATGGGCCTTTGGGGGCAGTCAGAAAACAAACAAAATAAAAATTTTCGACAGCAAGCAGTTCTTGATACTAAAATAAAAATCAGTCTGGATATGCCAGTTTTGTTGCCAACCGCGGAAATGATAACCGCAGAGGCAGAACTCTTGCCAAGCTCTACGCCACTTACTGCGACCACTCGGTCCTTTACCTTTCGGGACTGCACCCCCTGCTGAAGAAAAAGGATGTAGCAGCTATTCGAATAGCATACTTCCGCTACTGTAAATTCCTCCTCTACTTGCCAATTTGGTATAAAAATCGAAAGATGATAAATAAATTTTCAGTAACTAATGTAACTGTTAAACTTAACGAGCTGCATAGGAATCTGTCGGTCGCCGCGTTTTCTCCACATCACGGTCTTATCCGTTTGTTTGACGTGTAATCTGTTCGAAGTGTAAATTTGTATCTCAAATTAAGTGTGTTTCTTTCTTTTCTCTATGTACTCCACTATTTCAATTTTACAGAAGTGGGTTAATAAATATTAATAAATATATATTAATAAATATTCATTCATTCATTCAAACGATTGAGTAGAAAATCAAACAGAAGGGTTTAACACCAAAGCTTCTGGATGGTGAACTTTGAGTTTGAAAAGTAGCCGACCCCTCGAAGAATACTAAATAGAGGAAGGGAACGGTGCAGCTTTCCATTTTTTCGCAGTCTTGAATTCCTTCCTCGTTTTAGTATACCCTTCCTGGTTTTAGTATGCCTTCCTGCTTTTCTCGCGTTTCCTTCCCTTCCTGGTTTTGGTCGATCCCAAGCTTCTGAGAGCATGAAGTAGAAGAAGACAAAGATGATAAGTAGGAGGTAAGTAGTGTCTACCTACATGGTAAGTTCTAAGGCCTTTGCAAGTGATCTGAAGGACACCGTACATTATCAGAAATTTCCGAACAGGTAATACAAGGAAGCGCGGTTTCACCAGATAACACTTACGATAGTAGCTGTTATGTTTTACAAAAGTTACGGATTAAACTAGCTAAAAAGCCGCCGAAAAGGCATCTGCTGATTTTTCCAATTCCATGATGACAAACAAAACACTTAGCAGAGTTTTTTTCGGCGGTGTTTTGGCTTTGTTTACCCATGATCAGTCTTATCTATAAAAACCACGAATTGACGAATTCCTACTTTCATCCTATGTCCCAGCCTTGCAAGTGCCAAATCATAACGTTTTAATTCGTAACGTTTAGAATACATAACAGCTAAAGTTCTAAGTGTTATGTGCTGAAACCGCTTATCCTTGTCTTATATGTTATAAGTTTCTCAGTCAGAGTGTAGTGACCATTTTGTAACTCGATTCGGACTTGTAGCAGACTCCAGAGACGATGCCTACCGTCGACGAAGGAAGAGATAAAAAACCTAGTCGAAATCCTCGAGGTGACAGCTTGTCACCAGCCGCTCTCCCTATATATCAGCAGTTTCGGTTCAGGTACAGGTTCACTTAATTTCATACGATGAAAACAAATAACTTCACATCACTTCATGGCAGACAGCAGGCTCGATGGCCAGAAGATAACATCATCAAATGCAAATCAAACATGGCCACACACAACTGTTTACAATAAGTGAAACAGCCACAATCCGGTCCCAAGAAAGGGTACGCCCAGCAAGTAACCTGCTCAATAAAAACAAGACCAAAGGTTTCGATGGGATCATAAAAATTTAATATTTATTGGACTTCTTGATCCAGACAATCGGATTTTGCAGATTTCTGTCTTCGCCAGACCCATTTAACATTTTGCTATTTATCCAAAACCCACCGCTTGAGTATGAACAAAAACTAATGTTACCATTTTGGAGTTTTTGGCAACTTACGGCCAAACAACTAATCAGATGAGAAAAACAAGTTCAGATATGGATTCAGCAAGGATGTTTACTCCGGTATATCATCCTAACCGACTTCAGAAAGGTCCTTTACTTTGACAAAATTCTTCGTATTTCAGCAGCATTCCCGGCGAACTAACTGCATGCACATCAAAAGAGCTAGTGACATTGAGAGAACCTTTCAATCCCAATTTCCGGGTTTTGGCAAATTTTGCCAGCTTGTCTGTCACGGAAATAAAGTTCAAAATCCAATTCAGCATGGCTCCTTGCCCGATACCGAATCTCTAATCGACTTCAGAAACAACTTGAGCTTCAACCAAATTTCCAATTTCGGCCGAATATGGGTGAATCATTTGTCCGGCGAGAAAAATAAGTTCAGATGTGGATTCAGCGGATTCATAAGCTTATAAAACATACCTTTTTTTACCCTTACACCCCCTCCTCTGCGTCTAAATACCTAAAGGACCCATCTACAACCTGTCCTGTTCTTTGCCAGTGAATCCTCATACGAAGTTTGAAGAACATAATCTCAACCCCTTCGCCCCCCCCTCCCCCGACACGACACAACAGACTTCCATGTGTCAGCCTCGTCATCGATATGTTATGTCGTCATCGACATAGGCCTTTCGCTTGTATGGATAAAGGGGTAGGGTTGGGACTGGTGTTTTCCGAAAATTGGTCGATAAACTTTCATTAAATTGCTCACCAGACAGTTGTCGGGATGCATTTTGCCTTTTTGACCCAATAAATACCGGTTGGGGCTTTGAAGATAACTAAACGGATCGCATACCCTTTTTGTTTATCTTTAGTATGCTCGAAAGCTGCAGCAGCATGTCTCCTCACTCCTCATTCTATTTCTATTATTTCATTGGGTTTTAAAATTTCATGCTAAACGTCGGTATTCCGGGCTAACTACTTGTCCGGCCAAAAAATAATTTACATGTTCGGATTCAGCATGTCCTCTTACCCTGGAGTCGAACATCTAATTAACTTCAGATTCAACTTTTACTGTTTACAAATTTTCCGGGTTTTGCCGGATTCCAGGTGAACTGCTTGTCCGGCGAGAAAATAAATTTCATATTCGGATTCAGCATGTCTCCTTACGACTATTTTATAAGCTTTTAAAAAATATTTTATTTCGCCCCTTAATTTGAAACTACTCCCCCTCCCCTAAATATACAGCTATGGAGACCATCTAAGAACTCGACCTTTCCCTTGACCCAAAGAATCCTCATATCAAGTTTCATCAAAATATCCCATTCTCTTCGAGAGTTATCGTGCTTACAGACGGACGGACAGACGGACAACTTTTACGAAGTCACAGGTATCCCTCCACTTACGTTTTGGGATCGCAAAAAGAACAGCAAAACGACGAGACGACCAAGAAACTGTCAATACTTAATGGATAAACCATCAATCTTCTTACAAATTATGTATTTATCACTCAATCTTCGATCAAAAGACTTGCTTTTATTTTATTTTTTTAAACATTAGGAGAAAGTTGCAGGTCAAAACTAGACTGATAATTTCCATGATTTTGTAGCAGTAAAAAAGTATAACTAAAAAGTATAACAGTATACTAGTTTGTCTATTTATATATTTACTTAGTATCAGCAGTAAAAGACAAGTCATACCTTGAAAGGGGTGGGGGCCAGAGGCGTTACTAGCCAAAATGTTTGGGGGGGGGGGGGGGCAAGGCATTTACTGACTGGCTGGTAATTTTTACCGACTGAAAAAACGACTGTTTTCAAGAAGAAAATGACAGTTTTGAAAAAAGCTCGACTGATTTTCAAAAAAACCAGCTGTTTTGACAAAAAATCAACTGATTTTCAGAAAAAACGACTGTTGTCATGAAAAAGAATTCAACTGTTTTGACAAAAAATCGCGGCGCTTCGCGCCATCTCGGTTATTTTTAACCGACTGGCTGACAAGATTGGGGGGGGGGGGGTCCCCCTCTCCCAGTCGTGACGCCCCGGGCTGGGGCAACTTCGAAATCTGACACGCTCTTACTTAGACTTAGGTCCTCTCGGGCCTGGTTGCACTTAAGGCAGCAACAGTACTCCTCCATTTCGACCAGTCTTCCGTCATAAGCGTTTCTCATAAGCGTTTCTCAAGCGTTTGAATTTAAATATTCTTTGAGCCCAAGCTGGAAACAAACCTGTAATGTAAGATTACAGGTTTGTTTCCTTCCCCGAAGTTGAACCAGAGGATTTGACAACCTGACGAGGACCCTTGCCAAAAAGGGCCGAAATATCGCTGATGAAGAATCGTAGCTGACGTACCCGTTGTAAACATTGTTTGAATAAATGTTTGAATTTGCGGCTGCAACCTCTTTTTCCAGTAACCGTCCTAGTGTCAAGTCTAAACTTGGCGATCAAATCTTTCTCGCCTTGCAATGGAATACATTTCTTTCCAGATTCCTCAGCAGATTCAGAGAAACTTAGGACGACCTCTTTTCGAAGCGTGACGTGATTATTCCGCAGAAAATTAAAAAAACGGCATTTTCTTCCTGGAGTTTAGCGGAAAAGTAGAGAGGGGGATGACACTTCTAACCCATGGTAAACCAATTCGTTTAAGGGATGTTTTGTAGTGCACGAGAGGGAGTGCACGCAATAGTTGCGATAATTCAATAGGTAACATTGAACATCGTTTAACTGCATTCGTTGAATCATGGCCCATCACAAATCGAGACCAAAGGAGGAAGGGAAGATCACAAAAAAGTTCAACGAAGAAAACGACGAAAATGGGGTTTGTAAAGGCCAACGAATATACTGAGCGTGTCCAGCCTTCTCGAAATGGTAACTAATAGTAACCATTTGCTTACCACGCTCGGGAGCGTGGTAAGCGTAGTAACCACAAATCTCTGTCACGTGATTGGTCGGATTCACCCGTGGCATGATATCCCGCTGGAAAATAGAAAAATCCTTGACTGCAAAAAGCCATAATTCGTGACGGCATGCGTAGTAACTACGGTAAGTAGGATGGAACACGCTCACTGAAATAAAAGCAGTCACTCGCTAGTAGCCTACCGAGTGAGAACAGTCGTGATTGTTATTCGCAGATATTGGTGAGTGGCTCGCTGTCTTTATTTTAGGCTTTCAATTCTTCCAATTTTGTTTTAATCTTCAGTTTCTTGTTGGTTTTCTACTTTGTTTTAGTTTTCTTGGTTGTTAATCTTCATCCTCGTTTTGGCATTTTTCCTCGAAATTTTCTGTCTGCGCTGAAGAAGGGAGGCGGTTTTCCTCCCGAAACATTCGCCTTTTATTTCAGTATATTCGTTGGCCTTTACAAACCCCATTTTCGTCGGTTTCTTCGTTGATTTTTTTTTGTGATATGTCAGGCTAATGTGGTTTACGAAATTATCATTTTAGGAAGGGAAGAAGCTAAGGGTAAGGGGAGGAGGAAAGGGGAGTGAGGCTAAACAAAAAATAACTGAAAAGAAAAATAAAATTCATTCAGAATAGGATATGGTGAAACAAAAAAAATTAATGAGTCACTTCATTTTCGATGTCGTTTCAGTTTAATTTCGCTTAAACAAAAACAAGAGCTACGAGCTCATATGGCACTTGAAACGAGTGGGTGGTACCTAAAAAGTAGACAAGAAACCAAAATACCCCGCCGTCTAAAGATGCGGTTCGGACCTAGAAATACGATATCTAGTTTCACTAAAGTCTGAGCATTTCCGTCGCCTCAGATCACCGAGGGCAACTGACTTTTCTACCTTCCAAGTTTCAACCCTAAAGATCCATTCGTTTGGTCCCTACACATGCCACACGATTTCCGGTACCCCCCTCCAACGTCCCCTACCGAGTCCGAATCTGGTTCGGACTTCGGACTACTAAATGGATCATCTGAAGCATTCTGTCTTACCACTATCAAGTTTCACTCAAATCTGAGCGTTTTTTGGGAGCTTCCCGTAATTCTCCCACCCCCATCCCCCAGCGTGGTCGGATCCAGTTCGGACCCTAAAATATGTCATCTAGGGCATGGGAGCTCTCTACATTCCAAGTTTCACTAAAATCGCTCCACTTGTTTGCCTCCTATGCGAGCCAAAATATTTCCGGGAATCCCCTTCCAGCTCCCCCACTGTGGCTGAATACGAATCGGAAACATAAACGTCCCATCTCTGACTATCCGCAAATTTCCGGTTCCCACTTCACACCCCTCCCCTACCGTGACCAGATCCGATCCAGACACCAAATAACAAATCAAGGCCGCATTCTGTCCAACTTGCATCCCATTCTGTACACACCCCCCCCCTCGTCCAACTCTCCTAAACGTGCCCGCATGAGGTTCGGACGCATGTTTTGCTTGTCTAGGTCATCAGCTCTTATCACCCATAAAATTTCACTCGAATCGGACCACCCGTTCGCAACTTACGAAAGCCAGTGATTTCCGGATTCCCCCAAAATAGTGGGATCCAGGAACACAAGTTTTCCTAGGGCATTGTGTCGGGTCCTTAAGTCATTAATAGGCCTGCAAATTTTCATTGTTCTTAGAATAGCTGGAACTATCGTCACTGGCGGTCACCGTAATTCCGAGAAACACCCTCCAACTCCCCCCACAGAGCCCCGATACGATCTGGTTCTGTCAATTACGTATCTAAGGCTAATGCTTGTTCTTCTCACCAAGTTCCACCCCAATCCCTCAACTCTAAGCGTTTCACGAGATTTCCGGTCCACCCTTCAACCCCCCCCCCCCCCACAAATATCTGATTCGACCGAGACTTGACATGGAACATCTGAGACGATAATTCTTTCCACTTGCAAAGTTTCATTCAATTCCGACCACCCGTTCAAAAGTTATGCATGCCACCAGATTCCGGGCTCCCCATCCCTCCACTCCCCCCACGGTGGTTGGATCCAGAAAACGACTATTATCAAGTCAATCTGTTCGGGTCCCTGACATGTCTTCCAAGTTTCGTTGTCCCCCCCCCCCTCGACCCCAAACAGGGCCCGAATCTGGTCTGGTCATGTCAACGGCGTGTCTAGGACTTTTGCTTTTTCTTCCCACCAAGTTTCATCCCGATCCCTCCACTCTAAGCGTTTCCCAAGATTTCTAGTTCCTCCCCTCCAGCTCCCCCCTGGGTCACCGAATCCGGTTAGGATTTAAATTAGGTCGTCTGAGACACGGAGTCCTTCCAAATATCAAGTTTCATTAAGATCCGATCACCCGTTCAACAGTTAGAAATACCTCAATATTCCGGATTCCCCCTCCCCCTACTCCCCCCACGATGCTCGGATCGGGGAAGTGACTATTTCCAACCCAATCTTTTGGAGTCCCTGATATGCTTGCCAAGTTTCATCGTCCTAGCTTATGTGGAAGTACCCAAACTAGAGAAACCTGGACAAACCGACCGACCGACCGACCGACGGACGGACGGACAGAAATTGCGATCGCTATATGATGCGTCAAAATTCCGGAGCGTAAAAGGAAATTTGCACCCGACTGCGAGAATCTGCTTGTGTGTGCACGTACCTTAACGCGAGATGCTCACCAAACTAGTTAAGCGTCACATAAACGCATATCACACCTTCGAACAGTCTGCTTAGTTCTAATCTTAACCCACTACTTTAGAAGACTAACCTGTAAATCCTTAAAACACCGTCTTTCCGTTGCCCTTTCTTGGGAATACGGAGTTGATTGGCAGGGGCATGCGTTTAGTTCGTAGAAGGAGTGAGAGCCGCTGAAGTATTGCACGAAGAAGAAGAAGAACTTGGAGGATCTACAAAAATTGTATTTTTCAAGTAAGTAGTCTCATACGTCTATCTCTCAGGCAACAGTCAGAATACAAACAAGAGCTGGAAGCTCATATGGGACTTGCAAGGCTGGGTCTGCAGAGGATGAAAGTAGGAATTCGTGGGTTTGTTGTAATCATGTGTAAGCAAAACCTTTGAGATGAGAATGATCATAGGTCCTTGGAATCACGAGCATGTAGCCGCAAGCAAGCATGAGAGCCGCTGAAGTATTGCACGAAGAAGAAGAAGAACTTGGGAGGATCTACAAAAAAAATTGTATTTTTCAGGTAAGCAGTCTCACATGTCTATCTCTCAGGCAACAGTCTGAATACAAACAAGAGCTGGAAGCTCATATGGCACTTGTAAGGCTGGGTCTGAAGAGGATGAAAGTAGGCGAATCGATTGTAACCAAATCCTTTGAGATAGAAACTATTTTATTTTTGCATTTGACTGTGATAATGCGAGATTCATCTGTAATGAACACCCCCGAAGCACAAATGATGATAAGCTCATCGGGATTATAAAAATGTATATTTTGCTCAAAATCAACTGTTTGTACTTTAAGGAAATCACTTGTAAGCAAAACCCTTGAGGCAAAAATGACCATGGGCCATTGGGAATCATGAATATTTATCGTTTGGTCAAAAGTATTTTTTTGACTTTTCTGTTTAGATACGTACTTTAAGGGTGCTAAACACTAATTTTGGAGAAAAACTCTTGAGGAAAAAATGATCATGGGCTCATGGGCATCATGAAAATGTATATTTTGCTTGAAATTATTTTTTTTACTTTGCGGTTAGAATTAGTACTTTAAGGGATGGTCGGATCTGAGAAGTGACAATTTCGAAGCCAATCTTGTCAAGTCTGTAGTGTCCAAGCCAAGTTTTGTCGTCCTAGCACTAGCACTAGCGCAATCACCGGAATTTCGGACCCCCCCCCCCCCCCCCAACTCCCCCACAGTGCCCGAACCCGGCCCGGTTCTGTCACTGATGTATCTAGGGCTTTTGATGTTCTTCCAACCAATTTTCATCCCGATCGCTAAACTCTAATCAGGTCCGGACTTGAAATGGGAACCTGAGACATGAGTTTTTCTGAATATCAAGTTTCATCAAGATCCGATCAACCATTCAAAAGTTAGAAATACCTCAAGATTCCGGCTTCCCCCTCCCTCCACTCTCCCACGATAGGTCTGCCAAGTTTCATCGTCATAGCATATATGTGTAAGCATCTTAACTCGGGATCACCGGAATTCCGGAAACCTCCCTCCAACTCCCCCCACAGTGCTCGGATCCGGTCCTGTCTTATCAACTATGTATCTAGGGCTTGTGCTTGCCCCTTCCCACCATGTTCCATCCCGATCCGTCCAAAAAATGACAAAAAGATCGACGGCATCCATGCGAAAATGTCCGTCAAGCTCGACGGGAGGTCGACGGGACCAGAGCCAACCACGTGAAAACTTCCCCTGGGACATTTTATCTTACAAAAGCGGTCCTCTTTGAGTTGCATAAAACTATGTTTCCACTTTGAGGTGAGGATGGGAATTCATTTGTAAGCAAATCCCCTGAGCACAAGGAAATGTATTACCTGACCCAAAGTATTTGCTCACCGTGCAGTGAAAAATGCACGCTTTGACGATGCTAGAAATTAATAAAAAAAAAACGCTTGAGGCAAAATGATCATGGATCCTTTGGGAACATGAAAATGTGTCGTTTGCCCAAAATAATTTCTACGCAGTGAATCAGGACGTCTGTTTGCTCACGAACTGAAAAAAAAACAACAAAAAAAAACAGAATTTGAATAACTATTTGAGTTTTCCGATCAGTGTTGCAACTTAGTCGCAGAATTCTGCTATTTATAGAACCCGTAAGACCATACGAAGAGCAGAAGAATATGACTGTGAAGTTGGAATGATTTCTGTTTTTTTTTTCTCGTCATTAACTGGTAAAAACGGACGTGGGCGGCAAAAAATGGCGGCAAAAAATCAGAGATTCCGTCAGATAAAAGTGGCAACACTGCTTCTGCTTCAGTAACTCGCAAACGATCGTACATGCAGTGATGCCGTCAGGGGCGTCACTAGCCTTTTACCTTCGGGGGGGACGTCCGGTTTGTGCCGACGGACTAAAAAATGTGCCGACACGAGTTCGCGCCAGCACAGAATAGAACGGGGGTAAAACTAACTGTAGTGCATCAGTTGAGATTACTCCTTTGATGTAATTTCGTATATTAAAGTTCACATATTTTGCTTTTCATTTTAGCTTTCGCTTACGGAAAAATTTAGCTATACCTACCATACAAGTTCTAGCTTTTAACGTGTTTCTGACCCCCACGAATTTCAATCTTAAAACGCCAACTATATGAACGTTCTTCCAAATAAAGAATGCTACAAAATGCGCCGCAGGCGAAATTTTTTGTAAAGTAACTGGAGTGCAACAGTTGAGATTATTCCTTTGGTATAATTTCGTATATTAAAGTTCACATATTCGACTTCTCATTTTATCTTTCGCTAGGAAGCGAAGCTTCCAACGGCTGTACCAAGACAAGTTAAAGCAAGCGCCTCAGGGGAAATTTTTTAAATCTGCCTTTTTTCCGGAAAAATTTGGGATCGACTAAAACCAGGAAGGGAAGGGAACCCGAGAAAAGCAGGAAGACATACTAAAACCAGGAAGGGCATACTAAAACGAGGCAGGGCATACTAAAACGAGGAAGGAATTCAAGGCTGCGAAAAAATGGAACGCTGCACTGTTCCCTTCCTCTGTTTAGTATTCTTCAAGGGGTCGGCAACTTTTCAAACTAAAAGTTCACCATCCCTTCCTCGTTTTAGTATCCTGGCATAGGTAGGCATTTAGTTCAGTGAGGGGTCAGCAACAATCAAAATTGTACTTCACTCTTTCATTTCTAGTTCAGACGGATACTAAAACGACGGATACTATAGGATATTAAAACGAGGAAGGGATGGTAAACTTTGAATTTGAAAAGTTGCCGACCCCTTAAAGAATACTAAACAGAGGAAGGGAACGGTGCGGCTTTCCAGTTTTGAATTCTGGCGACAGCCTTCCTCGTTTTAGTATGCCCTTCCTGGTTTTAGTATGCCTTCCTGCTTTTCTCGCGTTCCCTTCCCTTCCTGGTTTTAGTCGATCCCGAAAAATTTAGCTATAGTGCCATAGAATTTCCAGCTTTTAACGTGTTTCAAACACCATTAATTTCTATCCTAAAACGAAAACTAAACGATACACCTTCTTCCAAATAGAGAATACTGCAAAATGCGCCGCAGGCGAAATTTTGTGTAAAACTAACTGTAATGCATCAGTTGAGATTGTTCCCTCGATGTAAATTCATATATTTAAATTCATATATTCGGTTTTTCGTTTCAACGTTCGCCAAAAAGCGAAGCTTCCAACGACTGTACCCAGAACAAGTTGAACCAAGCAATGCCGGCGAAATTTTTTTAAATCTGTATTTCTTCCGGAAAAATTTGCGCACGACCAGTGTTTGCAGAACTTGATTTCTTAAAGACCAGTGTGCCGACAAGAATACGGACACCCGACAAAAGCGTTCAGATTTCATTTTTTTTCTGTGTTTTGCCCGACAACACTGTAAAGAACTTTATTTTTTACGTGTAAGTGGAAGCCGATGTGCCGACGAGACTTGAACTTTTTGAAAGCATAAAATTTTTTATTTCTTCTGGATTCCCTATGTATAAAAAGAAGCCGATGTGCCGACGAGAATACCGAGGCACGACAAAAGAATGCAGAATTCGTTTTCTTCAGTGTTTTGCCCGACAAATGTTTGCAGGATTTCATTTCTTGCGTATAAAAAGAACCCAATGTGCCGACGAGACGACCGACGCCTGAAAAAAGCATAAAAATTTTTTCGCCCGACGAAAGTACTTTCTCAAGACCTTTGGGGGGGAGTCCCCCCCCCCCCCCCCAGTGACGCCCCTGCATGCAGTAGTGTTGGGCGATATTTGGATTTTTCGATATATCAATATTTTCACTTTCGATATTCGATAATCGATAATTCTTTACCATGTTTGGTTAGTATACCTCTCTTTTCGCCAAAATTTAAGAACAAATTATCATTAAATAGCATCTTGCATCATCCAAAATCCGAATAAATAAGAACTGAATTACGGAAAACATATTGCTCCAATTTCGGATATATAAATGTAGGCTATGCTGAATCTTTTACAATAATTATGAAGAACAAATATTGTTTTCGATATCGATATTTACGTTTCGATATCGATATTTGGTACGATATATCTATATAGTAAGTAAGTAAGTAATAAGTAAGTAATTTATTTCTAACCCGCCATCTGAAAAGCGGAGTATGTAAAACAAAATAAAATAAATAAATAAAACACAACAAATACAATTCATTCATCGGCCAGAAAAGAATAGTGTCATGTGCTGACTGGGCCCTGTTGTCCATGATTTTTTGTCAGAGCCGACGAAATTTCCAACAGTCTGACGCTTGCCTGTTTAACTTTGAAACGCTCCGTTAGCATTTGACTGTGGTATAACTTTGGCAAATAAAGCAGGTGCTTCGCATACTTGAAATAGCATCTTGTCGTAGCATAGTATGTTCTCGTTTAGCATCTTCTCATATATCGTTACCGATATCGAATATCGCCCAACACTACCGTGCAGGTCGTGCTTATCCGGAGGAAAATTGGTCCCTTCTCCATATTGCCTCAATCATTAATCCAGTTTACTGGACGAGTAAATGGGACGATGGGGTGTGAAGGTATGATAAAAATGAAAAATTCCCCGGATTCCATCTGGGAATCGATAAAGTATGGGGAAATGCGGAAAAAGAATCATGAAGATGATGCATTTCTATTGCAGCATATTTGCTGCAGACTGAAACAAATTAAATCGTGCTAAACGAAAAAAGAACAAGACCAAAGGTTTCGATGGGATCCCAAGGGCGAATATGAAGTAGACTGCTTCATCCAGACAAGCTGGTTTTCTGTCTTCGTCAGTTTCCCCAGATTGGGGTCAGATTACGACCGGGATACGAATCCTAGTTGGAAGTCATAAACTATACTGATCTCCTAAGTTCTTTTTTCTCTTAGTAAGACTTAACTGACAGTAGAGATTTATTAAAAATTTGCTAAGTAAAACTGTTGGGTTTCCACGGATTATAGACGACGATAGAATGTGAAGCACTGAAAGAACAAATAGAGCATCTAAAAGATGTGCTACAGGAAACTACAGGTAGCAAAGTTGCCCTCGATAAGCTCCTAAAACTAGGAGGCGATAATGAAGAAGAGAAACAAGACCGATCGGCCGTATCCATAGTGGCAGTCAACAGCTACTACGCATGGAAAGCGAGGACACAAGAAAAAGAAGAAAGCTATGTTCTGGAAAAGACATTGGCAGCATGGGGGCTGTTGGAAGAGCTGACACAAGAAGGTATGGTATGTAAATTGAGCGAAAATTGTAAATAAATATATGTTTTAGCAGTAGTTACTAACTTTATTCCGTTGGTTTTTTACTGGAAATTTAATTTTTTTCAGAAAATTAAGGATTATAAAAAATGCCCAATAACGCATGGCCCAGTGAAGGTATTGATTTGATTATAATTATTATATAGTATCAGTGTATTTTAAAATATGTTAGTTAAATGATTTATATAGTGCTCAGCGTATTTTAAAATATGTTGGTTAAATGATTTTTATTTATTAGTGATGTTTTTTAGTTGAATATGCTAAAGATGGGAGCAGCCCCTTGCAGTCGTGGGCGTTTTGTTTTTTATCCTTTTGCACCGTTTCCAGTAAAGTAGTTGAATTTGAAGAGTTTTAGTGTATTTTGAGTAGCCGGAACGGAAGATGGAAATTTGCATATCTAATGAAAATAATCTGTATGTTTAGTCGTTTTATCCTTTGTCCTTCTTTTTGTGCCAGTAAAACAGCTGGGGTTGATGACCTGATGTGTGAATGTGTGTTTAATTGAGGATCTTTTCTTTTAATGTTTACAAATGTTTAATACCGTACTTTATAGTTCGTTGTTTAAAGAAAATTGTTGTTGTTTGTAGTTAAACAAATAAAAAAAAAATAGAAAAAAAAAATAGACGACGAATCCGCAAAGAAAAAAAAAACACATTACGAATTTAGCGTGCATCCTTGCTCTCAAATCAAAGCTCTATGCGACTTCAGAAATAACTTTCACTTTTATCAGACTGATTTCCGAGTTGCAGGATTCCGCATGAATTCCTTGCCCGGGAAAAAAAATGAAGTTCAGATTCAGCATTTATTTTTACTTCTAAATCGGATCTCTAATCGATATCAGAACAACCTTCTAATTGTAGCAAATTTCTAGTTTTAGCCGGATTCCGGGCAAACTGCTTATCTGTCAACGAAATTAATTTAAAAAAATTAATTCACTGCGTTTCTTTACCCTAAGATCAAATCTGTAATCGACTTAAACTCCTACTAAATTTCCGGTTTTGACCGGATCCCTGGTGAACTATTTGTCCGGCAAAAAATTTAAGTTCACAAACAGGTTTAGTATGCCTCCTTACCCATAAAACGACTATCTCATTAGCTTGGAAAACATACTTGTTAAACCTTTAATATGAAACCCCCTCCCCCACCCCTAGATATAGGGCTACAGAGCCCATTTACGAACTTGGCCTGAACATTGTCCCAATGTATCCTCATATAAAGCTCAACAAAGTATCTCTGCCCAATCGAGAGTTATTGTGCAAACAGATGGACGGACGGACAACTTTCACGGTCATAGGCCTCCCGTCACTGACGTTTTGGGATCCAAAAAAGAAAGACTTAAAGTACCCGGCTTACTATAATGCCAATGCAACCTACTTTCCTAACTTCATTCATTCATTCTTTAACCCGGAAACCCAAATGTAATAGGCTACGTTTAATTCTGGACCCACTAACTACACCTCACTAATCTTTGCACTTGCCATGCTTCACTATTTTCCGTGTGCATTGCTATTCATGCTATTGATGCGTTAAACCAGTTATCTGAATTTTGCCCGATTTGTTGCTCTGCGAATTTGTTGCTCAATGCGTCTGCGAAAAGGCTTTAAAGGACCCCTCGCAGTATTTACTACTCAACTTACAGTATTTTAAAATATTTGAATACTGTATATCTAGGCTGTGCTTTCAACAAACAACCGACGGTTTTGGCTGTTTTAAGCCTTTTCCGTGACCCGTTGACTAAAACAGGGAAAAAATTTACACAATTGGTTTTCTGATCGAAAAACTTCTCGCACACAACTGTCGACAGCGTGATACACATCGAAGCTAGCAAAGCACGGCAAGTGAGAAAATCAGCGTGGTTTTGTTAGAGGGGTTAGAATGCACTGTCCGAAATTGGGGTCTCCGGGTTTTTAAATATATGGAGTGATTACGGAAGTGGGTTGCGTTAGTATTATAGGTAAGACAGGTCCTTCAATAGCCAAACCCCAAGAGGCTAGTACTCAAGCGGAAAACATAGACCGTTTTCACAAGCAGACCAATCAACGTGTGGAACTCCCTAGCAGATTCCACTGTTTCCTGCCAAACAACAAATATTTTCAGAAAGCATTTCGACAAAGAGTCGTCAGGCAAACCATGGAGATTCGACTGGAAACTTGAACAAGACAGCACCCATAAAGGCGTATGTTAGGGGAAATTTACTCGCCTGCAACTGCAAATTTGCAGGTAAAAACAGAGGTTAGTTTTACAGCATTCAGATAGTTTTGAATACTGGAACATAAGAGTAAATAGCGCGAGTTGTGCCTTAAAGCGGGCCACAAAAAACGGTCTTTCTACCACACACACAATGCTAACCATCCCTTCTGTCACTATGAATGTTCAAAACCACTAAAAACACCGTAAAACAGTGAGCAAATTAAAAAAAGCCACCAAATGTCCTAGGTTTGAAATAGCTCTGTCTGGACTAAATCTCAGCCGATTATCATGGACAGCTCATATGGCACGTAGGGAGCCAAGGGTAAAATAATAATTTCCATCTAATACAAATAAATTATAAAACCAAGACCAGTGTGGTACCTCTGACATACAAAAACTACCAGTTAGGTCTTATTATTCTTTGCTAATCAATCCTGGAAAATTCCGCTATCTAGAAAAGAAGAGGTCGTGCGTGGGTTTTTTCTCGAGCCAAAACAGCAACTCGGCAATCGGGTTTAAATCTAAACAAACCCGTGGCATGCGATCAAGGAGAGAAGGTAAACAGAATGTTTGGATTAGGTCTTTAAGCTCAGCTTTCAATAATAGTAACAATGAATTTATTTTCGCCCATCAGGAAGCACAAGGCGTAAACAGAGCAAAAGAAAGAAAGAAAAGGGCAGTTATTTAGGTCAGTTGATAACGAGGAGAACGCAGGAAGGAAAGCAAGACGTTCAACTTTGCGCAAGGTCGACCGATAAAGGTGTCATATAGTAATAATACATTAATTAGTGATAAATACGCAGTTTGTAAATAAAATTGTTAGTAATATTCACGGAAAGGATTGTAGCAGCGTTTCGTCTTCGTGGAAGTTACAAAAGAAATATATATTATTTGAAATACATGGTCGTGATACGTTTTCGACATTCT
Organism: Branchinecta sandiegonensis; assembly: GCA_030848855.1. NCBI lineage: Eukaryota > Metazoa > Arthropoda > Branchiopoda > Anostraca > Branchinectidae > Branchinecta > Branchinecta sandiegonensis. The sequence goes on along the minus strand of JAUPMV010000016.1, from coordinate 5,895,810 downwards.
GAAAGTTTGTGAAATACATCGAGCAAATTTTAAATAAAGCGGGACAACAATGAATGAAAAGGAGAACACCCGAGAGAAAACAAGAATGAAACCGCCATAGGGTCCTGAAAGCGAACGGACGGTCCTGCCGTGAGCGGAAACGGTATGATGATGATGATGATGAAATTTTATTTACGCACTTAAGAAAAGGAAAGTAGCGCAGTAAAGACAAATAAAAGGAAAAAAAAATACTGAGCTTTCATTAATGCAGTAAATGCACAACATGAAAAATAAACAGTAAAAAAAAGAAAAGGGACTAATCGGGTCTAAAAAATCTTGTTCCTAGATGGAATGCTCAGAAATGGTATGTATATATATATACATAATATATATTATATTATAAATGTACGAAAGGCTCTGAACGGTGACCGAAAATTAAGAGATTCTACACTGTAAAACTTACATGGGATGAAAAAATCTACTTCTTAATTATTTAATTTTTATTTTTTTATTTGTGACCCGCTTTTTGCATAACAGCGGAGTATGAGTAAAATATACAAAGTAAAATATACTATGGGCGGTGTTCTGTTACCACTGCTTACTGCTAGTTGGAGGACCAATGCTGTCCATCCGTATATTTAATAGCTTTTTACAATATATTGGGCGTCAAATGTACCTTTTTGTAAAGGTTTATTTTGAAACATCAAATAATTCCTGTGTTTGATACCAGTTTGACGCAACGTTCTTACTACCGGCATAAATGTACGAAAGGCTCTGAACGGTGACCGAAAATTGAGTGTAAAACTTACATGGGCTGAAAAAATCTATTCTGTTAAATATTGGCAAGACGAGGCATATTATACTGATCTAAAATCTTATTTATTCATCACAAATTAAATTCTTGGGCGGTCAAATTTGAAATCGACTGCAATTCCGTCATAAACATTAATCATTGTCGAAATAGGTGTTGTTAGGTGGGCGTATAAGGCTTATTATAGATTCCTCTTTTCCTCGGGGCGCGCTGCAATAAGGCGAATAAGGAAAATGGAGCTCGGCTCTATTCTCCCTTTTGCAGAGCCAATCAGATCGCTTGGTTGGTTCCGGGCGGGCCGAGGAGAGGGGCAGCGTCGTCGGGGTTGCCACAGGACGCACTAAAAAGTTCTACTTTGTTGGAAGCTGAAGAAACAACTTTTCTTCAAAAGAACACGTTTTGTTCTGTTACCACTGCTTACTGCTAGTTGGAGGACCAATGCTGTCCATCCGTATATTTAATAGCTTTTTACAATATATTGGGCGTCAAATTGTACTGGTACTCAAGTAGTACTAAGAACGCTTTTTCTGATCTTTAGAAACTCGAAAAACTGTATCAGCGTGGCAACACCGAACGCTGCATTCATAAGAACCTCTCGGGTTCCTATCTGAACAGGGTTGTGTATTAAGACGTAAACATCGCGTATAGCGCTATTCAGCTAATTACACCTATTCGGACAATGCTTTGAAACAAATGTAAACCTTTCGCAGAACAAGAGACCAAGCCTATGACCGATTCTAACCTAAATACCATGGCATTATTCGTTTAGTGGGGGAGACTCGATCAATTTCCCCCAAATCCCAAGTTCAGTTGGGCTATAATAGGATTTAGAGTTTTGCCGATTCTGCTAGAGTTGCCGCTCTCTTCCATCCTCTTCCAGGGCCAAATTGCTACCTCGACAGAACTCGACATTTCATGAATTTAAACAACTTAAAAAGTTTGGTTTCGACCGTGAAAGTCTCGTTTCTGTTATAAAACATATGTAATCCCTCACACTGGCTACGCTTGTGCCACCTGGCACCCTGTTCTTAAGTCTGAACTGCATGATTTAATTGCATCAATTCCGAAGCGGGTGGTTAAAATCATACTTTCTGACGAGTTCACTAATTGTGACCAAGCGCTTAAAATTGATTCCGAACGGAAACCGAACCGAACCGTTTGCTGTTCGTTTCTGCCTGTTTAGTTCCTGATTTGTTTCTGTATTTTGTCTTAAAGTTCCGTTGTTGATTTTAAATTATTTAGGTGTTGTTGGTTATTCATGTGTGTGTTATTTATTTTATCTTTGTTGCCTATTATTTAGCTTTTGTTATTGTGGCAATTTTCCATAAAACCCTAAGCCCCTAGAGTTGGGGAGGGGGACGACCTAAAATATACCGACAAATTACGAGTGACGGAATATCGTAATAGCGAGGGACGAAGAATGTTTGGCACGACATCACATTTCTAAAAGTGAAAGCTAAGTTCTCACACACGTAAATAGCCTATGACTCTTCACTTGTCAACTAGCAGGACCCACCTTCAGAAATGTAGAATTTTTGAAATAATAACGAACGAAAGGAAAATTCGACTGGCCAGTGCCTGGCAAAGCTCAAGAAATACCAAATAATCCTGTAGAAGTAGCAGGCCCGTCATGACAGTTTAGCTGGATTCAGCGAAGTTAATACCGACGTAATTACAGCAATCAAAATTTTCTAGACTCAAAATTTTTTAGATTCGCCTTTTTTCTCGCAAAATTCCCCAATAGAAAGTTTAATTTGTTATCTAGTGATAACCTCCAACGCCCAAACATTAAGCCAGATAAATGACACGTACTTACATTGAAAATAGGGAATGGCACTGCAGGCGGAATTTTTTCGATTTGCCTTTTCCGTCAAATTCAACTACTTCCCTTAAAATTTAATTTCTTTTCTTCCACTCCTACAAACCCAAAAATAAAAAACGTCACACCCGCCTTTCTGTTTTCCATGTCTACCCTAGACTGCGCCGGAATACCAGCGTTTGTTGAAACCTCAGGGATATTTCTTCTTCTTTATCTAATATTAAAGTTTTATCAGACGATTTTGTTCTTTCTGAACTTTCCGGTTTACGGCAGACCACTATCGTAACATTCAGGCCCGTATCCAGGAATTCATTTCGAGGGGGGGGGGGGGTGCCCGCGGATCGGACAAAAAAGACATATATCAGAGGATGAAAAATTATTATTTTGTATGTTTCGGGGGGGGGGACCCCCTAACCCCCCTGGATACGGCCCTGGTATCATTTACAGGGTACTATGACAAAGCAGTATTCTTACATTTACACCAACTCAAACCGCTGGGTTAATACATTTGTTAGAGCTGACGAACTTCCCACTTTCGCTGGATTTCAGGGGGAAATGAAGCAGAAAGTTAGATTCGACCTTTCAGCTTAACTTATTCCATTTTTATATATTTATATAGTTGATTATGTATAGTATTGCATTTATTTTTTTCCCTTTTCTTTTTTATTCCCAATATAACTATTAAGTGATTAAATCATTGAGTCCTGCCAAACATAAATCTGTATAGATTTTTACGTGGCAGGTCTGATATGATATTGATTTTTTTTTTGTTAATTCCATTGTATTATATAGATTATTTTTTTCCATTATATATTATATTAAAATTTGTCAATTTGTCAGACCGCTTGATCAAGCAGTTTCAAGAAACTGCACGAAATCCGGCTCATGCCGGATTCCAGCCTTATATCGGTCCGGCAGGAAAAGCAAGTGAAGTATCCTGAACCAAGGTGTTTTCTTGCCCCCATATCAACACTCATAAGATTTCAGACAAATGTTTTCACTTAAAAAATATTCGTTTTTGCCGGCTTTCAAACGGACTACGTGTCCAGCGCCAATACAAACTTCAGACATGGATTCATAATGTATTTATCTTCGCTTTCGGCCGAATGACGGATGAACTATTTGTCCGGCAATAGCATAAAGTTTAAAAAAAAACTATATATCGACCAAAATCAGATCAAGAATTTTACCGTATTGACCGGATTCCGGGCTAAGCACTTGACCCCCCCCCCCCCCCAGTATCTTTTCACGTATATGACAAAGATTCGTCACAAGGCCGTGACTGTAAAGTTGGGAACAGTAAATTCTGAAAGGAATGTCCTGACAGACTCATTACAAACCCGAAACTTCAGAATGGAAGGTTTACTCTAGCGCCCAGAGCCCTTGACAAAGCTTACTCAGTATTACGACAGTTACGAAATTGACTGAAAATTAAGGGGAGTTGTGAGTAAGTACAGTCATGAATCCTACGATACTGGAATTCCTCCACAAATTAAACTTATCCCTTCTAATCACGGAAGTGACTGTAATGTGATGCAAACTTATCAGAGGCCCTTGGACATTCACATGAAAAAATACGAAAAGAATATCGACGAGAAGGAATCTTGCGGAAATAAGCCGCGAGTGATAAATAAGTAGACCAAAGGTTTTAGTGGCAGCCTAAAAATTGATTATTTATTTGACTTCTCGATCCAGGCAATCAAATCTTGTAGATTTTATCCGCCAGACACCTTGAACATTTTGCTATTTATCGATAATCAACCGCTTGAATATGTACAAAAAATGCTACCGCGTTTTTGTGTTTTTGGAAACTTACGGCCAAATACAGTAACTGCACGTCACTTACAATAATTGCTACAGAAAACTTCACCGACTCCCACACCGGTGTAGCGCCTCGGGGATGTTCGCCAATAATCGTATGCCTTCGTTTTACGAACTAAAACGTAACAGTTTCATCGCTAAAAAGCCGCCTTTTGAGGTCAGATAATAACCTGATCCAAATTCTTACCGCTCCAATTTTTCAACTTTCACTGCCTTTGTGGAAAAAATGGAGCGATGAACTTGTGGTTCGTTGATTTTTTTTTTTTTTTATACGTATCTGGTTATGTGTGATATTTAGGCTAGAATGTGTGTTTTTCCTCTGTGTATATGGCTACGGCTGAATTAAATAAATAAATAAATAAGTAAATAACTAATCAGATTAGAAAATCAAGTTCAGATTCAGCATGCATGTCTAATCTTCATCTCATCTCCAGCCGACTTCAGAAACTTCTTTTACTTTGACCAAATTCCTCCTTTTAGCAGCATTCCAACTGCATGCAGAGCAAAAGAGCTGGTGACACTGAGAGGCGAACATTTCGATCTAGATTTCCGGGTTGTGACAAGTTTTGCTATCTTATCCGCCAAGAAAATAAAGTTCAAAATTGGATTCAGCATGTCTCTTTACCCCGAAACGAAATCTCTAATCGACTTAAGAAGTAACTTTGAGCTTCGACCAAATTTTCGGTTTCGGTGGGATTCCGGGTGAACCGTTTGTCCGGCAAGAAACAAAGTTTAGATATGGATCCAGCGTGCCACCTTACCCCTTAAACAACTATCTCATTAGCTTGAAAAACATAATTGTTACCCTTAATCAGAAACCTACCAGTCGCTACTTGGTTTTTCCGAAAATTGGTCGACAAATTGTATTGATCTGTTCACTCGACAGTCGTCGAATGCATTCTGCCTTTTTGACCCAGTTAATGCCGGTTGGGACTTTAGAGATAACCAAACTGATCGCATACATTTTTTGTTTATCTTTAGTATGTCCAAAAGCTGCAACGGAATGTTTCCTCACCCTATATCGACTATATCCTTGGGTTTTAAAACTTCCTGAAAAATTTCCGGTTTTGGCCGGATTCCGGGAAAACTACTTGTTCGGCAAGAAAATGAAGTTTTAGAAACGGATCAGCATGTCTACTTACCCCTAAATCGAACCTCCAATCAACTTCAGATTAAACTTTTACTTAAAATTAATTTTAAGGTTTTTAAACCTTAATTTGAAACACGGACCTCATCCTTAAATATACAGCTATAGGGTCCATCCACGAAGTTGACCTGTACTTTAACCGAATGATCCTCACACCAATCATGAACAAAATATATCAATCCCTTCGACAGTTATCGTGCAAACGGACAGACGGACGGACAACTTTACGACGTCATAGTTATTCCGTCAATTAGGTTTTGGGATCCCAAAAACTTAGTGATTTGCTCAAGTGATTGTAAGAAAGGCCTTAATCTATGACTCTCTCTTTTTTCAATATTTACGATTCATGCAAATAAGCAAATCTGCACAGCAAGTCTTAACGGTATTCGGGGACCAATTTTGATCAATTTTCCCACTGGTAACTAAGTTTCGCGAGAAAATGCAATTACAAAAAAGGTTCCATGTTTTCCTTTAAAAGTAAACCAAATGCCAAAGCGTGTTTATTTTAAACCAATTTCTCAGACAAAGAAATCTAATCATGGTCTCAAACGACATACTGACGCATTCAGTCTCTTGGGGCTTAGTAATTCCAGTAAAAAAGGACAGAAATACGACGCAGCGTCCACGCAGGTATGCCTTGCCCTTGGGGGAGGCTATGGCCCCAGCCAAGCTTCATGACGCGGCCAAAATGGGAAGGGGGGGGGGGGAAGAGAACCACCTTTGAAAAGTGACGATGCTGATGCTGAATTTCGTAGAAACAGGCTCTTGGCGAGCAAGAAGGAAAGAAAAAGTTCTGTGTTCCTATATGGTCAGATTTTAAAATTTGGATTTAAGCACAAATTCCCGGTAAAAAGTAACAGCATCGCTTATTGCACATGCTATTTACGCCTCCCCTCCAGTATTTCCAGCCGGCAATTAGCCCGTATTTTTTTTTTCAGTTACCGACCCCTCACAGAGCTCCAAGGTTGTAAACTGGGGGTGGTGGTAAGTGACGTCCTCGTCATGCCCCTGTGGGGTTGGGAGTTATGCTTTTGCTTTCGTTGTGTTTTCTCTGCTTCAATTTGCTTGCATTTGTAGCATGGTTTGTTGTAAGCTTTAGCCCCCTGGAAAGGAACGTGAAGTCTCCAATGACCCAGGGCAGCCCTGCATAATGGTGTTCAAGCATCACGAACACCACTCTCAGCCCGTAAACCTAAACTACCCCCGTCCAGCAGGGGCTGGAGGCCAGGCTGGCAGCTAGGGCAGCTGCTAGTGGCTGGATGTGGTACATGACTAAATACTAATTTTCTTTTTGGGATCCCAAAACGTAAGTGGAGGGATACCTATGACATCGCAAAAGTTGTCTGTCCGTCCGTCCGTCCGTCTGTAAGCACGATAACTCTCGAAGGGAATGAGATATTTTGATGAAACTTGATGTGAGGATTGTTTGGGTCAAGGGTAAGATCGAGTTCGTAGATGGACTCTGTAGCCCTATATTTGGGGGTGGGGGAGGGGGTTCAAATTAAAGGACAAACAAAATATATTTAAACAGCTAATGTGATAGTCGATTATGGGTTAAGAAGACACGCTGAGCATGATGGTGACAATAATTTTCTCGCAGGACCAGTAGTTCGTCCGGAATCCGGCAAATACCGGAAAGTTTGTTAAAAGTAAAAGTTTCATTTGAAGTTGATTAAATGTTTGATTTAGGGGTAAGAAGACATGCTGAGCACGATGGTGAAAACCATTTTCTCGCTGGAAGAGTAGCTCGTCCGGAATCCGGCAAAAACCGGAAAGTTGGTTAAAAGTAAAAGTTTCATTTGAAGTTGATTAAATGTTTGATTTAGGGGTGATTACTCTGACATGCTGAGTCTGTATATGATGATCATTTTTTACCCGGACATATAATTAGTCCGGAATCCGGTTGTACCCGCATTTTTTTTTTAAGTCAAAATTTTATTTAAAGTTGATTAGATTTCTTTATAGGGATAAGGAGATACGCCGGTTTCGTTTCTGAATTTTCTTTTTTTTGCTGGACTAGTAGTTCGCTCGGAATTCGGGCGAAACCGCAAATTTGGCAGTAGTAAAGCAGGAAGTTTCGGTCAGTATCGTCAAAATAGATATGGCTTATAGAGGTATAGATAGATAGGTAGATAGAATATCTGAACTCGGTTTTCTCTGATGATTAGCCTGGCGAAGACAAGACCGAATTGTCTGGATCAAATCTTGGATTTTTGGGATCCCATCGACACCTTTGGTCTTGTTCTCCAAAGGAGCGCGGTTAAGTAGCTTTAAAAGAAAGGATCTGACATCAAACCCTAATTAAAATCTTTAAAGTTTAACTGAAAAGCCAACTTATTTTTGTATCATCCGATTGAATACACCGAATTATTTGGATTCTGCTGAGGGATTGTTCTATTTTCCACAATCTGCTCTAATAGTGACGTTCAGAGCATTGACGGCCGTCTCCACAAAGCAGATTCTACTAAGACGCGGAAAATTTGAATCTCAATACAAACGCGGCTTTTCAGTGGCCAGTGATCAGCTTGCGGAAAGGAAATCACTGCGTGAAGAGCTATTTTTCGCAAATCGTTTTCGTCAAGCATACAACACAGGGACAAGCCCTTAGAGGTACCACAAGTCCGACCGGGAAATTCTACTATATGGAAACTGATTACTCTTGAATAGCAGAGCAACGAAGTGACGCATTTTCATCGGGTCTTCAAGCCTCTTTAAAGGCACAGAAAACTTGTCTACGCAACTTTCGGCCATCAAACCGACCTGGGGGGCTTAGATAAAGATACAGGGACTTATTGTCGACAGGACCCCCGTTCTTTGTTATCTCGAACCCCCTCCTTAGTGTTGCCAAAGCTAGCTGGCAGGCCCTTGCCCCTTATGCACTGTAATTATGCACTTATGCACTGAAAAGTTCGCCTTTGGCCGTGTTTCGGCCATAGTATAGGGACAGTAGGCAAGAGGTCGTGCGTTCGATTCCTGCTCCCGGCACACAAACCTTTTGCTTTTTTTTCTACTAACTCAAAAGTGGAATTCTCGGAAACTGCCCGGAAACTGCAATGGTCGTAACGAGAATTTTTCTTACTCTCAATATTCGGCTCAGGGTACATTCTTGATATGTCAGCTAGCCCCCCGAGTCCAGTTTGAGTCAAGTTTTCTGTTCCTTTAAGTGAATAAGTGATGTGTCACTAGACTGTCATATCACGTCCCTTTTCGGTTAAACGTAAATGAGAAAATTGGTTACAGAAACCTGGACGCAGTTCGTGACTATCGGCGAAGTTTTCTTGGTTGGCTACGCGATTTTTCACGCGAAATTGGATATATGGGCGGAAGTTTCGATCGGACATATAGGGGTAAATACACATGCTGAATCCACATCAGATCTTGGTTTTCTCAGACGGCTAGTTATTTGGCCTTAATCTGTTCCTAAATTTAGTAGTAAAACTATTCAAGGGATCTGGTGAAGACAAGACCCAATACAATTGTCTGGAACAAATATTGAATTTTTGGGATCCTATCGAAACCTTTGGTCTTGTTCTTAAAGGACCCCTCTTGCTTATTCTGCCTTTTATAATATGCTTAGCTCCCATATGGGATTATAAGCTACTGATATCCCCAACTTTCTCCGTCGTTTCGTTTCGTAACTACGATTTTTTAGCGCTTTTTCGGCCTTTCCGAGTTTTCCCGTCGTCCAACGAAAAGTGTGCCATAATCTTAACATCCGCTGACAACTCTTTCACATACAAGGATGTGATACTCTTCTGTTTATTACTTCTTTTATTTGCTTAGTTTTCCCATTTTTTAACTTCAAATGTTTTGCGCCCAGCCGCCGCGTCGGAGAGAAGGAAGGCTGGATGTAGTCGACAAGCGCTAACAAGAGAATCGCTAGTTTTAGGTGGAAAGTAATGGTATTTACAAACACGTTTTTTCTGATTCATTTCATAGGGAAAAGATCATTTCTAGTAAGAGTGATGCTTTAACGGCGCGCACAGTTTTCAAATATTCTTCGTCGAACCTCCGTCCCAAAGCAGTCTGAACCGAGTCGATAGGCACTAACAAGAAAATCACTAATTCCACGTGGAAAAAAGTGGTATTTTCGAAAAACGAGTTTTAAGAACCATTTTTATCGTGAAAATATCCTTCCCACTAGGAGTGCTTCAATCACATCTAACAGTTGCATTTCACACAGTCCAGGAGAAGATGCAACCATAGTTTCGGAATCGTGGCAACAGGCCCGTATCCAGGAATTTACTTCGGGAGGGGGGGTCGGACAAAAAAGTACAAAAAAGACATAGAGCAGAGGGAAAATACTATAAAAATGATTATTTTTGTATGTTTCGGGGGGGGGGGGTTCAACCCCCTAACCCCCCGCCCCCCCCTGGATACGGCCTTGCCTGGAAATACACACAAACATAGAATAAAAATAGGTGTCTAGGCGAATTTGACGTCGCTAGCGGGAAAAATTCGCTTCGCTGGGCGAAAATTTCGCGCCGCGCCGTTTCAACTCCGAGTCGAATTATTTTCGCGTCGCCTCAGTTCGCACTGAGGAAATTCAGGAAATCAACAATCAACCTGGCCAACGTAGAGTATGTAACCAGATATAGAGTATATAAGCATAAAGTTGGCTTTTCCCCCTATTTTCATTCTAGTCCGTATCCACGTAAACGTATCTAGTCCTGGCGAATTCCTTCACGTTTTCGCTGCCACTGGAGCATACGAAACGAATTCGCTAAGCGGCGGGAAAGAACAAAATTCGTCGGCGGAAAAATCGCGTTCTGTGGGCAGCTATCTTAAAGGACCAAAGCGAGATTACTTGCTCACTACCTGGAACCGTCTACAGTCTACTGTGATTTTCTCTTTTTTTCTTCTTTCATTTACACTCCATCGATAACATTCTACGTTAAGACTGAAAGTAACCAATTAATTATTCCACTTAACAAAAGCATAATTCTTGAATTCCAAAGTCTCGTTTCTAAATTAAAATGATGGGATCGACTAAAAAGAGGCACGGCACGGCACAACATATTGTAGGAGGCACGAGTACTAAAAAGAGGCACCAAAACTAAAAGGGCTCTTTCAGGCTTCAGAGTGAGAGGTAGGAACAATGTTCTAAAGTGTCTTCTTTTAGGCTCTGGAGTTACGAACTCTCACTTACTTGTCTACCTCTACTACTTACTAATCTCTTCTTATTACTCGTGCTTCTTGCGCCATGCCGTGCCTCTTTTTAGTCGATCCCTAAAATGATTACCGACCCGTGTTAGGACCGAAAGGAGAAACATGCTGAAATAATTAATTTAGAAGAGAAAGCAAATGGAAGATCTGTGAATGGACAAAGTGGAGAACAATTACTGAATTTTTATGTAAACGTTATGGATCGCAATTGCAAGACCCGTGCAACTGAAGGAAGAACACCTGAATAACTTAAAAAAATAAATAACTTAAAACGCAATGTCATCTGGCAGCTGCTTATTCATTCGCAAAATTGTGCGATATATGAAAACCGACTTATTATCTTTCATAAATATATGGAGCAGAACAAAGCCGAAAGTTTATTCGTCGGAGTAAATGGTTCGAAAAGTTAAGTTACGACAGAATAAAAGGAAATCCAATCTCAAGTTCTTATAGCTCTTCTTGAAACGAGTGGAGATGAGAAAATAGGAGCCGCACCATACCAGTTAAATCGAGTGGTGAGGAATCAACTTGAATACTAAACTCCTAAACTCCTACTAAACTTCTAGGAAAAAGGGGAGATTAAACCACTGCAGTTGCCACATTCAGAGACGTTAGTAGCCAAAATGTATTTTTTTTTTGGGGGGGGGGGAGGTATTTATCGACTGGCCGGTCATTTTTATCGACTGTTTTTGCAGAAAAACAATTTTTTTTTAAGAAAATAATTGATTGTTTTTACGAAAAATCGCGGCACTTCGCGCCGACTCGGTTATTTTTTAGCAACTGACCGACAACATGGGAAGGGGGGGAGGCGTCCCCCCAACGTGTGACGCCCCTGGCCATATTATCCTAGACGAAACCAACAGTTTCACATCACATAATTAAAACAAGAGCTGTAAGATAGATTTTCGATCAGCCCAAGCTGACAGCGAATCATATTTGACGGTGCAAAACGGATAAGTCAGCTACATTTTATTAGAGCTATAAATCAGCTTGAGCCTGAAGAAGACCCTTGCCAAGAAGGGCCGAGATATAGCTCTAATAAAATGTAGCTGACTAATTCGGTTTGCACCATCAAATAAGAGCTGTAAGCTCTTAAGGCACTTGCAAGCATACGTAGTAGCTAAAGGTATGAGCTAAGATTTGCGCTGTGTTGAGACACAGCCTTTCGTATTAACGAAAATGTATGGTATAGTCAAAAATATGCCATGCACTTTGCGGTTACAATGCGCACTTCAAGGGGGACTAGGAAGGGATCGACTAAAAGCAGGGAGGGAAGGGAACACGAAAAAGCAGGAAGGATAAGGAAGGGCATACTAAAACGAGGAAGGGGATACTAAAACGAGGAAGGATGTCACCAGAATCCAAGGCTGTGAATAACTGGAAAGCTGTCCCGTTCCCTTCCTCTGTTTAGTAGTTTTTTGAGGGGTCGGCAACTTTTCAAACTCAAAGTTCACCATCCCTTCCTCGTTTTAGTATCCTGACATGGGGAGGCATTAAGTTCAGTGAGGGGTCTTAAACTGTCAAAATTTTAATTCACCTTTTCATTTCTCGTTCTGACGCTAGGTGACTAAAATCCTCCAACGAGGTTGGAGAGTCCAACGAGGGGTCGGCAACTAAGATATTTCAAGTCCACCATTTCCTTCCTCGTTTTAGTACTTTCAAGGTACTAAAACGGGGAAGCAAATGGTGGATTTGAAATATCTTAGTTGCTGACCCACCACTGGGATTTTAGTCGCCTTTGATAGTTGCTGACCCCTCAAAGAAGAATAATTTAAATTTTCCAATTCCTTTCTCGTTTTAGTACTTTCAAGGTACTAAAACGAGGAAGGAAATGGTGGACTTGAAATATCTTAGTTGCCGACCCCTCGCTGGGATTTTAGCCGCCTTTGATAGTTCCCGACCCGTCAAAGAAAAATAAATTAGAGTTTCCAATTTCCTTCCTCGTTTTAGTACTTTCAAGGCACTAAAACGAGGAAGGAAATGGTGGACTGGAGGCATCTTAGTTGCCGACCGCTCGCGAACGAGAAATGAAAAGGTGAATTACAGTTTTGATCGTTGCCGACCCCTCACTGAACTTTATGCCTACCCATGTCAGGATACTAAAACGAGGAAGGGATGGTGAACTTTGATTTTGAAAAGTTGTCGACCCCTCAAAGAATACTAAACAGAGGAAAGGAACGGTGCAGCTTTGAAGTTTTTCGCAGCCTTGAATTCTGGTGACATCCTTCCTCGTTTTAGTATGCCCTTCCTGGTTTTAGTATGCCTTCCTGCTTTTCTCGTGTTCCCTTCCCTTCCTGCTTTTAGTTGATCCCGACTAGGAATCCATTTTTGTAAGCAAAAGCACTGGTACGCAAATGATCATAGGCCCATGAAAGTGTATCTCGAAATTGTTCTTTTGGGGGGATCCCAAAACGTAAGTGAGGGATCCGTATGACATCGCAAAATTTGTCCGCCCGTCTGTCTGTCCGTCCGTAAGCACGAATAATTCTCGAAGGGAATGAGATATTTTGATGAGACTTGGTGTGAGGATTCTTTGGGTCAAGAGTAAAGTCGAGTTCGTAGATAGGCTTTGTGGCCCGATTTTTAGGGGTGGGGGTTAAGGGGCAAGCAAAATATTTTTAAACAGCTAATGTGGTAGTCGATTATGGGATAAGAAGACATGCTGAACACGATGGCGAAAATCATTTTCTCGCCGGACAAGTAGTTCGCCCGAAATCCGGCCAAAACCGGAAAGTTTGTTAAAAGTAAAAGTTTTATTTGAAGTTGATTAGATGTTCGATTCTGAGGTAAGAAGACATGCTGAATAGTTATGCGAAAAGCATTTTCTACCCGGACAACTTGTTCGCCCGGAATCCGGCCCAAACCGGAAAATTTGTTAAAAGCAAAAGTTTTGTTTGAATTTTATTAGATGACAGGTTTAGGGGTATGAAGAGACGTTGACAATCATTTTTCATATATGACATATATGACAATCATTTTTCACCCGGACGTATAGTTTGTCCGGAATCCGGTTGAAACATAAGTTAAAGTATCTGAACTTTCTTTTTTTTTTCGCTGGAGAACTCGGACAAGTAGTTAGCTTGGAATCGGCCAAAACCGGAAAATTTGTAAAAAGCAAAAGTTGTATTTGTAGTTGATTAGATGTCCAATTTAGGGGCAAGAAGAGGTGCTGAATTCGCATATGACAATACTTTTTAGCCGGACATATAGTTCGTCATTGAAGTTGATTAGATGTTCTTTATAGGAATAAGGAGATACGCTGTATTCGTTGCTGAACTTTCTTTTTTTTGCTGGATAACTTGGACAAGCAGTTTAGCTTGGTATCCGGCCCAAACCGGAAAATTTGCAAAAAGCAAAAGTTGTATTTGTAGTTGATTAGATGTCCGAGAACGCCTATCCGTGCTCAACCCTTCGTGAGGGAATTAGCATGTAGGTGGTGTGTGTCCAGAGAGGTTAAGAGGTTCGACGACGATTTTATTAACCCTGGCGGGGAGGGGGGGGGGGGCAAAGATCAGTTTTGAGCCCCTATCTCAATGCTTATTATACAGAAACAAAATTTAATTACTTTTTTGAGGGGAGAAATCAAAGTAATTTTCGAATATACTTTAAGTAAAGTGGCCCAAAAATAGCACAATGAGGAAGATTATTAATCAATCAATAATTTTATTAACCCATATAGAAATGGCACAGAACGTGCCCATACGGAGTATATGAACAAGACCTGAGGTTTCGATGGGATCCCAAAAATCTAATATTTGATCCACACAACTGGGTATTGTCTTCGCCATATCCAGTCTTCGCCAGGCTAATCATTCGAGAAAACCAAGTTCAGATATACCTCTATAAGCCATATCTATTTTGACGATACTGACGATGCTTTACTTCTGCCAAATTTCCGGTTTCGGCCGAATTCCGAGCGAACTACTTGTCCAGCAAAAAATAAAATTCAGAATCGAATTCAGCGTACGGTATCTCCTTATTCCTACAAAAAAAGTCTAATCAATTTCAAATAAAACATTCAGCTTCTGAAAAAAACCTGGTTACAACCGGATTCCGGACGAATTATCAGTCCGGTTAAAAAATGATCGTCATATGCAGACTCAGCGTATCTTCTTACCCCTAAATCTGTCATCTAATCAACTCCAAATAAAACTTATTACTTTTAACAAATTTTCCGGTTTTGGCCGGATTCCGGGCGAACTAGTTGTCCGGGTAGAAAATGCTATTCATATAAGTGTTCAGCATGTCTACTTGCCCTAAACCGATCATTTAATCAACTTCAAATGAAACTTTTACTTTCAACAAACTTCCCGGTTTTTGCCGGATTCCGGGCGAACTACTTGTCGGACGAAAAAATGTTTTACATATTCCTGTTCAGCATGTCTTCTTACCCCATAATCGACTATCACATTAGCTGTTTAAAATATTTTGTTCACCCTTAATTTACACCCTCTCCCCCACCCCTAAATGTAGGGCTACAGAGTCCATCTACGAACTTGACCTTACCATTGAACCAAAGAACTCTCACACCAAGTTTCATCAAAATATCTCATACCCTTCAAGAGTTATCGTGCTAACAGACGGACGGACGGACAGACGGACATACGGACAGACGGACAACTTTTATGATGTCATAGGTATCCCTCCACTTACGTTTTGGGATCCCAAAAACAATAAAGGAAAGAAAAAGAAAGAAAAGAAAAAGAACCGAGTAAACTAAACGAAATGACTATACAAACGCACTATAATACAGATGGCACCTGTCTAGAGAAGAGTCAAACTCGGCACGGCGTTGGCCACAGACACAAAGGGAACGGTAACGCCGTAAAGTTGCTTAACTTTGTGGTTACGAGCCCACGGGGGATGGCCGAGTAGGTACTTAGCATACTTACAGAACAATTTACAAATTGTCCTCAAATCAGTTATGCTGAATAACTTCCAAATAGGAGATAGGGCTAGAATGTGGGGGATTGTATAAGCATTGTAAAGTCTACCCAAAATATGTCTACTATGACGGGTTTTAGCACTAACGAATGGACCGTAAGCTGCTCTAGCCTTCGCGCCGAAATGTCCCAGTAGCCAACACTACTATGAAATACAGGGGGCCAAACCCCCCTATCCCCAGCAGCACCCTGATCTGACCACTGTCTAAACTGGTTTAAATGAACTGGTACGGAGGCTGGACAGAGGCAGGGATCCTAGTACAACAAGTTGCAAAGTCACACATTCCCACGGGATCAACGGCCTTCAAGAAAACGCATAGGCCTTCAAATTGACATCCAATCAGCGAAAAATTCATCGACTTTTCAAACCTGGCCTCGCATACCATAGGCCCTTCTAACTTTGACTCATTGGTTCGGAACTCGACTCTCCGTTCAAGATTAGCTCCAAACTCCTTGGACTTCAGTCAAGTTGTCTAAAGCAGTCCTCACTCGCTGGAGAAGTGGCCGCAAAATCCCGGAGCAATTGAAATTTAACGGATAACGACTTTTTGAACAGGTGAGGCCCTTATTAAAATGTTTTTCAGTAACTAATGACAAATAAGCGGTAGTCCTACCTATCGGGTTACATTCATCCTATATCTTATTTTTAGCAAAAATAGACATTACTACCATGTGCAAGTTTTAATCACGTGAAAGTCAAAGATTTTTATTTTACACAGTCTTGCCTTGCAGTCAATCTGGAGTTGCACCTAGCACGTATGAATGCATCTATTTAGAAATAAAAGTAAACTAGGCTACATATCAATTTTTCACGATAGAAGAAGGTTGGATATCCAACTGTCGTCATCTGCTGGTCTTAATGAATTACTTTGGTGTTGTATTTTAATTTGGACGTGTGAACATTATTTTCCAAAGCATTAGTGAAAGTGAAATTATGACTTCGCTCGTGACGACGACTTGAGGTTTGTCTGTCCGTCCGTCTTTCTGTTCGCTTGACCTTCTATATATTTGTTAGCACGATAGCTCTCGTAGGGGATGAAATATTTTATTCAATCTTGGTCTGAGGATCTTTTGGGTCAAAGTACAGGTCAAGTTCGTAGACGGACCCCGTAGCCCTGTATCTAGGGGAGGGGGTTTCACATAACGAAGTGAAAAAAACAATGTTTTAAGGTGATATGACAGTCGATTCATAGGTAAGAAAACATGTTGAAGCTATATCTGAGACTTTCTCTCTCCGGAAAAGTAGTTAGTGCCAAATCCAGCCAAAACCGGATATTCTGAATAAGTAAATTTTATTCTAAAGTCGTATGAATGCATCTATTTAGAAATAAAAGTAAACTAGGCTACATATCAATTTTTCACGATAGAAGAAGGTTGGATATCCAACTGTCGTCATCTGCTGGTCTTAATGAATTACTTTGGTGTTGTAGCGCTATGTTGTATTTTAATTTGGACGTGTGAACATTATTTTCCAAAGCATTAGTGAAAGTGAAATTATGACTTCGCTCGTGACGACGACTTGAGGTTTGTCTGTCCGTCCGTCTTTCTGTTCGCTTGACCTTCTATATATTTGTTAGCACGATAGCTCTCGTAGGGGATGAAATATTTTATTCAATCTTGGTCTGAGGATCTTTTGGGTCAAAGTACAGGTCAAGTTCGTAGACGGACCCCGTAGCCCTGTATCTAGGGGAGGGGGTTTCACATAACGAAGTGAAAAAAACAATGTTTTAAGGTGATATGACAGTCGATTCATAGGTAAGAAAACATGTTGAAGCTATATCTGAGACTTTCTCTCTCCGGAAAAGTAGTTAGTGCCAAATCCAGCCAAAACCGGATATTCTGAATAAGTAAATTTTATTCTAAAGTCGTTTAGAGGTTCGATGTAGGGTGAGAATACATACTAAATCAATTCCTGAGCACGTGTTTGCCCGGAATTCGGCAAAAACCCGAAATTACTGAGTCAAAGTTTTGTCTGAAGTCGGTCCGAGACAGGCAAGGGTTTCGAAATAGAGATCGGAAAACACGATGGATGGTCTTCACTTTTCTTACTTCTTACACACTTCTTCACTTTCTCTTCACTTTGGTTTCCTGCCGGATCCGAATTCGGCCGGAATCGGCAAACACAGAGTTTAAATGGTAGCCTACTTTTAACATCTTGATCGTTCCCAGTGTCGATGATGGGATTAGATGACAAGCTTAACCGATCTATTTTGTTTGTGTTCCGGCGTGGTGAATATGGTACTATGGACGGAAAAAGGTGAAAACCGGAAAATCTATAGGCCTCGCGTCCTGTCATGTTGTCAGATGTTTTGAATTTCATCAGATGTTTTCAGCTTCGATCTATAGTAGACAATCTTCCTGCTTCATTTTCCTTTCACGTCATACGGCCGGGATTGTCGGGGTCCGGTCAAAATAGAAAATTCCCTAGTTCCAGCAACGTCTTTGTCCAGTTGATCGTGTCGTTATAGGGAAAATAAGCTTTCCTAACACGTAAACGATACGACTGGAATCGGATGTAAACCGGTAGTTTAGTAAAGAACAAAATACTCGGATAAAGTTTAAAAGCGGTATATTTCATAATGCACGATGACGTCTTTAAAAATGATATTCCGGTCGTAATCTAGGCTGGACAGGAGATTCAGACAGAACCTAACGTGAACTGGTTAAGGGGATTACTTACATGATTGTCCGGATAGAGAAGATCCTATCGGATATCCTATCGGATCCGGATAGAGAAGATCCTATTCAGCATCCTATCGAAACCTTTGGTCTTGTTCCCCCTAATGTGCGTGCAGGCATAGCAAACAAAGCGTTCCTTCTGTCCAAGCTGTCTGATAGGTCTACGGATAAGTGAACTGAAACTTTCTCACTGATTCGTTTAACGCCATAGAATTTCATAAAAGAGATAATTAAAATAGAACAGAAAGGGCCCTTACCTAATAGCAAAGGGTTGTCGAAACTAAGTTGTATCGTAATTACATAGAGGCGTGACGCCACACCTATTTGATCTATTTTACCTCAGAAAACGAAAAATTGTAATTTATTCCTATCGGTGAATATATATTTTAATATATATATATAGAGCCGAGCTCGTTTACATTTATAAAACGGCCTAGAGACAATCACATCCTATGTTGGGTCGTCAATCACACGAAGTCGCTTTGTACGTCACGACGTCGCTATGTACGTCACGACTGTATGGAGTTCCGACACAACTTAGTCGACACCCGAAGGGTTGTCCACTCCGGTCAGCTCACATAAAGCGGGTGGCTTGTGGAGCTTGGGTACTTAGACGTCCAACGTCCATAAAATATAAAAAACACGTTTCAAACTTCTGGCTTAAAAAAGTAAAACTGAGTCAGCTTCGTAAAGAAATGAGGAAATTCAAGGTGACGCAATTAACTGGAAACATCAAAGCAGGACCATCCTATGGAGGCCGTTTACTCATTTATCCATAATTAAGGCTTTAGGACGCTCTAGCAAAACAAATCTTGGATCTCAAGGTCTGCTTGGAAGGTACTCTTAACGGATTTAAAGGTTGTCTCAAAACATGGTCTTTTGAATCGAATGTTCAGCTTTTGCTTCATACACACACACCTTCTATTATGGATACATATCAAGGCAAAACAAAATTATCGCCCCAACAACTCTTGTTCTATATAGCAACACAGAAAAATAAAAATGAAAGTAGACAATCAAAATGTTCACAAGGATTAACTATTTGCAAGTTCAGGCCTAACCCTGACAAATATCCTACTGCTATTTATTCCTCGAGTTATTCACATATGGATGTTATTCATATATTTTAATGTTCGCGGAAGGAATTTAGGATTCCCGGTGTCGTGGAATCGGGCGAAAGTAGTGACATTAGTGACGGAAGTAGTGAGTAGTCAATGAGCAGAGAGGATCAGAAACTCCAAAATTATCAATCGAAGGAAGCGAATGCATGTGCTATTTTGTCATAGGCTGTGACACTCTGGTTGAAAGAAACAGAAATTATCATTATAAATTTTATTACCCATCATAATGTATAAATATACAAAAATAGAGTAGGAAAAATAAGGAAAAGCTAAACAAAACACAACACTACGTAATCAACAACAGAATATCAACTATTTCAGAAGTCTATATGTATCACTTGTCGCCCTACACCGCAGTAAACGTTTCTGCATAGCAATTACGGGCTGGGCTACTCCATACTTCCTTGATATGCCGCTGTTGCTTGACCAAGGCGGAAGTCTCAACAGATGTTTTGCAAACTTGTAAAAACACTTACATAATGCTTTAATATTTGACTCAGTAAAGATACACCAGAACGAGGCTAATGCAAGGAAGTGGGGAATAACGAACGCATTATACACTTTACCTAGGCGTTTTTCCGTGCTCCCACAAACAGTTTGTGGGTCGATTGTGGCTCAAAAAGTGTGTTTCCGCGCCCTTTTCTGCGGCCCACAAGTCTGTTTCCGCGACCAACAAGATTTTCGTGGCTCGCTTTGTGGCTCAAATTCGACAAACAACTGGCGAGGTGATTGTCGATTTTGTGGCTCGAAATAGTGTCTAAACAATAAAGCTAACTACTTTTTCAAGCATATAGACTTAAAACTGAGAATACTTTATGTACAGAATGGTAAGGAAATAAGCCTGGAGTTCTATTTATTGAGATTTCACATGAATTTTATTTTTATTTTCCGATATTTGAAATTACCGCCAAAGAAATAGACAAAACTGCGTTTCCGCGAGTTTCAACTAGTGGCTCGACTGTGTGGCACACAATCGTGTTTCCGCGACAAACACTCAGAAGTGTGTGGCCCACAATTGTGTCGAGGAAAAAGGCCTCTAGAGGGATCATGAAGGAGAGAGTAGATTTGGTTTAAAGCAGAAACAGTATTTTATTTTTTACCCCGTCTTAGGAGTCTGAGAAACCTGGCGAGGTTCCTCAGAGTGGATAGTCTCAACGAGACGAGTGGATACCAACTATCGGGCACACTGTGTAGGCTACCGGGCACATTCGGGCATAATTCCGGCAAAGTTGGGCTTAATTCGTGAAAAGTGGGCAATTTTACTTCACCGAATAACGCAAAATTGACCTCGGGCACAGTTTACAGCATTTTTTTTAGCTGGTAACCCCTCGACACAGGAAAAAGTGTTTGAGCGGATTGTACAGGCTGCAGTGTGACTTGCTAATGTGTTGAGTTTCTTTTAATATTTGTTACTTATTTATTCTTGTTTGCTATGGCCACTGGACTTTAAATGTAAATAAAAATCATATCAGAATTCAGACGGGGGAGAAAGATCACTAGAAAACAATGCACACCCAAGATCTTGTGATTTACAACATATGATGGGCCCTTGATACAAGTCACTTTTATTCATCATTTTTCTACGACGAAAAGGTCAAGTCCGGCGGTAACGCTGTGACAGCTGCTTTTGAAAAAATAAAATTCTATTGCTATTCTACACATGTTTACGAATCATAGATTCACTGCGTACATGAAATACAACCTCATATGTTTGAGTTGTGTGACAAGTCAAATAAATAACAGCAGTTTTCAACCCGACTGCAGGGAAAGTTCCGATGAGTAATAAGTGTAAATCATGCAGCTAAGAGAGACAACAAATAACTAAGAATCGTAGGTCGAATTTCAACTAAACTTTGGAAACTTTGCACTCTACAGCGTGGGCTATACAGCCTGGCTGCGATCCAATCTAGAGCTTTTGAGAATTCATCAATCAAGGACTTGTCACGGTTCTGCGCCCGAACTGGCGTTCCGAGTGCTCTACTTCTCAAATTAATTGCTTAAATTCACACAGCGAAGTAGGGATTTTCTTCATTTTTTGTAATATTAACAAACATAAATAATCAGATACTCTCGGCAGAGAGCATAGCACTAATGGGAGTGATCAATATAAACAATTACCTCCTTTAAATTATGAGAAAAATAATAGCAGTTGCCAACTCAAATAAAAATAAAAATAACTGATGAATAGTAAAATATAATGACAGATGACTCTTCCACAACTTTACAAGGTTAAAAAACAACAAAAAAACACGCATTAGTTTTTAGCCGCATTCGGTCACAAACACGGAAACTTGCGGAAAGCTTGCCGGAAACAATAGTCGGGAGCATGCTGAGTGTCGATAACGACAAGCCCGACAACATTTAACATCAGTCTATTGCAGCTAAGGTATTTACCCATATGATATTGGGGAAAAAGAATGAATAGGACCGGCAAATCATTTAAAACTGAAGTATAGGAATGGATCTTAGCTTCTAGTTTCCTAGGAGTGAACAACCCCTCCGCAAATTTTCCTGGGGAACAGGAAGTCATTAACAGGAGACTTAACTGTCATGGCGTCGTTATTGTCCGGTCGTTCACTGCGACTTAAAGGACACGCGTACTACATAAAGTTTCTGCTAATTTGTTCTCAGTAAGTTGAATACTTTAAAACATAGCTATGCTTACAGCAGATATCACAAGGCTTCGGCTGTTGTTTGACCTTTTTCGATGATTTCCTTGGCCTTGCATGGCGCACATGGCAAAATTTGCATAATCAGTCTTCTGACCAATACGCTTCGCACAATGAACGGAGGCCTAATAATTCATGTAAAGAGAACAAACTTGGCAAGCGTGATGATCAGTGTACTGCCATTAGAGGAGATAGGATACACTTATGAGCTGTACGATGATGGGGGTAATCAATAATATGGAACATGGATGGAATACTGCTGAAGTAAAATAAATACTTGTGATAGATACGTCTGAAAACGGCGGAGAAACCACTACCGGCCACAGGACTGAATATTGTAAATACAAATTTACACATTATTAGATATAGTTTGATTTTAAATTTTTCTCCTTGTTTAGCTGGTCGCTTCCACTTTTAGATAAAGAATAAGTGTTTTTTTTCATGAATATATATTTATCAAGTTGAACAATAACAAATGAGTCAATGAATGAAATATGCAGAAATTCTTATCGACCCGTTGCCCAAGTGGGTCCCTGCGTTGGCTAGTTTAGTGATCAGTGCGTTCGATGAGGATAGTGAACGCACATTTTCTTCTCGAGACGGTTGCAGGTTTTCAAGCTGAAATTATGTTCTAATCCCAAAGCGAAACTGCCAAACACACAGCTGCTTTTCTTATTTCTTTCTATTCACACCAGCTAAATATTTTGCTTTCTTTTTTATTTTTGTTTTGCTACAGCCAGAAGTTTCATAACAGATAACACGAGGATGCGCGGTTTCAACAGATAATGCGTAACATGTAACACTTCGAATGTTATCTGTTGTGTTTGAAAAGGTTATGCATGAAATGTTATGTCATGATGTCGGAAAACTCAGCAGATACTTTTTGGCGGTTTTTCGGTTCTTCTTGATGGTAACGCTTATTATGCATAACATTTTGAAACACAACAGATAACATCCGAAGTGTTATCTGTTACGCATTATTTGTTGAAACCGCGCACCCTCGTGTTATCTGTTATGAAACTTCTGACAGTGTAGGAGCTATTTTGACAGGATCCAAACATGTAATACTCCGCAAAGATAGATATAATATTAACCTGTAAAATACTGACGTGAACTGCTTAAACGAATTCGCCTCGTCGGGATCACTGTACCTATAGCCCGCTTCTACAATTGCAGTGGTTTGAAAACTAAGTTTACTAGCCCACTCTGTAGCTCAATTGTAGAGCAGGGGCCTGGTGAGCAAAGGTCAGGGGTTCCAATCCCGCCTGAAGAGCACTTTTGTCTTTCGGTTCGGTGTTTATATTCCAGCCAGGTACTTACAAATGACGTCATCTACCATCTCTCGATCATACCGAGTCGCGGTTTGAACTAACGACTTCAGTGTGGGTGCATTTTATAAGTGGTTGACTGAAATACAAAAATGTTCCCCAGCCGGGATTTGAACCCAGGAACGTCGCTTACCAGGAACCTGCACTATTATCTAAGCTACCGAGGGGCTTGTGAACATAGTTCGAAAACCACTACAGTAGTAAAATAGAAGTCGGCCATAGGAAAAATGATCCCACTCGAAGTCAAATTCACCTAAACAGATCACATCCCCAAGTCACGAAAGATAATCTGGGTGATCTAGTTATAATACTGCGAATGCGAGAACGCTTCCAGGTTAAAGGGGGACTCGAAACAAGCTGTTTCTGCTTAAAACCAACGTGTCTGTATATTGTTGTACCACAGCAACCTTTGCCTTCCCTCCTCGAAAGTCCGAAAACACTTAGCAATGTAATGTCTATGTATTTTTAAATAACAGTATGTAATAAGCTCATGCGTTCGAATATCTTCAATAGCTCTTTTAATGTTTATTTCTATTCTTTCCCAAAATTGGTTGTTGTAGGACAAGACTACTTCTTGCCTGAAATATTGGCAGGTAGCCTACGAACTGTGACCCAAAAGACAAGGTAGGTAAGCAAAAGCTGGAGATTGGATCAAGACAAATGCGTTCAGGTCTTGATACGAAATGTTCAATACTAGAATGGGTAACGGGTAACGGGCCAACGTACTGAATATCATCTATGCCCCCCTTATCTGGTAATCTACACTGAAATCTCTAGAGGTGGATATTACATTAATATGTTTGTCTATATAATAATAATAATAATAATCTGTATTCAAAGCCAGAGGCCATATACATGAACAGGTTGTACACTGATTAAGCAACAGAATTAAACAAAATATAACACAAATTCAACTTCTATTGTCACGAAACTTCACTCCTTCATCAATAAATCTACACACAAATACTCTTTGAGCCCAAGCTGACTTAGAAACATTTATTCAAACAATGTTACAACGGATACGTCAGCCACGATTCTTCATCAGATTTACAGGTTTGCTTCCTTCCCCGACGTTGACCCAGAGGATTGACAGCCTGACGAGGACCCTTGCTAAGAAGGGCCGAAATATCGCTGATGAAGAATCGTAGCTGACGTATCCGTTGTAAACATTGCTTGAATAAAAAATCTACACACTTTGCATATTATCTGTGCCGATGTACAATCCAAGATGTCTGGAAGCCACAAATACCCCCCAAGCACAGACACCCTTAAATCAGAAAGCTCAAGACACGTCAGCAAAAAGTGCTCCAAGTCATCATACCCTTCATTCCATAAAGGGCAGGGTGTCACTAAACTCGGTTTTCCATTTTTCCCTTTTAAAAATTTAAGTTTCCTATGTACTGGTAGGCAATTCCCTCTCAACTGAATCCAATATCTGAGGTACTTACTAGGCAAATTTACTTTAAAATAATACTCCGCTCCAAAAATATATTTTACAGATTTATATAACCCTAGCGATTCTGACCTTTCAACCGCGCCCCGTCATTGCTGGCTCTCCTGGTCCGCAAAATCTCATTCACCTTCTTAATTATTCCACTGTGATCCGTTGTTGGTCCAAGGCCATCATTCCACACAAATGATAGCCCTACTTCATCCAGCAGTGCTTTAATCTCTTTGAGGTGTCCCTCAAAACCCCACCAGTGATGGGCTTTTGAGGGTTGAGGTTAGGCTAGGTCTTGAAGAGGGTCCTTGGGACCTGGTGAAGAGCGTGACAAAACTGTCTTAAAGCACAACTCTTACTAGAAATGAGAAAACTTTTTCCAAAATACCATTACTTTCCATCTGAATTGAGACATTTTCTCGTTAGCGCTTGTCGATTCTATCCAGCCTTCCTGCTCTCCGACACGGCGGCTGGGAGCAAAACATTTGAAAACTGAACGTACCGTGGTTAAAAAGTGGGAAAACTAAGCAAATAAAAGAAGTAAAAACAGAAGATTCTCATATCCTTTTGTGTGAAAGAGTTATCAGCGGACGTTGAAGATTCCGGCAAAGTTTGCTTTGTGTGACGGGCAAAATTCGGCATGGGCGAAAAAGCGATAAAAATTCGTAGGCACAAAACGAAACAATGGAGAAAGGCGAGGATTTTGGAAGCTTACAATTCCAGAACGGAGCTAGGTATATTATAAAAGTCAGAATAGGCAAGAGGGGTCCTTTAAGACCGGCGGGCCTGACCTTATTCTCCACTCTCTCACCAATCAACAATATGAGGGGAAGGAAATGCCCTGTCTTAATCTCAACTCACGTTCCTGTTGTCGACAGAATGTTTCTCTTTGTTTGAAAAAAAAAGGCTTGCCACTAAAAATTCACTCAAACAAGAATGAGAAGAATGAGAGATTACCACAGAGTCAAAGTAAAACCACATAACTGTTTTGTTAAAAAAAATTATAGCAGTAGGCTTTCCTCCATCTCGGTTGAAATCGGAATAACAATTTCGATGACGATGAAACATAAATTTAATAAATTCTTACCTACCAATAGAAGAAAACCTAATAATAGAATGATACATAAGGGTCCGAAGACCCCACCCTCCAAAAAATAAAAAGCTCGCTGGTGTGACGGCTGTTTTATCTCTGAGAAAATGCAGTGGTCCCCGCAACCCCGGAAAGTTCCCAGCATGACTCTAAGTGCCGAGCTGCTGGTATCGAAAACTTGGCCAGGATTTACTGATGGCGGAAGCAAGCAGAATACGAAAGCCCCAGGTTGCCATGGGGGTTTCCAGTGTTCCTTGCAACGGCCGAGTGAATAATGATTTGGCCCGTCTTTATTTAAAAGCAAATTTGGGTTGGGAGGAAAGTGAGTGTTCGGTTTCTAGGCGGATAGTTTGACATTAGTTTTTTTTCTCTGAACCTCTGAACTGTTCTCGCTTCTCAATTCTAGATTCTCGTGCACATATCTATATGACGAGGGCCAAAACACGCCAGTGATCGTAGGGACGGACAAGTCCCGTCACCAAAACAAATCCTCAAAATTTAGTAAAATCCTATTTAAACCAATCAACAACGTTTGTTGTGGTGACGTTTCTGATCTTCGCTAGGAACACGGCAATTCTTCATCGACACGAAGAGTTAGTCATCAAGAGTATTAGCCTACCATTTTTTGCTCTTGTCGCTTCTCCGTTCGGGAATCGAGAAGTGACTATTGATAAAACTTCTCGAGTCTAGAGCTGTAAAATCGCAAAGCTTTCCCCGTTCTCGATTCTGACAAAAACACAAGAAAAGGAGAATGGGCTTCACTTCTATAGTAATAACAAGACCAAAGGTGTCGATGGGATCCCAAAAATCTAATATTTGATTCAGACAATTGGGTCTTGTCTTCGCCAGCTCCAGTCTTCGCCAGGCTAATCATCAGAGAAAACCAAGTTCAGATATACCTCTATAAGCCATATCTATTTTGACGATACTGACAAGACTTCCTGCTTTACTTCTGCCAAGTTTCCGTTTTCGCCCGAATTCCGAGCGAACTACTAGTCCAGCAAAAAAAGAAAATTCAGAAACGAATCCAGCGTATCTCCTTATCCCTATAAAGAACATCTAATCAACTTCAAATAAAACTTTGAATTACAAAAATTCCGGTTACAACCGGATTCTGGACTAATTATATGTCCGGGTAAAAAACGATTGTCATATACAGACTCATCCTCTCTTCTTACCCCTTAATCTTAAACTTCTGCTTTTAACAAATTTTCCAGTTTTGGCCGGAATCCGGGTGAACTAGTTGCTCGGCGAGAAATTGTTTTTCCCCATCGTGTTCAGCATGTCCTTTTACTCCTAAATCGAACATTTAATCAACTTCAAATGAAACTTTTACTTTTAACCAACTTTCCGGTTTTCACCGGATTCCGGACGAACTACTTATTCGGCAAGAAAACGGTTTTCACCATGGTGTTCAGCATGTCTTCTTACCCCTAAACCGAACATTTAATCAACTTCAAATAAAACTCTTACTTTTAACCAACTTTCCGGTTTTTGCCGGATCCCGGACGAACTACTTGTCCGGCGAGAAAATGGTTTTCACTATCGTGCTCAGAATGCCTTCTTACCCCATAGTCGACTATCACATTAGCTGCTTAAAAGTATTTTGTTTGTCCCTTAATTCGAACCCCCTCCCCCACCCCTAAACGTAGGGCTACAGAGCCCATCTACGAACTTGACCTTACCCTTGACCCAATGAATTCTCACACCAAGTTTCATCAAAATATCTCATTCCCTTCGAGAGTTATCGTGCTTACAGACAGACGGACATTTTTGCGATGACATAGGTATCCCTCCACTTACGTTCTGGGATCCCAAAAACACGCAAAATATGAGGATTGAGATCAAAACACAACTACTGGGTCAGGGAAGACAATATTTGGGGAAATATAGAAAGAGGGATGGTCCTGATTGTCCGATGCGTGGAGGAGACAAAAATTTTCTCTACCTGATCGGATGTGGAGTTCAAATGACCGGGACACAAGTTTTGGGGGAAATAACGGGGCTAAAGAGGCTTATGAACATAGCTATGTTGCATTAAGGTAATATATTTTTAATCTGTTTGATATACAATGTATTGGTTTTGTTGTGAGTCGATATATTTTACACTGTGGTTGTGGACTCAATATTTTTTCTGTTATGGCCTATGGTAATCTACACACAAGAACAATCAGAAGCAATCGTTACACAGAGTGGGTAACAAACATAAGAGGTGCTCTAGAACCGAATAAAATGACGCATCAACTTGTTGCCCCAGTTACTCAGATAGCAAATCGCCAATACCGATTTCGGACCATATAGCCAAAGACAACAAACCACTTCTCTCAGGGGTCCAAGCTCGATTTGCTTCCTAACG
The DNA here is from genome assembly GCA_030848855.1 of Branchinecta sandiegonensis. Lineage (NCBI taxonomy): Eukaryota > Metazoa > Arthropoda > Branchiopoda > Anostraca > Branchinectidae > Branchinecta > Branchinecta sandiegonensis. The sequence continues at coordinate 5,867,440 of JAUPMV010000016.1, read as the reverse complement.
AGCCATTTGGCAGATTCTTTTTTATGGCTTTAATGTCTGACGATGAAACTCGGATTTCAATTTTTTAATTCAATATGTTGCCTCGCAATCTTCAGCGCTTAAACATTATACAACATCTGTCCTTCCAAATAACTATTATTCGTCACCAACCACCATCCACGACCATCTGCTTCCTTTAGCCCGACTCCTTTGACACCGGTTACAGTTCCAGCAAGTGCGATCCAGCTCAATTGCTTCCTGATGAGCCATTTGGCAGATTATTTTTTTTTGGCTTTTTTGTCCGACGATAAAACTTGGATTTCAATTTTTTAATTCAATTTGGAATTCAATAGAAGGAATTCAAATCCTCCGTAGATGCCCGAAGCATTCTGATTTAAGAAAAATTTATCTAGATGGTGTAATTTTGTCACTTCCCGAAATTTTGAGCAATACTAACCCTACCGTTATTACTCGAGTGGGCGTGTATATAGACACATGTTTAGAATTAAAAAGGAGTCTGATTGTTTAAGTTATATTTTTTTTGTTTTTTTTGTGTATATGGCCCTTGGGCTTTTGAAATATACTGATCTATCTATCTATCTAAGTTGCCTCGCAACCTGCAGCGCTTAAACATTATACAACATCTGTCCTTCCAAATAACTATTATCGCCACCGCCACCATCCACGACCATCTACTTCCTTTAGCCTAGTCACATTTCCCGGGATCGACTAAAAAACGGCACGGCAAAGCATGGCGCAGGAGGCACGAGTAATGAAAAGAGATTAGCAAGTAGTCGAAGTAGTCAAGTAAGTGAGACTTCGTAACTCCAGAGCCTAAATGAAGGCACGTTAGAACATTGTTCCTACCTCTCAGTCTGAAGCCTGAAAGGGCCCTTTTAGTTTTCGTGCCTCTTTTTAGTACTCATGCCTCCTACACTATGTCGTGACGTGCCGTGCCTCTTTTTAGTCGATCCCATATTTCCCGACTCCTTTTGACACCGGATAAAGCCCTACAGTTCCACAAGTGCGATATTCACCGCCCTTGTCTCCTCCTGCCAAAAACGAAAATCGTAAAAATAGCAAACTGGACTGCCAAGAGCGTTCCTTTCCCCGTGGGCAGATCCTTTGCATGTGAAAGCATTGAAATTATTTTCAAGCGCTCTCGCCTCTCAGTGTAAACCGTAAGTCTAGACAGCTGCATACTCGGAATATCAACACGAACTGATTTTTTTTAGTTTTTAGGCTAAATGACACTGCGAAGGGCCTATAGAAACTACCAGTCCATACTCTTAAAGTTTGACCGAAAAGGGATGAGATAAGACAGTCTAGTTAGGACCCATCGCTTATTCACTTAAACAGGCTTGAAGACCCGATGAAAATGCGTTACTTCGTCGCTCTGTTATTCACGAATAATCGATTTTAATAGTGGAATTTCCCTGTTGGATTTGTTATATGTCTACCTATGTTGCATGCTTGACGAAATAGATTTACACAAACTTGTGTTCAGGTACTAAGCAGTCTTTACCAAGGTTAGAGCAGATGGTGGAAAATAAAAAAATCCCTTAGCAGAATCCAAATATGCAGTGTGTTAAGTTGAATGATATAAAATTAAGTTGTCTTTTCAGTTAAATTTTAAAGCATCCGTGCCAGGAACTATGACCACGCAATCCTTTTCTCAGCTCCCGTTGTGTATTTTCAGTTCAATGAATCCCCATTTTCACTGGGTTTCACAGGACTGGAATTGTTTCCAAGCGCTTACAGTTAGCTGTAAGTCTAGACAGCTGCATGCTCGGAATACCACACAAAACTGATTCTCAAATTCCTGGGCTAAGAGCATAGCCGATGGACTATAAAAACTACCAGTCCAGTAATCCCGTAGCATCTTTCAAAATTTAGGTATTTTTTGTGGTGTTTAAAACAGGACTCGGGAATCAAATTTCATACTTTTTTTTTTAGCAAGTCTTCCTTCCCTCAGATACAAATTTTAATAAATTTTTAGCCATTCGCGCTCATACATAGCCATACGCGAAACTATTCGCGTCATCTAGCTTCCAACAATAAACCCATGTTTAGTTTTAGTTGAAGGTAGATAATTGATGGATAACTGAACGTATGTTTTGTGAAACTACGGTCTTATAAATGGCAGAGTGTATACCAATTATTTATTCATTATTGCATTTTATTTACTCGACAGCTATGGTGGATATAAATAAATGAACTGAATTTTCTTTTAATTCCCCGTAATAACTGGAAATTTTTTCTACATTTACCAATTCAAGCTTCTCAAAGCAGTAAGTATTACCACATTCATTTTCTCAGCTCTCATTGTGTATTTTCAATCACCCATTTTCACAAAATTTCACACCAGGATAGAGAGCCGACAGAAACAGACAAGTACGTGGATTCAATACTCTATATGACTAAGTCCAAAATACGCCAGTGCTCCTCGGGAAGAAGGAGTAAACGTCCCCGTAACGACTCAAACTCAACAACTCAAATCCTGTGTCAAACAATCACGGCGATCTTCGGGAACAGCTGTGATACCGGAGGTGAAACCGCTTCTGGCTCTTCCGCTAGGTACCCGGCGATTTTGCATCGGTAAGGAGAGTTAGTCATCAAGAGTGAGTATTTAGGTCGAACACAACCAAATACTCACTAGAATGGTTTCGATCTCAGAAACACGATCGGACAGATCCCACAACCCAACATCGACCAGAAATTTCACTATAATCATTTTTGCAGGTAAAGCATGTCTGGAAGAACTTCAACATGGAAACGGCCGCCAACGCGAGTGTACGACTACAACTACAAATATGGTGAACAGTACTACAATCCCCAGCTCTCACATATCGACAGGGTAAGTCAAATCTCCAACTTAAAGTTTAACTGAACAGCCAACTTATTTTTGAATCATTCAACTGAATACACTACATTATCTGGATTGTGTTAAGGAATTGTTTTATTGTTCATTATTTGCTCTGGTATGACGATCAGAATATCTACAGCTGTCCCAACAACGCAAAATTCTACTATGACGCGAAAAATTAAAATCCCAATAAAAACGCGGCTTTTAGTGGCCAGTCGTGAGCTAAGTGACCACTGCTCACTGCGTGAACACTTGTTTTTCGGTAAATAGCTTTCGTCAAGAATAAACGCACGTACAAACGCAAAGAGGTAACGCAAATTCGGCATGGAAATTCCACTATTTGAAAACTGATTATACGTGAATAGACGGAGCAACAAAGTAACGCATTTTCGTCGGGTCTTCAAGCCTCTTTAAGTGAATAAGTGATGGGTAACTAGATTGTTCTATCTCAGCCCTTTTCAGTTAAACTTTAAAGCACAAGTCGTAGTAGATGCACTTTCTATTTCAATATTCTAACGACGCGATTCCTTTGAAGTTCCACAGGATTTTTGAAATGCCGTCTCGGCTCTTGGGAGTCACTTGGGCCCATTTGCTTTGATTTTTTGGGCAATGAGCTCTTCGTAATTCGGAACTGGAAGCCTGACCGGCCTCGAAAAAAGCCGGACATGCAAAACTCAGAAATTGGTACAATGCCGTTAAAATGGATCAAACGACACAGGAAGTTCAAATTCTCAGGAAGGCAACTGGAGAGAATGACAGGGGAATGATAAGGGCGTGGAGTGAATCAGCAGCCTAATATAGGTTCGACGGATCCTTTACGCAAGCAATTCTAGCGATCAGCGTTGAAAAAGTTGATGCTTGGATACGCCCGATTTCAATGCCGTACCTGAAAATTCTCAGCGTAAAATCGGATACCGATTTTTTAGTCAGAAATGTAGACCATCCTCAAAACGATTTACTGAAATTAACAAATACTGCCAAATATTTAGCAGTTTTTCTTTTACTTTTTGTTCTTAAAGCAGATAAAAAAAATATTTGCATTTTGCTGTGGTAACAGATACATCGACAGTGCCCAGCAGGGTGCATTCTCGATCTTCGTTGTTTGTTAGGGTAAAGAAGTGAAGTAGGTTACGACTCTTTAATATGGGGTAGCCCCCCTTAGGGCATGTGACGGCTTTACAGAACGGCCTCTGTTCACATGTGATTATGGTGTTTTGTCACTAAAATTCTCTCTTTCTCACGGTCGTGCCGAGTCTTGGTTTAAGAAAGCGTGAGAGCCCACAGATTGCGAATGCGGCTCTAAAATCAACTCTTTAAGCTCTTCCGAATATTCGCTCCCCAAATTTCCTAAAGGGTTCGAGGAACAAGTACAATGCAGCACTGTTTATCCCCACTTTTATTTTATTTATTTATTTATTTTATTTCAAATAAGGCCAACATGGGCCACAAAATAACAAAAACACACTCAACAAACAAACAAATGTAAATACGAGGTCACTTATGCTTTTCTCTTTTCCAACTTTTAATTCGTTCTCCTTTTCGAAATCAGCCTCTTTTCTGCAAAAATACAGAGATTTCGTGTTGTTTTCAAACTGCGGGGAAAATTTTGAAAAATAAACCCTTTTCCAGCTTTTGACAAAAAGAACAGATGGTGTTCAAAGAGTACGCCACATACAAAACATTTCAAAATGAACGTCTTTCTTCTCCCCGCCCCCAGACGAAAGTGAGTAGAACAGAAAATTGTAAAGTAGAATGATCCAAAATAAAGTTTTACACTTTGAAATAAAAGTAGACGTGGAAGCGCTGATAAGGCGTCAAGCAAGAATTAATTTTAATAATTAATAATTAATTAATTTTCACCAGCTTAGGCTACGCCGTCAAAGCGGACCAAAGAAAAACAGCGCTCAGAGATAGTACATAAAGAGGAGCATTATTTTTTAAGCGAAACATTCTAATGACACTTATTACTGTTTCTTTCCTAATAATCGTAAAACTAATTACAGAAATAAGACATGTCATGTAATCTGGTTTATCAACGAAATTTACCGGACCAAAAATATGGAATTGTGCGCCAAATAATTTGAAAATTTCTAATAGTATACCAGTGTTCAAAGGTAATATTAAAAGCTTTTATTAGAAAGTACGACTTAAGAAACTAACTTCTTCTACCGATGGTTCTTTATGTTTTGTTTGACTAATTTAAGTCTGTTTTTCTTTTGCCTTCCTTTTTTTCCTTGTATTTCCTTTTCTTGCGACACTTGGGGTGGTGTATCTTGGTTTTCGTTAATAAACAAACTGAAACTGAAATAAGCCGAGCATTCGCGCATGAAGCGAGACAGTGAGATAATCCCTCTTCCTCAATCTAATTACGCTGTCAAGACAACCGAGTTAACATTATGGAAAAATTTCCTCCAAGTCCAATAAGTTCAGAGATTTGTTCGTTGAGAGTATGAAGCAAGTCAGACCTTTTGGCAAGTCATTGTCTTAAGTTTAACGTTGCAATACAATGCTCCGAACATCGAAATTTGTCAACGAAGAAGAAGAATAAATGCGCCGCAACAGGGCTCCTATCTTAAGATGAAGAAAATCAGAACAGGGGACCTGCCTTCACGGCGGGTCGTACTTTTCTCGAGGAAAAAGAAGCAAAGAATATAGTCCAACGAGCGTGAGTTTACTCTGGAAATATTGCGAGTTTTTGAAAATCATGTTTATAATTTTCAGAAAGAACGCGGAGTAGCCGTCGAGCCCCCTGGTGCCAAGACATTTGCTGAGCGCTACGCCGAGAAGCCCTTCTACGGGAATGCCAGAGACTTCGACAAGTAAGTTATATGTCAAATAGGTTTACTCTATTATTGTACCGGGTTTTGTCAATTGACCTTGTGAGTTGTGTCCCTTGCTGTGACCCTCCCAACATTTGGCTAGTAACGCCTCTAGCTGTAACTTTTCAACAATCTACGTGTTTTCTCTCAGCGCTGTCAATTTTTTCTGACGGAACCTGTGACTTTTGGCCGCAAAAAATAGTGACACAATGGTGCCTATGAAAATGGGCCGTTTTCAGCAACTATTAAGGAGAAATCTCGCTTTATCATCTTCATAATTATACGCCTCATTTTATGCTTCAGTTCGCCTTGTCGACGAAACGAAAATGTATAACAAATCGTAGAATTCTGCTATTAGTGGCAACACCGATATGAAATAATTAATCTCTCTAAAAGACCGCTACTAGGTGGCATCTGATTCGCTAGAAATGTAAAAGATAGGTGATGGATAAGGGTTGCATTGTTAGAAACAGAAGTGCCCGGGTCGCAACACTATTCATTTTCAAATGTCTACAGTAGGATACGGTTGCCATTTCACTAAACAAAAATTCCCTACAAAAGTAGTAAATATGTAGGATACAGCCAAAGAAGACTGAGTACCTAAACAAAAATTCTATTCAAACATTATCTCAGTTGGTATCGGAATAATAAAGCTTGAAGGCTATTAAAGAATATACACCTCGCTGCGATCGGCAGATATTTTTCATAGCCTGCCTCACCTTCCGCTCGGACAGGTTGTTTTCAATCATTATATTAGATTATTGTATTGCTAAATTACATAATAACCTATCATGATAGGTAACCGCCCATGAGAAGCCATAAATGCACTGGCACTGGGCGGTTACCACAAACTACTTCAACTTATCTTAAACAATAACTTAATTTCATTTCAACACTAATTAATCACTTTTTTTGTTCCTTTTTAACACAAAAAAAGAAGAATAAATAAATAAAAAAAAAATATAGGTAATAAAAAGAGAAATAATAACTTATACCTTCATTCTCTGAATCGTGACTCCTCACCCCTCTAACAAAGGCCTTTCTTCTAATACGATATCCATCGATGTTGGAAATTAATCTTTAATGCTTTCTCCTCTTATTTATGTTTCAACAGAATACAGGATCTGTTTAGTAACACCAGACATAGTTTGCAGTGAACTTTGCTTAAAATGTTTTCTTGTCCTTTAACAGCAAAGGGCGATTCGGGAGCGCAAGAATTAATGGAGAGCCATTCCCAGTAGACCACATTCGACCTTCGTCCTGGATTACTTTCGAAAACAATTCTCTTTGCTTTTGAAAGCCCGCGGAGTGCCAACACAGCTATGGAAAGTTAGGTAGTCTTAGGCGAAGTCAAGAAAACAGTCAGCGCATTAACTAATGAAGCTTTCCAGACCACAAGAACCGCCCTTAAACAAACAAGGAGTACTTAGAGCGGACCACAAAAATGGTCTTTCTACCACACAGACAATGATAACCATCCCTACTGCCGCTATGAACGTTCAAAACCTCAAAAAAAAAACACCGTCGAACTATGAGCAAGTTACAAAAACAAACCAAATTTCCTAGGTTTGAAATAATTCGGACTGGACTAAATCTCCCCGATTACCCGGGACAGCCGTTATGACACGTAGGGAGCCAAGGATCAAAATAATAGTAAGTAAGTAATTTATTTATGACCCGCCATTTTGAAAAGGCGGAGTAAATGACAAAAGTAAAGAAAATAAACAAAACACATATATACACACAGAAAAAGACACTTAATTTTTAATCTTCGGTCAGGAAGCAGTGGACGACATCGTGTGCTGGTTGGGCCTTGTTGTCCATGAGTTTTGAAAGTGATGACGAAACATCCAAAAGGGTAACATTTGCGTCTTGAATTTTGAATTTCTCCGTCAATGTATGGTTATGACATAATTTCGACAAGTGGAGGAGGTGCTTTGCATATTTAAAATAACATGATCTCATCTTTTTAATCTCCTTCTTTCGCAGAACATGAGTGACGCCAGAACGAAATAGTATAGAAGGAGCGCAGAAGGTGCTGTACAAATTTCCCAAAGCTTTACGATTATAGCGCCCCCGGTTGGGGACGATGCGCCCATAGGCGCTACGGATCGACTTATAAACTTCTTGAACAACCGATGAGCAAAATTTTGACAATGAAGATTTGAATGTTATGCCGAGCCACCGTAGAGAGTCTGTTGATTTGACGATGAACGATCCAAGAGATATAGAAGCTTCAGATGCACTCGAACAATTTGACGAAGGGTTGAAATGCAGGTACTCACATTTTGAAAGGTTAACTTCAAGGCCAATTTTCAGAAGTTCTGACGACAGCTTACTTACATTTTTTGTGAGTGTGGATCGGCTACGGCTTACTAAGAGCAAGTCGTCCGCATAGGCTATGTAGCTGAAGGCATAATCTTTATAGAAGTAAGCAGGAAGCAAAGAATCGAGACAAAAAGATATGGCCGATTTGAAGATGTAGGGAGATAAGACTCCCCCTTGGCGAACACCAGTTCGGACAGAAATAATCTCTGACAAGCTACCTTGCCATTTGAACCTTACTGAAGAATGACCATAATTTCCATCTAATGCTCCAACTGTTTATTTACAAAGGCAAATAAATTAAAAAACCAAGACCAGTGTGGTACCCCTGAAGACGTACAAAAACTAATCAATTAAGTCGAATAATTCTTTGCTAATCGAACGTGGAAAATTTCGTCATCAGGAAAAGAAGACGTTCTGCGTGGGTTTTCTCGAGCCAAAAGAGCAACCCCGCAATCAAGTTCAAATCTAAATAATATGGTGGCTTCCGATCAGTAAGAGAAGGTAAACAGAATGTTTGGACTAGGTCTTTAATCCCAAAACTTCGGCTTTTGCTTCACGAAAATCCACCATCTGTTGTGGTCAGCGTCAGTATGAGGTAGGATTTGACGCATCAAACATTCCTGACCACAATAGCGACCCATTTCGATGAAGACAGACAAAAGGATGAAAGAAGGCACCTCACAGTCTCACACTACATATGGTGTTTCTGCTAAGATGACCTGAGATAGTTGACTACTTTACAATTTAGCTATGCTTACAGGAATTGCACAAAGCTTCGGTTGTTTTAGCCTCCTTCCACGTCCCTTGCCTTAGATGACAAACGTGACAAAATTTGCATAACCTGTCTTCGTACCAATAAGCTTCTCGGAAACAACGGTCGGGAGTCTGCTACGTTACGTAAAGAGAGAAAATGTGACAAGCGTGATAGGCAGTATAATGCCAATATAGGAGATAGGATACACTTATGAAACGTACAATCTCGGAACGAGAATGGATGGAAATGTTAATGAACTAGAATTAGTAGGCTACGACGGATCCTTCGACTGTTATAAGGCCATCCCTAAAAGTCACAAATATGTGGCTGTTAATTATTCAAAGATGCTTTTTACTACTCCTGGAGGGAATTCAGGAATCCCGACATCACTTAATCGTTCAAAATGAGTGACAAGCGTGAAGCAGGGGTGGGGGCCGGGGGGCGGGGACTGTTATGAAGAAATAAAGGAAGTTAACGTACACGCAGTTTTGTCATAATATTGTGAAATTGCGCATCCTTGTGTTCTGCCGAGTGGTAGCAAGTTGGAACACACCCAGTATGACTTGACCTGTGAAGATTCTGGATGTCGCATAACCAATTTAATTTCACCAGGACTCAGTCTGACAACCCGTCCCGGGCCTACAGCGTACCGCTGACCGATTCCTACACTCCCCGCCATGCTAACGGCGACGATGACTCTGCACCCCGCAGGAAACCAAGGTTCAACTTCGACGACGAACCAGTAGCTAACAGTAAGTTTACTTGAACTTTCTCTCTACAAACTATTTTCCAAGAGCCGTAGGTAGCGTTCCAACGAGTTGGGATTCTGTTGTTATATGAATTTCAGAGTCCGGCGTAATAAGAAAATTTATCTCCTTCCTGATATGAGATAAGGTAAGATTTTATTTACACTAAGAGCCAAAGGCCATGGCAATTACATGAAAAATAAACTCGAACAAAGAAAAATAATACCTTCTATAAGCACCGATCCCTATGGGCTAGGGCTACCCTGAGGAACCTCGCCAACTGTTTAATACTCATAAAACAACTATTTCCCATGATCCTACACATCCATTTTTCATGTACCTCTCTTTCATTTACTCCAAAAATTTCTTACCTAAGGTCTTTCAAATTGTCGCATTCACACAACAAATGTTTCAAATTCCCATCCATACTACCACAGATCGGACATGAGTAAGGACCGGACCGACCCTTTGCCCTCCCAATATACCGCCTTCTCTCCCCAAGAGGCAGACTGTCTGCTGTACAACTAATTAAATCCCTTATTTCCTTCCTTTTCAATCCCGCTTTAAAATAAACTTCCTCCCCCCAAATCTCTTAATAATACCTTAAAGACACAGACCTAGCCAAGCACACCTTTTATGCTTTCCTGGCCGGAATGTTAATTGTATATTTGTCTTTAAATATAGTCCAATGAAACTGAAAGCTGAAACTGAAGATGGCTCTTTTGATACCACGATAAGTTGAATATCAGGTACTATTGTAACTGACCAGATACCACGATAACTACCGAATCGCCTTTTGACCGTGGTATCAGATAACACGGTAACTGCGAACACGACTTTAGACCGTGGTATGAGATACCATGGTATTTGCACAAACTTGATATTTGATACTTGATACTTATTTTATTAATAAACACAATTTAACTCTTTACTATTTACATCTGCTGCACTAATGGAAAAACCTACGTTTTTGCTGGCGTGAAGTAATAAAGGTTAACCATTTTCTAAACACACCAACAAACAACATAATAAATAACTAAAAAAAAAAAGTAAAAAAAGAACATACTAGAAAAAAAAAAAAAAAATACAGACCAAACTCCTTCACATTATCAAATCCAAAACACCCCTGCTCCCTCCCTACCACCCCGATCACCCATCCACCATTTCCTCCCTACCACCCCCAACCAGCCGTTCCACCCTACCAACCAGACCTCCCTACCACCCTCTACCCCTAACAAATAAATACATTACTCAACCATCTTTTATTAAATATTCTTTTGATTTTCTCTTAAACTCTAAAAGATGCTCAGCCGCCCTGATGCTCACTAGTAGAGAATTCCAGACTGCAGTTCCAAGAAACTGCAATCGAAATCCTGATCTTGTGCAACTCTTAAGCTGAATCACCAAGTTATCACTGTTCCTCGTATCATATATACGAGAAAAAACTTGTGAGTGAACGAAAAAACTTGGGACTAGACTGTGCACGCACTGGAAAACGAAAACTGCCGCTTGATAATCCCGTAGTTGGCCCACGCTGAGTAAATTTAAAGACTTAAAACAAGCACTTCTATGATTCACATCCTTGACATACTTGCTTATGATCCTCACGGCCTTGTTCTGAAGAATCTGGACTCTTTTGAAATTACTGTAAAAAATAGAAACTATTTTTTCGTTCCAGAGAGGGTAGTAACTACCACCATAAATGCTGGATGTTTTTATCATCATTACTTGTAATCACTTCTTTGGAGAGCACCTTAGTGCCGCATCGAGATTTTAAGCAATGGAATACTCACTCCCGAAACGCGTGTACACCCAGTGCTGCTGCTGGAAAGGTGCCGGGATTGACTGTACACCCGGTTGCCGGAGAGCGAGTATCCCCTCTTCACATTCTTCGGCGCAGTTCAGACGACGTTCAAAGTAAAATACCTCACATGTAAACAACTGTATACGCCTTTGGTCCAAGCAAAGGAGAAGAAATATTACAAAGTTACTACTGATTGGTCCACAGCGCCCTTGACGTGCCTTTTTTAATGAGGACAGATGATCAGGTTTCTCGGTCGGATTTCCAGGCTTATAGTGCGAACAGAGGATACGGATTAACCGGCCGGATTTTCTTCACTTCCATCGTACAGTTGAAAAATTTTCAAGTTTTCTATACGGAAGTGATGCTGGTGCCAAAAATCCGGGTAGGAATTCCAGCCCGGGAGCGCCCGACCCTGATCGTGTGTTCGCACTTTATTAGTAACTTGACAAAATCTCATATTTTTCTGTTTGAAACCGATGATGGTGCGGAGTATCCCGGCAGGAATTCGAGTCTGCGACCCCTGACCGTCTTTCCACAGGATTATTCTGGGAACTGTAACCCAATCTTAATGAGGACGAAAGCAAACTGCGAAATCCAAATGCATCCGCTTCGCAACACAAACAAATAGTTACTGAGGAGTTGGGTCAAATGCCCTAGTCATTAAAACGGGTTGGTTACCATCCAAATACGTCTGACACTAAATTCCAATCGCTGCTCCAATTTCTCTTGTGATGGTAAAACTGGGATTTTCGGTTTAGACTAAAGAGACCATTTGTCAACATTTTTAGCATCTATTGAAACTTAAATTACTAAGTGCACAAGTTCGCAATAGTGTATTCACCGCCCTTTCAAGCACAAGTTATAACGGTGTAAAGCGCAACGTTAGATGCTGCGTAACAATGGTTTTTCTACTGACGGTGACCGAACGACCTTGACGCATAAATTAGCAAGCGTTTAACCTATTTCGTTTCGCGTTTATTCAAAAGAATCTCAGAGAGAAAAATCCCGAATATTTTGCCAATTCGCTTTCTATCCATCTAATGAATGAATAAATGAATGAGTTCTCCCTGCCAAAGGGCATAAGTACAGCAGGACAAAAGACATATACACATTAATATAAAACATTCAAATAATTTACAGAAAGTTTATTCACCATCGAGGACCAAAGTGATGGAGTATTACTCTCTATTCCTATATCACTTAATTTTTGTGATTTTCAAGTCCTAACAAAATGCGATGAAAATTAAAAAAAATTAGGCGCGGCCTCGCCACGATTCCTTCTTTTGCTGGTTTGTTTTTGTCTTGCGTGGCAACCCTGGTTCTCACCGAACAGCATTAGCGGCTGTCCGATGAAAAATTTGTAGCCTGCGTAGTTGTATGGTAGTTGTACGAAAAAGTTGCATGGAATACTATGTAATAGAAAAGAATACTATCATTTAATGTGCCTCACACTGGTCCAATCTTATGTAGTAGTATCCAGTAGCATCCTGTCTTGCCATAGTAGCACCCAGTCTTGCTAATAGTAGCATCAGTAGTATGCAGTAACACGGTAGCGTTGAAGTAGAAGCATGTAGTAGCATCAGTTAGTACTGCATGCTACTTTTTCGTAAAACTTCGTACTACTATTTTGAGAAAAAAATTTCATCGGCTGAAGGAAAGCTGGAATGCCCAAAAGGTCTGCCACCTGGGCTGTGAAAGCGGAGACATTCGTGCGACTTGAGTGCGAAGGTCCCAACAGATACCACCATCGCGAAGGGGCCAGTCGACTTTTCGGGACAGCTTCCCAGTTTTGACGTATTCTCGACAAGAGAGAAAAATCAACAGGGTATACTGTTGGATAGGAGATTAAAAAGATGAGATCATATTATTTTAACTATGCAAAGCACCTGCTCCACATGTCGAAATTATGTCATAACCATACATTGACGGAGAGTTCAAAATTCAAGATGCAAGTGTTACCCTTTTGGATGTTTCCTCATCGCTTTCAAAAATCATGGACAACAGGGCCCAACCAGCGCACGACGTTTTCCACTGCTTCCTGGCCGAAGACTGAAAACTGAGTGTCTTTTTCTGTGTGTTGATGTGTTTTATTTATTTTCTTCATTTACTCCGCTTTTTCAAAATTGCGGGTCATAAATAAATGACTTACTTACTTACTTACTGAGACAACATGTTTACTTACAACCATCTCATAGCATAAAACCTTAAATATCCGATATACTTTTCTTATCCGGATTATGGCCAAAACAATCCATCCGGTGGGAAAACGAAGCAATGACATTATCAGGCGTTTCATAACAGATAACACAAGGCTGCGCAGTTTCACATGATAACACTTGGGATGAAATCTGTAATTATTTTGCAACATTATGCATAACAAGCATAGTCAAGAAGAACGAAAAACCACCGAAAAAAATGTCTGCTGACTTTTCGATAGTCAGCAGATGTTTTATTGGCAGTGTTTCGGCTCTACTTGTATGTGTAACTTTTGAAAACATAAAATAACTCTTAAAGGAACAGAAAGCTTGACTCAAACTTGACTCTGACATATCAAGAATGTACCCTGAGTCGACATTGAGAGTAAGAAAATTCTCGTTACGACCATTGCAGTTTCCGGGAAGTTTCCGAGAATTCGACTTTTGAGTTAGTAGAGAAAAAGCAAAAGGTTTGTGTGCCGGGAGTAGGAATCGAACGCACGACGTCTTGACTACCATCTCGATGCGTTAGTCAACACGGCCAAAGGCGAAGTTTTACAGTGCATAAGTGAATAATTACAGTACATAAGGGGCAAGGGCCTGCCAGCTAGCTTTGGGAACACTAAGGAGGGGGTTCGAGATAACAAAGAAGGGGGGTTCTGTTGACAATAAGTCCCTGTATCCTTATCTAAGCCCCCCAGGTCGGTTTGATGGCCGAAAGTTGGGTAGTCAAGTTTTCTGTGCCTTTAATAAAGCGCATCCTTGTTTTATTTGTTATGAATGTAATTCAATGCTCTAGACCACAAAAACCGGGTCTGTTTTCAGATAAAACCGTTCTCATCTTCTCGAGATGAAAATCGGAACACGTCGAGATTTTTAGCTCCCGAAGCTTCTTTCTTAATAGCCTACTCACGCAGAGCACGAAAGTGGCCTATAAGCCTGGTTAAGCGCTCAGGAGGAAAATTGTCTTCCCCGCTTCTTATCCCTCACGAAAACCGGATCTGTAATATCGGAGACAATAAATTTCCCATGGCAAAATCGTGACATATACCTGAGCGGGTTTTTGTGAAAGGGGAATATTTGATCGTTTGCGAGAGGTATGATGGTCTGCAAAAGTTACCGTGGCAACTGAGCCTATAAACAGGGGCGTAATTTCGTCAAAATCCTGGGGGGGGGGGGGGGGAAGTTGGAGCCGATTTTCCCAAGTCAAGTGAATATGAGCAGTTTTACTTCAAGAAGAAAAACGTAATAAAAACAAAGAAACAAACATATATTTTACTAATCGACCAAGGCGAAACGACGCTTCTTCAAATTCGCGAAACTGTCCACTGCGCGATTGACGTCAAGCTTCTTCGCTTTTTCAGGTTGGGTACCAATGACCAAAAGATCACTTAGTCGGTCGTCTGACATAGACGTGTTTAACCCTGCATAGCGCATGCAGATCGCTATAAAAGTTTCAAGGTTTCCGTGTTCCAATCTTACCATAAAGACAAAGGTAGACTAAAGAAAACCGATCTGTTGGATTCTGTAGGCCTATCTTAGTTTCGACGAGAGTTTCGAAGACGCTAAATTTCAGCTGGAGGGGGGGGGGCAGTTGCCCCCCCCCTGCCTCATAGCAAGTTACGCCCCTGCCTATAAAGGTACTTTCACACTTGATCCATAGCTAAGTTTCTGTTACGTCTCAGGCACACTTCACACCGAAATAGGGCTAAGATAGACATTAAGAGGTAGACTTTTTGCGTAGCGCAGGTCCTAAGTAGAGCGGAACTACTTCGTAGTGCTTACAGCAAATTACACACAGCTTATGCCGTTTTTAGTCTATCTCCATGCCTCTTGCCTTGAATAATATAGCCTAACCGAGAACATTTATAATAAACGGTCTTCCCGTGTAGGGAAGTAGCCTTTCGAATTTTTTTTTGATTTTTACTTTTTGGGCTACGACTCCTCCTCCACTCGGTGACGTTAACATTTCCTTTAACTCTTTAACGTTACCTACTCTTTCCAAACAAACATACAAAACTTTAAACTATTCAAATTATTTTTGAATTTAAATTTATACTTGTTTACTGTTATTTCAATACAAATATAAATATTATTTTATTTATTTTTTATCTACGAATCCTCACTTCTACACATCAAAACTCTAGCCCCAACCAAAACGACCACTACGACAGACAACAAACACCACCGGACAGAGGCCCGGGTCGCCGTCACTACCCCCACCCGTCGATTCACCCACCCGTCAATACACCCAATCTAAAAATCCGTCGATTCACCCAACCGTCGATTCACCCAAACGTCGATTCGCCCAACGTCGATTCGCCCACCCGCTGATTCACCCACCCGTCGATTCGCCCACCCGTCGATTCGCCCAATGTCAATTCACCCAACGTCCTGTTGCTTGAGCGTCGATTCGCCCAATTCTATGATCCGTCGATTCGACCACCCGTCATAAGACCCAAAATATCCGTCACAACCCCCACTTTTTCCGACGGTTTGCCTACCCGTCACAAGACCCAAGAAATCCGTCGATTCGCCCAAAAAATCCGTCACAACCCCCACTTTTTCCGAAAGTTCGTCTACCCGTCACAAGACCCAAAATATCCGTCGATTCGCCCAATTTTCAAAACCTTGATCCAGCGCGGCTCTTTTCATTGAACGCGATGGAACAAAGCGACTGAGTCACAGGGGAGTAATTAAGAAGGATACAATACCGTCCGATGTAAATAAGGGTGAAAACTAGTCAATACAGCTTGAGCCAGAATGATGAGAAGCATGATATAAGACCTCGGTGCTGATAATGAAAGAGGAAATGGAGGATGAATGCAAGAGTAAAATATCAATGAGCTACCATGTTTTTAAGTACAACATGTACCGAAAGCGGTAGGCTACATGTTGCGATTATTTGGTCGGTTAAAGGAAATTATAACGCCACACGATCATTCGATTCTCAATAGATTAAAATTTGACTGGTACTCCTTTGGTCGGCAGACTCGACCCAAAGTCGGCTAGAAGTTGGACGGCAGGAATACCAAAGGTTCCGACGGAAACCCAGAGGAGAATATTTATGAAACTATTACAGCTGGAATACTGAAGCTCCAAGGGATATTCTGATCCATTTTATGCTTCCTTATATATGACCCTTGTCGGATGAATCGGAAATTGTACTAATTAGTCGGTAGCTTTACAAGCTTCTGCAGAACAGCTGGCCGACGACAATTATAAGTCAACCTTTTCACTTAAGTTATTACCGGATTTCTTTTGTTGTTCCGGGCCGAACCTGATTTTAGCTGAATCGGTGCAGCAGGAAAAATGGGCTGACGCTCATAATGACCATGATCACAACGCCCACGACTCAAAATTCCCACGACTCAAAATGCCCACTATTCAAAATGTCCACGATTCAAAATGCCTACGACCCAGCCCACGGTTCAGAATGCCCACGATCGTACAGTTTGAGGTTTTCAGGCCGTAGTAAATTGGACCTAGTGATGAATGTGAAACGAAAGGCGCGGACCGAGTATCAGGATGGCGATAATCGTGCATTGAAACTGTTCAGTTACAATGTAATTTCGAATTCTGAAAATAGAAATGAAACACCAACAGTGAGCTCAAAACTGTTATTTTTTACGATTCTTACCTTCAGGGTGCAAGGTTTAGATCGCCATTTCTTCGTACTTTCGCGCAAATCATTCTAGTTTGATGAATTATAAAATAATCCTTTCATAATTTTCCGTAGTAATCCTGTCCCTTTTAATCTCGCTGTCCGTTGTCCCAGATCATTTTGACCTCCCCTACCGACAGTTAGTCGTCGGCACTTTGAACCAGGACGATTTTAGCATTCCCTGAGAGCATTTTCAACTGTCGGAATGACATTTTTGACAATTTTGATTTCACCCTGAATTACGGCATTTTGAGTCGTGGGCATTGTGAGGTGGAAAAAAAGATCGTGCTGATTTTGGGAACCACCCGAAAAACGTCTATGATATCCCCATTTTTGTTTGTTTAGGGTTTTCATGCCCCTATCCCGGCACTCTGATCGGTTCTGGTCAAACTTTTACAAGACATTACTTACCGTTTTTCAACGGCACGAAAATATGTGTGTTAAGTCTCCAGCCTGATACTTGGCCTTAGAACAAAGCTTTTATCAAGTAAGGGAAAACTGGAATATCGAGTATCCAGTTTCACAGAAGTGCGAAAAGTATCACTAGTAGATCGCCAGATTGCGTGTGGAATTGATGAAAAACTCATTTGCGGGAGGTTTTAAAGTGGGGAAGACATTTCCGGAAAATGCTTGGCTCTAATGAGACTTGTCGTAAGAGCTGATGAGCTAATTGACCCGTTTCTAGGTCCGAACCGTAACTGCCTGTGGTTAGGATGTTGAAAGGGCATGTTGTGGCCATACCCCCTCCAGCTTCCCCTCATGTAAGGCGGATGGTCTTACTAGCATAAAAAATTATATTTCTAATTTCTAAGCCCGGAGACCCCAACTTTGTACGGTACATTCTAGCCCCTCTAATAAAACCATGCTGATTTTCCCTCTTGCTGTGTCTTGCTGCCTTCGATGTGGATCACGCTGTCGACGGTTGTCTGCGACAAGTTTTTCCATCAGGAAAACCGGTTATGTAAATTTTTTCCCTGTCTTCGCTACAAGTCAACGGGTCTCGGAAAAGGCTTAAAACAGCAAAAGCCGTGGGTTATTTGTTGGAAGCAAGCCTAGTTCTAAAGTATTAAAATATTTTAAAATACTTTAAGTTGAAGAGTAAATAGTGCGAGGGGTCCTTTAAGTTAAAATTGTGGAGTCGCTTACTGCTAGCCAAGTTTCATCGTCCCAGCACATGTGTAAGCATCTTCAGTCGGGATCACGGTAATTCTGGAACCCTCCCTCCAACTCCCCCCATAGTGCTAGGATCCAGTCCGGTCTTTTAACTATGTATCTACGGCTTGTGCTTGTTCTTCCCACCAAGTTTCATCCCGATCCGTCCACTCTGAAGATGTCACGTGATTTCCGGTCCCCCCTCCAACTCCCCCCAAAGTCATCCGATCTATCACAGACTTGAACTGTGACATCTGAGACACGAGGTCTCTCCAAGTATAAAAGCTTCATTAAGATCCGATTCCCCGTTCAAAATTTGTAAATACGTCAATATTCCGGATTTCCCCTCCCTCCACTCCCCCCACGGAGGTCGGATCTTCCGACCACCGGGTCGGGCTTCCAGGTTAGTTTGGTCGGGTCTTTAATATGCCTGCCAAGTTTCATCGTCCTAGCACATGTGTAAGCACCTTAAGTCGGGATCACCGGAATTCCGGAACCCGCCCTCCAACTCCCCCCATAGTGCTTGGATCCGGTTCGATCTTGTCAACTATGTATCTAGGGCTTTTGCTTGTACTTCCCACCAAGTTCATCCCGATCCGTCCACTATGAACATGTCACACGATTTCCGGTTCCACCCTCCAACTCCCTCCCCCCCCCCCAAAGTCACCGGATCCATTCCGGACTTGAAGGGAGACATCTGAGACAAGAGGTCTTTCGAAATGTCAAATTTCATTAAGATCCGATCACCTGTTCGAAAGTTATGCATGCTGCTAAATTCCGGATTCCGCGGTCTCCCCTCCCCCCCCCCCCATGGTCGGATCGGGCAGATGACTATTCTCAAGTTGGTTTGGTCGGGTCCCTGATATACCTGCCAAGTTTCATCGTCCTAGCACGTCTGGAAGTACCCTAACTTGAGGACAGTGGCATGACAGACAGACCGAAAAGTGATAGGTATATGGCACTTGAGCGGAGCTGCAAGTGCCATTAAAACGGTAGCTCTTTTTTCTGATGTTCTACTCTTGCATTCATCCTCTTTTTGATGCTTCTGATCAATCTGCCCCAAGCTATATTTACTAGTTTTCACCCTTATTTACATGGGACGGTATCGTAACCTTCTTAATTACTCCCCTGCGACTCAGTCGCTTTCTGATACCGCGTTCAATGATAAAGGCCGCGCCAGGTCAGAGGTTGATTTTGAAAATTGGGCGAATCGACGGATATTTTGGGTCTTGTGACTGGTAGGCGAACTTTCGGAAAAAGTGGGGTTTGTGACGGATTTTTTGGGCGAATCGACAGATTTTTTGGGTCTTGTGACGGGTAGGTTAACTGTCGGAAAAAGTGGGGGTTGTGACGGATTTTTTGGGTCTTATGACGGGTGGGCGAATCGACGGATTTTAGAAGTGGGTGAATCGACGCTTCACGAAACCGAGGTTGGACGAATCGACGGTATGCGAATCGACGGGTGGGTGAATCGACGGGTGGGTGAATCGACGGGTGGGTGAATCGACGGGTGGGTGAATCGACGGGTGGGTGAATCAGCGGGTGGGCGAATCAGCGGGTGGGCGAATCGACGGATATTTTGGGTCTTGTGACGGTTAGGCGAACTGTCGGAAAAAGTGGGGGATGTGACGTATTTTTTGGGTCTAATGACGGTTGGGCGAATCGACGGGTGGGCGAATAGACGGGTCCCCAGAGGCCCCTAAGAACTACAGACTCACTCCAAATCCATTACTTCTGACCAATAAGCTTCTCGAAAACAAGGACCGGGAGCATGATCACAAATACTTTTATGCAAAGTATACATTTTCATGATCCCTATGAGCTCATCATTATTTCTGCCTCAAGGGTTTTGCTTAGAAATGAATTCCTAGAACCCTTAAAGTGCGCATCTTAACCGAAAAGTAAAAAAATACTTTTGACCAAACCACATAGATTCATGATCATAAAGGGTCCTGGATCATTTTTGCCTCAAGGGCAATTGATTACTGAATTTCTAGCGCCCTTAAAGTGCGCATCATCACAGCCAAGTGCAAAAATAAAATACTTTTTACCAAACGATACATTTGCGTGGTTTCCAAGGGTCCATGATCATTATTATCTTAAGCATTTTGCCCAGCCTTGCAAGTGCCATATGAGCTTCTAGCTCTTGTTAAAAACCACCCACATAAATTGTAATTAAACAAACAACATGAACAATCGATCGTAGCCTCAAAAGTGACAAAACTCCGAGACTCTTGGAAGGGTTGGATAACAAGACCAAAGGTCTCGATGGGATCTCAAAAATTCAATATTTCATCCAGACAATCGAGTCCAGGTCTAGTTCCATTTTAGGTCCATTTTAATATCAAAATTCAGCTGATTAAGGCCAAACAGCTAATCATCTGAGAAAACCAAGTTCAGATATGGATTCAACATGTGTGTTTACCATTATAAGTCATATCTATTTTGACGAAAACTTCCTGCCTTACTTCTGCAAATTTTCCGGTTTCGACCGAATGCCGGAACTACTTGTCAGGCCAAAAAAGATAGCAAAAAACGAACTCAGCGTATCTTCTTCAGGTTTCTCAGGTTCCGGCCGGGTTCCGGGTAAAAAATTATTGTCATTCAGCATCTCTTCTTGCCCGTAAATCGGATATCTAATCAACATCAAATAAAACGTTTACTTTTAACAAATTTTCCGGTTTTGGCCGGATTCCGGACGAACTACTTGTCCGGGTAGAAAATGATTTTCACATATGTGTTCAGCATGTCTTTTTACCGCTAAATCAAACATTACGTCAGGGTAAAAAATTATAGTCATTCAGCATATCTTCTTACCCCTAAATCGGATATCTAATCAACATCAACTAAAACTTTTACTTTTAACAAATTTTCCGTTTTTGCCCGATTCCGGACGAACTACTTGTCCAGCGAGAAAATGGTTTTCATCATCGTGTTCACCATGTCTTCTAAACCCATAATCGACCATCACATTAGCTGTTTAAAAATATTTTGTTTGCCCCTTAAGTTGAACCCCCTCCACACCCTAAATATAGGGCTACAGAGCCCATCTACGAATTTGACCCTATACTTGACCCAAAGAATCGTCACACCAAGTTCCATCAAAATATCTCATTCCCTTCGAGAGTTATCGTGCTCACAGACGGACAACCTTTGCGATGTCATAGGTATCCCTCCACTTACGTTTTGGGATCCCAAAAAGCAAAGAATTTGTTTGAAAATGAGGCATTTCTTCTGTCTGTGTTGACTTATGGACACCACTTGTATTGTCACCGGGGTCAAATAGCCTAAGCTTTCTCCGTCTAGAGAGGAATAATCTTTTTTGACAGATATTGGAAAAAATAAACGGTACTTACCCATGGTTGCCTAGCAAACCGGCAAGATCACATTTCAGTCCCGGCGATGAGAGCCCCGGTCTCCCTAAGCGTCGGTAATACTTCATCCGCGAGACGTCACTGACCTACGACAAGGGATAACAATCAGTTTCAAGTAGGAATTTTGAAAAAATCTCGAAGGGTACTCTAGAAGGACAGCGTTGGGAGTCAGCTTTCGTCGCCGATGCAATACTCTATCTGACTAAGTCCAAAACACGCTAATGATCCTCGGGAAGAACGAGAAAACGTAGCAGTAACGACTCAAACTCAACAACTCAATAATGTGTTAACCAATCACGGCGATGTTTGGGAGCAGCTGTGATACCGCTTCCGTCTCTTCCGCTAGGTACGGGGCGATTTTACATCGACAGGAAGAGTTAGTCATCAAGAGTATATATTTCAGGTTCGGGCGCTGCATTACAAACTGATTCAGGCATTTCGTGAAAATCCACCAGTTCTTCGACACTAACCGACAAGCTGGTGGCAAGCGGCTTACTGCGTGCAAATGCATCCTGTTATTGACAATACCGGATGACGACGATGATCAACTATGGATTGTCACTGCATGTTGCCGAACTTGGCGATTACCGTCAGGTACAAAAGAGCACTAAACACGGATAACTCACCTGGTTTTCCATAAAAAATAGTAAATTATTATTATTATTTTTATCTATTATTTAAACTAGGATACGACCAACTAGGGTCAAACAAATGACATAAGTAACAAACACTTCTTTATATTTCTTTGTCCTTTTCTACTGCACTTACGCCCTTCGGCAGTGCGTCATAAATCCTTCATTCATTAATTCACTAGCATAAATATAGACTACAAATAAAATAAAACATAATCTCAACACATCAACCTATAAATTTTAATACCACAAACATGGAGACTACGAAAAAATGGACAAAAAGTATTATTTGTTCAGAAGGTCAACAAACGCTGATGAGAAGTATTTATGGGACATCTCTAGCAACTTAACTTCCTGATGTGCGATTTAAAAACATCGTCAACCAATCAAACACGACGAGTGAAGAAAAATCAGCAATCGTATTTTGGGTTAACAGTCAAGTCCACCCAATCAGACTCACCATGGACAGTGATAATAGTCGCGTTTTTTGTCACCTATCTACCAAGGCCTTGGGTCATCTGCGCAGTGATGATAGTCGCGTTTTTTGTCACCTATCTACCAAGGCCTTGGGTCATTTATACGCTCCGACGTGCGAATTAAGGTAACATCTTCCCAGCAACGTAACTTTCTGACCTTCTTCTTCAGAACCTCGTCAACCGCTTCGATCTGCCCTCGACGACGAGATTGATGGTCTGATGAAGGATCTCGACAACATCCCCCGTCGTCGCCGCATCATCACTACCCCAGACTCTGAAGATTTCAACACCGACTCAATCTTGAAGGTGAATTTTAGGAAAAATGTTTCTTCCTTCCATGCCTCTTCTTGAACTGCCGTCATCCCTCGTCCTGCTTTGACTTTTTGAATCATTAGTTCAGTTTTAGTCAACGATTTAAGTTAAGTTCTCACTAGACAAATTTAGTACATTTTGGACAGATAAAATCATTTGGTCGACATTTTTCATATTGGCAAAAAAAATCATTTTGGCGAAGATTTTGTCGAGTCTTTAAGTGAGGAAACCTAACTCACTCAATCTTTTTAGTCACATATAACAATGGGACAGATAAAGCGGAAATGGAATATTAAGACAATACACAGAAAATGAAAAGCCAGCGAGCTACACGCTGAAGTGTCTATCTCATCAAGAGGTCCGAACACTTTTCCACCGACCAATAGACAGCAGCGATTCTCCAAATCGGATGAGTTTTTTTTAGGGATGGAGAGAATTTGTCCAATGAGAACCTAGCTTTAAGTGTTTGTTTTTTGACGAGTGTAATGGTAATATTTAGCATGTCCAAGAGATAGGTAGACGAATCTGGCTAAACTCCCCTCTGATCTGCTCCTCTTGCAGAGTATCGATAGGCTACGCCGTTTCTGATTTAAAAATACCTATGACAGATAGCTAAAATATCATCGAAATGGCAATTAAGAATCATTTTAAACTATAACCTTAAGTCCTCTTAACTGAGAAATGCTTACTTGGACGGCAAATTCCCAACTTAGTTTATGACAAGATCACGATTTTTAGGCCGATTTCGGGTTTCCGTGATATTTATTTTGTTTTGTCCAGAAATAAGCCGAGTTTGACTCCACCAATGGTTCAATTCCTAATCAATACCCTCCTTCATAAAACAAATTTAGGCTATGATTTACCACCCTGCCACGTTTCTGTTCTGATTTTCTTGGATCTGGCGAACGTCTCTAGCCTGTATGTTCGAAAGGCACTACATTGCAGACCTTTCCCCAACTTTTGATTGGTTGGGACAAGGGGGAGGGGGGGGGGGATACAGGCGGAAGTGTGAAGCCTGCACACCTTTTGCTCTCTAAAGAGAACTGCTGTGCTATTGTTGTTTTATGTTTGTGTAGAATACTGGCGTTTTTGTTGCCGTTTTACCCAGTAGTTGTTCTCCTTTGCCGTAAGCTATATCGATTAGCAAGGGCGTGCTCGCACAGTCTTTTCTTCATTGCGTTACACCAAGAACGGATAATGATAAGAACCATTGTCTCCTCGTCATTGCACTGAGCAAAAATCCGTGATCGTGTTCCGTAAATATTGAGCAGGTGCTTATATCCGAGACACAATTTCGCAGTGTACCATAAAAATGGTGTACTAAACGTTGCAAAAACGTGTGAGCGCAGAGTGATGCTCATCCGGGTCGGGAACTGTCGGAGCACCATGAGACGAGGAAGACAAGCGTTCTACTAAACAGTTGTTACATAAGTTCTTGGTGACGCAAATATCCTTAGTTCATGATCCGATGACGAAGAGACAAATCATGACTAGATTTTGCAGCTTCCCGTGTTTCTTACTATCACAGTCGAAAGATGACTAACCTATTACGTAGTCATGGTTGGTTGACTTTCAATCTAGTCAAGTTCTGGCACGCAGTAGGCCTATCTTTATTTTTTAAATAAACGCTATCTTAAAAAATCTAGTGTCGACTGCTCGAAAACTAGTCTATGTATTCAAGTTCCGGAGCGTATTAGATTTTTTTTTTATAATAAACACTACATTAAAAGAACCTACGACCGACTGTTGAAAATTTCCAGTCAAAGAAGACCAAAATTGCCTGCTCTCGCCATTCTAGTATACAGACTCGTTAGCTTCCTGCCTGTTCGTCAACCGACATGTGTTAACCTTCTTCCCCTGTCCTCTCTCCGTTTGGCAGTTTTGTCAAGTGTTCCAGAACAGCATGGTGTGAGCTCCGCATGAACTTAGTTCTTGAAATCAAGGTGAGCACCCCAGTCATACACTGTAAAAAAAAATCTTGCAGTATTTGCTACTGGGATTAATATTGTCTCTACTGAGATAAGATTATTTCTAATTCGGATTACTCTTATCCCAGTACAGATAAGATTAATCCCAGTAGCAACTAGACCTACGTTGCCTGGACAACGTGAAGTGTTGCAGCAACCTTTGTTCGGCTTTGCCGACAGAAGTGTTGCGAGAGCAACACTTTGGTTTTGTTTCTCCGCTATCGGTCTACTCGGAAGCAGGAACATGGTTTGATGAACGAAAGCTTGGCAAAGACTTAATTCTAAGTTACAGAGACTAATTTTCTTACCCTCAGAGTTAAAGAGATCAAATAAAATGTGCACCAATTTGCACTAGTTTCTAGCCCCTTATGACCCCTTCTAGTAACCAATTCCTACTTACAAGTCCATCTCCCGCGATAGACATAGTACCAAATATTTCTCAATTCAAAATACGCCAGAAATAAATAAAAGGATTGATAGGGACACCAACTAGTAAAAGTTACAAGCCCCTCATCGCCGAAGATGATTATGGTCTAACAGCCGGTTTTTGCTTACAAGTAAAAACAACAACAGAATATCGGAAGTAGGGACTAAATTAACTTAGCAGCCAGTTGAACTTTATCCTTTTCAATCGTAGACATCGTGACTTTTGCGGATACTTGGAACATTATCTTATATAAACTAGTTGGTAATATAAAGCTATCCGTAACTTTTCAGGACCAAAATACCATAAATGCCACTCTGCTAATTATTTCGAAACTATATCGTTGTATTACATTATCATTTATATCCGTTGCGTTAACACTTAATTCTCTGTTACAGTGGTAGACCATCACCATAGACCATTGTAGCATCTCGTGAAAATGACAATGCTATAGCAGCTGATTCTTGAACGATGACATGAACCAAACTTTTCTTATCATCGAAAACACCGGAAACAAAATAGGTGAACAAACTAGGAAAAGTCGAAAACCCCTCACCGCTGAAGATAATTATGCTTTAACAGCCGATTCTGCCTGACATGTCTAACAATTGGGTTCCGCCTATTCTTTGTTTGAGTGTGTACCCTACCATTAAAGTTGTCAATCCCTCAAGGGCTTAATGCTAAGTTGCAGTGATAGACCAAGGAAACTCATTTTCTTACCCTAAGATTTATATAGATCAAGTAAATGTACACCAATTTTCACAAGTTTCTAGCCCCTCAATAATCCCTTCTAGCAACCGATTCTTACTTATAAGTCCATCTCCCCGTGATAGACATGGTACCAAATTGTTCTCGCGATCAAATACACCGGAAAGAAATAATGGAATTAATAGGTACACCAACTACAAAAGGTGCTAGCCCC
The DNA here is from genome assembly GCA_030848855.1 of Branchinecta sandiegonensis. NCBI lineage: Eukaryota > Metazoa > Arthropoda > Branchiopoda > Anostraca > Branchinectidae > Branchinecta > Branchinecta sandiegonensis. The sequence continues at coordinate 5,841,026 of JAUPMV010000016.1, read as the reverse complement.
TCATCGCCGAAGATGATTATGGTCTAACAGTCGATTGTAACTTGTGTACCAAATTGTTCTTACCATCAAATACACCGGAAACAAATTATATGTACACCAACTAGCAAAAGCTGCAAACCCCTCATCACTGAAGATGATTATGGTCTAACAGCCGACTGTTGCTTACAAGTCCCCTACATGTCTCAGAATTGGGATCGGCCTATTTTTGGTTTCAGTGTGTACCTTACTACTGAAGTTGTCAACCCCTCTTAAACTTTCAAACTGTTATATCTCATGAAGGAATTTTTGTACCAGAAAACGGATGACATATACTTTGATCAGTTAACCAATATCTTTCGACTACCGTTAAAAAAAAATTCTATCTGTATTAGTTTGAAAGCTGACTTTTTTGCCGTAGGCCAACTTTCTAATATCACCACTTAGAAAGGAGCAAAAGGTAAGCTCTAATTTCTTTAGCAGTGAGAGAACTTTTAAAGTTTAAGAGGCCCATCTGATATCACTTCTCTTCCTCACTCCCAAGTGTAAGAAATGGAATGATAAACTCAGCTGAAATCGCGAACAGACATGGATAGAAAAAATAGATGGCAGAACTTTCGGACCCGTGGGAAAATGACACTTTTTTGTTTCTGTAGATTTTTCTCTTTATCACTCAAAGAAGATATGTTGGCTGTGGGGCCGGGTAACTGCCGAATATATTTAACACTTATAGATTTTAGTCCATCTTCAATTTGAAACTGGTGCCTGCCTGCTTGCGTGCTAGAATGGAGCTTTCCACTCGAAAGCAGAAACATGGTTTGATGAAACGAAAGGTTCGCTACACAACTTCAGATAGTCCTCTCTGACATGGGCTATATAACTCCACTTCACTTCGCACACCGTAGGCTCTGGCTCGAGGACAAGCAAAAACCATCCTTATTGGCCCCAGGCAAGAGCTCTACGGAGCTTTCCAAAATGTAATTTCATATTCATCAATCCGGCCTAAGGTCCACACTTTCCGTAAAAACCGCACAGGTTAGACCCTTACCAGTTACTAGGAATAAAATGAAATCGGAGTCACAGGAAAAAACAAAAACAAAAAAAAAACAGGACAAAACCAAAGTGTTGCGCTCGCAACACAAATACTGCAGTTAACTGTAATCCTTTCTCGGAGAAACTTTTTACAGTGTACTCTAGTTTCTCGACTTAGAACAAGGCGCAAAACTAGTTACACTATGCCCTACTAACTTAGTCAACTTAGCCATAGTAGAGCGTCAGATAGTATCTACATACTACACATTTTATTTTTATTTTTCATTTAATCATAACGATGCTTGTCTCTGTTCAGTGATGCTGGAACGTTTCCGACTATATCCTTCAAACTCGCAAATCACTTCCTTAATCAGATCAACACCTACTGAACATTTTCTTTTCATTTCTCATTTAATCACTGCCAGTCACAACTCGTCTCTTTCCAGTGATTTGGGAACATTTCTTACTTTACCTTTAAAACTCACAAATAACTACTTTAATCAGGTCCAGACCTACTGTACATTTCCTTTCCATTTTTCATCATTCACCATTTTGTGTCTCCTCGTGGTGCTGGAAGTTCTTTCTAACTATGGTTGTGTTTTTGCAGATACCATGGTATCTGGTACCACGGTCTGAAGTCGTTTTTGCAGCTATCGTGGTATCTGGCCAGTATCGTGGTATCAGATATTCAAATACCACGGTCCGACCGTGGTAACTGGTCGTGGTATCTGAAAAAGTCATCTCACTTTCATCAATTTTAGTCAAATTGGTGGGAAAGAAGTTTGGCACTTAGTGATGTGACTGAATATCTGTTTTTCTTTTGGGATGACTTCGAAAAGCGCAATTTCGGCAATTGTCGTTTTTGCAGAGCAACCGTATATCAGATACCACGGTTACAGCAAAAACGACTAACTGCAGATCCAGTTACCGTGGTAACAGATACCATGGTATCTGCAAAAACGCAGCTTATATCCTTCAAACTCACAGATCAACTATATCACTCGCAAAGCGTTACCGACTCCCGAAGCCTGCTGTACACCCTTTACCGGCCACCGGCCAAAATCAGCTATGCCGGCCATAAATTAGGCGATTCATCTTTCAGACGCTTCTTAACATTCTTATTTTATTGTTTTAGTACGTGGAAACCGGTACCGGCACCTCGCAATTCAGGATTTCACAACTTTGCTAAAAAAAATTCATTCCGGCTTGACTACCGGTTACAAACAAAGCACATACGTGCTTAAAAAACGCAACCAGTACACATTTTCGACCGCATTATCTAACTAATCAAACCTTCACCAAAATGAACTAAAAATTAATTAGATTTGTCAATTAGTCCCCTCTCGTCTTCCAAACCCTGCACTCACCAACTACCCTCCAGGAGATGTTTCTTTAACCGCTTTTTAAATGGCAGTACACTTTCCGCTTCTCGAATTGAGTCTGGAAAAGTATTCCAGGCCACCGTACCTGAATGCCTTGCCACATGGCTAGAACGAACCGTACTTCTTGGCTCACTTACCAGTTCTCCAGCATGCCTCGTGGCATGTCCCCCTGCGTTTATTTTTGTCCCAAGGACTCACTCCCCGTACTCTCGCGAATCCCCACAAACGGGGAATGTCCCAATTGTCGTCACCATTATCAAAAAGGACTTCCTTTCAGATTCGGAGGGGAATCGATTTTTGCTGGTGTCGGTGCAATATCAAATCAGAATAAAAAAAACCGAAAATACAGTGGATCCAGACTAATTTCGTCAACTGCGTATTCTTTTTCGAACAAATTCATTTAAAAGCATTCCCCGTGTTCTCACTGTTTCCGTACGCGGAGTCCGTGTGGAGTGTCTACCTATATTCTCGCCGTCCCCCCTGATTCCCCGAGTAGTCCTCGAGGAACGGCGAGAATACTCCTCAGATCGCTTGGTTAGTCTCCACCAGCGGGCCGAAGAAGGAGCAACGTCAGGGTTGCCACGGGAAGCACTATAGTTCTACAATGTTGAAACACGCTTTGTTCTACTGCGACTGCGTACTGTTTGTTCGAGGACCAATGCTGTCCATCCGTTAACTTAGTAGTTTATTACAACATAACGGCCGTCCGTCAAGTGTACTCGTGTACTAAGTAGTACTAAGAACACATTTGCTGATCTTTAGAAGGTCGAAAAACTGTATCACTATGGCAACACCGAATGTTGTATTGACAAGAACCTTTTACTGTCTATTTGAACACGGGTGTGTATTAAGACATCACGAATAGCGCTATGTACCTTATTACACTTATTTGAACAATGCTTTAGCAGACATTTAGATGTCATGCATCTAGCGTAGATTTACTACCGTACACTTGGTATCCGAGGAGTAGAAAGTGGCCAAAGGTTTCGGGCACGAAGTCGGTTCGAAGCACATAGACGAACTTCAGAAATTAAATTTTGAGCTTTGCCGGTCAAAAGAAACAGCCGTGAAAAACCTCTACCCCGAAACAGCTCTCGTTAGTTCTAGTGTTGGGCGATATTTGGATTTTTCGATATATCGATATTTGCACTTTCGATACTCGATATTTCTTTAGCATGTTTTGCTATAGGATACGTCTCGTTTCGCCAAAATCTAAGAACAAAATTGTCGATAAATAGCATCTTGCATCATCTCAAACTCCGAACAAATAATAACTGAATTACGGAAAACGTATTGCTCCAATTTCGGATACATAAATCTATGTTATCTTGGATTATTTACAGTAATTATGAATGAACAAATATCGTTTTCGATACCGATTTGGTCCGATATATCGTTATCGATACTGAATATCGCCCAACACTAGTTAGTTCCGACATGGGCTTCTGAAGGGTAACGACAGTAGGATAATCAGTGTTTTGATGGCTCACTCACCAAAAGAGCCAGCGATAGATAAAGGCGTGGTGAAAATGTAAACAAAAATCTCCAGAAGCTCGCTACAAAGTCATATCGTTCAAATAGAAAAGTCCCTGGAGTCCTTTTTTTCTGAAAATCAGTAGATTTTTCTTGAAAACAGTCGTTATTTCTGCAAAACAGTCGGTAAAAATACCAGCCAGTCGGTAAATTCTTTACCCCCCCCCTCCCCCAAACATTTTGGCTAGTAATACCGTCGTAATACCTCCTCCCCGTCGGACTGTACCTCCTAGGACTCTCCCCAATCACTAAACATTATGAGAATGACTAGTTCCGTCATAATGAGTGGTACGATATAACGGTGAAGCTTCACACACTAGCAGCACATAGTAAACCAAGTTGAATGGTCCCTGGTGTTTCAGAACTCCATTCTAACTATTTCTTCGAACAAACATTTGTCCCTTCGTCAGTTCCATTCTGTTTGATGCAAATCCCCCTTTTTAATGCAGAACTTCAACGACAAGTTCGAGGGTAAGCTCAAGAATGTTGGTTTCACTTCGCCCACCGATGATATCACCAAGAAGATCGTCGACTACCATATCCCAAGCCTTGATGATGAAAAGAGGCGTCAGAGACTCAAGGTAAGAGCACCTGCTCCCCATGCGGAATGAGGGGCTGGTGACCCGATATTCAGTTGTAGCGCAAGTCAAAATGGTGGTTTGGAGAAGAAAGTAAAAAGACAAGACAGGGTTTCGCTTGTCCTTTAAAGTTTAACTGAAAAGCCCACTTATTTTTGTATCATTTGACCGAGCACACTGCATTATTAGGATTGTCTTAAAGAATGGTTTATTTTTCACTATTTACTCTAGCATGACGTTCGGAATATGTACGGCTGGCCTTACAATACAACTCAAAATTCTACTACGACGCGAAAAATTTGAATCTTTATACAAACGCGGCTTTTCAGTGGCCAGTGACCAGCTCGCGGAAGGTAGCGCACTGCGTGACCACTTGTTCGTCATAAACTGTTTTCGTCAAGTATACATCAGAGGTAAAAGCTCAAAGAGGTACCACAAATCCGACAGGGAAATTCCACTGTATTGAATCGGTTATTCGGAATCGCGGAGCAACGAAGTAACGCATTTTCATCGGGTCTTCAAGACTCTTTAAGTGAATAAGTTATGGGTAACTAGATTGTCCCATCTCGGCACTTTTCAGTTGAACTTTAAGACTAGTAATAAAACAGATTTTTTGTTCTCGCATGGCTAACGTAGATAACGCCAACTATTCCAGGACACCTAGGCAGTTAACAGAGTCGGGCTCCTTTTTGGAAATTTAGCACAAAAAAACTTTACATTTATCTTTTTTACTCATTTAACTTACTTTGACTTTGGAAGAGTACCAACTAAACATATACACAAACTATACTTTTTATATTAACTTCGTCCTGCTCAGGTCTGGAGGATCCATACTAGCCCCTTCGTTCACCAGTATATTCCAGGAAGTCGAACACAGACTTGTGCGCGCTTGAGTAATAAAATGTCAACTTCAGGAGACAATTCCAAGAAATACAGGCTCACCCCGACAATGGAAGCAGACAGGTCTAATGCCTGTAAAGTACAGGCTTAAAAAACATCCAAGGGCTAAAAAGCTTTTTATCGCTCTTCACATCTGTCAGCACCACTCGATGTCAAACACAATGGAAACATATTCTTCCTTCTCGCCTAGACTTAAAAGATTTTCATCTTACTCCCTATATGACGTAGGTGAGAGGCGTTGCATGATCGTCGACTGGGCATCTTTTCCGCAGAAGGTCTACTGCCAAAACACGTTCCAGTATTAAAAGGTCACCGTGTAAAAATGTCCCCACCGGAAAAAGAATACTCCTATGCTTTGGAAAGGTTTTTCTTGGGGGACCTGTCTTCATAGTTTTTCCATGGTGACATTCTTTCGTGTGAAAATTTTTCATCTGGACATTTTTTAAAGGCGGAACTTGTTCCTGGAGTTTGTGTTTTCATGGTGACGATTTTTATGGGACTTCTATGTTAGGTTATGCACAATGGACACTAACTATACTTTGTTTTTCATAAAATGCTTCACAAATAAAAATGTTGACTTCCCCTAGATGGCGCTTCAAAAATAAGACTTTTCTTGTTATCGCTTGTCATTACCTCTTCGGCGTCTCGGCAGAGACGATTTCCGAGATTGCACATGCAACGCGCGGAAATTTAAACAGTCGAGGTCACGCATGAAAATAAACCATTGATACCAGTGATAAAGAGTGTCGTGGGTGGCTGTAAAAATAGACCATCTCTGCAGCTGGCAAATTGCTCAAATGATCTCTAATTATGTAGTTCTAGAGAAAATTTTGATTTCTGGATGTGAAGTGACAGAGGTGCCAAAAAATGTCCGAATATAGCAGACTTACTTGAAGACGAGTCCTGAATTTACAAGGAATTCTCAGTTAGTGCTATCAGTATAATTTGAAGTGTACAAACACAACGAATTGACAGAAACAAGAGACTCCACTTGTATTTTTCAATCCTAGCAAATTAGAGGATGGCAGGCGCAGCAATACGCCGTAGCGATTCAGTGGCGAAAATAAATTGTCTAGAATTGGCCGATTTCAGACATAATATTGGACTCTGGAGGGTGAGAATATGATGAATGAATTATTGAATTTATTATATGCAGCCTAGTAATAAGGCATTTGCACAGTACATCCTGATGAAAAATTCATCTCAAAATAGTAGTACGAAGTGGTACGAAAAAGTAGCATGCAGTCAGGGGCGTCCCGATACCTTCCTGGTCGGGGGGGTGCAGCTTCAGAATTTTACCGGAGTTTTTCGAGGTTTTACCGGAATTGTCCGAAGTTTTACCGGAATTTTTCGAGGCTTTACCGGAATTTCTCCGTAGTGACAATCTCTGCAGAAAGTTTAGAATACTGTTATGTCACAGGTATTTCAGTTGACGAGAGACCTCGAATATATCTTCAAACTTTGTGTTTGTTTCGAGGCTCTCCCGGTGACTTTCTACATCATGTCGAAACAAGGCTAGTTCGTTTTTATTGCACTTGCAGCTTCTGGCTAGCCATATGTCGATCGCAATTCCGTCTGTCGTTCGGTCCGGTTTTTTTGTCACACTTTTTCGAGTTAAGGTACTTCCAGATGTGCTAGGATGATGAAACTTTGCAGGCTTATCAGGGACCGGAGCAAACTAACCTGGAATAATCAGTTTCCCGATCCGACCATCTACGGGGGAGTGGAGGGCGGGGGAATCTGGGAAATTTGGGGCAGTTTGTCGCACTTTTTCGAGTAAGGGTACTTCCAGATGTGCTAGGACGATGAAACTTGGCAGGCATACCAGGGACCCGACCAAACTAACTAAAAAGAATCAGTTTCCTGATCCGATCATCTGGGGGGGGGGGGTGAAGGCGAGGGAATCTGGAAAATTGAGCAGTGTGTAACTTTTGAACGGGGGATCGGATTGGAATGAAACTTGATAACTGAATAAAGGACGTATTTCTGATGTCCCATTTCAAGTCCGGACCGGGCTCGGTAGCTATGGGGGCGTCGGGGGGGGGGAGACCGGAAATCTCGAGAAACGGTTAGAATGGAGAGATCGGAGTGAAACTTGCTGGGAAGAACAAGCATCTGCCCCAGATAAATCGTTTACACAATTGGACTGGATCCGGACCCTTGGGGGTGGAGGGGAGTTTTCCGGAATTCCTGTGATGTCAGTTTTGGGGATTTTCGCGACGAAACTTGGGAGGCATATCAGGTATCCGTTCAGTCTGACAGAGCCCTTACCTACTACATACAGTTGCAAGTGCCATATGAGCTTACAGCTCTTGTTGAAATCTTCTTGGTTCACCGGTATCACCGGAAAGGAGTCGAGAAAGCTGTCGGCGCTTTTTGGATTCAGATTCAGCCGAATTCTGGTAGATTCTGTGGGGTAAATTCCGGTAGATTCCCTGAGACACAGTTCCGGTAGATTCCTTGTGAAAGATTTTATTCCCTGAGTAGATTCCCTGAGCCGAATCTCGTAGATTCCGAGGAGTTGATTCCGGTAAATTCCCTGGGACAAGTTCCGGTAGAGTCCTTGTGAAAGATTTCGCACAAACTCCGGTAGATTCCCTGAGCCGAATTTCGTAGATTCCGAGGAGTAAATTCCGGTAGATTCCCTGAGACAAGTTCCGTTAGATTCCTTGTGAAAGATATCGCACAAATTCCGGTATATTCACTGAGCCAAATTCTCGAAGAATCCGTGGGGTGAAATCCGGTAGATTCCCTGAGGCAAATTCTGGTAGATTCCTTGTGAAAGATTCAGCGTACATTCCATGAGCAAAATCCGGTAGATTCCCTGAGCAGAATTTCGTAGATTCCGACGGTAGCCTACATTCCGGTAGATCCCCTGAGATAAGTTCCGGTAGATTCCTTGTGAAAGATTTCGCACAAATTCCGGTAGATTTCCTGAGCCGAATTTCGTAGATTCCGAGGAGTAAATTCCGGTTGATTCCCTGAGACAAGTTCCGGTATATTCCTTGTGAAAGATTTAACGTAGATTCCTTGAGCAAAATCCGGTAGGTTCCCTGAGCAATAATCCGGTAGATTCCCTAAAAATCATCAAGTTCAGGTGAATTTGACAAATTTTGACTGGCGCGGCTTCGCCACACTAGTCAAAATTTACCGGAATTTTTTCCCACAGGCTTTCTGGGGGGGGGTTGGGTGCAGACCCCCCCCCCCCCCCCCCCACACCCTCGGGACGCCCCTGCATGCAGTACTATCTGATGCTACTACATGCTTCTAGTTCAAGGCTACCGTACCATGTTACTGCATACTACTGCATGCTACTATTAGCAAGACTGGATGCTACTATGGCAAGACAGGATGCTACTGGATACTACTACATAAGATTGTACCAGTCTGAGGCACATTAAATGATAGTATTATTTGCTATTGCATAGTATTACATGTAACTTTTTCGTACAACTACCATACAACTACGCAGGCTACACATTTTTCATCGGGATACAGAAAAAAGGTAAATGAACGCTTAACAAGAAATACAGAGTGTACACAAAATCTACAACGACAGCAAAAGATATGACATCACTTCAGTCTGATCCGCCCATTGCAAGTTTCACAGCTAAGCTGTCCTCCCCCTGGTATGGGAAGAATACAGAATCCTATTTAGGTTGTACAAGTCGATCGTGGTAAGAACAAAAAACGAAAGAAAAGGAAAGCTGTCTGGACGAGCAATATCCATTTTGTTGCCGGCCTATCTTCAACATACCCGGCGAAAGTCGCGGAGTTAAATCCGATAGTAAACGGGAGACGCCTAAAAGGGTCCCAACTGGGGGGGGGGGGGGGGGACGCCCCCCCCATGTTGTCGGTATAAAATAGCCTAGTCGGCGAGAAGCGCCGCGATTTTTCGTCAAAACATTTGATTTTTATCATGGAAACAGTTGGTGTTTCTGAAAATCAGTTGATTTTTCGTCATAACAGTCGCGTTTTCTGAAAATCAGTAAACTTTTTTTAAAAACTGTCACTTTTTCGGCAAAAACAGTCGGTAAGAATTACTAGCTGGTCGGTAAATACCTTATCCCCCCCCCCCCCCCCAAACATTTTGGCGAGTAACGCCTCTGGTCCCAACATAAATATTATCTGCATCCGCCCCAACATTTAGACATTTTTAACAACATTCTAAAATTTGTATCCATGTGTTAAATACAATTACAATTCTGACAACTTTTTCGCATATAAGGATGTGATCATCTTCTCTTTATTACGTCTTTTATTTGCTTAGTTTTTTAACCAACACACGTTCAGTTTTCAAATATTTTGCCCACAGCCGCCGCGTCGAAGAGCAGGAAGGCCGGATATAGTCGACAAGGGCTAACAAGAGAATCGCTAGTTTCAGGTGGAAAGTAGTGGTATTTTCGAAAACATTTGTTCTGATCCATTTCATAGGGAAAAGATCATTTCTAGTAAGAGTTGTGCTTTAAGCTTCGGTTATTCCTGTTCCGACTATCTCCTCAGACATAAAATAACGTTCCACTTTTGGGAGAGACTGATCGTTTCTGAAGAAATGCCAACTTTTTCAGGCTTAGCTCTTGGCAACCGATCGCCGGATTGCTATGTTCTCTGAACAGCTGTTCTACGTACAAAATGATTGACCCTTGAACACGAAAGGGGGCAAAAAATGTAATAATGGAGTTTCTCGGTTGAAAAATGTCTGACATTCTCGTGTAAATAACCGGGCTTCGCTGACAGGTGATCTGGTTCGGGTGCTCGTGGGCTAGAATTTCTTCAATGATTTTCGGCACCATCGTTTTCAAATGCTAAAACTACGGCCAGGAAATCTAGATGTAGTTAGATCAGTTATTAGTTGACCTATAAGGTCCGGCCTTTTCGTGCTTTGCGCCCTGCCGGAAAAAAAAATTGTAGAAGTAAGTATATCAATAACACTGTCAGAAGTTTCATAACAGATTGCGCCTAACACTTTCAAGAATAACACCTTTTCACTTAAAAAAAAGTGTTATTACCAATTAAGTTTATACTATTTCGTGCCCAGATCTCCAACAACACCTTCAATAGGTAAAAATACTACACTGTCAGAAGTTACATAACGACAACAGCAGGATGCGCGATTTCAACAGATAACACTTTGGTATGTTATATGTTACGTTTCTTTCCTTCCCGTTAGTATTTTTACCAATTGAATGTGTTGTTGGAGATCTAGGCACGAAATAGTGTAAACTTAATTGGTCTAAGTGAAAAGGTGTTATTCTTGAAAGTGTTATGCGCAATCTGTTATGAAACTTCTGACAGTGAAGTGAGCCTGAACCTGAACATATTCGCCGCACTAAGCTCGACGGATCTAATCCTTCCATTCCGTATTTTTGTTGGACCTCGTAGGAATAAAGTTATAAATGATCTTAAAGAACCCCTCGCACTATTTACTCTTCAACTTACAATATTTTAAAATATTTGAATACTTTAAAACTAGGCTATGCTTTCAACAAATAACCCACGGATTTTGCTGTTTTAAGCCTTTTCCGAGACCCGTTGACATGTAGCGAAGACAGGGAAACAATTTACATAACCGGTTTTTCTGATGGAAAATCTTCTCGCAGACAACCCTCAATAGCGTGATACACATCGAAGGTAGCAAAACACGGCAAGTGAGAAAATCAGCGTGGTTTTATTAGAGCGGTTAGAATGTACCGTAAGAAATTGGGTTTTCCGGGATTAGAAATATATGGAGTGATTTGGGATGTAGGTTGCGTTTGTATTATAGGTAAGACAGGGCCTTTAAATGAAGCCTGTGCAGCAGTCCCGAGAAGACGCTGCGATTTTCGGCTTCCGGTGGATTGTCATGATGTAATAAGTTGAATGGCGCTCTACGCGATATTTACGTCTCAACACACACGCCTTTTGAAATAGGAACGTAAGAGGTTCTTATCAAAGCAGCGTTCGGTGTTTCCACGTTGATACAATGCTTTGAGCTGTAAAAACATCAGAAAAGGTTCTAGTACTACTTGAAGTACACGAGTACAATTTGACGCCCATCATATTGTAAAAAAGCTATTAAAATTAACGGACGGACAGCATTGATCCTCGAACTAATAATAAGCAGGTCGAAACGGAACAAAAAAGTGTTCTTTTGAAGAAAACTTGTTCCTTTAGCTTCCAACAAAGTAGAACTTTAGTGCTTCTTTTGGCAACCCTGGTCTCTCCTCGGCCCGCTGGCGGAACCAACCAAGCGATCTGATTGGCTCTGCATAAGGGAGAATAGAGCAGAGCTCTATTACCCTTATTCGCCTTATTACAGCGCAGAGGAAAAGAGGAATCTGTAATAAGGACGCCGTAATACACCTTACAACACCTATCTGGACAATGCTTTAGGCACGTCATGCAAAAGTAAACTTCAAAAATAAGCAAGGCAGAAGGTGCAACTGCAACCCCAGATTGCCGGAACCTTTGTTGACGGGAAAGAATTCCCGCCAGATAAAGCTTCGCCGAAACTCTAAGCGGGCAGAATTCAATTAGTGGGAGGACAAGCAGGGTTGCCACATGTCGCACGATAGAGTGAATTGTCACTCTAGTTTATTTTTGTCACTCTTGTCCTACGTAGGACATAAAATTCACTCTATTTCAAAAAACGTCCAGAGGTGTCATTTTCCAGCAGTGATTCCTACAAAAAGTGACTATTTCACGTTTTTTCAAGGACAATAAATTAAGATTTGTAATTTTTGCAGCATTGATTCTGACCAAAAGTGACCGGTTTCCATTTTTGCATGAAAACAAAATTTCACTCCCAAATCACTCTCTGTTTTCGACCAAAAGTCACTCTCTAATTTTTTTCGATGTGGCAACTCTAAGGACAAGATGGACCGAGTGCGGAGCTTGTGGCAGGTTCTGCACATTTTTTCCACACAAATATTTCTTACGGAGGCATTCTCCATGTTCTCGTCGTTTTCCGTACGGAGAGTCCCCAGGATTTGACTCCCTCTTTCCTCACGGTTCCCTTCGACTCCCCAAGGAGTCCCGGTTAACGGTTAGAATCTGCCTTGTGCGGTTCGAATTCAGTTCTGTGTGGACAATACGGACCATCGCAAATATGAACCTCGTCCTTCTGCCCTTTTTAACTACAAAATGACGCGAATTACCCGGTACGTCGGCATTTCGTGACGCTAAAAGCCAGGCATCACCTTCCAGATTACCAGACGTCCGGAGCTTCCGCATAGTCAAGCCAACCCTTTCAGATATTCATGATAATGATAACAGCTAAATCTGATGTTCTTCAACATTTCCTAGATGTCCCGTTTACATTTCAAATATCTCTTGCATCCCAGTCACAAATATCAGTTACTTTCGCTTTTCTTCGCCCCATTTGCATATTTGTAGAGTCTCTCGAACGGGTTGCCCCTATGGCACCTTCCAGACATCCGGAATCTGGGGTGTCCAACACCCCGGAATTCCAGATGTTTTTGGCCTGGCTTCACTTTCCAGATCCGTCTCAACGAAAATGGCTGTCAGGAATCCGGAAGAAAAATCTGGAAGGTGAACCCTCGCTTTAACCATTAATCCCTTTTCAGAACCTGGAGGAAGAACTGGAAAGACTCGGCTCAAACACCGAAATTGTCCGGCCAGCTCGCCGTCAGCCCCGCGAAGAATACGACTTGGCTGATAACTTCGAGTCTTCCATGAAAATCAAGAAACGTAACGTCAAGGCTACCGTCACTACCGAAACCGTTCGCCGATACTAGACAGTCCCCGCCTACACTCGCCCAGTTTCCCCAAGAGTCAACTGAGTCAAATGCTTCCTATCCAATCCCGTGACAGACAATGAACACTCTGGATGGCATCGGTAATTTGCCGCAGCAATTAATCAAGATACTTTCCGGCAAACTGCAAGGGACCCGAAACGATTGTTCTAAATGGTCAAGAATTTCCGGTTTCCCACTTGGGATTCTATGGAGACAAAAAAGTTGCCTAGAGGAACAGTGTCGTTATATTAGCTATCACCTATGAAGTGCCAACATTTAATCACTTTTGGGACTGGTTACAGAGAGATTGCAGCCTATCCGACGAAAACGGATATCTTATACCATCGCCGAAAGTGGCAAACACAAACAATTCAGCTTTTAAAACAGGAGTATATTATTCTGGCAAATTATTCTGAATCCGTACACTATTAAAACGCTTTGCCGAGCCTTTCTTGATTGTCTAATCACAGTAGATATTCAAAATCAGATCTTGAAGGTTTAAATTTGTAACACAAACACGGATTGTCGCATCCTATTGGTCGATTTCGTACCTTTCGAGTAAAAGCCTGACTTCCTAATGTTCGGTAGGCTCGGACCGGTTTTCGTTAATTAGGGTGTAGTATCTCTGCTAGCCACAGTAGGTTCTCGGGTAGCACATTACTGACGCCATCTAGGTGGTATAAAAAACAGACTTAATAATAGTAGGCCTACGGAGAGACGATTGGGTTTTAAGCCCAGATCTTCTGCACTTTCATGTTACAGTTAAACGTTTTCGAAATAGAACTGATGACAGTGGCGAAAATCCCGGCAGGAATTTTAGTCAGCAACCACCAGGTCTTAATGGTCTGTAAAAATGACGGAATATTTCAATGATGAGGTACCTAAAATACACTATAAAAAGACGTAACGTCGGAAGCGCAAGGATGTACAAGAATAGATAGAATGATGAGGGTTACTCACAGGCTCTGGAGGAACACTCACTGCCGGAGATAAATCCTAACTATTTCGACAGATTGGATGCTTATGTATATGAGAGCAGTCAGTGAGTTCCGAACAGACAAATGTTAAACCCTTATATACAACTTCTGAAAAACATTTTCCTACGTCCCTCTAAGAAATTAAGGGGAAAGTGAGGACATACAGCATTAGCGAAGTTTTTCCATTTTTTTCTGAATGAGGTGTATGCAGGTTTGTTAATGTAATTAAATGCTGCCGTTTTCCCGCTGATATTAATTTACATTCGAGTCAGAGAGTGACATGTGAAATTCTGAACATTAATTTTAACAAGTGTGACGTGAGTGTAAAGTGTTTCGAGTTTGCTTCTGTTTTGTTAAGCGTTGCTAGTTTATCAAATAAAAAGAGATGTTTAAATCAAACACCGTCTCCGAATCGGGACCCGAATCAACTGAGATTCTATCTTTAATTCCATTTTTTTTTTTCGTTGTCGTTTAGATGAAATGGAACGAAATGAAAAGAAAACACAATTACTTCTAATACACAATTTAATGAAACGCTGGGTCTGGAGTTCGTGTTCGAAAGAATTCGAAAAAACTCGATCCAGCGCTCGTAGATGTTCATGTTTCTTCTCTCAAGAAAGAGTTCAAAAGAGTTTTCGGTATAGCCTTCGTGCTTTGCAAGATAACCAACTTTTTTACCAACCAGTATGTTAACACGAGGACTGGTCTCAATTTCCATTCGAAATTCTTTTTATACCATCCCGTTCCGACATTCCTTGAGGTTTACTTCACAAATACGGGGAAGGTAGATATGAACTGGTAGCGCAAAAGTCAACATTCGTGGTTTGAGGTGCCGATATACCGGTCGTGTTCCACCCTACTTACCGTAGTAACTACGCATGACGTCGCGGCTTCTTGGCGTCCCTGGAATGAATTTTTCTACTTTACGCAAAATATCACGCCATGCGCTAATCCCACCAGTCGCGTCACAGAGTTCGTAATTACAACGCTTACTATGCTCCCAAGCGTGGTAAGCAGATGGTTAATATTTCGAGAAGGCTGGAACGGTCAGCGTAGTACCTTTTCACGAGGTTGGAACAAATGGATACACTTAAGGAACAGCGCTTATGCACTTATTTTCCTTATCTTCAACCAACACCGTACGGAAAAGCTGAATTAGTCCGGTTCTTTTCCTCTTCCGGCTCCTTGCTCGACTCTCCGTGTGTCCAAGACACAACAATGCGAAAAGGTGTTAAGGGTCTCGGGGGTGGCAAGATGGAATTCCTGCTCCGGTTTTCGAGCACCATCTTCAATTCTGCACGAAAAAATTGAGACTTTTCAACTTACTGTCGCGGGTTAGCACTTCCTGACGGTCAGTACCAACATCATTTCTCTCCGGAAAAGCTGAGAATTTTCAAACTTCTCCGGTGGGAACTGAAGAAAATATAGAAGAACATGTTTTCCAGTCCGGATTTTCGAAGACTCTCACCATCAATTTGAAGAATATTCATCTTTTCCGTACAGAACTGGCGATAGTGCCGAGAATCTGGCAAGAATTCCAGTAAGCGAGTACCCAACCCTGATCCTCTATTCGCAGCATCCCCATAAGTGTGAACATCATTTTCAAAAGTACGAGGGATTAACTAGACTGTCGCAGCCCCATAATTGTACCGTGTTCTTCAAAACTGTGCTAACTACATTTTCATAATTTTTGGGCCCAGTTTTGTGTATGCTATCTTCATGAAGAACGTAGGAACTCAGAAAGTTAAAACTAATCTACCTGTTAGATGGTGCTCATGTCGTCATCTGACACTTAGCACAATTTAACAGAATACCAAATCAGCTATGTTCTTTCCAATGGCATAGTTAACTCAGTTTTCAAAAAAATTTCAGTTAGTACAGTTTTGAAGAACACGGTACAATTTAGAGCAGGCGTTCCCAACCGGGGGTACGCGAGACCCTCGTAAGGGTGCACGCGAGGTCCCAAATCTCTGAAGTCGAAAAGGTCTGCTTTCGTCAAGAAATTAAAGTTTTGGCTTACGAAGTTTCAAAGAAACAGCCCTAAGTGTCTTTCTGATCCTTGACCAGTTTACGGACGAGAATGAAATTGACAACCTTGCAGCCTCAAGTATCCAATTTATTGTATATATTTTTACACATTAATCCCTTACCATTTATGACAATAAATGACGTCTTTTTGGCGTTCTGATCTTGACAGATCTTAGTAGAACGCAACCTTTTTGAACCTCAATTAGGGGAAGCGATACGGAAAAGGTTGGGAACCACTGATTTAGAGGAAGAGACGCACAACAACTTGTGAAGCGCTCCTTGATGTCTGGCATAAGACTGTTAATGTTCTTCACGGTTGTACGGCGCTCATCATCCGTCGAAGGTGCCAAGGAAACTCATTAATCGGCTAAGCATAGTCAGGCTACAACCTCTTTCCAGCAACAGGAACAAAGTGTAGTCGAAATAAGGAGGGTTTTCGAGTCGGAATCACTTTCCAATGGTTTTCGCGCTACTTCAGAAAGTTGCCGAGCTTTCCAACCGGGTTTTCGCGCTTCGGAAACCAAAGCAACTTTCTCGGAAAGTGATTCCACGAGGTTAGTGGAAAGCTCCGCGGAAAAGTTGAATGTTTCGGCGGGAATTTCAAAGGTGTGGAGAAAAACAGCGCAAGTATCATTAATAAAATAAAAAAATGGCAGGCGTTATTAAGGTGACTTCGGACAATCAAAGAACCGTTAAGTGAACCATATTTATTCGAAAAAGTCTGTGATTCAACATTTTCCCGGCGATATCAGCTTTCCATGCGTTTTCGCGATCAGTCAAGCGGGAAAGTGGAAAGTTATTCCAGGAATTGCTTTCCCACAGTTTTCGCGACGCGCTTCGCTCGTCGGAAAGTGATTCCGAAATCTCGCGAAAACCCTCCTATAGACATCACAACTGTTCTCTCAGTGTTGGTTTGTCAGGAGTCAGGACTTTGGTCAGGACGAACGAGTGAGTGCTCCACTGGCAACTGTAAGGCCGTCGTAACCGTGCTCGTCCAGACCGGGCGTGCTATCATTGGCTGAAAATCGTCAAAAAAACGGCGCTTACGACACGTTGTGATGGTTCCGACAGCTTATGATTACCAGTAGAGAAGACAGTTAGGTCTATTTCACTCTCGTGGGAAAGATGGTGGAAAGAGGGCTCTCGACTTCATATCGCGACACGACAATATATATGCTCGTCATCTATCGGATGTAGCAATCAGATCATAAACAGCTGAGAGTAGCAAAGCGGCAGCAGCTAAGAACTAAGCGGTGTAGACAACATGGGCATCTCTGCTGTTGTCATCATTGTCAACTTTGCACATTATAGGGATGGACGATGTCTAGTTTACTTTCAGAGCGCCTAGATCGGGGGATTGAGATTACCGACTTGTGCGCGTTCGTTTCGAGCCGTGAATCTTTCTTGTAAAATTGCACGAGGACTACGGGAGGGACAACACGATACTGGATTAGGACAGCCTGACATCCGATCGGAAACAGGTGCTATTATTGAACCAACAGGATAATAGGGACCGCGGACTAGACCGATGCCAACACATTCTGGCCAACAATCTGCTGAACAAAATTCATTAGATTGGGGCACCAGGCCAACGGGCAAGAGTCCTAGGAAGGTTCATAAGGATATGCCTGACGCGTGCAGTCCTCTTCATTATCATGATACAGCTGATTTAAGCTGACGTTACTTTCAGGCGCTAAGTAAATATGCCAATCGGATTTGGAAGTAATAGTTCCGTTACCCAATGATCCGTTAAAGGCGAGGGAGGTCTACGCAGTGTATTATGTTGGTCCGAAGAAGAGAAGACTTTGCCATTATATATCAACAAAGCACTGTCCTGATAAATTCTGACGCGAAACAAAGAGTCGAATGGAGAGTAAGCCTGATTTGCGGGTATAAGCTTTTTTTTCATCGGAATAATTATTTATTAATATTGATTCCCACGAACCACGATTCTGGAAATTAAGCATTTCACCGACCTTGTTTGCTATAATTCGTGCAGGCAAGTGCAGCGACCATCATCGATATCAGTTATTTCTGTAGCTATCAGTAACCTACTCCTGAGAGCAGGTTAAGCCATGTCCAGACAAATCAGCAGTTCTCATGTAACAACTCGCAGCCGCAAAGAACGTGGCGAGACCTTTCTCCACATTACGGTTTCCAAAAATCTGCACCTTTGTATGCAACTCAAGCAAATAAGCAAAAGAATCAGAATCACAAGCATCCGAGTAGCAACATGAGATAATCCACTGTTACGCCCCTCATATGCTAGTTCATCTGAAAAACAATGCGGTGGGAAAACACAGGAAACTAATCGACGCCCTGCTATTGTCAATATACGTCACAGCATATGGACCTGAGTGAGTATCTATTTTCTTGTGTAGAGAGAGCGGTTCCGGCACAGGAAACGAAAAGGATATCGGAGGTTCATCTCTGGGAAACGGTCCAAGCGTACCGAGGCCAAGTCAAAAACGAAAAAGACGGCAATGCCAAACGGTTGATAATTATAATGTAATTATCTATGTGCGAGTTAAAAACCAAATTAGGTTTACTCTCGAAGCTCAATTACGAAGTAAAACAAATAGTGTCTATAAGTGCTGTAGTGTTGCACTGAAATATCGAGACAAACCGAAACTTTTAGGTCAGAGTAAACACAAACAAACTGAAAAAGGCACGAGCATCATGAAGATACTGCCAAAGAAAATAAAGACCGCCAAAATGGTACAAATACGAAATGTCCAGCCTCTCAGTGTAATAGCCAATAAGGTTAAATATTCCTTGAGCCCAGGCTAACTTTGAAATATATATTCAAATAATGCATAAAACGGATACGTCAGCTACGATACTTTGGCAGCGATATTTCGGCCCTTCTTGGCAGAAGATGGACCGCCTGTCGACGACTCTTGCTAGGGTGGGCCGAAATATCGCTGCCAAAGTATCGTAGCTGACTTATCCGTCTTATGCATTATTTGAATATACCAATAAGGTTTGCACTCAGTTAGGTTGCCCACCAGAGGAAGAGGGCCACTTTTTTTGTGGTATGCACGCACATTTCAGACACCAAGAGGCCTTTTCTTAATGGGCACGAGCTAAAGTTCCCTGACGTACTTGGCATGCAACATATTCATAAACGGGGCTTTGGCCAAACAAAGCAAAAAGGATGGAATGAGTGCTGTAAAATGTAGTTTCCTTTTTGTTTTTGTATTTTGTATTTCCAACATCAAAACAAACCTACAGTCTCTTCGGGTACTGAAGATACTCGTTGAAGATCATCACAGCTTTTATGTGAAGGACAAAACTCGAACAAAAATTTCTCGAAAACGCTGAATGGCACAGGCATTTTTGAATTGTACGTGTAATTTAAAACATTTAAAATGCCTAAATGGCAACTTAGGTCATCTATACCGGACATTTCAACTAAAAACAAAGACGAGGTCAATAAATAACATCCTGCATTTAGACAGACGTGACAAGACAACCGCCCTAGTCCTAAACCCATTTCCTTGATGAGATTCGCTTGTACAGAGAAGCTTCAAACCCCTAGAGTCACGAACTCGGCTGTTACTTAGCACTTAGAAGGTGTACGAAGACAGTTTTCGGGAATACTGCTTATGATGATACGTGTAGGAGTTGATGTTGCTTCTGATGTCGTGCATGAGCGCAACGTCCTTTTTCTCATTGAGGGATTTCTTCTCGCTGAAGGTACGAAGGGCACGCTCAGCCCACGTCTGAGGCTTCGGGATCTCAGGCTTGTAGCTAGAAAAAAAAAACCAGGTGGGTTAGTCTAGGAGGTGACGGTACAGTGATGGTTGCGTGAAGCTACACCTCCAAGTTTTGTCGGCATTCCCGTAGTTTTTCCAGTTTTCAATCTTTGTACAATACACCCAATGGAATTTTTCAGCTGGTCAGCGTTTTATATAGGCCTGACGAAGTGTATTTATATGGCCATTGACTGACATCAAGGTGGAAGAATAATAATATTGTATAAGTCAAATTGTTTTTTTTTATCAAGCAGTTTATATCGATCAGAAACTTCGTACATTCCACGCGTTTCGGTGAACTACGCAGCCAAGGCGACGACAGAAAGACTTTTCCATTTCCGGTCATATTTATAGCTTACAGTATAGCAGCATAGCTCAAAACGTTTTACCGATGCTTTCAGTATGTCCCCAAAAGCCGGATTCCGGCCGACGTATTCATCCAAGAAAAAGAAATGTTCTTGTATGATCTTTCAGCTTATTAATTACTATAATGGTTTCTTTCTTTTAGGACTATATCGGCCACTTAATCAGTCAGGGAATTTTGTTAAAATTTCTGATTTTCTACTAATTTTGGCTAGCGATCCACCCTGAGCTAAAAAAAAAAAATAGTATACCCATGCTCAAAACACTTGAACACTCCACTATACTGTTCATTTCTCAAATTGGCAGCTCGTAACGGACTCCGGCTCCAATTTAAAGTATTTTTTACCGACACGTAATTCGACCTATCGGACAACTATTTTCCATCGCAAATTCCTGATTCAGCACCTCCTTTACTTAAGGGATCTAAGCTCTAGTTATGATATGATTGGCATCTCACTTAATACTGGTAAGTCTCAAGTGCTTCTGTTTAATTGCAAAGATTACAACGGAGCTTCGGTCAACTTGAGAGACACCGTCGCAACTCCAGTTGACCATCTTATCTATTGTCTACTAACACTTCTGTTTCAGTAGTAGTATTAGTAAGTATTACAGTTAAACAAGGGTAGGAAACTACTCTCCCGGATTTTCAATAGTTCTGTAATAGGCCAACCGGACCTCCGAAAAATATACTTTAAATATACAAATTTCTACTTGGAATCTCGTCTTGGTCTAGAAATAGACCACTAACTAGAAAATACGGTCTGCGGGAACCAACAATCGAAATGGCCGAACGTTTTAAGCGGATGACCGCCGATACGCCATCTCGCCATCCTTGGAGAGCCATTCTTTTTCAGTATTTATTGGAACATGTTGTGTTTTTTTGGTTGTTTTGTAATTGTACCGTGTTCTTCAAAACTGTGCTAACTGAAAAAATTTTGAAAACTGAGTTAACTATACCACTGGAAAGTATTGGAAAGAACATCGCTATTTGGTATTCTGTTAGATTGTGCTAAGTGTTAGATGACGACATGAGCACCATCTAACAGGTAGATTAGTTTTAACTTTCTGAGTTCCTACTTTTTTCACGCAGATGGCATACACAAACTGGGCCCAAAAATTATGAAAATGTAGTTAGCACAGTTTTGAAGAACACGGTACAATTGGTTGTGATCTTATTTAGTTATCTTCTTCTATTATTTTTTCTTTCTTTTACTTATACTCCGTCTTATGCTTTTGTAGCTATCGTAGATGGGTGACAAATACATGGATACATATTTCATTATTCAAACTAAGCAGTCCTAAAGACCTTTACACTTCCCTAAACTTTTAAACCTCAACCCTTCTCACTTTATTCAAAACCCATCTCAGAAATCGACCGAGAAACCCCGTATTAGCTTTCTTCAAACATCTTCGAGAGTTATGATCATGAGTTAGGAGCTACGAACAAATTTACGATCCCCCGCTTTCATTGGCTTTTTCACTCTAGTAATGCTTTTTCAATAGCGCACTCGATCAATTCACGGTGACTTCCGATACGAACAAACACTTTCCCACAATTGGAAGATTTGTGATGACGGTATACGCACTTCATCAATAAGTTTCATAGGCTAAAATCTTTAGCTTTTCTTTCTTGGAGTCTTTCTCAGCGTCAAGTAAGTCAATATACAAAGGCGCCGACCAGGAGTCACGCCAAAAACAACAGTCTCCCTGATAAGAACATAACATCTGTATGTCAGCTAGGCTTTTGGGATCCCAAATGAACGTACGGGATACCTAAAAATCTGTCCGTCCGTCGGCCAGTCTGTCTGTTTTACTGACAGGTCGGTTGAAGAATTTCCGAGTTCTAATTGTAAATGCGCTATTTATCTCAACATTTTGAGCTGGTTAAGAAGGTTAGAAAAGGATATGTTGAATCAGGACATTAAATTCTTGTCTCAGATCGATAATTCTTACGTCCGGTCCAAACCAAAATACTTCAGAAGCTAATTACCAACTGAATTTGTTCAGCGACTCGAGCAAGTAAAAATAACATGCTGAACCTAGATATGCTGTTAGCTTTTAGACCGGATGGAAGATTCGGCCGAAATCCGGTAAGCAAACGGGAACTTGAGATTGCAAACATTCAACGATGAAACTGAACAGGTGATTGAAGTGGGAGAACAAAAAGGTGGTGAGTTTTTGCTCGGGATTTGGAAAAAATCGACGATCGGCACAGAGCTAAGACTTATCTAATCAAGTTGGTTGAAGTGTGAAAAGACCCGATCATTTAATATTTGTATCACGTATCCTCAGTGGAACATAAAAACAGTTACTGTATAAGGTTCGGGACGGGGGGGGGGGGGGTATGTCTAATAAATGACGGTATTGTGAAGGTGGTTATGGATGAGGCGTGGTCATCGTGCGATGACCACTCCCACAACGAAGGCACTGGTATGTCACAGAAATAACTGTGCCTCAATTTACTTTTCTAATTATTTAAAAACAATATTAAGTTATATTATGCGTTGCGCCCAGTAGTCTATTATGTACTGTCCACATAGCAGGCAGATCTCTCATCATCCTCCGAGCATCAATCGTCCGGAATTACTGATTTCCTACGCTCCAAAACCCTTTCATCCACACAAGCTTCTTGTAGGGCTGATAAGGGCTAATGGTTTTGTAAAACTAAAGTGAGTGATCCACAAGGCTCGTGCAGTCGGCCTAGATCCTACCTCGTGTCGCACCCAGATATAGTAGGAGCGTACTGGCAAGACCCAATGTTCTGAGCTTACCCGTTGCTTCGCTGATCAATATAGTCCACGACATGGGAGTAGTAATTCTTTCTGAAGTCGTTGTTGTATTCGTAAATGTGTGACTTGGGTCTTTGCCAGTGTGTGAAGTACTTTGGTTTCCTCTTCTCCACAGGAAGTGAAGCCACGGGAATGTCCTCCGCTACAGCTTCTTCTGCCGCAGGTGCTTCAGCAGCAGGAGTCTCTCCTTCAAGTGCTGGTGGAACCTCTTCTTCACTCATAATGGAACCTAAAAGTATGAATGATGATAATTTTTACGACACACTGAACAGTAAACGGAAGTAGTAAACTATCAGAAGTTTCATAACAGTCAACACGAGGGGAGGTTTCGACAGATAACGTATGGGATGTTCATCTGTAATAACTTTGAAAACATTGCGCATTAAATGTTATGCACAATAAGCATTGGCAGGAAGAGCCAAAAACCGCGAGAAAGCATCTGCTGAATTTTCAGATATGATGGTGACCAAAAAAAATTTAACAAATGTTTGTTTCGGATTGTTTTGTATATAAACCGTTTTAATGCGTAACGTTTGAACACCATAACAGCTAAGATTCTAAGTGTTATCTGTTGAAACCGCGCATCCTTGCGTTATCTGTTATGAAATTCTTGACAATATAGTATAAAGAATAGAAAAGCAACACACAACTTGAGCTTTCAATGAATACAATTTAGACAAGAAAAGTGGACCATTACTATAAAAGTACTGCATTTTTTTTTACTCCGGGACCAAAGACACACTTTGAAGTAACCATCTAGTAGCCATCTACTACACACTCATTTCGTCTCATAACAAGGGAAATGCGCAAGATAAAAAATGAATAGTCAGGCCTAACGATAAAGCAATATGGCTACTAATCGTTCTGATTTCGTAAGCCAGACACGAGCCGACAATTTAAAGCTTCGCTCCACTCCGCAGCGAGAAACCCCAGGAAAAACTACCAACTATATGGGCTTCCAGATCGCTTTAGAGTGTTGTATATTTTCACATTTAACCGCATGCCTTCGATTTAAGAACTGAAACAACAAGAGCTGGAAGCTCCTATGGCACTTGCAAGGCTGGCTCAGAGGATGAAATATAGAATTTGCCTTTTCCTGGGTTTGTTCTGATCATCTGTAAGCAGAACCCTTGAGATAAGATGATCATGGACTAAAATCAGAAGAATGTCCCTTTTGGTAAAAAATATTTTACTTTAGAACTTGGCTTTAATGATGCGCACTTTAAAGGAACTAGAAAGTCATTTGTAACAAAACCCTTGAGGCAAAAACGATAACAGGCTCTTGGGGATCGTTAATATATATCGTTTAGCCAAAAGTATTTTCTTCACTTTTCGGTTAAGATGCGCACTTTAAGGTCACTAAAAATAAATTTTTAAACAAAACCACTGTGGCACAAATGATCATGGGCTGATATGTACCGTTTGACCAAAACTACTTTTCAACTTTGCGGTTAAGATATGCACTATAATGTGCGCTAGAACTTCATTTGTAAGCAAAACACTTGAGGCAAAAATGATAATGGGCTCATGGGGACTGTGAAAACGTATATGTTGCTTAAAAGTATTTTTCTTACTTTGCGGTCAAGATTTTTACTTTAAGGAATAGTCGGATCTAGGAAGTGGCGATTTCTAAGCCAATCTTGTCGAATCTCTAATCTTACAGGGAAGTTTCGTCGTCCTAGCACATCTGGAAAATGCACCGGAATGCCCCCTCCCCCCCGCAGTGCCCGGAGCCAATCCGGTTCCGTAAAGGATTATCTAGAGCATCTGTTCGATATTCCCACAAATTTCCATCCCGATCTCTCCAGTCTAAGCGGGTCAAGTATTTTCTGCCCCCCCCCACAATAGTTGTCGGATCCGATCCGGACATGAAAAAGATCACCAAAGACATGTCCTCTGTTCAAGTATAAAATTTCACTTGAATCCGATCACGCGTTCCAAAGTTACGCATGACTCAATATTCCGGATTCCCACTCCCTCCACTCCACCCACGATGATCGGATCGAGGAAATCTTTATTTGCAAGTCAGTTCGATCGGGTCCCTGATATGCGTACCAAGTTTCCGGAATTCCGGAAAACCTCCCTTCAAGAAAGGCCGAAATATAGCTCCAATAAAATTCAGCTGACGTATCCGTTTTTGCACCATCAAATATCCCCCCCCTCCAAGTGTTCGGATCCAGGCCAATTGTGTAAATGATTTATCTAGAGCAGATGCTTGTTCTTCTCAGCAAGTTTCACTCCGACCCCTTCATCACCTATTCAGTTATTAAGTTTCATTCCAATCCGATCACCCGTTCAAAAGTTACGCACTATTCAATTTTCCGGATTCCCCCTCCCTCCACTCCCCCAGATCGTCGGATCGGGAAACGGATTATTTGCAAGTTAGTTTGGTCTGGTCCTGATACGCCTGCCAAGTTTCATCGTCCTAGCACACCTGGAAGTACCCTAACTCGAAAAAGTGTGACAGGCAAACGGACCGACCGACGTAATTACGATCGGTATATGGCACTTGAGCATCGCCATAAAAGGTATGAAAATGAAACTTGTGCGACAGTTTTAAATTTTCTCCACCACTGTGTTGAACTATGGGTTCGAAAACTGATTTGATTCAGGGGTTAGTGTGTTATGCGGTTCTGCTGAGAAAAATAAATAAATAAGTAACACATCTTCCAGCAGCGAAGTATTCACAGTCGAAACGAAAATCGGAACAGGACTATCACAATAGGCCTATACAATTACGAGCAGACATAGTCCACAATAAAATACCTTTTAGAAAGTGAAGGATACTTTTAAAGTATATATATAGTTTTAACTGATAGCCTTACAAAAACAATTTTTCATTAAAATTACAAATGTTGTTACATTTTTTAGTTTCTAATTAATAAAATGATTTTACTGGAGTTAAAATGAAACTAATGGTGAAGTGAATGTTAAAAATCAGAATAAAACTTAAGATGCTCAAGTCTTAGTTTGACAAGTTTTCTTGTCCTTATTTTACTGTACTGTCTTTACAGAACTGCATTGCAAATTACTTAAAAATGCCTATGTTGTAAATTATTTGAAAATTCCTAAAATATTCTTTTTTAAGATGAGTTTTTTGAAGAAATGAAGTGAAATCAAATTAAACGTAAAACATAGTTCAGATTTAAACTGATCGAACAGTCCATATACAGTTCAACAGTGTCATACATATATTCAAATAACATAGTTCAGATTTTAAGCGATAACAAGTCGCGGTGAAACTAGAATAATAAAAAAAAATAATCTTAAAACTAGTCCAGGTCTTCGTCTAGTTCTAGTAATTGTATAACTGTACTGCGTTTATTTAAACTGTATCTGTAAATTATTTGAGAATTCTTATACTGTATATTATTTCATAGTATCTACGCTATTCTTTTTAAAGGACCCCTAGCACTATTTACTTTTCAACTAACAGTATTTTCATTTTAATACTTTAAAACTAGGCTTTGCTTTCAACAAATATCCCACTGTTTTGGCTATTTTAAACCTTTTCCGACACCCGTTGGGTTATAGCAAAAACAGGGAAACAATTTACATAACCGGTTTCTCTGATGGAAAAACTTCTCGACAATCATCGACAGCGCGATACACATCGACGGTAGCAAAACACGGCAAGTGAGAAAATCAGCGTGGTTTTATTAGAGGGTTAGAATTTACCGTACGAAATTGGGGTCTCCTGGTTTAGAAATATATGAAGTGATTATGGAAGTATGTTGTGTTAGTCTTGTAGGTAAGACATGTCCTTTAAAGAAGAAAATGATTTTTTTTGGAGAAATGAAGCGAATCTGAATTAAAAGTGAAGCATAATTTAGGGAATCATGATAAAACTGGATCTCGATGACGTTGGAAACAAGACCAAGGGTTTTGATGGGATTCCAAATATTTAATATTTGATCCAGCGGTCTTAGCCAGACTTCTTGAACATCTGTACCATTAAAATTAAGAAACACATTAATGCCAATGGCTAGTCATCTGCGAAAACCAAGTCCTGGTATGGATTCGGCATGTGTGTTTACCACTATACGTCATATCTACTTCGATGACGTTGATCGAAACTTCCTGCCTTACTTCTACCAAAGATATGGTTTCCGCCGGAATCCGGGTGAACTACTTGTCAGGCAAAAAATTTAAGGTCAAAACGAATTCCGCATATCTCCTTACCCCAATTTCGAACCTCTAATCAACTTGAGATAAACTTTAACATTTAAAATGTTTTCGGTTTAGGCTGGACTATGCTTTTAAAACCGGTTCAAAAACATTTATAATTAGCAATAATTTATGCACACACGAGACAGACTTACAATACGAAAACAAAACTAAGAGCATAAAGAGACTTGGTCAGTAAAAAAATAGGCCCCTTAGCGTACTTTCAGCCTGAAATGGAATGTGAATCCGGGGCTCGAAGGGTAATATAATAATAACTAAATCTTTAGCCCCAGACATGATATCAAAACCCTCACGTCTATATCCTTACAAAAAAGGGACTACAAATTACGTTCAAAGTTTTATCTTGAGTGTACGTATTCCTTCAGCCCAAGCTGATTGCAAATCATGTTTTACAGTGCTAAACGGTCAAGTCAGCTGATTTGCTCCAGCTGTATTTCGGCCTTTCTCGGCAAGGGTCCTCTTCAGGCTGTAACTAGAAGAACGAACCCACAAAAGGTACAACTGTTTCGTTCTTCTTCTTTCATCAATGTCAAGAAGAAGGTTCGTTCTTTTCTTTGCTGCTTCGTTCTTCTAGCCTCGCAACCTGACGATGACCCTTGCCGAGAAGGGTCCCAATATTCCTACAACAAATGCTGACTTATCCACGAAGTGCCATCACACATTTAGCTTGACATATTAGCTATTTCTTTACCCCCCCCCCCCCGTATTTGTTGTTTAATCTCACAAAGTTTCATTCAAACAAGTCTTACCCTAGAGACCTAAGTATCAGAAACACAGCTGAGGAAAGACTAAGACTATTCTTAAAACAAGTTTAGAACGATATAGCTCCAACGTTACAGTTATTTTTTCCGAAACACTTTGCCAAAAGGCCACCGGCACTCGGGAATAACACGTTATAGGACGCGACAGGCTCCGATCAATGTGATGACAATTTTTCCTGTAAAGACCTTCATTACCTTATCCTGGCGTGGCGTGTCCGATTATCAAACAGGAATGACAATATCTTAATAATCTTCCTAGTTAAGAAACAGGTCGGCTGGTTCTTTCCTTTTTATGGTTCGAATGACAGATTGCAGTAAGATAGATGCCTTAAGATATGGGATGGTAACGCCCACATCCTAAAAGACATTGGCGGAATTCACTAGATCGTAAATCAAAGCTATCTGGAACTAATCAACCAATAAATCGATTTTTTTTTCCCCAGCTAATAGAGAGCAGAACAAAATGGGACAACAACTCATCATTTTTGCTCATCATTCGCCCTTCCTATTTTTTTTTCGGAAGTAAGTATTTATTCGTGAGTAAACCAAACAAGGTAGTTCACTCTATATACTAAACTAAAACTATATGACATCAAAAAGAAAACACTAATCTAATCACAAAGTCTCGAATGAACAAAAATTATTACACAACCAATGATCACCAACTACGAAATTTCTAATCTCCTAGTTCTCTTAAAAAAAACAACAACAAGGTTTCTAACATACTTCTTACTCACTACTACATTCAAACTAAAAGGTAAGACCTAGTTCAGATAAACACAAAGACAAAGACATTAGCTGGGTATAATATAAAGGACATTCAAATAAAAGATGGCTGCAAGTTTAGTCGAACTTCTTGATTCGACAGGTGTTGTTACAGCACTTGTAGCATCCGACTCAAGCGCCATATAGAGCGTGTTCCATCCTACTTACCGTAGTTACTACGCATGACGTCACGAATTCTGGCTTTCTGCCGTCAAGGCTGGAACGATTTTTCTTTTTCAGCAGAATATCATGCCACGGGCGAATCCGACCAATCACGTTGCAGAGATACGTAGTTATATTTGATGGTGGAAAACGGATACGTCAGCTGAATTTTATTGGAGCTATATTTCGGCCCTTCTTGGCAAGGGTCCTTATCAGGACTTCAGGAAGGGCCGAAATATAGCTCCAATAAAATTCGGCTGACGTATCCGTTTTCCACCATCAAATATGATTCGCAGTCAGCTTGGGCTGAAGGAATATTGATACGTAGTTACTACGCTTACCACGCTCCCGAGCATGGTAAGCAAATAGTAACTATTAGTTACTATTTCGAGAAGGTTGGAACGGTCACTGTAGTAACTTTTTGTGAGGATGGAACGGAAATAGTAACTATTAGTAACTATTGTTAGAAGGGTGGAACACGCTCATAGTGATCGTAGTTTCTGTGTGTCGGTCGGTCCGTCACACGTCACCGTCACGTGCGGGCACTTGTACAGGAGCTAGGAGGATGACATCTGGCGTACATATAAAGGACCCTAACCACTTATGTAGGAAACATTTGTTTTCATGGTTCGATAACCAGCGGTGAGTGAAGTAAGGGGGAATCCAAAATCTTGTGGCATTAGTAAGTTGTGAACGTGAAACTTGATTGCTAGTGACGGTTTGCGCCACCGCCAACTTTTTATTCGTTAGTCATTCTTATTTTGTTTATGTTTATATTTATTTTTGTGTGTGTTTATGCGTCTGTTTATGTTTATCCCTTGTAGTGACTCGAAATATAATATATCAGACTATAAGACAAAATATATGAGACTTATAGGGGTAAACACACATGCTGAATCCATATCTGAACTTGGTTGTCTCAAATAATTAGCTATTTGGCCTTACTCTGTTTCTAATTTTGTATAGTAAACATGTTCAAGGAGTCTGGTGCAGACTGGATCTGACGAAGACAAGACCCCATTGTATGGATGAAATGTTGAATTTTTGGGGTCACATCGAAATCTTTTGTCTTGGTTTTTGGTATTCTCACTTCTGACTCGTCTCTAACTGTCTCCAGACTGTTCACTGGTAATAAATGAATAAAAGTAATCTCACCTGCAAGCCAAATGCATAATCTCCAAGATTCTTCATTGAAAGTCCGGAACTCACATTGCATAATGCTGATGATTAAATACCAAATAAATCTAGACGAAATATCTATACATCCCCGAACTTTCGACAGCAAAAAAAAAGAAGAAACGACGATCTCACTCGTGAAAGTGAGTTCCGTTTTATAACCACCAGTTTTCTTTATGCCACCATTTTCGTTCTTTGTGTTCTATCTTTGTAGGTGACGGGTTCATCAACAAAATTAGTAAGCAAGATCAAGTAAGTGTATTAATGTCTAGATCGTCAAGTCGAACACTACTGCTTTTGTTATTCGACGGTGTTTTAGCAAAAGGTTATAAGCGACATTTTTCTCGAAACTGAGTTAATAGCATCGCTCGCAACTAAGTAAGTAAGTAATTTATTTATGACCCGCCATTTTGAAAAGGCGGAGTAAATAAAGAAAATAAACAAAACACATAAACACACAGAAAAGACACTTAATTTTTAATCTTCGGTCAGGAAGCAGTGGACGACGTCGTGCGCTGGTTGGGCCCTGTTGTCCATGATTTTTGAAAGCGATGACGAAACATCCAAAAGGGTAACACTTGCATCTTGAATTTCTCCGTCAATGTATGGTTATGACATAATTTCGGCAAGTAGAATTCTAGACTGTGTCAAGCATGTAGACATTTCAGCCAAATCAGAGCAAACGTTACGGAGATACAGAGTTTTCTTTCTGGGAATGTTAGGCCTTTCCCGGCCTAAACGTGATCGGTTTATAGTGGAGTGTTCATTTACGAACAGTCCACTATTGTATCCGCTAGAGCCGTTTTCGGTTTGAACCGTTTTTTGAGATCCCAAAACGTAAGAGGAGGGATACATATGACTTCGTAAAAGTTGTCCGTCTGTCCGTAAGCCCGATAACTCTCGAAAGGAACGGAATATTCCGGAACGGGAAACCGGAAAATTTGTAAAAAGTAAAAGCTGAATCTGAAGTTGATTAGATGTTCGACTCTAGGGTAGAGGACAAGCTGAATACGCATATGAAAATTATTTTGTGGCCGGACAAGTAGTTCGCCCGGAAGCACGACAGTTTAAGCTACGTTTACACGGAGGTTATTTACCCGTACTCCGCGGGAATTTTCCCCCGCAACAACAACAAATCCCCGGGTATTTTAGACTTCAATTTTCCGAACTTTTTACCAGGCGATTCAGTTGTCGAAGGGTATTTTTCAACTGCCTCAACAACAAAATCAGAATTTAGTGATTATGTCCATAATAAGTGACCCCAATGCTCACACATTGGTGTCCATAGTAGAGAGGCATCCTGTTCTCTACAACCTTGGAGAAAACGACTACAAGTGTAACAAAAAGAAGAATGAAATCTGGAAGAAGATTTCAGAAGAAGTAAACAAGCCAGGTAGGATTTGATTTTCAGATTTAGTTAGTTTTTAGAAGTCTAGCCATGGCCATTTCGCCCTGATTTAGCCTAAGCTATGCCTATGGTATTGTTCAACCTGTATTCAGGCACCATACAGCCTACACCACTCTTGCAATCTCCCGATTGTGAGGTCTCCTCTGATCTGGACGTCTGGTACTCTCCTGATTTAGAGGTTTCGCCCGTAACAGTCAAACCTCTTGTCTCTGAGTTTTCCACCGCTACCGCCCTTCGTCTTCCTAGGCAGTTCCTGATCGAGAGCTTTCACCTAATCTGGAGTCAATGTGCTGTCGGAATGCCGGTGGGCTCTGGTGATGTCATTAATACATTAGGGTTTGGTGACTTTAGTATGAAATTTTAAAACCCAATGATATGATATAGTCGATATAGAGTGAGAAGATACGCTATTGCAGCTTTCGAAGATACTAAAGATAAACAAAAAGTGTATGCGATCAGCTTAGTTATCTTCAAAGTTCCAACAGGCATTTACTAGGTAAAAACGGCAGAATGCATCCCGACAGCTGTCTGGTGAGCAATTTAATGAAAATTTGTGGACCAATTTTCGGAAAAGACCAGTCCCTACCCTACCTCTTTATCCATACACGCGAAAGCTCTATGTCGATGACGACGCATTTTACACCTAGAGTACGTATTCTTTGGGTTTGGTCACGGCGGCAGACACACATAAGTCTGTCTTGTCGTGTCGGGCGGGGTCGAAGGGGTTGAGATATGTTGTTCAAACTTCTGTATGAGGATTCACTGGCAAAGTACAGATCAAGTTGTAGATGGGTCCTTTAGATATTTAGAGGCAGAGGAGGGCGTTTCGAATTAAGGGTAAAACATGTATGTTTTATAAGCTAATGAGATAGTCGCTCAAGGGGCAAGGAGGCCCGCTGAATCCATATCTGAACATAGTTTTCTTGCCAGACAAATGATTCACCTTAAATTCGACCGAAACTGAAAATTTGGTTGAAGCTCAAGTTGTTTCTGAAGTCGATTAGAGATTCGGTATCAGGGTAAGGAGATATGCTGGATCGAATTTTGGACTTTATTTCCATGACAGATAAGCTGGCAAAATTTGCCAAAACCCAGAAATTTGGAGTGAAAGGTTCTCCTCTCAATGTCACTAGCTCTTTTGCTCTGCATGCAGTTCGCCGGGAATGCTGCTAAAATGTGAAGAATTTTGTCAAAGTAAAGGACCTTTCTGAAGTCGATTAGGATGATACTTGCTGAATCCTTTGAACTTGGTTTTCTCATCTGATTAGTTGTTTGGCAGTAAGAGTTAGCATTATTCTTTGTACATATTCAAGCGGTGGTTTATGGATAAATAGCAAAATATTAAAGGGGTCTGGCAAATCTGCAAAATCCGATTGTCTGGATCAATAAGTCCAATAAATATTAAGTTTTTGGGATCCCATCGAAACCTTTGATCTTGTTTTTTCTGGAGTTCAGAACTCATGAACCATGACAGGTATCAAGTTGAAACTTGGTAGGCTATACGTATTGGCATTTGGGTCTAGTTGTGCATTCTCAAGGTCCCTACCCCCCACAACCACCCGGTTCAGGGGCAATCGGGCCCAGATTGCCCAGTGAATAATGTTAATAACTTGACCATAGCTGGATACAGGACAATAAATCCTTTGTACTTGTAGATCCTAGGACTGGGAAAATACTTTCAAAGTTGCACCTCCCCCACCAATGGTTCATGAGCAACTGGGCCTAGATTGCCCAAGAATAAAGTTCGTGACAGGAATCTACAGGTCCTCAAGTTGACACACGGTAGGCTTGTGGGCATTGGGGCATCTTTTTGCTTTTTGGGGGTCCCATCCACCCTCCATGTTCATAGGTAAGTGGAACCAAATTGCCCATAAGTTGAGTATTTGACCCGTGACTGGAATCAACTCTAAGTTGGTATTTATATAGGTCCAGATGCTAATTGTGCTACCCCCCCCCCCACAAACACACACCGTTCCGTTCATGGGCAACTGGGCCCAAATTTCCAATGAGTTTTCGTGAATTACAGGTTTCAAATTCAACTCTTTCATAGTTTTGGATATAAACGTATAGATGTGGAGTTTTGCTGTAAGAGGAACAAATAAGACCACTCGACGTACTTCACTCTTTAATGAAAAGTTGGAAACTATGACTTAATAAGTTGTGACGAATCATGCTGCTAAGATTTGATTTATTGCACTTGTTATTACCCTTGCTAACTGAAAAGAGATTTAAAGAGTCGAACCGGCTGGCAAGACGTTCAGAAGTGAAACTGAAACCGTTCTTGCAAGGTAATCTTTGGACTGCATATGCGGCTTGTTTAAACTAAAAGCTTTCGAACTGGCTGAAAAACCTCATCGACACCTTTCCTTAACGATTTCAAATAAGGTTAGTTCAATACTTGTTTGGCTACTGGGGATGTGGAATGTCTTGGTTCTAACGATATTCGTATAAGATGCGATAAACATTTTACTTTCACACTCCATGTTTGAGCGCTTGCACACTTGTTCCGTCTTCCTTCGAAATCTGAAACATGCCACTTGTAACCTTATGGAAAGGCACCGCCAACATGGTTGGGGATTGATCCTGAGGAGTAACAATTTGAAGAGTCGCGGTTTAGAGCAAACGGCCTTTCACCGCCATACCTCCACTTCCTGAGCAGTCATACCAGAGCAAAATAACACTAGGGAGTAGCGTCAAGGCTTGACAAAATTGACACACTCGAATAGCAGCGATACCAGCACCACTGGCGATAGAGAACGTCCCTACTAAAACTCATTTAGTCGTTCAGCAACGCTGGCTCCGATAACTTCATATCCTGAACATTGCAAACAAAGTATACAGCCTTCTTTTCTTCCTCAAGGTGCACATACCGCACCTTAGCTTTACTAGATATTTCTAAGCCCGCGAAATTGTCTCGCTTTAAATGACAGAAGCGTAGTGGGCGGTGCTAGGAGTATGGCCCGTTTGCAAAGCGTGGAAGGCATAGGTCTCAGCGCTACTCCTTAGTGCCAAGGCCATCAAAAACCTTGGAGACCAACCATACGAAGATCGCTTACGGGTTCTCAACCCTCCCACTCTCGTGTACAGGCGCGATCGTAGCGACATGATGATGGCCCACAAACTGCTGAACTCGTCATACGCCAAGATCCTACCTAGCCACCCAGGCCCCCCACAGTGCACCAGAGGACAATCAAAGAAGTTATTTAAACAGTCTGTCAAAACCAGGGCCAGAAAAAGTTTCTTCACCAACCGAGTTGTTAACCCCTGGAATGAGCTGTGTGAAGCAGCAGTCTCAGCCCCAACTCTTGATGCATTCAAGAAGGCACTAGGCAAAGAGTGGACCACGAAGGACTGGAAATATGAGTGGGACATCCCGTCCTGCTCATACCTGCTATGAGATGCCACCGATTCAACTCAGGAGCATTCAACAGATCTACAGATCTTAATTTGCTCGGAAGTGCAAATTAAGGTAATTAAGGTGTTATTTTGCTCTGAGTCATACACACATCCTAAATATTTGGGCAGAGCGCGCTTCAAGGTACATCCAAACGTGCGAGCACGGTGCATGAACCTTGAAGCACAGTGCCCTGAATCAAAGACAATAACCCCATGAAAATCTGTAATCCGTAAATCCTCATAAACAGACCCTAACGTTGGAGCATTGTCTCAATTCAAAAATTCATAATCTGTGTTATCTGTTCCACATCATAATGCACAACTGTACAAAAAGACGGAGAAGTTAAAGGACCTGTCTTACCGATAATACTAACGCAATCTACTTCCGTAATCACTCCATATATTTCTAAACCCGGAGACCCCGATTTCATACGGTACATTCTAACCCCTCTCAAAACCACGCTGATTTTCTCACTTGCAGTGTTTTGCTACCTTCGATGTGTATCACGCTGTCGACGGTTGTCTACGAGAAGTTTTTCCAACAGAAAAACCGGTTATGTAAATTGTTTCTTGTTCCCGGGTTATTTGTTGAAAGCACAGGCTATAGCTTTAAAGTATTCAAATATTTTAAAATACTGTAACTTGAAGAGTGAAAGGGGTCCTTTAAGTAAAAAAAAAAGAAAATGCACGAAAAGAAGAAGAACATGAATAGCAATATGAAAAACTGGTAATCAAGGGTAAATCAGTGAATAATTACGCTTGTAGAGTGTGTGCTGGGTTGAGACTGCGCTTTCATCGCTCGCGCTGTTCCAAAACTTCATGGTACTATTGGTAAAAGAAGAAAATATTTGGGTAAAGTTAGGGTTAAAAATGGTCCTTACTCTTGCCCTATGTGTGGATGCGATAATGAAAGTATGAGTCATTTTGTGGGAGAGTGTGAGGAACTGAATGGGTTGAGACAAGAGTTGTTTGGAGTGAGAGCGGGTGGGAGTGAGTGGATAATTGAGAAAATGAGAGAGAAAAGTTTCCAGGCTATTCAACTATTTGGAAGGTTCCTCCGGATAGGGTTAGCACACAGGGAAAATTGTCTATCCCTGTAAATTTAAATATAGTGTCCTTGTTGTTATATATTTTTTTCTTTTGTTGTTGTGGTGCGATGGCCCTTGTTGACTTTTATGCATTGTTATCTATATTTCTATCTATCTATCTATGGGTCGTGCTACTCCATACCTGCTGGAATTTTTTTTTTTTTTTTTACTTCAGCCGTATTGTTCACACATATTGTCACTAAATATTACACATAACCACATATGTAACAAAACCAACGAACCACCAGTTCATCACTCCATGTTTTCCACAAAGGCAGTGAAAGTTGAACAAGAGCTGGAAGCTCATATGGCACTTGCAAGGCTGGGTCAGATGGAAGTGATGGTCAAAAGTATTCTAATCCCTTTTCCGTTAAGGTGCGCCAAACTTGCTAGGCTGGGTCAGAGGATGGAAGTGACGGTCAAAAGTTTTTTTTTTTAACTTTTCGTTTGAGACGCACACTTTAAGGGTGCTAAAAATTAATTTCTAAGCAAAACCCTTGAGGCATAATCGTCATCGGATCGGAGAGTGACGATGCCTAACCCAATGATGTCAAGTTTATAATGCTCCAGCATAGTTTTATCGTCCTAGCACATCTGGAAGTACCTTAACTCACGATCACCGGAATTCCGGACACCCCTTACAGAAATCCCCCCCCCCCCCCTTGGTACCCAAATCCGGTCCGATTCTGTCACTGATGCACCTAGGACTTGTGCCTGTACTTCCCACCAAGTTTCAGCCTGATCGCTCCACTCTATGCGTGTCACAAGATGTCCGGTTCTCCCCTCCGCCCCCCCCCCAGTTCATCGGATCCGGTCCGGACTTGAATTGGGACATGCTGAGACATGAAGTCTTTCAAGATATCAAGTTTTGTTAAGATCCGATAACCCATTTGAAAGTTATGCATGCTACTACTTTCCGGATTCTGCCGTCTCCCCCTCATCCCACGATAGTCAGATCGGGCAAGCGACTGTTTCCAAGTTAATCTGGTCGATTCCCTGAGATGCCTGCAACTTATAACGTCCTACCCCACCTGGAAGTACATTTACTACGGATCGCCGGAATTGCGAAACCCCCCTCCACCTCCCCCCACCCCAAACAGTGTCCGAATCCGGTCCAGTCCTGTCAGTGATGTATCTAGAGCGTGTGCTTTGTTCTTCGCACCAAGTTTCATCCCGATCGCTCCACTCTGAGAGTTTCGCACGATTTCCGGTTCTCCCCTCTGATTTCCCCCCCCCCCCCCCAGATTCGTCGGATCCGGTCCGGACTTGAAATGAGACATCTGAGACACGAGATCTTTCCAGATATTAAGTTTCATTAAGATCCGATTCGAAAGTTGTGCATATCCCTATTTTCCGGATTCCACCACCTCTCCCTCCCCCCACGATGGTCGGATCGGGCAAGTGACTATTTCCAAGTTAGTTTGGTAAGGTCCCTGATATGCCTGCCAAGTTTTATCGTCCTAGCCCACCTGGAAGTACATTAACTACGGATCGCCGGAATTCAGGAACCCCCCTCCAACTCCCCCCACGGGGTTAGAATCCGGTCCAGTCCTGTCAGTGATGTATCTAGAGCGTGTGCTTTGTTCTTCGCACCAAGTTTCATCCCGATCGCTCCACTCTGAGAGTTTCCCACGATTTCCGGTTCCCCCCAGATTCATCGGATCCGGACCGGACTAGGAAATGAGATGTCTGAGACACGAGATCTTTCCAGATATTAAGTTTCATTATGATCCGATCACCCGTTCGAAAGTTATGAATGTTCCTATTTTCCGGATTCAATCACCTCCCCCTCCCCCCACGATGATCGGATCGGGCAAGTGACTATTTCCAAGTTTGTTTGGTCGGGTCCCTGATATGCCTGCCAAGTTTCATCGTCCTAGCGTATCTGGAAGTACCCTAACTCGCAAACACCGGACTAACCGACCGACGGAAATGTGATCGGTATATGGCACTTGGCCGGAAGGCAAGTGCCATAAAAACTGGATGTTATTACTACTCGTTTATTACTCGTCCATGGTGGAACCCTCAACAGGAATTTCACATATTTATGAAAACGAATGCAATATCGTTAATATCTATGCTGGTAAACAACTTCCAGAAAGCTGTGTATGGCTGTCCCTGAGAGACCAAAAAATCTGTTTATTTTCACTTCTCAATTTATGAATCCTTTGTTTTCCATACTCCCTCCTGCTTTCATCTAAAGCGGTATAAGTTAGTCCAAAGCAAAGCCATAATAAATTGAAAGTTTCCCATATAGCGGTTTTCCAATACACTTAGAACATTGCTCCAAGGCCCTGAAGTAATCCCCTGCTCCTACTTTTGAACGCAAAACAACTTCCGAAATTGGATTTCCATTGTTCAAGTCGGTTGGGAGTGTCACAGCATTAAAGTTTAACTGAAAAATCAACTTATTTTTGTGCCATTTAACTGAATACACTGAATAATTCAGATTCTGCTAAGGGATTTTTTTTTATTTTCCACTGTCTGCTCTAGTTATGACGTTCAGAATACCTGCGGCCGTCTCCACAACGAAAATTCTACTATGACGCGAGAAATTTCAATCTCAACACAAACGCGGCTTTTCAGTGGTCAGTGGTCAGCTTGGTGAAGACTGCTTAGTGCCTGATAAAAAAAAAAAAAATCATAAATATTTCTGGTAAGGCATACAACATAGATACAAATGCATAGAGGTACCAGAAATCACACGGAAATTCCACTATTTGAAAATCGCTTGTTCGTGAATAGCGCAACAACGAAGTAACGTATTTTCAGCGGGCCCAATTTAAGTGAGTCAGTGATGGGTAACTAGATTGTCCTATCCCAGCCGTTTTCAGTTAAACTTTAACGAGTCAATAGTACGTTCCTACTGGCAGTGATTTGAATCACAAGTCAGAGAAGATACATATTTTATTACAACAACATACGTGACTCTTTTGGAATCCTGCTGGTATTCCTGAAGATTACAAACCGTCTCGGCTGTTTCCAGCCTCACCCAGCGCCCTTGGTTTTGACGAGGAAAACGGAGAAACTTACATAACCGGTACTGGTGACCAATCAGCTCCTCGAAAGCGATAAGCTCGAAAAGCGCCAAACACGGCAAATGTCAGAATCACAGTGCAAGCTGTTACTGTGGACGTTTTCAACACAACATAATCCGACGATCTTGCTCCGTTGCAAGATTCCCGAATCGACGATCCATGAACGAGTCAGGATCGTCAGATTGTCAGAGACAACGATTTTCTATATTCTGGATTGTCAGAGAAAACGCATTTTGGAGAATCCAGATTGTGAATCGTCAATCTGGACTGCCACGGACAAACGCCTTGAGTTAGAGTGTAGTTAGGGCAGTTAGAATATTATTAAATTTGTGTGTCTGAGTTTAAGAACGGATGGACAAATTACGGAAGTAGGTTGAACTGTCGTTATAGGTATGACGGTTAAGGTGTTTTTCGCTATCCCCGAGAAAGATGTGGTTAGAACAGAGTATTTCCGCGATTGTCCTGCGGCCAACACGTCTGTTTCATCGATTAACAAGGTGTTGTGGCTCGCACTGTGGCTCAAATTTAGCTGCGAATCCAAAACTTCACAACGACAAACAAAAATGTCAGAAGATGCTTTTTCAGCGGTTTTTCGTCTCTTTGTTCCGCATAACGTTTAATGCACAACGTTTTCAAAATCACAACAGATTGAGCCCTAAGTGTTGTCTGCTAAAACTGCGCATCCTTGTGTTAACTGTAACACTGTCAGAAGTTTCATAACAGATAGCGTATAACACTTTCAAGAATAACACCTTTTCACTTAGAAATAAAGTGTTTTGACAAATTAAGTTTACACTATTTCGTGCCTAGATCTCCAACAACACCTTCAATTGGTAAAAACACTAACGGGAACGAAAGAAACATAACAGATAACATCCCAAAGTTATCTGTTGAAACCGCGCATCCTTCTGTTGTCGTTATGTAACTTCTGACAGTGTAGTATTTTTATCTATTGAAGGTGTTGTTGGAGATCTAGGCACGAAATAGTATAAACTTAATTGGTCATAACACTTTATTTCTAAGTGAAAAGGTGTTATTTTTGAAAGTGTTATGCAATCTGTTATGAAACTTCTGACAGCGAATGATACTTCTGACAGTTTGTTCTGCCGAAGATCGATATATTTTTGAAACCGCTTTCTTCAAATTAAAATACAAAACGAGATGCTTCCGGAATACTCGAATCCGGAGAGGTTTCTGGAGGCCTAATTTTCCACGTTAATTGCCAGTTCTAGCCAGTTAAAGAGGTTTCTTCGAAAAATTTTAAGACAAAACACAGAATTTGTCAACAAAAAGGTCCAAGAAGTCAACAAAAGACGCACAACAGAAAAATTTTAAAGATGAACTGCGTAAGAACTTAACAAATACCGAAAAGACAATTTAAAAACCATATAGGAATGTTTGAGAACTAGAAGCGTTGATTTTCTAGAGGTCTTACCATTTCGAAGGCATATTAATGCTATTAATAAAACAAAAATTAAAAGACGACTTTAAAGCACAACGAGGAATTTCCAATACGACAGTCACCTAGTACTCTAACTCAGATTTCCCTATACTATTTGAATTGAAAACTGAATATTCGACAACTCACTCTTAAAGAAAAATAAATGTCATTGACCAAATATATCCCTATCTCTAATTCTATACTCAGAAATAGGCTACCAACATCTATTGGCCAGTTTCACGCCAAATGAATCAATAAGAACCCGCTCTGGCAGTTGGCCATTCCTTGTTATTCAGATTTTTTCATCCACCTTCAAATCTAAGTTTTTATGATGTACGATACTCCATTTGACTAAGAAACATCACCAAAACGAACCCTCTAAAGGCGTATTCTCGCCGTTCCCCGAGGACTCCACTTGAGGAGTCCCCGCGTTTTTGTTTGTCCCGGGGATTCACTCCCCGTATTCTCGCGAGTCCCCGCGGGCGGGGAATGCTTCGATTATTCCCTTTCAGATTCGGAGGGGAATAAATTTTTTGCTGGTGTTGGTGCAATGTAAAATTAATTAAAAAGAATCAGAATAAGCAAAACCAAAAATAAAGTGGATTCAGACTAATATCGTCAACTGCATAGTTCCTTTTTCGAACAAAATCCATTTTAGAAGCATTCCCGGTGTTCTCGTTGTTTTCCTAGGCGGAGTCCGCGTGGAATAACTCCCTCTATTCTCGCCGTTTCCTTGAATTCCCCAAAGAGTCCTCGGGGAACGGCGAGATTACGTCTTAAATGATACAAATCCTGTGTAAACACATCGACAACGTCGTGACGCTTCTGGCTCTGCGCTGGGCACAGGGCGATCCTTCACTGGACCAATGAGTTAGTCATCAAGAGTATTGCAGAAAGACGAGGTTTACCGACCAAATCTATTCTCATTCAAACTCCAAAAATACGAGCATCTACTCGCCAGTTTTAATCGGAAAGCGAATTTTCTCCTTCGCTCTCCTTCTTTCCTCCATACTCACGCGAATTTCGCATGCGGTTTGGACCGTCTGTGCACGTTGCTTAAAGGACCCCTCTTGCCTATTCTACGAATTCTTAGCGCTTTCTTGGCCTTGCCGAGTTTTCCCGTAACCCAACGAAAAGTT
The DNA here is from genome assembly GCA_030848855.1 of Branchinecta sandiegonensis. NCBI lineage: Eukaryota > Metazoa > Arthropoda > Branchiopoda > Anostraca > Branchinectidae > Branchinecta > Branchinecta sandiegonensis. The sequence goes on along the minus strand of JAUPMV010000016.1, from coordinate 5,799,412 downwards.
TGCCGGAACCTTCAATGTCCGCTGACAACTCTTTCACCCATAAGGATGTGATAATCTTCCATTTATTACTTCTTTTATTCGCTTAGTTTCCCCACTTTTTAACCAAGTCACGATCAGTTTTCAAATGTTTTGCGCCCAGCCGCCGCGTCGGAGAGCAGGAAGGCTGGACACAGCAGACAAGCGCTAACAAGAGAATCGCTAGTTTCAGGTGGAAAGTAATGGTATTTTCGAAAAGTTTTTTCTGATGGGCGCTTACAATCGCAGAACTAATGCTACATGACAGCAGGACACAACCACTCCACAAACCTTCAAATACTCTATATGACTAAGTCCAAAACACGCCAGTGATCCTCGGGAAGAACGAGAAAATGTAGCACTCACGACTCGAACTCAACAACTCAATCCTGTGTTAACCAATCACGGCGATGTTTGGGAGCAGCTGTGATATCGCTTCCGGCTCTTCCGCTAGGTACCCGGCAATTTTGCATCGGCAAGGAGAGTTAGTCATCAAGAGTATATGCAGGCGATACTACGGCTAGGTCTACTCTATAGTTGCATTTTTGCAGATACCATGGTATCTGATACCACGGTCTAAAGTCGTTTTTGCAGTTATCGTGGTATCGGATACCACGGTCAAAAGGCGTTTTTGCAGTTATCGTTGTATCTGGCCAGTTATCGTGGTATCAGATATTCAGATACCACGGTCCGACCGTGGTAACTGGTCGTGGTATCTGAAAAAGTCATCTCACTTTCATGAATTGTAGTCAAATTGGTGGGAATGAAGTTTGGCAGTTAGTGGTGTGACTGAATATCTGTTTTTCTTTTGTGATGACTTCGAAAAACGCAATTCCGGCAATTGTCGTTTTTGCAGAGCAACCTGAGAGCAACCGTATATCAGATACCACGGTTACTGCAAAACGACTAATTGCAGATCCAGTTACCGTGGTAACAGATACCATGGTATCTGCAAAAACGCAACTGATGAAAGAAATTCCCCTTTCGACTTGATTCTCTTTCTTCTCGGTCCGTCATTATGGAGAAGCCTGCATGCGATGCTTCAACAGTTCGGACCGAAGGAGGGTATGTTCACGGCGATGAACCATACGCTCCTTGGCGGTACCGTAACGCGTAATGCCCGGGCCCCACTATAGTAACACCTGGTAATAACGCCGGTAATAAAACCGTCTTACGGTCGAAATTGCGAAGAAAAGATGATGAAAACGTGAGACAGTCGAGATGGAAAAATCTATCTACGCCATTTTAAAACGTATCTTTGGAGTGTTCGGACCAATCACAGACCAGAGTCATTGACTTTAGCCTGTTTTGTTTACCTTTGAGTGATGATGGTGGTAATATGTCTTGAATTTCTTCGTTCCAGGTTTGACCAAGATGAAACGTAAGAGTGGGTAATAACCAAATTAACGAACCAAATTACGTACAGATGTGACTGAATGTGGCCCGGGCATAAGCCGGCGGAGAAATCCGACTTGATTTTAATAAGCACTTGACAGAACTTGGTAACCTAGCGGTCCTGCGATTATACGAAGAAGGTAGGCCTATATAGTACTGTTGACAAAGCTATAGGAAAATTGCTTTCAACCAAGCGCACACGTTTCAAAGTCATTGCACTGTCACAACTTTGGTAACCCTTACACAAGATGCGCATCCTTGTGTTACTGCCAAACTTATGCTGTCTTTCCGTAACAATAAATCGGTTAAAATGTTATACATGCCTAAAATATAATTCAAAGACGGACATAACATAAATTCTCCACCAAGTCTCCATAATACTTCATACAAGGATGCGCAACCTGGTATTAAGTGTAATCTAACATCTGACAGTGTGGTGGCGTTTTTACCGTCTTTCGACTTACCTTAAGCAGCCACCGGGCCAAGTGTGTTTGGACATCCCCGATGAAAATTTTACGAGGATTGATCGTATGGAGTTGTACCTACGAAAAAGTAGCATGCAGTGCCGTAGTAACTGTTGCCACTGCATGCTATTACTAGCAAACTGAATGCTACTACAGCAAGATTGGATGCTACCGGATACTACTACTTGAGATTAACCCAGTCGGAGGCATGTTAAATTAAAGCATTCCATACTACTACATAACAATACATGCAACTTTTTCGTACAACTACCATACAACTACACAGTCAAAGAATTTGTCATCTGGTACGGCGATCGTGGGGTTAAACCGTGGGTACTTGTATTCCCCCAACAAGATACCTTCAGGGGGTCTTTTCATATATTTGTGCTCTGTAGTATGTGTAGTATCAATCTGAACGAATGCAAGCTCGCGATTTCAAGACCATACGAAAGTTCAGCCTGCACTTTACGCCTTAGATCTTCAAAATCTGCCACTAAAGTTCAATTTGCACTTTATCACTTTCGGGGTTACAAAAGACGAGTTCATAACCTGCTTCAGAGTATGACACACAGAAACATGTCTCAACAAGAACCTATTTTTGAAGAACTTGGCGCCACAAGAGGCACAGCCATAACGCGGGCGAAAGAACACAGCCTTGTGCCAGTTTCTCACGTGCTGAAGAAGGAGTAAATTACTGCCGAACGGTAGATGGCAGACTCTGCACTGGAAGAGCTTAACGGGACTCCTACCAGGAGTCCGTGGGAACGCCGGGGCAGACCGAATGGGGCTGGGGAAAATGACATTGGTCAGAGCTGATGAGGCAGACACAAGTTAATGAAAGTTTAACGACTTCAGCGAACTGAACAAGCACATGGAGGAGACGAAGCACACCAGAAAAGCATTCCCAAGTAGAACAGCCAATGCCTTCAAAGGACCCCTCGCACTATTTACTCTTCAACTTACAGTGTTTTAAAATACTTGAATACTTTAAAACTAGGCTGTGCTTTCAACAAATAACCGGTTTTGGCTGTTTTAAGCCTTTTCCGAGACCCGTGGACTTGTAGCGGAAACAGGGAAACAATTTACATAACCGTTTTTTCGATCCCAAAACGTAAGTGGAGGGATACCTATGACATGGCAAAAATGTCCGTCTCTCCGTCTGTCTGTCTGTCTGTCTGTGAGCACGATAGCTCTCGAAGGGAAAGAGATATTTTGATGAAACTTGGTGTCATTGAGTTCAATTCATTCATTGAGTCAAGGGTAAGGTCAAGTTTGTAGATGGGCTATGTAGCTCTACATTTAGGGGTGGGGGAGGGGGTGCAAATTAAGGGACAAACAAAATATTTTTAAACAGCTAATGCTAAGCTAATGTGATAGCGAAAACCATTTTCTCGCAGGACAATTAGTTCGTCCGGTATCCGGCAAAAACCGGAAAGTTGGTTAGAAGTAAAAGTTTTATTTGAAGTTGATTAAATGGTCGATTTAGGGGTAAGAAGACATGCTGAACACGATGGTGAAAACCATTTTTTCGCTGAACGAGTAGTTCGTCCGGAATCCGGTGAAACCCGGAAAGTTGGTTAAAAGTAAAAGTTGGGAGGTCATGTCAAACTTCTCATCTGATAAGCACACCAATCTGTAAAGGACAATTAGTTTTTAAATATCCAACAATATCAACTTTAATCTGTTCCTAAATATTACAATTAAATTATTTATTTGTCTACATTATATATTAGATATTTGGGATCCCATCGACAGCGTGGTACAAATCGAAGATAGCAAAACACGGAAAGTGAGAGAATCAGCGTGGTTTTGTTAGAGGGGTTAGAATGTACCGTACGAAATTGGAGTCTCCGGGTTTAGAAATATATGGAGTGATTATAGAAATAGGTTACATTAGTATTAGGTAAGATAGGTCCTTTAAGCCGCGTTCACAAGCATGACTAGCCAAGCACATATGCCTAGGCACGTGCTCAGGCGTAGATGGGTGTGAACACTGAACAGTGATCCTAGGCACGTGCCTAGAAATCTGTGCTTGGCTAGGCATGTTTGTGAACGGGGCTTTAGCGAGGCAGTTAAGCCGAAGATGCAATGACAGCAGCTATGAATTGATGATGGAGTACGGAAGAATCAGCGATAGCGAACTAGGAGCATACTACCTTCACCTTGAGGATAAGGATTTCTTACAGCATTTTGTAATATGAAATGCAGTTTACTTTTAAAGCCCAAAAAAAAGAATAAACAAATATTGCGCCCAGTCAAGTAAAGCGACCAACATCGGTGGCGAAGGAATGATCAGGCAAGGATACGAAATGTTGTGAAAAGGATGCCAAATAAACTAAGAATATGAAATGAACCATAGGCACTCGCACGCGTCCACCTGACAGTAATAGTTAGCCCCGTTTTAGTAACACATGGTAGTAGACCCCCGAAAGAGCGTGTACTTAAACCGTGCGAAGGTAGGAGGCAAGGAAACAAGCACAAACCACCGCAACCAGAAACAGACACAGAAGACGACCGCCAGACTGAACAAATCGGCAAAATATCTATTAGAGAGTCGTGAGCGAAAACAACCACGGAAAACCTTAAACCATAATACAAAATATCATAAACTAGCCAACACCAACAGCAACAGCAAAACAAACGAAAAAGGGCGTATGCCTAAACACACTCAAGTGTGGACAAAACAAGTGCAAATAAACAACCTCATGCATCAGCATGAAACCAAACAAGAGGCACGACAAAATCTCGCAAACACTGTAAAAAAAATTCTCCGAGTACGTAATCCGAATTAGACAGGATTATCTTTTTAGAGACACGATTAATCCCAGTGGCAAATACTTCAAGATTTTTTTTTAAAGTGAACATGACACATTTTCCGCTGAGAGGTGACGGGGGTTTTAATGGTTTCCCGGTCAGATTTTCTGATTTTTCCTGGTAATGTAAATCCCAGCTTTTCCGCACAGAAATCCTGCCAGTACACGAGCACACGACGCTGATTGTTTGTCCGCAGCATTACGTAGAAAGTATCCGAAAGTAAATCTCAAATGAAGCAGATAACCAAAGCAAGGCACATTTCGTAGGATATAGTCCAAGTCGCAAAACTTCAAGAAAATGGTCCGAATTCGAGATTCGGAACTAACATGTTAGATACATCAAGAACCACCAGATCGAAAGTAGCCTAAATCACAAACCAAGCATAGAACCAAAGCAAGGCATATTATGTGGGAGTCGAGATGGTTCAATTCAAGTTTCAAACATTCTACCAAATTAGTTCGAATACAGACAAAAATTTAGGAATGTAAATACATTCAGTTAGCACCTATGGGACTAACATATCTTTATTCTTTTTTTTTGGCTAATCGAAAATGAATTCATCAGTTCAGCCAGTAAGTAGGCCTATTATCTGTCATTTACACAAAAAAATTCCCTTTGGATTAACGTCCACGGGCGGTTTTGAGGTTGTTGGGTTATGTCCGGAACCGGATTGTTATTACCGTATTCTTCTAATTGAACAATAAACTCAGTATAAATAATATTAAGCTATAAGAAACTGTAGCGTCGAATCCTGCAATAATATCCGATGAGTCAGACGGTTTTTCAGTTGGCCACCCCTGGAAGTCGCAGAAGAAAAGATTAAGCTTTCTATCCCATAAACGAAGTCAAGGTAATATTCTTTTGGCTAAGTAGTATAAAGCTTATGAACCAAAACCACTCAAGCAAAACAACCTCCTAAAAAGCGATAACAGCGAGTCACTCGGCAAGTCTCAAAGTCCTTGATTGAACTTGTGCAAAAAGGCAGTAGCTTAGAAGTTCCATCAAGGGAGGTGGGTTTAAAGGCTTAGGTCCAATTTTGCCGGAACGGGAATGTGCCGAGATTTCCAAATCCGGACAACATTTTCTGCAAATCTTGCCAAATCTAAATCAAGCCATAATAGTCCAATATCAAGATTCACAATCCGGATTCTCCAAAATGGGTTTTCTCCGATAATCCAGATTATGAAATATCGTTTTCTTCGACAATTCGGATTCGTTCCTGGAGCGTCGATTCGGGAATCGTGCAACGGAGTCAGTGTAACGATTCAAGATCGTCGGATTGTCGTTTTGTAATCTGAGACAGTAGGTTTGCTGTTTCTCTGATGAAAGATTTTTTAGACCTGACTAGTCCTTTTTTTTAATGTTTATTTTTTTATCTTGTGCATTTATTACATTATTGAAAGCTCAGTGTATTTTATAAATATTCCTTCAGCCCAAGCTGACCGCGAATCATATTTGATGGTGCAAACGGATACGTCAGCTGAACTTTTATTGGATATTTCGGCCCTTCTTGGCAAGGGTCCTCTTCAGGCTCAATACCGCTCAAGTTGGAAAAGGAACTTGTGGGAAACACACCACAAGTTCGTTTCCCCCCCCCCCCCCCCCCGAAACATACAAAAATAGTCATTTTTATAGGCTTTTCCCTCTGATCCCCGATGGAAAATTTGTAGCCTGCGTAGTAGTACGAAAACGTTGCATGTAATACTATGTAATAGCAAAGAATACTATCATTTAATGTGCCTCAGACTGGTCCAATCTTATATAGTGGTATCCAGTAACAACCTGTCTTACCATAGTAGCATCCAGTCTTGCCAATAGTAGTATATAGTAGTATGCAGCAACACGGTAGCCTTGAAGTAGAAGCATGTAGTAGCATCGTTAGTACTGCATGCAACTTTTTCGTACTACTTCATAGTACTATTTTGAAATAAATTTTTCATCGGGTCTATGTATTTGTTGTACTTTTTTGTCCGACCCGCAGGCAACCCCCCCCCCCTCGAAAAAAATTCCTGGATATGGGCCTGCCATACACTAACTCGATTCGTGGTATATATTTTAGTATTATGTTTAGTCCGTGTATATATTTTCCTTAGTTTCTTTTCTTCTTTTCTTTTTCTTTATGTACTCCGCTGTTCCCTTTTGTAAGCGGGCAAAAATAAATATATATATATTATATTGACCTATCCCAGCTTTTAAAATAAGTTCTTACCTTTTGCTCTTCAGAGGAGTACTACTATACTGCGGTTTGTTCTTCTTCCTCCTCAAACCACACATCAACCCAGGCCTTGGAGGGGTGTCGCACGCACTCAGGGATTCCACAACGATCCCAGAGGGCATTGGTGATGAGACAGCACTTGTCTCATCCCTGCTGACACTGTTAAACTGTAGGACTTTGGGCTGTGCAAGCGACTGATTTTGGACGGTGGAAGAGCTCGAATCAGTCGGAGGCGGGGTGTAGAGGTGGATGGTAGATTCAGGTACGCTGAACCGGAGGGATCGCTTCGCCTGATAAAAAGCTCATTTAAATCTTAAAGGACACCTGAATGAAGAGTACCAAGTATCATCCCTATCTGTATGGCTTCCGTTAACATTGCCTGCCGAAAATCCAATCCAAATACGAAATAGTGTTTCCAAGCTATGATTTTTGCTCCATTTTGCATCTGTCCTTATTTCAGTACCGAACAATTTTAGAAATGCATAAATGTCTCCAATCAACCCTCCTTCTGGAATATTTTTTAACCAGTTAAGCCCAAACGATCTCTAGAAGAAATTCCAATACGATCCGGCCAGCGCTGTACAAGATTTGAATGAATTGCGCTTTTTGTCTTGGAGTCTGCTTGTGCAAACCTCCAGAAACGAACGCCCCTTTTTTGAAAACGTCACGCTCAGGAGAAGAATGCTCTCCGTGGCCATGTCTGTAAATGCATTTTCCATGGTGTGTTCAAGTATGGTTTCATTGCTCAGATGTCCTTTAAAAGACCTGCCTTGCCTATAATACTTCAGTTTCAGTTTATTCATAAATATAAAAACACCATTAAACTCTTACTGGAAATGATATTTTCCCTATCAAATGGATCAGAAAAAAAAAACGTTTTCGAAAAGACCATTACTTCCCACCTGAAACTAGCGATTTCCCTGTTAGCGCTTGCCGATTGTATCCAGCCTTCCTGCTCTCCGACGCGGCAGCTGTGCGCAAAAGATTTGAAAACTGAACGTGCCTTGGTTAAAAAGTTGGAAAACCAAGCAAATAAAAGAAGTGATAAACAGAAGATTGTCACATCCTTACATGTGAAACAGTTGTCAGCGGACAATGAAGATTCCGGCAAACTTTTCGTTGGGTGACGGGAAAACTCGGCAAGGCCGAAAAAGCGCTAAAATTCGTAGTTACGGAACGAAACAATGGAGAAAGGTGGGGATTTTAGAAGCTTATAATTCCATATGGGAGCTAAGTATATTATAAAAGGCAGAATAAGCAAGAGGGGTCCTTTAACTCTTTATGACCCCACCACAAGGACTAGCGTAAGGCCTGGTAATGGGCGGGGCTTAGTATAGGGGCTTACCTATAATACTAAAGCAAACTTTCATAATTACTACATACATTTCTAAACCCGGAGACCCCAATTTCGTACGGTACATTCTAATTCCTCTAATAAAACCACGCTGATTTTCTCACGTGCCGTGTTTTGCTACCTTCGATGTTATCACGCTGTCGACGGTTATCTGCGAGAAGTTTTTCCATCAGAAAAAACGGTTATGTAAATTGTTTCCCTGTTTGTTGAAAGCACAGCCTAGTTTTAAAATATTCAAATATTTTAAAATACTGCAAGTTGAACAGTAAATAGTGCGAGGGGTCCTTTAATAGTCTGCATCCTTAGAGGCCCATCAAATATGAAATCCCACGCAAATCCAGTGAAGAATAACTTATTAAAGCCTTATATACTAGAAATTATCTTTTCATGATAAAATGGTCGACAAAAATAGCGTAAAATACCGATTTTCTGGTTGGCGCTTGTCGACTATGTCAAGACATCCCGCTCTCCGCCGCGACTGTTCTGCGCAAAATATTTGAAAACTGTGCGGGCCGTGGCTTCTAACCTGCTATGACACCTCATTGATTTTCACACTTGCCGCGTTTCACTATTTTCTATGCGTAGGCTATCATGCTCCCGACGAGTATTCGGGTATCATTCTACAGATGCGTAAAACCGGTTATCCGAATTTTGCCGCGTTCTTGCTAGAAGTCAATGGACCTCGAAAATCCCGATGAAAAATTTATCTCAAAATAGTACTATGAAGTAGTACGAAAAAGTCGCATGCAGTACTAACGATGCTACTACATGCTTCTACTTCAAGGCTACCGTGTTACTATGGCAAGACAGGATGCTACTGGGTACTACTACATAAGATTGGATCAGTCTGAGGCACATTAAATGATAGTATTCTTTGCTATTATATAGTATTACATGCAACGTTTTCGTACTACTACCGTACTACTACGCAGGCTACAAATTTTTCATCGGGATGCTTATAACAGCCAAAGCCGTGAATAATTTTTTAAAAGCAGAGCCTTGTTTTACAGTGTTTACTAGTTATGAATCTTGGAACTTAACAATAAATGACACGAGGTGTGCTAAGGAATGTCGAAAAGTCAAGGAAAAGAAAACGAGTCCGAAACGCAAGATGTCGGCCTACCAAGTCTTTCAAAACGAAAAAAAAAAATAAAATAACTGAAGCTTCTCATGCCGTTATTTACAAAAGAGCGGACCTCAAAGCTTTCGGCTAAGAGTGCAATACTTGAATTGCAAACTCAGCTCGGCCGGAAAAGCGCTAACTGTAGGTGCAAAAAGAAACAATGGCGAAGGCGGGGATTTCTGAAGCTGTAATTCCATAAGGGAGCTAGAGATCATAATAAAGGCGGAATAAGTACGAGGTGTCCTTTAATGGGCTTCAAAGCGCGATGAATGCCTTAGTCCGTTGCTCGACTATCCCCGAATATCTCAACTTAAAAATTCTTGCCCCGTTAATCAATTCTTCAAATAGCTTTTATGTCCAGTTTCAAGTGATTCCCGCACTCGGGAAACTCTCGAAGTCAGCCGAGAGTATGAAGAAAACTTATTAGCTCTGTCACCTCTACGGAATCAACACATTAACTCTAGCTAAGTGCCGAGAGATTGTCAGGAACCATCCACAAACAGAAGGATTACTTAGTCTGAGCCCGACACGGACCAATAGGCTTAAAGTGAGGCTTCCCCTTCCAGATTTTTCTTACGGATTCCAGACAGCCGTTTTCGTCGAGACGGTCAGCCAAGGTCAAGCCAGGCCAAAAACGTCTGGAAGTCCGGGGTATTGGACACCCCAGATTCCGGATGTCTGGAAGGTGCCATAGAGGCAACTCGATCGAGAGACGTAGTAAATATGCAAATGTAGGAAGAAGAGAGAAAGTGATTGACAGTTATGGTTGGGATGCAAGAGATATTTGAAATGCCAATGGGCATCTAGGAAATGTTGAAGAATAGCAAAATTAGCTGTCATCGAAAATCTGGAAGGGTTGGCTTAACTATGCGGAAGACCGGCGCATCTGGGAATCTGGACGGCGGAGCCTGGTTTTTATTTAGCTTCGGCCTACGTGATATGTCTTCACGCTCTTCTTCCCAAAAACCTCTGTTAACTCGTTTCGGGTTTTGAAAAGGAAGGTAATGGAAGGAAAGGGTGGTTGCGGACTCCACTCCGATACAAAACAATCTGGCAAGGCATAAAGAGTTCGGCATATATCACAATGACGAGCTGGACGAGGCAAAGCTGAGACTATTTTTTGCGTGAAAAGAAAAAAACGGCTCAGGCACAAGCTAAAACGCCTTGTATTTCAAAAGGGGTGGATGTTTCATTAATGCCATACGCGGACTCTAAGGATCGGGATGAAACTTGGCGGGATGAGCAAGCACAAGCCCTAGATACATTATTGACATAGCCGGACCGGATTAGGTAACTGCGGGGGAGTTTGGGGAAAAGTTTTTTTTTCACTTTGCGGTTAAAGATGCGCAGTTTAAGAGAGCTGAAGATTAATTTCCAAGCAACCACAGGATCGTGGGGATAATGAAAATGTAGATTTAGCTTAAAAAACATTTTTTGTACTTTGCGGTTAAATTATCAGACAATTTCGAAGTCTTAAATGATCTGACTGATCTGTACGAAAAGCTGTCAGAAACGGCGTATTGTAAACGGCGTTTGTCGCCTCACCACGGTCTGATCTGTTTGTTTTATTAATGTTATTATACACTCTCTTTTTATCGTGTCTTTTTCCATTTTTTCTTCAAGTTTCTACTCCACTATTTATCTTTCTGATGTAAGTGGGTAATAAATAAATATTATTAATATACAGAAATTGGTTTGAGATTCAATGTTTCGAGATTGGCTGTGCTATTTTTTAACGGGGGCCCATGTGAGGGGGGGGGCCCATGTGTGTGTTTCGGGGCCGAGCTAACGAGCTCGTATCCCTGCCGGCCCCCAGTGATCAAAATATATTGTCACGAAGTGTTTTCGAAATAAAAGAACCTGAACCTGAACCTGATGGAGGAATTTCTCTCGGCAATTCTCTTGTGACCCATAAATTTCCTGTAATGACTCGCCATTCAGGGGGCTTGTCATTTCCTATGCTTCTATGTTGCCCGAGCCTCACCTAGTTTCCGAAAATTCCGCTTGGGTCGAATCGGCGTTCTTGCTCAGACATATATCGATAGCCATCTTCAGTCAGGATTATTCAGCATGCCACCAGGTACCTAAGCTTGGTCAAAAGATCCAGGATACTCTTCCATTACAGAGAAATATTCCTAGTTCAGCACAACAAACAGCTGCGAAAAATTTTGTCTATCTACAGTCGGGTATTTTATCCGAGATTTTATCCCCGTGGGTATTTCTCGAACTATCTGACGCTCGGTGTAGATCGCATCAGAAATATCTTAATGACAAGCCCCCTGAATGGCGAGTCATTACAGGAAATTTATGGGTCCCTGATATGACGTACTCCAATCCTTAATGAAAAGTTGAAAACTCGATGGTTTTGTCATATATATATATATATATATATATATATATATTTATGTTTGCCCGCTTACAAAAGGGAAAAAGCGGAGTACATAAAGAAAAAGAAGAAAAGAAACTAAAGAAAATATATGCACGCACTAAACATAATACTAAGATCTATACCACGAATCGAGTTAATATATGGTTTGCGCAAGCATTTACAGCTCTTGTTCGAGCACTAGTTTCACTTTTATGCATCGATGGTAATTTCCCCTTAAAGTGCGCATCTTAACCGAAAAGTAAAAAAAATACTATTAACCAAATGATATGTCTTCATGCTCCTAAATGACCTATAATAGTTTTTGCCCCCAGGGTTTTGACTATAGATGCATTTTTAAAGTGCGCATCATCACAGCCAAGTGCAAAATCTTTTTATCAAACGACATATTCTCGTGTTACCAGGGGCACACGACCATTCTTATCTCAAGGGTCTTGCTTCCAAATGATCGCAACGAATTGACAAATTCCTACTTTCGTCCTCTGACCCAGCCTGACAAGTGCCATATGACCTTCTAGCTCTAGTTATGACGGGTTAGAGATAAAGTGAACTGAAACTGAAGAATTTGGCAGGAAAAATGGGAAAGAAAAATTGTCGGTCCAGGAGGTTTTTCAATTAATAGTCTATGGAGAATCGGTGGCCTTTTGAGGGGTAAGAACCGTAGATATAGTGGTTGCTTTTTATTTTTATTATATTATGAGTAGAATTTTTCGTTTATATTTGTGTTTTTATATCGGGCCCTCGTGTTTTTAGTGGAAATAAATTCAATCATGAGTGCCTTTACAAGGGCACTCGACTCGCATCAAAACAATTTCACTGTCAGTCGTGTGTAGGTCTATATACGTGTTCGTTGCACTTTCCTAAACAAATATTCTTCCAGCCGAAGCTGACTGTGAATCGTATTTGACAATACAAAACGGATGCGTCAGCTAAATTTTAAATGAACTTGTGAAAAAAAGAACTTTTACAAGCATGAAGAGGACGCCAAGGGCCGAAATATAGCTCCAATACAATTCAGCTGACGTATCCATTTTGCACTGTCAAATATTTTTCTAAACGTTCATTGTAATTTGGTAGCCATCTTTTGTTTAGTATCGTTTAGCTCTATCTTTTTATGTTGCTGAAATCTTTTTTTTTTATAAAGAGACACGATTATAGCTTACCGTTATCTTTGAATATAAATCAATGAAAAGACAGCTATTTTCTTCACGTCCAATGTCTCTAATGCGCTGTCAGCTCGCACATTTAGCGGGTGACATAGTGCGTCATTTTTTAATGATAATTTGTGATCTTGTCAACCTTGTCCATTTTCATATGGACAAATGAATTTTTTCTTTTGATTTTTTTTTGGGGGAGGACATTACCTGGACTTACCACCTTTGACTATTTACTAGCTAGCTAAAGCATTGTCTTTCCCTCGCCGAAACACAATCTCAAAGGCGATTCCCATATTTCCGGTATTATTTAGATACACATTCTCACTTGCGAAACTATGCAAGTCTCTTGGCAGTGCTTCTGGAAAATGGACTGGAAAAACAGCTGGAACACTCCAGGATCAACGACATAAATAAGTAACATGAACTCAAATATAAAACAGCATACTCTTCGGCAAAAGTATCCTACAAAAACAAAACCAAGGGATATGGGAATGAAAAAGATCGGTTGCAATATTGCTGTGTGTACACTTTACGTTTCAAGCCCCTCATACTCACTAAATATTTTCTAATTATACTCAATTTGGCACTTTGTGGTGATGCTGAAAATAAAAACAAACTCAAGATGACCCGGGGAACCAAAAAGCGTATGTGCAATGCCACCGTTGCTAGCGTCGTGCTTAACTCTCAGGAGACGTCGGCAGCTCCAACGTCGCAAGAACGCAAAGCAGTTGCCCAGACTACTCGCCTGCCTAAACGACTTAGTACTAAGAACAAATTATCAGATAGAACTTTATAGGCGTATTCTTGCCGTTCCCCGAGGACTCCACTTGAGGAGTCCCCGCGTTTTTGTTTGTCCCGGGGACTCACTCCCCGTATTCTCGCGAGTCCCCACGGACGGGGAATGCTCCGATTATCATTACCATCATCAAAAAGGACTCCCTTTCAAATTCGGAGGGGAATCAATTTTGCTGTTGTAGGTGCTATGTAAAATTAATTTTGTCAGACCAATGTGAAAATGGGTTGTCGACAAAACGTCCCCATTCGAAACGTCCCCTGGCGATAGTGGCGAAACGTCCCCGACGAAACGATCCCGTGACAAAACGCACCCATGACAAAACGTCCCCACGACAAAACGTCCCCACGACAAAACGTCCCCGATCGAAACGTCCCCTGGTGAAACGTCCCCATGGCGAAACGTCCCCGGCTATGGATTTTTTTTTTCGCTGAGGGATAGCTCGGCCCATGAGATTACTGATTGCGTCATTAGTTCAGACAAAAAATGTTCTTGGAATATAAACTTTTGAAAACCACGATGGGATGACTACTTCAGCATTTAACCGAGAGTCAAGGAACAAACCAAAGTGTTCTAGCATGACGGCAATACGCTTATTTTTATATTTTCCTTGCTTGACTCTCTTTGAGCCACAGCGGCCTTCCTTTTCTCTGAGGAGCTTATTGGTGCTCCTCAGACTGTGCATGTTGCTTCAAACAACCTAGAACTGATCAGTTACGAGTCAACTGCAAGGCACATTACACTACATATTTAAACTGAAAACAATACATTTATGAAGCAACCGGTCCTATGTCCGATCTTTCCTGATTATAAGGAATGTTCCCACATCTGTAATGCACACTCTGAAGCTGTTTTGCCTCGATCATGCACCTTAAGATCGAGGCGAACTTAAAATCTATGCTTGAGGACGTTTTGGCGTGGGGACGTTTGATCATGGGGACGTTTTGACACGGGGACGTTTTGTCATGGGGACGTTTTGTCATGGGGACGTTTCGCCAGGGGGACGTTTTGTCATGGGGACGTTTTGTCACGGGGACGTTTTGTCATGGGGACGTTTTGACACGGGGACGTTTTGTCATGGGGACGTTTTGTCACGGGGACGTTTCGCCAGGGGACGTTTTGTCATGGGGACGTTTTGTCATGGGGACGTTTCGTCGGTGAGCCGTGAAAATAACATGATTTTTACACTAAGCATCCCAGGATTACTAAATGATTCCGAAAAAAGGTAAAATAATTGTCTAATTACAACAATCTATGGTCTGTTTATATCTAATATTTATTTTCTTGTGTTTTTCTTTAAAAAAAATAATTTTATAACTTTTCCATTCAATCTTCACTGAAAAGTGACTGAACAACACAAATGATTGCGTTCTGTTCTCGTATTGTTTATATTTATCATTAATTATGTTCTCATTTAAAAACAAAAATATTTAATGAATTTTATTTGCTTTTTAACTTAAAATTGCCGAGTCGCCTAAAATCTGGCATTTTTCACTTTTGTGACTTTTTCCTAGTCAAAAGACTAAAGTCAACTATATTTGACTTCGACTAACTCACAAGATGTGTTTGCTAATTTTATATATTTTGTTACAAAGAAAAAGAATATTCGGAGTTAGATTTTTCTTTTTAATTCTCCCGTCAACCCCAAATAGTTCATCCGTCGTCTGAACAGATCAGCCGCTGTTTACGCGTTTATTTGAGCGGACCTAGAGGTATTTACTCTAGCTTTGAGCTGATGTTGATACCCGTTTACTCCTCTTCCGTCTTCACCGCTGCTTATCGCACAAGAAATATTGAAGGAGGCGTACTCCGCGCGCCGACCCGCTCTCGAGCGCGTCCATAGAACCAATCAGCTTTGACTGATTTCCTATTCAGAGACTTAACAGCGATATAGCTTTTGTAGAGGTAACGAAACGTGATGTGGCGCGAAGCTAGTAGCCTCCGCTCGTTTACGTCGGGAGTCGGCCGTATTTTACTCGACTCAGCATGTTTGTATGACCGAGATAGGGAGACAGCAGTTCTATCTCGTTATTTGTTCTTGCTAGTACGGAACTCCCGGCACCCTACAGACCTTTACCACGCAGTCCCCCTTAGCGCCAAAACTCCGATGGTGAGGCCACATGTTCCCCTTCACAGTTACTATCAGGGTTTCAATACAGTAAAATTCATTAAACAGGTAGCTATTATTAGTCTTTTATTGTCGCAGATTTGGATACCAAACCCCGTGCAATCTCGGAGCACATAATCAATTACAAGGACAACAAGACCAAAGGTTTTGATGGGATCTCAAAAATCTAATATTTGATCCAGACAGTTGGGTCTTGTCTTTGCCAGGCTGATCAATAGCGAAAACCAAGTTCAGATCTACCTCTATAAGCCATATCTATTTTGACGACACTGACCGAAACTTCCTGCTTTACTTCTGCCAGATTTCCAGTTTCGGCCGAATTCCGAGCGAACGAATTGTCCAGCAAAAAGAGAAAATTCAGAAACGAATTCAGCGTATATCCTTATCTCCATAAAGAACATCTAATCAACTTCAAATAAAACTTTTGCTTTTAACAAATTTCCAGGTTTTGGCCAGATTCCGGGCGAACTATAGTTGTCCGGATAGAAAATGCTTTTCACATAATTGTTCAGCATGTCTTCTTACCCCTAAATCGAACATTTTATGTGATCGGAATCGAACTTTATGGGAATTGGCCAGATTCCGGGCGAACTATAGTTGTCCGGATAGAAAATGCTTTTCACATAAGTGTTCAGCATGTCTTCTTACCCCTTAATCGGACATTTTATCAACATCAAATGAAACTTTTACTTTTCAGCAACTTTCCGGTTTTTGCCGGATTCTGGACGAACTACTTGTCCGTCGAGAAAACATTTTCACCATCGTGTTCAGCATGACTTTTTACCCCATAATCGGCTATCACATTAGCTGTTTAAAAATATTTTGTTTGCCCCTTAATTTGAACCCCCTCCCCCACCCTTAAAGCACAGCTCTTACTAGAAATGATGTTTTCACTGTGAAGTGGATCACAAAAACGTTTTTCGAAAATACCATTACTTTCCCCCTGAATTCAGCGATGTTCTTGTTAACGCTAGTCGATTCTAACCGATTCTAACCAGGCTTCCTGCTCTCCGACGCGGCGGCTGGGCGCAAAACAAGATTCTGACAAACTTTGAGTTGCATAACGAGGCAAAACTCGGCACGGTCGAAAAAGCGCTAAAAGTTCGGAGGAACAAAACGAAACAATTGAGAAAGGTGGTGACTTTAGAAGCTTATAATTCCACAAGGGAGCTAGCTATATTATAAAATACAGAATAAGCAAGAGGGGTCCTTTAAATGTAGGGCTACGAAGCCCATCTACGAACTTGACCTTACCCTTGACCCAAAGAATCCTTACACCAAGTTTCATCAAAATATCTCATTCCCTTCGAGAGTTACCGTGCTCACAGACGGACGGACAGACGGACGGACCGACGGACAACTTTTGCGTTGTCATAGGTATCCCTCCACTTACGTCTTGGGATCGCAAAAAGTAAGGGGGAGAGGACATACCCCTGTTTGAAACCGGGCATGGTATGGAAATAACTTGTATTTCCTTCGTGGGTCCGAATGCAGCACTCGGTGTTTTCATACAGAGCAATGATCAAGGATACAAGTTTATCTGGAATGCCGTAATATCGGGGGATATTCCTCATCTACTCTCGATGTATCGAGTCGAAGATCTACCTGCCAAGTTGAAATAAAGACAATTACAGAAAAGAGCCGTTGTAATATTGTGTGAAGCATTTACTGATTATGAATCAGCATTATCAACCTTGCAACTACCGTCCCTTTACGACCGTCGGTTCAATTTGATATGCAAAGTTGGCCAATTCCTTCTACGAAGTGACAAACATAGGGCCATACTACCACCGGCTTTCCGACGAAACGTCCCCACGACAAAACGTCCCCGGCGAAACGTCCCGGTGACAAAACACCCCCGTGTAAAAACGTCCCCGTGACAAAACATCCCCACGGCAAAACGTCCCCAAGCATAGATTTTCAAGTTCGCCTCGATCTTAAGGTGCATGATGGAGGCAAAACAACTTCAGAGTGTATACATTTCTTATAAGCAGAAAAGATCGGACATAGCACCGGTTACTTCATAAATGTATTGTTTTTAGTTAAAATATGTAGTGTAATATGCCTTGCAATCGACTCATACCTGATCAGTCCTAGGTCGTTTGAAGCAACATGCACAATCTGAGGAGCACCAATAAGCTATCCCTTATAAGCAAGGCCTAGCTATCCCTCAGCGATGAAAAAAAACAATTATATACCCGGGGACGTTTCGCCATGGGGATGTTTTGTCGTGGGGACGTTTCGCAAGGGGACGTTTCGAATGGGGACGTTTTGCCGACAACCCCTACCACCAGTCATGTCGAATCGAGTACTGGTACCGCCTACCACACGAACAAATCGGTTTTTAAACACGTTCGTTCCGTACTACACATCAGTGTTTAACAAGTGCTGAAGTTTCTGTTATCAATTTGTGTCGTCTTTTAGTTTGTAAGCCCAAGTTGAGCCATTTAGTTGAGTTCTCTTCTTGACTATCATAGCTTGTGTAAATAAATGATTCTGATTCTGATTAAATCTTCGGCGGCTCTTTACTTCGACTAGGTATCCAAGGCTCTGGATCCTGGTGTTTGCACTGCCTCTCACCACTAACTCGACCACACAAGCCTTCTGCTATCGTACAGTAAACAACTCGACTCCATGAGTAATAGCGAAGGCACACAGGAAAGCATTCATCTATAACTGTCAGTTCCAAAGTTCAAAGCTCTGGCAAAATTTTGATTTGATGGATGAAGAACGCGAGTCTCCGCTCCTCTTGAGAACAATCCATACAAAAATCTAGAGTCCATAGCCCCTGTGGGAAAACTTTCGCCTCCTCTTTAACCGAACCAGCCATGAAGCAGGTATAAGAGGATTTCTGAGGGATAGAGAGCAATGCTAGAGCCAGGATTGGTTTCTACGTTGATATGGAAAGCCGTCGAGCTTTCTTTAGCTGTTTCTGCGCTGCGGGACCTGTTGCAACTTGCAGTGGTCGCTAATTGTTTCCAGATGTTCACTGGAAAGGATCAGAGGCTTTTGGAAAAAGTTTATGCAGATTTGGGTAGGAGTGACTTTGCTGGAGAATAGTCTTCTAGGACCACTCTTGCTTATTCTGCCCTTGATTTCATCCATAGCTCCCTTGTGGAACTAGAAGCTTCTCGAATCGCCGCCTTCCGCCATTGTTTCGCTTTGTACCTAGGATATGTTAGCGCTTTTTCGACCGTGCCCGTTTTTGCCGGTTTCACGCACCACAAATTTCACTGAAAGCTTCAATGTCCCCCAGTCAGCCACAAACCCCTGATTTTTGGATACCCTATGCCAAACGCTGGGTATATCTAACGCTTGGCATAGCCTATGCCTAACGCTGGATACCCTATGCCAAACGTCCCGATGAAAAATTTATCTCAAAATAGTAGAACGAAGTTGTACGAAAAAGTAGCATGCAGTCCTAACTGATGCTACTACATGCTTCTACTTCGAGGCTACCGTGTTACTGCATACTAGTGCATGCTACTATTAGCAACTGGATGCTACTATGGCAAGACAGGATAGTACTAGAAACTACTACATAAGATTGGACCAGTCTGAGGCACATTAAATGATAGTATTCTTTGCTATTACATAGTATTACATGCAACTTTTTCGTACAACTAACATACAACTACGCAGGCTACAAATTTTTCATCGAGGCTGGATAGCTGTGGTACCCTAACCCTCACCTACCCCACTATAGAGGAGTTCTGATTGGTTGATTTCTGAGCTTCACTTAAATCATCAACATTTTCTTGGGTTCAAGTATCTAGCATTTGGCATAGTGTATCCAGCGTTAGGGATAGGGTATACCAAACGCTGGATATACCCAGCGTTTGGCATAGGCTTTCCCAAAATCAGGGGTTTGTGGTAGACTGATGTCCCCAGACAACTCTTTTGCATACGGATATGAGAAGCTTCAAAGTGTTGTTTTTCATTTTTGGAGACTCGTATCTATCTTTTGTTTTGCACCCTAACCCTCACCTGCCATACTATAGATGAGTTCTGATTGGTTGATTTCTGAGCTTCACTCAAATCATCAATATTTTCTTGGGTTCAAGTATCTAGCATTTGTACCGTGTTCTTCAAAACTGTGATAACAGAAAATTTTTTGAAAATTGAGTTAACCGTACCATTGGAAAGAACATAGCTTGAAAATTCGTGGTGAGAAATTCCGAAAAGACATTGGAAAATGGAGCTTCAAAAACCGGATAGTGGAATACTGGAATAATCTCCCCGAAAATGTCGTAAATGCCGAAAATATCAACCAGTTTAAAGCAGGCGTGGATCGTCACCTGGCTGAAATTCAATTTAGTGTACACAGTGTCTCGAGAAATTAACAGAGGCGAAAGCTTTTTACTGCAGTTATATTATAGCTGATTTGCTATTCTGTCAAAATTGTGCTAAGTGTTAGATGACGACATGAGCACCATCTAACAGGTAGGTTAGTTTTAACTTTCTGAGTTCCTACTTTCTTCATGCAGATGGCATACACAAAACTGGGCCCAAAATTATGAAAATGTAGTTAGCACAGTTTTGAAGAACACGGTACATTTGGCATAGTGTATCCAGCGTTAGGGATAGGGTATACCAAACGCTGGATATACCTAGCGTTTGGCATAGGCTTTTCCAAATCAGAGGTTTGTGGTAGACTGATGTCCCCAGACAACTCTTTTGCATACGGGTATGAGAAGCTTCAAAGTGTTGTTTTTCATTTTTGGAGACTCATATCTATCTTTTGTTTTCGACTTCTTTCCTTCATTTTTAACCACGGCGCGTTCAGTTTTCAAATAATTTGCGTCTAGCCGCCGCGTCGGAGAACAGGAGGGCTGTATAGATTCGACAAGCGCTAACAAGAAAATCGCTTTCGAAAATCTATATTTCTGAGCCATTTCATCATGCAAAGATCATTTCTAGTAAGGACTGTGCTTTCTGGATTCCAATATGCATATGTACCAATCGTTAGGTTCGCGCACCGGCAATTTCAGCCGAAGGTCACAGGTTGAAATCGCCCGCGGGTTTCAAATCCCAAGGAGCATTTTGTTTTTCAGTTCACAGCTTACAAAGTTTTACAGCGCAAGGGCGTGCTTATATAACATATACATACTTATATAACAAACCTCATATATATAACAAAACTCTTTGGTTTGGCCCACGAGGTTCCTGCATTAGGGACTTGAACTCTCTAGGCGGCTCCGACATTGGAGTCCTAGACTTCTAAATCAGTTCAATGATATTCCGGGTTTGTTTGTCAATTCGAATCTTTTGCTTGTCAGGCTGGATTCTGGCTCGGATTCCAAACCCTGGATCTTAAGAATCCGCTCTAAATTCTAACATTTTCCCAATCTCTACACACTCTACTTAAGGTATTGTGCTTAACAAGCCCCAAATACATTCCTGGTTCCCGAGAGGAAACCCATACAAGCACATATAAGAACATAGAAATATGGTTTACAGCGTCCAATTAACCGTCCCATTTGCCTTGGGCATCGGTGCTTTTTTGTCACCTCTGATTTTTACACTGAAACATATGCACATGATTTGATTCTTTTAAGGTCGGATTCGAATCCGGAATCGAATGAAATGGTGGATTCGGAATCGGACCTTACCTACACTTTAATCTTATCTCTAATTGGATTAATCTTATCTCAGTAAAGATAAGATTAATTCCAGTAGCAAATACTGCAGTTAAGTTTAATCCTTACTAGGAGAAACTTTTTACAGTGTAGCCCTGGAATCGAATTCGAATCCTTTCCTAACGATTCGCCCATATTTGGACTCTACACCAGATAAATCTTTATTGAATGAATGATTTTATTCCGCCAAAATGACGAGACAAGAAAAAGGCTAAAGGTTAAAGGATTTACAATGCATACATCGACATTTTTTTATCCTATACACTGTAAAAAGGTTCTCCGGGTAAGGATTAAAGCTAACTGCAGTATTTACTACTGGGACTAACCTTGTATCTAACAAGATAATCTTATCTCTAATTGGATTAATCTTATCTCAGTAAAGATAAGATTAATTCCAGTAGCAAGTACTGCAGTTAAGTTTAATCCTTACTCAGGGAAACTTTTTACAGTGTAGCCCTGGAATCAAATTCGAATCCTTTCATAACGATTCGCCCATATTGGACTCTACACCAGATAAATCTTTATTGAATGAATGAATGAGATGCTTTTATTCCGCCAAAATGACGAGACAAGAAAAAGGCTAAAGGTTAAAGGATTTACAATGCATACATCGACATTTTTTTATCCTATACACTGTAAAAAGTTTCTCCGGGTAAGGATTAAAGCTAACTGCAGTATTTCCTACTGGGATTAATCTTATCTCTACTGAGATAAGATTATAAATATTCCTTCAGCCCAAGCTGACTGCGAATCATATTTGATAGTGCAAAATGGATACGTCAGCTGAACTTTATTGGAGCTATATTTTGGCCCTTCTTCGCAAGGGTCCTCTTCAGGCTCAAAGGCGCTCAAGTTGTAAATACGAACTTGCGGGAACAGATAAGATTAATCCGAAATAGTGATAAGATTATCTTTTTAGAGATAAGATTAATCCCAGTAGTTAAATACTGCAAGATTACAGCGTAGTGCACATAATCCGTAACACTCAAAATAAAACAATTATATTTATTATTTAAACAGTATCTATACTGTCAGAAATTTGACAGATAACACATGTTTACGAACCCTTTTGTTAAACATTATGACAATATATCTGATATGACCCTACTATATATTATCTTTTCGCAAAATATAACACTTAAAAGGGCATAACAGTCGTATTTATTCCCGCGGCCCCTCCCGTCTTCTGTGCGTCGGTCGGAATACTGGCAATCAGTTTTCTCCATATCCCGCTAATTCTTCTGCCCATTTCTTAAGTAGTTTCATCCATTCATCTATTTCTGGTCATATCTTGTAAGTGTATTAGTTAATTTGTTTCGGGTCTGTGTATTTCGTAAATACTGTATTCCACTTCTAACTCTAACCTATTTGGATAATAAACTTGATTGAATGATATTCTCATAATATTTAAAACAAGGATGCGCAAACATGTGTTAAATGTTACCAAACTTCTGACAGTATAGTGAAGCGTTTCCTGTTAGGTGTTTAAAGACCGAGTCGAGAATGTCTTGGTTCCTGAGTTAGTTTTTGTGTGGGAGCTAATTTTCAGCCGATTAAGTTCCTCGGCGGTTCCTCCCTATACAAATTTGATAGTGCAAAACGGATACGTCAGCTGAATTTTATTAGAGCTATATTTCGGCCCTTCCTGGCAAGGGTCCACTTCAGGCTCAAAGTCGCTCAAGTTGGAAAAATGAACTTATGGGAAAACAAACTAAAGATTCTACCTTAGCCTTAAATAATAGTGTCACTCGTGTTCTGCGAAAGAAGGAGATTAAAAACATGAGATCATGTTATTTTAAATATGCAAAGCGCCTGCTCCACCTGTCGAAATTATGTCATAACCATGCATTGACAGAGAAGTTCAAAATTCAAGATGCAAGTGTTACCATTTTGTATGTTTCCTCATCGCTTTCAAAAATCATGGACAACAGGGCCAACACGCACGACGTTGTCCACTGCTTCCTGGCCGAAGAATGAAAATTAAGCGTCTTTTTCTGTGTGTTTATGTGTTTTATTTATTTTCTTCATTTTACTCTGCTTTTTCAAAATGGCGGGTCATAAATATATTACTTACTTACTTAATATTTGACTTCCTATACAAAGTTCCTAGTTATGGAAAAATGAATTTTAGACGAAAAGGAATTGACGCCAACGTCTGGCGAACGTGAATAAAGAGCGTGTTCCACCTTCTAGCAATAGTAACTATTAGTTACTATTTTCGTTCCAAACTCGTAAAAAGTTACTACGTTGACCGTTCCAACCTTCTCGAAATGGTAACTAATAGTAACTATTTGCTTATCATGCTCGGGAGCGTAGTAAGCGTGGTTACTACACATCTCTGTCACGTGATTGGTCGAATTCGCCCGTGGCATGATATTCTGCTGGAAAATAGAAAAATCGTTCTAGCCTTGACGGTAAAAAGCCATAACTTGTGACGTCATGCGTAGTAACTACGGTAAGTAGGGTGGAACACGCTCAAAGCCTACTTTTATGCTGCCGACACCACCTACCTTGCTTCCTTTTCGACGATGAACCTTTGTCGAGGGGGCGAGCAAAATTGATCTCCGTTTGGCGGCGCTGGGTACGTATGAATCTCTAATGCTTCTTTTAGTGAGGAGAAGTGAAATGTCTTCTGAACGAATGGAACAGCTCGATACAGTGTTGTCACGCAACTTGTTGAGAATGATGCCTTCCATCTACAAAAAATAGCAAGTCATACAAACCTGGCAAAAACAGCAAAAAATTACAAATTTACTAGTGTAATGACCTGCCTCCAGATTGTCATTTTACAAAATGAAAGGAAAGATACTAAGAAAACCTTTAAACTTTATATTTGACGATGCAAAACGGATAAGTCCGCTACATTTTACTACAGCTATATTTCTATTAGAGCTAAATTTTCAAGAAGGGCCGAAATACAGCTCTAATAAAATGTAGCTGACTTGTCCGTTTTGCACCGTCAAATATAATTCGCATTTAGCTTGGGCCGAAGGATCTACCTTTAAACTTGATTATCACTATTTCCTATTCGTGCAACCTTCACTACTTCCTGTCGTCGTTTTCCACTGACTTCATATTCGTGCTACCCACGAATGTATTCTTTATTTGTTTTGTTTTCGTAGACTTCAATTATTTTAATCCGGCGCTCCCGTACCATCTAGCGCAGAATCTGAGTAACAATAGCCAGTCTCTCTGATGCCCACTATGAGTGTTAAGGTGCTTTCACACTGCCTTCCGCACTTGACCTGCTTGTGACCCTTTTATACTGACTTACTTAAGGGACTTACTGATAATAATTATGATGCAACTTAACTAAATAAGCTAAATGACGCAATTCAGCAACCAATCACAAAATCCAATAAAAAAATCATTACACCACCAGCGACTCTACAGGAGCATTGGCACCTTTGTCGCTGGACAATGCGATTTAAGGTAATTTAAGGTAATATTCAATTCAGAAATGTACATTCGTCGTTATCTATGGACGTTACCAATTTGCGACGGTCCGAAGATTCCAACAGAAGAGAAAGACCGTTTAAATGGAACAACAGAAAAAACTAAAAGAATCTGGTTTCATGACTAACACTAGATTATGATATCAGATTATGAAAATAGCGCAGTACAGACAAACAAAAGGAAAAAATACACTGAGCTTTCAATAATGTAGTAAATGCACAAGATAAAAAAATAACGACGATTCCAAGTTTTCCCAGACCTTGAGATACCCTTCCACATGGCTGTGGTTACCTGGTCAGAGTGGTGGACTTCCAAGTGAGCCACGAAAGTCGACAACTGATCCTCCTCCACTGAATAATCGCAGTAGTGACAACGCAGGTTACCTCTATCCACACTAACAGAGGAGAGCAGTGTCTGAACGACTTCTGGGTGGAACTTCATCACATGGTAACCGAGCACTCCTAAAAAAAAATAAAAAAAAAAAAAAAAAAAAAAATAACTACACTTGGTTGCAAGAAAAACTTCTTTATTTTCTCTTATGAATCTCATACACGACTAACCCAGTAAAACAACTACGGCACTCAGATCCCATTCATTTATGTCAGTACCCCGAGGCAATACGCGGAGGGGTGCTGAGCCAAACATAATGCAGCGTAGTTAAATATACTACACGTATAAAGATTAAAGTTAACTGCAGTATTTGCTACTCAGATTATTCTTATCTCTACGCAGATAAGATTAATACCAAATAGAGATAAGATGAATCTGAGTAGCAAATACAGCAGTAAACTTTAATCTTTAGACGGAGAAACTTCTTACAGTGTATTCAGCTGAAATTTGTATGTTAGCTACATTTCGCTCGGTGATAGATGTTCCTTCAGCCCAAGCTGACTGCGAATCATATCAGAGTTGTGTTTTATTTGAAGTTCATAGTATACAGCGGGAACGGACGGCGAACTGTAAGTTGCCGTTTTATTCCTGGCGGACTACGTCAGAAGGTACGCTGAACTGTTACATGCCTCACCCAGCGTACAAACTAGCGGGTCCGCTGGCGAATAAAACGACTTTGGGAACCCCGCGCCTTCTCAGCGTACGGCCCGCTGGCGAATAAAACGACAACGACCAGTCCGCTGTACTATGAACTTCAAATAAAACGCAACTCAGGTTTGGGCCTGAAGAGGACCCTTGCCAAGAAGGGCCGAAATATAGCTCTAATAAAATGTAGTTGACTTATCCGTTTTGCACCGTCAAATCTATTTCGCTCCTTCTTTGGCAAGGGTCCTCTTCAGCCGTCCTCAGGTCTTAGCTGAAATCTGAAGATGCAATGAAACAAATAGAATGCGACAACTTCCAGTCTACAATTTTACGGCGCTGGCCTTGGGAATTGTGAAAGCTAAAACTTAGTGATGAGATTAAAGTTTGGACACAATTGATTGCCTTAACCAGGATGACTGTTCCTGGTGCCCGCTTCTATCTGGCAACTGTAGTGGCTTGCGAGCAGAGCAAAATAACACTAGGGAGTAGCGCCAAAACCTATGTTCAGTTCAGTTCAGTTTATTTCTTACGACCAAAATACATTTAACTATGATGCCAGTACCCTACGCTTTCCAATGCTTCACAACCGGGCCATACTTGTAGCCCCGGCCACTACGCTTATGGCATCTAAAGCGAGACAAACTTGCGGGTTTCGAAATTTCTAGTACAGCAACGGGGCGGCCTGCACACACCAAGGGAACAATGGAGGCCGTATAATTTGTTTGCTATGTTCAGGATATGAAGTTATCGGAGCCAGCGCTAGTGAACGACTGAATGAGTTTCAGCAGGGACGGTGGTGCTAGTATGGCTGCTATTCGAGTGTGTGTCAGTTTTGTTAAGTCTTTGCGCTACTCCCTAGTGTTATTTTGCTCTACTTGCGAGCTGCATCCAAAAGTCTCTCTGTAGATCAGTGGTTATCACAACAGTAATTGAAGCCGAAGTCACGGGTTCAAATCACTTCAGAGGAGCATTTTTTCTTTCAGTTCACTACTTGTAACGGCTACTAGTTTTGGTTTTAACCTAAACCTTTGGGTACTGCGTACGACATATGACTGGCTTAGCAGACGTAGTCCCAATGTTTGGTAACACAACATCGTTATCCAAAGTCTCAAACCCTCTCCCCTTTTTTTTACGATTTTTTTCGCGATGGTTAAATATCTGTCTGTTCGGGCATCTCTGAGTGAAGAGGCCCGAACCCAGGCCTCCCGAATCGCTATACGTGACCCTGCCACACCGGTAGAGATAACTTACGCACTATTGAGGGACTGACAAAGCTGTGGCGCTGGAACAACAGACTACTGATAAGATGCAGAAACAGTAGATTAGGAGTTCAGCTCTACTTTAAAGTTTAACTGAAAAGGCAATTTATTTTTGTATCATTTAACCGAATTCGCTTCACTATTTGGATTGTGTAAGGGATTTTTTTTTTTAATTATTTACTCTAGTATGACGTTCAGAATATCTAAGGTCGTCCTCACATCGTAAAATTCTACTATGACGCGGGAAATTTGAATCTCAATACAAACGCGGCTTTTCAGTAGCCAGTGATCAGCTCGCGGAAGGTCTTACTCCGAGGACACTTATTTTTCGTAAATCGTTTTCGATAAGCATACAACACAGGTACAAGTGCAGAGCTACCACAATTTCACTTTATGAAAATCGATTAATCGTCAATAGCGGAGCAACGAAGAAACGCATTTTCATCGAGTCTTCAAGCCTCTTTAAGCGAACAAGTCATGGATAACTAGACTGTCTTATATCAGCCCTTTTCAGTCCAACTTTAAAGTTTAACCGAGAAGGGCTGGGATAGACAATCTAGTTGCCCATCACTCTTCCACTTATTTTGACTTGAAGACCCGCTGAAAATGCGTTACTTCGTTGTTCCGCTATTCACAAATAATTGATTTTCAAATAGTGGAATTTCAATGTGATTTGTGGTACCTCTATGGTTCTATGCGCTTGTATTTTTGTTGTAGGCCTTACGAGAAAGATTTGTGATTTTTTTTGTTCAGACACTAAAGGCGTATTCTCGCCGTTCCCCGAGGACTCCTCGGGGAATCGAAAGGAACGGCGAGAATAGAGGGAGTCACTCCACGCGGACTCCGCGTACAGAAACAGCGAGAATACGGGGAATGCTTCTAAAATGGATTTTGTTCGAAAAATGAATATGCAGCTGAAAAAATTAGTCTAGATCCACTTTATTTTTGGTTTTGTTTATTCTGATTCTTTTTTATTAATTTTACATAGCACCTACAACAGCAAAAATTGATTCCCCTCCGAATTTGAAAGGGAGTCCTTTTTGATGATGGTGATGATAATCGGAGCATTCCCCGTCCGTGGGGACTCGCCAGAATACGGGGAGTGAGTCCCCGGGACAAACAAAAACGCGGGGACTCCTCAAGTGGAGTCCTCGGGGAACGGCGAGAATACGCCTTAAGCAATCTTTACCAATCTCACCACTGCCCAATAAAAAGCCGCGTTTGTGATCAAATTAAAATTTCCCACGTCATAGTAGAATTTACGCTGTGGGGACGGCTGCACGTATTCTGAACGTCATAGCTAGAGCAGACAGTGGAAAATAAAAAAAAATACCTTTGCAGAACCCAAATAATATAGTGTATTCATTTAAATGACACAAAAATAAGCTGGCTTTTCAGTTAAATTTTAAAGAATAAGAGGATTTCTTGGGCACACATTTACCTTTCTTGAAAACCTTCACATTGCAAGCAGGACAGGTTTGATGGGAGAAGACATCATACTGTTTCCTAAGTAGGAGCTTGAGGTCTGCGCGGTGCTGACGGCGCAGATGAGCGTGGAGTTCCGATACGTTCGGGAACAGATCAGTGCACAAGGGACAGAAGACGAGGGAGTCCTTCCTCGTGGATAAGGCGACAAGTTGGCATGCCATAAATCCAACTCCTGAAGTATTGAGGTCTGGAAAAAGAAACGATTTTAAAGGACACCTGAACAATGAAACCATACTTGAACACACCATGGAGAATGCATTTACAGACATGGCCACGGAGAGCATTCTTCTCCTGAGCGGGACGTTCTCAAAATAGGGATGTTCGTTTCTGGAGGTTTGCACATGCAGACTCCAAGACAAAATTCGCAATTCATTCAAATCTTGTACAGCGCTGGCCGGATCGTAATAGAATTTCTTCTAGATATACGTTTGGGCTTAACTGGTTAAAAAATATTCCAGAATAGACCGATCGGAGACATTTGTTCATTTCTAAAATTGTTCGGTACTGAAAGAAGGACAGATGCAAAACGGAGCAAAAATCATAGCTTGGAAACACCATTTCGTATTTGGATTGGGTTTTTTGCAGGCAATGTCAACGGAAGTCATACAGATAGGGATGATACTTGGTACTCTTCATTCAAGTGTCCTTTAAAGGCTGTTTACGTTCCAATGTTCGAAAATAGTTGAACACTTTGAAATCAGGCTCTGGTTTTAATAAATTACCAAACTTTGGCTGTTTTAAACCATATTTGACAATGCAAGGCGGATATGTCAGCTATATTTTATTATAGCCATACTTCGGCCCTTCTTGGCAAGGTTAAATATTCCTTCTGCCCAAGCTGACTGCGAATCATATTTGATAGTGCAAAACGGATACGTCAGCTGAATTTTATTAGAGCTATACTTCGGCCCTTCTTGGCAAGGGTTCTCTTCAGGTTAAATATTCCTTCAGCCCAAGCTGACTGCAAATCATATTTGACAATGCAAAACGGATACGTCAGCTACATTTTATTAGAGCTATACTTCGGCCCTTCTTGGCAAGGGTTCTCTTCAGGTTAAATATTCCTTCAGCCCAAGCTGACTGCGAATCATATTTGACAGTGCAAAACGGATACGTGATGACGAATTGATGATTAACTGTACAGATTTTAAATGTGCATTATGCTTGACGTAATACCCAAATTTGGCATTGCCATGATAGTGGTTGTTTGAAATAAATTCGTTATGTTACGTTACGTCAGCTACATTTTATTAGAGCTACACTTCGGCCCTTTTTGGCAAGGGTTGTCTTCAGGTTAAACATTCCTTCAGCCCAAGCTGACTGCGAATCATATTTGATAGTGCAAAACAGATACGTCAGCTGAATTTTATTAGACCTATATTTCGGCTATTTATAGCTATATTTATATGCTATATTTATCGAGCTATTTTTACAAACCGCTCAAGTTGGAATTACAAACTTGTGGGAAAACCAATATAGCTCTAATAAAGTTCAGCTGACGTATCCGTTTTGCACTATCAAATATGTTCTCTTCAGGCTCAAGCCGCTCAAGCTGGAAAATGGAATTGAAATAAAATGAAAACTTCAAGCTTGGGCTGAAGGAATATATGTTTTAAACCTTTCTCCAGGGCACCAGGCCCGTTAATTTCTAGCAAAAAAATACACGTCAAATTGTATATAGCCGGATTATCTGACGCGTCAGCCTCTCTCGCGCAGTCATTGGGAGCATGATCCGCATCGAAAAGAGAGAAACAAGGAAAGCGTGAAAATCAGTGAGGTATTTTTAGGGTGGATAAATGTACCGTACGAAATTCGGGTCTACGGGTTTCAGAATTGATGGAGCAACTGGAAGTAGGTTGCACTGGCATTAGGGGTACAACGAGTCCTTGCTTTATGCTTGTCCTTCTGGCAATATTCACGCGAACGTCGCAAGTTTACAAAAAAACGCATTGACTCGTAAACGATACAGGGCCCAAAATCGCTCTGCAAGCTGTCTCCGCACTGCAGCGTTTCCGGAAGCGTTCAGACGGTTTCTTGGCAGTACTGAAATTGACCGAAAAGAGGATATCCAAGATAGCTGGCCGGGTTTTATTCAAGAACTCAGGGGTTAGACTACCCTAGGACTGCAGGTTCTGTTCATTAATTTTTGCGTACTTGGCATTTGCTTCATTTTCGATTCAAAAAATACTTAAACTGAAACAGGCAAATTATGCATCCTGATTTTCCAAGGAATCCATTCAGCATTCGTTATCTGGACGTTCTCTGAACCTTGGTGAACCGTGATGCCCACGAAAAGCACCAAGGCGAATTTAGCACCGATGAAAATAGCTTCGCCAGGCCAAGTTTTCGCGCTGTACTATTTAAACTATAGTCATGGAAATGCACGTCTTGTTTCATCAGAATAACTTGGTATCTGATTCATTTTCGTATCCATTTACAAAACCCCCAATCTGAAAGAGCAAAGTATGAATACTAATTGCAAAGGAATCCATTCCGCATGTCGTTATCTCAACGTTCTCTTAAAGGACCCCTCTTGCTTGTTCTGCCTTTTATAATATACTTAGCTCCCATATGGGATTACAAGCTTCTAAAATCCCCACCTTTCTCCATTGTTTCGTTTCGTAACTACGACTTTTTAGCGCTTTTTCGGACTTGCCGAGTTTTCCCGTCACCAAACGAAAAAGTTTGCCGGAATCTTCATTGTCCGCTGATAACTCTTTCACACATAAGGATTTGATAATCTTCTGTTTATTACTTCTTTTATTTGCTTAGTTTTCAACCAAGGCACGTTCAGTTTTCAAATCTTTTGCGCCCAGCCGCCGCGTCGGGGCGCAGGAAGGCTGGATATAATCGACAAGCGCTAACAAGAGCATCACAAGTTTCAGGTGGAAAGTAATGGTATTTTCGAAAACGTTATTTCTGATCCATTTTGTAGGGAAAATATCATTTCTAGTAAGAGTTGTGCTTTAAGCTTGTCTGTCCACGAAACGCTGACTCACATACGCCTAGGCGATGTCGCTAACGGGAAAAAAGCTGAATCAGGTGAATTTGACAAATTTTAATTTTGAACAAATGTCGCATCTGTTTCATTTTCATTTTGGATTAAACAAGACCAAAGGTTTCGATAGGGTCCCGAAAATTTAATACCTGATCCAGAAAGTTGGGTCTTGTAGATATCCGGTCTTAACCAGACTGCTTAAAACTTTAACTACGGTATTACAATTTTGGAAACAGATTAAGGCCGATGGCTAATCATCTGAGAAAACCAAGTTCAGACATGGATTCAGCATGTGTGTTTACCCTATACGTCATATCTAACTTTCACGATCAAAACTTCCTGCCTTACTTCTGCCAAATTTCCGGTTTCGACCGCATTCCGGGCGAACTAGTTGACCGGCAAAAAACTAAAGCTAAAAATGAATTCAGCATCTCTCCTTACCCCTACATCGAACCTCTAATCAACTTCAGATAAAAACTTACTTTCAGTAAATTTCCAAATTTTGGCCGGATTCCGGGCGAACTATTTGCCCAGCGAGGAAATAATTTTCATATACGGATTGAGCATGTTTCCTTACTACTAAATCGAACCTCTAATCAACTTCAGATCCGGATAGAAACCGATTGTCATATTTGTCATATACGGATTCAGTATGTCTTCTTAACCCTCAAATCGACCCTAATCAACTTCAAATAAAACTATTAATTTTAACAAATTTTCCGGTTTTGGCCGGGCGGGCGGACTAACTTACTTGTCCGGCGAGAAAATGATTTTTATGCAAGTGTTCAGAGGCGTTACTAGCCAAATTTTGTTATTTATTTTTTTGGGGGTGGGGGGTGGGGGGGCAAGGTATTTACCGACTGGCTGGTCATTTTTACCGACTGTTTTCAGAAAAAACGACTGTTTTGATGAAAAATTGACTGATTTTATTTAAAATAGACGGTTTTCAGAAAAAATCGACTATTTTTACGAAAAAACTACTGTTTTAGAGAAAAAATGACTGTTTCCTAGAAAAAAATCGACTGTTTCCAAGAAAAATCGCACCGCTTCGCGCCGACTCGGCTGTTTTTTTCATCGACTGGTCGACAACATTGAGAGGGGGCGGGGGCGCCCCCCCCCTCCCCCATACGTGACGCCCATGAGTGTTCAGCATGTCTTGTTACCCCTAAATCGACTATCTTATTAGCTGTTAAAAAATATTTTGTTCGCCCTTGATTTGAAATCCCTTCCCCATCCCTAAATGTAGGGCTACAGAGCCCATCTACGAACTCGAAACTCGACCTGTCCCTTGACTCAAAGAATCCTCACACCAAGTTTCATCAAAATATCTCATTCCCTTCGAGAGTTATCAGTTCATACGCGGTACGAAAGAAGGTCCCCTCCTTTGTGAGTTTTTTCAACGCGAAATTTTAAATTATTTTCTTCTTTTTTTGTGTTAATTATTGAAGTTTAGCGCTTTAAATTTGTTGCAATTCTTGTTCTTGTGTAATTACTGAATATTTGACTATGTAAAAGCACAACTGTATATAGTTACGTTTAACGAGAGAAAAAATATTCTGTTTTTTGTTAATACCGTAAAGAATGTTTTTCGAATAATAAAGACTGATTGATTGACAACTTTTACTAAGTCATAGGCATCCCTCCACTTAACGTTTTGGGATCCCAAAAAGCTTCGCCAGGCAAAAAGTTAGAGCCGCGCTGTTTCTACTTCAGACATGCAAGTCGTGTGTCATCAGAAGGCATTTGTTTCATTTCACAGGTGTGCGACTAGAGAGGCGGATAATGTTATTGTTGAGTACCGAGACACCACACGTGCAGCTTTCGGAATTAGGTATCTAGCTCCGACTATTTGGAATGATATCCCAGTTGTCATTCGGGAGGCTGAACACATTGGGTCATTTAAAGTAAAACTTAAAAAACATTTATTGGGAGAAGGGAGTTAATTTTCTTTTTTTTTCTTTTTTCTTAGATTTCTTTTTTTTTTCTTTTTAAATTTTGGTATTAAAGGTTAATTGAGAGAGAGTGTTCTTGTCCTTCTTTTTTTTTATGAAATTTGATATAGGTTGAGAATCAGAGGATTGCAGTCGTCCATCATCAGGCTTCTTGAGCCTTCCCCGGGCGGTTGCGTGTTTTTATAGTTTATTTTGTATTTAGTAGTAAATAAAGTAAGTCAAGTCAAGTCAAGTCAAGTCATTTTCGGTTCCGAAGACCACCTAATCTGCAACAGCAAATTACGCACACGGCTTTTCCAAAAAATTCATTTAGCGCTTCGACTCTCGACGTTCTTTAAAGGACATCTGAACAATGAAACCATACTTGAACACACCATGGAGAATACATTTACAGACATGGCCACGGAGAGCATACTTCTCCGGAGCGTGACCTTTTCAAAATAGGGATGTTCGTTTCTGGAGGTTTGCACATGCAGACTCTAAGACAAAAAGCGCAAGTCATTCAAATCTTGTACAGCGCTGGCCGGATCGTACTGGAATTTCTTCTAAATATACGTTTGGGCTTAACCGGTTAACAAATATTCCAGAAGAAGGGTTGATTGGAAACATTTGTTCATTTCTAAAATTGTTCGGTACTGAAATAAGGACAGATGCAAAATGGAGCAAAAATCATAGCTTGGAAACACTATTTCGTATTTGGATTGGGTTTTCTGCAGGCAATGTTAACGGAAGTCATACAGATAGGGATGATACTTGGTACTCGTCATTCAGGTGTCCTTTAATAGTATCAGGTTTTCCCATGCAGATGTTCGACATTTCCATCATCAGGCTGAAAAAATCTCAGCTATTGAGAATGGAACTGATGATGGTGCCGAAGATCTTGGCAGATACTCCAGTCCGTGTCTGGTCGACCCTGAAGGATCATTTACACGGCAGGTATTTTTCCCCGGAGACGAGAGGGGAAAATGTTCACATGGTACCCGGGAATTTGCAAAGGAAAGTACTGTCATGTGGCAGTAGGCCGAGGTTGTAAAGCTCAGGATATCTCTCTACAGTGGCCACCAACACGTGTCCATTTGGATCACTTCATATATGGACATAATCAAAATTATTGCTCGAAAATCCAATTTTGTTGTTGCTAACGTCGAAGAATATCCTTCGACAAACAAATCCCCGGGTAAAAAGTTTGCAAAACTGAAGTCCAAAATACCCAGGGATTTGTTGCTGCTGTGGGGAAAAATACCCGACGGAGTGCGGGTAGATACCCTCCGTGTAAACGTATCATGATTGTCTTCTAAATTTTCGTTTGCCTACCTGGTAGTTTTGACAGAACCGCATATGAGGAATCGGGATCAGAACTTGCAACTCCTGCAGTTGGTGACTGAAGCATTTTCTCATCTTTGGCATTTCTCTGCGGACCATACTGACTTTTCCGTGGAGGGCAAGATGGCTGACTAGAAGTGACTACATGCTTACTACTTATTTTCACATAACCAGGGTCCTTTAAGGGGTCTAAGATCGGCTCGATGCATGGCTGACTAGCATATTTGGCAAAATTTTCTGGAGGTATTTCGGGAACTGCAATATAAGTGGCAGTTGACTTGGACACTGCAGCTTTAACTTCACGTCCACAAGAAAAACTGGTGGGTATTTTCGGAAGACCAAAATCAACAGCTCGGCCCCCTTGGATTCCATCTTGACGAATCAATAATGTTTTTTGCGAACTGACTCTGTTAATGTGGGTCTTGCTGTCACTGGGGGCTCCAAATGTTGAGTACTTAAATGGAACATCCTCTGGAATAGGCCTATTCCTTTGTGCTTCTTTCCGGTCGGTGATGAGCTGAAAAACGTCCTTGGCCTCTTTCTTGTTCCATTTGAGGGACCCATAAGCCATGGTTCTGCTGGTGTTTGAGATATTTGCAAGCGGAATAGTGTTAATACTCCTGAAAGCTTGTTTTTCAGGCCGTAAATCTGCAGAACCAGAAGATTTCGGGAGGCTGTTTTCTTTGCTGGCGTGTCTAGTCGAGCGATAGGCCTCTGACAGTTTTGTTTCGAGCATAGACAAGGACTGAACGTCCTGCTCAATAGACTTTATTGCTGATGCAATATCCATGACACTGAAAATACATTATTTTTTAGGGATTGGAAAAGCAAGTTTTAACAGGATCTAAAAGCGTGTTCCACCCTACTTACTGTAGTTACTACGCATGACGTCACGAATTCTGGCATTTTGCTGTCAAGGCTGGAACGATATTTAGATTTTCCAGCAGATTTCATGCCACGGGGTAATCCAACCAATAACATTACAGAGATGCGTAGTTACTACGCTCCCGAGCATGGTACGCAAATAGTTACGATTTCGAGAAGGTTGGAACGGTCAGGGTAGTAGCTTTTTACGAGGTTGGAACAAAAATAGTAACTAATAGTTACTATTGTTAGAAGGGTGGAACACGCTCTAAGACTGACATGGCCCCACACCACTGATGGACCCGAATCCAGGACAGGAATAGAGCAGAGCCTTTAGCTGTGGTGTAGCCGGCCTTACATAGCCGTGACTTTTGAAGAGGGCATGTCTGACGATTGAACAGGCTACAGCTTACCCCAAACACCAAGCAGGGTATGCTTAAAATTTAACTAAAAAGCCAACTTATTTTTGTTTCATTTAACTGACTACACTGCATTATTTTGATTGTGGTAATAGCTTGTTCACACGGGACCGAAATAAGCGCGTAAACAGCGGCTGATCTGTTCAGACGACGGATCAACTGTTTGGGGTTGACGGGAGAATTAAAAAGAAAAACCTAATTCCGAATATTCTTTTTGTTTGTAACAAAATATATAAAACTAAAAAACATCTTGTGAGTAAGTCAAAGTCAAATATAGTTGATTTGTAGTCTTTAGACTATGAAAAAGTCAGAAACTGAATATTGCCAGATTTCAGGCGACTCGGCAATTATAAGTTAAAAAGCAAATTAAATTCATTTAAATATTTTTGTTTTTAAATGAGAACATATATATAATTAATAATAAATACAAATAATAAGAGAACAGAATGCAATCATTTAGTGTTGTTCAAAATAGATGTTCCTTCAGCCCAAGCTGACTGCGAATTATATTTGACGGGGCAAAACGGATAAGTCAGCTACATTTTATTCGAGCTATATTTCAGCCATTCTTGGCAAGGGTCTCTTCAGGCTCAAGCCGCTCAAGCTGGAAAATAAACTTGTGGAAAAACAATTAAAGATTCTTCCTTAAATACCTGCTTTTGTGAACTTCTTCTCTGAAAGTTGAATGAAGTTAAAGCTGGTGCTGTGATTTGATTCTGGACTCGGCTACTGTTTTTGTTGTTCGATTGGGTCGTCGAAAGGGTAGAGATTCTTCTGCATTTTGGTTTTAGAGTCATATATAGCTCGAATAAAATGTAGCTGACTTATCCGTTTTGCCCCGTCAAATATAGTGTTGTTCAATGACTTTTCAGTGAAGGTTGAATGGAAAAGTTATTCAAATTATAATCGTTTTAAAAGAAAAACAACAGAAATAAATATTAGACATACACAGAACATACACTGTTGTAATTAGAAAATTATTCTACCTTTTATTTCGAAACCATTTAGTTATCCTGGGATGCTTGGTGTAAAATCATGTTATGTTCAAATTGGTCTGACAGAATTTGAACTGAATTGACATAAAATTCGCCAAGTTTGACCTAATTCTCCTAATTACAGTCTGCTTACTTTCCCTAGAGTCATCAAAGGTCACATTCCAAAGGATTTAATTTATGCCGATCGGTGACCGCGATGAACATAAGCGCCTATTTGAAAGTTCAGCGGCTGTTTTTTGGATTTTTTCAACCGCTATTTACGCGCGTAAATCAGCCGTTGATCGAGAATCGGCCACTGTTTCAGCCCCGTGTGAACAAGCTATAAGGGATTTTTTGTTTGTTCACTATTTGCACTCTTACCATAAAGATCGTTTTAGTATTATGGAATATTATGATAGCGATAAAAACGATAGGGTAAGCTTAGGGCCTAGAATAAGATGCAATCTGTCAAATGATGATATAAGGAGTTTAGAAAAAGTGTTTTCGACGATGGATGTAACGACTAAGTGCCAATCACTTGCTGATGACCAAACCGATGTGTGTGAAATAATTTCTGGCCTAAATGATTTAACATGTAGTTGTGCTGAAAGGTGCAATTTGACAAAAAGGAGAAAAAAAGGCTGAAAGTTTTTTTGATTTGGAATGTAAAATAATTAGAAAGATTGAGGCAGATACTTAATAGTTTGAAGCATTGTGAGACCGTTAAAGAACAAAGTATAAGATTAGTTGAATATAAATACCACAGAAGAGAGTATAAAAGACTGATAAAAAGGAAAAAAATATTTTTGAGAATAAAAAGAAACTGGGTATTATTGATTGTTTTCGGAAGAAAGAATATAAGAAGTTTTGGGGTGATGTAAAAAGATGTATGACATTCAGAATACCTACGGTCGTCCTCACAAAGCAAAATTCTACTATGGCATGGAAAATCTAGACCTCAATAAAAACGCCGCTTTTCAGTGGTCAGTGATCAGCTCGAGGAAGGTGGCTCACCGCGTTAACACTTATTTTAGCCAGATAGATCTCTGCAAAAGACAGACTTTTCTGCAGATCTGAAATTTTGCCTGACTGAGTACTAAACCTAAAAACTAAAAAAAGTACGACCGGTACTATATTCGCGAAAAGTTGAATGGGCTAAATATGTCTGGGCCTTGGGCGGTAAGGGTGGCAGTGCTTGAAACGGCCAAGCGAACATTGGAGAAACGCCCACCAAATTGCAGCCCGCATTAAAATTCACGAAAATTCGGATCAATTAACTATGTCCGGGCTTTGGGGGGTAAGGTGGCAGCGCTTGAAAGGCCCAAGTGAAACATCGAGAAATACCCACAAAATCCCCGCCCAATTTAAAATGTATCAAAACATTCCAGAAATTAGAAAATTATGTTTATGGGCCGAACCAGATCAATGGTTATTATAGATTTCCTTCTGAGTCATAAATATACAGGCCTTGGCTTTAGACTAGAGCCTACAGTGAGATCAAAAAGATATCTGGTCGGTCTTGGGCGATTCAAGCATTGCTGCAACCACCCAACGCCCCAGACAAGATTAGCTTCGGTACTATGACTTTCCGAAAATTTTAATGCTGGCGGTGATTTAGTGGGTGTTTCTCTATTCTCCCTTGGTTATTTCAAAAACTGTCTCCCTTACGAACCATCACCCACACACATTGTTGAATGAATCCGAATTTTCACAAATTTCATTGCAGCTGGTGTGTGGTCATTTCTCCATTTTTCGCTTGAGCTTTTCAAGCACTACTGCTGTCGCCACCCTCTGCTCGGACATGGTTAGTTCATCCAAGTTTTCGTGGTTAAAGCAGGCGGTGATCCGGTGGGAATTTCTCCAATTTTCGCTTGGGTGTTTCGATCACTGCCTCCCTTACTGTCCTATGCCCAGACATAGTTAGCTCATCCCAATTTTGATGTGGTGGTGATTTGATAGGTATTCTTCATTTCTATTGGGCATTTCAAGCACTGTTGAACTTACCACTCAATTGTGCAAAAACAGCCGGTAAAAATTACAACCCAGTCTGTAAATGCCTTGCCCCCCCCCCAACATTTTGGCTAGTAATGCCTATGATGCCCAGACATAGCTCATCCCAGCTTTTTACACTGGAACTGGCAACTATCAACCCAGCTTCACAGCTTAAGGATGATTCTCATGTGCAAAGACGGAGATTTTAAGCACTTTCTTCTTGAGCATTTCAATCACTACTCCCCTTACCACTGCCTTACTACCCAAAACCCAAGTCATGTGTTGGTACTGGGCGTTTTTGGGTGGATGGGCAAAAAATTCAAGTTGGCACAATGGAGGGGTTTAAGCTGGGTTTATGGTAGAGTGATCCTTGATGAATCACGATCATGCACAATTTGGACATTTATTGTTACCACCTAAAACTTCAAGCCTGTAAAATTAAGTTTTTTTTTGGTAGAGTGATTCTTGGCCTTTCCGCCAGAAAATAAGCCTTCAATCACGATCATGCATAATTATTAGCATCTCTCCTGCATAATGGTGTTCCCCCTTCAATTGTTTTGGTTTTGCAGAATTGGTTTTCTTCTTCTCGTATCCGAATTGCATGGAAAGGAGAATTTTCTGATTTCAATGTTGTTTTAAATAGGGGTCTGAGGCAAGGTGGAATTCTGTCACCGACGATTTTCAATATTACTTTAGCTGCATGTTTAGATAAAATCCTATTTCTTTTCTTTTTAATTCCAGATCGTTTCTGTAATGGGTTGCTTATGCTGATGATATTCTTTTAATAAGCCGGTCTTTGAAATCCCTTTCAAATTAATGTTGATTATGTTTGTCAAGTTTTTAAAACCCACGGATTGCTTTTATCTCCGCATAAATGCCAGCTTCTTGTTTTGGGTATAAATTTTTCTGATTTAGTGCAGTCTATTTTTATTATGATTGATGATTTTATTTTGAAACCAGTTTTTTCTCTAAAATACTTAGGTTTGCCTATTAGTTTGTCAATGGTACTAACTCGGTCTTTGATAATAGTTGATCTAGAAAAAAGAATTGCGAGAAGTTTTGGTAGTATTGTTTGCCTAAGAGATTATCTGTCTAAGAAGCGACTGGCAAAGATTTTTAATTGTGTAGTTTTACCACATGTTTCACTGGGTTCTCCTTTTTTGCCATATTTTTCTAAAGGTAATTTAGCTTCCCTGAAAACAACTTTTTTTAAATTTGGGAAATTCTTATGTTGTGTTCGAATTTTGAATCTTCTTCTTTGATGATGAAAGATTAAAATATGAAAAATCCGGTTGAAATCCTGAAGCAGAAACACGCTAAGCTCATGATTAAGCTTGATAGCCTAAAGCATAACCTGGGTCAAGGTTTGAAATAGATTGTGTCTGTTAGTATGGTATGTTCTTTTTTATTTGTTTTTTTTTCAAAATTTGTTGAGTATTTGATTGTGCAAGTGTTAGGCCACGTTTAATGTCATTTTTGCCCGTGTTGTATTCTTATTTCTTTTTTATACTCGCCAGCTTTGGCGGTCAGAAATAAATGAAATGAAATGAAAAAATGCATATAGAGAGATTGCACCCTACCCAATGAAAATGGAAATTGCTACTCCATCATTACGGGTCATAACAAAAAAATTTAACATTGGAAGGTATAGGACTTTCAACTTTGAAATCATTCTGAGCAAGGGACTTGCTGGAAATGTCAACTGGGCTATATCTTAATCGTATAATTCTATTGCAAAAGAGTTTCCATGGAAACAAGAGCTTGAGGGCTTCAAAGTTTGAACACAAAAAACAGATTCTCGAATACTATTGGTTGGTCGTGACGTGTAATTAAAAAAACAACCAATAGGAAGCAGCAGTCTAGTACACTAGTCCTTTTTCAGCCATGGTGCTCAAACCTCTAGCACCATGCCTGAGTGGTAGAGCACTGTACCTTAGTTGCGTTTTTGCAGTTACCATGGTATCTGATACCACGGTCTAAAGTCATTTTTGCAGTTATTGTGGTATCTGACACCACGGTCAAAAGGCGTTTTTGCAGTTATCGTGGTATCTGGCCAGTTATCGTGGTATCAGATATTCAGATACTACGGTCCGACCGTGGAAACTGGTCGTGGTATCTGAAAAGTCATCTCACTTTCATCAAATTTTATCAGATTGGTGAGAAAGAAGTTTAGCACTTAGTGATGTAACTGGATATCTGTTTTTTTTTGGGATGACTTCCAAAAGTGCAATGTCGGCAATAGTCGTTTTTGCAGAGCACCATGTCTCAGATACCACGATAATTGCAAAAATGACTAATTGCAGATCCAGTTACTGTGGTAACAGATACCATGGTATCAGCGAAAACGCAACTCTTGAAATTCATGCATGGTGCATGAATTTCGAGATACAGTGCTCAAACATCTACAGGATCACACTCTATTTCCGTCTGTTTTTATTTCCGGACATGTGCCGTAAGTAATTTGAAACCACATGGTGCTGATGATGATGCGGAAAATGTTGCTGTTGAGGTATAAAAAAAGATGAAAACCAGCCAATCAGGTTCAAGACTTTTAAGTAGCCAATGGGGTCAGAGTATTTTGAACAAGAAATCAGAATTTTCAGTAAGAAGATCTGCCCTGACGGAAATAGGTCTCAGCTCAAGTATTGGAGTTGTTTTTGTATTTTTACTAATCCGGGAATACTATCAAGATAGGTCAGAAGGAAAAATATTGGGAAAAAAAGAAGAAAAGTAGATCTTTCTTTCAAGATAGTTCTATCATTTTTTGGATAACTGTGAAGTATCACAGGGACATTCAAAGTTTGAGATTGTTATTACTAGATTGAAAAGATGACGGAAATACCAAGTGATCCTGTAGCTCTCAGGCATGGTGCTATATATTTGAGCACCGTGACTGAAAAAGGGCTAGTGTACTAGACTGAGAAGCAGCATTAGTTTTTGTAGTGAAAGTTTGAAGCCTTCTCATTTCTGATCAAACTTTTCTATAAGACTGTGATTATACAATTAAGAAAAAACAGTGAATTATTTCCAGTTATTTACAGGCTTAAAATAGTGATAAAAGATGTAAAATTTGGTATCAAAGTTGAAAGATCTATACTTCACAATGTTAATTTACTCTTTTTCTACTTCTATTCGTTTCGTTGGGTAGGCTGCAATCTCTCTATAGTCTTACAACCTTCGGTGTTACCAAATCTACAGCCTTTCAAGATGCTAGTAATCTGATTCCTTAAGAACTAGGTCCTCACGTGCAAAGACAGTAAAATTCCCACTATTATTTTCTTTGCTCACCTGGTCTTCACTAGTCGAATTTAAACTGAT
The DNA here is from genome assembly GCA_030848855.1 of Branchinecta sandiegonensis. Lineage (NCBI taxonomy): Eukaryota > Metazoa > Arthropoda > Branchiopoda > Anostraca > Branchinectidae > Branchinecta > Branchinecta sandiegonensis. The sequence goes on along the minus strand of JAUPMV010000016.1, from coordinate 5,756,851 downwards.
TTCCCGCCAGTCTGGATTGCTTACATAGAGCTACTACATCTTTGGCCTTCGTCGATCGAACCGTTTTATTCCACAAAGCCAACTACAAATTCAAAAATATGCAGAAAAGCGGTAATTATTGATTTTGTTTATGTTATTCCAGAACTCCTAGAGCTCAAAATAGCGGTCTCAATGGTCTGTATTGTAGTTACATTTGTTAATACCGAGAACATATTATTTGAGCTACTTCCATCCATGAGGCTACTTTATCTGTGTCTCTTTTCTCCTGGACTAAAACTTTAGTCCATAGTAGCACTGTTAGACTGCCAGCTCAGTTGCAGCTTAATGTTGCACAGTGCAGCTCAAGTTGAGTTGTTACATCATTAACCATTCTTTGACTTTGAGTAACCGAACTCTGGACTATCTGGAGGACAGAGGGAGGACAAGTTGGCAAATTTACAAACTGAGACTGAGTTGATAAATTTGCCAACTTGCAGCTGAACATCAACCTACTGGTGCTCTGCTGGTGCTGCTCATTGGCCTGGACAAAGGTCACTAGCACTTTGCTAACAATTTTGCACTTTGGCTTTGCCATTTTTGCTAGCCTTGAAGATCGCTAGTATACAGCTAGTCAAGCAATTCACGTGCTAACTTATAATTAGCCTACATCGGATCTGCGTTATTTTGGACATCATATAATGTAGCCTAGCCTATGCCCTAACTGTGAATGGGGCAACAAAAATATGATTCCAATCGAACCTTGCTGTTGCGTTGATTCATATAGTTTGGTGAGCTTAGTAAGCATAAAAATTAGTTAATTAAAATGAAATGAATCAGAGTATTTTTTTTTTTCATAAATGGCAGCTAGCCAAAACATCATAGCTGACACATTCGTTTTATCAGTATATGTTTCGAAGTCAGCTTGGGCTGAAGGAATATCTTTTGACTAATCTCCCTTTGTTGCACTTTTCTTATGAATGAATGATTGAAATATTTTATTACCACTGAACAACACAAAGGAGAAAGAGCTGAATGGAAAAAAAAACGAAGGAAAAAAACGACCACAAAAATAAAAACAACATTAACCTAGATACAAAATCAAACAAATCTTATCAGAAAAGAATACCCATCCAGGGGCGTGGAACATCCTTATTATTAAGGTTCGCAGCCAGATTATTGACGCTTAGGATAGGGTCTGCGACAGAGTACTTCTAAATCAAGTACCGGTTGCAAGACCAACTGGGAAGTTGAAGAAGAAATTTAGCAATGAAGATCCAAGAATGGAGCGACAAATGGTAAATGAGGCAAAGCCACAATGCTGTAGAGCTTTGCAAGGAGCTTTTTAGTCATATTGCAAGGAGCTTTTTAGTCTTATTAACTTGCAACAGAACAAGTCCTGTTTCAACTATAACTATAGTAGCTTACTGTATTCTACCTTACAGCATTGGAAGGGATGCTAATTTTACCATGTTGCTGTCAGACCAAGCTTTTTAGTCATATTAACTTGCAACAGAACAAGTCCTGTTTCAACTATAACTATAGTAGCCTACTGTATCCTACCTTACAGCATTGAAAGAGATGCTAATTTTACCGTGTTGCTGTCAGACCAAGCTAGGCTATCCCAGGAAGAGAATATTCAAGAACAAGAACAAAACATTACTATTTTAACTTTGTTATACTCATTTCTGAATTTATTAATATCCTGTTTGACTGTTTTAAAAGCAAACAGTACAAAACCTAGATAGCAAAAAGTTAGAAAAGTGCTAAAAAATATATATATGCAATAGCGTCCCTCTTTTCACTTGAATAACTCCAGCATTTCTTCTTTTGTTCTGCTAACCCCTCAGGGCATCACTGGATTTGACCATGTAGATACTGGAGACATAGAACTCTTGGTGATGGTAAAAGAAGTGGGCGGATAGTCAATGGATCTAGCAACTGAATTTTTTATAACATTACAAACAGATATATAAAAGCAACATACTATGTAGGCCTACATGTGAGGGAATTAAAAAGAAGAAAAGAAGGCAACTGAGAAAAATTCAGTTAAGGTTGATTTGTTTAAGATAAGTCAAAACAAGAGCCCTTCCCAAGCCCTTCATGACAGAGTCCTATTCGAGAAAAGAAAATATAGAAACGACAACACACAAAGAAAAATGTCCCTTCAACAGACAATAAAGAGTCGACGTAATCATAGGAAGAAACAAGAATAGTTGTGATTAAGTACACTCACAAAGATTTAACCCCACCTCCAGTCTTCTACAACAGTTTTAGCAGATAGAACCAGTTCGAATTCGTCGGCCAAAAAAGAATTACTACTCCATGGGGGCAAAATAAGATTCCTTGAATGGCTTGGGCACTGCCTTTCCTATGCTATCTGTTACTACCTTAAATTTATTTTGTTTGAAAGTTATCACACCTGTATAGAAATCAAAGTGAAGAGTTTGGTACTAGTAGTAGGCTACTCCGTGACTGGTAATAGTAGTGTTAGTTGTCTGGTGTGTCCTTTCCCTGTGAGAGGGCTGGGTAAATGATAAGGTGTAGACAACATTTATCGCAGCTACAATTCTATCTGCTTTTTGTATCATATATTGGTAATTTTCTTTGAAAACCCATCAGTAGAACTGTTGCTGATTGAAAAAAAGAAATGAAAAATGTGTCCTGACTGATCTCTTCAACCTTTGTTATGCATGTTAATGTGAAGCCACATATTGTCATACTTTTTGTAGTTTCTTAGTAGTCATCTTTCCTAAAAGCACACATGGTTCTGGATGTAGACAAAACATATGAACTTGACTCCAGTCTGGGATTTAGTTAAAAAGCTGCTACCTTTGATTAGCGAAGTCTTCCAGATGGAACAAAAAATTGAAATTAGGTGATACATAGGTGCTAGCTTTCTTTCAGAGGAATCACAGCATTATAGTTAATATAGTACATCTAGAGTCGTGTTTGATTTATGCACCTAAGTAGGTATTAAATAACTAAGACAGCTGCCTGAGTGGCTAGTGATGCAGTCAGACTAGCATGATTGTTTTCCTGAAACCTTTTCATTATCGTAAGTTGCAGCTGGAAATTTTGAAGAATCTGAATTATTTTAAGCATTTTTTGATGGTCCTGATCCTGCGAGGATTCTGTGGGCGACTGCCGGATCTTCTATTGTGACCATATAAATATATAAATGTAGAGCCGATAAAGGCTTTCACGTCTCTTACTCCAAAAAAGAAAAAAGTTCATTAAGAGACATATTTTGGTAGCCTGCCAGAAATCTAACTAAATCAGACGGAAAACATGTCGCCCAAATGGATGCTATCTACAGCTTTTTTCAATTCGTTTACCGTGCTCTCACCGAGCACCGACTACCTCGTCTGGAAGGGAGCTCTAATGGACGGCCACTTTGTTCCCGAATGCCCTTACAGCCGACATCTTCCTCAAAGCTTGAATTAACAATTTTGAAACATGTGTAGAACTGCACACTTGCAGACCTGACAAAGGTTCAAGGGTTCAGTCAGGATATTTCGATTTTACATGTAGCATTCCCCTCAAGTGCCCTATAGGCTACCGCCATGTCGCAACATGGCAACGTTCTGGACAAGGGCGGGTCCTTTTGAGTCAGTCCCGAGGATCAACATTAAAAGCGGGACTATCAAGCCAGAAAACTAAGAAGAACCGGAGCATATAGCTAAGTGCCCCCAGAACGCGAGCTAGGCGAATTCGGATTCGCAAGCGGAAACAGTCCGTGTCGTTGGTCTCACCGTTTCATCTCCAAGTCTAATGTTATTAGCGTCGCGTCTCGATCCATAAGCGAAAAACATTCGCGTTCTCTTGGCACCAAGCTTCACGAATCGATCATGGACATTCCCTCCGAAGTGCGAATTAAGGTAACATAGGTCGTAATGTCTCTCCATCCGCCTAGCTTCAGCTGGTTCGGGCGTTTCTAAATAAGGATGCCCGAGATGTGCCGTTTGTCGGTCCCAACCGAATCCGGGGACAGTGGGGAGCTTGTGACATCCTTATTTACTATGTTCTACGTAACAAGTGGCATTTGAGCCCCTAGCCCTTGTTTAGAAAAGTTCTTGTTTAGATCAGGGATTTTGATACTGGTGTCCTCCTTGTTTTAGCGCGTAAAAATGTTTAAAAATAGTTGTTCGTATTGGGTTTCTTTCTTTTCCGGTTTGTCCTGTTGCGTCTCACTCTGTGGTTTCGGTTTGGCTTATTCGAAATTTGATCGATTGATGCCACTTTTACTCTGTGCTTGAAATGGATTGTGGACGCGATTCCGCTATTGATGATGACGTCATATCAGCAGCTGTAAGTAAATTTTTTGTCAGTTTTGTTACCTTTTAGCTTTACTTGGCTTTCCAAATTTTCCCCAAGTTTTTTTTTTTTTTGGGGGGGGAGCAGGGCTTTCCCCAGTTTTGTCCATGTTAAGATCACACGATTTTTAATAATAATAATACGATAATAATAATAAAAATAATATAATAATAACGATAATAATAATAATAATAATTGTATTCAAAGCCAAAGGCCATATACAAGAAAGTACATATAAAACAACAAAACATAATAACTTCGCCAACGCTCTCTCGAAATTTCACCACACCATCAACAAATCTGTGAATTTTACATATAATGCTAGCGTCGTGCTTTGTGAAGAAAGAAGAAGTCGCAGAGGGTCAATGGATCCCGCCGACTCCAGTAGAAGAAGAAGATGTCAGGAAGTAACAAACCCTCACCTCCTAACAATTCCCTTCTTAACCAAGAAAGCTCTGGACACCGGTACAGAACATGGACCAAATCATCATGTCATCATCCCGATATCCCGTCCATGTCCCAGAATCTCTAGGCTAGCGTCAAAGTTCAAGTGTCGATCTAGACTGTCAGAAGCTTCATAACAGATAACACGAGGATGCGCGGTTTCAACAGATAATGCGTAACAGATAACACTTCGGATGATCACACGATTTTTAAATTAAGCTTTTGGTTGATTGTAGGCTTTTGGTCGGATATGTTAATAGATGCACATCAGCCCTTTCTGACTGAATGACTCCTCTTCAAAGACGTGGACACCTGTCACTTGTCGCCATATTCCAGCAATATCCCCGTTCAGCGCTTCCAAGCGGACTAGTTTCTGTTAAGTCCGGTCTTCACCTCCCGGAACTTCCGGAATCTGGGCTTCCAGATTATTCCTTGACGTCTTCTGTAAACTGCATCTGGAATATGAACGGGTCCAAAAGTATATCAAAATAATCCGGAAAAAAGGGGCTTTGAACTTCCAGATTTCCGGATTTTTGAAGTATCGCAGAAGAAATAAAAAAAAAATCTCGGAAAATCTGGGAACCCAGATTCCGGAAGGTGAAGACCCACCTTTAATCCCCCTATGCCTCACCGTCAGCACTTGGATCAGACATGGTTAAATAAATCCACAGGTTAGTGAGTGGAAAACCTGTCATCTGTGTCCCAGGTAATGGAGGTTTTGCATATGTTTTAGCAGCAGAAAGTGAAAGTGACCCACTACCCTATGGATCCGACTTTGTTCCATGTCTAAACAAGTGTTGGTTACGAGGCAATATGCCCCTCATAAAATTCCTCTCAGAGTAGTTCTTGTTCGGCCGCTATCTGCGCTGTCGTAAAAAAAAACAATGACACGTTACTTCTTGGTCTACGTTTATCCAGGTTTGTTTTGCCATTTTCAATTCCTCTTAGGCCTAACCATGTTCAAAACTGTTTAAAATGCCTCTTCCCCTCTTTTTGCTTTACCCAAATCTGTTCTGTCACGCGTCATCAAGTTTGTCATTTCTTCCTTCCGACTTCAGTGCTGAGTGCTGGCTGACTTTTCCACGGGGCTAATGCGCGACTCGATATGAAGCGAAAGCCTAATCACTTATTCACCCTTCAGATAACTTATCCCCAGATCTCACGTGTGATTGTTATTGTTTCTTTAGCGCGTCTGGCGGCAATTGTCATCGGATTTTATGAAGGACGTCAGTCCGCTTGGTGCGCTGAACGGTAATAAGGCCAATTGACTCCTACCCAACTAAATTAAGATCATTCTGTAATTTTTCTGTTTTGGGGAGAAATTGTACGATTTTGGACGGCGGTTTTGAAACTAATTAAATCATGACGTAGATTAAATCGTTCATCTTCTCTTCGAGGCACACTTACTAGGTCTGTTTTAATTTAACTAGCTCAGTTTTGACACTAGCCTACGATTTTTGCAACATTGGCTTTGTCGACAAAATAAGATAGATTCCGGGTGGTTCTGTTTTAATTTTACTAGCTCAGTGTTGACACGAGCGTACGATTTTGTAACATAGGCTTTGTGTACAAAATGAGATTGATTCCGGGTGGTTCTGTTTTATTTTTACTAGCTCAGTCTTGACACTAGCTACGATTTTGTAACATAGGCCTTGTCGACAAAATGAGATAGATTCCGGGTGGTTCTGTTTTAATTTTACTAGCTCAATCTTGACACTAGTCTACGATTTTGTAACATAGGCTTTGTCGACAAAATGAGATCGATTCCGGGTGGTTCTGTTTTAATTTGACTAGCTCAGTCTTGTCAGCCTACGATTTTGTAACATAGGCTTTGTCGACAAAATGAGATAGATTCCGGGTGGTTCTGTTATAATTTGACTAGCTCAATCTTGACACTAGCGTACGATTTTTGTAACATAGGGTCTGTCGACAAAATGAGATAGATTCCGGGTGGTTCTGTTTTGATCTTGACACTAGCCTACGATTTTGTAACATAGGCCTTAACAAAAAAGATAGATAGATTCCGCGGTGGGTTAGAGTGATTTTCTCTAGGTACCCTGATGTGCCTTGAAAAGGAGGTAAGCGAGTAAATAGATGAATACATGTTAATCATCCCGATATTCTGTCCATGTCCTAGAATCTCTAGACTAGTGTCAAAGTTCGAGTGTCCGATCTAGACTGTCAGAAGTTTCATAACATATAACACGGGGATGCGCAGATAATGTGTAGCAGATAACACTTTGGATGTTATCTGTTGTGTTTGAAAACGTCATGCATGAAATGTTATGCATAACAAGCTTAGTTAGGAAGAGCCAAAAAGCATCTACTGACTTTATTCCTTATCGTCATGACGTCTGAAAACTCAGCAGATACTTTTTCGCAGGTTTTCGGTTCTTCCTGATGGTAACGCTTATTATGCATAACATTAGTCGGTGTGCCAGAAGGGGTTAATCCATTTCATGAATGCGTCATAAGATTTTGCAAAATGTATGCTTTTTATGAACTGTAAATGGAGACTTCTCTTCGAATTTCCATTTCTCCCAGGCTCTTTGCTCTCTTTTCGAAAATGTCATCAACAGACGAGGAAATTGTAGCTTTTGTTGTCGTTAGCCTTCCGTGTTCGTGGAATGGAGCCTCGTTCTGTAATTTGATTTTTCGCTGATTTTGTTAGAATTGGGGGCGTGGCCGTAATCACATTCCGTCGTTTCTTTCTCTCTAGTCAGTCTTGTCGAAATCATGAAGTTGAACCATAAATGGAATGTTGTTCATAGTGAGGTAGGCAAGTTAGGATACCGTCTGGGTTAAAGTATCCTCACATTTTTTTCAGGTTATTCTATTATGCCTTTTTTAGTTTAATACTCTTTATTATACAAACGAACTTTTACATGCTAAACTACATGAACACACCTTTTGTAACCCTCATCCTTTAGGCATATAGCTTATTCCTCTGACTGCAGGAAAGCCCGAATGGGCCTGTGGAATAGATTCCCACGTCTATTTCAGTAATATAAAATGCCCATGATTTGTTCATCGTTGTATGTAATTGCATTCAATTAGCATGGTTTGTCGGAGATCTTAAGCCCTAAAAGGCTTCGGCAAAGATACCAGTCTTCATCCATTGGCATCATAATAGGTCCTAAAGGCGGAGAGACGACGGTTGATAAGTCGTCAGTCGTAAGGTTTTTCCAGCCGGATTTTCAGCACTTCCACCATTAAGTTCTCTACTTTTCCATATGGAACTGACAGTGATGTCGTAAATCTTGGCAGTAGTTCTGTTCCGCGGCCGCCCGACTGATCGTCTGTCCGCAGCGCCAGTCCCAACCGAATTTTCTGCACTTTCAGTTCCGGCCGGGAAAGTTGAAGAATCAACTTTTTCGTGCCGAATGAAGTGTTACTGCATTTGCAAGAAAGACGTTAGTTTATTTTTACATCTTATATCTGATTACACTGACCTTTTTTTTACCCATCTAAGGGATTTTGTATTTGTTTACCAGGGGTCTAGTTGTAACGTTCAGAGTGTGCGATACTTGCACAACAACTCAAAGTGCACCCAGACGCGGAGAACTTGAATTTGAACATTCACTGTCAAAAGTTCCTCCGTATAAAGATTAAAGTTAAGTGCAGTATTTGCCACTCAGATTCATCTTATCTCTATTTGGTATTAATCTTAACTGCATGGAGATAAGAGTAATCCGAGTAGCAAATACTGCAGTTAACTTAATCTTTATACGGAAAAACTTTTTACAGTGTTTCCAGGGTTAAAGTTCGGAAATGTTGCGTCTTTATTAAGTAGGATATGTCTTGCAAGGAATCTGCTTATTTTTCGGCAGTGGCTTACCTTTGTAGTCGGTAAATATTTCAAGCATAGACGGACAGGCGCATGGTACCACAAATCAAAAGAGTAAGTTCGCTTCGATGAAATCGATTATCTATGGATAGCGGACAAACGAAGTACCGCATTTTTATCGGGTTTTCAGGCCTGTTTAAGTGAATAAGTGATGTGTAGCTAGATTGTCGGATCTCAGCCCTATTCGTTTGAACTTTAAGATCTCCGAATAAGCTCTTCTAAATCATTGTTTTTGAACTTTGAACCCGGATGGAATTCCTTATTGGCTTGGAGATAGCCGTCGTTTCCAGCGATTTGCGCTCCGGGAGAGGATCGATTCTGGGAACTTGTTTAATGCTTACGGGATGAATTGAACTTCCTTTGCAGTTTTTCAAGGTTGTTCACAGGACCTCGGGGCTGAAAGTGTGTCATGGTTTCTTGAGTGCTTGTCTGTTAATGGTGGGTTTACACACTGCGTAAAATCCGAGCGTATTTTACGCACATATTTGAGCTTGAAAAGAACTCTAGCAATACGGACGTATTTAGATACAAAACGGACCGATTTCTCAAATACGTCCGTACTGCTAGAGATCTTTTCAAGCCCAAATACCTGCGTAAAACACGCTCGGATTTTACGCAGTGTGTAAATACACCATAAGGGCCTATTTCGCAGAGGGTATAAAAGAGATGAACGGCTATTTAGAAGTTGTGTTGCCGAAACAGGCGAAGTCGAAACGGATTATCTTGCTCTGTGGAAGACTTGTCGCCGATAGCCTGTAGGCGATTTTTTGCTGCTGGTGCCATGTTTTTGGATGGACTTAAAGAACTAAAAATGTCGTTTAGGCCAAGTTGGTCGATCAGTTGGGTGCAGGCACAGGGCGTCACCTTAACAGTCGATAATTGAAAGAAGCTAAGTCGCTGTCGTTGAAATTTGTATTAGTTGGTTCGGCCAGGTCGTCGAAAGTATATGTCCCTGCGTGTGAAGGCTTTGTTCATTGGGGATACAGTTCTCTAAACGCGAGAACACAGCGTGTGAGCGTTAGTAGTACAGTGCCCAGCTATAATGACACTGTAGCCCACGAATTTTTTTTATGAAAATTGTGGTTGACCAGAGTTAATGAAGGAAAGAGTTCTTCCCCATTTGGGGACTCAACATACCTGGGTCTTCAGAAGTTCAATACATAAAGCATTTGATTGGGGTAAAACGGCAGTGCATTTGCGTCTGGTCACTTCACTGCCAACTCTCAGACACTGTGCTTTGCCGTTATGTATCGCAAGTTTAGAGCATTAGTTGCTTTTTGCAGATATCTTGCTATCTGTTACCACGGTAACTGAATCTGCAATTAGTTGTGTTTGCAGTTATCATTGTATCTGATACTACAAAAACGACAATTGTCGGATTTGCGCGCTTAGAAATCATCCAAAAAGAAAAACTGATATCCATTGACGTCTAGAGTGACATAACTTCTTTCCCACCAATTTGACAAAAAACTAGACGTCTATGCTAGTGATGATGAAAGTAAGATGCATTTTTCAGACACCACGATCAGTTATCATGGTAGCTGGCCAGATACCACGGTAACTGCAAAAACTCCTTTTGACCGTGGTATCAGATGCCACAGTTACTGCGAAAACGACTTTAGACCATGGTATCAGATCAATCAATCAATCAGTCTTTATTATTCGAAAAACATTCCTTACGGTATTAACAAAAAACCGAATATGTGTTCTCTCGTCAAACATAACTAGGCTATATACAATTGCGCTTTTACGTAGTCAGATATAAATTAATTACACAAAAATAAAAATTACGACAAATTAGAGCGCTAAACTTCAATAACTAACACAAAAAAGAGGAAAAAGATTTGACTTAAAATCTCGCGTTGAAAAAACCCACAAAGGAGGGGCAAAACTTCTTTCGTACCGCGCATGAATTGCCCGAATGGGTTGGATCTTAGGAACTGGTTGTACTGCCATTCTCTGTGGCCTTATACGGTCGGGACTGTGGGGAGGGGGAAGGATGTGATGATGGTTGGGGTCCTCTAGTAGTTGGTCACCAAACTTGGTAGAAAGTCGTTGTCTACGGTTTGATAAAGGTACACGACCAAGCTTGTTAAGAAGGGAAATGTACGGGATTTTGATATAATTAGGAAAGAACGGTACTGGATCCTCTCGAGGCGTTCAGAGTTCTCCCGTGTTAAAGCGAAGTGCCATACCGGGCAGCAGTATTCGAGGGAAGGGCGAATGAACACAAGGTAAATGCGAAGAAAGGGTTGTTTCGGAGTGCCACGGCGGAAGAGCATTTTGAGGGATCTTATGACCATATTAGCTCTGTTCAGCATGGATTGTACTTGCTTATCCCACTTATATCTGAAGTTAGATGGACACCTAAAAGCTTGAGCTTTTGAGATACCATGGTACGATATCTGCAAAAATGCAACTATTGTCTCGAGGATTGTACCCACAATTGGGTGTACGTGTATGATTGGCTCGGTCCGTCTTTCTCCACTCTAGTTGACTATATCACTGGGCGGTTCTGTTTTAAATAATAATTAATAAAATATATTAATTTTCGCCCAGTTTAATTTTTGAGTAGAGGAGCAGGGTCCCTGTTCTACTTCAACTCCTCTTCTTCTTTTTCACATTTTTGAATTTTCGAGGGATTGCCCACTCTCCAGTTTGGTGTAAACCAAGTTCTTGGTGTCGTCCACGTGTTAGAACATCGAAAGCAGCAAATTTAGAAGCCTGGAAAGTGAATCGACTAATCTGTGGCCGGGAAAGGATGTTCGCTTAGTGTCGGGAGTGGGCAACCCCTCGGATAGTATAAAGGGATGACGGTAACCGGATCCTTTACACCTACGGAGCGGTGACACGTTTTGGCAACTCACCAGCAGCAATCACTTCTATGCCTCATCTACTCCTCTAGTTTCCGACTGCGTAGGTGTTATGTTCTAATCGTCACTCTTGCGGCAGTCAATAAGTTCGGCTTGTTGTAAATAGATCTTTTTCCCAACTAGACGGATCGTTGTCCCCGAAACCTGCCTGTCTTGATGATAATGTAGTGTAATATTTATTTATCAACCATCGTACATAGAAAGAGGTTTGATGTAGTAATAATAATTATGAATTAAGAGTAATGTTAGCTTGGTCAACGACTTGGGAATTCTTTCCAGAATGTTAATGAAAGAATACACATAAAAAGACGAGAGATCTTGATCGCAACTGCCAGAATTTCAGTGATCGTACACAGACTTTCAAAACATAATAATATTCGGTTTTGATAAGGATGTGCATCATCCGAATTCCCCATCATGACGCACGCTGCGTGAAAGGCTGCTCTGTCAGAAGGTCAGAAGAAACACACAAGATGCGCATCCTTGTGTTGTTGTCAGACACTGCTATCTGTCTGAAGAAATAACACGCGTACAATCGGCTATGTTGTATTTTCCGTAAATATAACACTAAAACGGTCATAACATCGACACTAGGATGGAATAAAATTTCATTTATCGAAAGTCACTATCACAAAGTTGCCGCCGAATTTGACCTTTTCGTCATACAAAATAAATAAAAATACACTTCAGTCACTTTAACCATTTTTGTCATAGAAGCCATTAAAAGGGCTATCTTATCGGTTATTGTACAACACAGCAAATGCTGGAACAAAACTCCTTCTGTATATTTAATTTAAAGGGGCCATGGGTGGGAGGATATTACGTAATCGGGATGTTCTGCTCATCTCTTGATATCCGATGAAAAATTTGTCTTAAAATAGTTGTACGAAGTTGTACGAAAAAGTAGCGCGCAGTACCAACTGATGCTACTACATGCTTCTACTTCAAGGCTACTGCTGCCACTACTGCATGCTACTATTAGCAAGGCTTACCGACGAAACGTCCCCATGACAAAACGTCCCCTGACGAAACGTCCCCGGCAAAACGTCCCCGTGACAAAACGTCCCCATGACAAAACGTCCCCTTGTCAAAACGTCCCCATGGCGAAACGTCCCCAAGCATAGATTTTTAATTTCGCCTCGATCTTCAGGTGCATGATCGAGGTAAAACAACTTCAGAGTGTGCACTACAGATGTGCGAATATTCCTTCTACGCAGGAAAGACCGGACATAGGACCGGTTGCTTCATTGTTTTCAGTTAAAATATGTAGTGTAATATGCCTTGCAATTGACTCATAACTGACCAGTTATAGGTCATTTGAAGCAACATGCACAATCTGAGGAGCACCAATAAGCTCCTCTGAGAAAGGGGAAGCCCGCTGTGGCTCAAAGAGAGTCAAACAAGGAAAATGCAAAAATAAGCGTAGTGCCGTTATGCTGGATAAAATGACATGGGAAGCGAGGAAACGAAAGCGGATGGAACGATTAGTAGTTAGGTAGAGAGACAGTAAATATAGGTTAGACGAGTTTGATCCTTTAATAAAATCTTTTAATAATAAATATCACCAAATTAATTATCGAACAAAAGCGCGATCAGTGAGTTATATCGCAGGGTAAACTAACACACAAAAGAAACCAATTACACAAAAGAAAAAACGAAAACTGACAAACTACTAAATCTTTGCGGTTTCTTTAAGAAATGGCTATAGTCGGGAGCAACACTTTGTTTTGTTTCTTGAGTATCGGTTGAATGCTCAAGCAGTCAACCCATCGTGGTTTCAAAAAGTTTATATTCTAAAAACAGTTTTTGTCTGAACAGATGACGCAATCGGTAGTTCATAGGCCTAGCTATTTCTCAGCGTTGAAAAAAAAATCCCATAGCCGGGACGTTTCGTCATAGGGACGTATCGCCAGGGGACGTTTTGATCGGGGACGTTTTGTCATGGGGACGTTCGAATTGGGACGTTTTCTCTACAACCCATTAGCAAGACGGGATGCTACTGGATACTACTAGGCTACATACGACTGGACCAGTCTGAGGCACGTTAAAATGATAGTATTCTTTGCTATTACATAGTATTACATGCAAATTTTTCGTACAACTACCATACAGCAGGCTACAAATTATTCATCGGGTAACGTTTAACACTAGGCTCGACTTAATAAACTTCTTATGGTGAATAATAGTATTTCTCAAAAAGTTGAAATTCGACGGCGTACCGGCGCGAAAACTACGAAGGGCAGACACTTCTTCTTTTCCGGATTTCAGAATTTGTGACGATCGGAGCCTGTTTTAGTAAAACAGGAAACCCTCCCGAGCATTATTGCTCATTCAGACTGCAAATCATGTTTGGTTCTGAAACTCCGGAAATTTTGCGGTTAAGATAAGGGTCCTTGAAGATAATTTTTGGCATATCATCTAAGAATGTGTGGGCAAGTATAGCCTTCGGATTAAATACCAAATATCTTTTCGCCTGTCGCTCTTTCCAATTTTTTTTCTATGATTCGCAGTAAGCTTGGGCCTAAGGAGTATTTACAACTGTTTCTAGTTTGGCCACTTCCATTTATATGCTAGGATTGTGAAATTTGGTAACTATATTCGGACAATGGCTAAAAATGAACCAATATTTCGGCCCGTCTTCCCAAGGGCTGTTGAACGCCAGGGACAACGCCCCTTAATTAAATTTGGTAGGCATATCAAGGACCCGAACAAATGCTCTATGGTCTCGACCTAATGCTCTCCGATCATCCCTTGGGTGGTGGTAGAGGGAGAGAGAATCAGGCATTTATGGCACAGCTAATTTGCGAACGGGTACTCCGGTTCGAGGGCAATTTGTTGATAGCACAGGGGCTATAGATATGCCGTTTTTGTATCCTGAACTACATCTTCTGGCCACAATGAGGTTGTAGGAAGGGGGTCCGAAAAATTTGGTGACACACTTAGGGACCAAGCGGGCTGAGCGACTGGGATAAAACTTGGGTGGTACAAAGCTCGTGTGCCATTTCGGTCGGGGCTGGATCCGGAAATAATCGTAGCTATGTCTTTAACAAGTGCCAAATGTGCTCGTAGCCCTTGTTTTTGTTTAGCTGACTAGTCCGTTTATCAACACCAAACATAGCTGGCAAACACATTGTTTCGAAAGCTCATAGCCTGCCTGTATAGTTCTATGATCATGGTCTTGGAGGCGGTCGTATTGTTGCACTCGACAAAATTCAGATCTTTTTGTGACGACTCAGTTTAACGATCCACTATTTGCAGTTTCAAGATTACTCGATTCCTCTTGGTTTGTAAGCTACTACCTCTATGCTTGCAATTTGCATCGGGCGTTCTGCCAGCTTGCACCAGACTTGCTAAAGTTTTTTAGTCTGTTTATATGTCATTAGACACACACTCGTCTTGTTTCTCGGTCTGGTTACACTCTGGAAGACTCCAGGTTTTCGTTTGACATCTCATCCAGTGGGGTCACCGTTGTGAAAACACCGTTGTTGTGAAAAGATACGATCGAGGATATTGTGTTTCGTGAATTCCAATCGGAACTAGGTGAAGATACGTTTGTGTCTTGTCACTAAGCTCATCTCAGTTGATTAGTGTTTTTCATGTTTTTTTTTACCATACATGAGGTCGGGCGTATAAGTGACGCAGTCCCTAGTGAAAGCTCGTAAACACCTCTGTGTCCAGTGCTGAGAAATAGTATAGAATGCGTGTGAGCCGACGGGAAAAGAGTTTTGCTGCATTGAAAGTAAAAATATTATTTCCTTACTTAGTCTCGTAACATGGAGAAATAATGTTTTTAGGAAGTGTAATCAAGGTGTACTTTCACCAGGGAGCTGGCTACACCTTGGTTCTTTCAGTTTAATCCGCCAGGTAACAATCAGGCCTCGAGCGCGATTGCTGAACCACCTTGTCCTAGGGTTGAAACCGACAAATCCTAACTAATCCGACCGTATTTAAAATATGGGAACTTAGTTTTGTACCCACCATTGGGATGACGAGGGACAACTGATGATTCGAATGTCAATGAAATCAAAACCAAAATTAACTGAGTAATTAGCGATATCCATGATAAGCCTCCTTAGCCCGGTTCCATCTGGTGGCTGTAGTGTTTCTGAGTTGACTAGGCTACTCACTGCAGCATTTTAATTTTTGTTTCCCAATTCCTGAAGGATGATCGTTTTAGGTGTCCCCCTCGCATCTTCAAATATTATACTTAAATATTTATTCAGCACATATTATATACTGTCAGTCTTATCGTAACACTGATAGCTTTGTTCTCCTTAATTTTTAAGTTTACACCTTACTTAAAACGTTTCATTGTGTTAACCTGTCAGTCTTAGGTTTTAAAGGATAAGTCGCAGCGGGTTTACAGTTTATGTTCCATTATCTCAAGTTTAGTGACCACAGACAAATTCTGCTGTCTTGATAAGAAAACACCCAAGGCATTAGATTTCAAAAGCTGCACTCCAGTCCCCTCTGGTTCAGTCAGAATTTCGGAAAAACTGCTTATTGATCTTCTTGACCAATCAGCTTTCTGAGCAAATCATCAGTCTATTAGTCTAGTCATTAGTCTATTCTAAAGCGTCTTAAAATTGGCATTGGCCTATGTAAACTAATAGACTACCGTATGAAACAGGAAATCTCGGGAATTTGCAATTTTCCAGTTTAGCGCTCCTAGCAGATAAGTAGGATTGGAAACGCTACTCCGGATTGACGCCTGAAACTATTCGCCAAAACTTGGGTTTGTGTTTCTGATGGACTTGCTTGTTATTTGTTTGGTTATAATTTGTCAGGAACTCTAGGGAATTTGCAATTTTCCAGCTTAGCGCTCCTAGCAGTTAAGTACGAGTGGGAACGCTACTCCCGATTGACGCCTGAAACTCTTCGCCAAAACTTGGGTCAGTGATTCTGATGACTTATTTATTATTTGTTAGCTTTTTTTTTACCAGTCATCTAGGCCGAACCTAACCAATTCTTTAGTTCTCAATTTTGTTTTAGTGAAGAGTTGTACGGAGTCGCCCGGAGTAGCGTTTCCAATCGTATTTGGAAATTTTGAATTGGAAAAAGGCGATGAATTGAAAACGGACGAATTAGAAAAGGTAAAAAGACGTTCCTCTTGAAAATATTTTCAACTTGCCTTTTGTCCTGTTAATGTTTAACAGCATAAAATGGATGAATGCAGTTTATTGACCTCAGGCAGAGTAGAAAAAATGAAGTATGGATACTAAAATAGATATTAAATCTCTTTTTTAATTAATAATCAATTGTTTAAACAGTCTGTTGGGGCTGATAAAATGGTATACCGCTGGAGTAAAAGACTCTTAAAGCACAACTCTTACTAGAAATGATCTTTTCCCTATAAAATTGATCAGGAAAAACGTTTTCGAAAATACCATTACTTTCCACCTGAAACTAGCGATTCTCTTGTCAGCGCTTGCCGATCATGTCCAGCCTTCCTGCTCTCCGAAAACGGCGGCTGGGCGCAAAAGATTTGAAAACTGAACGTGCCTTGGTTAAAAAGCAGGAAAACCAAGCAAATAAAAGAGTAATAAACAGAAGATTATCACATCCTTATGTGTAAAAGAGTTGTCAGCGGACAATGAAGATTCCGGCAAACTTTTCGTTGGGTGACAGGAAAACTCGGCAAGGCTGAAAAAGCTCTAAAAATTCGTAGTAACGAAACGAAACAATGGAGAAAGGTGGAAATTTTAGAAGCTTATAATTCCATATGGGAGCTAAGTATATTATAAAAGGCAGAATAAGCAAGAGGAGTCCTTTAAACGCTTTTTGTAGGCGCCAGAAACTTCCCAGCACTTGAACCTTATCGCTTGCAATATGGCGACATCGTAGAACTTGGAGTAGATATTCATTGGCACCATGATTCAGGTCTTGGTCGACATCGCAGTCATTGGTAGGCTATAATCTATTTAGGCGAACACGTGCCTTATTAAGCCAGTTGGTCCAGAACCATTTTCATTGGTAAATAAGTCAGAACCATTACTAGCGGTTTTGATTCCAATTCCAGGGGTTCGAGTTCTCTGTGCTGCGTATCTTGGGAACCAATCATTGTATGATATATTTAGGCGAACACGTGCCTTGTTAAGCCAGTTGGTCCAGAACCATTTTCATTGGTAAATAAGTCAGAACCATTACTAGCGGTTTTGATTCCAATTCCAGGGGTTCGAGTTCTCTGTGCTGCGTATCTTGGGAACCAATCATTGTATGATCTAATTGAGTTTTTACTCTTCAGCCATCATCATCAAACACGTTAAAGGACTCCTCTTGCTTATTCTGCCTTTTATAATATACCTAGCTCCCTATTATAAGCTTTTAAAATCCCTACCTTTCTCCATTGTTCCGTTTTGTCCCTACGAATTTTTAGCGCTTTTTCGGTCGTGCCGAGTTCTGCCTGTCACACAACGCAAAGTTTGCCGGAACCTTCAACGTCTGTTGACAACTCTTTCGCACATAATGATATGAGAATCTTCTGTTTTTGACCTCTTTTATTTGCTTAGTTTTCCCACTTTTTTAAACACGGCGCATTCAGTTAAGTTTTGCTCCCAGCCGCCGCGTTGGAGAGCAGGAAGACCGGACAAGCGGACTAGTCGAAAAGCGCTAACAAGAAAACTGCTGAATTCAGGTGGAAAGTAATGGTATTTTCGAAAAACATTTTTTCCGAGCCATAGTAAGCGTTCTGCTTCAAGCCATTGGGTGCGACGCCTGCGTCGTTCCCTTCGGGCCTGACTCCAGTCGACTCTTATCCTAAGATTCCCAGGTCCAGTTTGAATCTCTCTGTACGTGCAGCCATCTGCTGGCCAGATCTTGATATCGAGACGATAAGGGGAAAAGAAGGTCATAGTCGCTAGGTAGCATTGTTACCGACGATGTTGGTTGGCTGTTTCATCGATTTCCGAGTTTCGGTGTGGATCGAATCGGGTGGTTTCGGATCTCACAAGCGGGACTTCGTGCGTTCAAGAAATTAAGGGACTACTGTGTATAGAATAGAATATATTTACACGAAAGCCCGAAGGCCATGGCAAAAACATATAAGGTTTACGTTAGCTTGAATAAACATACACTGCTAACAACACACAAATAAAAATGTTTTAAACTATTGGATAAACAAGTCGCGGTGGCGCAAACCAATCCGGAGGAATTTCCCCAACAACTTCCAATCACTGAATTGTTTACTTTTTAATATTTTAGACATCCACTCTTTACCAAACACTCTTTCACCAAATACCTCAGATCTTAAATCATCTAGCTCTCTACACTCACGCATAAAATGGCTCAAATCATCGTTCGCCATCCCACACATTGGACAGAAGAAAGGAGGACCAGTCTTTCCCCGACCTTTACCAATATAACTTCTCTTCTCACCAAACGGTAAACAATTTCCGTCCGTTCACCGACTTGTCTTTGCACCGACTAAGCTTTTGACCTTATTCCAGTTCAGCACTCCCAGTGGACTACACTGTAAAAAAAAATCTTGCAGTATTTGCTACTGAGATTTATCTTGTCTCGAATGAGGTAAGATTATCTCTAATTCGGATTAATCTTATCCCAGTAGAGATAAGATTAATCTCAGTAGCAAATACTGCAGTTAACACCCCTATGGATCCGACTTTTTGTCTATCACGAGTGTTGATTTATGAGATAACGGAGGATAAACAGAAACTACACTGTAAAATGTTTCTCCGAGTAAGGATTAAAGTTAACTGCAGCATTTGCTACTGAGATTTATCTTGTCTCGAATGAGGTAAGATTATCTCTAATTCGGATTAACCTTATCCCAGTAGAGATAAGATTAATCTCAGTAGCAAATACTGCAGTTAACTTTAATCCTTACTCGGAGAAACATTTTACAGTGTAGTTTCTGTTTATCCTCCGTTATCTCATAAATCAACACTCGTGATAGACAAAAAGTCGGATCCATAGGGGTGTTGATAACTTTTACTTTCTACTACTGAGACGTATAATTAAGTAATTTATTTATAACCCGCCATTTTGAAAAAGAGGAGTGACTAAAATAAAATAAATAAGACACATAAACACGCAGAAAAAGACACTTAATTTTCAATCTTCGGGCAGGAAGCGGATATGAGTACCTCCGTTACCTGAAGCACATTTCAGATTTTCCATCATCTACCTGTGGAATGAATATATTTTACCATGTGTCACAAGTTTTGATAGTGTGATGGGGGATTAACAGAAAACTAGTTCGCTTGAAAGTTCTAAACTGGAATATTGCAAATTCTCCACCGGATGCGCGATGTCACTGTACCCGAAACTTCCGCGTTCTGACGTCTCAGTGTTTTGTACACTAGCCGTATGGTGTTCCGCCACACAGATGGTTATACAAGCTATCGGGTAAACACCAGCTATGTGGCCTTTGGGGACCATAAATATACTTAATTGATCGTTGTTTTTCTTGAGTAATTACGTTTTATAGATTGTTTACCCCAAAAATAAAAAAATAAAAGTAGTTGAGCGCTGTCGCCTTTATAACGCTACTTTGTCCTGAACCTTACGCGGTTACATCATCTTGACATCTTGGATGGTGCTTAATGGATAAGTCGACTTGGGTTCGTTCTAGCGATATTTCGGCTCTTCTTGGCTACGGTTCTCAACAGGCTGTAATAATTAAACGAACCTGGAATAAAATAAATTATTTTTCTGGAAAAGCTCTTTTATTATATATGTTACATATGTTAGGCCTATATCTATTATTAGTTTGGGTTGAAGGAGTACTTATATTTTAGAATGAGTTACAGCATATGTTTGCGATCAGTGAAGTATTGATTTGTGGCCCCCAAAAGCCGCAATACACCATCTCAGTTTCTTCGAAACACTATGACGGATTTGTGCAAGGCGAGAGGTCCCAGAAGTTCCTGTCGTTGTCGGCTAATGGTGTGCCCTGGTTTGGTACTTGCTGCCATTTCTACGTCATTTTTAAATTCACCGCGCACTAAAAAATTAAACGTGGTTCTTACATTGTTTATTCCTCTACCTTTTGTCGTAGTTAACGTGACAACGTATTATACAGCTGGAAAGTGACTGATGGCGCCACTCACGAACCTTCTCATGTACAATTGAAAAAGGTTGGATGTTGTGATGGTGGGACCTGCACGCTCTGATAACTTTGTTCGCGACCGCATCCTCACGATTGTCATTCTGGAAGTGAGGGGCTATTTAAGGGTCCGACGTCATAAGTGGAAGCGCAAGGTTGTGTTGATGATTTTGCAGGTTTTGATGGTCAATCTTCTCTGCTGCCCTGTCTACCCGGTCCTACGTGCTTAGTCTTCTGGTGCCGACAAAACTTGGATTAAGATTTAAACGCGCATAGTAAGAGAGTCGCCCTTTTTACGTTTTATACATTTGGGAGAGAATGTCGTCTTTTGATCTTCCCACATTCCGAGGTTGGTTGGCTTGGGATCTTCCTCAGTATTTGTGTACATTCCGTCATGGGTGGGTGAACGATACTCTCGCTCACTGACAATTCAATTGCGTGTTTTAGGTCTGACGAACATTACAATGTAGCTGCCATCTGTCGAGTGTTCTTCGCTTTTATCCTCTCGGCTAGGTACTATGACAGGAGAGAAAAAAGTCTCCTAGATGCTGATTGGTTTGGAATCGACTTTCCCGATATTTCCACAGCAGGCCGCATGCTTCGTTTGATGTTGGTCGATGGGGTTACCGACTCGAGTCGTCTGAGTACACCTGGAACAAGTGTGGTGCCAGATCAGTTCCGGGTCGGTTTCCGGTCGATGCTGGGTGGTTTCCCGGTCAGTTTTCTTCGGCTCCCAGTTTGAGTGTGTTCCCGATAGATGCTTGAGCCGGTTCTACAGGAACCCTAGGAGTATACAGTTGAAGTTATTTTGGTCCTTGTGTTTGGCACGCAACCAAACCCCTGTCGATCCGTCCCATTGAGGCTGAGCTCTCCGATTTCAGTCTCCCACACTTGATTATCCGTTATGCAACGTGCACAGTCCGGTCAGATGTACGCATGCGAAATTCACATAACTAGTTTTGTACCTTTGTTAGTTGTGAAGTTCCGTAAGGCTAAATCATGTAATAAAATTCATTCATTCATTCGTCGGGAAATCTGCAGTGCGATACGTCAAATTTCGCACCGACGGAGGGAATTCGCATCCGACTGCGGGAATAGGAATATGTGTGCAAATGTACCTTTGTTGTTAATGTTAAAGGACCTGTCTTACCTATAATACAAATGCAACCTACTTCCACAATCCCTCCGTATATTTCTAAACCCAGAGACCCCAATTTCGTAACGTACATCCTAACCCCTCTAACAAAACCACGCTGATTTTCTCAATTCCCGTGTTTTGCTACCATCGATGTGTATCGCTGTCGACGGTTGTGTGCGAGAAATTTCTCCATCAGAAAAGGGGTCTCGGAAAAAGCTTAAAACAGCATAAACCTTGGGTTATTTGTTGAAAGCACGGCACAGTTTTAAAGTATTCAAATATTTTATAATACTGTAATTTGAAGAGTAAATAGTGCGAGGGGTCCTTTAGTTTTCGGTACAAGGTGGTTCTGCAAAAATTAAAGAAGCAAAAGAACCAAGCAAGCAATGCAGTTATCCCGCACTAGCCTATAGAGGCTTAAAGCTACGTCCGCACAGTCCAGCAAGATTTCGCATGCGAAACTTTCGTCATTATGGTGACTGTAGGCGATGCGACAAAATTTCGCATCGAAGGAGGAAATTCGCGTCCGACTGCGAAAATCGGACTATGTGTGTACGTACTTTAAGCTTTACACATTAGTGTTAGAGAATGCTTACGCCTCCCATCTGGATTCGGGTTTTGTTTTAGAGTTGTATATGGTGGTTTAAATAATGAAGGCCAAAGTTTTTGAGGGAATAAGAAGATAGTCATAGAACATGGAGATATTTTTTTTTTGATTTTGTTGATTTTAAAATGTATTGGTTGTTGGGTTGTTTTGGTGTCGGATTTTTTGGTCTGCCATGGCCTCATGTGGTTTGTTGTGGAATCACATATCGTATCATACACATTTAAAACATCATACGCAATGTAGCAACCCCCGTCGGCTACCTTTTAAATTAAGTTATAATAAGTAGGTTAGGGAATATTAAACCAATCAATCGTCATCATACTTTTGTTCCTTGACACCAGTTGTACAACATGTTAGCATAGGACTGTGAATCTCGGTCCTCGGAACTACCTAGTTTTAGAAAAATTTAGAAACCTGGAGGTCCCAATTATCTGTGGAATGGGTTTTCAAACGAGAAAAAAATATTTCCACTAAAATAAAAAGCCATCCTTAATGGGTTGGTATCACATGTACAACATGGTAGCATAGGGCTGTTAAAATTTTATTTTAAGCATAGTTGAAGGTTTTGTGTTGGTTTCACTAACTTTTCAGTATCGCAACAGGCTACCTAGTTCACATACGCTTCTACATATCGAAACGGTGCAGAGTTGGTAACCCCTCAATTATGGCTAATTTCTAATTTACGCATAATCAATTTAAATTCAAGTTCATGTTTTCCTGATGCATAGCAAATTGGCTGCGGTGTGTTGAATTACGTCGGTCGGCGGTTAACGCGGATGTGACGAACCATATCCGGATAAGATTATTATCAGTTATTGCCAAAAGTTAAAGTTCAGTCAAAGAAAAATTGTAAGTGAAACAGTCAATAGTGACTAAATTTTAGGCTAAAACTCCTGAAATTCTGCTTCGAATTTGTGAGAAAGAACTAGAATTTCACTCGGAAATATCTCAGAGCCTAGAAGGTGAAGGAATATCGTAATACTCTAATGACTAAGTCAAAACACGCCAGTGATCCTCAAAGAACGAGACAACGTCTCACTAACGACTCAGACTCAACAACTCAAGTCCTGTGTCTGTCAAACAATCACGTCGATCTTCGAGAGCAGCTGTGACACCCGAGGTGATACTGCTTCTGGCTCTTCCGCTAGGTACCCGGCGATTTTGCATCGGCAAGGGGAGTTAGTCATCAAGAGTATTGGAGTGCATGTAGCCTACCCGTACCTTTGCCTGCATGATTTATATGACCTTTTGTGCAGAAGTTGTTTTTTTACACCTTCGAGTGTGATGACTGGAGGAAAATCTTAACTGGGAGGAATAGTGTGAGTGGCTGCGTTTTCGGCAAGTTCTGCTTGTTCAAGCTCCATTGAGAGTGGTTCAAGGATTGTAGCCTACATTCAGTAATTCTTGGATTTTAGCCTTCAGATTTTCTAAAACTTTGTCGAGCAAAAAGGAGGTGAAGCGCTCCATTGTGTAGAAGACTACAATACTCTTGGTGACTATCTCTTCTTGCCGATGTAAAATCTCCGGGTACCTAGCGGAAGAAAGGCAGAAGTGGTGTCACAGCTGCTCCCAAAAATCGCCGTGATTGTTTGACACAGAATTTGAGTCGTCAAGGAGACGCTTACTATTCTTCCTGAGGATCACTGGCCTGTTTTGGACTTAGTCACATAGAGCAGTGATTCCCAACCGGTGGTACGCGTACCCAAAGGGGTACGCGAGACCCTTGCAAGGGGTACGCGAAGGTGCTAAAATCGGTTTGGTCCGCAGCTCTTTTTCCGAAAGACCGACCACTTTGGGGGGATGGGTACCCCCAACCCGTATGTGACGCCTCTGTTTACAAGCCCTAGTGAAAGCCAATAAAATAATACTGATTCCAACAACCTACTGCCATAAAATCTAATCTTGTGACAAACAACAGGCTGACTGTAACAAATATTGCCGTTTCTCATTGAGCCGAGGTTGAAAAATGTTTGCTACAAAGCAGCCTCATATGTCTCATTGATTTTGTATACATTTCTACACTGGTACCTAAGCCTTATCATTTATGACAATAAATATCGTATTTTCCCGTTCTGAAAAGGAGAGTACGCAATCTTTTCGAACCTTGATTAGGGGTACGCGATGCGGAAAAGGTTGGGGACCACTGATATAGAGTATTCCCTTCATCCTATCTGTAATAGACTACCAGTTGCTTCATTCTATCTGGATAAGACTGAGAGTTTTAAAGGCGAGACGCATGGAAGTCTTACAAGTTTATCCTTGGAAACTATAACTGGATTTTCTGTCCAAATCAACAATGAAGGCAGATAGTCCTCTTGGCCGTCAGTTTTAATTCCGAAGGACGAAGATATTTTTAACAAAGAGAAAACCCTGAGTCTAACAGGGACCCTTGGTGTTAGCTAGAAGAACTTGCGCTGTTCTAGCTGGTCTAGTTACGAAGTGGTTTTGCTGTGGTTAGAAAAGTGTCGAGGGAGTTCGAACTAGGAGGCAGGCTGTAAAGGACAGTTCCGCGCTTTCGATTTGATCGACGTTTGGGATTGTTCAGTAAGGACATTTCCTAACTTGATTCATTACTACTGAGACTTTAAAGGAGCGCTCGCACTGAACCCGCAAGGTCTGAGGTTATGTTAGCTAAGTGGGTTAAATTTGTAAAGTACTAACTAGAAACCGATTCTACTTACCATACTTTGTTACATAAAAAGTCTAGCCAGTCCGAGGGAGGGGGTAAACGGCACTTGTCGTACGCCAACGTGAATACACCTTTAAAGCCTTGGTCGTTCCGTTTAATGAGTCTTTTGTTTCTGATAGTGGGCATCGACATCTCTGGATGTCGCTGATTAACTGGACATTTTGAGAAGAATGATCCATTTAGACAATCTTGTTGATTTCCAAGCCTGTAGCTTACGGTAATTGTTAGAAATCCTTGATCGTTTTATGCCATTACAAAGGCATCAGCGTAATTCGTTTCGTAAGCCTCCCCTTCCGAATTAGCTCACACGCATTCTTGTCACTCAGAAAAGGTAGTAGACTCGACCTCGACGTGAAGTATTGATTGAAAGCTCTCCAGAGCCCAACGAGTTTCCGCTAGAATGGAAGAGGAGACCCGGCAGAGGGTGGCGCCGACGCCTCCTCCCAAACCTGGGGACGGACGCTCCAGACGCGTTCAGAGCATCATCAAAGCGTATAATAGTGCTTCGTTCGGTAGTGAAGAAAATATCGAGCCTGTTGACGACACCATGAATCAGCAGACCTCGTCGACGTTTAAATATTCCAGTGGTTATTCATCTAGTCGTGACCGGAGCTATAGATTGACAAGCCTGGATCGGCTAGCCCAGAGGCAGAAGCTGTTTGAAGGAAGTGGACCTAGTGTGGATGAACTAGATGGCAAGCCAGCCCAACCAGCTAGTTTGGATTCCAGACTTGGATCCTTGGACTCGAAAGCCGAAACAAGGCTAGCCCCCGAGCCTCGTGTAAGCGTTTTGGATGTAAAGCTGTCGGCACAAACCAGTTCAGTGCAACAGAATGGATTTAGTGGTGAAAGCCAAGTGAATGGATTAGCGGAAGATGAAGCAGCAAGTCTGGTAAGAGACGTGATGGAAACGCTTTGGGTTGTGAAATAGCATGCTTGGACTGCTCTGAGGACTGCCTGCACGTAGCAGAAAGCATGCTCTATAAAAAGTTTCCCCTCCCCACCCACCCAACCGCGGCATAGGTAAAACGGTAGAAGCATCTTGGCATGAAGGTTGAGGTTTTAGTGTGCGAGTCATCCAGGTCATCGAGGTATAGATATGCATCATATGACAATCCATTGGATAGAAACGTTTCGCGTTGTAACTGGTCCTGAACTACCCCTGATTCACAACTAACTAATTATATTATTATTATTAATTTTTTTTTATTATTACTGCTTTATTTCAGTCCATAAGACATATCAACAACAAACAAACATACACTAAAACAGACACTGAACAAAAAATACAAAAGATATCCAGAAGGATATCCTTCCATACGGTTAGCGCATAGAAAATGGGTAGAGCAATAAAAGTCACTAAATCATTTTCAGAATCTTTTAGTCGGCAAAACATAGCAACATTAGCTTTTTTCCTCTTTTTTCAACCATGTACCACTGACACTGCATCGCCTAGCCAAACGGAAAAATTTCCGAAAACCCGCGTTGTAAACAACTTGCAAAGCTGACAAAGACCGTATATTGAATTAGGGCTGAAAATCCGAACTATTTTTTCGTTCTCTTTCTCAGTAATCAGCACATTGTCTCTTTCTTTCGACCAGCCGTCCATTCAGTCCACAGAGTTCGATGATAGATAGATAGAGATTTAATGCATAAAAGCCAACAAGGGCCATCGCACCAAAAACAACAAAAAGAAAAATATATAAAACATGAACACTGCCAATATTTGAAACTACAGGGATATGCAATTTTCCCTGTGTGCTAACCCTATCCGGAGGAATCTTCCAAACAGTTGAATAGCCTGGAAACTTTTCTAGTTTCAACCCTAACTTTACCCAGATATTTCCCAGCCTCCACATGTCGGGCACTTCCGGCCCGCGCCACTAGATGACCCAGCGGTCGGCTCGAGTCGTGGCTTCATCTTGGGTCTTGGGTGGGGGGGTTCTAGACGTTGCAAGTGCTAGAATGCTTATGATACACTACTTAATGAAACTTGATATTTGGAAAGACCTATTGTCTCAGACGACCCACTCCAAATCCGGACCGGATCCGGTGACTTTGCGGGGAGTTGGAATCGAGAACCGGAAATCTTGGGAAACATTTAGAGAGGAGGGATCGGGATGAAACTTGGTGGGAAGAACAAGCGTCCTAGATATATCGCTAACGTAACCGGACCGGATTCAGGCACTATAGAGGGAGTTGGAGGCGGGCAGGAATTCCGGCGATCCCGCAAGTTCGGTACTTCCTGATGTGCTAGGACGATGAAACTTGGCAGGCTTATCAGGGACCCGAACAAACTAACTTGAGAATGGTCGTTTCTCCGATCCGACCATCGTGGGGATGGGGAATCCGGGATCTAGTGGCACGCATAACCTTCGAACGGTTGATCGGACTTAGAATGAAACTTGGCCCGTGGAAAGAGCTATCATCTCAGAAATGTTCTTAACAGAACCAGATCGTACCTGGGCTCTCTGGGGGGAGCTGGAGGGGGTATCCGGAATTGCAGTGATCACAACTTAGGATACTTCCAGATGTGGTAAGGATGATGGAACTTGGCAGGCATATTGGTGGCCCGACCATTCAGGACCCGACAAAATGACCTACGAAAACCTCCGTTCCTGGATCCGACCATTTTTAGGGGGAGTTTAGGGAATGCCGGAACCCGGAAAATGACTGACTTCCTTAGGTTGCGAACCGGTGGTCTGATTCGAGTGAAACCATAATGCCGATAGGAACTGATGACCTAGGTGTGCAAAACTCCATTCGGATATGGTTGGGGTAGTTGGAGGTGGGGTGGTGGTCCGGAAACTTTGTGACATGAACAAGAACCAAACGAATAGGCCGGATGGGATGCAAGTTGGAGAGTTGGCTACCGAGTGTATACGGCCTAGATTTGTGAAATGGCGTCCGGAACGGATCCGGCAACGGTAGGATGATGGTGAAGCGGGAACCGGAAATTTGCAGACATGCTCCGGATTCGATTGAGACTCGATGGACGGGAAGAGGAGATGTCAGAGATGCGACGTGTATGTGTCCACGTCGTATTCGGCTACAGTGGGGGGAGGGGGGGGGGGAAGGAGTCTTGGAATTTTTGTTGGTTCGTATAGCGGTCAAACGAGTGGAGCGATTTGAATGAAACTTGGAAAGTAGATAGTTCATATGAAGTGGATGATATATTTTAGGATTCGATCACGGTTGGGGGGGGGGGACCGGAATATCCCGAAAAATGCTCAGATTCGAGTGAAACTTGATAGGTGGTAAGAGAAGATACTTTGTATGATCAGTCTATGTGTCCGACCCAGATTCGGCCGCGCTAGGGAGAGCTGAAGAGGGGGATACTGTGGCAAGTAGGACTCAAACGATTGGATCTAAATTTGGTAGGTATAAAAGTCATTCACAGAAAAGAGGTTAGATATCCTATTTCTAGGCCCGAACCTAGGGTGGTTGAAGGGGGTATTCTGTGACGTTCTCATCTACTTTCTTGCACCACCTACTCGTAACAAGTGCCATATGAGCTCGTATCTCTTGTTCTACTATACTAACGGTTTGCCTAACAATTTTCCCTTTTGAAAGTCGTAGCCTATGAAAATGGAAAATGTTTATTTGGGGATCCCGACTATTCGTTCAGGGTGGCAGTGGGATTAGGTAGCCTAACGCAGACACTTCGTTGATAACAACCCTGTAGTATTCTTTGTTTCTGGGGTTCATTATGACCTCTTCCTAATTGTCTGCCCAAAGTTATTCTACGCGTAAATACAGCCTGATTACCAAGGTTGTTCAAGGGTTGATCGATTGGTCATTTTTACTGCTTGTATAAGTTCCCTTCATAGAAACTCCCATTCCAAGGGTCGGCTCTTTCTTCTTAGAAATTGATGACCGATGGTTGGTCATTGATTGGTCACAGTGGAAGATCAAGTCAGGGTAAGAGACATAAAAAACATAAAAATACTCAGTAAATTACAGTTTCAGACCTGTGTCATTGTGGTGGTTAACGAAGTATTGGAAGTGTTCGAGGATCGGTTTCTTTTCGAACGCTTTCTCGTTTCTGCCATAAAGTTGCTAGCGACTATAAATATTGCGTGATCACCACCGTTGTCCAAGGGCTTGATCGATTGGTTATCTTTAATAGAGTTTCTATTTGTTTTCCATCATCTAAATCTCTAGCTGAAGAACGTGTGTCTCTTCCTCGATGAGTTCTTGTCCATCCAGGCTTATTATGCGCATTCCGACATTCCTTTGATACTTGCCGAATGAAAGTGATTAACCAGTGAGATAGCTGTTAAACATTTGTGCTTAGCGTTTTTGCGTCCCAGTGAAGTAAGTTTGCCGATCTGACTCTTAGATTGTGTCACAGAGATTATATCATAAGTGGAAAGCAAGAGGGGATATTTTATGATGCCACCTGTCACTTCTGTCCCTTTCATCCTTAAGCTCGTCGAAGAAATCCGTAGTTTGGTTTGAACCTGTTCAGGTGAAGTTTCCGGTTCGGTTAGTTTTGCCGGGCTTGGTACCATTGTTTTGTGCTAGGCAACAGGTTGCTTTGCACTGAATTTACTGTAAGGATTTAAGCGGTCGAAACGAGAGGTCGCCCACTCTCCGAAACCTGCTGTACACCCTTTCCCGCACCGACCGAAACAAGGGATGCCGGTGTTAAATTGGGCGAATCCCGCTTCTAAACATGCTGATTTTAATGTTCTAACACGTGGCAACCGGTGCCGGTACAGACTGGTGGTGCATTTACACACTGCGTAAAATCCGAGCGTATTTGAAATCCGAGCGTAGCCTACTTTACGCACGTATTTTACGCACGTATTTGGGCTTGAAAAGATCTCTAGCAGTGTGGACGTATTTGAGAAATCGGTCCGTTTTGTATCTTAATCCGTCCGTATTGCTAAAAATGGTCAAGGCAACTCTGGAAGCTTTCCACTCTCCGAATGTTGATTTCCACGAGGTAGTGAGGAAAGCCAGATTAAATGAACTGTCCAAGTACCTTCAGTTGACAGGGAGGCTAGACAGGTTTTAAGGTAAGAACGCGAGAAAAAGCGGTAGAATGAGTGATGTTTTTATCAATTGTTTTGGTAGAGTGATGTTTTTATCAATTGTTTTGGTAGAGTGATGTTTTCATCAATTGTATTATAGAGTGATGTATCACCATCAGTTGTGAATTGGGGGATTGAGACAATGGGCCATGTGTGGCCTGAGTTTTGGCTGGAGTGTCTGGCCTACCCCACAGAATAAATAAAAAAAAAAAAAAAAAAAAATCTTTTCAAGCTCAAATACGTGCCTAAAATACGCTCGGATTTTACGCAGTGTGTGAATTCACCATGGGCATCGCGGCACCGGGCATTTGCTGTTACTGTATATAAAATTGAAAGCGGGCAAGCCCTCGGATCGAAAGTCTTGGCAGGAGTTGAATCAGGTTGAAAGGGTGACGCCACAAACTAGCGCTAAAACTCCTAATCGGCTATGGTTAATAGGCTACAAATATACAAAAAAAAAATAAGTAACCTTCCACTAAATATGTTCCAAATAAATCCTATAAACAAATAAATTTACAGCTATCCAGTAACGGGAAGAGATTCTTCTGAATAGGGAGAGAATCTTCGGCTTAACCTCTCTTTCTCTTAAT
This sequence comes from Branchinecta sandiegonensis, assembly GCA_030848855.1. Taxonomy (NCBI): domain Eukaryota; kingdom Metazoa; phylum Arthropoda; class Branchiopoda; order Anostraca; family Branchinectidae; genus Branchinecta; species Branchinecta sandiegonensis. The sequence continues at coordinate 5,726,267 of JAUPMV010000016.1, read as the reverse complement.
AAATAAATACAGATGCAGAAGTTCTCAGTTCGGAATCAAGTCGCCCATTCTTTCATTTCTAAATCGCACCAATAGATGGCAACGCATTCAGGGCGGTTCAAGTTCAAGTTTTTTAATTTTACATAAAAATACAAATACATTGAACAAGCACTGTGGAGAACAAAAATTCGAACATGCAGTGCTTGTTAAAAATTTTACTATTACTAACAACAACTACGTACCCTATAAATCTAACAAAAATAAAATAACGTAATTTATATGACCTGTATAAAATGACCTGCTATCTACCAAATAAATAAATAAAAACTACCTCTTGTGAAAAATAAACAAAAATTACAAACCATTTGACATTCTTAAGCGAGAATGCGTACATTATAAACCAACCACACACGAAACAATCACTCAATTAATCATCCACACTCTAATAAACAAATCCTTATATAATAAATTATATTGCAAACATAACTATTATAATTTTTTAAAATTAAGAATCAGTAGTCCTTTCAGTCGGGACCTGGATGGGCTCCCTTCCAACCATTCTGAAACATCATTTTTATATTTTTCCCACATAGATGGTATTGTATACCGTAGAGAAAATCTTGATCTTTCACAGTAGTATGAAGTATGAACTCGGGTAAGAGTAGTGACTGTCTAAGTGTTATAAGAATGCCACTGGTTCTGAATCAACTCCTTTAAGATCCGGTATTCCAGAAAAATTTCACCCACAGTTGCTACAGGTATAATGAAGCATGCAGCATGTAAGCATAACGAATAATCTCTTGCGACGCTATTGCATTGTGCATCAGCAGTTCAGCTGATTCCTTTGCAGTTCGTTGTTTCTATTTTGTGCGACACTATCTGAAAATCAGCGTGATCATTGCTGCATTCGACTGAGGGCTGCATTCGGGGGGGGGGGGGGGGGTTTGTTTGCCTGCGGGTCGGACAAAAAAGTACAAAAAAGACATAGATAAGAGGGAAAAGCCTATAAAAATGACTATTTTTGTATGTTTCGGGGGGGGGGGGGGTCAACCCCCTAACCCCCCCCCCCCCCCCCACCCCCACCCCCTGGATACGGCCTTGGCCTAGTGATCTCTTGGTGTCTTCAGTTTTTCCACTTAGTTCGATTTACGACGTTGTATGTGTCATTGTCGATATCGATCCCTGAAGTCTGCGTAAGCCTATGCACGATCATACTTCCTCCTTCTGCCGCTGTCTCCAGAATGTCGTAGCCTACTAGGGCTTATCCTTCAACAGAGTTGCCACTCTACTTCCATACACATTGACTTTTTCAGCGTGGTCCCTTTTAATTCTAAAAATGTCTAACACCATCCAACTTTATCTGCAACTAGCAGAACAAATAATTAACCATTTATGACAATGAGTCTGTCAATTCCGAAATATACGTACGATACCGAATATGTATTTTTTGTTTTTACTTAGTATTTATTTACGAACTAAATTTGTTTTATTTTGTCGGATGTGCTGGTGAGATATTTTTTTTAGCATACTAATAAGAGTAGTCCACGGTCGTATCGAGTCCTGGTTTAGACTGGCGGCTTGGTTGGGGGTAATCTAGACGTTGCAAGTGCTAGAATGCAGACCCATGGACGATCATACTTCCTCCTTCTGCCGCTGTCTCCAGAATTGCATAGCCTACTAGGGCTCATCCTTTAACAGAACGTGGCCACTGTACTTCCATACACATTGACTTTTTCAGCGTGGTCCCTTAACTTCTAACGCCATCCAACTTTATATGCAACTAGCAGAACGAATAATTAACTATGCCAGTGAGTCTGTCGATTCCGTCCGCTCAAGAATTATTCAATGCGTCAGACAGTGCACGATAGCCTAGTGGATACGCCTTTCTTCTAGAAAATTTGCCTGATTGTTAGACAGAAAGGCAAAAAAAGATGTTGAAAGAAACATACAATACCGAATATGTATTTGTATTTTTGTTTATTCATTTAAGAACTAAATGTGGTTTGTTTTGTCTGATTTGTTCTTGAGATATTTTTTTGAGCATGCTCATAAGAGTAGTTCACGGTCGTATCGAGTCCTGGTTTCGACTGGCGGCTTGATTGGGGGTAATCTAGACGTTGCAGGTGCTAGAATGATTCCGATTTAACTTCTTTAAAATTCATTGAAGAACATTTAAAACACTGTTGAAAAGTGGACTTTGACGTATATTCCGGGAAAATAGTCTACCTGCGTGTTGCCCGGAGCTCGAAAGGCATGGCTTCTGGTCTGATGAAAATTGGCTTCTGTTGCTGAAACATTCGCTGCACTGTCAGAAGTTTCGTAACAGATTGCGCATATCACTTTCAAGAATAACACCTTTTCACTTAGAAAAAAAGTGTTATGACCAATTAAGTTTATACTATTTCGTGCCCAGATCTCCAACAACACCTTCAATAGGTAAAAATACTACACTGTCAGAAGTTACACAACGAAAACAGCAGGATGCGCGGTTTCAACAGATAACACTTTGGGATGTTATATGTTATGTTTCTTTCGTTCCCGTTAGTATTTTTACCATTTGAAGGTGTTGTTGGAGATCTTGGTGCGAAATAGTGTAAACTTAATTTGTCATAACACTTTATTTCTAAGTGAAAAGGTGTTATTCTTGAAAGTGTTATGCGCAATCTGTTATGAAACTTCTGACAGTGTGTAAACAACAAGGACATTCCCTATTTCTGAATGATATACAGTGCATTGCTGAGGACTCGGACTCTCGACTCGTCTCGGGACGCCTTTTTCAAGGACTCGGACTCGTCTTTCACGGAGCTGTCCGTCCGCCAGAGCTGCGGACTCGGACTCGTCTCGAGACGCCTTCATCAAGGACTCGGACTTGTCTCGGACTCGGATTGTCTGGACTCGCAGCAGCTCTGATACAGTTTGAAACTTCTAGAGTGCTCTCATTCAGCCTTGGTCAATTTTTGTTTTGCGGGATCAGTTTGACGTCTCAGATTTTTTTGCGTTTATGCATTGTAGGTACATTGTGACATGTTAGTTCGTTCACATGAGGACTTGGTGCTATGTCGAAACTGCATTGCCTCTGAAGTTACATTCCATATTTCTGAATGAAATAAAATGTGAAACTTCTTTGAGTGCTCTCATTCAGCCTTGGTCAATTTTTGTTGTGGGATCAGGTTGACCTCTCACATTTTTTGCGTTTATGCATTACAGGTACATTGTGATATCAAGAATAAATAAGGGATTATTTATTATTTATTCTTGGTGATATGTTAGTTCGGTCACATGAGGACTTGTGCTATGTCGAAACTGCATTACCTCTAAAATTAAAAGCAGTCTGGGCTCTGTTAAGCTCATTAACGAAGCTTAGCAGTGGAACTAACTAGCGTATGATAATTGGATTGGTCATGGCTTGCCAGTTTTTTTTTCACTTGTTTGTTTATTGTGTTCCTCGTGATCGAAAAATCTTAAAAATTTCTTGGCTTCAAAGTCAAACCGCATAGTAACATCGCAAGTCCCAAAAGTAAATAGAGTACACTGACAGAAGTCTGGTTACATTTAACACAAGAATATTCCTTCATCCCAAGCTGACTGCGGATCGTAGTTGATCGAGAATCACAGGTTCACTTTTCTAGCTTTGAGCCTGAAGAGGACTCTAGCCAAGAAGGGCCGCAATATCGCTCAAATAAGATCAGCTGACGTATCCGTTTAGCGCAGTCAACTACTTAAAATTAACTCTTCAACTTACAGTATTTTAAAATATTTGAATACTTTAAAGCTAGGCTGTGCGTTCAACAAAAAACCCACGATTTTGCCTGTTTTAAGCCTTTTCTGAGACCCGTTGACTTATAGCGAAAACAGGGAAACAATTTACATAACCGGTTCTCCTGATGGAAAAACTTATAGCAGACAACCGTCGACATCGTGTTACACATCGAAGGTAGCAAAACATGGCAAGTGAGAAAATCAGCGTGGTTTTGTTAGAGGGGTTAGAATGTTCCGTACGAAATTCGGGTCTCCGGGTTTAGAAGTACATGGAGTAACTATGGAAGTAGGTTGCGTTAGTATTATAGGTAAGACAGGTCCTTTAAAGCACAGCTTTAACGGACAATACAAGGATGCGCGGTTTCAACAGACAACACTTGGGATCTGTTGCCCGACAAACGTTATGCATGAAATGTCATGTAGCCTATAACAAGCATTGCCAGGAAGAGCTGAAAAAACCCAAAAAGTATCTGCTGGTTTTTTTTTACGTTTTTTCGGCTCTTCCGGGCAACGCTTGTTATGCATAACATGTCATGCATAATGTTTGTCGCGATAATAGATAACATTTAAAGTGTTGTCTTTTGCGTGTTGCCTGTTGAAACCGCGCATCCTCGTGTTGTCTGTTGTGAAACTTCTGATAGTGTAATATTTTCAAAAGTACTCAAACTTGCCTCATCAGATGGGATTCTCTAATTAGCGATTGCCGAGTCTGGCCGAATTTCAAGCAAAAAGTACTGTTTTTTCTCGCAAAAAAAAAACAGTGAAACGAATGCGCGCCGTGGTTAGTGCCGGGAAAATCAATGCATACCAAGGGGCGCGGCCGCAGTGACGAAATTAGGGCTGGCAGTGCCTGTTCGCTCACGCCTCAAGACAAAACAAAGTTATTGTCTGGCAACCTAGGAAATCTCGGCTAGCCCGGAAAAGCCAAAAATTCAAATAAAGTGGTTCACCAGAATTCTGTAAAGAGGGAGATTTCAAGAGTCAGTAGATTACGTAAATTGCCAGTGGGGGTGTAAAAACCGTGAAAAGCAAGAGCGGTCCTTTAAAGCAAGATGCGCATCCTCGTATTAGGTAACAGAATAAAAAAGAGCACTTACAAACACAGCGGGCACGCTCTCCCCTAAATGTGAACGGGGCTTAAGTCAACAAGAGGTGTGCCGGACTTCTCTCTTGAATAAAAGAAATAGGCAAGTGACTCCCCCTGGACTCCCCGTTGCTGAAAGAGCATTCGGTTAGTCGGCTACTGGCTAGGAAGACCGTATATGACCTCTTCAAAACATGTAGAACATATTCCAACCTACTTACCCTGGTTACTACGTGTGGCGTCACGAATCCTGGCTTCTTGGCGTTCTATTTTCGTCAAAATATCGTGCCGCTGGCTGATCGAGCCAGTCACGTCACAAAAATCGTAGTTACCACGCTAACTACGCTCCCAAGCGTCGTAAGCAAACAGTTACCGTTAGATACGATTTAGAGAAGTCTAGAACGGTCAGCGTAGTAACTTTCCACGAGGTTGGAACGAAAATAGTAAATAGTTACAGAAGGAGTCACTTCTGGGAAAATAACCTAATCACCCTTCAACCAGGGTTGCCACGGGAAGCACTAAAGTTCTACATTGTTGGAACACGCTTTGTTCTGTTACGATTGCGTATTGTTAGTTCGAGGACCAGTGCTGCCCAGCCGTTAATTTAGTAGTTTATTACGATATAGCGGCCGTCAAACGTACTCGTGTACCTCAAGTAGTATACTAAGAACACATTCATTGATCTTTAGAAGCTCGAAAAATTGTACCACTGTGGCAATACCGCCTTCAACTTTTCCTGTTGTTTGTTGACTTTTGGAGAACGGTGCTGGGCCTTTTGACGTCTGGAAAGATTGAATTTCGCTGACGCAAAGGGCGTCGATCATGAGAGATCGATAAATCAACTTCAAACTTTCTGGCAGGGCAGAAATTATGACAGCAATTAGAGTCCTGTTTCTTTCTTGGCATATGAAGAAATTTGTTTTTAATTGAGATTTGGGGGTGCCTTACGTCATCGAAGGGTATTTGTTTTTAGTTCTCGATTTTTCTCGGTTCCGGTTGCTGCAGCAGTTGAACACCTGCAAGGCTTGTACATTAGTTGAATCAATAGTTCGAGTCTTGGCATATGAAGGTTTTTTGTTTTGTTTTTATAATTCAGATTTTAGGGTTCCTTATGTCACCTAAGGGTATTTGTATGTGATTCTCGATTTTTATCGGTTCCTGTTAATGCAGGTGTAAACCTGCAGGCCTTGCACGATAGTTCCGAGTTGAAAGTCCGAGTCTTTGCATATGAAAGATATTTTTTTAGTTGAGATTTGGGGGTGCCTTACGTCACCGAAGAGTATTTGTATTCGGTTCTCGATTTTTCTCGGTCCGGTTGCTGCAGCAGTTGAACACCTGCAAGGCTTGCACATTAGTTGAATCAATAGTTCGAGTCTTGGCATATGAAGGTGTTTTTTTTTTGTAATTAAGATTTTGGGGTTCGTATGTATGTGATTCTCGATTTCTATCGGTTCCGGTTAATGCAGACGTAAACCTGCAAGCCTTGCATAGTTCCGAGCTGAAAGTCCGAGTCTTGGCGAAGGATTTTTTGCAGGTGAGATTTGGGGGTGCCTTACGTACCCGAAGGGTATTTGTACTTGGTTCTCATTTTTATCCGTTCTGGTGTCTGCAGCCGTTGAAGCTGCACGGCTTACACAGTAATTTGAGTCGAAAGTCTGAGTCTTGGCATATGAAGGAATTTGTTTCTGTCGGGATTTGGTCTGCCCTACATCACCGATGGGCATTTGGTAGTCAATGATTTTCGGTGTTCCTTGGTACCGGTTGCTGCAGCAGTTAAACCTGTAAGGCATGCACATAAGTCTGAGTCGATAGTCTTGGACCTTGGCACATGACAGATTATTTTGATTGAGGTTCGGGGTTTGTTTTACGTCACCGATGGGTATTGGGTGGTTCCGATTTTGTTTTGGTTTAGGTTAATGCCAGAGCTGGTGCGAGTTCAGCAAATCCGAGTCCGAGACAAGTCCGAGTCCTTGAAAAAGGAGTCTAGAGACGAGTCCAGAGTCCGAGTCCACAGCGCTGGCGACGGACAGCTCCGTGAAAGACGAGTCCGAGTCCTTGAAAAAGGCGTCTCGAGACGAGTCCGGAGTCCGAGTCCACCAGCCCTGGTTAATGCAGCAGTAAGTCGGCAAGGCTTGCACATCAGTTGAGTCGATTGTCTTGAGTCTTGGCATAATATGAATGATGTTCTTTTGTATCGAGATTTTGGTTCTGCCGTACGTCACCAATGGTTATTCTCTATTTGATTCCGGATTTGTTTTGTTCCGGTTAATCCAGCAGTAAGCCTCCAAGGCTTCCACATCAGTTGAGTCGGTTGTCTTGAGTCTTGGCATAATATGAATGATGTTCTTTTGTATCGAGATTTGGGGTCTGCCGTACGTCACCAATGGTTATTCGGTATTTGATTCCGGATTATTTTTTTGTTCCGGTTATGCAGCAGTAAGCCTCCAAGGCTTCCACATCAGTTGAGTCGGTTGTCTTGAGTCTTGGCATAATATGAATGATGTTCTTTTGTATCGAGATTTTGGGTCTGCCGGACGTCACCAATGGTTATTCTCTATTTGATTCCGGATTTGTTTTGTTCCGGTTAATCCAGCAGTAAGCCTCCAAGGCTTCCACATCAGTTGAGTCGGTTGTCTTGAGTCTTGGCATAGTATGAATGATGTTCTTTTGTATCGAGATTTGGGGTCTGCCGTACGTCACCAATGGTTATTCGGTATTTGATTCCGGATTATTTTTTTGTTCCGGTTATGCAGCAGTAAGCATGCAAGGCAGCAGTAAGCCTCCAAGGCTTCCACATCAGTTGAGTCGGTTGTCTTGAGTCTTGGCATAATATGAATGATGTTCTTTTGTATCGAGGTTTGGGGTCTGCCGTACGCCGCCAATGGTTATTCGGTATTTGATTCCGGATTTCTTTTTGTTCCGGTTAATGCAGCAGTGGGCCTGCAAGGCATGTACATCAGTTGAGTCGGTTGTCGGGGTCTTGGCAGATGAGTTTTTTTTCTTCTTCGAGATTTGACGTACGTCGCCAAAGGGTATTCCGGTTAAGGCAGCAGCAACCCTGCAGGTCTTGCACGATAGCTCGCCCTGTCATCACCAAAAAAACTTGTTTTGTGCGCTTCATTTTGTCGCTTATCTTGACAATCAGTTGTCTGTGCAGCAACAGAGGCTAGGTATACTTCCCTGGAACAAATCTTAAGCGGCTTTCACACTGAGAACGCAAGACGCTTGCGTTGCGCTTGCGTGGAATGAGCGTTTCGTCTGTCTTGCGTCGGAACTTTCACACCGTGAAGGCTTGTGCGTTGCGTTTTCAGAAAATGGCTAGTTCTGATGAAGACTTAAAATGATGCCTGGACTGAACATGGAGCCTATAGGCAAATTCAGACAGTTTGTAGAATATTTATACGTAATTTTTTATTACTATTTGCTACTTGAAGGAGACAAGGTCCAAATAAATGTAATGTGAAACTAAGTAGGGTCAACTTACCAGTCATGCTCTGGCTAAACTCCTTGTTGATCATTTCATAAATTGATAACCATGTATTATTAATGAAAGTCTTGTTGTGATAGTCACGGACCTTTTTATCATATAGTCCAGGTCTCTCTTGACCTAGTTTTACTAGTTTTTCTTCAAAAATTTCCATTTCAAGGAAACAAACTGAAAAATCTTATGTGTACGCGTCAAACGCAAGGTAAAAATAGAGCTCAGTTCTATTCTTGCGTTGCGTCAATTTTTTAAGCGCAAGCTCCGCGTTGCGTCTTCGCAAGCGCAACGCAATTTAAGGCTTGCATAGCTCAGTGTGAAAGGCAAACGCGGAAAGGCAAACGCGTCAATGTGAAAGCAGCATTATGCTGTATGCTGCCAGCAAGTTGCTCGTTAACTAAGCGTCGTATATAACGGGATTCATTAGCCTAAAAAGCCATTTACAATACAGTAACATCACCCAATAGTAAATCTACCCAAAAGGTCTTAATCAGGCTCACTTAAAGGACCTCTCTTACCTGTAATACTAATACAACCTACTTCCATAACCACTCCATATATTTCTAAACTCGGAGACCCCAATTTCTTACTGTACATTCTAACCCCTCTAACAAAACCACGCTGATTTTCTCACTTGCCTTGTGTTGCTACCTTCGACGGGTATCACACTGTCGATGGTTGTCTCCGAGAAGTTTTTCCATAAAAAAAACCGGGTATGTAAATTGTTTCCCTGTTTTCGCTTCAAGTCAACGGTACTAGGTGGGCACCACTGTACAGCCTCCGTGAGCACTGACTTCACAGCTATTTTGGTAGTGAATATCTCCTCGCTCCAACCCTTCCCCGTCTTCCAACTCAAAGCTGGCAGGCTTTCTCGCACGCTTTCTGAAGAATCCCAGGAAGTGTTGGACCATAGTCGATATTGATAACGATATGTCGATATATCGGACCAAATATCGATATCGAATATCGAAAACGATATTCATAATTATTGGAAATAATCCAACATAACCTACATTTATATATCCGAAATTGGAGCAAGATGTTTTCCATAATTCATTTCTTATTTATTCGGAGTTTGAGATGATGCAAGATGCAATATAACGACAGTTTTGTTCTTTGGCGAAACGAGACGTATCCTATCCTAGAGCGAAACATGGTCAAGAAATATCGATATCACTATATCGAATATCGGAAGTGAAAATATCTATATATGAAAAATCGATATATCGCCCAACACTACTCCCAGGTGACTGCGAGGCAGACAGCTGGTTTGTGCCATGTTACGGAATTTGAGGGTTAGCCTGCGGTTAAGTAAGTCGAGCACATAGTAGGCTAGAGTTATAGAAATAAAAATTATTACTGAATTACATCGCTTGCCCTTCCAAGCTTCATTGCCTTTCTTGGCAGGCGAAAGGCGAATAGTGTCTGTTTTTTTAATAAATGTACTTCTACACTCTAAAAAAGTGGACAAATTTGTAGCCTATCTTCTTCGTTTTAGAGTGCCATGATCGGTTTTAGCCTCCCGGCAGTGCGTGGGAAGCTTAATCCTTGCCAGGAGATCCGCACTCTAAAAGCCAGTTTACCACACAGGTGTAAGCTTTATGAAGGATTCCGTCAGCTCAGGTGAATCAGATTGCCAGATGCCCAACTTTAATCTGTTGTTTATAACTTGTTCTCGTCCATTCTTGATAGATGGATTTTAATGTTGATATAATGCCAACAATGGCCATCGCACCACAATAAACAAGGCCAAAGGTTTCGATGGGGTCCCTGCAATTTAATATTTGATAGTCTTCGCCAGACCCATTCGTCTCCAGACTCCTAGGACATTTTTCCCCAGGGTTGGTCACCACAAGTAACTTCGTACACCCTGTGAAGTAACCCAAAAGTATCTCAAAGTAACCCAATGTAACCTAATGTAACCCAATGCAATGTAACCCAAAGTATCCGGAAGTAACTCGTACTCCCTGGTTCTTGGTGACCAACCCTGGATTTTTCCTGTTAAAATTTAGAAACAGATTAAGACCAAATAGCTAATCATCTGAGAAAACCAAGTTCAGATGTGGATTCAGCATGTGTGTTTACCCCGATAAGTCATATCTATTTGACGAGACTGATCGAAACTTCCTGCCTTACTTCTGCCAAATTTTCGGTTTTGGCCGAATCACGGGCGAACTGCTTGTCCGGCAAAAAAAAAATAAAGCTCAAAAAACAATTCAGTGCATCTCTTTACCCCTATATCGAACATATTATCAGTCTCAGATAACACTTTAACTTATAACAAATTTTCTGTTTCAGCCGGATTCCGAGCGGACTACATGTCCGGGTAAAAAATGATTGCCATATATGGATTCAGCATCTCTTCTTACCCCTAAATCGGACATCCAGTCAACGTCAAATAAAACTTCTGCTTTTAACAAATTTTCCGGTTTTAGCCGGATTCCGGGCGAACTACTTGTCCGGGTAGAAAATGATTTTAATATAAGTGTTCAGGGAGTCTTCTTACTCCTAAATCGAACATCTAATCAACTTCAAATAAAACTTCTACTTTTAACAAACTTTCCAGTTTTGGCCGGATTCCGGGCGAACTACTTGTCCGGCAAGAAAATGGTTTTCATAATCGGGTTCAGCCTGTCTTCTTACCCCTTAATCGACTATCTCATCAGCTGCTTAAAAATATCTTATTTGTCCCTTAATTTTAACCCCCACCGTAAATGTAGGGCTACAGAGACCATCTGCGTATTCGACCTTTCCCTTGACCCAAAGAATCCTCACACGAAGTTTCATCAAAATATCTCATTCCCTTCGAGAGTGATCGGGCTGACAGACGAACGGACAACTTTTGTGATGTCATAGGTATCCCTCCACTTACGTTTTGTGATCCCAAAAACATGCGAAACATAAACACTAGGCTCCAAACTACAGGGATTTGCAATTTCCTCTTAGTCCGTTAATATTCTAGTTGATATATCAACCAAACCCTTCATAGTCTGCGTGAGATCTTGCTTGATTTGTTTTTTTTTTCTCAACTTTTTTATTGTGTTGATGTCATGAGACTTGCAGGTGGTTTGTTTGATTGGCGTTTCTGGTTTTGCAAATGTTCGTGGCACTTGGATCCTGTTCAGCGGTTTACGTGGACGTGGTTTTACTTTTATTTGCTGTGATTTTACTCATATTTGACTGTGTGGACCCCGTGAACGAACTCGGCTTGTGTCGAGGATATCATTTTGGTTCCAGTGCGATCTGTGTTCCAGGACTTGGATGTACAAAACCACACAACCTCGCTATCAGCTCTTCTAATAGCTTGTTCAGTACACCAAATGTTTGCTTCTGGCAAACAGTTAAGTCCAGCACCTGGTTGGAAAGGCGTGTCTTTCATCACTAAGAGCCAAGGGTTTGATGTAAAGCCACTGCCATCTGTTTTCAGAACTTGGTGCCAAGAGCACGTATTTTGGGCTTCGTAAATTGTGTTGTCTGATGTCCGAGTAGCTTGCTTGTCGAAATACACAAAATATTTACTTCCGGTAAACTGTAAAAGTCTTAAAAGTCCAGCAGGCTACAGAAAAAAGTCTGGTGGGAAAGACCATTTTATGTGAATCCCACCGTGAATGGGTGCCAAGAACATAAATTTCAGGCTTCGTAGTTTTCGTTGTCGGCTCTACGACTAGCTTTCAGTTGACACCAGTTTACTCCCTGTAAACTGTGAAAGTCTTGTAAAGTGCAGCACCTGGTGCAGACTCTCATCCGTGAAGGACATTATCTTCTTAGAAATCTATGTGAAGTAACTGTGTGAGCTCAGTTTGCTATTCGGAAAGTGAGGTTGGCTTGGAAAAGGGCTTGATTTTGAAAATTTGTCGTTGCTTGGAAAAGTGAGCAGATTCTGAGCAGCTTTGTCAGAGGGTACTTCCGTTACCATCTCCCATTCTACGGTTCTTCCAACGAGGTTGTGAAGCCGTATGGGAAACCAATGTATGCGTCCGAATTACGATTATAGGGTCAGTCAGACCATACGAGAAAGGATTGAACTGGTTGGGTACGATCAAGTCGAACGGCCAGAACCGATCGGGAGATCTGACAGTGTAAGCTTTTCTGATAATAAGTTAGGCCTAGTTTGTTAGGAGCACTTAGCAGGTGTATTCTTGATGTTTATGATAGCACACAACGTCTGCTACTCTCAAACTACTGCACAACAATAATCTCCATTCCTTCTCTATCCTATTGCGATTAAAAAAAAAATTCAAGCTGGTCTTTTATGGCAGTATATGAACAACTAGGTAAGGAAACGCCTAGTCGACTCTGTCCAGGGGCGTCATTTATTTATTCATTTATTTCCCTCAAAACTAAGGAGTACAAAATAATGTATGAAACAGAACTACGCCTAAACCATCTGGTCCATTCAGTGACACATATACTATAAAAAATATCACACGATTTTGACAACTAAATTACAATTATTTACGCACTATATTATTCATGTGTTAAAAAATGGGTGCAGGTTGTGGGTTTGGAGGGCTACCGAAGCTTTTTTATAAAAATTGGTCATCTTTTTCGTCAAAGTTAGAACTTGGTCTTTTACTTTAAAATTAGAAACCAACTGCGAATTACTGATTACGAATTACCCAGACAGGATTGTGATTTCAGAATCACTTAGTTTTTCTTATTTATTTGATTCTTACCCTAAAATCGGGCACTTAATCAACTTCAAAAATAACTTTAGGTTTTAACAAATTTTACGATTTTGACCTAGTTGTCGGACGAGAAAATGGTTTTCATTATCGTGTTCAGCATGTCTTCTTACCCCTTAACCGACTATCTCATTATCTGTTTAAAAATATTTTGTTTGCCCCTTAATTTGAGTCCCCTACCCAACCCCTGAATGGAAGGCTACAGAGCCCATCTACGATTCTCGACCTTTCCCTTGACCCAAAGAATCCTCACACCAAGTTTCATCAAAATATCTCATTCACTTCGAAAGTTATCATGCTGACAGACGGACGGACGATCAGACAGATAACTTTTGCGATGTCATAGGTATCCCTCCACTTACGTTTTGGGATCCCAGTACTTATTAATGTGTGACGTTGGCGTTGATATGTACACTCTGTAGTAAGTGTACGATTAAAAATCATTTGCCCTTGCTCAAATCAAAATGTCTGCTCTAGCCGTTTGTGACTGAAAAGTGGAACTGGAAAAGTGAAAAGTCGACTGGAAAAGTTTCTGAATCTAAAACTTTCTTCAGCTGCATATCAACCTCGTAGACATGCGATTCTTCATTTGCACAGCAAGATGTTGTTTCAGTATGTAATGCATGCAGTGGGTATTAATAGGCGAATGGCAGAAGTGACGGATAACATTGGTGGACGATTACCATCCCTTTATGGGCTTTTGAGGATCAGCATTGCTGCGTGACAATTTACATCCAATAAAACCATCAGCGGATGATGGGGGCTTAAAATGTCGGTGC